>OW026301.1:26830936-28318556 GCA_932273695.1 Apotomis betuletana
CGCGGACAAGCCGCAGCACTGACTGCAGACATAAGTTACATCAGAGCGGGACTCTGCTCCGCCGGCCATCTACCCCAGCACGCTGCCCATCTTCCGGCCCTGGCTCGCGGACATGCCGCAGCACTGACTGCAGACATAAGTTACATCAGAGCGGGACTCTGCTCCGCCGGCCATCTACCCCAGCACGCTGCCCATCTTCCGGCCCTGGCTCGCGGACAAGCCGCAGCACTGACTGCAGACATAAGATACATCAGAGCGGGACTCTGCTCCGCCGGCCATCTACCCCAGCACGCTGCCCATCTTCCGGCCCTGGCTCGCGGACAAGCCGCAGCACTGACTGCAGACATAAGTTACATCAGAGCGGGACTCTGCTCCGCCGGCCATCTACCCCAGCACGCTGCCCATCTTCCGGCCCTGGCTCGCGGACATGCCGCAGCACTGACTGCAGACATAAGATACATCAGAGCGGGACTCTGCTCCGCCGGCCATCTACCCCAGCACGCTGCCCATCTTCCGGCCCTGGCTCGCGGACAAGCCGCAGCACTGACTGCAGACATAAGATACATCAGAGCGGGACTCTGCTCCGCCGGCCATCTACCCCAGCACGCTGCCCATCTTCCGGCCCTGGCTCGCGGACAAGCCGCAGCACTGACTGCAGACATAAGTTACATCAGAGCGGGACTCTGCTCCGCCGGCCATCTACCCCAGCACGCTGCCCATCTTCCGGCCCTGGCTCGCGGACATGCCGCAGCACTGACTGCAGACATAAGTTACATCAGAGCGGGACTCTGCTCCGCCGGCCATCTACCCCAGCACGCTGCCCATCTTCCGGCCCTGGCTCGCGGACAAGCCGCAGCACTGACTGCAGACATAAGATACATCAGAGCGGGACTCTGCTCCGCCGGCCATCTACCCCAGCACGCTGCCCATCTTCCGGCCCTGGCTCGCGGACAAGCCGCAGCACTGACTGCAGACATAAGTTACATCAGAGCGGGACTGCTCCGCCGGCCATCTACCCCAGCACGCTGCCCATCTTCCGGCCCTGGCTCGCGGACAAGCCGCAGCACTGACTGCAGACATAAGATACATCAGAGCGAGACTCTGCTCCGCCGGCCATCTACCCCAGCACGCTGCCCATCTTCCGGCCCTGGCTCGCGGACATGCCGCAGCACTGACTGCAGTGATATAAGTTACATCAGAGCGGGACACTGCTCCGCGGCAAATTAGAGATGGCACTGAAATATTAAAATTTTCCGTAAGATTGTGAAAACTTTTACACTAATTTGAAAGTTTAAATTTGAAAAAAATCTATACAAATTTTTCAAGTCTGAATGGAATATTTCGCAGTTTTGGAAACTTTCCATCAGCACGTCAGTAGACTGGCCTCGTTTTCAGACTGGTTGGGGCAAAGGTATGCGACTACGGTGTAGCCACGTTGAAATTATTATTGATGAATTACGTTGTTCGCTACGCCCGAAAACGTGTTTAGATTTTCTATACTACACTTCAGAATATTAATTGTGTTTCAGTATAATTTCCGAAATATGGAAAACCTGCGTTTTGCTGTCCAATATGCTCTCGAAATCACCAGGAGAATCTCACCTATAATGAAACTAAAATAAGATCCTGTATTTAGCTATTGGTGATGTTTTTATTCGTGCTTTATTATAATTATTCGAAAGCATATCGTAACACCATAAGGTATAAGATTTTTATTGAATCTTTTACGAGTTACTTTGTTAGACAAAGTTAACCTGATTTTACTGTGTGGAATTGACTGTTTTTATAATTGACTTATTTCTAATCTATTGCTAGTTTTACTTTAATTCCATGCAATAAATCCTTTTTTAGTTTTAATTTATTTTATAAGATTTTTACAATTGTGTATTTAGGCATTTTACAATTCGCTCTGGTAAAAAGTTACGAATCAATTTTATTATGCTTGACATGTTGAACGTTTTGAAATAAATGATACTGGCCGCAAATTCATAACTGAGTTATCGAAACCCATTAAATAAATAACAAAGGTTTATTGTAAATACTAAATTTTACTGTAACAAACTCAAGGGAGAGGGAAGGGGCTCAAGTCCCTTAGAGACAGACCATGAACATCACGTTTAAAACGTCGAAATAATTAAATAAACACTATGAACGCTATTAAATCCCGTTTCGTTATAACACATGTGTGAAATTCGTGTAACTTTAAATAAATAAGACATTTGTTTATAGTTGTAACTTGATAGTTTTTATGCCGAATCGTTTGTTTTTAATGACTACTCAGTGTATCAATGTTTTTTAGTATTTTTTTAATTAAATTCTTGACATCGTATCATTGATTTCAAAATCAAATTGGTTCTCAAGCAAGAAAAGACTCGAAAGTATTTCATGCTGCGTTGTCTAAACTCGATTCGATAAATCTATTGAGAAGTTCTGAACGTTCACAGGTGCTCTCAAACATCGCTGTGTGCTGGAAGTCTGTCTCAAATGTTAACTATGCAACTTTTTTTTAATATTATCCTATTGTGCCATCATATTTACTGCAGTTACATTTTTTTTTTTTACTTAAGTAGTAAACTCTTATAACCACTAGATTGCTTTTGGTAACTACGGCTACCTGTCACCGCTCTTATTTTATTATATAAATAGAGTCCAACTCAAAATTCGAAGCAATTGAGTGGATAAAAGAATTCTAAGATCGAATTTTCACTCTCACTTAGATATTATTATAAAACTGAAAGTATATGTATGCTTATGTATTATTATCTAAAAGTATTTTAAGAAACTCAGTGTATTGTGTATATCTTAAATACCATACCTACTATAAAGGTGTAAAATATATTTTGTATTAACAGTTTATACGACTAACCTGTGATATACCAGTCCGTCCAGTGTAAATCAAGATGAATAAATCTATCTATGGTGAAATTAAAAAGATAGGAAATAAATTATTGTTCTTTTTTATATGTATTGACATTTTTAGTCAAATGACAATTATTATTTGCATAAAATATTATTGAATCTAATGGCGTTTTGAAGCAGCGTGGATTAGCCAGTGGTTAGCCACAACAAATATGGACTGATGACCTAGCGAAGGTCACTGACTGAGGTGCAGGTCTTGCCTTCTCAAACTGAAGCGTTAACCACTACAGAAGTACCACTAAATCGGTAGTTTACCACTAAATCGGTTTTCAAGCCTTTGAACCAGTTAAAACTCCCGCCCGGGTAAACCTTGGATTTAGTTGAGCACACGTTCATTCTTCATGTAAGTTTATTGTACATACATAATTATCATAAATCAATATACATTGGGTGATCTGATCAGATCTGGTATCATTTCTGACTGTATGAATGAACGTTCCGTTACACCATCCCGATTGTCTCACTTTTCTAGTGGCAAGAATCTTATTGAAAACGAACGAAACGAAACGTCAGTGTCACTAGTCTCACGTCAGCGGCTGTTTATTTCGTGCAAATTACTACAATTTCCTAAAATTTCCCATTAAATAGCACTTAAATTATACAAAAATGTCCGATAATGACGACGACTACATGTGTGAGGAGGAGGAAGACTACGGCTTGGTGAGTTTCGTACTTATTGTTATCCAAAAACTTTGCTTTGCTCAATGACATTTGCACTGTACTTTGTTTTTCTGTTATGATTCTGTTTCTAACAGTTTTTGTATACAAATATTCTTTTAGATTTACTGTCATTTTATTTTAATCTTAATATCTGTTTGGTTTAACAACAAAACATTTTGCTGTTCCAAGTCCTAACCTCCAAGTTTACTGCTTGTGTAGGAATAGGAATCCTATACATAAACGGCATTTCATCGGATTTCGGGATGATCACAGAACTCGAATTAAGTGTTATTTATGAAATATTCTTATTAACCATTAGCATTATTTGCATTTTCGTAAATAGCAAAAATAATATTGTCACCAGTTATTGCAGAAATTACATTTCCCATGTTCAGTTTTTACTTTAAAAACGTAGAATCATCGTAGTATTTATATAGGAGACCACATAACCTAACACTAGATCAAATCAGCTTTGTATTTGGAAACTGTCCAACTTTACAGTGAGTAGAAAATCCCATGAGTGATGTTGATGGCTAATGCAAAATGCTCACAACACAATAGAACATGATCCTTATGCACTGACAATGACAGTCTCTTTATAAATTTGGGTTCGGGTAATGATTCAGAGGTTCTTATCTGGATTGCATAAGAGCGAGCGAGTCAGGTATGGATGGTGATCTGGTAGCATTCTGACAGCTCACATACTCTATGTAATATAGCAGCGGTAGCAAAATATAATTTGACTAGAATCAAAAAGTATTCTTCGTTATTGTTGGAAAAAATTATCAAGATTTTATGATATTAACTTTTTAAAATGTTTCTTTGTTAGTCTGTATATCCTATGCAATATATTACTGAAAAAAACATGCCAGGCATTATGCCAAAAATCTTTTTATGCTCTAACCTGTTGTTAAGGCACAACTTTAGCTAGAAAATTTTTTATTAGTATATTAATTTAATAGTCAGACCTGGAATTGATCATGAACACCCAGATGCACTAATCCGGCACTTCAATAGACGGATACATCCGATAAAATCCGGCAGCAGCACTCTCTGCTTGCACTTTCTATTCCCACTTCGCACCATTAAGATGAGTATTGATTGAGTAATCCAAATATGCCATCAGGCCCCCAGTTATTTAGTACCATTGATGAAACTATAATGCACACTGAAATCTCTACAATACATTATAAAATTCTAGTTCACCTCTTCATATAGGCTACATCTTGCATTATTTATGCATTAATTTAAACCCTACGTGAAGTTGAGTGTAAACAAAAGTTATTTTCTTAAATAGGAATACTCTGAAGACAGCAACTCCGAGCCGGATGTGGACCTCGAGAACCAGTACTACAACAGTAAGGCCCTGAAGGAGGATGAGCCCAAAGAGGCGCTGCTCAGTTTCCAGAAGGTCCTGGACCTGGAGGGTGGGGACAAGGGCGAATGGGGCTTTAAGGCACTCAAGCAGATGATTAAAATTAATTTCAAATTGGTAAGTTTTTTTTCTACCTATATTTCACCTTAATGTTTTTGGCAATTGCCATTTAATTGCGTGCTTTTATTTATGATGCAAATTTAAGTGTTATTTTCTCTCAAAATAGTTTGTTTTTTCCTAGATATATTGATAGTGATACTTCAATTTGTGTCAAATAAAAAGAAAGCGGAATTAAATGATTACTTGCATTACTCACTATCACGGAATCCATCCTACCTTCGCTATTCCACGTAATGGCACGTTATTTTGCATAATGGCAAAGGATTGATTCAGTAATTGAATCTATATTTTTTTTGGTAGATTTCAAATGATGACTCTGACAATAAACTTTGTTTGGAGGTTTCTGACAGTCTTGCACATAGCGCCTGTGGTTTAATACTAAATACTGGTGTCAAATGACATAATTCGAATATTTACAAAAAGATTTCCTTCCACAAACTTCCAGATATCAGTTTTCAGATAATATTTCTGTTTCCAGAGTAATTTCACGGAAATGATGTCCCGGTACAAGCAGCTGCTGACGTACATCAAAAGTGCGGTCACAAGAAACCACTCGGAGAAGTCCATCAACTCCATTCTTGACTACATCTCCACTTCAAGAAATGTTTGTACTTTCAATCTTAACTTAGCTAAAAAAAATTATGGATTAGATTTTAATGAAATGAAATCGTTTAATTCGAGTAACAAGGGTGACTCATATTATTATATATCTAAAGTGTTAGTAAAAACATTACAAAAACTTACATAACATACGCGCTTTTTGACACATGCTGCTCACAGCAGTGTCTTATGTAGGGGCAGTCAAACCTATCCCCAATCGAGCATAGGATGGGGTTGGGGCTGGCCCGCACCCGGCGCACCAGGGATGTGCAGCGTTTGCGCATGGTCGCATAAAAACAGTCAATGCCTGCTTCCGCAAACATCCCTGATGCGCTACAGAAGCGGACTTAATGCCAACTAACATAATTTAACTCCGAACCTGAGAAGCATAATACTGCAAGTCCTTCCGTACATACAAAGAGCCGTGTGTCACAGTTATGCCAGAGGTGCAGACCATTGCCAGATAATTATGGTTAATAAATCCATAGAGCCTACTCACAGCATTTTTTTTAATTTTGTGTCATGCACTCAAAGGGGAAGTCTTAGTTCTTCCTAGAGGCTTAAAGACTCATAACCTAAATGAAAATATTATGACAGTTTCCTACCGGAAAATACAATTGTTTTTTTTTTCAGATGGAACTGCTGCAAGACTTCTACGAGACCACACTCGAGGCGCTGAAAGACGCCAAAAATGACAGGTTGTGGTTCAAAACCAACACAAAACTCGGCAAACTGTACTACGATCGCGGCGACTTCAATAAGCTGGCCAAGATACTCAAGCAACTGCACCAGAGCTGCCAGGTATGTTCATGTTCTTGTTGCTGATAGAAAGAGATCAGACAATATTTTCAGTCTCGTTAGCATACCTCGGGGTTTTCGGTGCACTAATGATTTGACGTCAACGTGTGAACAAAGAGGCGGCGTCAACCGGCCTCGACTGGAAGAAACTCGAGGAAGCAGCGCAGGATCGGCGTCAATGGAAAATCCTTCTGAGAGCCCTATGTCCCTGATGAGGGATAACAGGATACCACCATCATCATCATCAATGATTTGACTTCTATTGTCGGCCTAGTGTTAAATCATTCGTGCACTGAAAACCCCGGGATATGTTAATGACTAATTAGTCACTAGAGGGCGCCTGCAATATCGTTGTAGCGAGTATTTTTTTCTTTACCATAGTCAGGTAAAAAGTATCCTATAGCCATCTTTGGATGTCCAGCTATCCCTGTACTAGAATTGGTTTAAATCTGCTCAGTCGTTTCGGGGGATCAGAGGACAAAGAAAATTTTACCGATGACGCTGTACGGCTGACGCCACGCTGTTGTTTTTTCAATAAATTTTTTTTTACTATAGATTTTTGCTAATTGTGTGGAAAGATTCATGTTTCTTTATATGCCAGAATTTTTGTGACTGGTTCAATAACTATATAGTATACATTTTTCAAAATGGCGGAGATTGGATGATTTTTCAAAATGGGGTTGAAAACGTGGAATATGACAAATTTCAGCCATTTCGAAACAATTCGCGAGTTATAATAGCTATATTACATTTTTGCTCTCACTCGTCCTCTTTTTTTGAAGTCTGTTAAAAATGTAGCCTATGTCACCCGGACTGTAATAACGAATTGATAGACACCTCAATCACTAAAATCGGTTGAGTAGTTTCGCGCTATGGTGGAACACAGTTACATATAAATATACATACATACATAGACTGCTAAACTTATAACCCTTCCTTTTGGCTTTGCTCACAGAGCCACTAAAGATTTATTGATTACCATACATGTCAATTGTCAGACATGTCAAATCATTCGTGCCCCGAAAACCCCGGGGTATGTTGATTTGTTGATTCCACATAAACATAAGCTATATTCCTCAGACGGACGACGGCGAGGACGACCTGAAGAAGGGCACGCAGCTGCTGGAGATCTACGCGCTGGAGATCCAGATGTACACGGCGCAGAAGAACAACAAGAAGCTGAAGGCGCTCTACGAGCAGTCGCTGCACATCAAGTCCGCCATCCCGCACCCGCTCATCATGGGGGTCATAAGAGGTGAGCATTTTTACCGTAGTGTCACCATTTTACCTCTATTTTAATATTGAAAATATTTGTTCTCTTGCTCCTCTAGCACAACTATGCTTTGCGACTTTTATCGCGCGACATAGCATCGCCCGTCACTCTCTCACAGTACAGCGACGAAAGTTATAGGTAATACTTCTGGCGCGAGAAAGAATCGCATGTGCATGTCTCAGTTGTACTAGAGGTACTGATCGACCATATCGTCTTTGATCGTTGACTTGGATCGAGAATTTCCCAATAAATTTCTATGAGCTCGCTATTCAAGAAACGGAATCGGGTTCCTTACGTACGAGGACTGAAAACAAAATGTCAAATTTTATCATGTGATTTATTTCTAAATTAATTATTGTTTCAGAATGCGGCGGTAAAATGCACCTGCGCGAAGGCGAGTTCGAGAAGGCGCACACGGACTTCTTCGAGGCGTTCAAGAACTACGACGAGTCGGGCTCCCCGCGCCGCACCACCTGCCTCAAGTACCTGGTGCTCGCCAACATGTGAGTCACATACTGCTTCCTCAAGTCCCTGGTGCTAGCCAACATGTGAGTCACATACTGCTTCCTCAAGTCCCTGGTGCTAGCCAACATGTGAGTCACATACTGCTTCCTCAAGTCCCTGGTGCTAGCCAACATGTGAGTCACATACTGCTTCCTCAAGTCCCTGGTGCTAGCCAACATGTGAGTCACATACTGCTTCCTCAAGTCCCTGGTGCTAGCCAACATGTGAGTCACATACTGCTTCCTCAAGTCCCTGGTGCTAGCCAACATGTGAGTCACATACTGCTTCCTCAAGTCCCTGGTGCTAGCCAACATGTGAGTCACATACTGCTTCCTCAAGTCCCTGGTGCTAGCCAACATGTGAGTCACATACTGCTTCCTCAAGTCCCTGGTGCTAGCCAACATGTGAGTCACATACTGCTTCCTCAAGTCCCTGGTGCTAGCCAACATGTGAGTCACATACTGCTTCCTCAAGTCCCTGGTGCTAGCCAACATGTGAGTCACATACTGCTTCCTCAAGTCCCTGGTGCTAGCCAACATGTGAGTCACATACTGCTTCCTCAAGTCCCTGGTGCTAGCCAACATGTGAGTCACATACTGCTTCCTCAAGTACCTGGTGCTAGCCAACATGTGAGTCACACACTGCTTCCTCAAGTACCTGGTGCTAGCCAACATGTGAGTCACACACTGCTTCCTCAAGTACCTGGTGCTAGCCAACATGTGAGTCACACACTGCTTCCTCAAGTACCTGGTGCTAGCCAACATGTGAGTCACACACTGCTTCCTCAAGTACCTGGTGCTAGCCAAAATGTGAGTCACACACTGCTTCCTCAAGTACCTGGTGCTAGCCAACATGTGAGTCACACACTGCTTCCTCAAGTACCTGGTGCTAGCCAACATGTGAGTCACACACTGCTTTCTCAAGTACCTGGTGCTAGCCAACATGTGAGTCACACACTGCTTCCTCAAGTACCTGGTGCTAGCCAACATGTGAGTCACTCACATTACGCCCAAAAACTATGTTGCACCAACATTTCGGAAGAAAATTATGACTTGACTGAAAGTCGCAATCGCAAAGCCAGAGAGCCAGTTCAGACAGAGGATGTCTACATACAATGCGCCTCCTTGGCATTTCAACTCGGATTGCGTGTTTCACCCGGAATCACGATCTATACTACGATTTAGACATGGGTAACTCCGGTTTCAAAGAGTCAAATGATCCGATTCCGGCAGCGGACTCGATTCCCTTACTGAATCCACGCGATTCTTACTGATTCCGCGGAGTTGTAACTCCGACCATCTAAACGCTCGTTTCGTTTCGTTCGTTCGCGTTGGCTCGGCAGCGGAGCAGAGCGCGTGAGTGTCTGTCTCTGTCTCGCAACGATACGAGCCGGACTCAATAAGAGGAGTCGGAATCATTAAGCGGAATCGATTCCGATCTAGGAGTTGGATTCAGAGAATCAAATCACTAGTCGGAGTTGAGATTACCCATGTCTACTACGATTTCTAATTCAAGACCAAAAAAACTACGACAGATACGTCACTGTCAAAATTGACAACATTTAAATGACATTTGAGTTTGTTTCTTGGCTTGCACCAAATGCACAATGTTACAAGTACAATACCAGATTTTGTACCAAAAATCTCCGATGTTTAAGTTTTTATTATCACCTCTCGTAATTATGCAATAATAAATATATCTAGTTATTTTGTTAAAACATAGAGTTAAAGTTACCAATAAATAAATTATCTTAGCGTGTTTAAAAAAGAAAAAGGAATTTACTATTGTAAACATATTTTGTTGTAGTGGCAACCTTGTGGTAGTTTTTTTGGTCTTGAATTAGAAATCGTAGTTTAGTTATGCGGCCATCTCAAAAAATTTGTCATCTCAAAGATTTATTTATTTATTTACAACGAATTTATTTACACAGTATTACAGTAGACCAAACTAATACACTGTGAATAAAATATATTAATCGGCGTGTAAATTCGGCCCTAAAGATATAATCAACGCACCATACCAATCAACTGAATCGAATTACCAATTTGAATTTATTGACACTCGTTTTAATTTTGCTCAGTTTGGGACTAGAACCCGACCGTGTTACGTAAGATTGCCCCCGAATACTATAATTCAGTGAATAAAGGATTTTGACCTTACAAACGGTCCGGTAGTTTTGAATTTTTGATATGTTGTCTAGGATGGTTAGTCAGTGTTTAAAATGCAAAATGCACAATTCCCCCCCCCCCCCCCTCCGCGCCCGCCGCCATATTGAAAAAACCGGCACTCTCTTCATATTTTTGCTCATATCTTCCTTTAGGAGCATTTTAGCTAGAAGAAAGCTTCGACAATGTTATAGAGAGTTAAATTTACTACATTCTCCATTTTATATTTTGTTTCTAGGACAGATAGTTACGGAGATATGCACATTTAAAAAAACTTAAGAAATTGCAATTTCCAACTCAAAAACAAACTTCTGGATTATATCTTCGTTTAGGAGCATTTTAGCTAGAACAGTGCTTGGGCAATTTTGTAGAGAATAAAATTTACTATAATTTACATTTCTAATTTTGTTTCTAGGACAGATAATTACGGAGATATGTAAAAAATAAAGTCACATTTTCCGAAAATGTATGTAAAAATGGACATGAGTTTTATAAGCAATTATATTTCCTACATGTTTTAATTTGTCCTAGACTTGTGCGTAACTGAATGACAGCGTTCTAAACCAAGAATTTTGAGAAATTTTCGGAAAATTCGACTTTTCCTGTTTTTTAAATGTGCATATCTCCGTAACTAACCGTCCTTGAAACAAAATTTGAAGTGTAAATTATAGTAAATTTAATTCTCTACAACATTGCCCAAGCTTTGTTGTAGCTAAAATGCTCCTAAACGAAGATATAATCCAGAAGTTTGTTTTTCAGTACGAAATTGCGATTTTATACGTTTTTTTAAATGTGAATATCTCCGTAACTATCTGTCCTAGAAACAAAATATAAAATGGAGAATGTAGTCAATTTAACTCTCTATAACATTGTCGAAGCTTTCTTCTAGCTAAAATGCTCCTAAAGGAAGATATGAGCAAAAATATTAAGAAAGTGCCGGTTTTTTCAATATAGCGGCGGGCGCGGAGGGGGGGGATTTGTGCATTTTGCATTTTAAGCACTGACTAACCATCCTAGACAACATATCAAAAATTCAAAACTACCGGACCGTTTGTAAGGTCACACATAGTACTTGAGTGTCTATTCACCGTATTACTAATTGATTGAGTTATTTTATTTGTTAATACTTACTACTTACCTTTAATTTGATTTAGCACCTCCATACCTACACTGTTCCAGGTTAATGAAGTCGGGCATCAACCCGTTCGACTCCCAAGAAGCGAAGCCCTACAAGAACGACCCCGAGATCCTCGCCATGACCAACCTGGTGATGGCCTACCAGAACAACGACATCAACGACTTCGAGGCCATCCTCAAGCACAACCGGAACAACATCATGGACGATCCGTTCATCCGGGAACATATCGAGGACCTGCTGAGGAACATCAGGACTCAAGTGCTGATTAAGTTGATAGGGCCGTACACTAGGATCCATATACCGTTCATATCAAAGGAGCTCAATATCGATGAGAAGGAAGTCGAGAATTTATTAGTCACTTGTATTTTGGATAAGTGAGTATCGTCGTAGTGTTTTTTTTTTTATTGTTGTTTAAGTGTTTTATTTCTTTGTGTTTTTTGGGAATCTTAGCTAATTTATATTATTAGAAATTTGACTCGCATCATAGTCATAATAACAGTTTATGCAACTGTTACATAATGAAAGGTTTCTTAAAACATGATTCTGGTTTTATGAAACGAGCCGAAGGCGAGTTTCGTGATAGGATCACACGAGGCCTAATCATTTAGGTATAGTTGTGTTCAATATTTTATAATTAAACACATGTTCAGGGTTCGTAAAATGCGAGCAAAATTCATTGAAGTGTTAGGGCCGTCACGTACATTACACGTCATTTCAACCGATGTTGCTCGCATTTTACGATCCCTGCAGTACCTATTCAGCATCATATCATAGATTTTCGTTCGTGTAGATATGAAGTACCCAGTACTGACAGTAACTCCCGCGGAAGAAGGGGTGAGAATGCAGTGCGCACGCGCAGCCATAACATCATCATAATATCGTAATGTTGTGATTATGATATGAAATAACATTTTAGATTTATGTAATGGATAAGGATAAGGATGTATATATCGTCTAGTACTAGTATTGCTTAGTTTGGGACAAGGTCGATTTATGTAAGACTAGCTGTGCCCCGCGGTGTTACCCGCTCATCTCACGGGAACACTAAATTTATTCGGGATGAAAAGTATCCTATGTCCTTTCCCGGGTCTCAAACTATCTCTATACCAAATTTCATCTAAGTCGGTTCAGCGGTTTAAGCGTGAAGAGGTAACAGATAGACAGACAGACACACTTTCGCATTTATATTATTAGTATGGATTTGTCCCTTAATATATGTATTAATAAATATTAATAATAAATAAATATTAAGGGACAATCATACACAAATCGACCTAGTCCCAAACTAAGCAAAGCTTGTACTATGGGTACTAGACGACGATATACATAATATGTAAATACATATATAGATAACATCCATGACCCAAGAACAAATATTTTGCACAAATATTTGCCCTGGCCGGGATTCGAACCCGGGACCGCCGACTCAGTAGGCAGGTGTCTACAAACCGAGCCAAACGCGTCGTCAAGTGTTGTTGTGTTCCAGCACGATAAGCGGGCGCATCGACCAGGTGAACGCGGTGCTGGAGCTGGCGGGCGGCGCGCGCGGCGCGGCGCGCTACTCCGCGCTCGACAAGTGGACGGCGCAGCTGCAGGCGCTGCACCTCGCGCTCGCCAACAAGATGGCCTAGCGAGACACGCCCACACCACTAAACAGGTACAGAAGTCAATCTAAACTCTGATTTCTAATTCAAGACCAAAAAAACTACGACAGATACGTCACTGTCAAAATTGACAACATTTAAATGACATCTGAGTTTGTTTCTTGGCTTGCACCACATGCACAATGTTACAAGTACAATACCAGTTTTTGTACCAAAAATCTCCGATGTTTAAGTTTTTGTCATCTCCTCTCTTATATATATTTCTTGTTATTTTGTTAAAAGATAGAGATAAAGTTACCAATAACTAAATTATCTTAGTGTTTAAAAAAGGAAAAGGAATTTACTATTGTAAAAATATTTTATTGTAGTGGCAACCTTGTGGTAGTTTTTTTGGTCTTGAATTAGAAATCGTAGTATACATACAAGCGTTCGAGCAAACGCACACATAGACATTGCTCACGGACACGTCAAGCGGATGGCACTCACGCTCGCACTGGTCCGAACTGGTCCGAGATATCGTGTCCGTGAGCAATATCTATGTGTGCGTTTGCTCGAGCGCGCTTGTATGTAGATTGATTTCTGTACCTATCTGTTTTGTGCCCACACCCCGCCCTGCACTGCCGTGAGAGAACAGAGGAATAATCAACTGTTTGAGGCACCGGTTAACTCAATAATATAATGGAACGGGATTTAATCGCGTACAAAAATTGTTTATTTTGGGATCCTCTTTTATAGAAAACACTTCACCGAATGCTTAATTTCATAGAAATTTAATTTCATAGAGAATTTTTTCCTCGGAAATCATAATGTCACAAAATGGCAACCTATAGCTTAGGTTACGTTTGTGTTATAACTAGATAATGAAAACCCGGTTTTATTACCTCACAAATAACCGTTCATGACCGATTTTGCTATGACAGAATAACCGGGCTTGCATTGCCCAGTTATAACGTTCCAAAATAGTTTATGGTTTCAAAAAAATGCTTTCGATGTAATGATGAAACGTTTGTCTGTAAAACAAGAGTAAAACGTTTTGAGACCAATGGACATAACATCACAGTTCGAAACGTCGAGGTAAATAAATAAACACTTTAACCGCGATTAAATCCTGTTTTGTTATAATAATGTGTGAAAATTGTGTAAATTTAAAACAATATAGACCGGTTAACTTAATGGTTGTTTACAGTTGGAAGTAGTTTAAAGAAACGGATCCAATTCATGCAAAACAAATTTTAAAATTATATCTTCTTTACAATATCTTACAACAAAAACCGCATATCTGCGGTTGAAATTTTGATGATATTTTTTTATCGGTTGGATCCTTTTTTTTAAATACGTATCTGAAAAGCATATTGCAAGTCATGTGTTAAATAAATCAACTTATAGTGTTATGCCTCTCAGATACGGAAATGTTATTTCCTTTTGTTTTCATTAAACTACGTACAGTTGTCAAAAGTCATAAAAAAGTCGTAAATTATCACAAACTGGCTTTACTGAACGTATCTTCCTCTTATTGTTATCAAACTGGCCGTAGCTGTTTTATGGGACCGCTGTGGAGTCCGGTTCGTTGTCTCCAATGGAAAACCTCATCGTTCCCTCGTGATAGATATATGCTCATATTTCGGTATGCTCTTGTCTAAAAATGTAAACATTTGAGAAATTTTGTAATGCAAACCTGACTGGTTCTGTACAACCTTTAAAAAAAAGCCATTTTAAATGTTCTGACCGCTCAGCCAGTCGACAAACTCTGTTCTAGACGCCAGTTAGACAGCAGATGTTATGATATGACACTATATAGCGGCAAATGACATCGTGGCTTCTGGGGCAGCTGTCTTTGGCTCTCAAAAGTCAACTATTAGTTGAAATCTTAAACTGTTTAGTAATACGTCTTAAAATATGTTTACATTTCCGGACCCTGGTTGGGGAACGAGGTTTGAAAATCGTATACATATTTTCAATCGCAAACGATTATGAAAACATAATCACTGATATGGTGAAAAATCTCATTTATATATTTTTTGCGATTGTTTCTCTTTCCCAGTGAAAAAATATTTTTTAATCAAAGTCTCGAAAATGTATAAAGAATACTTGTATTTTAGAAGAATTTTCTATAAATACCCTTTACCTTCAAATGAATGCACAAATTGATAAACAAATATCTTACCCCAAAGGTAACCTAAACATATTATATCTGTATGTCTGTGCTCCATGGATAGGGCATCAGTAAAATGTTCTGCGAAAAACAAGTAGTTTTTGAAACTTCTTTGATAGAGTCTTTCTATAAATAAGAAAACTGAGATATGTATATAAATGTAAATGTTTCACTTGACTAAAAATCAAACTTACATATTCTTAAGTCTTCTATCAAAATGTCATACCTCCTTAGCCTTTTCCTAATATCCCTCAAACGATCGTCCGTCATTTACAAAATCGAATCGTTTTCGGTTGGCCGCTGCGGCGACTGATCGTAGCTCCTGATAATGAATCGCGTACTGATTTAAAACATGTTGAGCGATATTCGACTGCTACGACATGAGTAAACCCGTTTCGTATGTATTTTAATATATCTGAGACTCACGAGAGTATTCTAAGTAAAATGGTAATTTTTTTAAATTATAATTTTACCATTAAAGCCTACTAACTAGTCTCACCTAAACAGATTATTGGCACTGGACTCCATTGATCTCAAATGTTCATATCACCAGTGTTGCCTCGCCCTATTACATAAGAATGATTGCACAAAAGTTTATATTAAAGCGAAAAAAAATGTAAAGCAGGATTTGACCCCACGTCTCCAGCTTTCCGCGCGAGAAGCAACATTTTTTTTTGAATTTTTCGCTTCAATATAATCATTTGGTTAAATTTATCCTAGCAGACGTTTTAATGATTGCACCAGTCAAAATGGTTCGTCACTTTCGATCCTTTAATTCCCCATTTAAACATATTTGCAAATCAGCATATAGAAGAACAGTTAGTAAAATGAACTTTGTAAAATCATTACAATATAATAAATCAATTTTGATAAAGCAGCTGTTTTATATCGTCTTGGTTATTCGTGCAGGAAATGCTTGTCCCGATTCGATGTATAAAATCTAGTATAAATACGCCTAGAACAAGGGTCTTCATACAGTCATTCAACAGAACTGCGAAAGATGAAGCCACGTTTGGTTTTATGTGTGCGTGTCTACGATTCAATCATAGATCATAGAGACGTGTTGCTTATGACATTGACGTTGTGATTGTGACAGATGCGCACACGGACGAAACATAGCCCGTGGCTAACTAAAACTGGGGGATTCATCGGCCATCTTTGTTCTCGTTCATCTCACCTCATGTTTTATTTTTTATTTTTATGATAAGTCTTAATTAACACGGAAGTCATGCATTATATTGAATGGGCTTAAACAAAAAAACTGATACTGGCACAAGCTGCGAGCCGCCATAAACGAATTAATAATAATAATAACTACAACTGGCTTCACTTCCAAGCGCTGACTAGGTTTCTAGGCGTATTTATTCTAAGTTGAATTGAAATTTGTTCTAAAATGATACTTGTACCTACATGTTACAAGTAAAGGTTTTGCGCATCATTTAAATAGGACATAGGACGTCCACTGCAGAACATAGGCCTCTCCTTTGGACTTCCATATATACCGGTTGGAAGCGACCTGCATCCAGCGCCTTCCGGCGACCTTTATAAGGTCATCTGTCCATCTTGTAGGTGGACGTCCTACGCTGCGCTTGCTGGTCCGAGGTCTCCACTCGAGCACTTCGGCCCCATCGGCCATCTGAATGAAAACTCACTAAGTATCAAATACCTACTTAAAACAAAACTCGCATCTCAGTGTCAATCTACTTATTAGATACGAGGTTTTGAAGAGCAGTGACAGACATCTTAGTGAGTTTGATTGTCACCAGGCGGGATTCAGCGTAGCAACTTTTGCTGCTGACTGTACTTAAGTTTTAAGTTAAACTATGTTGACATGAGTACACGGTCGGCTAAGCGCGCGGTACGGTCAGTATTAGGTAATGCAAACCGGTATTCTTTATGCAAATTACCGGATTACTGGCAAATTGCCTGTAATTTCTATAGAAAGAACTACCGGTTTGTATTCCCTAGTCTCGATCTGACTGTTCAAGGTTAAATAAATTAGTGGTATTGTATGTTCATGAAAAGTTTTGTATGACCTCGACTATCACAATTTGTAATTATTTAAATCGTTTCATACCACAAGTTAGTTTAGCATAAGAAAGTTTTCCAGAATTACCTCGAAACCGCTTATTTTTAGGGTTATGTTGGCGATACATTCTAGCAAAATTTTACATTTTGTTGGAACTTCATTTATTGTGACACGTATGTTTTACCCACATACCTACCTACATTACGAAGTCTACATGTATTAAACCTATTTCATCCAGCAATAATATTTCTTAAGGTTTTTTTGTATAAAATGTGTTATAGCATATATGCGAAGCATGTTGTTTTATTTGCCCCCTTACACGCTGAACAGTGTAGCATTAACCACATAATTGCCATTGCCACCTTACAACATATTTTCCTATGAATGAAAATATACTGAATGCCACATTCAACTTATCTTTTTTCTTTTACCTAATAAACAAACGCTTGCTTGCTTCATTCTATCTAAACCAACTGGGCTAGGGTGTTGTACCACTTCGTTTGTCGCGCAACTCTGCGCCCGTCTTGGTCGCACGCTACTGAATACGAAAGAGAATTGAGCGACTATCAGATACATAGTGGATCTGATAAATAGATCTTAAGAGAATGATCGTTCACCGTCCACCCGACGCCACAGGAAGAAAATAAATAAGTGCTCCAAAATCAACAGGGATTGAAAAACACTTGTAGCTGTTTGAAGTAAATGTTTCTGATCATTAATATTTTTTCGTAACTTGACGATTTCCACAAGTCGTGATTTGATGACGTTAAAAATTTTGAAAAACTAAAAAAAACTAGTAGTTGCATCGCCGATTACCGTAGCGCGAGCGTCGCTACATCTAGAGGTGCAGGACCCAAATTTCCTTATTTTTTGCTTTGAAACATTCATGATTCAGCTGACACTATAAATAGATACCATCAATAAAAATCATTCAATATACATCAATTGTGAAATTGCGGAACACCCAAAAATTCCGAAGTTTCATTTATCCGAATCCCTCATAATTCCGATTTTTCTTAATACCGATAGCGCTATCACGCCAAACATGCGCCAAACGATGATATTAGAAGTGGATAGTAAGTATGTGATGTGACACAATTTAATTACGTTAGGTTAGGGTTATGTTATCCCAAAAAAAGTCAAAATATTTCACCAGAACGTGGTTTTCGGAATTATGAAAATTCGGAATAGTGATGTAAGTGATACATTCGGACAAATGAAATGTCGGAGTTTTGTAGTGTACCTATAAAATTGATTATAATATATCTAAAATTTTAATAGATTCATCTTCATGGTCAAACTCCTTTTAATAATTCTAATTGGAAACACAAACAAAATCAGATTAATTATGTCAGATTTGCGTGTATTTTAAAGTCTTAATGCTTGACATGTAACGTGATATTCTTTTCGTGGAATACAGTACCCGTGTCACAACTTTAGTTTAGTGAACGTCAACACGAGTGTTTTCAGTCTTTGCAATGTTTGCATTTCCCGCGTGTTGAGGTGTAGAATAATTGGACGAACAGCTGACCATTAGTAAATTGAACTACCGAAACGCGGATAAGTTATTAGTCAGCTGTGTATCTTTTAATATAAAATACTATAAAAACATTAAATTATTATAATAATTAACACTAATAATTTATAAAAGTATTAATAAAAGCTATTTGTGTTTACAAATCTTAGTATTTTATTTGTTTCTAGTTAAAAGTACAGTGTGTTGGACTATTCCCGCGGTTTTCGGCGTATTGTTATGACTGGTTCGTTCAACTGTATTTTTTATTGAGTCCGAATTGTATTAATAGAATCCTTAAAACGTTGTCAGATAACAAAAAAAAAAACATTCTGATATATTTTTTGAATACTTAATCAAGATATCGACTTTGTTTTGTGTATATCATTACTTAAAATAATATTTTAGTTTATTTCGCTTATTAATAGTAATAGCTAAAAATATGTCTCATTGTACGTAGTTTGATTTGGAACTCTAATGATTTTTCCCGCCATTTGAGGCAATAACAAATCTTAAATAAGGGGAGTCGTGGAAAATTATAGCGGCATTCAGTAATTATTGCGGGTATAGCGCTCATTGAAGACTACTGTGTTGGTCAATATTTCTGCGGCACAATAAAGTGTCCTTTGTTTCATTAGAATATCTGTGGTGTAATAAATAAAGCGCAATGTCTCTAATCAACGACAAGGAAAATCTCCACAACGGAATTAACAACGTGCATATCAAGGTAATTTTCTATCCACTTTCTAACCTTTTCCTTTCAACATAGTGTTATTTTATTTGATAAATAATAATGCAATCATTGTTCTAGTCGCCTGTTAAAAATAACGTGCTCTCCACTGTAAACGGCAACGTAAAAGAAGAGGAAAAAGCGGATAAAATGGAAATTGTAAATGCGGACGCTACCCCCGCGTTTGACCCCCAGCTGGAGCCCCTTCTGCGCGAAAACCCGCGTAGATTCGTTATTTTCCCCATCCAGTACAACGACATTTGGCAAATGTACAAAAAAGCCGAGGCGTCCTTCTGGACCGTGGAGGAAGTGGATCTTTCGAAGGTAACCTATTTACGAATTCATTAAATTTATTTATTGTTCGGCATTTCGCAGTTTCTCGAATCTATTAGTGCGTGTTTTTTTATTTTGTTAGAACATTGCTCAACAATTTCAACATAGAACCCTGCATTCCATTCATTATTTATGATTTTTATTCAATCAGCTGTTATTTGTTTTCTTACTCATCACTGTTTATTGTAGGATATGCAAGACTGGGATAACCTCAAGGACAGCGAAAGGCACTTTATCAAGCATGTATTAGCATTCTTTGCTGCCTCGGATGGTATTGTCAATGAGAATCTTGTGGAGCGTTTCTCCCAAGAAGTGCAAGTGACCGAAGCCAGATGTTTCTATGGTTTCCAGATTGCTATGGAAAATGTACATTCGGAAATGTATTCTTTGTTGATTGACACTTACATCAGAGATCCTAAGGAGAGGTATGTACATAAATGTATTCTAAATCATTTATTAAATACAATACCCATGACTGGACATAAGCTGGTGTAATTGCCTTCAATGGCTATTTCTGTTAAGTCACACATGGGCAGTCATTTGGAACAAATAAAAGTTCCATGAGTCATTAGTAGATTTTTCTAGAATCATTGATAATCATATTGGTTAGTAGTAGTTGCATGGTATTTTCCTTATAAATATAATATGTTACAAACCTATTTGTTTTCTTACAGAGATTTCCTCTTCAATGCCATAGAAACACTACCCTGCATCAAAAAGAAGGCCGACTGGGCTCTCCAGTGGATTGCTAGCAAGTCTGCCACATTTGGAGAAAGAATTGTAGCATTTGCTGCAGTTGAAGGCATCTTCTTTTCTGGAAGCTTTGCATCCATTTTCTGGCTGAAGAAGCGAGGACTCATGCCTGGCTTGACATTCAGCAATGAGTTGATTTCTAGAGATGAGGTTTGTTAAAGTTTCTGCACTCAGCAAGTAATATAATAATACCAATTTATCAAATTTTTGTACCTAGTCATGTCTACAGTATTGCGTGAAATGACGCCAATTTCACGATTATAGTTGGACGTAGTTATGCAATAATGTTCCAAACCACAGCGACCTCATTTTGAGATAAATGCAACTTTAGGTTTCAGTGGTACACTTTTTTGCTGTAACCACTACATACGTGTAGTATGTGTTTTTTTGTAGAAATATATGGTCGTTACTTGATGATGACATATTTTTTAAAAATTATATAGTATAAAGGTACGTATTTAGAGAAATAGGAATTGGAACGTTTTTACAAAATGGTTGTTTGTATGGACTCTAATCCGGAATGATTTTGCTAAAACGTTCCACGATGTATGAAACATTACTTTATTATAATCTTAACAAAAATAAAGTCGATAAATAGGTGAATGTTTGCTAGGAATATAAATAAAAACAACAAAAATAGCAATAAGTAAGTCATAACCTTTATCCATCTTCATAACCTTCTATATCAAAATCTGGCACCGCACCGAATCCATCAACATCATCGAGAATATCCTCAGAACACTAGAGCTTTATAAAATTGAAGACAATCTTCAGGTATGTATTGGTACATTGATTGCAAGTCAGCTAATTTTGCAGGAGCGATTGGTTTGCCATTAGGCCACAGCAAACAGAAATCAGAATCGCTTATGTGCCTGGTTTCCCCTTTTTTTTTCAATTGTCAACTCTTTATAATCTTCTTCCAGTGATGATCTCATTAAGATAAAATGCACTCTATATTTTTTTATTTGAATCTCTTTTGCATGTAACCAACTAACTTTGCTTTTGTCAGTAAATTTCTTTCGATTGGTTATATTTTTTCTATTTTGCTTGAACTATAAAAATCTGTCTTCTCCATTTTATATACTTGAAGTGGTTTAATTTTCTTACTACGTTTAATTATATCGATGTATTCTTCAGCTGTATACACGCGTTGGTGGAGTTTGAGAGCTGTTTCTATTTTAGAAAAATCCGTGTCATTCGGTAAAAATGTATGGCCGGACTCAAGAAATCGAAATGAGACGGTTTTCAAAGTTGGATGGGAGCTCAAAATTGCTTTCATCATGAGAACGATTTTGATATTTCTGTTCTGACCACCGCAACAATCGCTCCATAAAATTAAGTGTGTGACGGTAAAACTTAGCTTCTGGTTTATATATTTCTTAAGGCATGATCCAACTTCCTGGGCTCCCCTTCCTGCTTCTCCTTCTACCCATACATAACAGTGCCCAATGTCATCAGATGCACTATGAATACCACTATTGTAGAACCACGATTGCCTTTTATAAAATGCTACATCCGTTGGTATGCAGGGCAAAGGTAATGTCTTCTCTAAATCAAATGTTAAGCATTCGACTAACGGTGAATTTTTTGCTTGCTCAAAATCCAGCTTCATTTGGTTTCTTAGATTAGTAGCCCTTTCTAAATGTTGTGTCTTTTTTTTCTGTAGCTTTTTCTTTTTCTTCGGTATTTTTGGCATTACGAATTTCCACCTCTAACTTATCACACGTGTTACAAGTATCTTTCTTTAATGTTTTACACGTCAGGTTAAATTTGGAATAAAAAATCTTTTTCACATAGTTCGAAGAAGTGTACTTGCGGTCATTGCCATACTTTTGGATAAACGCCTGTCGATATATGAGTGAAGTGTAAAACATTAAAGAAAGATACTTGTAACACGTGTGATAAGTTAGAGGTGGAAATTCGTAATGCCAAAGTAGTAGTAAGTTTTACTGTCACACACTTAATTTTATGGAGCGATTGTTGCGGTGGTCAGAACCGAAATATCAAAATCGTTCTCATGATGAAAGCAATTTTGAGCTCCCATCCAACTTTGAAAACCGTCTCATTTCGATTTCTTGAGTCCGGCCATACATTTTTACCGAATGACACGGATTTTTCTAAAATAGAAACAGCTCTCAAACACCACCAACGCGTGTATACAGCTGAAGAATACATCGATATAATTAAACGTAGTAAGAAAATTAAACCACTTCAAGTATATAAAATGGAGAAGACAGATTTTTATAGTTCAAGCAAAATAGAAAAAATATAACCAATCGAAAGAAATTTACTGACAAAAGCAAAGTTAGTTGGTTAAATGCAAAATAGATTCAAATAAAAAATGATAAAGTGCATTATATCTTAATGAGATCATCACTGGAAGAAGATTTTAAAGAGTTGACAATTGAAAAAAAAAGGGAGAAACCAGGCACATAAGCGATTCTGATTTCTGTTTGCTGTGGCCTAATCGCATACCAATTGCTTCTGAAAAATTGTTTAATGTATATTTTGGTCTAAAATAAAATGTTCCACATATTGTGGATCGCTAATGCCTTACGGTTTTAAAGACCAATAGTGTTACAAACAGACGTGGATCATTTATTGCAAGAAAATGTACAAATATGGATTTTGTGAAAACGTTCCAACCTAATAGCAAAAATGTTACAAATAGATGTGGATCATTTTTGCAAAAAAAAAAGAGAACAATAAGTATCATATGTGTTTTGCAATAATGTTCCAAAGTCCATGAAACATTTTTTGCATAACCAAAATTATAGTATGCGTTTTATAGAAATGTTCCAAGAGCATTGAAACATTATAAGGTAATAATATTCATGAATATTGGTTACTAAATTTGTTTCAATTTACATGTGATGTTTTGTTTTCTTTATGAATATCCTTGTTTGGTAAAAGTGTGGGGTGGAACATTTGGGCCAAATTTTATTTAAAAAAATAAGCTATAAGGACTGGAACCTTTTACCTAGATGATTTCAATATGTGGAAAAAGGTTCACTGGTTGTGTTATCTCAATTTTGGGCGAGTTGTGGGTTGGAACGTTATTGCATAACTACGTCCAGTTATGAGCCAGTGCAAAATAATGATTTACTTAAAATCTGTCTGGACTATTTTGATAAATTCCTGCTATAAGTTATTAGTATTAAATGAATTGGGTTCCTAATCAGTTTAATAACTTGGTCACGTATGTGTTATCATCAAGCTATATGGGTTTTTTATTAAATTCCACCGATAGGTGCTGTCTGAAAGCTCTCAAAGATAAGCTATCAGTTCAAAATGCCTAGCACATAGCCAAGTTGTTAATGTCATGTATGACTCGCAATCCAAACAAGCCTGCTTATTGTTAGCTGAACAAACAGCACTTATTTGGTTTTGTAATTTGCGTCTCAGGAAAAGCAAATTTTCCGAGTACCCCAATGCATTGGTTAAGGAACAGAAGCGGAACTAAATGTGTATTAAATTAAAGTCACTAGTTTATTACTTGTTCTAATACTTCTAATAGTTTTTTATTACTCATACATATACTTTTTTATTACACAATCGCTGCATCAAACTCTTTTCTTCTACTTACCAATGAACAAGTTACAGCAAAAGAGAATTAAAAGGTGTTACTTTTATCAACAGGGCTTACACACTGACTTCGCTTGCCTGATGTTCAAGCACTTGGTCCAGAAGCCCAGTAAGGAGCATGTCCTCAAGATCATCAAGGATGCAGTGGTCATCGAGCAGGAGTTCCTCACAGATGCCTTGCCCGTCAGGCTGCTGGGCATGAACTGTGATCTGATGTCTGAATACATTGAGTTTGTTGCAGACAGACTACTGTTGGATCTGATTGGGGAAAAGGTACATACCTACTTTTGTTTTATAGACACATTGATACAATAAGAAAACAAGTTTTCTTAATCAGCAATATTTCTTATTTTTTTTTAATTTTTCTATTTCTTCCACAGCACTATAACACAAAGAATCCGTTTGACTTCATGAACCTTATCTCCTTGGAAGGCAAAACAAATTTCTTCGAGAAGAAAGTAGGAGAGTACCAAAAGTGGGGAGTTATGTCGAATCGCATGGACAATGTCTTCACACTAGACGCAGAGTTTTAAGAATTAGCATAATATATTTAAGGTTCTTTGTTGTATCATGTTCGCACTACACCAGCAGTGCAAGTCCTGGTGTGAATGCTAAGCATTCTTAAACTATACTTGGAGGAGTGGTTTATATTGAAGTGTTAAGACAAGGCCTTCTGGCAATTATTGCACTCTGTGTACAAAGCTTTCCTTAGTATTTCAGAGTTTTAAGTATGCGGACATGGATTGACAGTATTATTTATTCCAATAGTTGCAAAACCTCCGTGAATGATTGAATGAAAGATATCTACCGGTGGAGCCGGTATGGTTATTGTTATGTGAAAATGTTTTTTCATGACTTTTGACATCTCATAGAATAATAACAATATTGTTTAAGTGACCTTTATGTAAGTACCTGGCGGAGAGAGTATATTAATTAGGATAAGATATATTAATTAAGAATGAACTTTATTTCTTATAGATTTTTAACGCAATTTTTCTTAAATTCGATAATGTGTGATAATAATGATAAATAAATTTAACTATTAATGATCGACTGTTTTTCATTAATTTCCCTAGAATCGACAACACATGTAACATTCAACTCATTACAAAAAACTATTTTAATTAGTTTTACATTAGTTCGGTATATCGTCGTCTAGTACCCATAACATAACACAAGCCTTCATGAGCTTAATTTGGGACTAGATCCATTTGTGTGAGGTTGTCCGATATTTATTAAAAGTTATTGGGTGTCTGCATCTATGTTACATTGAAGTGTTCTAAAAGATACACGTACTAAAACACAAGGTCTCATTAATCCGATCAACGGTTTATGCTGAATAATGAATATTCTAGAATCTCTTTCGATGAATATTTCGACCTCCCTATACTTGTCGCAAATATTTAGTATAGTTCGGGTTCAGTGACCTTAATTAAAATATGGAACGGCGCAGATGTTGCGTCGTGGACTGCCTGAAAGCCATGAGACGTGTGCGTGGCGTGACTCATTTCGTACAGTCTGACACAAAAGAGTAGAAATTAAAAAGTGGCAATACCGTCGTGTCGTCCCTTTCTAATCAATATAAGAAAACGGGGACGTCAATACAGTATTGCCACTTTTTAATTTCTACTCTTTTGTGTCAGACTGTACATGTTTACTATTTACCAAATGGCCGTTGCGAAATGCGTTGGTCGTCTAGTTTATTATTCTAACAGAATTGAATCTACGTTGGGGAAAACTTTCCAAGAATACAAGTTTTTTTTGCTAATTCCCTTTACTCCCACTAGTTAACAGAACTAGTGAGATTTTGTTTATAGAACTTTTCAACAGGACTACTGAAATACTGATTTATAGAACTAGTGCCCGGTGTAGACGGATCTGTTATCTAACTAGATGACTAAAGTGCATCATTATTTCGCCTGTTAAGATCACAGATGAATAATATGTTGCTGTCAAGATGTTACTTTTATTAAAGAAACACTTAATTCTGTTTGACTCATTCCACGCTTCGATCTTAACTTGGGGTCGGCCATCCTTCGCTCCTTGCTGCAAGGTCGTAACGGAAAAACGTATACACGATACACCGCATTGGTCATTTTGAATGCCATGCTATCACAAACGTGTATTTTACCCACAGATCTGTTATTTATTTATTCTCGGCTACTGTTATTTGAGTATTTTTTCAGTTCTATATGGCACAATTGGGCATTTTTTCAGACTCGTTGACGTTAATGGGATTCATTTTAGGGGAAAGAAGTAGACTTTGCAGTAAGGAGCATTGAAGGCACTAGGAAAAGTATTATCGTGTGAACATATTAAAGTGAAACCAAAAGTTTAAAAGAACCAACATTTTTATTTTTATAAAAATCTATATTTATCAGAACTCTGAAGCGTACTCCACCGGGAACTAAGATATTCCTAATCATTGCAGTTAAATCACCACTGAAATACGCTTCCAAGGACAGGAATGACATTAACTTAGATTAAGAGACGCAACTCATATACATGTGCCACTTTGTATTAAATTAATTTTGTGAGAAAAGGGAAAATAATCAATACCTTAGGGTTAAAAGACCTACAGCATTCAACACTCTGTATATTAAAATTAAATAATAATGCACATAATTGCACATACATAAGAATTAAAATAGGAAACAGTTATTGCTTCGACTGCTCTCACAGCGGCGCAAGTAAATCAAACTACTGAAATTCGTAACTACTAGAAAGTTACAATTTTACATGGTTTAGGTTAGTTACAATTTTACATGGTTTAAATTTTCCAACACACCGTTCCAGTGGACAGGCAGTCTAATACTATACGCGTCAGTGTGACTTGGTCTTACATGTAAAATTGTATTACGTGTTATGTATCCCTAGATTAATAGAATGATTTACTGGTTATTTTGCGACAAAAATTTGATTTAAATAAGGAAAAACTGGGATCTGGAGACATACTAATGAATAAAGATAACGATCCAGTATCTATAGTGAATTTGATTTCAAATGATGGCGTTTTCACTATTCAGTAGATTCCATGCACTATTTTATTACAATGTGCTAATGAAGCGAATCAGTCAGCTCAGTACAAGTAAATAAAACTGGATCCTATCAACCGCCTCAAGGGCGGATCAATGATGCGGTACGAGGTCGAAACCGCCTCGTCCACGTCACGTGTAGAGGTTGTCGCGCTAGTCGATATGGAGACTCGGCGTAACAGAGATGTCACGACTGCGCGACAACGACAGCGGTACATGTGTCTCGTTCACTCGGATCTCGCGCTCAATTGCTTGCCGTACCGCTGGTCGCGTAAACACGGCATCTCCGTTAGATTGGTAACTACCGCGTTTTATAGGTAAGAGGCCTTATTCCTTTTGAAATTTATTTTTTTCATATTAAGACAAATATATTGATAATTTCAACCAACTTTTTGAAGTGAATAATACTTTTCCCCGAGTTCTAGGAAGTAACATAGCTTTCGCAAATAGTGCAGTCGAAAATAATGTTACGCCGGTAGGTTAGGTCAAAAACTTTAAACGTCAATTTCAGTGCTTTAGAGGCGTTTTCAGCAGGCTGAAAAGTCATTTCAGGCCGTTTCAGAAGTTGCTCTATCACATATCTAAAGATCGAAATTTCACCCAAGTTGCCGTCGTTTTCAGGCGCCTGAAACATGTTTTCAGTCCGTTTCAGGGCACCCTCTATCAGATGACGCCATAACCTGAAAACCCGTTTTCAGGCGTTTTCAGGACCCCTTATGGGCCTCTGAAGCACAAATCATTATATGGCGAAATTTCCAGTAGGAGTGACAGAGATAGCACTAGTAGAAAGAGATAGCTATGCTCAGAACATTCGGGAAGTGTGTAACAAGGATGGGACTACTAGAAAGAGATAGCTATACTCGGAACATTCGAGAAGGGAGTGACAGAGAGTGCACCATTAGAGAGAGACATATATAGCCTCGAATGTTCTCGGCCCTCACGCTGGCTCTTACTAGAATATTCGCGATATGTGTGGACAATGCGTCTAGAGCGGTTCCGCGGGATATAAAAAGCGCCGGCGGCCGGCGCGAGTTAGTTACATTTTAACTGCGATCGAGAGTGCTAGTACAAGGATAATCGGAGAGAAAGACTCTTAAGTGATTAGTGCGCTTAAGTACAGTTCGTGTGAATAGTGAGTGCATAATTTGTGAAATAGTGTGTGTGTTTTAATTAGTGGATTTTAAGTACAGTTCGTGTAAATTGCAAGTGTGTAATTTTAGTAATAAAGTGTGAGTTCATTTGTGGATTAATTTGTGCTTTTCTATCATATACGAACCCCACGCTCGTAACATTTGGTGTCAGAAGTGCGGATAGAAAATGCCGTTAATGCCACGAGAAACCGAGCCGAAAGGAGTGACGACGCGAAGCCAAACATCTGGATCGGGAGACTCAACGCCTGGTACGTCGGAGTCACCTGCTCCAGCTGCACAGGGAGTGGACCTTAACGCCATCTTCGTCCTCCTAAAGGAACAGGCGAGAGAGCTAAAGGAACAGTCGCGAAAACAGGACGAACAGGCAAGGAAACAGGAGGAACAGTCTCGAATCCTCCGGAACGAACTTCAGGAACACCAGGAGGAACAGGCTCGAATGCTCCGTGAGGTACACGTGTCTACGACCGAATGGAAGAAGGAAATGTTTGAGGTACAGGAAAAACTGGCCGATATGGACATTAAATTGGAAAGTCGAGTCCATGAGGTCACGGAAAAGGTGGAAACTGTCAAGGAGGACGTCGAAGCTTATAAGAAGCGCCTCCAGAAATTAGAAATTAAAGTGACTAATGGTACGGGCACCTGTGTACCCGACGCATCGGTCGCTGGAGGCGGCAGGTTCAAGGTACCGCCTTTTGATGGTACCTCATCGTGGACCGCCTATAAGCTACAGTTTGAGTCTGTCTCCCGGGCTAATGGCTGGAATAAGGAGCAAGCCAGAACAGCACTGACGTTGGCACTGCGTGACGAGGCCCTTACCATACTGGAAGCTCTGGGGAACGACCAGACGTACGAACGCCTTCTAGAAGCTTTGGAGGCACGTTACGGCGACAGTCACCTGGAGCACGTATACCGAGCTCAGTTGAAGGATAGGGCGCAAGGACGTAACGAGTCCTTACAGCAGTGGGCCTTGGAGATCGAGAAGTTGGTTAGGAAGGCCTATCAACGTACGTCCGCATCCTTTGTGGACAGTATGCTGGTGCAGGCTTTCATTGATGGGATCCGGGATCTGGAAGTGAGGGCAGCCGTGCGATTGGGACATCACGGCAGCCTGAAAGATGCCGTAGCCCACGCTCTCGAGGTGGAAGCTGTACGACAGGACTCATCCAGGCCTTTCAGGGTGCGAGAAGTGTCGACTACGAAGCCAGTAGATTCTCGCCGCGAGTTTGGGCCACGTTGTTACCAATGTGGAGAACGTGGTCACCTGCAGTCAGGCTGTCCGAAAAGGAATAGAAGGGACAGAGACCCCGCTCCAATGGCGAGGGCAATAGGCTCTGTGGAGTCAGAGCCCCAACAGGGAAACGAATAAAAGCCAGGACTATGGGACGAGTGCTGGCTGGTGGTCGAAATGTCCCAATTATGATCTCACAGGCGAACGACGGGAATAGTCTGGTCGTCAAAGGAGAAATTGGTGGAATACCATGTCTCCTTACCATAGACACCGGAGCTTCTCGGACGGTGATCAGCTCTCGGCTACTGAAACACCTGACCGGAGATCATCTAGTCCGACCTAGGCATCTCCAGCTGCAGACCGCTACCGGCCAGTACATTTCCGTCCAAGGGGAGCGAGGGTTGGCTGTGAAAATAGGTGAAAGAGAATACTGGCATAAAGTGATCGTTGCTAACATCGTGGACGACTGTATTATTGGATTGGATTTTATGAGGAGATATGACTGTAAAATCGACTTGAAGGTTGGAGTACTAAAGTTTGGAGTTGATGAGATTCCTATACAAGGTGGAGTAAATGGAAATGTCTACTGTACCAGGAGAACCATTCTTCAACCAAGGTCGCAGGTTTTAGTTCCTGTGAAATTGCCGAACTCCACAAGGCCGCAATCTCACCGCTGTGTGGTGGTGGAGAGGTTGGATGCTGATAAACCGTGGATAACAGCCCGTACAATGGTAACCACGGCATCTACAGCATTTGTGAGGATCCTTAATCCAAGCAACACAGAATGCGTCCTCAATAAAGGAACGCTGGTCGGATCATGCGAAGAAATTTCCTGGTTACGAAACTGTCGGGAATCTGAGGTAAGCGTTAAACCTGGGCATGTTAAGCCTTCAGTGGATGTTGAAAAGTTACTAAACGACTCCAGGGAGCACCTTACCGAGGAGGAATTCCTTAAGGCGCGTAGCTTACTGCTACGATATCGCAATGTCTTTTCTTCGCATGACGATGACATTGGAAGAACTGGAGTGGTTCAGCATGAGATTGACACTGGGGAAACCATGCCTATCCGACAGCGCCCTCGGAGAGTTCCAGTAGCTCGGGAGAAGGAGGTTGAGAGCATGATCGAGGAAATGCAAAGAAGCGGCGTTATTGAACCTTCAACAAGCCCGTGGTGTTCTCCCGTAGTTTTGGTTAAGAAGAAGGACGGCACCATGAGATTCTGCATTGATTACCGTCGACTTAATGATGTGACCAAGAAGGACAGCTATCCACTTCCTCGAATCGACGACACCTTAGACACGTTGAACGGAATGAAATGGTTTTCGACGTTGGATCTGAAAAGTGGCTATTGGCAAGTCGAAATCAAGGACAAGGATAAAGAGAAGACGGCCTTCTCTACTGGCAAGGGACTCTGGCAGTTCAATGTTATGCCATTTGGACTCTGTAATGCACCAGCCACATTTGAGAGATTAATGGAACAAATATTAGCTGGACTTCTAGGAGAGACTTGCTTGGTCTATTTAGATGACATCATTATCGTTGGTAGAGACTTCGATGACCACTTGAATAAATTGGAGCAGGTGCTAGCCAAACTACGAGGGGCAAATCTGAAACTCAGTCCGAAGAAATGCTCGTTTTTCAAACGTAAAGTGAATTACTTGGGACACGTGATTTCAAAGGACGGCATCCAGACAGATCCTGAGAAGATTAGCGCCGTGAAGGATTGGCCGACGCCAAAAGACAAGACTGCAGTACGTTCCTTTTTGGGGCTTTGCTCATACTACAGACGTTTTGTGAAGAACTTCTCGGATATAGCAAAGCCTTTGCATCAACTAACGGAAGAAAAACGATCATTTGACTGGAACGAACAATGTGAGTCAAGTTTCAACGAGCTTAAAGGAAGACTTTGTGAAACGCCAATATTGGGGTATCCAGACCCGGAAGTGGATTTCATTGTGGACACAGATGCTAGCAACACTGGTATTGGAGGCGTCTTGTCGCAAAAGAAAGGAGACAACGAAGTTGTGATTGCATATTTCAGTAAGTCACTGTCGAAACCAGAGAGGAATTACTGTGTCACTCGGAGGGAATTGCTAGCAGTTGTCAAGACGTTACAGCATTTCAGCAAATACCTGCTGGGAAGGAAGTTTCGTATCAGAACTGACCATGCTGCTTTAAAGTGGTTGCTAGAATTTAAAAATCCCGAGGGACAAGTGGCAAGATGGATTGAACAACTGCAGGAGTATGATTTCATCATCGAACACCGTAGTGGAAAATCGCATGGAAATGCTGACGCCCTATCACGAAGACCTTGTGCGGACGACTGCAAACATTGTTCAAGACAAGAAGACAAGGAATGTGTTCGAATGATAAGAACTGATACGGTTAGCGACGAATGGAGTGATGAAATAATGCAGCAAGCACAACAAGAGGACCCTGACGTGAGACCCATTTTTGATTGGATTAATGCTGGTGGACCTAAACCAAGATGGTGTGATGTAGCTCCGATGAGTGCGGTAACAAAAAGCTACTGGGCACAATGGGATAGCTTGGTTATGCATAATGGCGTTCTATGTAGAAAATGGGAATCAATAAATGGGAAGGATGCTCACCTGCAAGTCGTTGTCCCAAAGAAAAGGGTGAAAGATGTTTTGAGAAGCTTTCACGATGGAGCATCCGGTGGACATCTTGGAGTAAAAAGGACCCTAATGAAAATTCGGCAACGCTTTTATTGGATTCATTGCCGAGAAGATGTTGAAAATTGGTGTAAAAGATGCACTAACTGTGCATCAGTCAAGGGACCGCATACCCGTAGCCGAGGAACACTCAAGTTGTACAACGTTGGAGCCCCTTGGGAAAGGGTTGCATTAGACGTCGCAGGACCATTCCCAGCATCTGACTCCGGAAACAAGTACATTCTTGTCGTGATGGATTACTTCACGAAGTGGCCTGAAGTATTCGCCATTCCAAATCAAGAAGCGGTAACCATAGCTGAAAAGTTAGTGAACGAAGTGTTTTGTCGCTTTGGAGTGCCACTCGAAATCCACAGTGATCAAGGAAGAAACTTCGAATCTGCGGTCTTTCAGGAGACTTGTCGCATAATGGGAATTCATAAGACGAGGACTACGGCGTATCATCCACAGTCAGATGGAATGGTTGAGAGATTTAACCAGACACTAGAGAGACATCTAGCCAAGGTCGTTGAAAGCCACCAAAAAGATTGGGATCGGCATATCCCCCTCTTCCTGTTGTCTTATAGGTCGGCAACTCATGAAAGCACGGCGGTTACTCCATCGTATGCGAACTTTGGAAGAGAACTCCGTTTGCCTGCAGATCTCCTGACTGGACGTCCGCCTGATACACCGAGATCTATCACAGAATATGCGAGTGATTTGAGGGATCGGATTGATGATGTTCACAGCCTGGTACGTGAACACGGGCTCCACGCTAGCATAAAGATGAAAACCCGATATGACCGGAAGTCCTATCAAGTGGGTTTTGAGGAAGGTTCGTTGGTGTGGCTACATAACCCTATGCGACGAGTAGGAAAGTCCCCGAAACTATCTCCGAATTGGGAAGGGCCTTACAAGGTAATCACCAAAATAAACGACGTCACGTATCGAATCCAGCGGAATCCTCGTAGTCCGAGCAAGATTGTTCATGTTGACCGGCTGGCCAGATACCACGGAAATAATGATGCTCGGGACGAGCATGTCTTAGGAGGGGGTAGTGTTACGCCGGTAGGTTAGGTCAAAAACTTTAAACGTCAATTTCAGTGCTTTAGAGGCGTTTTCAGCAGGCTGAAAAGTCATTTCAGGCCGTTTCAGAAGTTGCTCTATCACATATCTAAAGATCGAAATTTCACCCAAGTTGCCGTCGTTTTCAGGCGCCTGAAACATGTTTTCAGTCCGTTTCAGGGCACCCTCTATCAGATGACGCCATAACCTGAAAACCCGTTTTCAGGCGTTTTCAGGACCCCTTATGGGCCTCTGAAGCACAAATCATTATATGGCGAAATTTCCAGTAGGAGTGACAGAGATAGCACTAGTAGAAAGAGATAGCTATGCTCAGAACATTCGGGAAGTGTGTAACAAGGATGGGACTACTAGAAAGAGATAGCTATACTCGGAACATTCGAGAAGGGAGTGACAGAGAGTGCACCATTAGAGAGAGACATATATAGCCTCGAATGTTCTCGGCCCTCACGCTGGCTCTTACTAGAATATTCGCGATATGTGTGGACAATGCGTCTAGAGCGGTTCCGCGGGATATAAAAAGCGCCGGCGGCCGGCGCGAGTTAGTTACATTTTAACTGCGATCGAGAGTGCTAGTACAAGGATAATCGGAGAGAAAGACTCTTAAGTGATTAGTGCGCTTAAGTACAGTTCGTGTGAATAGTGAGTGCATAATTTGTGAAATAGTGTGTGTGTTTTAATTAGTGGATTTTAAGTACAGTTCGTGTAAATTGCAAGTGTGTAATTTTAGTAATAAAGTGTGAGTTCATTTGTGGATTAATTTGTGCTTTTCTATCATATACGAACCCCACGCTCGTAACAATAAGTTGAAAAAACTAATTTTCAGCGTGAATTTTGTCAATTTCGAGTAGTTTTCGAAACAAAAATTATCAATGAAAAATTCAAACTGTAGGTTTCAAATATATACCAATAAATCCCAATAGCCTTGTTCCAGGTAGTAACACCAATAAAATGTAAAGAAACATGTTTGATCATATAGAAAAATGTCTAAAACGATCACCATTTTAAAAGGAATAAGGCCTCTTAAAGACGCGGCGCGTTGTCAATTAGTTGGCCAATTGAAGGCTGGACAGTCGAGAGGGTCTCGTACCCGTGTAGCGCGGAACAAGTGGATGTAGATAGTAGATGCAGCACGGCACGTTAGCGCGCCTTGTCGGCGACGAGGCGGCGCAGCAGGCGGTGTCCCGCCAGGAAGGTGAGCGCGGCCAGCGGCAGCAGGTAGCGGACCGTCTCGAACATCGACAGCCGCAGCCACAGCAAGCCGTACAGCGCCAGCGAACCTGCAATCACACGGTGCTGTACTATCATACCAAAGCCTTGCACCTCATCTATGAACTCGCTCTTAGAATCGGCACCAAATTGTGATGTGTTTGCAGGTGGATGGTTGGACGTATGCGATTAATGTTTGAGGTTCTGTGAGATGATGGATGAACAGCCTTCATCAGTATAATATTTCTAATTGTTGTTATGTTTGTATAAAATCTGTATGTGTTTAGTCTAGTTTCACAATGCTTTGGTTTTACTGTTATGCTGTGAAATATACCTAATGAATTTAATAAATAAAATAATAAATAAATCATATTGTACGGGGCCAAAATCGTACGTGAAGTTGGAAATCGAGAGCTAGGTGCTATGTTTCGCTTCCTAAAATAATATGAAGTATTAGAAGCGGGAGCTGCGCCAGGTTGACGCGCAGCCGCGCCCACAGCGCCAGCAGCAGCAGCGGGGGCTCCGCCTTCCGCAGTGTGTGGGACACTCACCCCCCAGCCCCAGGTGGAAGAGCAGCGCGCTGGGCGCGAGCGGGAGCTGCGCCAGGTTGACGCGCAGCCGCGCCCACAGCGCCAGCAGCAGCAGCGGGGGCTCCGCCTTCCGCAGTGTGTGGGACACTCACCCCCCAGCCCCAGGTGGAAGAGCAGCGCGCTGGGCGCGAGCGGGAGCTGCGCCAGGTTGACGCGCAGGCGCGCCCACAGCGCCAGCAGCAGCAGCGGGGGCTCCGCCTTCCGCAGTGTGTGGGACACTCACCCCCCAGCCCCAGGTGGAAGAGCAGCGCGCTGGGCGCGAGCGGGAGCTGCGCCAGGTTGACGCGCAGCCGCGCCCACAGCGCCAGCAGCAGCAGCGGGGGCTCCGCCTTCCGCAGTGTGTGGGACACTCACCCCCCAGCCCCAGGTGGAAGAGCAGCGCGCTGGGCGCGAGCGGGAGCTGCGCCAGGTTGACGCGCAGCCGCGCCCACAGCGCCAGCAGCAGCAGCGGGGGCTCCGCCTTCCGCAGTGTGTGGGACACTCACCCCCCAGCCCCAGGTGGAAGAGCAGCGCGCTGGGCGCGAGCGGGAGCTGCGCCAGGTTGACGCGCAGGCGCGCCCACAGCGCCAGCAGCAGCAGCGGGGGCTCCGCCTTCCGCAGTGTGTGGGACACTCACCCCCCAGCCCCAGGTGGAAGAGCAGCGCGCTGGGCGCGAGCGGGAGCTGCGCCAGGTTGACGCGCAGCCGCGCCCACAGCGCCAGCAGCAGCAGCGGGGGCTCCGCCTTCCGCAGTGTGTGGGACACTCACCCCCCAGCCCCAGGTGGAAGAGCAGCGCGCTGGGCGCGAGCGGGAGCTGCGCCAGGTTGACGCGCAGCCGCGCCCACAGCGCCAGCAGCAGCAGCGGGGGCTCCGCCTTCCGCAGTGTGTGGGACACTCACCCCCCAGCCCCAGGTGGAAGAGCAGCGCGCTGGGCGCGAGCGGGAGCTGCGCCAGGTTGACGCGCAGGCGCGCCCACAGCGCCAGCAGCAGCAGCGGGGGCTCCGCCTTCCGCAGTGTGTGGGACACTCACCCCCTAGCCCCAGGTGGAAGAGCAGCGCGCTGGGCGCGAGCGGGAGCTGCGCCAGGTTGACGCGCAGCCGCGCCCACAGCGCCAGCAGCAGCAGCGGGGGCTCCGCCTTCCGCAGTGTGTGGGACACTCACCCCCCAGCCCCAGGTGGAAGAGCAGCGCGCTGGGCGCGAGCGGGAGCTGCGCCAGGTTGACGCGCAGGCGCGCCCACAGCGCCAGCAGCAGCAGCGGGGGCTCCGCCTTCCGCAGTGTGTGGGACACTCACCCCCCAGCCCCAGGTGGAAGAGCAGCGCGCTGGGCGCGAGCGGGAGCTGCGCCAGGTTGACGCGCAGCCGCGCCCACAGCGCCAGCAGCAGCAGCGGGGGCTCCGCCTTCCGCAGTGTGTGGGACACTCACCCCCCAGCCCCAGGTGGAAGAGCAGCGCGCTGGGCGCGAGCGGGAGCTGCGCCAGGTTGACGCGCAGGCGCGCCCACAGCGCCAGCAGCAGCAGCGGGGGCTCCGCCTTCCGCAGTGTGTGGGACACTCACCCCCCAGCCCCAGGTGGAAGAGCAGCGCGCTGGGCGCGAGCGGGAGCTGCGCCAGGTTGACGCGCAGCCGCGCCCACAGCGCCAGCAGCAGCAGCGGGGGCTCCGCCTTCCGCAGTGTGTGGGACACTCACCCCCCAGCCCCAGGTGGAAGAGCAGCGCGCTGGGCGCGAGCGGGAGCTGCGCCAGGTTGACGCGCAGGCGCGCCCACAGCGCCAGCAGCAGCAGCAGCGGCGCCGCGCACGCCGCCGCGCACACGTCCGACACGACGCGCGGCGGCCGCGGCTCCGCCGTGCGGAACTGGTGCGTGATCTCGGGCAGCGGCCCGTGACCCGCCTTCGCGGCAGGAGCTGCAAGGGAACACTCAATGTTAGGGTCAGTTCACACCGAGACGCGACGCTTTGATCGTGAGAATTCAGAATACGTTGCGCCTCGAGATGCCTCGCGGCGGAGAGCGATGCATCGCGACGCAGCGGTGCATCGCCCGTGCGCGCGGCTAGAGCAGCGCTGCGCCTAACGAATCCACGTGACGCAGCGCGACACCGCGAGGCGCAGCCTGCAGCCACCGCGGCGACTTGTCTCTACGCTTGCTTGCACTTAGACTGCGAGTGGCCATGTCCCGCTGCACCTCGCTGCGCAGCGATGTGCTCGCGGCGGCGCGCGGCGCAGCGCGAAATCACTGGCCTCTTCCAGTATCGTCGCGTCGCGTCTCGGTGTGAACTGATCCTTAATATATATATATATACGGTGACCGTATCGTTACCCAAGTATATGTGAGAAAACAAGTTCAAAGCCGAGTGTTGAAGTGTGTCGGTACTGACCGGCGTCGTGCCCGAAGTTGAAGGCGATATCGCCGAGCGGCCAGGCGACGGGCGCGGCGGCCGCGCTGTCGCCCAGGAACAGCGTCAGCGAGTGCGCGCCCGACCCGGTGCGCAGGTGTTTGGAAATCGCGCCCACGTTCTGGAACATTTTTGTTGTTTCATTTGCTATATAAACAACTAGCGACCCGCCCCGGCTTCGCACGGGTGAAATGCTAACAAATTATGCATGTATTATACATATAAACCTTCCTCTTGAATCACTCTATCTATTTAAAAAAACCGCATCAAAATCCGTTGCGTAGTTTTAAAGATTTAAGCATACAAAGGGACATAGGGACAGAGAAAGCGACTTTGTTTTATACTATGTAGTGATACTGATAACTAGTATTTTCACGGTGCGAGGGGGTTGCTCACTTGTGCTTCTTTCATCGGAGAGGGGATTGGCAGTAGAAAATCGGTGCTCGAGTTGTAAAATTTGCAACGGAAAATTTGGAAAGGGCAACGGGAGGTGTACTTTGTGGCATTGTCGCACGCGAGTGAGGCTGCTTGGCAGAAGGGGTTCTGTCGTCCGAGGGGGTTGGCAGTGCAGTTGCTTAAGAAAGGGGAAGCGAGGGAGACGATGGGTACGAATTTGCGCGCGGGTGCGTTGGCTTGCGAAGGCATGGAGGGTGCCAGTGGGTGGGAAATATTGTCGCCACTTTGAAAAAACAATGGCGACGCGTCAAATTGCACATACATGCATGTAAACCTTGGTCGCACCCGTAAGTATGACAATGTGGTTCAGAGTGAGAAAAGGGACGGCCTGAAAACCAGCGCTGCGCAGACGCCTGACTGTCGCAGCACATGCTGGGTCCGCTCCTTTTGTCACACGGAATAATTTCTGGACAATGTACTGAGAATGCTGTTCTTGTTTAACCCATGTACAGTCGCCATCAGATATATCGTAGCATGTAAGGTATTCATAAATATCTGAACACGACCCTTATTGACTGGGCGTTACAGTACATGTTCACATATATATGAACGCCTTATATGCTGCGATATATCTGATGGCGACTGTACCTATTTTATTTTTTGTTGTGCCAATAAATGTTTCTTTCTTTCTTTCAAATTGCTTGAGGAGGCCTGACAAAGTCTGATAAAAATACATACAGTAGAAAATAGCCTCCTGTTTTTTCAGGAATAGGTAAAAAAATAATAAATGGCTCACCAGCTCAACCTTGTACGCCTTGGCGTTGTCGGGCTCCGCCACGAAGACGGCCTCGTCGTCCGCGGCGGCCGGCGCCACGCGCACGAAGGCCTGCTGCACCAGCACCGGCTTGCCGTACTTGTCCTTCACCGTGAACTTCAGGGACACCCTGACACATTCGTTCACAGTTACACACAGCAACAATACAATACAACAATACCCCGGTCCGGCGAGTACTTGGCTCAAAGGATCTCCTTGGCGATACAGCGCGGCAACTCCGCTGGTATTCTAGGGACCTTTGAGCCAGGTACCTTCCGGAACGGTTCATGGAACCTTTTAGTTTTAAAAGAAAGAAAGAGAAATAAATTTATTCGTGACGAGACACAAAACATAATTACATAAAAGGTGTGACAGAAATTATAAGAAATAAAATAGAATAAAACAATATGCAACTATTTTTATGGCTGTGCCACGAAAAGGTCCCACCTCAGCAAGACGCTAGCTCGAGAGCCAGCGCTGATCTTCCGGTGAGACCATAGGTGGCGCCACGGATTTTATAATCAGTTCTACTTATATGTATATAGTACTATTAAGTATTCTGTGTCAGTAGGTACCTATAGTTACAGAACCTTCTCCATAAAATTCAAAAAAAAGTTTTGCTTATTATTAATTTTAGTTTTATATGTATATAGTCGAGAATGACATCTGTAAGTTTTATTCGTTCACTGAAGCGATTAAAATAGAACAACGTCCACTTTAGAAACTTCAAAGAATGGATTAAAATTAACGGAAGCATTTAACCCACTCAAGTCAAGCCAACATCAACTATGCTTCTAATTTAATCAACTTTGGTAAAGGTGGTGAGCGAAAATCGCATGTCCAGGAGATGAGTTCGGGAAGAAGATGATTACAATTGACAATATTTTTCCGATATAATCAAATAAAGGTTAAAAAAAGAAATATTACACATTTTACGAAAATCTCGATTTATGATTAAAAATACATTTGAAAAGTTCCTCAACCTAAAAGAGCAGCAAGTAATTGGTCACAGCGCACTCAGCGCAGTAAATTATACAGTCGGACTTACTAAGACGGATTTAGAACGGAAATTGTACCAGTTTCTTTGTAGTTGCGACTATTATTTTTCCACAAAGTGATGTCATTTGAGTGCCGAGTCTTACACGACGCTTTCAAAACTAGTGCGTATAATCAAATAAAAATAATAAATCGACAAAGAGTCGCGTGTCACAGTCCTGCAGAAAAACCAGAATGAACCAATGTATTCTATAGCCAAACGTGGTCAGTTTAAGTGACTAAAAGAAAGAAGGTATCATAACATGAACGCTTACTTCTGCAGATGGTCGGCCTGCAGCCGCTCGGCCAGCTGGTTGGGGAAGGCCACGGCGGTCAGCTTGGGGCTGGTGGTGCCGTCCACGTCGCCCACGCCCACCTCCACGCTGCTCACGCTGATCTCGCCCAGCACCGCCACGTTCACAGAAGCCGTCTATCATGTTCAAAATATATTATAAAACCATTGATACAAAGATTAAAGCACAAAAAAAATGCGTAACCTGATGGTAGAGACCGGGAAACCTACCCGGTACCTCTGGATCTCGGTCCAGCATGTTAACCTCTCCACGACCCTAACGCTAGATAACCTTCCGAATTTTTCCTTACTCTTTGATCTTTGTATGGTTTAATATAAAAATTGCAGTGTCTTCTTCTTTGTCGGTTTCACTCTTGGCAGAGTGGTCGTGGCCATCATTTCAGATGTTGGTGGCAAGCTTTACAACACGCCACATTGATTTAAACGAAATAGAGGAAAAGAAACGCGTTATATCAAACATTACATTAGGTCAAGAAACGTTATCCATATCAAATGCCGTTCCTAATATCACGTGAGTATAAATAGCTCAATACAATAATGAAATATGTCTCACGAAAGTTTTAATAAGAATTCTAATAGTTACACAAACCTTGGTATCCGCGCTCAGCGCGATCTTGTACAATCCATACTGCGCCTTAATCTTGCTCAGGTTAAGTACGAAAGTCGTCGGCTCGTTCGGCTTCTGGGTCAGCGGCTGCTTGGACAGCACGACGACGTCGTCGGCGAGCCGCGTGCCGGACTGCGCGACCACCTTGTCCGGCTTGAGACCGCGGACCGGACGGCCCAGCAGGTCCGTGATGGCGATCTCGATCGAGTCAGAGTCGGACGAGATGTACTTCTTGCCTTTGATGGCGATGGAGATTGGGGATGGCTGTGGAAAATGTTATAGTTCAAGCTTGTGTTTTAGGAACTTTATATCCTTAGTTTTACGTAGGGGCGATGGTGCGACGACCAAGAACCCGCCTGTTGGGCGCTCGTAGACTCGCAGCGCAGGCGGAGTGTACTATAAAAGCACCACTGGCCGGGCTCTGTCGGTTGTGTATTGTAATGGTCAAGTTGTTAAATTATTATAATAACTTTAGATACAGGTAAACATACATTACTTGGCAGTGACCAAAATCAGAGATGTAATTTCATAACTGTACCATATTCCCCGGCCGCGTACTCACCTTAACAGTGAAATATGATGATATATGTATATATAGATATATGATACTGTTAACGGCCGCGGCGCTGCTCCACGGACTGACTGGCGTTTCATATCTTCATAAAATAAAATAATAAAGAAATATCAGACAGTCTCACACAAATCGATCTAGTCCCAAATTAAGCTCAAGAAAGCTTGTGTTATGGGAACTAGACGACGATATACATACTTAAATAGATAAATATATACTTAAATACATAGAACAACCATGAATATTTGCCCTGGCCAGGATTCGAACCCGGGACCGCCGGCTCAGTAGGCAAGTGCTTACAAACTGAGCCAACCGCGTCGACAATGTCAAATCTATGATAATGATGATGAATATGTGTGCAGATAAAGTTGAGTATGCAACTGTACATAATTAGGTCTTAAAACTCGCCTTCGGCTCGTTTCATAAATCCATACTCGTGATTTAAGAGCTCTTATTATGTAACTGTAGTATATAGTTACCTCGTCGTCAGCGAGCGCGGTGGCGGCCTCGAGCAGCAGCGCGGCGCCGCGCGGCGAGTTGACGGAGCGCCGCGACACCAGGTACGCCGCGAACTTCAGCCGCTGCTCCTCCGACAGCGGCGACGGCTTCTTCAGCGACTTGTACGTTCTGGCCGACAGAATAGTACATTACTGCAGACGCCGGGAAATAAAGGCTTGCCGAGTGAGGAAGTAGAAAGTATAGACGGCCGACTGTAGGGAGGGAAGGGAGTATTACAAAGCCGGCAAGCCCTTTTCACGGCTATGTATAGTACTCTTCTCAAACATATCTAAATCTATAAAAGAAGAAACTGACTGATTGAATGACATATTAACGCACAGCCCAAACCGCTGGTTCTAGAGAGTCCAAATTTGGCACGTAGGTTCCTTCAAGGTCTAGGGGTGCACTAAGAAACGATTTTTCAAAATTCACCCGAAGGGGCCATTTTACCCCTTCGGGTGAATTTTGAAAAATCGTTTCTTCCAACGGTTGTATGGGGAAACAAGATTAGTTAGACTATTTTATTTGAAACGTCACAGGAGTATCCCTAACAATAATTAAGTAAACACGTGTCACAGGTTTTTTGAAAATTCAACCCCTAAAAGTGGAAAATGTGGTGACAAAGTCTGAAAATCAACAGGGGTAGTGTTTCTATGGATTATCGGGTCAATGATTACTAAAAAAACAACGATTTTAAAATCCAACGTGGCGGACGTGAAATACCTTCTCTCCTGTTGGGGTGCGATTGGGTTGAAATGTCTAAATATCAAATGGGTGTCGCTTTTCAACGCACAACCCAAATCCCTGGTTTTAGAGAGTTCAAATTTGGCACGTAAGGGAGTCCAAAGTTTGTATGGGGTTTTCCTCACAAATTGTAAATTTAGATTATAAGTTAGCACGCAGCGCAGTGTAAATTGTACGCCATACGATAAATAAATAAATGGGGAAACAAGATTAGACTATTTTATTCGAAACTTTACAAAAGTATTCCTAAGAATAAATAAGTAAACACGCGTTTCAGGCTTTTCAAGAATTCAACCCCGTGTTGGACAAAGTCTGAAAATCAACATGGGTATTGTCTTTATGATTTATCGGGTCGCTGATTACGAGTACAACAATGATTTTAAAATTCAACATAGCGGTCGTGAAATACCATTCCCCTGTGGTGGTGCGATGGCGTTGAAATGACTAACTATCAATATGGGTTGTAATTTTTATGGTTTTTCGGGAAGTTAATTACGAAAGTTGCATCGATTTTGAAATTTAATATTGTGAACGTGAAAATTCTTGAAAGCATTTGTGCCTAATCAATTCATTCGGTCCCGTAGTTTTGCAGCGAATCGGTTGTAACAGACGGACAGTCGTCAATCGGTACCTAGGCCAGTGCGGGCGGTGCGGCGGGACGGGAGGAGTAGTCATCGGGAAACTTCCTGCATCCGTAATAAATGCAATGCATGCATTCAAGCTTTTCAACAATAAAATTGCGTTAAGTCATTTCAGAATTCTGACTTACTATTATCTGGCTCAGAATAATTACTTTTTCATTTATCAACGAAGATAAGCACAAAATCTTAGTAACTTAGAACCAAGGACCATATACACGGGACCGCTATTCTTCATACTACGCACCGTACTCCGTTAGTTACTATCGTTCTACGTCGCTAGATGCCGCTAAGGGTCTCAATTCATTCAAAAGTCGTCATTTTTCAATCTCTACCGTACGGTACGCGCAAGCGTGAAGTAACACAGTCGTCAAGCGTTCAACGACATTCCAACTTCCAAGTTCCAAGTGATACAGTAAAAAGTGAATAGATGACGTTAGGTGCGATGTTTGTTTACTACGTTCCGTTTCGTCTCATTTCACTATTTGTGTATGTTTTATTTAAACATAAAAATTACTTACATCCTAATCCTAATCCTAATAATATTATAAACGTGAAAGTTTGGATGGATGTATGTATGTACGTTTCACTTAATCTCAAAAACTACTGGACGTATTATGATGAAACTTTCCAGTTATGTACCTTATATATCAGAATAGGACATAGGCTATCATTTATACCAAGTTTTATCCCTTTTAGGGACGAAAAACGGGATTAAAATTTGTATGGAGAGCAAATCATTGTAGTTGCAACAATTCCCTACATGTCATCGTTTTGACGTAAACTAATCAATATAATAATAATTCTGGGCCTACGATAGACCTTCACGAAACGCATACCAAACTATTCTTTGTAAAAAAACAATAAATTCTGATATGGAAACACGTAACCGCAAAATTCGATTAATCGCGTAATTTCATGAATAAAATACATACAATTTTACAAATTTGAAACAATGACATTTGATTTGACGACATCAACATCACACACCCATCTGGCAAGACATGTCAAACCAGTGATGCCAGAAGGGCTACCCCGATGTTCAAAATTTGACTGTCGAATAGCGCCATCCTTCTCGATCATCTGTCAAAGAATATTTTAGTGAATGGAATAGCACTATACGACAGTAAAATTTCCAACATCGGAGTAGCCCTTCAGGTAGGTATCACGTTTCGAATCGAAACTTTCGATACGCACATCATCTGAAAATAGTAGGACAAACGAGTAGTATGCCATTCAACAGTATGCCAAACATTCTCGGCCAAACATTTTTAGGACAAAAAACGTTATGCGATACGACAGGCACCCGAAATTTATCTATACAAAAACTAACAGAACTAACGACAGTGATAATTCAATAAAACCACAATTTTATAAACGTTTTCTTTATATTACTTTTAACAAAAACAAAACGAACGAATATATTTTCGCAGGCCGCCTGCATGTAGGCAATTCCTAATTGTTCTAGGGTAAATGTCAAACATTTCCGCAAATCGTCCCGTTGGCGTAAAGCCATTTTGTCGTCGGCGTTGGTCTTGGGCCATGGCAAGCGGACGATGCAATGGTTACTTTGCTTTGCAGTAGATCAATAAGGTTTCCTTCAGCATTATATCGCCGTACCCAACGTCAAACTGTGCCTGCTAGCATTTAACCGACGTGTGATCTCATAAATCCGTATTCCTTCCTGGTGTAACTCCACTCTTTGAGCTCTTCATTGTTTTCAGTCATTATCATTATCTTTTAATAGTTCACGGTTAGCGGCAAGCATTTTATTTTTCAAATTAATAACGTTGCTGAAAATTATTTTACGATTTTCTCGATTGACACTGACATATGTTCCTAATTAGAAATTAAAAGCAAATGATAACCTTTCGCGAGGAGGTTTTTTGTAAAATGAAGTGACAAATAATAATATTGACATTTCAATACTATTATTGAAATATAATTTTCGGCCTTAATGCATTGCGAATGTCTAACGACATTTTATCGAAATGGGTAGGAAATGAAATTCCTTGACTGTACAAAACTTATCTAACAAATATTACGTTACTGACTGTTTGTTAGTGGGAAATATCGCTTGACAATTCGGGCGTAACTTATTTTGTCCATTACATCAGTGCACCAACGCCATCTAGCTATTTTGTGTAGCAAAAATTGGCGAGCCCGCAAGCAACCTTGAGCTATCCAGAGGTAGTGCCATCTATTTTAATACGATCAAACCACGTTGTTGAAGACTAAAAAATGAAATCCTTAAAAATTGTGTATTTAAGTTATATTATCGTATTAAAACAAAGCAGTAACGCGTTTGATTTTCAAAAATCAAAAATCACTTATAAATATTGGTAAAACATATCATTTTTGTCACTTCCAGGCTACGAAGCAGCGCCATCTAGTTTTTATACCGAATTTTGAGCTTTTTCAGAGTTACGTTTTCTTGTATGAGAACATAAGTCCCGGGTATATGGTCCTTGCTTAGAACATTTAAACCAATCTTAAATATCAAAACTCGAGCAGCGGAGGCTACGCTTGGGACATATAAAAAGGTTTAAATACAAATGCACATATCCCGGTGTCTTAGCTTCACTTCGAGTTATGAATTTTGAAGCGAAATTTATCTGGATATAGTACTTAGAAGCTGGGATCGCTTAATTTGAGTGCTTGAGTTTTCGGTTTGATTTGTTATAGTGGAGTTGTGATAACAGTGTCCATCCAGCGAGTAAGTAATTCCCGGGAATATTTTAAAAGCGAAAGTCTGCGTGTATTTTTGTTACTTCTTCACGCTAAAACGGCTGGACGGATATGCAGATTATACCCTAACTTTAACAAATAGTCTACTTTTTATCCTGAAAAAAACATAATTCCCGTAGGATAATGTATATTATTATAGGTTTGAACGCGAGCGAAGCCGCGGGCGAATGCTAGTGTAATGAAATAAATACACCACTCAAAAAAATATAATTCAGCTGTTTAGCCTGTTCAGGAACATAGTCGCCATGTTTAAAAAAATACTTCCCGGCCTAGGCCTTCAATCTTGTATGAAACTCCTTTACAGTTCTCTCGAGTTGTTCCGCCCGAAAAGTGATACTTCGAAGCGATGACGCACGTCATGGCGACATTTCATTGCTTGAGAAAACTTATACTTTCATAAACAGTCGCGTTGAAAAATGTTTACATAATTACCTCAATAGTACCCTTTTCCTTCGAGACCATGGATGATGATGGACACAATGTGTGAAACGTAGGGACAATGAAATAAACACATTTCTTAATGCGCTTTAGTCCAGTTTTGTTAGCTAGCCGATCTAGCTTTTCATTGTTTTGTATACAACATATCCCCAAATATGTATCTGCCTTAAAGTAGTATGGCAATTTATTATGATTATTATTTAAAATGAGGCAGGCAGTTTAACAACTGATAATGCCTATATCCAGTGATCTGTGTCTTAAGATCATTACTCAGTGGTGCTTGTCTAATTTATTCTTAAAATTATTGACTATAGGTGCTGAGATTACATCCTTGGGGAGTTTGTTCCATGTCCTCAGAACTCTATTGCTCAGAAAGTGTTTATGAGGGTTGATGTGCGACCTGCGGGCGACTAGCTTTAGGTAGCAATACAGAGCATATATATTCTGTGGTGTCACCTGAATATAGTGGACATCATCAGCGAGGTGAATACAAGCCTTCCTTGAACTGCAGAGCTGCGTATTACTTATTATTACTTCCGTCAGCCCTCTACCTCTGCATGCTGCGTGAAGTGTGCACTCACCTGAAGATGGTAGACAGAACCAGCGAGGTGACGGGCAGGCCTCCTTCGAAGTGGAGTGCTTTGGAGTCACTCTCGTCGGCAGCCAACAGGACTCCTTCGGCGTGCTGCGCGCTCCACGCCGTGCAGCCCATGTGCTCGCATAGCGCGAATACGTAGCCATAGCTGAGGGGAAAAACATGCATTAAAATAATGTTGCCATGAACCTTAACAGGACTTTACGTTTGTTATGTGACTATTTAAGATCTTTTTCTGGCTTTACTGAAATTAGAAGTAGAAATCTGAAAGTATTAACAGACAATTGCACAGTCTGCCAGACCAAGACGGACGCTGCTATTTGTTACAATGAGATAGTAATATACGTCTCTCATTCTAATTAATAGCAGCATCCCACTTGGTCTACCACTGTTTGTTTGTCTGTTAATACTTTAAATACTTAAGATCAGGTAGGACTAGTGTGCCAGTAGGTCTAGAGCACCTACTATAATGAAATATTGAAAAGTATAGATACAAAGAAGTAAGTAAGTATTAACAAGTAAGTAGAGCACTGCTAACATAGGTACTTTTCAATATTCTGATATTGTAGGTGCACTTGTCCCACTGGCGTATTTGCCCACAACAACCTTAATAATTATATTTTAGTTGCAAAAATTAGAAGTTGGTTGTTAAAAATCTTTTAGTGCACAAAAGGTAAAAAGCCACAGCCATCAGATCCTCGGAAGGATCCACAGAATATCAAGGTGCTCACGAGTCCTATGACATATGTTGAGTGGACTCCATTTTTGCAACCAGGACACCATTTAGCTCATAGTTTAAGTTAAATTTCATTGGCAAAATGTAATTTACTTATTGGAATGTAAAATGTAATTGGTTTGCAAAAGAGCAGCTAGTTGCAGATTATATAAATACTTACTTAGCCGGTGAGTCGTCCTTCTTCAGCAGCTGAATGAGATTCTTGAGCCCGTCCTCCTTGTCGTACACTGAGCCCTTCCCGAGAGCCTTCAGAGAGTATACAGCGTAGTAAAGCTCCGGGATAGTGGCATCCTTTTTGTCCAGGGTCTGTGCTGGGGCACTCAGGACCTCGGGCTTCAGGGAGTTGAGGCAGTTGGAGAGTGCTGCCGCATTCGTGAGGTAGAACACTTGCTCAATGCTCTTGAGGTCATATTTTATGGATTTTAGGTCCTGAGAATGATAAAATGCACAAAAATGTTACAAGAAAAAATTTAACTCCTTGTGGTCAAACTTTTATTGTTATAGTCCACAGGCATACAACATTTACCTTCACCTTCCAGTTTTATTACAAGTAAAGTAAACAGGATAATTAATTCAATTGTATACCCTACATTGAATAACTAATATCATTTAGTATAGTTAGTTGGCCCAAGAAGGAATAATGTATCCTGCTGTTCAAATCTATATTAGTTTGTTTTGTGCTGACCAGTTTCTTATTCCACAATTCTTCTTTCATTTTAGCAGGATCGACAAATTTCATTAACATTGATCCCTAAAATTTGACTAACAATTTGATTTACCAAATCACAGACATGTATACATCACAGGGTGATTGGATAAATTGTTCCTGTAGTATATGACAGGAACTTTGTCTGCTTACAGTCTGACATCTAATACCAACAAAGAGCATCTTTCTGTGGGACTCCACATGCCATGCTACCCTCAGTAAACATTGTAGTTTCATGCAACATCTTTTGCAATACAGTAGAGCTTACTACTGTATACTAATATTTTTGGTAAGAATGACTTACCTCACAGATATTAGGTATATTGGCATTAAGCTGCTTCAGTCCCTTGACGGCGTAGTACAGGGAGCTGAGGTCTTTGCTCTTCAGGTTCTCCTGCAAGATGACCTCCAGCCGCTTCACGTCTATCGTGCCTTGCAGCGTGTTCGCATTGCTTACTGCTAGGATGCTTAATAGTAAAAATGCTGAAAATTATACAGATTCTTTAGAATTTATTGTATGATAAAGTACATGTCTCAGTTTTATACACGCTGATTAAAGTAGACTAATAGGAGACATACATCATAAAAACTAAGAGAATTCATGTTTTGATTTTGCTGTATATTTCTTGTAAATTTGATGAGAAGAAGTTACCTAACATCATACTTCAGCTTGTATATAGCAGAAAACTTGTTTAATGTTTAATTTGGAATATCTTCCTGTTATCGTGTCGGCTAGATGCGGCACTTCGGCCACTGATTACACTGACGTGTCCCTAACAGTTTACATCTTTTTAGTGCACCGAAAGGCTTTTAAAGGCTGTTTCATAGGAGATTTGGATACATATACAGCATTTATTCACTTATTAAGTGTGATTAATGAGTTTTAAGCAATAAAATCGTGAATGAAAAGCGGCCTAGAGACATGTTTAGGTTATAAGGCGTATATAGAATTTATAACAGAGGTACATACCACGAAAGTACATTTTAAAAGTAGAGTAGATCTAATCCTACTTTATATTATAATTATTTTCCGGATATCTCTGAGTTTCTTGTTAGAAAATAAATATAAATGAATTCATCGCCGGCTAAGCTTGACAGAAAACGATCGACGTAGCAAGGAAAGTTGCCAGTAGAAAATATTAATTCCTAAAATAAAATGAAAAATGAAGATTCGGTCTACTCGAACTGAATTTCTGTTCTGTTCGAGACACTGGCGGACATCGCCCATCTGTCTGATTTTGACAGGTCAATTCTGATCAACTTCCATTCCAAAACCAAAAAATTGGTTTTATCGGTCTGCCTCTTCAACTGTTTTAATTAAATTCTAACGAAATGGCCAGTGCCATCATCAACAGTAAGTATAAAGTAACAACGGCAACTTATAACTCATTGATTTTTGTTCAATGTTATGATCGCGTCAGTTATGTAATAATTCTAATATAATTTTAATAAATGAATGTCGTAGCTCATATATTGTGTTTTACTCTTTAATACTTGTAAAATCGCTACGGCTCATTCTTTTATCACCCTCATTTTATACAGGACTAAATAGCTACATTAGTTAAGAATACATAAAATCATTGAGGTTATGTACCAGTAGTACTACCATCAATATCAGAATCTACCTTCATTACCTCATTCAAACCAATTATTTTTCAGATGCCATTGCGAGCGCGCGGCCTAAGTTCGCCATCTTCATGAAATACGCCAAGGTTGAGCTGGGACCTCCCAAACTGAGCGAGCTCCCTCAGATTAAGGCTGGCATTGGCAAGCTCCTGACGTCCGCTAAGACCGGCGCGTGGAAGCAGCAGACCGTGAAGCAGGCAGGCCTGAACACTCTAGTTGGCATGGAGGTTCTGTTCTGGTTCTACATTGGAGAATGCATCGGCAAGCGTCACATTGTCGGCTATGATGTTTAGGTTTTGGTTAAGGATACTGTAGATATATGTAATACAATCAGCAAATAAATTATTAAAAATCAGATGATTTTGTTTTTCCTCCAACAGTAACATTCTTTAAGTCCCTGAAACTAAAATGTTTGTTAAGAATGAATAACTCATGTGTAACATTTTGGACAAACTTTTATTTTAAATATCCAGTAATTGCCTATATTTTAGTGGTTCCCTGAGCCCAGGGAATGCCATGGTCATTCTGTACACAATTTTGTTACTCATATTCATATTAATTTAGTACTAAAGGAAATCAATACCTTTGACAACTTCATTTGCCACTGTATAAGGCCCTAGCCTGCTCAAAACCTGCAACCAGTTGTATATTGTGTATAACTGAGAACTGAGAGGGGCTATTTTAAATGCACTAAAACATTTGATGTTCTAAAATTTGTCATGATAAAGTTTTTCTTTTTTTTAGGGCTCCGTAGCCAAATGGCAAAAAACGGAACCCTTATAGATTCGTCATGTCTGTCTGTCCGTCTGTCTGTCCGTCCGTATGTCACAGCCATTTTTATAAAAGCCTTTTGTCAGACAATTTTGAATATATTCTTCAATGTTATTATTTGTATTTTTATCATTTTTCTTTTTATTCATCTATATCTCCTTTTTTTAATTTTTGTAAGTATGTCCGTTTGCTAGCAGATATGCTAAAGGTGGATTATGATTGTGTCTGGAACTGATGTTCCTCTCTCAGTACCAGCCCACTTCTACAGGGAAGAATGGTTAAATGAAACTACCATATAAATTAACTACATAAAAACTATATTAACCCTAACCTACAACAATTATAACGGGGCACAGAGCTCCATGAATCTGTACGGGTTGCACGCGCTGACGAACTTCAGCTCCGTCTCTGTGTCCTCGGGCCCGCGCAGCCACAGCCGGTCGCGGTAGTAGCCGGCGCACGAGAGGAACTCCTTCTCGCTGTAGCGGCCCACCTCCACGGGGACAAAGGGGTCTAGGTGCTCGAAACCCTGGAAAATAGGTTGTTGCTCAGATGCCGGTCACGTATTTTTGCTTAAAGAGCTACCCACCTAGCGGGCTCTCGGTTTCTGGGGTAGGGTTAAATTTTATATCTGGTTGCGAAAGTGCTAGCTGCGCCTCAGACGCCATGACGTCATTTGCCGCTACACAATGTCATAATATCCGCTGCCTGCTTGGTTTATGGGATATAGTTTTCCGTAGACTAGTTGAGCGGTCTAAAGGTTACCCTAGCTCTACACTACTCGCGAAGTTGGCCGAAGTTTAGGTGCCCCTTCATACTATCATATTCGCCCAACCTCGACCAACTTCGCGAGTAGTGTGAAGCTAGGGACACACTACACTTTAAATCAATAGTTGAATAGAAAGTTCAGGCCGGGTTATAATTATAAGAAAATACTAACAATTCAGATGTTTATTAGCTTTATCACATTTCGCTTCAAAAATTGATCTCCATTTGGGAGTCTCAACTGGTTGGTGACTGTTCTTATAAGTCACAAAACTGGGAGAACTAGTTTAATTCGCGGGCATAAGAAAAAAAACGTTCACTTAGATGCTAACTCAAACAAAGTATGGACAAACCTTTTTGTACAGCAAGTATTTAGGTAGATGTGACTCTTGGTGATCATCTGGAACTGCTAGTTGGTCTGCTGTCACGACTACCACGCCGTTGCTCTGAGAAAATAATTCAAACTGAAATTACACTTTAAATATCAGTAACTAGCTTTTGCCGACGACTACGTACGCGTGGAACTTGATAAAAGGGATTATTAAAAGCGCCTAAGCAAATGTAAGAGCAATTGTGCTTTTGGTCTAATAATTACATTTCCTACAGGGTCACCGCACCCCAACAGAAATGTTCACTCACTTTTCAATCTTTTTAGGTATAATTTCCAGGATGAAAACTATCATATGTCCTTCCTCGTATCTTAAGCTATCTCTATGCCAAATTTCATCAAAATCGATTCAGCGGTTTAAGCGTGAAGAGGTAACAGACAGACAGACACACTTTCGCATTTATAATATTAGTATGGATTGTGTTTAACTCTTTGAGCGCCAAGCCGCAAAGCAATTCACCGTGCCACTGACGCCAAACCAAAACAAAAGTGCTCCAAAATCAACAGAGATTGAAAAACACAGATAGTGGTTGGAATGAGCATGTTTTTGACCATTGAAATTTTTGACGTTAATAGGCGTCGTTGGCATCAGTGGCACGAATTCCCGATGACGTGATTTGCCGTCTTTGGCGGTCAAAGGGTTAAAAGTATCTTGCTTTGGTTGGCGAGCAAAGAATAAAAGTACCTATAAACACTTTTGGTCAACAGACAATTACCAGCATCTGTAAGTGACGACGCGGTTGGTGCAGTTTGTTGTGCACCTGCCTACTTAGCCGGCGGTCCTGGGTTCGAATCCCAGTCAGGGCAAATATTTGTGTGATGAACCGAATATTTGTTCCTGGGTCGTGGATGTTATCTGGGTCATTGTCAGTTCAAAAAACCAAACAGGCATTTAATCAGAAAATTAGTCCCTGGAATCCTTAATTTTGCCAATGTCCACCGGAAAGACGCGCACCTAAATCTGACAATGACCCATCTATATGTACATAATATATCGATACCTTAGAGCACAATCGTACTAGCTTTTTGGAAATAGTAGTAGCAATTAAGACGTTAGTGCACAACTCTATGTGGTTTAAATTTCATTGGAAAAATAATTGTAATTAAATAATAAATAAATAAATAAATAAATATCAGACAACCTCACACAAATCGATCTAGTCCCAAATTAAGCTCAAGAAGGCTTGTGTTATGGATACTAGACGACGATGTATAATACTTATATAGATAAATATATACATACTTAAATACATAGGAACAACCATGACCCAAGCACAAATATTCGAGTTCATCACACAAATATTTGCCCTGGCCGGGATTCGAACCCGGGACCGCTGCTCAGTAGGCAGGTGCTTGCAAACTGAGCCAACCGCGTCGTCAAAATTAGTACTAGTGTGAACTAAGGTATCGATATGTATTCATAGTACAAGCTTTGCTTAGTTTGTATACGTCGATTTGTGTAAGATTGTCCCTTAATATTTTTTTTAACATACCCAGTCATTGTTGGTGAGGTCCAGAAAAGAGGTGGTGAGTGTGACCTCCTCAGGCTTGACTTCTCTCTTGCTGGGGGTCCGCAGCCGCGTCAGGGGATAGAAAAACCCATTGAAGCCATCGACGGCCACAAACGTTTTGCATCTGCAAATGTGTGTGTAAACATTAAAATATCGTTTTTTCTCTATGGTACTCTAATAAAGTAAAGTTAGGGCCTTCTGTAATATCTATAAAACAAAGCTAGCAGGTTCGAGTCCTGCTTACATTGTAGTGGATCTCATTACAATTTTCTATCATAATTTACCTTTAATTCAATATACTGTAATAATAAAAATATTTCCACATTAAAAAAATGAATCGACATAAAAAGTTAGTTAAACTATAAAATTTAACTTAATTGAAAACAAATTATAAAGTTTAACGACCCTAACATTGAGGTATTATTATAATAGAGCCACAGACCCGAACAAAAATGACAAAAAAAGTGGCATCGTTGTCATGTTCAAGTAGATGCCAATAACGCTTATTTATAATTTATAACAACATAATTACTTCGTACAAAAGAACTCATTGCTCAAACGTTTAAGTGTCAGATTGACTTACGTACTTATTACCACAAATATTTTTCTTGTAAATTAACTTTTTTAGCGTATTCTGACTCATGTCTCTTGTCAAACTTGGAACATGGCATGAATGGAGCAGATTTTAATATTTTTACATACTAAAAATATTTTCATTATTATTTTATTTAGGTATTAAAATATATTTGTTGTTTGAACTAAATAAACTCGTAAATTGTTAATAACAAATTAAGTTACGTTTTTATTTAACAACTGCATAAAAGGGTCCCGACACTGCATAGAAGGGATCAGTAATAATTACATTATTTCTCAACTCATCTTGTTCTAGTATGTGAAATTAGAGTAAGGCAAGTGCTAAATATTAACATTTTTAGCCTTTTAAAGTTTGATGGCGTGGCGTGAAAGTCGGTGGGGTGGTATGCATGACAGCACACGTTGCCTTTAGGTGTTCTTGGCGTTCAATGGTTTAAACTGACAGTGTCTAGACTCTGAGACAAAATAAAACAATGACAACAGAGCAATTGATTTATTAATGTAACCATTTTACGCTTCTTTTGATTAAACATAAAAAAAACATATAGGTATGATTATGCAGAACACACGAGAGACGAATTATTTAGCTGAAATTATTCTTGACTCTAAACGTGATTCTCTAAACCTGTGCTAAACGTGACCTCAATTTTTCACGTAGTTTAGGATCACGTGGGAATCTTTAATTAAAAAAAATAGGACAATTATTTATTGCACTCCTTTATTTATTAATAAAATATAAAACTATAGCGACTCCTTAGATTTTTGTTCTGTGATGAGGTGCATTTTGTAGGGACAAAGTTAATAATTCTTATTTAAAATATGCTATGATTTTACATAGGATTCGTTAATTAATCAATAGAACCTACGTAAAATAGAATATTCCGACCTTTTTCTTTATTTTATAGCTGTTATTTCTGCAATTTTTCACTGAACATTTAGTCATATTTGAGATCCGTCACGTGTCACGGTCTAAACGAGACTGAGAGCCCAACTAATGCGATTTGTGATTTTGCATTAGTTGGGAGGGTGCCATTTTTTCCGCCTGATTGTGTGTCCATGTAATTATTACGTCAATGGACCCTAAGTACAAATGGCAATCGCGATAATCTCTTTATAGAATACATCTCCAACCTTTTTACTACTTAATACTTGAATAGTTCTCCATTATCACCTTTCTCTTATTAGACACCATATTATTGTATTTCTTTTTAACCCCTGACGAAAAAAGAGGGGTGTTATATTATAATATAAGTTTAACATGTGTATCTGTCAGTGGCATCGTTGCCTAATGTGGTTTTTATAATTTAACCTTTTCTTGTCGAGATGGTTCTTCTTCTTAGATATGTTGTCTGGTAAAAATAACTGCAGCCGTTTTATATCAAGTGACATGAATTGCAAATTTTGTTGCTATGTTCAGGTTTATATTTATAGTCCGTTTTTTATTGGGAAACCGTATGATAATAACATACGGACCAAATAGCATTGCTATACTCAATATTGTATAACTCTCTATACAAGCATTCCTACTAGAAAAGGGACTATCAGCATTTTTATACCACTCATTTGATGACTACCTCATAACGAGCAGGCACTTGTATCGGTTTTTTTTTTATATTAGGTCATTATTCCATTTTTTTTTAATACTACGATGGTGGCAAACAAGCATATGGCCCGCCTTATGTTAAGCAGCTACTGTCGCCTATGGACGCTCACGACGCCAGGGCTTACTTTTTGTTGCTGGACAGCAGCTTGATCTCTGCGACGAGCGCGTCGACGACGTCGCACGAGTACTTGACGCGGTTGATGCCGTGCTCCACCAGCTGCGACAGCGGCGCCCCGGCCTCCGTCTTCTCGCGTTTGCTCCACACGTACTCTTTGGACAGGACCAGCTGGAAACAAGAGTCAGCGTGTCATGTCGATGAAACCTTATACCTATATGTAATATTTTGAGCTGACAGCTTTTATAGTTTGTAATTATTAAAACTGTGTCAACGTCTATAACCATTTACTCAGAGTGTATGCCTGAAACTAAACTAGTCAGATAATAGTAGAATTGATGACTAACTGTAGTGAAAATTAATTATGTCATTGAAACCACTAAACATACATTCAAAAAAAAATAACCAAATAAACTACCACCAACGTTTGAAAATTTTACTATTTTCAATTGGACAAAAACTAAAAAGAAAAGCCGACTTAATCATAAGATGTATGGCTTATAAAATAAATAAGATTAAAAAAAAAAAAAAAAGAAGGGTTTTGACTACTGATTATTATGACGTCACAAGCCTGTATGTTCATAGATACTTCATACTAACAAATCGTTTTTGACATTTCATAAAGAGTAGCTGATTTGAGCTGTCATCAAATGTGGGTACCCCAGGCGCGCCCCAACGTCCACTCAGTAGCCTCAACGTGACTTAGAGCCGCCGCACACTACGGCGTCTACTGGCCGCAACAGTAGATGCATCTCTCTTTTTCTCACTTCGAGCGTGGAAAAGGGACAAGTGTACTGTAGCGGCCACAAGAAGCCGTAGTGTGCGGAGGGCGTTAGGATTAAAACCTTATTCATATTCATTTATTCAATGCATTTGTGTGTACAAAAAGGTCTTGTCCTATGCATACCACTGGGTGACAGATTTGTTTTATGTCATAGGGGGCAAACGAGCAAACGTATCGTCTGATGGTGCGCGATTACCGTCGCCCATAAACATCTGCAACACCAGAGGAGTCACAAGTGCGTTGCCGGCCTTTCAGGTGGGAGGAAATACAAGGCATCACCATTCACCACCTCTAGCATAACTGTCATACGCGATTATTTCTCGCGGGAGATAATTACTCCTCTCTTTCTGTGCAGTGATGTGAGAGAGTGACGGGTAGCGCTATCTCGCGCGGCAAGAGTCGCGAAGCATAATGTTATGCTACACAGGCTGACGCATGTTGTAACGTCGTGTCATTTAAAACATTTACAAACTGTCTCGCACTCCTGGGTCCCAAGATACAGGCTCAGCCTAGTTTGGGGTCCTAGGTATCTCATTGTATATGTATAATGCAAACCTGTGTAAAAGCAAATAAAGTTTTTTTTTTAATTTTTAAGTATTCTTACATCTCCCTGCTTGAGCAGCGCTTGGTTCTGGCTCTTGAAGTGCAGCAGCCAGGCGGCGGCGTCGAGCGGCAGGTCCACGAAGCCCTCGCGCGTCGCCGAGTTCGCCATCTCCTTGTGACGCGGGATGCGGCGGAGCCATTCCGACACTGGAATATTGTTTTATTAGGTACAGTCGGGGAATTATAAGCTACGTTATTTTTTTCATTTTAACACACTTCCCACAAGTCATGTGACGGTCCTTTTTATTCGCCGACTCGTAAATTTTCATACGTAAAGTAGGAAATATACTGCGTATCAAACGCTTGCATGAATTACGCGAAAGCAGACACAAATGCAAAGAATTTAATTGTTGGGCTCTCTCCTTCATGATGTACTAAGTTCAGCATACATCATTTTTAATCAGGCCTTTTTCCGATATAATTAGATAAAGGATAAAGACATTTTTACATTTTCGAAACTATACCAATTTATGATTAAGAAATCATTTGAAAAATTCCTCATCCTAAAAGAGCAAAGGCGACAAGTACCTAATTGATTACTGTGCAGAAAATCTTAAAGTTAGTATGGCAACTAGAAATCGTGTCAATTTCTACCCATACAATAAATTTCTTGTTAAGTCACATGAGCTGTGCAGTGTGCGTTTAATTCTGAAAATTCTTTTCCATCATCTTCATAACAGGGTGATTTACAGTGAGTAATTATTAATGAAATAATATGCTAGCTTACCCCAAGGTACGTGCACAATAAGGTAGCCTTCGATATGTGCATAGTGCAGCAGGTGGGCCATGGTCAGGGACTTGCCGCTTCCCTTCTCACCATCTGATTCATATTGCTAAGAAAAATATTGTTTACTAAAGCACTGCCATTTTAGAAGAAAAAAAACAATATAGAAACAAAAATTAACTAAAGAAAAGTTTTACTTCAAAACATTTTGAATGTGGGTAGATATTTATTGTAAAATAGACAAATCATGTAGAAATTGAAAGTGTTCACCAGGTGATAAGCTATTATTCCCATATTGGAGCATGAGTGTTTCATCTGCAATATACTTTTCAGTTTTGAAATTTACATTATTTTCATTATAAATCTAAATTAAAACCAAAGCCCACTAACCAATACGAATCAAACCAATATAAGCAATCACAGTAAAGCTAAATGATGTTTTGACACAAGGATCCAGACTGATCCAATATCATTTGAGAGGCTTAGAATGAATACACACCTAGAAACCTAGTCAGCATTTGAAACTTGAAAGTGAAGCCAGTTTTGGTTAGCCACGGACTAAGTTTCGTCCGTGTGGGCATCTGTCACAAAGTCGAGCTCACAAAAAACATGTCTTTATGATTGGTTCATAGACACAAACACATCTTTGGCAAATTTCTGTGTGAAGTCTAAGTTCTAACTCGTTCTAAGCATATATAAGTTGAAAGGTTAAATGCTTGATTATAATATATCGTCACCTGTAATATGAATTAATGTAACCGCCAAAATGACGAAATTGAGTTAAGTATACAGTTCGTCTGTAAATTTGACGATCTATTCATTGCTGTCATTAAAATTACGATATCTTGAAAAAAATGTTGGTTATACATTAAACAAAAATTGACCAGTTTTTTTAGTTTTCTGTATTTATTTTGGTGTATGGCACATTGTTTGTAAATTACTTAATATCAGATTAACGTAACCACAAGTATTGGCCAAAGTTGAACAAAATTCATTAATGTAAGACTCATCGGTAAATAAATGACTCTTACATTACTCAATTTACAGCACTTTATTACTGATTGACTGTTACGTTAGCTTCAAAGCTAGATAAAAATTATAAAATGGTTCTTACATTAAATGGGTTATACTTTTAGTTTTTGAACCAAATCATGTACATAATAAGGTACATAAATGATTTACATGCTCAGATTAGATAGGTAAAAAAATAAATAAACGAGATTATAAGAAAGCAACCATTTAAAGTGAATTATAGTCTTATCTTGTCACAAATTGTGCTTACTGCAAGCTGGGTGAATATATAATTTAGTCAGTAACATTAAAGTTTTCGTAGTTTTTAAAGCAATTAATGCCTCTTACATTATTATTTGTCTTCCCAAGCCTCGAGTGATGACGGTTACATTAAAATTATGTACTTAATTTAGACGGACCTGGTGCTTACGTTATTTTGGTTACCAGGAACTTTGCGACCATCTCTTTCCTTTGCAGTGTTAATGAGTAGATACCGGTGAGACAACCATACATTTGCCTGTAGGAAGCAATTACAAATACTACCGCGTGCGTCTGTTTACAATTTGGTGTTGTGATGGATATGATAGCCACTTAAGTTTGTACCGACCAGCGATCGGATGCCGGTATTCGACTCCGTACAAATACCGGTATTCAATTTCGGTATTTCGCTTATTATTACACATTTCTTTATTTTACTGAGCTAATTTCAAAGTTATGTACCAATACTTTAATTATATGTAATGGCATTTGAAATAAAATCTGTAATATTTTTTAGTAATTTTTATGAATACCGGGAACGATCCTTGGTTCCAACAATTCGTGACAAGGACAGTATTGTGCCTTTGCTTTGTTATACATCAATAAGTACAGTTAAAAATTACGAGTTAAGTACATTAATCGCTTTACATCAGGCGATCTGTTTGCTCGTTTGCCCTCTACGACATAAAAAATAAATAAATAATAATATTACACAAAAATAAACTTAATAATAAAGGGAAATTTGAAAGAGATAAGTACTAAGTAAGTACTATAGAAATTGTTATCACCTAAAAAGGGAGTCGTATTTCTAAGGCGAAATGAAGTTCGTCGGGATTTCCAGTATCAAATAGAAATTGATGTTTTAAACTTTTTAAAGTTAAGTTATTTATTAATTAGCTATTATGCCTATTTATACCATGTCTAATTCTCGAATTAGGTACTTTTAATTGAAATACATTTCGTTTTTAGGGAATCTCTTAAATGTCTGGTTAAACGGACTGTGAAAACTTTTTCTGTGAAAATCAGTCACTGCCACTACCATGTAGCAACATGTAGGCATAATAAAATGTATATACTTGTATATTATTTTTAGAAAACAAGGGACAGGAATGAATGATGGTAGTAATAGTGATATGGTGGAGGTTAGTGACATTGAGATACTCCCAATCATTTTTTTCAGTAGCCTACGTATCCAACGTAATGTCATTGTATTGATGCGATGATCCAATAAAATACGTTAACTATTTGCTTGCCCCTTGACCATTATTTTTTTCAGCCAGAGAAAGGCGTTGAGTTGGGCCATACTTTCTACTAATAACGGAACACCAATGATACTTCAAATAAGTAGTTTGCGAGAAAACAGCAGCTTACAAGATATAAGAAAATCTCTAAATCCGTTTCAGCTCTATAAGAAAGATGTCCAAGCCCAATAGCGAAAGTATAAGAAGCATTTCAGTCATAAATTTACCCCTTGACGTTCAAGTTCATAATAGTGATGTGAGAGTGAGTTACTAATTATGTGACGAAACATTTATAGTTCGAAGCCCATTTCTTAAGCGAATCCCATTAGCTTTGTACTCGATGAACAATACCATTATCTGTATTGTTAGCTGCGGCCACAACTGCCACTTCAAAATGTAAGGCGTTGTAAGTGCAAATTAATTTTACAGCATCAAAACGAGCTTCACTGCTCTTTCACTTACGAAGTGACCAACATCTGTGTTCTCTTTGTTTAAGAGTAAACCTTATTTTGTTTGACTTAAAGACTAATTTAGTGTAAAATTAATTTGCACTTATAACGCCTTACATTTTGAAGTGGCAGTTGTGGCCGCAGCTAACAATACAGATAATGGTATTGTTCATCGGGTACAAAGCTATTGGGATTCGCTCAACCAAAAGAATTATTTCTATAGTCACCAGTTTGCCAGGAAATGGTCAAATTACTAATGAAGAATCAAATAAAGATCATTCGGCTAGTTTCAGACAGGGACAAGCCTTACACTGAAAATAGGACTTAGGCTTTGTAAAGACAAAATTGATTATTTAAACGAAATTATACAACGTAAAGCTGAAATTTAAACTTAAGTCACTAAAATCAAAAGGAGGGAGTTGATGAATGGAACAGAAAGAAGGTAATAAATACGAATAAAACTATATAGAAAGAAATAAAAAAGAAAGAGAAAAAGGGAAAGCAGAATGTGCAGTAAAAGTCGTAGGTAAAAAAGGTACATAAATATTGTAGAAAAGGGAGAAAGAAAAGCAAAGTGAGGAAAAACAGTAAGGAAAAGTATCAGATTGGAAAGAAAATTAAGTGTTATTTAATACTCTTTAAATCTAAAGGTGTCTTTACCAATTTTGTTTTTTATAAACAAAAAAGAAACTGTTTCCCGCTTATAAACCGGTTTTTATTACGACTTACTATCCTGCCACTAATTAACTGAAAAAACAAGAAATAACTCTATGTTAAACCTTATTACAATTGGATAAGTTTAAAAATTCCATAGCTGTATTCCTCTAATGTAAGTCCACGTTTTGAAAATGTGTGTCCCTTACGTTAGATTTTTTTACCTTTATGTGACTTACTTTAAATAGTTCTTCATTTTTTGAAATCAATGTTGTGTTGTGTTAACGTATCTCCTCTTTTTTGGAAAAAAATTAACGTAAGAGCCACGCTATTTTCTTAACTATAATAGCAGCCTTTTTGAGACCATTATCAACTGAAAGATCTTACAAAATTAAGCTATAACTACTATACATCATCTTAATCGGATTAAGAAATAAAATGTTACTGGTCTTTTTTTAATTTGCAATTTAGTTTTTGGCTTCTCCTGAAAAATCGTCATTTGGCGGTTACCTTAATTCATATTACAAGTGACGATATACTTATTCTTATTACTATTTTCAAAGGATACAGAGGACATATCTGATGACAGGCTTATCGAAATTTGTAGCCTTAATACACTCCATGATATCAAGTGCCGGCTGCCGCACCATGATGCTGGTCTCCGTGAAGGTCTTGGTTTGCTTCGAGAAGCTCTTGGGAAGCCCTCCCTGCCCAAACAGCTGTTTCACCAAGTCTGGCTGGAGGGTGTAGAACATGCCTATCTGCTTATCATTGTGGTGTGACTGTGAAACATAAAAAAAACGTATTTGGAACCCAAGAGATTACTTGGTACTAACTAAAAAATTGTTTTAAGCACAATATTGAGAAAATATGTTTCGGGTATAAAACAAACCAGAGGGCTGGTTCACGGATCAGCATTGCCATACAATGCGGCAATGCTGCCAGCCTTCTGGGCACGCTGCCAATATATGGCGATTTGGGCCGATTTTTAAACAATAGTTTATTTCTAGGTCTAGTTTTTCATTTAAGTTTTAAAATTTTACTTTAATTGTTTTGCTGAATAAACTTATAATTTGAAAATGTATACCAAAAAAACAATAGCCCATTGGCTTAGGGAATGCCAAAAAGAAAATAATCAATTTCGAAATGACCTATACAAGGACACTATAAAATATTTAAAATTTGAATGTAATTTAGTTTTTGAATAGATATAAAGTCTTTCAACTACAAGTCTAACCAATTAGAATCTTAAACTTTTCTTCAGAATTGATAACCTAAAATGTATTACTGAGGAATTCAATTTTAGTCGATTTACCAATAAAACGATAATGAATGCTGACGCCAATAAAATTAAGAATAACTACAAATTTATGATAAAAAGATGTTAGATATGTGTTGAAAAGACTTACAGGTGTTGCCTCAGAAGTTCTAAAGTTTACTGCCTGTGAATATCGCCGGCAGAAATGTCTCCAGTTGCGTGACAACATCGTTAAAATGTACACAGTAAAAATGCTTTGTTTTATATAATTCTATTTTATCAAATAATACTTTTTATTTATTTTAATAACATAACCTACAAAAATTTGCAGACTGACAGCAGTGATCATTTATACTGACATTGACAGATAGTGTTCGTGCAGAAATTAATAATCGTGTTCGTTCAGAAATATACAGGCCCCTTTTATTGTTTTGCAACGGAATTGACTTTTTTAACCGACTTCAAGAAGAGGCAGTTATTTGTTATTTGTACTTTTCTCTACGTCATGTTTTTTTTTACTCATACCGTTCTAAAATGATAATATTTGACATAAGATCACCGGCGCGGCGAGCAGTTGAGCGAGTGATCCGAGCGCGGCAGCTATACAAGTGAGCGACACACACGTATCTACACCGCTGCCGCTGTCGCGTAAAGCCGTGGGTGCTTTATTAATAAAAAAATAAAAACTACAAACAATATCATAATTTATAACAAGTTTATTTCATTGAAAATATGTACAAATTTCATTTGGGATTCTGTTGTCTCCGCTTCTTAAATAAGCTCATTGGTCTCTTTTCACCACTTTCAAACTTATTATCATTCTCATCTACTTTTTCCACAACATCATTAACAACAATGGTCTTGTTCATCTGTCGATTATCTTCTGCTTCCTGGAAATTAGCTACTTTAATCCTTTTCTCAACTCTAGGTCTACAAGGTGACAAGTCTCTTTCATACTTTGATTTTTTCAAAATAGATGTCGTTTCAGTAAAGTAACTAGAGAATGCTTCATAAATATCGCTAGGTTTCATCATGCCTTTTTCTTTATCATAAGCTTTTGTGTCTGGTTCAGTTTCTGAATGAGTAAATTCCAATTCCAAAGTTTCACTTTCATCTTCATCTGCAAATGAGACACTTCTTTTTATTTTGACTGCTGGCACTTCTTCTGATTCCTCTTCTTCATCCTCTGCGTCTTCAACATCTTCATTTTGAAGAATGTCATCTAACCTGTAAAGGAAAGTCAAATTAATGGACCTTCGATAATATTACAACATCAATCAGTTGAATATAATGAAAGAAAGATCAAAAAATATTTAACAAACAAAAAGATAATGAAGCCTAATCTTTTAATAAATTATAGTATTTATAGTTTACCTATGCATTTCATCCTCCAACTCATCCAATTGGTCCATTTCATCTAATCTTGATAACAGATCCTTTTCAGTTTTACTGGCAGCACCTTCTTTATTCTTCAAATCTGTTAGTTTGTCCTTTAACTCATTCTGCCTATCTATTACTTGTTGCAAAAGTTCTGAATTCAAATTATCTTTAGATTTTTTATCATCCAGGTGTCTTGTTAATGGCTTGTTTCTTGTTTCACTTACATATTGTGTTGGCACATTTTCATTGTCATTGAGTGGTAGGTTATCCTCATGTTCTCTTTTTAACTTATTAATACTTTGTCCTTCAGGTACATTGTCTACTTTTGCCATTTCTTCTTCTAACTCCTCTTGTAACTCTAGTTCTTCTAGCCTACTCCATAATTCTTCATCATCAACTTCCTCCTTAGGCTTCTCAGTCTTGCTTCTCTGTTTGTACTGTCTCATGTTTTCTCTATGCTTTTCTCTCCATTTTGCATCTTCTTCTTCAGTGAATTCTTCTACAATTTCTTGTCCCTGTCCTTGAAAGACATTTTCAGCACCAAATTGGAGTTGGTTTTGTATATAATCTCTTTCTTTTTGTAGTGCTTCTACTTTAGATTCTGCATCTGTGAACGGAGTGCATATTAAATGTTTTTACTAAACAAAGCCCCGCCTATGAAAACGAATGTGAAACATATTAGTTGTCATGTCATACAAACGTCTTACGCCAGTTATAAAGTATTTTTATTGCAGTCTTTAAGCTGCCAGTGGAATTGCCACTAGCCTCAAATTTGCGGTTGCAACTGTTAACTTGCTCTACACAAGGCCAAAATTAAAGGAGTTCTTGTCATATACAAGAAAATTTAAGGTTAATTAAACATACATGTTGGTGATAAAACATACCATGTTACAAGTTATAATTAAAGTTTTATTCATGCATTGCCAAAAAAATACAAAAATTAAAATGAAAATATAATTGAGGGTGCGGCCATGCCCCATGTACCTTTGATTCTATGCTGCCGGAGCACTTCAGCTTGCGAGAGAGAGCACTTCACGAAGTAGTCAGCACCCAGAGCAACAGTAACTTCACTAGTATGTTTTAAAACGCCCCTGAAGAATACTTTACTGCCCACTGGAATTAAGGCCGGAACCTTCAACTTATCAGCATACGCGGCAAAGTCAAGCGATCTTAAATTCTGTAGATAATTCTCCCAGAAACGCAGGCTTTCTTCATTTTTTGCTAAACTCTGAAATATAATAGAACGTTAACAGTCAGCAAAGTATTTTAAACTGCGTAAAAGTTTGAACGAAAGTTTATTGCCTTGTAGTATATGTCTGATAAAACATTCATGGTTTCGTTCTGATTTTGATCTGCAACACGAAAGCTTAATGTTATAACACGCTCAAAACAAAATGAACGCAGATTTAAAATGTTTGTGTTTTTTAGTCTATTTATAACATAACCTAAAAGGATAGCCCTTTTGATTGACGTTTATGACTCAGCGCGTTCCAAAATTATGGACTATAAAACTAATACTTTTTATTATAGTTTTAAACAAAATCGCAGACTTTTTGCAATTGCTTTTCTTGTAATTTTGCAACACGATTTAAATACTGAAACTAAGTACGAGTAATTAATCGTAAGCATTACTTGAGTAGATTCAGCGAGTGCAGACGTTTACTTATCGGGTTGGTTTTGGAACGATTATACACTTCTAGGGTACGTTCAGAAAACGTGTGTAATCAAACAATGTTGCGTTTAAATTGCATTTTCATTTAAGACCGTTCCGCAACATACACGTGAATTTAAAACCAATGAAAAAAACATTGCTTTTAAGAGCTTCATAAAAATGAACCCAGTTTATTACTTGATTTTCGGTTTTATATAGAAGGAGAAAGTTCTAAAGTAAATAACATAACTTTACTATTTCCGAAAGCACCCTCCGGGGCTTTCACGTCAATACTTTTCTGTCACTGTCAAAAACATACGTTTCATTTCGTCAACAAGAAAATATTTCTAATTTTCTAATTTATTACAATATTTAGTGTGCAGTATGTTACAACAAACAAGTGTCAAATTGAACAGTTTATTAGTGAGTTAATTTTTTCATTATGGACGAAAATAAGTCTATTTTACACGAGTTATATGTGTTTTCCGAATGGAAACCAGAGCCCGAATATATCGTAAGTTTTTATAGTATTATTACTCAAATATCCGCTCCGTTTTACGTCACAGCTTTACAGAATTATCATTAGTGTTATATATTTTAATTATCTCCAAATAATATAGTATTACTATTCTTCTTTAACAGCAAAAGCCAGATAATATTCTTCCCGAGAATATATCTGCTCTCTGGCGATGGTTGAAGTTTTTCGGGCCTAAGAAAAGCCTTATTGATAGCATAGCAGCGTAAGTAACTTTTATTCTTCCAGATAAAATAGAATATTTTGGTTACTATCCAAAAAATATGATATCAAGTTTTTCAAATGTCCACTTCAAATTTGATTTCAGATGCAAGGAAAAGCAGCAAAAGTGGCACATTGCGCTTGGAGACGAAGGCAAGGTTATTGCTGTCCTGACAGACAATATCCTCGAGATAAGGACAAAACGTTCAGAGTATGCTACCATTGCTGCTCGGACTACAGGTGAAATTATATTTTTACATATTGTCGGAGATAGTGCAATACCGCGTAAGTAACAAGTGTAGATACAAATCGATATTCAAACAATTATCGACAGCTGTTATTTACGCGCACTATCCCCGACGATATCATTCATTTATCAAAAAATCAACTCAAATCAGCTCTAATATGAAGTAGATTTATTAATAGGTTTGTAATCACGAGAATGATGGAAGGTTTTGGGATCACCAGATTAAAAGCATGTGCTCTGTTCAAGTAATTTATTGAGACTGAATATGGGCTGACATAAGAAACATAAAAACAAACAAACTGTCATAGAAATACTTATTCTATACAAACGAGTTTGTATAGGTTTACATAAAACCCTATGTTCCAATACTGGCCCTTAAACCAATATAAACTCATATTTCATTAACCAACACAAAAAGTTAATAAAAACAACGACACATCTGCTGTCCTTACAATTAAAAACAACACAGTATCAAAAGTACAGAAATAGTATAAATTAATAAATATAAATCCGTATCATATAAAATAGTAAGCACTAAAAAGTAAAAACATATATGAAACGGATCTAAAATAATTTATACTAACTCTATAGTAAATTATTAGATACCTACCATCATCTCACTTATTATTATCTAAAATAAATAAATGAGATACAAACTTTTTTTTTTTTCGTTTTTCTTTTGGTAAAGGTTTCGTTAATACGTCGGCCACCATTTGATCAGTCGGAAGATATTGTGACGAAACAAAGGGTTATAGATTAGTAGACCCGGCGTGTTCGAAAAATATCATAATAGCAAGAAATGTCACTTTTCTTGAACATATGTTTTGGAATGACATATCATCGAGTCACAGATTATATAATACTATACTAGTACAGATTGACGAAGCGGTACAAGGAAATCGAACGACCCTAACTCTGGCTATTCAACTGGCTATTTTCTTTCCCTCGATTATCCAACAGATGGTAGTAGTGAGACTGCGATTTATGCGTCCCGGTCACGCCATCTAATGAAGAAATGGGAACATGATGTGCGTGTTGTCGTGTTCTATAGCCTAACTAGAACATCACATGATCGATAGATGGCGCCTTTTTCTGTTACGCGCGGACGCAAGTCAATGCAGTTCTGCATTCTTGATGTTTTGTGTGCCCTTCATGGTCAACTGATCCCACATAAAATTCATCCCGCGGGCTGAATGGCCCCTTTTGATTTTTTTCGTGGGTGACTCGACCCAACTGAGCCTACAGGCCCAGTTATCCACTTATCCCACTTACAGGTCTACTCAACCCGCGGGCTCATTCAACCACTCTTAGCATTAAAGAGTCTTCTCAGCCCGCGGGCTCAGTTTACCACTCTCTATTAGGTATGAGTTGTCTGAGCCCGCGGGTTTAGTCGACTCCTATCCGAGGCTTAAGGGTTTACTCACCCTACCGGCTTAATGGTTGTCACTAGACGGATTCGTGAAGAAGGTCAGTATTAAAAAGGTAATGTGATGAAATTCAGCACTAATGGGACGTAAGCTTTTCTGGACTGGAATAACCCTTACGATAACCCTAAAGGGTAATAAACACGGGTGCATGAAACAAATATTTAATTTCCACGACAGCGTATCAAAATAAAGTAAATTCTAAATGCAAATTTAAAAAATTGGGCAAGTGCGAGCCCGACTCGCGCATGAAGGGTTCCGTACCTATACATATATATAATCTATAACAAGTTTGTTGTATGGGAGCCCCCCTTAAATATTTATTTTATTTTATTTTTAGTATTTGTTGTTATAGCGGCAATTGAAATACATCATCTGTGAAATTTTCAACTGTCTAGCTAACACCGTTGTTGAGATACAGCCTGGTGACAGACGGACGGACGGACGGACGGACGGACGGACGGACAGCGAAGTCTCAGTAATAGGGTCCCGTTTTTACCCTTTGGGTACGGAACCCTAAAAAAACATGGAAATTAGTGCCTATTAAGCTTGCTTAAGAAAAAAGAAGCTACCTACATTCTTAAATGTTCGATACAGAAATCGAGGCTAATTCTTTTGTTTTTTAAGTCCAACACTGTTTCAGAAATGTGATCATTCACTTCCATTATTTCGCTTTTTCTTTTAGAAAATTCATTTTTTCTTATTTTTTCTACATCGTTTTCATCATCCGTTGCAGCATTACAAGAAGTTGAATTCGGTTTCGGTTTCAAAAGTTTATTAACCTTGCTGTGCCACCCCTCGATAGCATTATTTGTGCGGTTTACTTGATTATGACATGTCCACCGGCCAAAATAAATCGATTTTGGGTCCATCCATTTTTTATAGAAGTATTCGTTAAAGGATTTTGCAATTTTTGTTTTCGGTCCTTTATGTAAGGCGAACAGCCACGCGTCGAGAAATCCCTCAAAAGGCAAATGTGCCAAGGCAGATAGTCACTTGATATGGACCTTGCCCAGTCTAGTCTTCTGTAGGCCACATTGCCTCGCTTTCTTCTCTCTCTCCAGAGGCATTTCGTGAAATGGTAGTAGCATCCTTGGATCTCTACATCTGGACATGTATCAATAATTGCTGACATGAGCGATTTAGTAAATGTACTTACAAATCGTTGAAATAAGTAATACCTAACACCTACTAGTTACGTAGACCGCAGACAGTATCTTTTGTGGAGATTAGGGAACTATTCTCCCATGGGTTGAGTAAACCCTGAATCAGTAGAGTGGCTGATTGAGCCCGCGGGCTGAGTCAACCCTAAACTGGTAAGGAGTAGTCGACTGAGCCCGCGGGCTGAATTGATCATAAAACGGCAGAGAGTGGTCAACTGAGCCCGTGGGATGAGTTGTCGAGGCAATGGCTCGAGTCACCCACGAAAAAAATCAAAAGGGGCCATTCAGCCCGCGGGATGAATTTTATGTGGGATCAGTTGCCCATGAAGGGTTTGTGTGCACTGACCTTGAATCGTATCGTCATCTCTTTCAAACGGGCCGTACCTATCTATAAATTATAGTATCTATACCTTTTTTCGTAAGCACAGCAGTCACAAAGAAACTACTATTTCTCGGGCGAGATAATTGACTGTATTTTTCTGTGCAGTAATGTGGGAAGTTAAAGGGTTGCGGTATTCGGTCGGAGTCATTATCATCAATAAATGTAACTTTTTTCTAATTTATCCTTACCGGGCCATAACTGTTAAGATCTTAAGCCTTATTTTCGGGTTTATGTTTAAACCTTCAGGGACCTTGTAAAAACTTTATAATGCACAATAATGTTTGGGACCGGTAAAGATAAAGTTAAATTTGACAATAAGAATGACCCTCCACTGCTTTTAATATTAAATAAAAACAAATAGGTACAGGATCATCGTCTGATTTATTTCTTAATAATCATGACATGTCATATTTACACTACTTAACTAAAAAATAGTATTTTATTCTGTTTAAGTACATGATTGTCGCACAATTAAAACGGATCATGATTATATCGCGTACAATCGTACATTACTTTTCAACATACTTGCTCGTAAATCAAGGGTTTTTACATTTGTGTCCTACCGAAATATGATTTTATTTGCCGAAACCGAAATATGATTTTTTCTACAAATTATTGAAAAATGAAATAAATATCTCGCTGGCTTAATTGACGGCGCGAGCGAAGTCTCCGTTTCAGCTTGGCCTACAATTACTTCGTATGTAAAGATATTTGGATGTCAAAATGCTTTCTGGCTGCTCTCCCCTAAAGGTCGTATTTCTTAATTGATTCTCAACCAATTTTGGGAGTAAGTTTGATAAATATAAATATACATATATTTTTGACGTGACAACGTCTAATAAATTGATGAACGCCGGCCGCACATACGAAAAACATGACGTCATTGTAGTAATACTTTAAGATGACGTCATTGTAGCAATACTTTGTAGCGCCGTGGAAGGGAAGGGGAACCACGTGACTGACACAAGCCTACGTCATCATGCTGTTCACAGATTCTCAAACTTTAAAATGTAGGAAGAGGGAAGAGGGAGGAGGGAGGAGGGAGGAGGGAGGAGGGAAGAGGGAAGAGGGAACGGTCGGATACAAAGACTATCTATCTATCAGCCACAGACGTCCACTGCTGAACATAGGCCTCCCCCATGATTCGCCACAAAGTGCGATCCTGTGCAGTGCAGACCGCATCCAATGATTTCCCGCTACCCTCACGAGGTCATCCGTCCATCTAGTCGGGGGCCGACCCACGCTGCGCTTTCCTATACGTGGTCGCCACTCTAGGACTTTGCTGCCCCAACGGCCATCCGTTCTCCGGGAAGAAGAGGGAAGAGGGAACGGTCGGATACAAAGGTATCCGAACCAAAAAAAAATCTAAAGGTACATTTTCCTATTGTGCAATTTAATAATATTCATATCAATAAATATTCTACCGAGAAAGACGTTGTCACGTAAAATCTTCCTTCGCCCGTAAAACCGACTTTACAGGCAACCATTTTTTTGTTGAGTCAGTTTTCCAAAAGTTAAAGGATATGCGAGTTGAAAACGTAAAAAGAAAACAAATGTCAGCAATTCCAAAACTAACTCGCCAGATCTACATCTCAGGGAGGCACTTGTATTACAGGGTTCTTTAATTCAAAGAAATGTTAATAATATCATATTGTTTAAATAAAACAATTAAAACGGATTATATCGCGTATATTACTAACAGAGAATATAGTTGTAAATACTAACAAACCGCTACTATTTAAAAGCTTTTCTACCCTAAAACTAAATTCAAAGTAAAATTAATTGCCTCCATATAAAATAAACCCACTCTATACAGAGCTCCCTAAACTAAATAATTTTGTATTCCAAAATCAATATACAGACATCAGAATAATTTTACGTTCAGTCTATAGCTCGAGACGTTCCCAGAACAGTAGGATAGGTTAGAAGAACTGCGTCCTCAACAAAAATAAGGTGCTCCCAGAACAGTAGGTTAGGTTAGAATTAATTAAATAAATGCGACAGTTTGGATGCGATTATAAGTGACCCCAATATTTGGAATACCAATTTTATGCCTAAAATACATTCGACTAAACAATGTTATTCCATACAAAAGTTAGACTAAACAATTTCCGGCCATAAAAATATATGTAAAACAATATCAGCCAAACAATTTTCGACATAAAAAACAATAGACCAAAGATTATAAGGCCATAAAATATGTGCCGAGTGAAGTGAATGTTTATTTAAGTACTATATCATATATTAATTGAATACATAAAGCGATAAACACGTTACTTGTGTTTGGGGCAAGTAGTAATATGTTTGGTATAACAAAAAAAATCACGGCCAACAGTTAGTTTTTTGCCTCAGCAAAAATGACTAAAATGGAATGGAAGTAATAATATAAAATATTGGTGACATCTATTTAACAATAATATAGATTATATTATATTTTTATAGCATGTAAGAAAAAGAAATATTAGCTTTATTTATACAATAGTTTGTGATACACTATTTGGTGAGCATATTCATCCGTTTTGGCAAGTATTAAGAATTTATTGGAAGTAATTTATTAACATACTAGAGACCCGCCCCGGCTTCGCACGGGTGCAATGCTGATAAATTATACATATATTATAAACCTTCCTCTTGAATCTATTAAAAAAAACCGCATCAAAATCCGTTGCGTAGTTTTAAAGATTTAAGCATACAAAGGGACATAGGGACAGAGAAAGCGACTTTGTTTTATACTATGTACCTAACATATTTGGTAGGCGTTTAAACACAAGCCCTAACAAACTATGGACTTCTCTGTCTGAAAATAAATGATTTATTTATTTATTATTATTTCAGCCCATAAGTGACACTAGGTCTAAATGAAAATACCCAAAAATAATTAAAATATTAGGAACTAAACTACAATATTTTGAGTAAAATCGAAAAACTAAATCAACGTAACAATACTATAAATTTATCGAACCTATTCTACTCAGAAAAGTTCATGAGAATCGGTTTATTAATGCAACACCCAAACATTTGGATATACAAAAGAATTTTGGACCAAGCTGAAACTGAAACGCTTCGTTCCCTCGATCTGTTACTTACAATTATACGGGGAACAAAATACAAGCGTTACTTCACTATTATTATTATTATTATTACTTCACTGATCAGAGTGATTCAGTGGCCGGCGGAGTCGGCGAGCACAGCACGCGAGCGACACCATAATTGCCCCAACGTTAACCGAATGCTGTACGATTCGGCGTTCAGCTATTTTTTGGTCAAACATGATTTTTAGGACGAAATCGAAACTTAGGTTTATACATGCTAGAAGACCGGGCGGCAAGCCATAATTACGCCCTAAGTCATAATTAGCTTAGGTAAGTATTTTTTTATTGGAAATCTTAACGTTTAATTATATGATTAAGACCAAAAAGTTTTGCTTTCAATTTGGATCTCCCATCTAGTGTTTTTTTGTAATTTTACTAAAATCGTGAATTTTTACTTCTAATAACTTATCATATTAATGCTATTATAAAAAAAAAAAACAAGCATTTAATCAACTAATATTGTACAAAAAATCAGTAAGCCACTGTTTCAAAAAAAAATTATAATAAGTTATAAATCAACAAAAAAATATTTTTATCTGCCAAAAGTGCCAAATCAACTTAATTATTGAGCAAAATACATGTTCATAATTAAAGACCAATCAAATTTCTCTAATCACACTTTGCCCCGCCAGCCCAGAATGCAGAACCGAACAAGCTTCCAGAGCTACGTCTTATGACGAGGTTATGGACTTGGCCTCAGAAGTGTTAGGATATGAAGGTACTCCACTCAATGTTGATGGACCATCAACTGACACTGCAGAAGATGAAGTTGACGGTTGTGTGTTTTGCTCACAAACATTGGCTGACGACGACAAAAAATTATCTTCATCTGATTCACAATTCAAATTGGTCCGATAGCTTCCAGCCATAGCGTCCTCTTCTTTGTAATGTGGGTCCTTTTCCAACATCATTTTGCACTTTATTTTCAAAATGATTGATGCACTGATATCTGTTACGCAGTTCATCATGGCTCAAATGTGCAAATGGTCATGCTTCCTAAAACAGAAAATTGAGTATCTTAACATAAATAAAACACAATAATAATTATTATTAGTAGTTCGTTTTTCTATATGAGCAGGTCTAAATCAACATATGTTATAATGGTTAAAGGCTTTAGGATCACTTTTTTCTCTAAAAGAATTCACAATTCATAAACTTGGGAAAAACAAAAAAAAATAGGTTTCCAATCAGGTACATAATATGTGAATACCTAACAATGAATTTGCTAGGAACACAACTTTTTTGTAGCGCGGTCCTGAGAAATATCAATGTACTTAGATAAAATATTTCACATACAAACACCAATACTTAACAATGAAGTTTTAACTTCATTCTTTACAAATTGATAAGGCAGTATTAAGTTATAATATTATGACTTTGACATTATCTCAGTGACTTTGTAATTTGTTTTATTTGAATGATGTTCTACTATCTTACAAATTACAATAATTTTGGACTAGGGACTAATTAATTATTCACTTTGTTTCTATATAGAATAAAGGCTGACTATATAAATGTAATTTCTTTATTTCAAATGTTTAGTTCGTCTTAAGGACAACACTTACAAATATACCTAAGTGGACTCGCCTACCTATATGCTTAAGTGGACCTATATACCCGAGTCCCATCCAGGGGACATAGGACATTAAGTCATATACCTGAGTGTGACAATATATAGAAAATAAAAACTTACCGCAATTAGACATTTCGTTTGTTGGTTTTCACTAGATAAGTCGACGTAGGTATTCAGATGCAAACAATGTCTACGAGCGGTTTTGAAGTCATATCTCTATTAGAATCCGCTTCAAGTCCGTGTTACGTGGCGTTGACCAGTTTAAACAACTTAAAGCAAGGTTGCTAAATAAAATCGCATTCAACTTAAACAATAATAGAACAAATCGAATCGCAAGTCAGTGCTGCAAACTCCGACATGTAATAAACAAGGTCCTAAAAATCAGGAGCCAGTCATAAATACCAGTAGGGCTAACTCCGATGTTCAAAATTCGACCGTCGTATAGTGCCGTCCCTCTCGATCTTCTGTCGAAGTATATGGGTAAACGGGACAGCACTAATTTTCAAACTAAAAATAACAAAATCCAAAGACAAAATCAGTCGCGTTTCGTTCCACTCACAAATCGGTTGACGATTATCGGATTTCAACGTTGCCAAATGACCGCACACTTATATTAAATATGGTGTATTTACACCACTTTTCAAAAATCAGGAGATTTGCTCGATTCCAAAAAGTAATTCTTCTAAAGTTTCTTAAAAATCATATAAATATATTTATAATCTGACAAATCAGGAGAGTTTGCAGAACTGTCAGAAGTATCGGAACGGTCTGGAAGGAATGGAATGCCCAGTTGACAGATTCATACTGTTGCCAGAACGGATTTACGTTTTCGGAAATTTCGCAAAGTGCATACCTAATCCATAAAGGGACGGTTTTGAACAAAATCGGACGAAATCCAAAAAATTAACAAGATCTAAATGAATATTACCTATGGGATTGGGTACAAGTTATTAATATTGGTTTATTTATCGATATATTCTTTATTTTTCATCTTTTTGAGCGTACATAGCTTAAAATAAACTAGTCCTCCAATCATAATAAGGTCGAGGAGTCTCCATTGCAAAAGTCTTAAAAGAGACGACGATTGTAAACGGGCGCTCAAGGTACGGTTTGGAGTTAAAAAAAGCCGGGAAACTGTAATTGTTTTAGTGGTATGGCCACCCCGTCGTAGGCTGTGTGTGAGCGCAACAATGAGATACACATAAAACGCCATCTAGCGTTACCACTGCAAACAACTACGAATGCTTGGATGCTCAAACATAGCTAACACTTTCGTGTCCTCGGTTGATTATTTATGATTATTGTTTTCTTCTAAATAAGATGATAAATCAGTTTATATTTTACGTTTTGTTTATAAAATATGCTATAGTTTATTTTGATCACGAAAATTCTGCTTAATTTGGCTGATTCATATTTTATTAATTTACAAATGTTAACGGTAGAGCCATCTATTGTTCACTCTCAGTACTAAAAGTAACTTCTTCGGCTTGGGACCCCCTGATCGAGTGAAAATGACAGTTCACGTTACAATATGTTTGAACTAATTAATAACAATGTAACGGTGACTAATAGCACTGAAGTGCAACCCGATTCATCTCCAGAGGCTGCAGAAGCATCTTGTGAAAGCTGTCACAAAAACGGTATTATTACGATAGATGATTCTGAGAGCAGTAGTGCGACCCCAGATGACCCTTGCATAGATTTTTGATTTGACTCCAAATTTCTAGTACAAATGTAGTGAATAATGTTTTGTCTTCAAAATTCATATTAAACTTGATTTCACCATTAAATACAGTGTAAAAGTTGAGATAGCAATATAAATACTAGCTGTCCCGATACCACATTTCAATGGCAAAACTCAATCCACTAGTTCTGTACTTAAAGTTAGTACAGTAGAATTGCAGTAATCTGGCTGGCAATATTTATAACTAGGGGGTACCGGATTATTGGAATGTTCAGATTAATGGATTGTTTAGAAAACTTTATAATAAATTGAATAGTGGGCATTGTGGAAGTAAACAGAGGAGCAAGGAAATGTGCGGTTGGAGAGTGCTCGATTATTGGATGTAAGAGACTAATGAAGTGCCAAATTAGTGAGACTACCGTAAAACAAGGTATAACCAATGGTTGTCACAGCCCGTGCAACATCGTGGTTTTAGGTATAACCAATGATCGTCACAGCCTGTGCAACATCGCGGTTTTTGGCGTGAAAAAAATACGAACATGATTGTAATCTATGTAAATTTAACATAATTATTTATTATATTACACTCAATAGAACATTTTTTTTTATCAAGATCGTGGGAGTATAATTTTTTGTCATATTTTAATTTCTATATGAAACCAGCGATGTTGCACGGGCCGTGACAATCTCTGATGATAACATTCAGTAGATAATAATCTGATAATAACTGTCTATAAAATGGTTTTGTTTTTGCAGTGTCTCGCGATGCGTATCCCCAGTGGCGCAAGCTGGTGTGGAGCCCTGACTGTTCCTTCCTGGCCATGGCGTATGGGAATGGGATAGTCAGCTTCTTTGATCTGACTGCCTCTAACTTGTTTAATATTCCTGCTGTGAGTGATCCATTTTGTTACTAACATGTGAAATTAAATTGTAATGTCTTAAGAATTATAGAAATGTTTTGTATTAAATGCATGTCAGTATTGTAGTCAGCCTGGGGCTTATGAAATAATATCTTAATTATTGTAGGGTAGATGATAACAAACCAAAATTAACCCTTAGATGCATACAGTATATATGTATGGTGTAAATGAGACTGCATTTCATTTCAGAAAATTCTTACAAGAGCCATTGAATTTTTCAGCCAGTTGCTTCAATTCTTACACGCCTTAGGGTGGTCCATCTGCCGTAAAGATTCTGACTTTACTCCTTTGCTGTGTCGCACACGTTACTGCTTTAATAATTAGAAAAAAACTTTTATTTTGTAATGTGTAAGATGCTCTGCTCATCGAGTAACTTTGTTCCAGGATTGCGCGCGGCCCGGGGGTCTGGAGTGCACGGACAACACGCACGCCGTCGCCGATATCATATTCAAGCCGCTCAGAGTGAAGGACAACAAGTGGTGAGACTAAATTACACAATACCACACTTATTCAACCTTTTTCCTAGCGTGAATCGGCTGCGATTTTATAGGATATATACTAGAAGGTGGAGGTTTTTTTATAGTCGGGTAAAAAGTATCCTATAACCATCTTTGGATGTCCAATCCCTGTACCGAAATTGGTTAAAATTTGTCTAGGCGTTTTGGCGTGATGCGAGGACAATCGAGCGAGTATCGACTTTTTGTACTTTCAGTGTTTCAACTGTAGATATTTAGAATTTTCGGCATTGTAATACGTAACGATCGAATCAGAAATGAGGAGATTCGTAGACGAACCAAGGTCATCGACATAGCAAACTGGGTAAGAAGTGGCAACGGGACACGTAGCTCGAAGAACCGATGGCCGTTGGGGCAAGGTTCTCGAGTGGAGACCACGTACCGGCAAGCGCAGTGTAGGACGGCCACCCGCAAGGTGGTCGGACGACCTGGTTAGAGTGCGCTGCTATCCGGCTCATGTGGAAGTCTATTGAGGAGGGCTGTGTCCAACAGTGGACGTCCTACGGCTGAAATGATAATGAATACGTAACCCTTTTGAAGTGTATTAGCTAACCGCTACCTTCCAGGAACTGGGAGGTGCTGGTGGTGACGTATGACGGGCAGGTGCGCGGGTTCCTGGTGTCGGCGCCCGACGGCTGCAAGCTGCACCACACGTGGCGCGTGGGCGGCGGCGCGGGCGCGGCCGTGTACTGCGCGCCGCACGACACGCTCTACGTCAGCGGGCTGCCGAGGACGGGGGCCAAGGTCAGTGGGCAGTCAGCTGTAGACCGAGTGGTGACGACTGGCTCGGTGTGTACATGAGCTCTCGACGCCAGTTTACCCTTCGCCCAGCAAATTCTGGACATTTTAGACTGGTAGAAAAATCCAAATATCGGCTTCCTTTACCGTCCTAACGGCATTTTGTGAGCCATTTTGGCAACATGACTTTTCTGATGTAAAAAAGCCTGCTGAATTCGATTCTGGATGTTGCCAAGCCGAATTTTGCCCCCCTCCCCCCATTTCCCCCCTTTTTACCTCAAAATATGTCCCTAATCACGGTTTTTACGGTTTTATACAAAAAGTATTACAGCTAGAAAAAAAATGTCAAAGACAAGAATGATCTCTATAAAATTTCCTATAACATGGTGTATAAACTTTTTTAGTAGGCCTTATGGTTTGTGAGCAATATCTTCCCGAAGTTCATAGACTGGTAGAAAATTCTAAATATCGGCTTCCTTTACTGTGCTAACGGCATTTTGGGATCCATTTTGGCAACATGACTTTTCCGATGTAAAAAAGCCTGCTGAATTCGGTTCTGAATGTTGCCAAGCCGAATTTTGCCCCCCCTCCCCCCCTTTTCCCCCCTTTTTGACCTCAAAATATGTCCCTAATCACGATTTTTACGGTTTTATACAAAAAGTATTACAGCTAGAAAAAAAATGTCAAAGACAAGAATGATCTCTATAAAATTTCCTATAACATGGTGTATAATTTTTTTTAGTAGGCCTTATGGTTTGTGAGCAATATCTTCCCGAACTTCATTATTTTTAAAAAAATTGATAAACTTGGTCGAGGCAGTGAAATGCACTTACTTTAGGATAATTGGTATCGCACAGGATCCAGCCGCTCTGCAGCGCTTGACGCTGACATCCAGTTGGCATGCTGCTTAGTATCTATCAAGACTCACGAGACTTTCAGTCATAAGCAGTTGTCAGATTTACACGCAGAGCCGTACCCAAGTCGGGCTAAAAGGGCCGTAAAAAATAAAAATGCTTTGCTTCTGAACATGAAATCCTTCGAAATGATCAGTTCTACGCCAGATTCTCCAGAAATGTGCCTTAGAAATGCAGTTACCCGGGATCTTGCAACAGAAAAAAATAAAGTGTCACTTCTCACTGCCAAGCAGCTCCTTAAAAATTACTCAATACCTTCAAACTAGGTTGGGCTCGCAGTTTTTATCCCGCGAACGCGCAAGCGGGACTAATGTCGTCGTAGTGCGAGGATTTGCAGACGAGACTAAGGTTCAAGCGTCACCAACTGAGGTCGATACCTCAACATACGTGCTATCCGAGAGATATGAGGAAACCGACACTCGACATGTGCTCCACACTGTGCATAGCCCACCCAGAAGACTGGTTATTAGTGTTGTTGTTGCTTATGATTCATCATCATAACTGCATTTCTAAGGCCCGTTTCTGGAGAATCTGGCGTATAACTGAGCATTTTGAATGACTTCATGGTCAGAAGTAAAGCATTTTTATTTTCTACGTCGCTTTTAGCCCTTCTTGGATACAATTCTGCGTGTAAATCTGACGGCTGCTTATGACTGAAAGCCTCGCAAGTCTTGACATATAATAAGCAGCATGCCAACTGGATGTCAGCTTCAAGAGCTGCAGAGCGGCTGGATCCTGTGCGAAACCAATTATCCCAAAATAAGTGTATTTCACTGCCTCGACCAAGTTCATAATTTTTTTTTTAAATAATGAAGTTCGGGAAGATATTGCTCACAAACCATAAGGCCTACTAAAAAAAATTATACACCATGTTATAGGAAATTTTATAGAGATCATTCTTGTCTTTGACACTTTTTTTCTAGCTGTAAAACTTTTTGTATAAAACCGTTAAAATCGTGATTAGGGACATATTTTGAGGTCAAAAAGGGGGGAAAAGGGGGGAGGGGGGCAAAATTCGGCTTGGCAACATTCAGAACCGAATTCAGCAGGCTTTTTTACATCGGAAAAGTCATGTTGCCAAAATGGATCCCAAAATGCCGTTAGCACAGTAAAGGAAGCCGATATTTAGAATTTTCTACCAGTCTATGAACTTCGGGAAGATATTGCTCACAAACCATAAGGCCTACTAAAAAAGTTTATACACCATGTTATAGGAAATTTTATAGAGATCATTCTTGTCTTTGACATTTTTTTTCTAGCTGTAATACTTTTTGTATAAAACCGTAAAAACCGTGATTAGGGACATATTTTGAGGTAAAAAGGGGGGAAATGGGGGGAGGGGGGCAAAATTCGGCTTGGCAACATCCAGAATCGAATTCAGCAGGCTTTTTTACATCAGAAAAGTCATGTTGCCAAAATGGCTCACAAAATGCCGTTAGACTTGAAAATTTTGATTTGAACTACCAGTCTATTTCGAGATAGTGTCAGAATTGTATTGGCAATATTGTTTTGAAAAGTTGACGTCTTAAAATTCTATACGGTATTTGATTAGAGTGAAAATAAATTTTAACATTGAAACTACTAAATACACATTGAAAAATACACGGAACCTAGTAAACTACCACTAACTTTTGGGCATTAGGGTAAATCGCCAATTACTGGCCACCGTTCAATAACTGGCCACCTCATACTAAAAATGAACTCTGTTCACCAACAAACATAATTCATTTTAGTATAAGGTGTTCATTACTGGCCAACCTTCAATAACTGGCCACGTTATACTAAAATGAGTTCAGTTTGTAGGTTTGTAGAGTTAATTTTTAGTATGAGGTGGCCAGCTATTGAACGGTGGCCAGTAATTGGCGATTTACTACAGTTTTAATTGAAAAAAAAACTTTAAGAAGACGTTTTTTATTTACTGATTTTTATAACGCCACAAGCCAGAAACTTCATGCTACAGATCGTTTTTGACTTTCATAAAGAGTAGCTGATTTAAGCTGCCATCATACCGTATTCTATAATTTTTACACCTATGTGAAACTAGATAATGTTGTCCAATCCCAGGATCCATCTTCGCCGCTGAGCGCGGGCATCACGGCGTGGCGCATTCTGAACGAGGCGCCGTACTACAAGCTGTCCGTGGTGTCGGACCAGCTGGAGACGCAGCTGGCCAACCAGGGCTTCCAGCTCTACATACCCTTCGTGTCGGCCAAGAACCTGGTAAGCACGCTTATCTTATTTATTGATAGTTGCCCTTTTTCACCCCGAGAGCGAAACGTCTTCGTTACAGCTTGGCCTAAAACTCTTTCATATGTCCGGATGTTTGGATGTCCAGATGCTTTCACTGCTCAACCCATTCTCAGGAAATTTTGTGAATAGATTTGATAAGCATGTAGATTTTTATTGTCGATTCAGTTATTTGAAGTTTTTTAAAATGGTGGATGCATCCCACGGGAACACTAAATTTATTCGGGATGAAAAGTATCCTATGTCCTTTCCCGGGTCTCAAACTATCTCCATGCCAAATTTCATCTAAGTCGGTTCAGCGGTTTAAGCGTGAAGAGGTAACAGACAGACAGACAGACACACTTTCGCATTTATAATATTAGTATGGATGGATCCATTGAAAGGCGGTCTGAATAGTCCTTTACACATTTTGATTTGTCCCAGGCTTTCATAGTCCAAATGGTGACCTCCCCGGACAACAGCAAGCTGGTCTGCCTCCACTGCAACGGTGACGTCACAGTGTGGCGCCTGCCGCTCCTGAGGCTCGTGCGCCGCTGGCCGCTGGCCGTGCAGCCGCACCACGACTTGAGGAACCCGCTGGTGAATGATGAGAAGAAGGACGCCATGGCGTATCATGCGGGGGACGTTAATTGGTGGAGCAATGAGGTTAGTTTTTTTAAGATGACTTGAACTGTATCAGGGCTGGTTAGCCCTCACTACCAGTAGTCGGACTTTGTGTGGGAGTATATCCCGCTAATGGGATTATCTCCGCGCCACAGGTGTATTGAGGTAAGTAATATGTACATGCCATAAGACGGCGCGACACCGCTTGAGTTGAAGTGCCTGTATAGTGATTATCAGGGTTCGTAAAATGCGGGTAAAATTCATTGAAGTGTGAATTCATTGATTGCGCGCATTTTTCGATCCCTGCCCGTCTAGCATAACTACGCCTCACGACCCTTGTCGCGCGATATAGCCATTGACGCGTCCCTCTCTCACAGTACAACGAAGAATGAGATAGGTAATATAACTCGCGCGAGAAAAAGTGACGTGTCACAGTAGTGCTAGAGCTCCCCCAGCCACCGATTAAAAATAAAATATTGTGTTAAAATCCATAGGTATGAATGAGTTTACTCGCGTTGTTAATGTCGAATATTGCTCAATGTTTCGATATGGTACGCGATTCATCATCTGGAGCTCCGATCAGTCGCGGCGAGCAATATTTGACTTAAAAGGCGTGAGTAAAACCGTTTTATATGGATTTTAAGCAATTTTGTCTCTCGGTTTGTGTGCAAAATGCTTTAGCTATATGTAGAGGGCCAAGTGACAGTTCCTCAAATCTTGTCGTAAACAAATACCGATTTGTATTCAATTTTTCTTTCAAAACACAAACTCAGTTTTTTTTTTGCAGGAGTTGATTCTTTCGAGGTTCAGCGGTGCGGTTACGGTGTGCAACATTGAGAACATGATCAACATCCTCGGCAAGAAGCCAGAGTTCTTCCAGGGCGCTCCACGGGTATGTTGAATCAGTAAAGCAAATCAAAACGACACAAGTTATCTATGATGCTTTGATAACTGGCACTGAGCTTCCATAATTGAGGTACCGTGTCGATATGCGTATAACTCGTAAATAGTTGTCTATGGTTGTTGCAGGTGACCTGTGCTCATTCGGGTACATTTATGGTGCTGGAGTGCGAGTCAAGCGTGCTCCCCGCCAAGCGGGCGCGTAGCGATGAGAGTGTGAGTAGTCTATCAGTTCTTTGTTGGTTCATAGCATTTGTAATAGAACATTGTGTCTCGTAGTGTTTTGAGGATAAGCTTCCTATTGAGTCAGCGAATTGTTTGGTCAGTAGCAAAGCGCAAAATAATCAGTTTGAATTTTTCTGTGTACGCGCTTGGTTTGACTACCGTATTCTACTTCTGCTGCTGACTCTTTAAGGACAGGTTTCAAAAATGTCGATCAATTTGGAGTAATTCCTTAATTTATTAAACACATTTTATTTTATAGATGGAGATGTTCCAAGTAGAACCCGATACCGAAGACACGATGCTTGATCTGACCAAGGAACTGTTCAAATCGGTCCTGTTCGCCATAACCGACATGGAGACGTTCCAGCCGCGGCCCCGGCGCGTCACGGTGGTAGCGCGCGTGTACAGGTTGCTCGGCGTCCGGAGCACCACTCCGCAGGAGCTGTTCTCTAGGAAGGTAATATCTGGCTGGTGGATTTTATTCGACATCACATAAAATATCCCCGTCAAAGGGAGTCTAAGTAGGGGGTGTCATTTACAATTTGGTGCCGTGACCAGGATTTTTTGTTTTTATTACAGATTGAAAGCGGCAACTACGCCGAGGCTCTGGCCTTGGCGGAAGAATTCAGCTTGGACAGTGACCAGGTTTATCAGCAGCAGTGGCGCAAGAACCCCGTCTCCACTGACGCTATACAGAAGTACTTGGTACGTTTATGTTTTCTAGGCCACGACCCTCATGTTCATGTCAATACTTACTTAAGTCTTAAAACCTCGTATGCCTGATTCCAACCATAACATTATACAAAGTATCCGTTCGAGAAATTGGCAAAGCTTGTAACGCAAGTGTTTGCATCCGAATTTAATACACTTTGCTATACACGTTACACGCGCGCTTGACCTGAGAATTACTGTCGATATTTTATATGAATCGCCATTGCTCTCTTGCATCTTCACGCTGTCATTATTTGTATAGAGTAAGGTGTCGAAGAAGATCTGGGCCGTGCACCAGTGCGTGGACAGGCTGCCAGAAACGCTTCCAGCGGCCAAAGAGTTGCTGCACTTTGGACTCGCGCTCACCAATGATGAGATACTCAAAGGTACGTTGATGACGTCTGTCGTACGATGATTTTTTCGTGTTTAATTTACTTTTGCGTCAAAAATTATGCAAAATAAGAGTTTTTTTTTTCTCGTTTGATTTCATCTCACAAGGCTTTTACTATTTTTATTAGAAATAAACAAGGACAAAGAAGACAAGATTCAGGACCCCAACGATGTTGTCCCGTCGGACCTGAATGCATACACCAGTGAGCTGCTGCGGTGCCGCCATGTTATGCTGTTCTACAGAGACCGTGTCACATTATATGAGGTAATTAACGGTTTTGGACTTAATAACGTGAACCCGTACGTCTGTATTATTTTTACTAAGTAAAATTATTCTACTGATTCGCGCTAATTCACTCACAGTGAAAGTAAGATGTTGCACGAAACAAAGAAATCACAAACATTTTTGATTTATAATATAGATAAAATTATTAATTCAGGCAATACTCCGGTGTGAGAAATCCACCTACGTCAAAGACGAGTACCACCGCCTCCGGAGCAACAGCCTCGTCCACAGCTCCATAGAGATCGCCAAGGAAGGCCGTATAGAGGCGCTCACGTGTCTCTGGCCTCACATCAAGACCGTAGGCATGCAGCTGAGGGTGCTGGAGAGCTTGCCGGAGACCGTCAACCCGCTGGACTACCAGCACCTGCTGCCCATCAGGGAGGCGCTCATGTGGTTCGAGAAGAAGAGCCCGGTCAAGGTGGCGCCGTCCGAGTACGACAACGACTGGTGCCGGAAGGAGATCTTCAGGTGAGGACAGCAGTTGGAGACCGCGGGCTGGACTACCAGCACCTGCTGCCCATCAGGGAGGCGCTCATGTGGTTCGAGAAGAAGAGCCCGGTCAAGGTGGCGCCGTCCGAGTACGACAACGACTGGTGCCGGAAGGAGATCTTCAGGTGAGGACAGCAGCTGGAGACCGCGGGCTGGACTACCAGCACCTGCTGCCCATCAAGGAGGCGCTCATGTGGTTCGAGAAGAAGAGCCCGGTCAAGGTGGCGCCGTCCGAGTACGACAACGACTGGTGCCGGAAGGAGATCTTCAGGTGAGGACAGCAGCTGGAGACCGCGGGCTGGACTATCAGCACCTGCTGCCCATCAAGGAGGCGCTCATGTGGTTCGAGAAGAAGAGCCCGGTCAAGGTGGCGCCGTCCGAGTACGACAACGACTGGTGCCGGAAGGAGATCTTCAGGTGAGGACAGCAGCTGGAGACCGCGGGCTGGACTACCAGCACCTGCTGCCCATCAGGGAGGCGCTCATGTGGTTCGAGAAGAAGAGCCCGGTCAAGGTGGCGCCGTCCGAGTACGACAACGACTGGTGCCGGAAGGAGATCTTCAGGTGAGGACAGCAGCTGGAGACCGCGGGCTGGACTACCAGCACCTGCTGCCCATCAGGGAGGCGCTCATGTGGTTCGAGAAGAAGAGCCCGGTCAAGGTGGCGCCGTCCGAGTACGACAACGACTGGTGCCGGAAGGAGATCTTCAGGTGAGGACAGCAGCTGGAGACCGCGGGCTGGACTACCAGCACCTGCTGCCCATCAAGGAGGCGCTCATGTGGTTCGAGAAGAAGAGCCCGGTCAAGGTGGCGCCGTCCGAGTACGACAACGACTGGTGCCGGAAGGAGATCTTCAGGTGAGGACAGCAGCTGGAGACCGCGGGCTGGACTACCAGCACCTGCTGCCCATCAAGGAGGCGCTCATGTGGTTCGAGAAGAAGAGCCCGGTCAAGGTGGCGCCGTCCGAGTACGACAACGACTGGTGCCGGAAGGAGATCTTCAGGTGAGGACAGCAGCTGGAGACCGCGGGCTGGACTATCAGCACCTGCTGCCCATCAAGGAGGCGCTCATGTGGTTCGAGAAGAAGAGCCCGGTCAAGGTGGCGCCGTCCGAGTACGACAACGACTGGTGCCGGAAGGAGATCTTCAGGTGAGCACAGCAGCTGGAGACCGCGGGCTGGAGTACCAGCACCTGCTGCCCATCAAGGAGGCGCTCATGTGGTTCGAGAAGAAGAGCCCGGTCAAGGTGGCGCCGTCCGAGTACGACAACGACTGGTGCCGGAAGGAGATCTTCAGGTGAGCACAGCAGCTGGAGACCGCGGGCTGGAGTACCAGCACCTGCTGCCCATCAAGGAGGCGCTCATGTGGTTCGAGAAGAAGAGCCCGGTCAAGGTGGCGCCGTCCGAGTACGACAACGACTGGTGCCGGAAGGAGATCTTCAGGTGAGCACAGCAGCTGGAGACCGCGGGCTGGAGTACCAGCACCTGCTGCCCATCAAGGAGGCGCTCATGTGGTTCGAGAAGAAGAGCCCGGTCAAGGTGGCGCCGTCCGAGTACGACAACGACTGGTGCCGGAAGGAGATCTTCAGGTGAGGACAGCAGCTGGAGACCGCGGGCTGGAGTACCAGCACCTGCTGCCCATCAAGGAGGCGCTCATGTGGTTCGAGAAGAAGAGCCCGGTCAAGGTGGCGCCGTCCGAGTACGACAACGACTGGTGCCGGAAGGAGATCTTCAGGTGAGCACAGCAGCTGGAGACCGCGGCCTGGTGCCCATCAATGAAGCGCTGTCTGAGTAAGACAGCAACTGGTGACAGAAGGTGACCTTTGTGTTAGAAAAAAATAAAATAACGCGCCTCATAAAAACTACAAGAGATTGAATACCATTACTAATACTTTCATCGATACTAAAGTAGGAGGGTCCTTTAGTCCATCCCGTGGTTGAAATAATTTCCAAGATAGAACCCCTCAACTTGTTATGGAAATCCGCCTTAAATAAGGGGGTGTTATGAATTTGTGTAGTTTTGCTTATCTTACCTGTAGGTAACATCATGTTGTTGAATACCACAAGGCTAAAAGAAAATTATTTTCGTAATAATATATGCCACTAAATATAATATATGTACATGTACGTTGTCCCATTTTTCCCCAATCACTCAGTAGTAGAATTCAGCAGGCACCTAAAAGTTATTAAGGAATATCGTTTTTAAATATTGATTTTACTTTGCTCAGATCTATATGGAGTTCAAATTGGTCTGAAGACAGCACGCCAGACTCTGACACCGCCGCACCCAACGATGATATATCTCAGTGGTATGTATGCTTTTACACCGCATGCAGGAAAGGTCCAATCGTCCAGTGGGATATCTGCCCACATTGCTTGGCATGGCAGTCGCATTTATCTTTAAAACTTTCCCAGAAAAAACAAGGCAAAAGCATCTAATTCGATTTGGAAGAACCAACATAGATTGAAATGCTATTACACAATTTCCCTTTTCAGGTACGACAAGCGCGCTCGAGAGATCGAAGAGCACAGTGGCCTCGTCTCCCACGCCCTCACTCTAGCAACCCTCGCCACAGTCGGTGGAGGGGTGCAGGGACTTGATCATCTCATGTTCCACCTCCTTACCCTGGACACGCTGGTGTATGATCTGAACGTGGAGGGCGTCACGCTTCAGGAGGTGGAGAAGCTTACTCCACTCGAAACCTGTGGATTGCTGATGAAGATGGTGAGTTCTCTAACGACGGGACCAAAATTCAAAAAATTCAAATTCAAAATTCTTTATTGTACACGACTATCATATTAACGTTATACAAAAAACTAATTTCCACATAACAACTAAATGACAATAACATGCACCTAAAACTTAACAATTTGAGGTTACACTGGCCCCTACACTAGGCGCAGCCTGTCTCGTAGGAAGCCAATTCAGACATGAGTTTACATAATTGATGCGAAAAGCTATGTGTGTGTGTGTGTGTGTGTGTGTGTGTGTGTGTGTGTGTGTGTGTGTGTGTGTGTGTGTGTGTGTGTGTGTGTGTGTGTGTGTGTGTGTGTGTGTGTGTGTGTGTGTGTGTGTGCGTGCGTGCGTGCGTGCGTGCGTGCGTGCGTGCGTGCGTGTGTGTGTGTGCGCGCGCGTGTGTGCGTGTGTGTGTGTGTGTGTGTGTGTGTCAGTGTTGTGTTATCACTTAGCTACTCTAAATAGATCCTCTATCTCCTCATACGTAAGGGAGCTGAGCCATATTGATGTTTTTACCTGAGCTTCCTTAACCGATAATTCTTTAATCGAGATTTTGGATATTTGTATAGAATCTTTTTATCGATTCATATTTTTTATGTGGTAATAACACATTTTTATTTTTATAAATAATGACACAAAGTAAGTAATTAGAAGACCCTAAGACCGTTTTATGCACATTAGTCACTGCACGCAGAACGACCAGTTGACGTTCCAGCTGAATGCGACTTTAGAAGTTGGAGTTCAGAACTTACATATATTTTTTTATGATTGTCTGTAGGTAGGTAATACGAGATAAAACATAATGAAAATGCCTACAAAACGGGCAAGGACAGATAGACAGCAGGAAGCGACTTTGTTTTATACTATTTAGTGATCTTGTGTAGGTCTCCCGTCATGAGATTGGAGGCGTTTTCATAAGACATGTACATAGTTAAAGACTTAATAAAAACAAAATTAGGATCGCGTCTTTTGTGTAACGAAAGTTAGTCATACAAAAAATATGGGTAACTGTCGTTATACAGAGAAAGCAATTAAGTTTTGTTTTCATTATAGCCCTTAACTAAGTACATGTTTTTTGAAAACGACTCATTAATCAAGGTGTTCCACAGTCGACGCCGGCAACCTTCGTGGCGGACTTAAAGCAGTTCGTGGTCCCGTTCCTGAAGCGGTACGAGATCTTGTACAAGCGCATGGACTACTGCCTCCACGGCCTCATCGAGTACCTGGAGAGCATCAGCGTCAAGGATCTGTCCTCTATCTTGCTGGTGAGTATATACCACGGTCCTTTACACAAAGCACAAAGAATATAGTACATAATTGTCAAAGCGAGGTAAGGCATTGGCTGGCTCTGTATTAATTTTAAACGGACGACTATGGGAGTCCGTTTAATTTAATACTAACCCAGTAATTTCGCTTCGTTGCCAGTTGAGACAAATATAGTGCTTTTCTTAAAAAATATGCAAGAAAACAAAATAAGTACAGATATATTTTATTAGCCGCTATATGTCAAAACTGAATTCTTGCATTGCCGTTGGCATATATATCGATAAAGTTTAGCTACTGATCTTCCGTTTTGGCTGTTTTGGATCGATGACTTTTTTTCAAGGCCCCTTTTTTTTTTTAAGTTTGTATCTCGACATATAAAGGAATTTTGAAAATTTTTCTATTGATCATTATTTGCGAAGGTCCTCCAATCGCCGAACGAGTTCGAGCTGGACGTCCGCACGCACCTGGACCTGGTCGAGAGGTGCCTGTTCGCGTACACGGAGACTGAACAACTCGATAAGGCCTGCGACTTGCTCGACACTATACTTAAAGAAAGGTAAATATTGTCTATTTTGTTTACAATGAAGCTTGAGTATGAAATTTACGACGGCTTCCTGGCCAACACGGGCGTCCTACCTATTGGACCACAAACCTGATGCGCGAGCCATTGAATTATTCGACCACTTACTTCTTTGGAAGCCGCTGGAATTGCGGTCTCGAAACCTGAACCATTCAATTTTTCAATTCTTCGCTACATTGTAAACATTGGAGCTAGCAGATGTTCTGTTTAAATCAAATATCGTTGCAAAAGCAAAAGGAGTCAAAATTCGTTCTGTCTTTCCTATCGAGCGTTCATGCTCAGTGATCTTGGCGTTTTGTTTCCGATACAACACAGCAGAATATGCTTTAAAATTCAATCCGTTTTCAGTGACGGCAGCATATCGCCAAGCGAGCTGGTCCGGCGCGTGGCGGAGCTGGAGCGGCTGGTGGCGGCCAGCAGCCTCGTGAACTGGCGCGGCGTGGCCGTGCCCGTGCGGGAGCTGAGGGACATGCCCGCCGAGCGCGAGCGCGCGCACCACCTGCTCGCCAGGGTGGCCCGCGCCGACACAGGGTACGTGTCGCGTGTCACACGGCACTGGAGCGGCTGGTGGCGGCCGGCAGCCTCGTGAACTGGCGCGGCGTGGCCGTGCCCGTGCGGGAGCTGAGGGACATGCCCGCCGAGCGCGAGCGCGCGCACCACCTGCTCGCCAGGGTGGCCCGCGCCGACACAGGGTACGTGTCGCGTGTCACACGGCACTGGAGCGGCTGGTGGCGGCCGGCAGCCTCGTGAACTGGCGCGGCGTGGCCGTGCCCGTGCGGGAGCTGAGGGACATGCCCGCCGAGCGCGAGCGCGCGCACCACCTGCTCGCCAGGGTGGCCCGCGCCGACACAGGGTACGTGTCGCGTGTCACACGGCACTGGAGCGGCTGGTGGCGGCCGGCAGCCTCGTGAACTGGCGCGGCGTGGCCGTGCCCGTGCGGGAGCTGAGGGACATGCCCGCCGAGCGCGAGCGCGCGCACCACCTGCTCGCCAGGGTGGCCCGCGCCGACACAGGGTACGTGTCGCGTGTCACACGGCACTGGAGCGGCTGGTGGCGGCCGGCAGCCTCGTGAACTGGCGCGGCGTGGCCGTGCCCGTGCGGGAGCTGAGGGACATGCCCGCCGAGCGCGAGCGCGCGCACCACCTGCTCGCCAGGGTGGCCCGCGCCGACACAGGGTACGTGTCGCGTGTCACACGGCACTGGAGCGGCTGGTGGCGGCCGGCAGCCTCGTGAACTGGCGCGGCGTGGCCGTGCCCGTGCGGGAGCTGAGGGACATGCCCGCCGAGCGCGAGCGCGCGCACCACCTGCTCGCCAGGGTGGCCCGCGCCGACACAGGGTACGTGTCGCGTGTCACACGGCACTGGAGCGGCTGGTGGCGGCCGGCAGCCTCGTGAACTGGCGCGGCGTGGCCGTGCCCGTGCGGGAGCTGAGGGACATGCCCGCCGAGCGCGAGCGCGCGCACCACCTGCTCGCCAGGGTGGCCCGCGCCGACACAGGGTACGTGTCGCGTGTCACACGGCACTGGAGCGGCTGGTGGCGGCCGGCAGCCTCGTGAACTGGCGCGGCGTGGCCGTGCCCGTGCGGGAGCTGAGGGACATGCCCGCCGAGCGCGAGCGCGCGCACCACCTGCTCGCCAGGGTGGCCCGCGCCGACACAGGGTACGTGTCGCGTGTCACACGGCACTGGAGCGGCTGGTGGCGGCCGGCAGCCTCGTGAACTGGCGCGGCGTGGCCGTGCCCGTGCGGGAGCTGAGGGACATGCCCGCCGAGCGCGAGCGCGCGCACCACCTGCTCGCCAGGGTGGCCCGCGCCGACACAGGGTACGTGTCGCGTGTCACACGGCACTGGAGCGGCTGGTGGCGGCCGGCAGCCTCGTGAACTGGCGCGGCGTGGCCGTGCCCGTGCGGGAGCTGAGGGACATGCCCGCCGAGCGCGAGCGCGCGCACCACCTGCTCGCCAGGGTGGCCCGCGCCGACACAGGGTACGTGTCGCGTGTCACACGGCACTGGAGCGGCTGGTGGCGGCCGGCAGCCTCGTGAACTGGCGCGGCGTGGCCGTGCCCGTGCGGGAGCTGAGGGACATGCCCGCCGAGCGCGAGCGCGCGCACCACCTGCTCGCCAGGGTGGCCCGCGCCGACACAGGGTACGTGTCGCGTGTCACACGGCACTGGAGCGGCTGGTGGCGGCCGGCAGCCTCGTGAACTGGCGCGGCGTGGCCGTGCCCGTGCGGGAGCTGAGGGACATGCCCGCCGAGCGCGAGCGCGCGCACCACCTGCTCGCCAGGGTGGCCCGCGCCGACACAGGGTACGTGTCGCGTGTCACACGGCACTGGAGCGGCTGGTGGCGGCCGGCAGCCTCGTGAACTGGCGCGGCGTGGCCGTGCCCGTGCGGGAGCTGAGGGACATGCCCGCCGAGCGCGAGCGCGCGCACCACCTGCTCGCCAGGGTGGCCCGCGCCGACACAGGGTACGTGTCGCGTGTCACACGGCACTGGAGCGGCTGGTGGCGGCCGGCAGCCTCGTGAACTGGCGCGGCGTGGCCGTGCCCGTGCGGGAGCTGAGGGACATGCCCGCCGAGCGCGAGCGCGCGCACCACCTGCTCGCCAGGGTGGCCCGCGCCGACACAGGGTACGTGTCGCGTGTCACACGGCACTGGAGCGGCTGGTGGCGGCCGGCAGCCTCGTGAACTGGCGCGGCATGGCATGGCTAGGAGTTAAGCTAAGACCTCTTTTATAATGTGCACGATAAATTAGCAAGAATCTTGTTGTTTCAGGAACAGGGACGAAAAATGGACGCAGCAGGAGTGGGAGAAGCTTCTGAAAGATCTTCTAGAACTTCAGTCGACTTTGTTGACCTGTGTCACCAAAGAAGAGGTTTATGAGGTAACATCCTGTCAAAGATAAGAAGCTCTGTTAGCGCAGCCCAATAAAAAGATCCTATAGTTGACTTCGTGAAGATTTTTCAAATACGAATAGACATAACCTATTGTAACATCTTATAACCTTTTGTGCACTCGTTGAGCGCGATGTTATAGCCAAGTTCTCTCAATGAGTAACCTCCACAGATCTACGCGTCCTCCCTGCTGACGTCCGGCGACACGTCCAGCATCCAGTTGGCGGCGGAGGTTCTGACGCGCGGCGCCGGGCCGCCGCGGCTGGTGGACGCGGCGCGGTCGGCCCGCCTCGTGATCTCGGCCGCCAGGGAGTACTTCAACTCCGCCTCCGACCTGCGGGAGCCCGCGCTGCAGCTGGCTAAGTGAGTGTAGTATAACCTCCACAGATCTACGCTCCCTGCTGACATACGGCCACACGTCCAGCATCCAGTTGGCGGCGGAGGTGCTGACGCGCGGCGCCGGGCCGCCGCGGCTGGTGGACGCGGCGCGCTCGGCCCGCCTCGTGATCTCGGCCGCCAGGGAGTACTTCAACTCCGCCTCCGACCTGCGGGAGCCCGCGCTGCAGCTGGCTAAGTGAGTGCAGTGTAGTATAACCTCCACAGATCTACGCCTGCTCCCTGCTGACATACGGCCACACGTCCAGCATTAGCTGGCGGCGGAGGTGCTGACGCGCGGCGCCGGGCCGCCGCGGCTGGTGGACGCGGCGCGGTCGGCCCGCCTCGTGATCTCGGCCGCCAGGGAGTACTTCAACTCCGCCTCCGACCTGCGGGAGCCCGCGCTGCAGCTGGCTAAGTGAGTGCAGTGTAGTATAACCTCCACAGATCTACGCGTCCTGCCTGCTGACGTCCGGCCACACGTCCAGCATCCAGTTGGCGGCGGAGGTTCTGACGCGCGGCGCCGGGCCGCCGCGGCTGGTGGACGCGGCGCGGTCGGCCCGCCTCGTGATCTCGGCCGCCAGGGAGTACTTCAACTCCGCCTCCGACCTGCGGGAGCCCGCGCTGCAGCTGGCTAAGTGAGTATAGTATAACCTCCACAGATCTACGCCTGCTCCCTGCTGACATCCGGCCGGCGGCAGGACTAAGGGTAATACTGTATCTGGATCCAGCACTGGGTAAGCCCAAGGAACTGCCTTCTCCAGACGCTGAGCTCCGCCTAAGAGATCTCCAGGTAAGCCGTCACGCAATCTCATCATAAAGCCGTAACACAATTAATTCATGCATGTAAGATCACGGTAGTTGTGTGGACTCTTCTTTTAAATTTACAGTCAATTTTGTCGTTATCGTCTGACTGACTGACTTCGGCTCGCGTAGTTAGGTGTGCTGTCCTCGGTGGTTAGGCGCGCTTAGCATTGGATATGTAAATATATGTTTTTCAGTTCATAAAAGTAGCAAATGGCTGCAAAGATTTAAATTTTCATAAGTTTTTTCTTTTGTGTTTTGAAATGCTTAAAAGGCTGTCCGCCATTTTCACCCTCACGTGACGTCACCGATCCCGTAAAGAAAACGGAAGGGCTACTCCGATGACTCTAAATAGTGTCATCCCTGTCGATCTCCTTCAAAGTATATTTGAGCGAGTGGGACGGCACTATACGACAAAAAGGTTTTACCAGCGTTTCGCTAACTAACTCTAAGACTTATCAAGAGAATAGTTATTTATAGAAAGTTTTCTCTACAGGTGCGCTTTGTCTTTGATACAATGCGAAAACGAGGAGATACAGAAAGAATTGGACCTCATAGCTTCCCTGGAAATATTGAGTCAGTTCAACCTGGACATACTTCCTATTCAAGGTACCTAATATATATTGCCTATTATATTAAACTCATTAATTGATTCCGTCGAAAATAAGTTGAAAAAAAAAACCATCAAGTAGTAACGTTGAGAAACATGTTTGCTCATAGAGGAAAATGTCTAGAACTTTGTAATAAATAAATAAATAAATAAATTAAAAAGTGAAGTGTAGTTTGTTATTTTAAGTTATTGTAAAATTTTTACGCCGGTTATCGGTAGATTGTACAGAACTATAATATAATGTAAGACCTATTTTCTGTACTCACAATATTACAATAAATATATGATTATGATTATATTCCTACACGCCCTTTAAATTTTCTTTTCATTTGTAGTGCGCTTATGCGAAGACCGATTGACGCTAATAGAGAAGTGTCTCAAGTCGGACCCCAACGGCTACATGGCGAGCCACAAGTTGCTTAAACTCGCTAAACTACTCCGGGTCGCCGGGGAGGACGAGCAGACCAGGTACACAAACATAGTGAACGAATAGCCACGTCACATACATAGTTACATATACATAGTTACAGTTATACATACATAGTTTTAAGTTAAGACCTTTTGTTACCGAGGATTACAAGCCAGTTGGGCACTTGACCACATAGCGTGAGGACGTAGTTTCATTTCCAAGCCGCCCCTATATATCTAAATATATAAAAGAAGAAACTGACTGACTGACTGACTGACTGACTGACTGACATATCAACGCACAGCCCAAACCGCTGGTTCTAGAGAGTTCAAATTTGGCACGTAGGTTCCTTATAAGGTGTAGGGGTGCACTAAGAAAGGATTTTTCAAAACTCACCCCCTAAAGGGGTGAAATGGGGTTCCAAAGTTTGTATGGGGAAACCAGATTAGTTAGACTATTTTACTCGAAACTTCACAGGAGTATTTCTAACAATAAATGAGTAAACACGTGTTTCAGGTTTTTTGAAAATTCAACCCCTAAAAGGGAGAAATGTGGTGACAAAGTCTGAAAATCAGCGTGGGTATTGTTTTTATGGTTTATCGGGTCGCTAATTACGAAAACCGCAACGATTTTAAAATCCAACGTGGCGGGCGTGAGTTACCATCTCCCCTGTTGGGGTGAAATGGGGTTGAAATGTCTAAATACTAAACCGCTGATTCTAGAGGGTTCAAATTTGGCACGTAGGTACCTTATAAGGTTTAAGGGTGCACTAAGAAAGGATTTCTCAAAACTCACCCCCTAAAGGGGTGAAATGGGGTTCCAAAGTTTGTATGGGGAAACAAGATTAGTTATACTATTTTATTCGAAACTTCACAGGAGTATTTCTTATGATAAATGAGTAAACACGTGTTTTAGGTTTTTCGAAAATTCAACCCCTAAAAGGGAGAAATGTGGTGACAAAGTCTGAAAATCAACATTGGTAATGCTTTTATAGTTTATCGGGTTGCTGATTACGAAAACCGCAACGATTTTAAAATCCAACGTGGCGGACGTGAATAAACATCTCCCCTGTTGGGGTGAAATGGGGTTGAAATATCTAAATACTAAACCGCTGGTTCTAGAGAGTCCATATTTGGAACCTACGTGTCCTTATAAAGTCTAGGGGTGCAATAAAAGAAGCATTTGTTAAAAGTCACCCCCCAAAGGGGTGAAATGGGGGTCGTAAGTTTGTATGGTGAAAAAAGATTAGTTAGACTATTTTATTCAAATCTTCCAAGGAGTATTTCTAACGATAAATGAGTAAGCACGTGTTTCATGTTTTTTGAGAATTCAACCCCTAAAGGAGGAGAATATGGTGACAAAGTCTGAAAATTAACTAGGGTAATGGTTCTATGGTTTATCGGGTCGCTGATTACCAAAACAACATCGATTTTAAAAACAAACGTGTTGGACGTGAAATACCGTCTGGCCTGTTGGGGTGCGATGGGGTTGAAATGACTAAATATGAGTATGGGTGTAATTTTTATGGTTTCTTGGGACGTTAATTACAAAATGCCACCGATTTTGAAATTTTACATTGTAGACATGAAAATTCTTGAAAGCATTTGCGCCAAATTGCAATTTAATCGGTCCAGTAGTTTTGCAGCAAATCGGTTGTAACAGACGGACTGACAGACAGCTACACGTGATCCTATAAGGGGGTTATATTTTTGCTTTTGAGGTATGGATAGAGACCCGCGTTATCCTAATAGATTAAAAAATAGTATTTGGTGGCATCTCGATCGTCGGCAATCGGTACCTAGGCGGGCGGCGCGTTGGGACGGGAGGAGGAATGATCGGGAAACTTCCTGCATCCGTAATAAATACATTCAAGCTTTTCAATAATAATGTTAAGTCAAGAATTCTGAATTACGTTTATCTGGCTCAAAATAATACATTTTTCATTCATCAACGATGAGAACCTCAATATCTTACAATAGAACATGACGTAACTTAGAACATGGCTTAGAATCATTAAACCAATATCTCGAATATCCCAAGTCGATAAGCGAAAGGCTCGGGACATTATAAAAGCTTTATACAAATAAAATGCACACATATCCCGGTGTCTTAGCTTCACTTCGAGTTATGAATTTTGAAGTGAACTTTATTTGGATACAGTAAAAGCTGAGATCGCTTGATTTGAGTGCTTGAGTTTTCGGGTTGATTTGTTAAAGTGGAGTTGTGATAACATAAAAAGTATTTCCCAGTGATATTAGAAAAGCGAAAGTCTGTGTATGTTTGTTACTTCTTCACGCTAAAACGGCTGGACGGATATGCATGAGGGAAATGCAGATTGCAGATTATACCCTAACTTAACAAATAGCCTACTTTTAATCCTGAAAAAAAGAGCATTTTTCCCGTAGGATGATGTATATTATAAAGGCACGCGGGCGAAGCCGCGGGTTAATGCTAGTATATATATAAATATATTCACCCCTGCAGACGCCGGGAAAGAAGGGCCTGCCGGGTGAGTTGACGGATAGTGATACAAAGCCGGCGAGCCCTTTTCACGGCTAAGGCATGTATAGTGAAGAAATACTAAATACACTATTAAAAAAACAGCTGTTTAGTCTTTTCATGTACACAGACGCCATGTTTAAAAAAAACATTACTTCCCAGACTAGGCCTTCCGTTTTGTATGAAATTTCCTTACAGTTCTCTCGAGTTGTTCCGCCCGAAACGTGATTATTCGACGTTTTATAACGCACGTTATGACGACATTTCATTGCTTGTTTGAGAAAATATATGAATGAAGTTAGCTCGCTCTTCGGCAGCAGGGCGTTCATCCCCAAATCCTCATATCTTGGAGCCTAAATGGTCGCGTACGGTACCGTTCCAAAGGAATTTCCTCCCGCAAACGCTTAGGCTATAAAATCAGGCGGGCCGTACGCTGCCCACCTACGAGATATAGAAAAACGTTTGTGTTAGAGCTCGCTATTTTATTGCTCTAGACGAATTCTTTTTCTCGATTGAATCTTCTTTTAACTCATTATTGATATTAAAGCTTTTATTTAACTTGCATGGTATGTTTAAAGTATGTATGTTCGGGTGAAATCTTGCAACTCAATTTTGAAGCAGATATCGTCAACCGATTGAGCTGAAATTTTGCATACTTACTTAGCTTTGATGACAATACAATAATATGGTACCATGGGGCTGATCTGATGATGGAGCCGGAAGGTGGCCATTAGAAAAAGCAATCCTACCGAGGTTGGGGTGTTTAGAATCGTCTCAGTGAGCATTTGATGGATATCCAAAGAAAAGTACAGTCGGCTATAAAAGCTTGCCACTAAAATGTAATTTTTGACAGAAACTTATTCTCGTTTGAATCTTCTTTTAACTCATTAGAGTTTATGTAACACAATGTTGATCTACAGGGAAGGCGAAGTCCTCCAGCTGGTGGCCCGGGCTGCGATATCGGCGGGCGCGGGCGGGTGCGGGTGCGCCGCCGCCGCCGCGCGCCGCCTGGCCGCGCTGCGCTGCGCGCGCGCCGCGCCGCTGCTGGCGCACGTGGCCCGCAGCGCGCACGCGCACGCCGACACGCAGGCGCGGAGGGAGCTGTACGCCGCCGCGGCTACCTTCTGCGACCCCAACATGATTGAAGACATTCTCAGGGATAGGTGAGTTTCGAAGGAAACTATTCTACGACAGAGCGCGATCTTCTCGCAATTACCTGAAATGTGAATATTATCATAACGAATAGACGGAGAAAGGGAAATTTTGGATCAAACTTACTTAACCTAACCCAGTTTATTTCAGTTCCGTAAATATATAAATACTTAATAGATGCTGAAACCACAGTAGCAAAAAAATAACAGTCGTGCTGAAAATTCATACTTTATACCGTATAACCTGTAACTCTGTGTCTCATAATAATAACTAACTAGCTAATTATTTTGGCTCAGTGATCCAAATAGGATCTTAGCCTCCGAAACAAGAGTACTCCACTTGTCCCGATGCTGCGCAGTTTCTCGCCAGTTTTCGCCTTTCGCAGGTTAGCGTTAGAACTGGAAGGTCTGCAACAGATGGGAGCGGCCGTGCGCGAGCATGCGCACCTTGTGGAGCGGTGGCCCTCCACCGATGATGAGTTTGCTGACGCTATCACTACGGTAAGTACATTCTTATATTACTCATGATCTCTGTACAGTCTGACCAAAAAGAGTAGAAATTAAAAAGTTGCAATAATGTAGTGTCGTCTCCGTTTTCTTAAATTGATCAGAAAATTGGAAATTTTACTCTTTTTGGTCAGACTGTACAGTTTATTGCGACAATGGCCCTAACTTTGTTGGAACAAGTAATGAGTTTGGCAGATAGCTAGGTATGATTCACTCAAAATTCAGTTTAAACGTTGAGTAACGAAAACTTTGTGATGTATTTTGATTATAGTTTGGTGTAAGATTTTTAGATAGCATGAGAAATAATTTATACTTAATTAAAGTATGTTTTTTTTTGTTTTTAACAGATTTTTGTAATGAACTAGGATTGTGTTTATATAACATTCAAAATTTCTTTGTGTTCTAGCCCGTTATCGAGAAGAAAGATCTCGTAGCGCCAGTCCAGATTGAGAGAAAAGTGCCTTTGTTGAACTACTTGTTGGACACATTCCAAAGCAAGTTTTCCGGAAGGTAAGTAATAATTAACAACACTTATTGTTTAAAGGTGCCGCTCCTGTAGTCGACTTTTTGTTCAAATAAGTATATAAATCTTTTCTTTGTAGATTACTTTTTTGACGTGATGGCATATGACACTAATTTTTATCAATGTCAATCTACTTTTCTCTGTTGCTCATTGCTATAGTGACGTCGCCTGGATCACCCATTAAACTACGATTTTCGGCGGTTATATTTACCAAAAAAATGGTTGCCTGTAAAGTCGGTTTTACGGGCGAAGGAAGATTTTACGTGACGTCTTATTCTCGGTAGAATATTTATTGATATGAATATTATTAAATTGCACAATAGGAACAAGGAATTGAATGAAAATAAGAATTGCACAAATTTTAACTATAGAAATATATTTTGTTTACTAAAACATTGTACTTCCCCCTTCCCCCTTCCCCCTTCCCTCTTCCCTCTTCCCTCTTCCCTCTTCCCTCTTCCCTCTTCCCTCTTCCCTCTTCCCTCTTCCCTCTTCCCTCTTCCCTCTTCCCTCTTCCCTCTTCCCTCTTCCCTCTTCCCTCTTCCCTCTTCCCTCTTCCCTCTTCCCTCTTCCCTCTTCCCTCTTCCCTCTTCCCTCTTCCCTCTTCCCTCTTCCCTCTTCCCTCTTCCCTCTTCCCTCTTCCCTCTTCCCTCTTCCCTCTTCCCTCTTCCCTCTTCCCTCTTCCCTCTTCCCTCTTCCCTCTTCCCTCTTCCCTCTTCCCTCTTCCCTCTTCCCTCTTCCCTCTTCCCTCTTCCCTCTTCCCTCTTCCCTCTTCCCTCTTCCCTCTTCCCTCTTCCCTCTTCCCTCTTCCCTCTTCCCTCTTCCCTCTTCCCTCTTCCCTCTTCCCTCTTCCCTCTTCCCTCTTCCCTCTTCCCTCTTCCCTCTTCCCTCTTCCCTCTTCCCTCTTCCCTCTTCCCTCTTCCCTCTTCCCTCTTCCCTCTTCCCTCTTCCCTCTTCCCTCTTCCCTCTTCCCTCTTCCCTCTTCCCTCTTCCCTCTTCCCTCTTCCCTCTTCCCTCTTCCCTCTTCCCTCTTCCCTCTTCCCTCTTCCCTCTTCCCTCTTCCCTCTTCCCTCTTCCCTCTTCCCTCTTCCCTCTTCCCTCTTCCCTCTTCCCTCTTCCCTCTTCCCTCTTCCCTCTTCCCTCTTCCCTCTTCCCTCTTCCCTCTTCCCTCTTCCCTCTTCCCTCTTCCCTCTTCCCTCTTCCCTCTTCCCTCTTCCCTCTTCCCTCTTCCCTCTTCCCTCTTCCCTCTTCCCTCTTCCCTCTTCCCTCTTCCCTCTTCCCTCTTCCCTCTTCCCTCTTCCCTCTTCCCTCTTCCCTCTTCCCTCTTCCCTCTTCCCTCTTCCCTCTTCCCTCTTCCCTCTTCCCTCTTCCCTCTTCCCTCTTCCCTCTTCCCTCTTCCCTCTTCCCTCTTCCCTCTTCCCTCTTCCCTCTTCCCTCTTCCCTCTTCCCTCTTCCCTCTTCCCTCTTCCCTCTTCCCTCTTCCCTCTTCCCTCTTCCCTCTTCCCTCTTCCCTCTTCCCTCTTCCGCCCTCTTCCCTCTTGTTACAGTAATGCTCGATGAATGAAAATAAGAATTGCACAAATTTTAACTATAGAAATATATTTTGTCTCTCTCACTCATCAACCGTGAGCGATCAACCGTGAGCGGGCGTTACACTTTTTCATGAGTGACTCCGAGCCGCAACCTAATTTAAGACGTTGTCACGTCAATATATTTTGTCTCTCTCACTCATCAACCGTGAGCGGGCGTTACATTTTTTCATGAGTGACTCCGAGCTCAACCTAAATTAAGACGTTGTCACGTCAAAATTTTCTAATTGCACCAGTTATAAGCCCATTCTTATATAGACTATCTCCTGACAATATCAAGTAATATAAATTTTCAACATTTCCCTAAGAAGTTTGATCACTATTTTACCCTGGGTCAAAGGACAGAATGCAAGTTAATCCTATTGCCAATTTTAAAAATACTGACATATCTGTAAACTGAGGTTGTGGGATAGACTGATTATTAATTACATTTTGACGACGCGGTTGACGCTGTTTCTAGTGCACCTGCCTACTGAGTCGGGCCTGGGTTCGAATCCCGGCCAGGGCAAATATTTGTGTGATGAACTCGAATATTTGTTCCTGGGTCATGGATGTTATCTATATATGTATTTCTATATTATGTACTATTTAAAAATTATGCATGTATTACGTATTTATATATTATGCATATATTATACATATAAACCTTTCTCTTGAATCATTATGTATTCACAAAAACCGCATCAATATCCGTTGCGTAGTTTTAAAGATCTAAGCATAGATAGGGACAGACAGACAGCAGGACTTAATTTTATACTATACATATGTAGTGATATCGTCGTCTGGTACCCAAAGTACAAGCTTTGCTTAGTTAGGGACTAGGTCAATTTGTGTAAGATTGTCCCTTAATATTTATTTAATTTATTTGTCAGCGAGAACAAAGCTCAGCCCACCGAAACGGCCGAGCACGCGATCTACTCGCAAGAGTTCTACCGCACGCTGTACCCTGAGCACAAGACGTCGGACAGCTACTACGCGTACTCGCGGTTCAGCGTGCCGGACTCGCCGCAGCTCGGCATGGGGCAGGCCGTGCTCAAGTGGTACTACGTACAGAACTGCCTGGACAACGGGCGGACTACTGATATGGAGGGCGAAGGTATGGAATAGATAGTCTCTTGGAGGAATTCTAGCTCCTAACTAGGGTTCGGAAATTCAGGTGGATATTTACCTAAACTACGCTTACACGCGGTTCAGCGTGCCGGACTCGCCGCAGCTCGGCATGGGGCAGGCCGTGCTCAAGTGGTACTACGTACAGAACTGTCTGGACAACGGGCGGACTACTGATATAGAGGGCGAAGGTATGGAGTAGATAGTCTCTTGGAGGAATTCTAGCTCATAACTAGGGTTCGGAAATTCAGGTGGATATTTACCTAAACTACGCGTACACGCGGTTCAGCGTGCCGGACTCGCCGCAGCTCGGCATGGGGCAGGCCGTGCTCAAGTGGTACTACGTACAGAACTGTCTGGACAACGGGCGGACTACTGATATGGAGGGCGAAGGTATGGAATAGATACTCTGTCTTGCAGGAATTCTAGGTCATAACTAGGGTTCGCGGAAATTCAGGTGGATATTTACCTAAACTACGCTTACACGCGGTTCAGCGTGCCGGACTCGCCGCAGCACGGCATGGGGCAGGCCGTGCTCAAGTGGTACTACATACAGAACTGCCTGGACAACGGGCGGACTACTGATATGGAGGGCGAAGGTATGGAATAGATAGTCTCTTGGAGGAATTCTAGCTCCTAACTAGGGTTCGGAAATTCAGGTGGATATTTACCTAGACTACGCTTACACGCGGTTCAGCGTGCCGGACTCGCCGCAGCACGGCATGGGGCAGGCCGTGCTCAAGTGGTACTACATACAGAACTGTCTGGACAACGGACGGACTACTGATATGGAGGGCGAAGGTATGGAATAGATACTCTGTCTTGCAGGAATTCTAGGTCATAACTAGGGTTCGCGGAAATTCAGGTGGATATTTACCTAAACTACGCTTACACGCGGTTCAGCGTGCCGGACTCGCCGCAGCACGGCATGGGGCAGGCCGTGCTCAAGTGGTACTACGTACAGAACTGTCTGGACAACGGGCGGACTACTGATATGGAGGGCGAAGGTATGGAATAGATACTCTGTCTTGCAGGAATTCTAGGTCATAACTAGGGTTCGCGGAAATTCAGGTGGATATTTACCTAAACTACGCTTACACGTGGTTCAGCGTGCCGGACTCGCCGCAGCTCGGCATGGGGCAGGCCGTGCTCAAGTGGTACTACATACAGAACTGCCTGGACAACGGGCGGACTACTGATATGGAGGGCGAAGGTATGGAATAGATAGTCTCTTGGAGGAATTCTAGCTCCTAACTAGGGTTCGGAAATTCAGGTGGATATTTACCTAGACTACGCTTACACGCGGTTCAGCGTGCCGGACTCGCCGCAGCACGGCATGGGGCAGGCCGTGCCCAAGTGGTACTACATACAGAACTGTCTGGACAACGGACGGACTACTGATATGGAGGGCGAAGGTATGGAATAGATACTCTGTCTTGCAGGAATTCTAGGTCATAACTAGGGTTCGCGGAAATTCAGGTGGATATTTACCTAAACTACGCTTACACGCGGTTCAGCGTGCCGGACTCGCCGCAGCACGGCATGGGGCAGGCCGTGCTCAAGTGGTACTACGTACAGAACTGTCTGAACAACGGGCGGACTACTGATATGGAGGGCGAAGGTATGGAATAGATACTCTGTCTTGCAGGAATTCTAGGTCATAACTAGGGTTCGCGGAAATTCAGGTGGATATTTACCTAAACTACGCTTACACGCGGTTCAGCGTGCCGGACTCGCCGCAGCACGGCATGGGGCAGGCCGTGCTCAAGTGGTACTACATACAGAACTGTCTGGACAACGGGCGGACTACTGATATGGAGGGAGAAGGTATGGAATAGAAACTCTCTTGGAGGAATTCTAGCTCCTAACTAGGGTTCGGAAATTCAGGTGGATATTTACCTAAACTACGCTTACACGCGGTTCAGCGTCCCCGACATGCCGCAGCTCGGCATGGGGCAGGCCGTGCTCAAGTGGTACTACATACAGAACTGTCTGGACAACGGGCGGACTACTGATATGGAGGGAGAAGGTATGGAATAGAAACTCTCTTGGAGGAATTCTAGCTCCTAACTAGGGTTCGGAAATTCAGGTGGATATTTACCTAAACTACGCTTACACGCGGTTCAGCGTCCCCGACATGCCGCAGCTCGGCATGGGGCAGGCCGTGCTCAAGTGGTACTACATACAGAACTGTCTGGACAACGGGCGGACTACTGATATGGAGGGAGAAGGTATGGAATAGAAACTCTCTTGGAGGAATTCTAGCTCATAACCATGGTTCGGAAATCCGGGTGGATATTAACCTAAACTACGCGTACACGCGGTTCAGCGTGCCGGACTCGCCGCAGCTCGGCATGGGGCAGGCCGTGCTCAAGTGGTACTACGTACAGAACTGTCTGGACAACGGGCGGACTACTGATATGGAGGGCGAAGGTATGGAACAGATACTCTTGGAGGAATTCTAGCTCATAAGTAGGGTTCGGAAATTCAGGTGGATATTTACCTAAACTACGCGTACTCGCGGTTCAGCGTGCCGGACTCGCCGCAGCTCGGCATGGGGCAGGCCGTGCTCAAGTGGTACTACATACAGAACTGTCTGGACAACGGGCGGACTACTGATATGGAGGGCGAAGGTATGGAATAGATACTCTTGGAGGAATTCTAGCTCATAACTAGGGTTTGGAAATTCTGGTGGATATTTACCTAAACTACGCGTACACGCGGTTCAGCGTGCCGGACTCGCCGTGCTCAACTGGTACTACATACAGAACTGTCTGGACAACGGGCGGACTACTGATATGGAGGGCGAAGGTAGGGAATAGAAACTCTGTCTTGGAGGAACTCTAGCTCATACCAATACTAGAGCCAAGGCTAATCATAAGTTTTAGATAGGGAGCGTCATTTTCTAAAATTCTGTTTCAAATTCTATTGAGTTTTTTATAGAGAGTCACAAAAATAGTTGAAATAGCTCCAGTCGTTTATAATCCAAGAAAATTAGATTGCAATATATGGAAAATTTGGCAAAATGAAAGGACAACTTTTATCTATCAGGATATGTAGGTTATAGAGCCAAGTTTAATTTTATCTACTCTCCCCCCCTCTCAGGGGTGAGCGTCACCCCCCCGCGCCCTCGATTGTGTCCCGGAGCGCGGTATTTTCCACTTTAAAAGAAAACCGTGTACGATACATACAAAGTGTATAAGAACGAAATAATCCTGAATAAATTTACTATAAACCTTTCATACATACAAAAGCGATAGCACTTATACAATCAGCGCAATCTGTTACCAAATACTAACGTTTTTAATTATTGATCTTTTTTTTCTGCTAAAAGGTTAGTTATCTCAAAAACTGCACACTTCTCGGCCAAAATATGTGTGACAAAAGTAAAGAATGGACAATGTTCTTTCTAAAAATGTATAATTTATTTCTGTTACTCTTTAATTTACCGTTGCAATGCTATTTTTAAAATTTAAGTCATTTGGCCATTATGCGAAATATAAATATTCGTACTAGTTAAACGGTGTTACTTGCAATACCATAGACTTCTTATATGTTTTTCTTTAATCTACAAATATTGAACTATATCCTGTTTTTTTTTTTTTTTTTTAGACTTACTATTTAAGGAAACTTATTTCCAAAATGTACAAAATTTCAACTCAATCGGTCCAGTAGTTTCGGAGCAAATTGGCTATGACCGACGGACGGACTGACACAGACACACGAGGGATCCTACTATAATCATAGCGAATTTTCTCCGAAACTACTGGACCGATCGAGTTGAAATTTAGTACACGTATGTAAATTGATGACCCAAATATGGAAATGTAACGTAACGTAAAGTAAATCAAGTAATTTGAAACATGGGGGCCAGATTTGAGGGGTAAATTAGAAAAAAAATAGCAAAGTATATCGTGTGACATATCAAATGAAAGAGTACATTATGAATATCTCAAATATATATATTTAATAATTCAAAATTAAACGGTTTTGAAGTTATTTACGAAAACGAGCAAAACTTGACGATTTCTCCACACACCCCTTATTTCCTTAAATAGTAAGTCTAAAAAAAAAAAAAAATACAGGATATAGTTCAATATTTGTAGATTACAGAAAAACATATAAGAAGTCTATGGTATTGCAAGTAACACCGTTTAACTAGTACGAATATTTATATTTCGCATAATGGCCAAATGACTTAAATTTTAAAAATAGCATTGCAACGGTAAATTAAAGAGTAACAGAAATAAATTATACATTTTTAGAAAGAACATTGTCCATTCTTTACTTTTGTCACACATATTTTGGCCGAGAAGTGTGCAGTTTTTGAGATAACTAACCTTTTAGCAGAAAATAAAGATCAATAATTAAAAACGTTAGTATTTGGTAACAGATTGCGCTGATTGTATAAGTGCTATCGCTTTTGTATGTATGAAAGGTTTATAGTAAATTTATTCAGGATTATTTCGTTCTTATACACTTTGTATGTATCGTACACGGTTTTCTTCTAAAGTGGAAAATACCGCGCTCCGGGACACATTCGAGGGCGCGGGGGGGTGACGCTCACCCCTGAGAGGGGGGGAGAGTAGATAAAATTAAACTTGGCTCTATAACCTACATATCCTGATAGATAAAAGTTGTCCTTTCATTTTGCCAAATTTTCAGCTAATCTTACTGAATTATTAGGCGTGAGGTGAATAGCACATAAATATTATACATTAAAAAAATATTTTGATTCAGTTATTTTTATGAAAGCAGTAACGTCTGCTAGCGTAAACCAAATCGAGGGCTTCATGCTATAGGGGCGTATGCGCAAAACCCCTACTTTTCAGGAGAGGCAAAAAACTTAATAACTTTTTGTCCCTTCGACGGATCTTTTTGCAAATTTGCATGAAGTATTTATATTGTCACTGTTTTTATCTAGTATGATCAATTGTACGTAAAGTATTCTAAAAACTAGTAATTGTGCGCTTACGCCTCTTTACTGCGGCGCAAATATTCGAAATGACTGTCTATTTTCCTTGAAAAATACTTGAAATTGAGGGGCGTATAAATTAAATCTTTTCCTATTCAATTATTCAATGACAATTGGTCTGAGTTCTGTTTTTATATCGAAATACTTTCTTTTTACAGTAATTTTCACATTGTTACGAATCTCCTTCAATTTTTTCTGATTTTTTTTACGCCTGTTTCGCCCGACAAAAAAACAGTGCTAGTGGCTTTTGAGTGTGGTCGTATAGTGGTGACCTAAGGCAAATTCAAGCATTTAGTAAAGAAAGAATATACATTTCACTGATTAAATTATTCGTTTCCTTGATTATATATTTCTAGAAGAACTTATGACCCAGCGCCGCTCTTGAATCGGTGACATTCTGGGATGTTAAGTAATGACGGCAGATGTCGATCTCCAGTCGGCTGACCATCTCAAACGATTATTAACTGAGCACTTCAGTGCTAAATAAAGTCTCTGTCTACCAGTCGGTCTTTGCCTAGAACAGCAGTCATAAAGTTGTTAATGGTGACTTCTTCTTCGAACTCCAAGCAGTTGAGGTGCCCACTCTCTGCAGAAATCGGATTTTACGAAATCTTAATAGGTTCTAGTAACTAGTTTGTAATGTGATAACATGACAGTTTTCTTCAAAAACGAAGCATTAACCATACGCCGTGGCGAGTTGATGACACTACTTTTGCCAACCCAACTCCATCAGAAAGCCTAATTCTAGGAGACCCTTAATGTTGCTGACGAGTTATAAGACTACGGAAATCGGTTGATGTTGTGCCCACTATTTGTTCACTCGAGAACACCTTAGCTGCTCTCCTGAGGTTCTGTTTTCCCGTGGCTGTCAAGCAAATCAACCTCTGAAGTGATTGTAGTTTAGCTTCAACGGTGAATAGTTTTGTTCTTAATTAAAACTTATTATGCCGGGCATGCTACGTTTTTTTTATTTACCTTGCGCGGACAATTTAGAGCTCTGTATTGATCATTTTGGGTTAGATACCACAAAGCATCTGTTAGCGAACATTACCAGTTAAGTGTTTTCGAATAAACTGTCAGTTTGTTGTTAGACAGCCAGTGTAGAGCGGGTGAAGTCACATTCACATACCCTTGTGATTACCGCTCGTTAGTATTACTATGTCGCATCGCAGGATATGATGACTCTATGTAATAGTGATGTTAGTTTAGTGTGGCGATGATTCCACAAAAGTGGTGAGCGGACGTAGCTTCGAGGGTTCTTACTTTGCTACCACTGCCTTTTTGAGTGCACCAGTTTTGGCTTCACCAGTTTCGATGCCGATGAATCTCTTTCATTCCGGCTCCTACCAGTGCCGCTTTTATGCTGGTGAATTTTATCCTGTCGTTGCCGTCGACGTCCCTCAATGTCTATGAATGTGCCTAAGCATAAGGCACAGACTTGTTTTTAGTATTTTGCAGAATACTTTATGTTGCAAGTGCTTAAGCAAAAAACTGATTAATTTTCACTGAAGAATCTAACGCCTGAGTAGAAGGTTTCTACCTGGTTTTGTATGACAATTACTTTGACTTGTCTACGCAGTACGCAGACAGCCAAAACAATAATAAATATCTTGATAATTATCTCTCTTCCCTTCTATTCCGTTCGGTTCTGGTAATTCGTATGAGTCAAGCAGTTGAAAGTCCTCTGTATTTTTTGTCGCCATTCTCTCTCCGTTGGAGTATTCTCCTCATCCACCCAGCTCACTAACCGTTATAACTCACAGCCCGAGAAGTGAGTCTGTACGAGGGTTGTTTCTTCCGCCGCTGAGCTGGTGAAGGTATTAACTGGCTTGTGTAGGGATCCTAAAACTGCAGTTACCTGTTTGTAGAGGAGACTTAGTTTGGACTTGACTAATTTGTGCCCGTGCTCAAATGTTCATTGTTGTATTGAGTTTCCTCGTCTTTTTTCTGCTTATCCTAAACTTCTCCAGCTTGACTAGTTACCTTTGTCCCCGCAGCTGTCTGAGATGGATAATTATGCATGATGGTAGCAATCCATAATGGTTTCCATGTAAGGACGCCTGTTTATATCTTTCTTCAGCGCCCCCCTGCCCCATATTTCTTGGGAACCTCTGTTTTCAACAAAGTTGGACCTAGTCGTCTCGCATATTATGTGGGATAGTGAGATTCATGCTAAGTGGGTTCGTCCTTTGGATGACATCGAGCATTTATGATTTGGATATTGAATCGAATCCACCTGGGATACGAGCAGGATGGTTCCTTAGAAACCTACCAGTTAGAGATGTTTTTCGGAGAAAGGTGTGACGTTCAAGGACTTTGCGCCCATATGTTGCGTCAGTATATGAGGTCGAAGACTGATACTATCACTAAAAAGTATGGTAAATATGGTCGTATGTACATACGCCGCTATTGTGCGACAATTTTTGGTAAATCACACAATCGAGTAATAGACGTATGAACATATACGCCTTTATACTCCGATCATATTATGAGATTCCATTACATTATTGCGCTTACGCCTACTGTACTCCTCTATGGATCGATAAAAAATTATGACCTACAATGATACGCCAAAACATATTTTATTTATTTTAAATAACTTATAATTACGATAAAATTATGAAAAAAATTGACCCGATGTATCGTTATTAGATGAATACGATGCCGTTAAAAACGAAAAATCGCATTTTTGCGCATACGCCCCTATAGTATGAAGCCCTCGAAATGTTTACAATGAAGCAAAAATTTGAAAAATTTAATGGTTCACGCAGGGTTCGAACCTGCGTTTCCAACGGCTTTCCGGGCCAACACGGACGTCCTATCTATTGGACCACTGAACCTGATGCGAGAGCCATTGAATTTTTCAACCAGTTGCTTCTGCATGCCTTAGGGTGGCATCGTAGCGCCATCCACTTTTTTCTTAATTAGGATTAGCTCGATTTGTGTAAGATTTTCCCTTAATATATATTGAATATTTCCGACAGTGGTCCAGAAATGCGCCGAAGAGCTGTTAAGCAAAGACACGGCTCTAAGCGTGGCGTGCCTCCTCCGGTCGGCGCAGGACGGCGGCCTCGTGGCGGCGCGCAGGCACTCGCGGGCCGCCGTCAGCGCCGCGCTCTACGCCAACGTGCTCGAGTGTATCGCGCCCGAGCTCAGGGACAATGTCTACCTCACCACACCTAAGCAGGTCAGGCTGTACCCTGGTGCTTATCTACAAAGACACGGCTCTAAGCGTGGCGTGCCTCCTCCGGTCGGCGCAGGACGGCGGCCTCGTGGCGGCGCGCAGGCACTCGCGGGCCGCCGTCAGCGCCGCGCTCTACGCCAACGTGCTCGAGTGTATCGCGCCCGAGCTCAGGGACAATGTCTACCTCACCACACCTAAGCAGGTCAGGCTGTACCCTGGTGCTTATCTACAAAGACACGGCTCTAAGCGTGGCGTGCCTCCTCCGGTCGGCGCAGGACGGCGGCCTCGTGGCGGCGCGCAGGCACTCGCGGGCCGCCGTCAGCGCCGCGCTCTACGCCAACGTGCTCGAGTGTATCGCGCCCGAGCTCAGGGACAATGTCTACCTCACCACACCTAAGCAGGTCAGGCTGTACCCTGGTGCTTATCTACAAAGACACGGCTCTAAGCGTGGCGTGCCTCCTCCGGTCGGCGCAGGACGGCGGCCTCGTGGCGGCGCGCAGGCACTCGCGGGCCGCCGTCAGCGCCGCGCTCTACGCCAACGTGCTAGAGTGTATCGCGCCCGAGCTCAGGGACAATGTCTACCTCACCACACCTAAGCAGGTCAGGCTGTACCCTGGTGCTTATCTACAAAGACACGGCTCTAAGCGTGGCGTGCCTCCTCCGGTCGGCGCAGGACGGCGGCCTTGTGGCGGCGCGCAGGCACTCGCGGGCCGCCGTCAGCGCCGCGCTCTACGCCAACGTGCTCGAGTGTATCGCGCCCGAGCTCAGGGACAATGTCTACCTCACCACACCTAAGCAGGTCAGGCTGTACCCTGGTGCTTATCTATGAGGGAATTAATACCAGTTAGTAGTTTACAGGAATATATTATAGAAGGAAAAACAGAAATACATGTAAAAGGATCAGAACGACAGATGGCACACAGAATTATTTTTCTTATACGTGACACTAGGTTAGCTGTCTTTAAAGGAGTATGTTTACTTCCCAACAATCTATAACCATATTGTTAATTACTGTAACAAGTTCAGATTCTATAAGTCTCTTAAATACTTATATTTTAATTAGAAAACTCCCGTGCGTCTCAGACTTGTTAAATTACATACGAAACTGGTTTACTCGCGTCGTAGAAATGGAAAACTTTTGGATTAGCCTCCGCCGCGGTTGATCGTAGCTCCTGGTGATGAATCGCGTATATACCGATTCGTAACATGTCCAGCGATATTCGATTTATACGACGTTAGTGAAATCGTTTTGTATTTATATTAAATACCTATATCACTATTCAGCTGCTGCGGCGGGCATGGAGGCGCAAAATCAGTGATATTATTTCATAGCATCACTACATAGTATAAAACAAAGTCACTTTCTCTGTCCCTATGTCCCTTTGTATGCTTAAATCTTTAAAACTACGCAACGGATTTTGATGCGGTTTTTTTAAATAGATAGAGTGATTCAAGAGGAAGGTTTATATATGTATAATAGATGCATAATTTATCAGCATTGCACCCGTGCAAAGCCGGGGCGGGTCGCTAGTTATGATATATGATGATGTTATGGCGACCCTGCCGGCGCTGGCGGGATCGCCTCACTCATTCCGCCGCTCCGCGGGAGTTACTGGCAGTACTGACAATGAGTACTTCAACTCTACATAAAATAAACTAGTAATATAATGATGAATGTGTGTGTAGATAAAGTAGTGTATGCAACTGTAAATAATCAGGTCTTAAACACTAGTGTGATCCTACTATGGAACTAGCCTTCTGCTCGTTTCACAAAATGACTCAGGTTTTAAGACCTCTCATTAGGTAACAGCTTTATTAATATTACATTACATACCTAGCGCGGTGAATTTGTGGATGTCCCCGATCGCAGGTGTTTGTGGGCCGGATCAAAGGTGAGGGCCATAAATATGTTCTGAGACTTAACGAATTACCGCCCGTGATTTCTTTAAAGTTTTACGTCTTGGCATGGCTAGGAAGTGGGATTTTCTGGCCTAGGGATTTACGCCCTAGGGTGACGTAAACTATTATGGCCTAAAGCTCTGGTTTCCTAGGACAGAGGTGCCGCATACTAGTACGAATTAAGTACGAAGTATGTGACGGCACTGCTATCCTAGGAAACCCGAGCTTAACTCAATATGTCCCCTTTCAGTTAGCCCGCATGACGCTGGAAGCCCAGAACGCGTCGGACGAGCAGATGGAGGTGATCCGCCGCTGCCTCAACAAGCTGGGAGGCTGCGGGGAGATCGAGCAGATCAGGGCGCTGGGGATCAGCGTCAACGGGCTGCTGTTCTCCGCCGACCCGGACTACAGGCGGGAGGTCGTTTATAGGATCGCCAGGTATGCACATTTCCTTCCACATTGGAATAGCGTATCTTTTTTTTATTGTACAGTCAACCAATTAGATTCCTAGGCCATTTCGTACCTTGTCACAGTGAACGTCAATATGAACGCCGCTTGAAATCTCATATCATTCTCATTGTCATAAGGTTCTATAGTGGCCTAGAAATCAGATTGGTTGAATGTACCTGGTTTTTATGTGTATTTACGGCTTCAGAATCAAATCATCATATTCCAATGACTTCGGATGTTGCAAATTTCACCTGCACCTTGTGACTTAAAAAAGACATTTGACATTAAGAACTAATTTTTTTGCGTGCTTTCGTTTTGTTTTGCCTTCCTCAATTTGTCCTAAAGTGAGCTTCTCTACACGAGTAAGACAAATGCATTGTTTTCTTAATGAGTATCGTGTATATATTTCTTTGTGACCATTCGGACATCTTCGAATTTATTTACTATAGCTAGTATCTGTAGTGTGGTGTCCATAAATCCCGATTCCCACCGGTTTGCCCATTTTAGAGGGTTTTTTTTTTTGCTCTGACAAATCTTTGACGCCACACCACTGCTAGCTATACCTTCTAGTTACATGTAGCTTTAGACGTGTTTAAACTTGTTGCTCAGGTCTCCAAGCCCCGAGCACCTGTCGCTGGCGTGTTCCCTAGCCGACAAGCACGACATGGACCTGTTGGAGGTGTGGCTGCAGCACGCGGAGAGCGACCCCACACTGTCGCACCTGTCGGCGACGAGCGTGCCGCGCGCCGACGACGCGCACAGCCGGTAACACTAACTTATACTAGACTACCTGTGCCCGCGGTTTTACCCGCTCATCCCACGGGAACACTAAATTTATTCGGGATGAAAAGTATCCTATGTCCTTTCCCGGGTCTTAAACTATCTCCATGCCAAATTTCATCAAAATCGATTCAGCGGTTTAAGCGTGAAGAGGTAACAGACAGACAGACAGACAGACACACTTTCGCATTTATAATATTAGTATGGATTGTCCTATTGTGATACCGCATTAAAATTCAAAATTACCGGTTAACATTCTTCACTCGTAATGCCGAGTGAAGAATGTTAACCGGTAATTTTTTCTATGGAAATTACCGGTACTTTACCAGAAAACCGGTAAATAATCCATACAAAAAATACCGGTTTGCATTCCCTAATTGCGAAATTATAGCTTATAAAGTTTTATCTCTTGAAAGAATAAGAAACAAAGAAAAACGTTTATTCCACAAAAGCACTCAAAAACAGGAGATAATAGGCATAACAACGTTCTTTTCAGTTTTTATATGTAAATAATACTTCACAGCATAGTTGAAGGGTTGTGGCCGAAAATTGAAGGCTCCAACCACCACGCGCTGATCAACTTGTTCACCATCCTGAAGGGCGTGGACGAGAAACCCGCGCTTTGGGGCCTCACCGCAGCCGACCACATCAAGCTACTCAAGAAAGTCAAGGCTGCTTCTAACGGTAAGTACTTTATATCTACTTACAAGGAAGGGTACCCAACTGTCCGACTCCGATTCGATTAATTTTGATATATGTTATAAAGTAGTCTAAAATAGCAGACACGTATTTTTTTTAAGCTGCCCAAATACAACCTGTTAGGAAAAAATGGCCTTCAAAGTTCTGAAAATTTACCAAACCCTCTAACATCTGTAGAGAGATTTGTTCAAGCAAATGGATAATTAATTACTGGTTTCATTATATGTTTGAGAACATGAAAAAATAATGGACGTGTGTTTTGTCATTTGACATCAAACTCATATTTTATGTAAAAAAAAACGTGAAAAATGAGTTTGAAGTTAATATTTATTTTTATAAAATATGAGTTGTAGACTACTCTATAACATATACCAAAATGAATCAAATCGGAGTCGGAAAGTTGGGTACCCTTCCTTGTTAGTACTTATCTATCTATCAGCCACAGACGTCCACTGCTGAATATAGGCCTCCCCCATAACTCGCCACAAAGTGCGTCCCGTGCAGACCTCATCCATTGACTTAGTACTTACTAGTCTGTCTGTCTGTTATCAGGCTGTATTTCATGAACCGTGGCAGCTAGACAGTTTAAATTTTCACAGATGATGTATTTCTGTTGCCGCTATAACAACAAATACTAAAAACAGAACTAAATAAATATTTAAGTGGGGCTCCAATACAACAGACGTGATCAGTTTCGTTAACTTTGCAACTTATTTGTATGCAGTGCCATACATACCAGGTGCAAACTTAACTAAACCCGCCCATTTACGATGGGATAAGTCCCTCGGCGCACGAGTCAGACTAGCACTTTTTTTATTTTCATTTAGGATTGATCCACATGGATTGTCCGTATGATGTCTTACAAGTGTACATTTGTAAGGTTTTTTTTATAAGGAGTAATTCCTTTACAAATATCATCTATCCCTCCAGAACTGGACTACAAGATCCTCTTGGAGCCGTCGTCGGAGGGACAGTTCACGTCGCACATACTCTCCATAATGAGGCCCGAGAGCGCGGGCATGGTGAGCAAGCTGCTGCGCACGCTGCCGCCGGCCGTCAAGCTGCCGCTGCCCGTGCACACCCTGTATACCATGTGGCTCACCGGATACTTCTTCAGCGTGAGTGTGTAGATCCCTTCAGAACTGGACTACAAGACTTGCAGCCGTCGTCGGAGGGCGAGTTCACGTCGCACATTTTATCCGCAATGACTCGAAATTATTTTCAAAAGTAATCAACAGGGTTCGGAAGTTCGGATAGATATTTACCTAAACTTTGGCGGCGGCTTTGTAGTTCAATTGTAGGTATCTATCTCAGGTAGGGGTCTATCTCACTCAGACCTCAATCAAAGCCACCTAGACTTTGATTGAGGTCTGAGTGAGATAGCAATTGGATTTAGGCAACTTTACGTAAATATCCATTCGAATTTCCGTTGCCTGCTAATCAATATAACCAAATAAAAATAATAGTCTTGGGTTCTGTGATTATAAAGTATTAAAATTGGTTTAAACTCAACAGTATTTAAAATGTTGAATACTTCACTGATTATGTTTTTCTGCAGGAACCGAGCAACGGGTCATCGAGCAGCAACAAGAAGTGGATGCAGCGCTACCGGCAGTGCGCGAGCTACTTCAACAAGCTCGCCAAGAAGGAGCTGCTGCGGTTCCTCGCCGACGCGTGCTTCAGCGAGCAGGCCTTGCAGAGGTAAGCTGGTCGATACCGGTATTTTACAGAGAATCCTTTCATCCTCACCACTTAGATAGTTGGCAGTTCACAACTGTGCGCTTTTCTAGAAATTTCCTGCCTCGCACGACTGCATTGTGGAATGAATTGTCGCTTGCGGTATTTCCGGACCGATACGACCTTCAAACCTTCAAGAAAAGAGCGTACTCCCTCCTGAAAGGCCGGCAACGCACTTGTGACTCCTCTGGTGTTGCAGGTGTCTATGGGCGACGGTAATCGCTGTCCATCAGGCGATTCGTTTGCTCGTTTGCCCCCTATGACATAAAAAAAAAGACTACCGTGAGTGTCTGACATTATTGTTTGTTATTTATTTAGGCATGAACCAGTTACAAAACAAAGCATGTTACGCATAGGATAACGAAAAAAATTAAAGGTTACTTGGGCGTTAGGGTGGCGGAAAGGTTGATACGCTGTATCGGCAATCCAGAGGTACCGGGTTCGATTCCCGGTCTCTTCCACCCATTACGCATTTCCATTTTTCATTGAGCTTTGATCTTTGTATCGACGAAACGCGCTCGTAGGCATAGTCTCATTCTTTTCAATACAAAGAATATACTTTTGCCTGACACGTTCCTGTTACGACAATAGGTTGTAGTGGGCAGATACCTTTAAGAGGTCTATCAACGTCTATACAAAGATTACATTTCTTCGACCTGTAGACCCTAACGAAGTGTACATACACGTATCGTTTGCTGAACACAGTAGCGCCATCTATTGATCTTACTTTACAATTGCAGGGTGCCGGCGGGCACGCGCACCCTGATGCTGATGCAGGCCGTCGACTACTGCCAGCAGGAGCAGGAGAACGACTTCAAGTTTACTAAAGAGTAAGTACTCCACTATACGGTATTTGTGACAGCTCAAATTCGCTACTCTTTATGAAATGTCAAAAACGATCTGTCTGTATGAAGATTCCAGTGCTTTGACGATGACGAGGCAAAGGAATTGCCACGATTTTAAACACTTACACGCTTTTTACGCATTGTTAATCATTAAAAACGTACTGACCAAGAGTGGTGGTACATTTACCTATTTTTCATTTCAAGTTCTACCAATTTCTACTAATTCTTGCATTCTGTTCTACCATTTTACCAAAATTGTATGTGACAACACTGCTCCCGCCCTAAGTCAGGCTGACCCGGTTCAGTCTATTCACAACGCAGTCCATGCGCACAGTGCGCCCGCGTCATCCCCGCAATCACTCCTGTGGCGCGGAGATAATCCCATTGGCGGGTTATACTCCCACACAAAGTCCGACTCACTGGTAGTGAGGGCTAACCAGCCCTGATACAGTTCAAGTTATATGCTATCTACCTTTCAGCGAGATGTCGTGGACGCAAGTGGGGCAGGAGCTGACGCGCTGGGCGCGGTTCCTGGAGAACTTCCACTCCGACACCATTCGCGCCGTCGTCGACAACAGCGGCCTGCCGCAGCACGAGATATGGCCGTGAGTACACTAGCCTCATCATCATACATACATACACCTTTCAGCGAGATGTCGTGGACGCAAGTGGGGCAGGAGCTGACGCGCTGGGCGCGGTTCCTGGAGAACTTCCACTCCGACACCATTCGCGCCGTCGTCGACAACAGCGGCCTGCCGCAGCACGAGATATGGCCGTGAGTACACTAGGCTCATCATCATACCTACATACACCTTTCAGCGAGATGTCGTGGACGCAAGTGGGGCAGGAGCTGACGCGCTGGGCGCGGTTCCTGGAGAACTTCCACTCCGACACCATCCGCGCCGTCGTCGACAACAGCGGCCTGCCGCAGCACGAGACATGGCCGTGAGTACACTAGGCTCATCATCATACATACATACACCTTTCAGCGAGATGTCGGGGACGCAAGTGGGGCAGGAGCTGACGCGCTGGGCGCGGTTCCTGGAGAACTTCCACTCCGACACCATCCGCGCCGTCGTCGACAACAGCGGCCTGCCGCAGCACGAGACATGGCCGTGAGTACACTAGGCTCATCATCATACATACATACACCTTTCAGCGAGATGTCGGGGACGCAAGTGGGGCAGGAGCTGACGCGCTGGGCGCGGTTCCTGGAGAACTTCCACTCCGACACCATCCGCGCCGTCGTCGACAACAGCGGCCTGCCGCAGCACGAGATATGGCCGTGAGTACACTAGGCTCATCATCATACATACATACACCTTTCAGCGAGATGTCGTGGACGCAAGTGGGGCAGGAGCTGACGCGCTGGGCGCGGTTCCTGGAGAACTTCCACTCCGACACCATCCGCGCCGTCGTCGACAACAGCGGCCTGCCGCAGCACGAGATATGGCCGTGAGTACACTAGGCTCATACATACATACATACACCTTTCAGCGAGATGTCGTGGACGCAAGTGGGGCAGGAGCTGACGCGCTGGGCGCGGTTCCTGGAGAACTTCCACTCCGACACCATCCGCGCCGTCGTCGACAACAGCGGCCTGCCGCAGCACGAGATATGGCCGTGAGTACACTAGGCTCATACATACATACATACACCTTTCAGCGAGATGTCGTGGACGCAAGTGGGGCAGGAGCTGACGCGCTGGGCGCGGTTCCTGGAGAACTTCCACTCCGACACCATCCGCGCCGTCGTCGACAACAGCGGCCTGCCGCAGCACGAGACATGGCCGTGAGTACACTAGGCTCATCATACATACATACATACACCTTTCAGCGAGATGTCGTGGACGCAAGTGGGGCAGGAGCTGACGCGCTGGGCGCGGTTCCTGGAGAACTTCCACTCCGACACCATCCGCGCCGTCGTCGACAACAGCGGCCTGCCGCAGCACGAGACATGGCCGTGAGTACACTAGGCTCATCATACATACATACATACACCTTTCAGCGAGATGTCGTGGACGCAAGTGGGGCAGGAGCTGACGCGCTGGGCGCGGTTCCTGGAGAACTTCCACTCCGACACCCATGATCCCTTGGGGTTTCTGCATACTATGCATTAGTAAATAATTAAATTATTAAAACTTTATAAGATTACTAGCTTTTGGCCACGACTTCGTCTGCATGGAATGAGTAATTTGGCCGCCATTACTCACAGCGTCATCTATGTAGTACATATTTGAATTACAGCGAGATCGAGCAGAGCCACGGCGACACCGGCACGCTGGTGGCGGCGCTGGCGCGGCTGGTGCTGGCGGGGCTGCGGGCCGCGGCGCTGGGCACGCTGCTGCAGTGTCTGCACGTGCCCGCCGACACGTGCGACGTGCTGCGACACGCCGCCGACACGTGCCCCGCCGAGTGAGTACCTCTACAGAGCCACGGCGACACCGGCACGCTGGTGGCGGCGCTGGCGCGGCTGGTGCTGGCGGGGCTGCGGGCCGCGGCGCTGGGCACGCTGCTGCAGTGTCTGCACGTGCCCGCCGACACGTGCGACGTGCTGCGACACGCCGCCGACACGTGCCCCGCCGAGTGAGTACCTCTACAGAGCCACGGCGACACCGGCACGCTGGTGGCGGCGCTGGCGCGGCTGGTGCTGGCGGGGCTGCGGGCCGCGGCGCTGGGCACGCTGCTGCAGTGTCTGCACGTGCCCGCCGACACGTGCGACGTGCTGCGACACGCCGCCGACACGTGCCCCGCCGAGTGAGTACCTCTACAGAGCCACGGCGACACCGGCACGCTGGTGGCGGCGCTGGCGCGGCTGGTGCTGGCGGGGCTGCGGGCCGCGGCGCTGGGCACGCTGCTGCAGTGTCTGCACGTGCCCGCCGACACGTGCGACGTGCTGCGACACGCCGCCGACACGTGCCCCGCCGAGTGAGTACCTCTACAGAGCCACGGCGACACCGGCACGCTGGTGGCGGCGCTGGCGCGGCTGGTGCTGGCGGGGCTGCGGGCCGCGGCGCTGGGCACGCTGCTGCAGTGTCTGCACGTGCCCGCCGACACGTGCGACGTGCTGCGACACGCCGCCGACACGTGCCCCGCCGAGTGAGTACCTCTACAGAGCCACGGCGACACCGGCACGCTGGTGGCGGCGCTGGCGCGGCTGGTGCTGGCGGGGCTGCGGGCCGCGGCGCTGGGCACGCTGCTGCAGTGTCTGCACGTGCCCGCCGACACGTGCGACGTGCTGCGACACGCCGCCGACACGTGCCCCGCCGAGTGAGTACCTCTACAGAGCCACGGCGACACCGGCACGCTGGTGGCGGCGCTGGCGCGGCTGGTGCTGGCGGGGCTGCGGGCCGCGGCGCTGGGCACGCTGCTGCAGTGTCTGCACGTGCCCGCCGACACGTGCGACGTGCTGCGACACGCCGCCGACACGTGCCCCGCCGAGTGAGTACCTCTACAGAGCCACGGCGACACCGGCACGCTGGTGGCGGCGCTGGCGCGGCTGGTGCTGGCGGGGCTGCGGGCCGCGGCGCTGGGCACGCTGCTACAGTGTCTGCACGTGCCCGCCGACACGTGCGACGTGCTGCGACACGCCGCCGACACGTGCCCCGCCGAGTGAGTACCTCTACAGAGCCACGGCGACGCCGGCACGCTGGAGGGATCACTTCGACCACCCAATTTGTCCGCTTCCCAGTTGTACACTATCCTTACTCGTCCACTTTACTGAAGTAACTTCTTTCAAACTCGGCCACTTTCTCATGAAGGGCTATTCGAGGCTGAGATGTGACTGAGGTTCCCAATTCGTCCACTTTCTTAAATGTGTCCTATTTAAGAAAGTGGACGAATTAGGAAATAGGACATCCAGTTTGTCGTCCGGAACGCTTAACTTACGCTATCCAGATAAGAATCTCAGTTTCACCACTTTCACCCAATCTGGGAGCTCACGGACTGTACAGATATTCGTGAAAACCGTTCTGTAGTGATCCCATGACCACCCATAGGAGAACCGCACTCATTGGCTCGGTATGGCACCAGCAGGTCAGACGTCCGTCACAGCCGGTGGCTCTCCCGTGACTGTCTTCCCACCCGTACTCTCGAGACAACGTCATAACTACCCACATAATAGGTTTCATACAGATCCACAAACACTACACGTTCGTTATATTTTTTCAGGTCAGTACCAACCCTAGTGAACCGGCTTATCCAGTACCACAAGGAGGGCGTGAAGCTCCCCGAGGACGTGTTGGAGAGTGCGAGGGGGCGGGCCTCGGACGCGCCGCTACCGCCGCAGCTACAGCTGGGGCTGCTGGCGCTCGGCCGCCGCGGCGCGCTGCGCGACAGCGGGGACGCGGCCAAGGTGGCCGGCTACACCGCCGACCTGCTCAGGACCGAGTGGGCCGACGCGCCCTACGCGCAAGAGCTCACTGGTGAGTGTTAAGGCTGATTTAGACGATGCCAATTTTGAGACGCCTAAATTACGGCGCCAGTGATTACCGCACAGCACACCTCCGACCGTTTAGACAATGACTATGTTCAGCCGCCTAAATCTCGCCGCCAGTCGTGTTTACACAGTGCTTTTTTTCAGTACCAGTCATTAGTGGCAGCGAGAGACGCGGAGGGGGGGTCACTGGCGCCAATAAATAGGCTCGTGTTCTATTCCGCGCCAGCGCTGGCATGCGGCGAAAAAATGGCGCGGAAAGTGTTTATACGGTGCCTTTTCGAGGCGCGGTAATTTAGGCGTCTCAAAATTGGCATCGTCTAAATCAGCCTTTACGTGCACAGACAACCCCCACTAGACGGAGCATGTAAGGCGACCCGCGCGCACCGACGATATGGTACGGCAGAACATTAAAGTATCAACACGGCGGCCACCGTTTAGTTGCGTCCATGTTTATGAGGTCTCTCTACACCACTTAACATTACAATTTACCATGTTATTTATTTAATTTCTTTTTTCTTTTGACGTACGCATGGATCATAAACAAGGACGCAACTAAACGGTGGCCGCCGTGTTGATACTTTTATGTTCTGCCGTACCATATCGTTGGTGCGCGCGGGTCGCCTTACATGCTCCGTCTAGTGGGGGTGGTCTGTGGTTACGTGACAGCCCTAGCGTTTCTTCTAATTCCACAATGATACCATCAAACCGCCCAGAAGACCTAGAAACTGCTGCATAGATTAATACTGACTTCATTGAGAAGCAGCTGCAGGATTATGGAATGAAAACCCGGTTACAACCAGTTATTTGTTTAGTAAAATAACCGGGTTTGCGTTCCTTTTGCAGGATAGCGGGGATGTGAAGTTAGAGGATAGTAGAGGTAAATGGCCATGTTGGCATGTACCGTCGATTTGCTGAAGAGGGAGCGGGGGGAAGCGCCTTACGCCCAGGAGTTGATTGGAGAGTGTTACTTACCAACTTCTAGAAAAAATATGTTTTCTCCCCGCTTTACAGCAGTTAACAGCAACATTTAAATTTAAATGTTATTATTAGGTTCCAAGGATTGGATTTAGTAATGATTAAAAACCGCGAATAAGCACGTTAGGAAAAAAGACGTTTTATTTGGTAAAGTGAAATGCCAAGTTAGTTTTTTGTTCTAAGCCCTTGATGAATGTCTACAGTAGGTATCCTTCGCATGATATTTTTCTTGTACCTTAAATTTTTGTAACACAATTACTAAAATGGGACCTCAACCTCATTGTCATTATCACCATCAGCCAAAAAACACCCGCAACTAGAAATATGTCTTCCGCTTAAAGGGTATAGCGCCATGCATATCCTATTAACTCCAGCGGTCACAAGTCCTCTTCGTTATTAAATCAACATTGAATTGTTTCCAGAGGAGCAGCTCCTCACTGAGGAAGGCAGACGGGAGGTGTTCAGCAAGTTGCTGGAGCTGTCGGACACCTGGCAGCGGAAGAAGGCGCTCGTGGACGTACTGAACTGCTGGCCTGCCGTCAGAGACGGGTACGGACAATTTTATTACCGGCATATGTCAAATTGCATGCTTTGTCTCCGCTTTATCCTGATGATTACAAGTTAGGTTATCTTCTTTGACACCTATATCCTCTTTGGCAATTATTGCGATTTACTAATAGCTAACTAGGGAGAAACTAACTTCGTGACGCGAATCGTGAGTTAATTGTAACCGCGATAGTAGGTTATTTTACCTGCTATTCTCGTATCCTGTACTCCAGATGGCCGCGAAGTCTCCAGTGCGAGTACCTCGGCGCGCTGCTGTCCCGCAGCGACCAGCAGGGGAGCCGCGCGCTGCTCAAGCTGCTGCTGCGCCGCCCCGACCTCACCGACCAGGTACTGTCTCTTATCCTGTATCCAGATGCTGTCCCGCAGCGAGCAGCAGGGGAGCCGCGCGCTGCTCAAGCTGCTGCTGCGCCGCCCCGACCTCACCGACCAGGTACTGTCTCTTATCCTGTATCCAGATGCTGTCCCGCAGCGAGCAGCAGGGGAGCCGCGCGCTGCTCCAGCTGCTGCTGCGCCGCCCCGACCTCACCGACCAGGTACTGTCTCTTATCCTGTATCCAGATGCTGTCCCGCAGCGAGCAGCAGGGGAGCCGCGCGCTGCTCCAGCTGCTGCTGCGCCGCCCCGACCTCACCGACCAGGTACTGTCTCTTATCCTGTATCCAGATGCTGTCCCGCAGCGAGCAGCAGGGGAGCCGCGCGCTGCTCCAGCTGCTGCTGCGCCGCCCCGACCTCACCGACCAGGTACTGTCTCTTATCCTGTATCCAGATGCTGTCCCGCAGCGAGCAGCAGGGGAGCCGCGCGCTGCTCCAGCTGCTGCTGCGCCGCCCCGACCTCACCGACCAGGTACTGTCTCTTATCCTGTATCCAGATGCTGTCCCGCAGCGAGCAGCAGGGGAGCCGCGCGCTGCTCCAGCTGCTGCTGCGCCGCCCCGACCTCACCGACCAGGTACTGTCTCTTATCCTGTATCCAGATGCTGTCCCGCAGCGAGCAGCAGGGGAGCCGCGCGCTGCTCCAGCTGCTGCTGCGCCGCCCCGACCTCACCGACCAGGTACTGTCTCTTATCCTGTATCCAGATGCTGTCCCGCAGCGAGCAGCAGGGGAGCCGCGCGCTGCTCCAGCTGCTGCTGCGCCGCCCCGACCTCACCGACCAGGTACTGTCTCTTATCCTGTATCCAGATGCTGTCCCGCAGCGAGCAGCAGGGGAGCCGCGCGCTGCTCCAGCTGCTGCTGCGCCGCCCCGACCTCACCGACCAGGTACTGTCTCTTATCCTGTATCCAGATGCTGTCCCGCAGCGAGCAGCAGGGGAGCCGCGCGCTGCTCCAGCTGCTGCTGCGCCGCCCCGACCTCACCGACCAGGTACTGTCTCTTATCCTGTATCCAGATGCTGTCCCGCAGCGAGCAGCAGGGGAGCCGCGCGCTGCTCCAGCTGCTGCTGCGCCGCCCCGACCTCACCGACCAGGTACTGTCTCTTATCCTGTATCCAGATGCTGTCCCGCAGCGAGCAGCAGGGGAGCCGCGCGCTGCTCCAGCTGCTGCTGCGCCGCCCCGACCTCACCGACCAGGTACTGTCTCTTATCCTGTATCCAGATGCTGTCCCGCAGCGAGCAGCAGGGGAGCCGCGCGCTGCTCCAGCTGCTGCTGCGCCGCCCCGACCTCACCGACCAGGTACTGTCTCTTATCCTGTATCCAGATGCTGTCCCGCAGCGAGCAGCAGGGGAGCCGCGCGCTGCTCCAGCTGCTGCTGCGCCGCCCCGACCTCACCGACCAGGTACTGTCTCTTATCCTGTATCCAGATGCTGTCCCGCAGCGAGCAGCAGGGGAGCCGCGCGCTGCTCCAGCTGCTGCTGCGCCGCCCCGACCTCACCGACCAGGTACTGTCTCTTATCCTGTATCCAGATGCTGTCCCGCAGCGAGCAGCAGGGGAGCCGCGCGCTGCTCCAGCTGCTGCTGCGCCGCCCCGACCTCACCGACCAGGTACTGTCTCTTATCCTGTATCCAGATGCTGTCCCGCAGCGAGCAGCAGGGGAGCCGCGCGCTGCTCCAGCTGCTGCTGCGCCGCCCCGACCTCACCGACCAGGTACTTACCTGGGCATCCTCTTCTTTTATAGAAAAACACTTCTCCGAATGTTTCCTGTCATAGAATTTTCATTTCATAGACAAATATTTCCTCGGAAGTCATAGGTTTTCCAGAAATCTTGAAAATGTCAACCTATAGATTAGGTTAGGTTAGGTTTGTGCTATAACATTCCAAAATATTTGCTACAATGTGTCTGTGTTCATGAACAGGCTAAACACCTGAATTATATATTTTTTGGAGTGGTGTATTTTTTTTTGAGAATAAGGACCACTCACTATTCATGGGTTAGCCGTTCTTTCCCGGCGTCTGCAGCAATGTACTATTATTCTACGTAATACACAGTTACATACATATAAAGAAAACTAACTAAAAAAATTAACTTTGAATAGCACCCATGCTGGTGCTGTGGGGACCTGGTTACAACTACTTAGATAATAAACATACAGACAAAAAATGACAAGAAATAGGAACGAAATAGATAAAAAAATACAAAGTGGTTTGGCACCGAATACAAAAGGTGATTCAAATGTAATATGTACATGAAGCGGTTATTTTTGGCTTTACAGTTGATTTTTAAGACGGTTTTTTTTATGTCTTTGTGATTTGAGGAGTGATCGGGGAGGTCTTGTTTGCGTGCATCTCGCTTGAATTATCCGTTAACTCCTAACCGTTGAGGAGTTAACCTTCCATCATCAGCTCAGCAGCATCATGAGACGATGATTTAACTTTAGAAAATATATTAACAACATTTTTAGTGCCTGTAACATTTTAGGGTTGCCCTCGATGTTCCTGGGATCCAATCATCAGATCCTGAACGATGGGACGATCTCAGCGGCATACTAAAATTAATAAAACGAACAGTATTAACCAACCTGTAATATTTTAAAAATATCCCCTAACTCCTAACCATTAAGGAGTTGTAGTTTCCATCATCAGCTACGGTATAAACCTTCTAGTCCCTAAATAACTTTATAAAATACATAAAAAAACATTGTTTATAACAGTCGAGAGTTTCCCTCGATCACGGTGACAAAGGGACAAATTCAGGAGTACACACTTAAAAAAATTGAGAATCGACCCACAATTGGCGGAGATATCGGTGAACATACAAAAAATAATACAGTGGAACATAGAGCCTCTTCCTTTTTTGGAAGTCGGTTAAAAATTGTAGTATGGAGATTAGCTAACATGACATGGGCGTAATTATTAAATATCGCTGTGCCAGCCTCGTCGATGATACTGGGCCCCGGTCACAGAGGCCCTCGTCCGGCGCGGCCCCGCCATGTTGGGAACAGCACTCGGGCCGTCCGCGCCGCTGTGACCTAGTTTAGTTGCCCAATTTTCCGGTAGATGGCGATGTGATCGAGATACATCGCGCTATCGTTTTGTTCCCATAGAACGTACTTATAATTTGTCGAAATTTGCCTTGTCAACCGATTTTCATGAAATTTTGTGTATTTTTGATTATCACGAGTTACTGATAATAACTTCCGTGATATTGCTGTGAAATTATATTTTAGATTTATAACTGGTAGAGTTGTGCGTGCTCGTTCACTGCAAAGATCGCTCCAAACTAGTACAATCTCACAAATGTACTAGTTCGGTCTTTTAGTACAGTAGTACACTGAAAGAAACTGAGCGTAATAATGTTACGGAATGGTTTGTTCCCGAGTCAATAATACCAGTTTCGTGCTCTTTTTATATTCCGTTCCGATATAAAGAACAAACGAGCGGTTTTAGCGTAGAAAATGAAATATTTGATTTCCCTTTTTGACTCACTATTTAGTATTTAATTTACACAATTTTACTTGGAACCATTGTTTATTTACAAAGATTTACACTTAAGTTTATTTATTATATACAAAGTTTTAGCCACACACTAAGTATTTACAGTATTTATACGAAATAAAAAGAAAAAACTAAAGTTCTTGTAATTCTTGACACTTTAGTTCAAATAACTGCACAATACGTAAACAGTCACTTAAAGTTCACAATAAAAACTTAATAACTCGTTATTTTTTACGCTAACTTCAACGTCTTCAACTTGGAAAAAACGAACTGAAATCATATTCAAAATTCAAATTTTGTTGTAAAATTTGTCGACCAATTCATAATAAATTTTAACTCAACCGTTCTCAAAACGTATCCAACGTATCTTTCAAAATGTAACTCTATTACAATAAACACAAAGTTCAAACTAGTCCAAATCCAAAGCCTGCAAATGCAAAAGGAAATTACGGCAAATGGCATCTGTTGAATATATTCGAACGCGACCAAGCAAGCTATATCTATCTCTTTTATTCCCGTGTAGTCGCAACCTACGCTCCGTGCTCGTGCTTTCTCGCTTGTGAGTAATAGCCAAGAAAGAGCCGTTCAGATGTCTTCACACGCGCACCGCGTTAGTTTAGTTCTTTAGTTCGGTCGAACGAAACGCTTTGCTGTCACTTTAACGTCCGTCACTGCTCACTCCCGCTCTACGCTCCGTGTGTACGAAATGAACTAAGAGCAGAATCGAAACGGAATAGTTCGGTCTAGTACAGTGCAGGGAATTGCGTCTTTTTGATTTTAGTACATGTACTACACAAGCCTAATAACTGGGTCATTTCAAAAAGCAAAATTTGTCTCACCGGTGGTTAAAAGTTAAGAGCTTGTATAAATCTAAGTTATGTTGCTATTACATCGGATTATAGAAGAGGGAACGTTCTTTCTTTATTCTCACAGGCATTTAATCAGAAATTTAGGCCCTTGAATCCTTAATTTCGCAAATGTCCACCGGAAAGACGCGCACCTAAATCTGACAATGACCCAACTAGTTCAGATAATAGATACCTACTATACCATACCTGTCGACCTACATTACTATGCGATACAATACTAGGTGGTAGACATGGAGAATTGGAGATGCCTGATAATTTAAAAATATGCGCCGCCTGCCTCCGCAGTGATGATTTTTTATAAATTCAAGGTATATGATGATGTGATTTCGACCCCGGCCGCACAGCCGCCGCCGCCTCATTCATTCCAGCACCTCTAGCACAACCGTGACACGCGACTTTCTCGCGCGGGAAATATTACCTATCTCTTTCTTCGCTGTACTGTAAGAGAGTGACGGCCGACACTATGTCGCGCGACAAGCGTCGCGAAGCGGACATGCTGGAGTTACTGATTGTACTTCATATCATATCTACATAAAAGATAATCTATGATATGATTATGAATATTTATGTTTAGTATGGACGTATGTGGCTACATGTAATTTATGTTTAGCGGAAACATAATAGTTCATCGCTACATAAATAAATATCGCTTGTATCATCATTAACCACCAACCATCACATTTGAAAATCATTTTTCTATGGAGACGGGTCATAATTGCAGGAAAAATCTTAATAGCGTGATGCAGGATCGTCATTTGTTTTGTAGGACTGCGCAGTGCCATGCCACGTGGCGCCATCGGTTTTCATAATTTCCTTTATCCTCGCATCACGTCAAAACGGCTGGACGAATTTTAGCCAATTTTGGTACAGAGATAGCTGTGGACACCCAAAGATGGTTAAAGGATACTTTATTTTTTAACCGACTTCAAAAAAAGGAGGTTTGTTACTCGATATCTCCGAGAACCGTGAACCGATTTTCAATTTTTTTTTTTTTATCGAAAGGGTATAACTCCGAGTTGGTCCCGTTGGCACTAAGTCGGGATCTGATGATGGAATCTTGGAGAAATCGAGGGAACTCTTCAAATGTTATAGGGACATGTACGGCGCTTTCGGTAATTTATTGATAGAGTCAAGAATTTACATTCAGTAAATAGGATTTGGTGTAAGGAAACTGATGATGAACACCACAGATCTAGTTTTTTAGTTTTACTGAAGTCGGTTCTTTTTTTTGTTAAAAATTATAGTTATCTACGGTAAAGAAAAAATACGCGGACGTAGTTGTGGGCGCCTCCTAAAAGTCTATAATATTTTCTTCGGTTTCTGCGACTGACATTGAAATTAAACAATTTACCCTTATTTTTTTTATATAACATAGTTTAATTATTTATTAACCTTTGACAACGGTAACTGTAAAGTTACCGAAACGTCCGGAACTTTTATTTAAATTAGAGATGTGTAGCTCGCGAGTGAGTGATTCAAACGAGCTATATCATTTGGTTTAGCTCACTAGCTCTTTCGCTCACTGACGATTCAAGTAGCTCAGTATATCATCTATCATCTCAGTATTACTCGCTCCCTCTCGCTCATGAAATGCATGTTGCCATGCTGCCGTGAATCTAATTCATCGACATCTCTAGTTCTCTGCTCACTCGTGAACGATATAGTCTAAAGATCTACTGAGCTAAATGAGCTAAATGAGTGATACATATCTCGGTGAGCTAAAGACACATATCACTCTTTTCACTTTAGTGACACATTCTGCGCATCTCTAATTTAAATGTAGATCCTATCCCGTTTTTCTGCTTATTTAAACTCTCATATAGTTCACATCTATGAATGAATAATGGTCGATTTGTATACGATTGTCACTTAATGTATATATTTCTTCAACAGGAAGTGAAATGGCTGACAGAGAAGGCGACAGGAGAGGCGGCCATCAACGCCATCTGGATCATTCTACTGGCGAAGTGCGAACCCAACAAGCGCGACATACCCGCGCTCGCTCTTGCCAACAAGGTAAACATTTTACACCGAACATTGGACAAGTAATATAGTAGTACATTACCAGGCATCGGATATTCTTTTTTTTTTTTTTTTGTAAATATCGGACAACCTCACACAAATCGATCTAGTCCCAAATTAAGCTCAAGAAGGCTTGTGTTATGGGTACTAGACGACGATATACATACTTATATAGATAAATATATACTTAAATACATAGAACAACCATGACCCAAGCACAAATATTCGAGTTCATCACACAAATATTTGCCCCGGCCGGGATTCGAACCCGGGACCGCCGGCTCAGTAGGCAGGTGTCTACAAACCGAGCCAAACGCGTCGTCATCGGATCGATATTTACCTAAACTTTGGCGGCGGCTTTGTTATTCGGTCGTAGGTATAGGCGGGTTTGTTGATGTATGAGTGATATAGCAGTAGGATTTTGTCAACTTTAGGTAAATATCGATCCGAATATCCGATGCCTGTACATTACTGCAGACGCCGGGAAAGAAGGGCTTGCCTGGTGAGTAGATAGACTAGTGCTTTTCTCAAACATACGCAATGAAATAAAAAAAAACACCACTCAAAAAAAATATAATTCAGCTGTTTAGCCTGTTCAATCTGTTCATAAGCACAAACGCAATGTTTAAAAAAAAATTACTTCCCTGCCTAGGCCTTCAATTTTGTATGAAATTCCTTTACAGTTCTCTCGAGTTGTTTCGCCCGAAACGTGATACTTCGAAACCTTTTATAACGCACGTTATGGCGACATTTCATTGCATGTTTGAGAAAAATACTATTTTATAACGTATTAAAATACACACGATACGGGTTTACTCACGTCGTAGAAGTCTTTATAATTTTTTTATGATGCTCGATATTATCGAACTGTCTTGATTGTTATGCAGGGACGTCTCTCCAGGCATTCTGGGCACGTGCCCAGGGCCCCACACGTGGGTGACTTTTTTGGAGCGGAGCGAGCGAAGCTCCCATGGATCGACTCGAATGGACTTTGTAACAATGCGCAGATCTCAGCGAGTTCTCAACCGATTTTAGAAATTTATGTTTTAAAATGCACAAATTAAATTTCGCTGGGTCGTGACGAAGAGAAAATTTTGAAAAAAAAAAAAAAAAAAAAACTCCGCTCCAATCTATGGTGCAAGCTTAGCCGGTGGCTGACTCTGCATCGACCTAGTACTGTCCAATGGGGCCCCTAGATTATGGAGCGCTCAGCGCTGTGCACTCCCGGTGCTGTTTTTACGAGACATCGAACACAACCTATCGATGGAACGGCGGTCTCACCCAATCAGATCGTTAACCTTTCATTTTCCTTGACAGGAATCAATCGAGAAGCTGGAAATCGAGGACGATTTGATCAAAGAGCTGCTCGACAACGAGATGTTCATCCATCTCGTGTCCACGCCGCTGTACCCAGCGGTCCTGAACTACATCATAGCCCGAGGGTCGACGGGGGAGCCGGCCGACTACTCCGTCAGCTGGGCGGTGGAACAGCTGGCTAAAGCCAACTACGCGGCGGAAGCGGGACAGCTGCAGTTACTCGCTAGGGGCGTGCCCGCGGCGCTGCGCGGGTTCTCGCAGTCCGTGCTGTACTGCAGAAACTCGTTCAGTAAGAAATGATGTAAGTTATTGAATTATTAAATGGTGCGATCGGAATAAACGCATTTTTTTATTTTTCCCTCATGTCTAATGAAATGAAATAATTTATTCAGCAAGGTCACTTTTACAAGTCAGATTGTGATTCTATCTGCATTTCCCAAGAGGAGACCGCTGTTGAGAAGAAAGCCGAAAGAAACTCAACAGTACGTCATTTTTTCATAAATAATACTTATTACAATCAATAACATATATGTTATAATTATAACTAATTGCATTGGTATATGGCTATGACTAATTTCTGACTTCTGACTAAAATATTAAACATTCCCAGAGATGTATAAAGTCTTTAGGTGTCCCAACATGTAATAAGAGACAGTTACTTATTGAATTCCACAGAGATGTATAAGTTCTGTAAGGAAATGATAAGAGATGTGTAAGGACATAAAATAATGAACTTTATTCTGCAGTCCACAAGGGCACTGTTACATATCTAAGTCTACCGGCATTGGGTTGAGTTATTATAGTGCAAACGATATCAGGGCATTTCCTTTCTTTCCACTCGCTTTAAGTTACCCAACCGACTTGAAATTAAATGTATGATACGTCTATCCTAACAAAACAAACACAATTCTAAAATAAAACAATTTCTCAAGGAACGTAAAGCGACAACCAACGCCATCTGCTGGCAGCACCGCAAAGCGTTTTTTCATATTTTTAGAGGTTATCAAAGTTTGCGTCACGGCATTAATACAAGTTATTGTATTAAATAAAAAGGTGCATAGGAAATCAATGCATTTTCTTTCGTTTTAAGTTACTCAACTGGCTTAAGATTTGCTATAGAACATAGAAATATATTAATTTAGTCACAATCTATTAATTAAAAATATCCAGTAAATACCACAGGTCTCTTGAAATAAAACATATTTCTCAAAAAGTTAGTGACTACTAACGCCATCTGGTGCCGCGTAGATTTATTTAAGAACTATTTAATACAAGCCTTATTATCAGACAAGTCCCACCCCACGCAATCCGTGCTGTGCAAGATAAATCAATACATTAACAAACACACTTGTCTATATAAAAAAAGTTTCTAAAATTGGATAGGATACTACTAGCGCCATCTATTACCAGTTGTGCATATGCAAGACAGACCGCTAGCGAAACCAACTGCCGCCTTGTACTTTATCGTGTTGCAATTTGCAATTAAGAACAAGTAATATTAAAGCACTATACATTAGAGAGTGCTCTCTTTTTAAAATTGGTGGTAGGTAACTCACGTAATACGTGTCAATATACAATACAATACTATACAACAATACTTTATTGCACACCAATAAAAGTTTACAAAAAGAAACAACCAGGTAGCTCCTTTTTCAATTTTTCTTTAAGCTTTGATCTTTGTATTCATGGTTTAAAAAGAAACAAGATAAAAACAATTTATAAATGACGGTAGACAACAGGCGGTCTTATCGCTAAAGAGCGATCTCTTCCAGACAACCTTTGGGCAGTGAAATTGATGAAAATTACTATTAAAATAATAAAATAAAATTATATTATTAATAAAAAAAAAATGATTTTGTATGATTACTAACGCCATAGAGAAAGGACTAACGCCATCTGTTATTACGGTGCTACCATAATAGCATAAAGTTAAACAATACGATACCAAACCGTATTTTTTTTGCTGTTTTTGGGAAACCATATAATTATAATACTTTCCGAGTATTACTTGTTAAAGCAAAGTTTTCAATACTGGTTGTAGGTACGACGTAAATACGTCATCATTATTATTTACTGCTAGAAAAATAAATAAAAACCTCGATCTAAAATCAATCCTTTAGGGTTTGTACATTTACAGGTGAATATTGATAAATTACGTAATTTATTAAAAACTAACCTACTAGACTAGGTTTAAAGACGGCAAATGTTTAAAGATTTTAAAATTGTCAAAAGTTGACGACTTTCTATTTTACTCTAATTCAACTGGACTAATAAAGATACTGCTCTGCTCAGTTATGTATTTTGGTACCCGTAGTAACATTAGGTATAGTGTATACAGTTATCTATGTTATGGTAATGTAGATGGTTGTGTGGAGTGGTTGACTGGTAGAGAATGCCTCATGGCATTAAGTCCGCCATTTGTACTTTTACTTATGTATTTTGTGCAATAAAGTTTAAATAAATAAATAAATAGTGGAACAAGCCTAAACTCTTGTAGCTGATAAATACATAATAATAGTATATTACTGCCGAGGCCGGGAAAAGTCAGTTCGTGGAAAAATTCGGGTCCGAATCATATGTTTGATTAAAAACATTAGTATATTACTGCCGAGGCCGGGAAAAGTCAGTTCGCAGATTCGTATTATTGAAGGACTCGGCAGTACTTTTCTCCAAATATGCTTGGAAATAATCACCAATCTACATTTTAATTTAATATATCAGTACCATGAAGTTCATTTGGTACCTACTTATTTTTTTTAGGAATAGGAATAAAATTTCGGGTCCGAATCATATGTTTGATTTAAAACAAAATATATGAATAAGAATTAAATATATATGAAAACACAATAACTAAAAATATGCACATAGGTAATTATAAATTTTAGTTAAATTAACAACTTCTAAACACACTGTTTTTCTTTAGAAACCATACCATATTTATCATTCGGAGAAGATCATAAGTTCAAAATAACTTTTATATTGATTTGGACACAATCATTTCTGTTTTATTTTTTATTTGTTTACGTTTGGTACACTTATTAATTTTCAATTCACTCATTAAATATCATCATATTATTAAAATTAAAACTTTCGTGAGAAATAACTAAGAATCATGAAAATAAATTAACCGCATATAAGATTATTATTTAAATTGTTTGTCCGTTATTCGAAATTTGTCGACATTTCAAATACATTGACAGTATCAGAGCAAAAAAATGTTCAGTGCAAGAACTAAACGCAGAGAACAATTAAAAAGTTTATAATAGTTTTTATTTTTTAAATTTAGTGGACAATTGGCTGTATGGTGAATTATCAAAGTCTTTGAAAATATTAAAAGTAAAAATGCAGTAACCGGCCAAATTAAGATTACCCTCGTTTGTATGAGACGTTATAAACGGAAGGTGTGTTTTTTACTTAATTGTCTTATTTAAGTAAGATTGATTTCCCGGCTAAGGCCAATAATATATATTTTTTTTAATTTTCATTAACGCCTTCTAAATATAACGAACGATTTCGCGGTCCAGTTTTACTACATTAATGGGAACATTTCCAAGCAAGTTGGAGAAAAATATATTAATAAGAATTAAATATATATGAAAACACAATAACAAAAAATATGCACATAGGTAATTATTAATTTTAGTTAAATTAACAACTTCTAAACACACTGTTTTTTTTTAGAAACCATACCATATTTATCATTCGGAGAAGATCATAAGTTCAAAAAACTTTTATATTGATTTGGACACAACCATTTCTGTTATATTTTTAATTTGCTTACGTTTGGTACACTTATTAATTTTCAACTCACTCATTAAATACCATCATATTATTATAATTAAAACTTTCTTGACAAATCTCTTATAAATAACTAAGAATCATGAAAATAAATTAACCGCATATAAGATTATTATTTAAATTGTTTGTCCGTTATTCGAAATTTGTCGTCATTTAAAATACATTGACAGTAGCAGAGCAGAAAAATGTTCAGTGCAAGAACTAAACGCAGAGAACAATTAAAATGTTTATAAGTTTTTATTTTTTAAATTTAGTCGACAATTGGCTGTATGGTGAATTATCAAAGTCTTTGAAAAAATTAAAAGTAAAAATGCAGTAACCGGCCAAATTAAGATTACCCTCATTTGTTTGAGACGTCATAAACGGAAGGTGTGTTTTTTACTCAATCGTCTTATTTAAATAATATTGAATTCCCGGCTAAGGCCAATAATATATATATTTTTTAATTTGTATTAACGCCTTCTAGAAATAACGAACGATTTCGCGGTCCAGTTTTACTACATTAATGGGAACATTTCCAAGCAAGTTGGAGAAAAGCTATTTTCTCAAACATCCAAGGAAATGTCATTCTTATGATCGTGGTAATAGAACGCGAAATACGTCTTTGTATAGCAATTGTTGAAGATTCGTTCTAATTTCAAATTAGAACGATATAAAGGAATTTCATACAACATTATTGGCCGTAGCCAACAAAGAGATTGTCTTTTGTTTCAGTGGGGTTTATTTCTTTTATTGATAATCTATGGCATACTGCCAATAAAAAAAAACTTAGTTTGTGCATGTATATTTACGTTTTATTTCTTATATTTAACTAGATTATTCAATTCGATTAAATCAGATATTCAATAAAATAAACAAGGAATCACGTTTATTGTTAAAAAATATAACAATATCTAATTAATAAGGTGTTGTCATTTTTTAATAAATAGAATCATCTTAACATTTGATGGCAAAAACATTGACCCGAACAGCTTAAAAAAATCTATTTTTTTTTTTAATAAATTTGAAATAAATTTGTTTTTATATGAATATATAAGTTGAACATTTGTATTATTTCCTTGGATTTATTTGAGAAAAGCACTATACAAGCCTCGGCGCGAACAGGGATTATCGGCCTCGTATCTCTAGATGGCCTCGTTATCACTCGGCCATCTATTACTACTCGGCCAATAATTCCCTATTTCGCGGCCTCTGCAGTAATGTACTATTATACACATATATACAATATACACATTTTCCTCATAAATTAACTTTTTAGTCAAAAATACCTAGTAGGTAGTAAATTAATGGATTGGTTATGTCAGACTAATATATTTAATATTTATAGATCTACCCCCGCATCCTGAGTTAGTGCTATCATGATCTAAGAATTGAATAATCTAGTACCTATTTATGCGATAAAACCCGTGATATACTGTAGATTATCTGCATTAATTTTAATTACGAACATATCAACATAGAAATGATTCGTGTTGATTACTAGTAAATGTTATTGAATGACATCAAAGTTTTTATCACGGAGCTATTTTAACAGTATTTACTCGTACTTCGTGCGATAATCACGTGCCGCGATGTCTAAAGATATCCAAGGGAGCACCGTAGTCGTGACGGGCGGCGCCAGCGGCATCGGGCTGGCCATTGCTGACGCCTTCCTCCAACATGGCGCGAAGCTCGCCATCCTGCTCGACATCAACAGCAACCAGGCAGCCGAAGCAACCAAAACTTTGAACAACAAACACGGCGACCACAAAGCCACCTTCTTTCAATGCGACGTCACTAAAGATCTAGAACAAGTCACGAAAACGATCCTTCATACTTATAAACACGTGGATATATTGGTAAACAGTGCAGGTATAGTAAACGAAAGGAATCCGAGGAAGGTAATCGAGTTAAACGTTACAGCGGTTATAGAATGGTCGCTGAATTACTTGGAGATCATGAGAACTGACCGTGGCGGGAGAGGCGGAACCATCATCAACGTGTCGTCTATATACGGATTCATGGTGGACCCGTATTTACCTGTATACAAGGCGTCTAAATTTGCTGTCATGGGCTTCACGAAGAGTAAAGGGCACGAGTACAATTTCAAGAAAACCGGTGTTAGACTGATTGCCATTTGTCCAGGGATTACAAGCACAAATTTGGTCACTGATTACAAGACTTGGGAAATGGAGGAGAATCAGGAGGACTTTGTGGCGTTTTCCGATGGGCTGCCGTGGCAGGATGGAGCCAGGGTGGGAGAAGGGGCGGTGGAAGTGTTCCAGAAGGCTGCGAGTGGCACGGCGTGGTTGATACAGGGCGATGATCCCGTTGCTGAGGTTTAGAGTGGGAATCAAAGCTGAGCTGCTAGATATCTCTATTTATAACGATAATCAAATAATCATGTTGATTGCTGGGTATTGTAATAAAGGTTTAGCGTTTAAAACAATACGTTATCTTTTATTTGCTAATCTATTTTTTTTTTTTTTATTAAAAATAGCCATGCATTTAACCTCGATTGCACCTGATGTTAAGTGACAATAAGGCCTAAGATGGAGCATGCTTGGCTAGAAGATGCCTATTCACTCTCAACTTGAAGAGATCCAAGTTATATTTTTCAGGAAACAGGTGCGCAGGAAGAGAGTTCCATTCCTTAGCTGTCCTCATAAGGAAAGTAGACGCAAAACGTTTCGTACGAATCAGTGGTATATCGACAACATAAGGGTGGAATCCAAGTCCGCGCCGAGTACTGTATTGTCTGAACGGAGACGGTGGAATTAATTCATGCAGTCCTAGTGCACACTCACCAAAGTGTATCCGGTAGAAAACCGATAAACAGGCGACTTTTCTGCGGTGTTCGGTGTTGTTTAATGTTGCTAATATGACTCAATTAACCCACGAGATAGGTTTCTTGAGATACAGCCTGGTGACAGTGTGGCAGTGTTGGGCAAAAAGTAATTGAATTACAAATTATGAATTGCAATTACAGAATGTAATTTCAATTACGAATTAAAATTACACATTTGTAATTTCTAATTGAATTACTAAGTAATCGCTGTTGAATCAGAATCAGAATATAGATCAAAGAAGTCAGAAAATCTCTCTTCGACGCTTTTTAAGTATTGTGTGGCTAGTGCTTGACAATATGTAAAGTTTGCACTTGTCAATTTTGACAATTTTATGCGCAGTGATAGTAATGTAGGCAAAGTTATTCCATAAAAGATGTCTTTATCACCTTGTAAAATATCAAGTGCATCTGCAATGGGCTGCGAACATTTCAAATATTCTTCAATGTACTGAAAATCCCTATCTCTTAAGTAATTTGTTATGCCCAGTGCCAAGTAAAGTTGTGCACTTTTAGTACGAATACTATCTATTTGTTTTAGGCTGTCGTAAACGCTGTTCCATCTTGTTGCTCCAGGCCTTGAAAGCGTGTGGCCAAGAAAGTTTTGAATAATTTCTGTCGTCTTAGGACGATTAGCAGCATTCCATAAGGCGCAGCATTTCCTCATAACTTGCTCATGCATTTTAGAGAGTGTTGTATTATTTTGTCCCTTCAAAATTTTGTTCGCATCAGTAGTACAAACTAAATTCAGCTTGTGAGCGGAGCACCTTAAGTGCGCCGGTAGTTCAGGTATGTTCTCAGTCGAACTCAAAATATTCGTTGCACTTGCCTCGTGGAATTCAGTTCTTGGTGAAGTACTGGTACTACTTACTGCAGACTGGTCGTCATTTTCGTTAAATTCAAGATCCAATTCATCATCAAATATATCGTCTCCTTTCAGACCGTATTCCTTGAATGCTTTCACAAAGTTACTGCCATTATCAGTCACCGTGGCTAGAACGTTTTGGCAGTTTAAACCAAATTCGGTGTGAATATTTTCTAGCAATAACGCAATCCTATCGTAACTATGAGTTCCACTAAAGCGTCGGCAAGCTAGTGTTAGTGATTGTCTCTGCAAGTTTGAATCTATCCAGTGGCACGTCACTCCCAAGAAGCTCCTTTTTTTTCCGGACCATATGTCAGCTGTAGTACACACTTCCTTAGCCTCTCTTTGTAAATTATTTTTTATGTCAGTTAGCATCCGCTGGTAATCATCTTGAATTTGCCTTCCCAAAGATCTCCGGCTCATGACGTTCAGTCCAAATCTGTGTATTTGTACGAAATCAATCATTTTTTTGAAATATGGATTATCAATGCAACGTAATGGAGTCATGGAATGGATGAAGTAATTAGACACGTGGTTATTAAACTCGCCCTGATTTAATTTTGCTTGGGAATTGCCAATATTTGTATTACTCAGATCTGTCACAGGTTTCACTGTATGTTTTTTCTTGTTTTTGACATAGTTTTGGTATTCTATGAAAGTTTCTTCGCCATGTTTTCTCTTTAAGTGAGTGATAAAGTTTGAGTTTGCACGAGCACTAGCAGAAACATGAATAACTTTCGGATAGCATTGATTGCAGCTCGCCACTATCTTCGTTTCTGTAGATGCGTTAGGTAAATATGTAAAGAACTTGCCATCAACAACACAAGGTAGTCGCAATCCCTCTGTTTCACTGGTATCCTCCATGTTAGTAACCAATTCAGATTCCATTTAGAACATAGTCTATTGCCGTCACATCACTTTTATTTAATTTCTGTTGGCAATAATTCCAGGCACCATTTTGAAATCGAACATAGTCTAAAACATAGGTAAAACGTCATACCTAATTGTTTTAAAACACTAATATAATACAAATTACAAAGTAACTCAAACACAGCGTGAGAACGTAACCGACAAGTGCAAAACTGAACTGGTTATTTCCTAAATGTTTCGAATGGTATTTTTAATAATTTAAGCCTTTAGCCATTTCACAGTTTAAACAGTAACTATTTAGAAATAGATGCGATATTGTTTTCTTTGTATCAGCAAATATCTTGCAATATTCTACTTAAGGCTGAAGAGGAAGAGCTTATCTATAAAACAATAGTTTTGTGCTCTTTGTTAAATTCGACCGGTCGTTATCAGTTCAAAATGAATACTGCTGCCTTCAGTCTATGCAATAAGGTTCTACAGTAGTTGTAATAACAGATAATTTGGATTGGCATGTCAGGTATAATATGCGTCATGCGGTACAGGTGTGCACTCCGGCTACTAAGACATTGGTTATTGATATTACACGTCCGAAGTTGAATATAAGAGCTAACATAAGTTTTTTTGAACTTAAACAAGTATGTCAAAAAAATTGCTTAATTTTTTGAGGATGTTCCTAATGTAATAATTTTATATTGAAACACAAACCCGCAAAAATATAGTAGCATACTAAATATATAAAAACAATGAAAATGCTTTCCTAGATGAATGTAATTTGTAATTTCATAAAGTAATGCATTACCAATTAGAATTACAAAATGTAATTTATAATTGAATTGCAAATTACATTTTGAAATTCAGAGCTGATCGTAATTCAATTAGAAATTACAAATGTGTAATTTTAATTCGTAATTGAAATTACATTCTGTAATTGCAATTCATAATTTGTAATTCAATTACTTTTTGCCCAACACTGATCCACACAGATGATTCATCAAACAATAGTAAAATCCTTTTTCATCACACTTGGTCGTAAACAAGGGTTTACATGCTAGAAAAGCGGGCGGTAAGTCGTAAATTACGCCCTAGGGCGGTAAGAAATTTTTATCACACTTTAAGGGTTTACATGCTAGAAAACCAGGCGGCAAATCGTATATTACGCCTTAGGGTGGTAAATCGTATATTTACTGTTATAACCCCGACATTTAAATATTCTATATAATTTTAAATGACATTGTTAATATTAAAATCATATCATATGTAGGTATACCAGATATACTTCATTGTATTTTTGCATGCCAGCTGCTGGTGAAATGTGTGTTTCCATGTAACTATTAGCATAAACAACCTTGTACCACATTTTATGCAAATAAAGATCATTCATTCATTCATTCATTCATAAGCATTGGAAATTATTCAATAAGGATTCATTCTAACACCGAGCATCGTCGTATTATTATCTCCCGTACCTACCACACTTCATGGCGATCCTGCCAGTGGGGTTGCTCGAGGCAACCCAACGCTTCGAGGCAGCCCCAGCTGCGGGCACAGCATAGAGGCCGCCGGACCCAGCTCGTCTCAGCCCGTGCAAGCCAGCCAGCATAGCAGCCAGCCTGCCAGCCGGAACCAGCTCAACCAAGTGCCACCCGAAAGCAGTGAATTGTTGAAGCAAAAAGAAGACCTAGGCAGAGGACGGCATCACCAATTGGACGTATTTATGCAAAAGGGAGCCAGCCCACAATATAAAACCGTTTACACTGAACCTTCTAACTATAGCATAAAGCACAAACGTTTAATGTGGGTTGGTTCCCTTTTGCATAAATGTGGCGTTATCTGGGTAAAGGGACCTTACTGTCGGTATTGAGTTATGTATATCCCCATAATCTACGTACATTGAGCTATCGAACCATGTAAAAAACATGCATGTAGGTTCAATAGATAATTTTTTAAAAATAATTGAAACTCAAAAGTCAGAAAAGGTGATTATGAGAAAATTGAATTCAAACTTCTACACCCCATTAAAGTATGTTATTGTTGGAAGTTACATAGATGACATGCTATTTGAGGAGTAGATTGTATGGGTTTTCAGGTTTCAAGTACAATTTTGTAATGGCATGTATTTAACGCGGCGACAAATTAATCTGATTTAGGGATTTATAAAAAATTAAAGGGGGTAGCAAAAATAATAAGTTGGCGACTAATTGCGGAGACTAGTATAAAGTAAAAAGTAGCAGCTAAGTAATCAATTTTCGGCTTTGTTTCAATATAAACTAGCATCGAGTTATTGTTTTGGCGACTGAATTAACTAATTAAGCGGAAACATGACAGCGGATAAAAAGTTGAAAATGGCCTACTCTAATTGTTCAATGGAGATTGCATATAAAATAAATCAAGGTCATAAAAAAAATACTTTGTGCGACACTTTAAGAGCTTTAATCAAAGTTGAAAATTGCATGTATAAATAATAATTTTGGTCTACCTATAGTTTTATTTAGTGGCTCTGATTTTGGTCAATGTGTACGAAAAACGTCAGACTCTGTCTTAGCTCCGGCGCTGCGGGAAGAGCAGCCCTTCCGCCCTTGCGTGGCAAATCACGGTAGCCCGTACTCCGCACGGCTCCCGAGCTTTGTCACGGCGGGCGAGGGCTGCTCTCCCTCCGCGCCTCCGGCTTTTTATATACACTCTAGGGGTAGGGCAGACAAGACCACGTGGAATCGGGGTTGGCAGCTTCGGTTCTGAGGCAAGTCTTATGATAATGCAATGCTTATTTTCAAACTTAACGCCGCGCAACGACCCGCACTCCACTTCAAACGAACGCGCTTGTCGCCGTTTTCATTAAATTATGGTTTCGAAAACTACGTAAAAAAATAACTCCCCATTACTTTTATATAGTACCCATTTTAATATTTAAGCTGCCAGCAAATCAAAGCCCAAAATGCTTTTTTAGATGGAGACCTGTAGTTGCTACTAATATAAAGTTTGTTATCCTTCTGCTAATATTAGTCGCCAAGTCATTATTTATAGTACCTCGCCTATGATTTCAGTAATCTTGTTTATTATTTCTGCTACCTTAAAGTAGCTGCCATTATTTGAATTTTAAAATATCCTTAGTTTAAAGCTCATTTAATATAAATGATTGCCAAAATATTTAATCGCTGACAAGTTATTATTTTAGTTGCAAATAGTTTGCTGCTCTTTAATTTTTCTGTCGCCGCGAAAATAATAAGCCTTTTGTAATTGTATATCTGTTTTCGTATAGTTTACCTTGCCAAAGTGCATAAAGTAAAAAAAAATATATTGATGGATTTTTTATTTAAATTCCTATTTATATTGTATTTCCGTTAGATATTATAGAAGGAATAAATATTATACGTAATTAGACACTCAATAAGAGCTACTTCGATTTGAATCAACGTTGTTTATTATAAAAAAATGATTATTTTAACAAAAATAGCTTTGTGTTTATAAATCTAATTAAACGGTCAAAATCAACAAGCATATACATCTACTACGCTAAAACATAGCCAAATGAGATCAAATTAACAGAAAAAAAAAAAGTGTTTTTTAAGTCTCAAAATTCAAGATAAAGTTTAGTAAAAAGTTGGTACAACCACTTTATATTTTCTAAAAGGGACCTTATCGTCGGTGGTAAAATATTTAGTGATATCATCTGATATCGACTATAAATTTATGTTTAATTTTGATAGTCTTAATTTTTAGAGCACTTTAGTATTAAACTCTTACCAAAAACCTATAATTTTGGTTCGGCAAACACTAAATGATTAACGTATTTTGAAAAGGGACCTTAGTGTCGGACGTAAAATGTTTAGTGACATAGTTAAGAATAAGTCTTGAAAAATACTTTTAATTTGTATTTTGCTGCGTCGCCAGCCAAATTGACGCCAGATTTACACATGAGGCATTGCCGGACCTACCATCCGATCACCGGACAGTCCTCATGTGTATCGAAATGGATCCATTAATGGGAATTAGGAGCCCCAAAGACCGAGTCAGCTGGGAGACATTCACACAACAACTAGAAGAGACCACCACGTGCCACACTACTCCGGTCTCCACAGCTGACGAAGTGGAAAAAGCGGCAGACCTGGTCACAGCTGGACTACAGACGGCGCTATCAACAGCCTCCCACACCATCCCCGCCACAGAGAGGCACACGCCCCTCCCGGCGAGGATTAGGAGCATGATCGAGGAGCAGCGCCGCCTGCGCAGAAAATGGCAGGCTACAAGATGCCCAACGATCAAGGCAGAGCTCAACGCCATGATCTTAAAAACCAAGAAGGTGCTCATAGAACACAGGGCTGAGAGTTGGGAGAGCCACCTAGCGTCTGAAGAGGGTGATGTCCCCTTCATTCACCATATCTGCAGACAGCTAGCGACAAAACCTGAGGCAATAAGACCACTCTACGACCCTGTAGACAACACTCCACGCTACAAGGCTGAGGATCGCACAGAGATCTTCGCCGAGTACCTGGAGGGACAATTTAGGCCCAACCCGATGCTTAATGCAGAACACCAGCAGAGCATCACAAAACACCTGGAGAGGTACTTAGGTGGCACCAGCAAGAGCAGAGGAAGACGCGGTCTTCTGCTCCCCCAGCCAGATGCAGCACCTCCAACGTTGCGACCCCAAGAAAGCCACGGGCGCCGATTCGATCCCCATTGTGGCAGTGACGCGCCTGTTCAACGGGATCATGCGCTCGGGTCACTTTCCCCAAACTTGGAAGACTGGGAGGGTAGTTATGCTGCCCAAACCTGGTAAAGACTGCCGAAGACCGGAGAGCTGTAGGCCAACCAACTCTGCTCAGCACCCTCTACAAGGTGTTAGAGAGGCTCCTGTTGGGGAAACTTCTCCCCCACGTCGAGCCCCGTTCCGAACAGTTCGGATTCAGGCAACGCTACAGCTCACTCGCGTGCTTCACTTTATGGCCAATGCAAGCAACAAGAAGGAGTATGTTGGCTACCACAAACCGAAACAAAATGAGAGCCCAAGAAAACCTGGCACTGAGACGCATTACAGATTGCCCACGCTTCGTGCGGAATGACCATATACAGAGGGCACTGAAATGGATACCCTTAGACGCCTAGATCAGCAGACTGGCCAGCACAATGTTCCGGAAAGCTGATGAATCCCGCCACGAGCTGCTACGAGCTGCAGATGCAGCGACACCACCACCACCACCAACAGTGGGAAATAAGAAGAGGAGATAAAGCTTTACCCGGGCCTCGAGGAGTCATGGAACATCACGAAGGCCCAACCAACTAAGAAACCACCGTCGCAACCACGCGTCACCAGAAAGACCGGCCCGTAGTAACGGGCCGCGACAGAAGTAGCCTTAGTGTACATAGTACAGATAAGGCCCTCCCCCCACACTCCCAAGAAGTGGGAGTGTGAGAGATGAGCAAGGATACTCCTAATGATCAATAATTATCCTTTGACGCGCCGACAAGTACCGACACGTCTCTCAAACCGATACCGAGCTCACAGAAAGCATACAAGAGGGGCACCGACAATAAGATCCCTTTTTCACTAAACTTTAAGGGCTATTCTAAGTCTTAAAAAATCGATTTAAAAACTTGTGTCTTTGTCAGATTAAATTTTAGACCCTGCTTATTAATATAGAGTAAAAAAAGAAAAATTGTTTTTTTTTCGACATTTTACTTTAAACGCGATTATCTCGGCAACTAGAACCGACAATAAGGTCCCTTTCCCCAGATAATGCCACAAATAAGTCCAATTAAAACGGGCCCTCCGACGACGCCAAGTCAAGCTTCAACGGCAGAGTCAGGATCACGTGACGTCATCAGGACAATTGAGCGGCTAGCCAGAGGTAGCGGCAACGATGCGCAGCAGGCCGGAGTAGACGTGGCCCGTGGGTCGTTACGTCGTTTTCAAGAAACGTAACGAAACCAGTGACTCGGTCGCCGTCACCCGTTTCATAACTAGTGATTTTTGTAACTGGTTATTTTTATTTTGCTACTGTGATTGTTTGCAAAACTTGACTCGCGCGCGATCGCCATCCCGCTCGCTCGGCTGGCCGGGACGGCGACGGCACGCGCGCGTTCTACATCTCGCTCGCTCGGCTGGCTGTGGCCGGTGCAGAAGGTGAGCTCTCTCTCGCTCGATTACTCGACTCACAGATAGCAGTAATAATAAAATAACGCGTTTACAAAAATCACTACTTGTTATTTGACGCGAAACTAGTGATTCGGTTACATGTCGCGTAACTAGTTACTGTAACTAGTGACGTGAAATAACGCTCACGTCTAGGCCGGAGCGAGCGTTCAGCGGTACCGACACCACCACCCACAGCAGAGCCCTGGCAAAACAACCCTGGACTAGGACTGGAGGTACAACTGTAGAATAACGTTACTGTTAGGGATAGTAGCGCTACAAACAGCTTTCATATGGCAATAGTGTGCATACGTCATATATTTGCATTATTAAACGTCTGTTATTATCATTATATATTGTTTTGTGTGTATTGCCTAGTAAATATGTATAAATGAATCATAACAAAATATATAAATTGACAATTAAATATAAATTAAAACTAAAGAACTAAAATCTAAAATAAAGTAAATTAAATTATCCTAAAATAAATCTACAAAACTGTGCCCCCGCGGCATAGTCCCGAAGACGCCGCGCTGGCAGCATTTCCTCGCTGAATCGCAATGCTGATGCGTTGTGCGAGGAAGCTGCCAGCTTTTCGGTCACCAGTGGACTCAATGAGCCTTTTACTAATTTCATTTAGTAGTTTGTGGGCACTGGGACCCCACGGACCTAAGGTCTCGACCCCTATATTTATAAATTATATTATTATTATTGTATAAATTATATAGGATATAAATAGAATATAATAAATAAGAGGTCAGTTGATGTAGTAAACACAATGACCAGCCTGCCTCAAGGTAAGGAATAAAATGCGCAGAGCTGTAATAACTAATAACGTGTCAAGTTGCTCGACACAAACACAATATTCGCGCAGTACAAAGAATGGACGTAATTTTTATTTGTGTTTTGATTTGTTTTGCATTAAAATTATAACACACTCTTATGTACTTTTAATTCAGTAAATAAAGGAGTTTGACCTTACAAACGATCCGGTAGTTTTGAATTTTTGGTATGCTGTCTAGAATGGTTAGTCAGTGTTTAAAATGTAAAATGCACAATTCCCCCTCCTCCGCGCCCGCCGCCATATTGAAAAAAACCGGCACTTTCTTCATATTTTTGCTCATATCTTCCTTTAGGAGCATTTTTCCTAGAAGAAAGCTTCGTCAATATTATAGAAAGTTAAATTTACTACAATCTCCATTTTATATTTTGTTTCTAAGACAGATAGTTACGGAGATATGCACATTTAAAAAAACGTAAAAAAATCGCAATTTCCAACTCAAAAACAAACTTCTGGATTATATCTTCGCTTAGGAGCATTTTAGCTAGAACAGAGCTTGGACAATGTTGTAGAGAATTAAATTTGCTATAATTTACATTTCAAATTTTGTTTCTAAGACAGATAATTACGGAGATATGTAAAAAATAAAGTCGCATTTTCCTAAAATGTATGTAAAAATGGACATGAGTTTTATAAGCAATTATAATTCCAACATGTTTTAATTTGTCCTAGACTAGTCCGTAACTGAATGACAGCGTTCTAAACCAAGAATTTTGAGAAATTTTCGGAAAATTCGACTTTTCCTGTTTTTTAAATGTGCATATCTCCGTAACTAACCGTCCTTGAAACAAAATTTGAAATGTAAATTATAGTAAATTGAATTTTTTACAACATTGCCCAAGCACTGTTCTAGCTAAAATGCTCCTAAACGAAGATATAATCTAGAAGTTTGTTTTTGAGTTGAGAATTGCGATTTTTTACGTTTTTTTAAATGTGCATATCTCCGTAACTAGCTGTCCTAGAAACAAAATATAAAATGGAGAATATAGTAAATTTAACTCTCTATAACATTGTCGAAGCTTTCTTCTAGGTAAAATGCTCCTAAAGGAAGATATGAGCCAAAATATGAAGAACGTGCCGGTTTTTTCAATATGGCGGCGGGCGCGGAGGGGGGGGGGAATTGTCCATTTTGCATTTTAAACACTGACTAACCATCCTAGACAACATATAAAAAATTCAAAACTACCGGACCGTTTGTAAGGTCACACATAGTATCTCTATTCACCGAACTATTTAAAGGGTTTTGAGAATGAGTTTATTTTTTCTGATGACGATATTCCTGTCGTCATCAGCGGTGACCCGAGAGGCGCCGCTCAGCGGGGCCTATGATGGTTGCGTTTATCACGTGATAAATAAGTGACAAAGCATCTGTCACTCACACTCGCAATATGTCAAAACGTGACGGATTGTTTATCACTTATTTATCGCGTGATAAAAGCAACCATCATAGGGCCCCTGCATGCATACATAACAAGGTCCAAGACAGGCAGGGATACCCTGCAGGGATACAAAGTATACCCTAAACTGTAATATGTACAAAAAATGTACAAGGTCGGCAAACCACTAAAAAGTGTTGTATTCCGAACCAGTAAAGTGAAGCCAAAGTGTACACTTAATTACGTACCTTATAAATGTTGCAAAAGAGAGGAAGAATAAAAAAATAAACTCAAGGACGAAGACATGTACCTAAAGTATTTAAAAACCCTAATTGACGCATTTCACAAAAATAATGCAAAAATTAAAAATGGGTGTTATTAAATTTAAAAAACTTATACTGTGTTAACATTTTACTAGAGAACTTTATTATATTAATTACATTTAATAACATTAAATGATAATTAATCAAGAAAATGTGTTTAAAATAAATAAATAACAAATAGATTACGTAACGGGGAAAACCTAAATTAAATAATAATAAATTGATACTAATTAAAAGATAAAACAAGTATAAATAAACATAATAAATAATAATTGTCAAGATAATAACGAGGATACAAAATGGCTTACAGTAGAAAATCAAAGATGATAATAATAATAGAAAAAGAAAAAAAATAGATAAGTATTTCGAAGAGCGAAATTCTTATTTGATGAAGTTTTACGGCATAAAAGCCGCTTAAGGCATTAAAAGAGGAAAATAAAGCGTAATAACGTTTTAGTTCGGGTGTCAATACTGAAAGACAAACTAAAATGACACCACAGTTATATGATTTCAAAGGGCATGTATTTAACGCGGCGACAAATTAATCTGATTTAGGGATTTATAAAAAATTAAAGGGGGTAGCAAAAATAATAAGTTGGCGACTAATTGCGGAGACTAATAAAGTAAAAAGTAGCAGCTAAGTAATCAATTTTCGGCTTTGTTTCAATATAAACTAGCATCGAGTTTTGGCTACTGAATTAACTAATTAAGCGGAAACATGACAGCGGATAAAAAGTTGAAAATGGCCTACTCTAATTGTTCAATGGAGATTGCATATAAAATAAATCAAGGTCATAAAAAAAATAAAAGGAGCGCTTTTTAGGGATATAAAAAAAAAACCAACCTAACCTAACCCGGCCGAGTCGGATCTTCTGCTAATATTAGTCGCCAAGTCATTATTTATAGTATGTACCTCGCCTATGATTTCAGTAATCTTGTTTATTATTTCTGCTACCTTAAAGTAGCTGCCATTATTTGAATTTTAAAATATCCTTAGTTTAAAGCTCATTTAATATAAATGATTGCCAAAATATTTAATCGCTGACAAGTTATTATTTTAGTTGCAAATAGTTTGCTGCTCTTTAATTTTTCTGTCGCCGCGAAAATAATAAGCCATTTCAAAGTAAAGGGAAATAATGTCACTTGTGAGTACGTTACCACTGAGTAACATCGCAAGCAGGCATGTAATTGCAAGGTACACCAGGATACAAGGCAGGCGCGGAATCCTTGAAATCTGGTCATGATTCGATCGAGCATCAATCGTGAAGATTCTTGGACACTTGGAATGTCTATGAAAGACATGGAGTGTTAAAATAACCGCCTGAACATATACAGGGTGGAATGTTTCTATGGGCCCTGAAATCTTTGAATGCAGTTTTGTTTCTTTTTAAAAATAAAGGAATGTTTCCTTTCAGTTAAATGAGCTAACTAAAGGATTTAAGGTAGTTCCCCTCCAGGGCCCATAGAAAAATTCCACCCTGTATAATGCATATATTACATATTAATATTATATGCGCGCGCGCACTAGCACATACCATAGCACAACCTTGATGATAACCTTGAATTGTAATGCGACACGTGTTAGTGTTACCCTTTGGAATGTTGTACCAATTAGGTATATGGAAATGACCTTAAAGAAAGTTAGTATACACGATGATTTTTAATCGGTGATCAGGTACCAACTTTTCTAACTCAGTAATTGATGGCGGTCACGTTGAAGTCGTAATTACATGAAAACAAACTTTTATTTTTCAATGATAATTTTTATTTTGAAACCAATATTGTCTTAAATTCCTTGTCACCCTACTAATCTGTATCTGTGAGCTTACAACCTCTAATAACTAATAATAATAACCAAGGTCCGGAATCAAATTTTGAGAGGGTCCGACCAAAGTGTTTTATCGACTATCGATAAATAGCTTTCACTTAACGAAACATCTTTAAAGTAATGAAATCAGACTTTTGGATTATACAGTGGCGTTCAGCCAATTAGGGACATCATTAGTCGATAAAACACTTTCGTCGAACCCTCTCAAAGTTTGATTTTTTGCTATGAAGAATTCCGGACCTTGGTAATAACTTGCCATTGTAATTACATAAACAGTCGTAGAAAATTTGGTAAAAACGTTTAACCTTTTGAGCGCCACAGTCGGCTGTGGCCGTCAACAAAGAATCGTGCCCCTGACGCCACGTCGGGCACAGCCGTCCAAATTTCAATGATCAAAAACTTTGTAATTCTAACCGCTACAAGTATTTTTCAATCCGTGTTGATTTTGGGGTACATCTTTTTTTTTTTACTCTGGCGTCAGTGCACGGTAAATTGCTAGACCGCTTGGCGGTCAATAGGTTAATTAATTAAACAGTGAGGTAATTGCGCGAGACTTCGTCTATTCAGTTGAATTTTAGCTGGATATTAATATTTGTCTACTCCTGATCACCGATTAAGAATCGTCGTGTATAAGCATTGGAAATTATTCAATAAGGATTCATTCTAACACCCAAGCATCGTCGTATTATTATCTCCCGTACCTACCACACTTCAACAGACGGACGGACGGACAGCGAAGTCTCAGTAATAGGGTCCGTTTTTATCTTTTGGGTACGGAACCCTAAAAAAGTAAACAATGACGTTGTGCGAGTAGAGGTGTATACTCGTATGGTCACACCTAAAAATATGTAATATTCAATGAAATGGGCAAATTTTTATTTCGTTGTCGATTCTTATTCGAAAAAAACCGGCCAAGAGCATGTCGGGCCACGCTCAGTGTAGGGTTCCGTAGTTGCCCATCCTTCACAATAGACGAGCGTTAAAACCGCGGTTTTAAGTCCGAGGTTTAAATTACGAGAAAGATTTCAAGCTCTATAAAAAAGGTCGTAAACGCCAAAGTACCTACTTACGGCACTTACGTCATTTTAAAGAAAATTATGAAATTTGGCGATAACTCAAAAACGGCTTGACCGAATTTATTCAATATAGTTTTCATTGAAAGTACTTATAAGGCCTCATTTTCATGAATTTTTCCATAATTTTTTGAGCCGTGGTTGAAAAGTTAGGGGGGGGACACAATTTTTTTTATTTTCGGAGCGAATATTTACAGAACTGCTGACTTTATCAAAAAATAATGTTTGTAGACCCCTATTATTTTTGAAAGACCTATTCAACGACACCCCACAAACCAGTGTTGAAACGAAAAAAAAAATTCACCTCCACTTAGGTGTTCGAGAGGTACACGAAAAAAAATTTTTTTTTTAGTTTTTATTTTACCGTTTTGTCGGCGTGATACATACACATACTCATACCAAATTTCAGTTTTCTAGTACTAATGATCACGGAGCTAAGCCGCGGACGGACGGACAGACTGACAGACGGACAGACGGGCATGGCGAAACTATAAGGGTTCCTAGTTGACTACGGAACCCTAAAAATGATGCTAACTTAATACTAATGGTGATTTTGTTATTATAGAATGAACTCTCGAGGTGCCTGGGGCAGGCACCAGCTCAGGATGGCCGTGTTGGCGGCGGGTGCAAGTACATCATCAGCATTGCACCGCCGCCAGTGGCGCCATCTACTCCTCAAGGATGAAGTTGGGGTCCCACCACGGGCGGTGTAACGGCGGGGATTGAGAATCAATAAAAGGGCTGCGCCAGAGCGCCAGGCTCTCTTTCGGCTGGTCACGGCTGGTGTTCCTTGCAGTGATAACATGAGGTGTGCGTGTGTGTGCATAATTGTAGTTATTTGACTGTTCCTTTGTTTGTTCATATTATGTTTTATAATAAATATGTATAAATTTATCCGTTGTTTGAAGAATATGCTCCCTCTCTGATCGCTAACAAATGCAGTGTCGAAACGCCATGTAGGTGGCTGTCACTGTCAGATTAATTTATAATTTTGAGGTTACGATTCCTTCTGTTTCTGTACAAAATACCAAACATAAACTGAAATTACAAGATATTAAGCTAATATAACCATGCTAAGCGCAATTAGGAACACCTTGCGTGTTCCCGTTAACAGCGTAGTGCGGATGTTCCAGACATCTGTGCCCTTGGAAACGGAGAAATTCGATCACAAAAGGATACCGGCCACCGATGAAGGTGTCCAAGGCGAAAAGATTGTGGACTTGGACGCTGTGCTTAAACAGTACGTTATTAAAGCTTAAACTCTTCAATCTCTGTCTGTTGTTTTCTGTTTCACTCTTTTATCTAAGAAATATTTTTGTTCATGTGAGCTGTGAGGTTTGCAGGCTATAAATAGGAATAAGAACAATCTTTATTACTAAAAATATTCAAAAAAATATTAATAAAAGTCTTAAACCCACACAGAGCATTAATTATAATTGACTGTGACTGTGCCTGAAGTAGAAATCCTGTTTCTCGGGCTTAGTGTGTGTGCGGGCAATATGGCTGTGTACATATTTACAGCGTTACAGTATTCCTTCCATCTACGTTATGCTGCTGCTTCACAGGAATCTAGATGAACGGTTTTTTATTATAAATAATAATCTATCAGTCTTTTTTTTTTTTACTCCTATCATCTATCTAATCTGATAGTTTGCTAATTGAGTATAAATTATAATATATCTTATTCAAATGTTCAACATATATAAAACACAAGACATAGTACAAGATATTGTCGAATTACATAACCCTTGATCCTTTCAGAAAACAAAATTTATTCCCAACCCTGGATTCAGACAATCAGCTATTTGATGGCACACCGTACAAGCAGTTGCCGATCTGTAACATCCGCGTCAGCCACAACAACACCATCTTCACCATGACCGACCACCTGGGCGCCGTGAAGATCATCAAGTCCTGTGGAATGGAAGGCTTCAAGAACACTAAGAAGGGAACCAATATTGCTGCGCAAACTACAGCTATCACCTTGGCCACTGTAAGTTACGCATTGGCATATGTAAGATTATTTGATTATTGTCCAGAGGGGGCCTGTGTGGGCGTGGCCATGTCCTTTGAGATGAAGTCATGAATCTCTATCCGTAAGCCAAAATCCTGGGCTGGGCAAAAGACCATATTGGGGTGGGTACGGTCCACCCGGCCACCCCCCTAAATACGCCCATAAAGTTATGTGGATCTCTAAGTGTATTTGAATTCTGGCAACAGCTGATTTTGCGATGCTTTTTAATTACACTAGGAATAAACTTTTTACTTAGCATACTATTTTTTCTTGTGAGATCTATGCAAACATGAGATGCAAAATTAGCGCCGCTACCAATTTTTCTTAACTCTAGGCACTGGGAAATCACCCTTAATATTTATTAAATCAATGTATACAATTTTGGTACTTTAGTTTACCGCACACTTGTTAACATCAAAAACTGTTTGGACGTTATGTCAAGTAAACTGAAACATTTTGTAATAATAGTTTTTTGTAGGGCATTTAAATACAAATGAAATTAAATATAAAATAACTGACAATAGAGAAAGACTGGAGGCCTTTGAAATGTGGTGCTGGCGACGAATGGAGAAGGTTAGCTGGACTGAGAAGAGGTCAAACGAGGAGGTGCTCAACATGGTGAATGAGGACAGGTGTCTTTTAAAAACTATCGAAAATCGCAGAGGGAAAATGATGGGACACCTGTTACGACACGACGAATATCTAAAAACTATTATAGAAGGCAAAGTTGAAGGAAGGAGGAAAAGAGGAAGACCAAGAAGAGCTTATATGGACCAAATAAAGGAAAAGGTGAACGTCGTGTCGTACCAGGCCGTCAAGGAGAGAGCTCAAGATAGAGAAAATTGGAAATTGCTCCACCGACAAGAGCCTAGCTCTTAAGTTTATGATGATGATGATGACAATAGAACCAGTTGACTAGACATGTGATATGTGATATGAATTTCCCTTGTAACACACTATTATTTCCGAACCCGAACTTGCGTATGTTTTCAATTTCATATGTCACAGTTTTTTTTCATTATAGTACCACTGCAGTTATTTCGCAATAACCCGTGATTTTCAAAAACTTCGATTAAATTTCAGTTAGGTTAGGTTACCCTCAATTATGGCTATCCTGAGCGTTAGTACATTCTACAAAAGCCAAACAGTAGCGCGATCTATCTCCACCACAGCGTCATCTAGTGGATAATTGTGCCACTAATTGCTTGAGACAAACATTGAACGATTTTGAATCTTACTCCTCAAACAAAAAAAACTATATTTTTTTTCTATGACTTCCCCTCTTTTTGTTGTGATTAATGTGATTATTTTATAGTATGTCTTGTCTTGTCTATAGTTTGTATACTAGCGACCCGCCTCAGCTTCGCACGGGTGCAATTCTGATAAATTATGCATGTATTATACATATAAACTAGGGGTGTAACGAATGTTGATTTTTGGACATTCGCGAATGCGAATGCGAATATTTGACTCTGACATTCGCGAATGCGAATGCGAATGCGAATATTGCCTATTTTGTCAGTAAAAAAAATCAAACGGAACAAAGAGCAAAGAAACTAGCTTGAAAAATGTTAGTTTCTTGGAAAATTCATATAATTTCATTAACACTTATATTCCTGATCTAAAAACGTAAAGAGATTGTCTGATGAACCCACTCTAAGTAATACATTAACAACAAAAAATTTAAAAGATAAAACTATAAATTCCTGAACAGAAATAGTTACATACATTATTAATATCACTTCTAAATAACTGAAATAGGACTGGGCCGGATAAATCTGGTGCATGTCAGAAGATTTGGGGGTTAAAGTGACTACTGACTACCACTTGGGTTCCATCAAATAGAGTGTGGCGTCCCGGCGGACCGCGACGGAGATGGCGAGAGGTCCCGAATGTCTTCCATGAGAACTAACCCAAGACCGGGACACGTGTAAAAATTAGAGAGAGGCCTTTGTCCAACATCAGCAGCGGAACACCGCACCCTCTTAAATAAAATGGATAACATAGCCAGTAAAATTCAAATTATTGAAAATTCAAATTACCTACATTAGTAGGTAGTAATATTTGGGCATATTTAAACCCATACAAATATGACTCACGTTTAACAGTCTTTATCTTTTGTTTATTCATTATTGAGGCCGAAAATGTATGAAAAATATTCGCATAATATTCGCAGATATTCGTGCGAATACGAATGCGAATGCGAATATTCAAAAACTTGCGAATATTCGCGAATGCGAATGCGAATGCGAATATTCGTTACACCCCTAATATAAACCTTCCTCTTGAATCACTTTATCTATTTAAAAAACCGCATCTAAGTCAGTTGCGTAGTTTTAAAGATCTAAGCATACATAGGGACAGTCACTGTCTTGTTTTATACTATGTAGTGATTACGAAATTGTAAAAATCAAATGTTTACATACAGTGTGTTTCACTATTTTGAGGTGACAGAATCGATTTTTTTTTTTACGTCTTTGTATGTGCGCCTGACACGGTTGGACTGATTTAAAACGAATTTTTAACACTGCACTGGTAGCTGGGCATCTCCAAATTAATATCGAATACTTCTTAAGTTTTTACCCAAGTATGGAGAAGTAAAAAAGAGGTTTATAATTTTGTCTTCCGCCCGGACGAAGTTCGCAGGCACTTTTAGTTAGATATAAAACAAACTTGTTCCCCGCTCATCCCACGGGAACACTAATTTTCTTGGGCATAAAAAGTTGCCTGTGTTAATCTAGGGTGTCAGCTACGTTCATACCAAAATGTATCCAAATTGGTCCACCCGTTTGAGCGTGAAGAAGTAAACATACACATAAACAAACTCACAAACTTTCGCCTTTATAATATTAGTGTGTTATAATATTAGTGTGAAGTAGAAGTTTTGTTGAGATTTAATTGACTATAGGATACCGTATATCGTATTATTTTCTGATCTTCTGACTATTCACAATATCGTTTACAGAAAGCAATCGACAGAGGCTACAAGACAATTAGAGTGCGAGTGAGAGGCTTGGGACCCGGCAGACTGGTAAGTTTTATTATGTATTAAATCGGCCAAGTGCACTTCAAAGTCCATACCACTCCATAATTTCTAAAAATAGTATATTAATTTATCATTCAGATGGGATTTTGACTTGAGCTTTAATTTGTCAACTTTTATACTTTTTATCTGTCATTTGTGAGGTACCTATTTTCCAAAAACGCTTCTATTTTTTAAGATAGAAAAACCCGACGCGTTGTTTTTAGGGTTCCGTACCCAAAGGGTAAAAAACGGGACCCTTACTAAAGACTTCGCTGTCCGTCTGTCACCAAACCGTATCTCATGAACCGTGATAGCTAGACAGTTGAAATTTTCACTGATGATGTATTTCTATTGCCGCTTTAACGCCAAATTCTAAAAAACAGAATAAAATAAATATATAAGGGGTGTCCCATACAATGAACGTGATCAGTTGCGTTAACTTTGCACCTCATTAGTATCCGGCGCCATACATACCAGGTGCAAACTTAAGATAGGATGAGTACGGAACACTCGGTGCGTGAGTCAGACTCGCACTCGGCTAGTTATTTTTTTTCTTATAACTTTTGAATAATGATAAGTGATCAACTACGTCTCGACCCTCGACCATACTCGTCCATCTATTGCTTAGTTTCCAGCCTCAACAACAATGTATGGTAATACGGTATTTGACTATACTGAATATAAATTGTGGCATTGAAACCACTAAACACACATTAAAAAATACGCGGAACCAAATAAACTATCACTAACTTTTGGACATTATACTATTTTTAATTGTACAATAACTAAAAAGAAGACGTGTTTTGACTACTGTTTTTTATGACGTCACATGCCTGTATCATCATGGAAGCTTCATACTAACAGATCGTTTTTGACATTTCATAAAGAGTAGCTGATTTGAGCTGTCATCTAATACCGTATTCCAGGCGGCGGTGAAAGGCCTGCAGATGGGCGGGCTGCAGATCGTGTCCGTCACGGACGCCACGCCGGTCTCGTGGAACCCGCCGCGCCCGAGGAAGGCGCGTCGGCTGTAATGCCTCTATTACACTCCCCTAAGTCACTGACGAGAGGGATGCAGCTATACTCGACGCCACGTAGCTTGGCAATAGCGACCAATGACTCCTCCTACCATGAAACTCCATTTCTAATAACGACACTTTTTTTTGTTCCCCGTAACGACCATTTTTACTTTTATTGCTACACCGTGGTAGAGGGTGTCTGGGCGTGGAGGGAGCGGTCGTTACGGGGAACAAAAAAAGTGTCGTTATTAGAAATTGAGTTTCATGGTAGGAGGAGTCATTGGTCGCTATTGCCAAACTACGTGGCGTCGAGTATATATGCGAGACACGTATGGAGATAATTCCATCTCACGATGCGTATTGCTGCAACCCGCTCGACAGTGGCTAATTTAGGAAAGTAATAGCTGCATTACGTCGCTCCTACATCACTAGCACGACTGACATAAGACTCTTTCTCACGCGAGATCTACCTATCTCTTTATGTGCGCCAAGAATCGCGTGGCACAGTTGTGTTAGACTGGTTGTTTCACTTAGATTATACTGTAGTTGATATAACTTATTGTAAATGTTGGTTAAAATAAAAAGCTTTATAAGAAATTATGATTTATATTTACAATCTTATCTAACAAACATTTACTGTTATTGTTGCGTCTCATAAGGGAGTAATTAGCCTTTTGACAGTCCTGTCGCCGAGTATCCCAGACGGCAAGCTGACTGTCCAAAAATTCATGAAATACCTGAATATTTCTAGGCTAACAGTATCTTACTCCAATGTAAGATAAACCGAGCGATTTACAGTAGATGCGCGTTTTCCAAAAAAACTTTACATGACCTTTTCAATTCATAAGCAAAAAAAAAAGCGCCCCAAAATGTGAATCCAGACCGTCACGTTTTCTATATGACTGTTATCTTATCTTTATTCTTTTAATTTAATACAACATTTTGGGACACTTATTCTTGTGATAGGTTCAAATGTACAAACGATTTTGATTAAAATAAGCCTAAAAAACAACAAAAAAAAGTGAATGTATACTTTTTTGGAAAACGCCCAGATGCTTGTGTAGTTGTTCTATTCTTGACAGGGCTGTAAGCCATCAGAACCCGTATTTGGATTGTGTCTGCCGCTTCGACATCCTGTTGTTCGCCCATTGGTTCTGCAGCTCCACCTCGTTCGCTTTGGCCTGAAAATTAATAATGTAGTTGATGGGATGTGTACAGAAACAATTGACGCACATTTTATTATACCTGTAGAATAAGCATTTAGCTATGAACTAATCTGAAACTATAAGACATACATAGGTATATTCTTGAACCATGCTGGTGTTATCAGTCCCTTGGAGAGCTACCCATGTTTGCTGTATCTTACCAGGTGCGCCAGGTATGTGATCTGGTGCTTTCTCTTCTGCTGACCAGTGGGCTTGTTGCCTCTCCGCTTGCTGCTGGAGACTCTTGCTGATGTTGTCCCTTGGCGAGCCATTCATGCTTGCTGTATCTTATCTGGTGCGTCAGGTACGTGATCTGGTGCTTCCTCTTCTGCTGGCTGGTAGGCTCGTTGCCTCTCCGCTTGTTGCTGGAGACTCTTGCTGATGTTGTCCCTTGGCGAGCCACCCATGCTTGCTGTATCTTACCTGATGCGCCAGGTATGTGACCTGGTGCTTCCTCTTCTGCTGATTGGTGGGCTCGTTGCCTCTCCGCTTGCTGCTGGAGACCCTTTTGCTGGAGTCGTCCGTCAGTCCCTTGGCGAGCCACTCATGCTTGGTGTATCTTACCTGGTGCGCCAAATATGTGATCTGATGCTTCCTCTTCTGCTGGCTGGTGGGCTCGTTGCCTCTCCGCTTGCTGCTGGAGTCCCGCTTGCTGGTGTCGTCCGTCAGTCCCCTGGCGAGCCACTCATGCTTGCTGTATCTTACCTGATGCGCCAGGTATGTGACCTGGTGCTTTCTCTTCTGCTGATTGGAGGGCTCGTTGCCTCTTCGCTTGCTGCTGGAGACCCTCTTGCTGGTGTCAGTCCCCTGGTCAGCCACTTAGGCTCGGTGTATCTTACCTGGTGCGCCAAATATGTGATCTGATGCTTCCTCTTCTGCTGGCTGGTGGGCTCGTTGCCTCTCCGCTTGCTGCTGGAGACCCGCTTGCTAGTGTCGTCCGTCAGTCCCCTGGCGAGCCACTCGCGCGCGTCGGCGAGCACCTCGCTCTGGTTCACGTCCACGATCTGGATGTCCTCGCGCTTGCGCTTGCCGCGCGCGCCGCACAGTTTCATTATCTGGAAATGCATGATTCAACTTTAGGACGCCATTATCGACAACTTCGGCACGCACAGGTTCAACGCCAATAAGGTATGACATCATTATCATATCAGCCGATAGACGTCCACTGCTGGACAAAGGCCTTCCTCAAAGTTCTCCACAACGATTGGTCTTGCGCCGCCCTCAAGTACGACATCACTAAATGAAATTTCATTTTTTTTTTAAATCTTCGACCCAAGCTATCACAGCTAAGAACCATCTCGACAGACAAGGCTTTTGATAAATAAAACTGCATCCAAATCGGACCATTCGTTTGGGGGTTAAAAGGAAATTAAAAAGTGTAAACATGTAAGTAAAGTTTAAAATTCAGTTTAGAATTTATAAAAAACTAGCGACCCGCCCCGGCTTCGCACGGGTGCAATGCTGATAAATTATGCATGTATTCTACATATAAACCTTCCTCTTGAATCACTCTATCTATTAAAAAAAACCGCATCAAAATCCGTTGCGTAGTTTTAAAGATTTAAGCATACAAAGGGACATAGGGACAGAGAAAGCGACTTTGTTTTATACTATGTAGTGATTTGCTTTGTAAATCTCAGGAGGTAAAATCAATAACAATTGCAGTACTTACGGCTTCTTCGTCCAAAGCGTCATTACTAGATCCTGGCGCCGGGTAGCCATTCTCATAATTGGCACTTGTATCATATTCCATACCACCTGATGCAGTGTATTCAGGCTGTACCTCTTCTTGAACTGTATCTGCTTTGAAATAAGATTGAAGATCCCTTGGCTGCTGTGGTGGCGACACATTTTTAATTTGTTCTTTTTTCAAACTAACTTTTTCATCTATATCTAAAGGCATGTCTTCTGGCAATTCAACTGGTTTGTTTATGGAGAAGAAATCATTCTGCACTTCATCATCACTGTCGTCTGAATAGTCTATGGCCAGGCTTTCTGGTTTATTTTTCTTAATTGGCGGCAACGGCCCTTTTTTCTTTGCCGTCGGAATGTTCGGCTTGGGTTTTTGGGTGAGAACGTGAGGTATCAACGACTTTGTTGTTGCAGTAACTGCATTTCGTGGTTGGGGCAGTATACTCAGAAGGCCTGACTTTTTCTGAAAATAATGCGACATAAATTATGAATCAGAATGAGATCATAAATTATACCTGGGTGAAGACCAAAAAGTTTGCAACGTTAACTCACCCTTAACTCACTCAATAATAACTCAATAATATTAGTGTCAAAGTCTCCATTGTGCGACGACAGTTAACCTTTCAATAATGTACCTTAATGTTCTATTTTAAGGTTCTTTATTGTATCGTTATTTTTTGTCGCACAATGGAACTTTCTCAATTGTTTTTAATTCCTCGCTAACGATGACTTCCAACTTTTTGGTCCTGACCCACCTATTTGAGGATTCGAAATATAGAACTATGTAATTAATAACACAACATTTTTACAAAATTTTAGTTACAAGATCAAAATCAACTTTAATATAATAATAATATTTCAAATTTCAATCAAGTTTTTAAGGAATTAAAAACTTGATTGAAATTTGAAATGACAAAAATTGTGTGTAAAGTGGCAGACACAAGTGTGTTTTACATTCACATGTACATTTCATTGAACTGATTTTCAAGCATTAGAACCACGCCAATTTTAACACCCACAACTCCCACAAGACATGAATCTTGGATACTTTGCTGCCTAAAATGATATTCAATTGAAGTTGATGTGCAAAAATAAAAATCTTGTGAATCAGGATCATAAGAAATTAATAAAAATGTTTAATAAGTAACAGTGATATCCACTTGCTTTCTTCGAAACTCGAGTTGAACTCTATTTATATAGTAAAATATAAGAGCATTGACAGTTAAAGCAATTAAGTGGGTATGTACATGTCCAGATTCCAACCAGCTTGATTATGCTGTTGAGCATTATGGTCTAACAACAACAGGCAGATGGTATGGCAGAGATAAGTGATCCTATACACTGTTTTTTTTTTTTTATACCTAGAACTGCAGCATACCAGTACCCAAAAAAATATTGTTTTTGCTATACATAGTAATTAAATATTTAAACTATAAATTATTCTAAAATTTCCTTTAAAATGATCTAATAATTAGTGTCAATTATGATGCTTAGGCATTGGACTTTAGCAGACTTCTGATAGCACAATAGCCCTCTAATCTACCATGCTATCAGAAGTCCAGTACCTAATGTTGATGTTTGAATACGAAACTGCACAACTGAACATAATTATTGACAGACCTTTTCAACTAGTTCACAACTGATTAAGATGAATTATTGAATATTTTGTAAATAGTGGAAGTTAGGATACAAGTGTCTTCAAGAAATAAATAAGAAACACTGTATACATATATATTACTATAGCATAAACATCCAATTTCTTAACCAATTATTTATTTATTTATTCAAATGGCAGGGTTGTACGTTGAATACAGCTTAGCTTATATATTAAGTTTGAGACTCATTAGCCATTTAACCAATTATTAATGTATAACAGAGGCATCTCTAGCCCATGTCGCGCCTGTGTGCAAACTTTACCCTAAATGGAGCAACCATTGACCCTCGGACCGCTGTGCTCGTGTGTAATGTAAACCCTGTACTGTAGATAAAGATGCCTCTAATGTATAAAGTGATCCGTGATCAGATCTAGGATGCAATTTCTGGGGGTTTAAGTCCATAATTTAGATCCGATCACTGAAAATGATACTTCCATATACCCATCTGTTAAAAATCATGTATCGGGTTGTTTTCTCAATGATAACAGATGTTACTTACCCCATTTGCTTTCTTGGGTTTCACAACAGGTGCAGCCTCTTCCACATCTTTGAACTAAATAAAGCAAATAAATAAAATATTGATTATTAAACAAGAACACAATTACTTAATTCAAAATTCGACGACGCGTTTGGCTCGGTTTGTAGACACCTGCCTACTGAGTCGGCGGTCCCGGGTTCGAATCCCGGCCGGGGCAAATATTTGTGCAAATATTTGTTCTTGGGTCATGGATGTTATCTATACCGGGTGATCAATCCAAATGGGTCAGTGGGGAGAAGTCACAAACTATAAGAGATAGGGAAATCTGTTTTTAGGAACCATGGCGTCGATTTTTGATTTAATAAAAACTGCATTATTTATTTTTCATAAATTCTATACATTATTTCATACATAACCCAGTCAAAACCGCTGTAAAGATTGTTACAGTATGACATGCGATTACTTACAGAATTTTAACCAGGTTTAATTCCCATGTAAGTATGAGATTTATAAAAAAATATTGATTGCAGTTTCTATTAAATCTAAAATCGACGTCATGGTTCTTAAGAACACATTTTCCTATCTCTTATAGTTTTCGTTTTCTCCCTACTGACCTATTTGGATTGATCACTCTGTATATGTATTTATATATTATGTATATCGTCATCTAGTACCCATAGTACAAGCTTTGCTTAGTTTGGGACTAGGTCGATTTGTGTATGATTGTCCCTTAATATTTATTTATTTATTTATTTAAGATCTTGGACAATCAAACAGATTATAAACACTTACAGATGAGCATAACCACTCAATTGCTTCGAATTTTGAGTTGGACTCTATTCATATACTAAAATAAGAGCGATGACAGGTAGCCGTAGTTACCAAAAGCAATCTAGTGGATAACCACTAAATGTCCTTAAGCTGTCATTATTGATATTTATACAAAAATATATTAATGTAATGAATTTTAGAATTACATTTTTTAATTGAATCTCAAATTAATAAAAAATAACTTACATCACTGAGAGAGGGCACCGTAATTTTAGCTTTAGGCTTCACTATAGGAATGTCAGTTTCCTTTTTATGTAAAAACTCGTCATCCTCCTCCACAACTGCGGGCTTCTTGTAGGTGGGTTGAGGCAGCAGGTTAAACAGGCTTTGAGATTCCACATTATCCTGTATACTCGGCTTTGTTACTGATGGCGCTGGAACTATTCAACATTATTTAAAACTTAGTCATAGTATAGTTATCAAAACATACATACATTTTACAAGTACTGATCGAAGGCATTACCTTCTTCTTTCTTGGTTAAAATGACTGCAGAAGCAGTAGATAATTCATTTTCTTCATCTTCAAATTCGCTGGAGTCACTATTGTCATAAGCTACTAAAGCCATGGTTTAAATATTTGTGTGAATCTGTGAATAGTTTTTCTATTTTAAATGTTTGTTTTCGACTTCCGACTCGTTGTCTTTACTTTTTGACAATGACAATTGACAAATGAAATGACAGTATGACAAGATTGACAAGACACAGGTAAGAAAAAAAAAATATCATGAGTAGTTTGCGTTCAAGGTTTTTTAGTAAATTTGAATACTGCTCTGGTCAGCGGAAACACAAAGGCCGAAAGCTGGCAAGAAACTCATGCCATACGTTTTGCACGTTCTACGTGAGAACAGGACACGAAGCAAATTTGATAAGTTTCTGCGAGTGTGTACAATGTGTGTACTTACGTCAATGTTACATGTCCATAGACTATAACTACGATTGATATACTAAAAATCCTAGCAGACGTAGCGAATAAGTTTAGAAAAAAAAATTGACTAGTCAACAATTCAACATTACGCGAACGCGAAACGAAAATCGCGAAATTTCCAAAATTTCTTGATAAATTCATTTTTTTGTTCAATACAATCGTTATAAAGCTGTGTTTTCTTCTATTTAATCCACAGTTCCGTAGCTTTAAGCAAATAGTCGAGTAAGTCTCCAAATGAATACAATAAATACGAAAAAAGAATTTTAATTATGTTACCCTAGGTTACATTTCAAAAAGTGTTCGACCCTTATTCAGAGAATTTATTATTTCAGCATCATAAATTAGCATTTTTTTACATCATCATGCCAAAGAAATTTGTCGGTGAAAACAGCAAAGCTGTGGCAGCACGGCAGCGCAAAGAGGATGCAAAGAATGAGAAAGACGCGAAACTCAAGAAGACGATCGAAGATTCAGCATGGGAGGATAACGACGATAAACTGAAAAAGAAACAGCAGAAAAAGGTTGGAATTTCCATTTTCAGGTTATTAAATTACGATTAGGTTTAATTGCAAGCTGAGAAGAAGGGTAATCCCAGGATTGAAATTTTGACCCTATTTGTGATTCACTGTGATGACCAACTTGGAACACGTTTACTGAGACCGCACTGTCACTGTATGTGAATCATCTGTGTTGTAATTAGAGTATTGGTAGTATAATAGTCCAGCAGTACTCCGGACACTAGTTTAGCAGAATACGGGATGTGGTTGGTAAACTCGTGTTCATGCATGCCTAGGCAGCGTCTTTTGTTTAGTGCAGGATTATCAACATGGTACTGTACTTTCTAGATAAAAAAATAAATAAGTAAATCGGACAGCCTCACACAGATCAGTCTAGTTCCACAGTAAGCTCTAGTATGCTTGTGTTATGGACACTAGACGACGATAAACATACTTATATACAAATAACATCCATGACCCAAGAAATATTTGCCCTTGCCAGGATTCAAACCCAGGACCGTTGGCTCAGTAGGCAGTTGCTTAACCACTGCGCCAACCGTGTCATCTAGATGTCTCATTATTCATTTATTTATATTACAAAATATAATTTTGATTTAAATTATAATAGAAAATAAATAAATTACAATTAAAATACTACACAAGTAAAACTAAAGTACCTAAAACATATAACTAATGAACTAAACATTTCTAAAGTATCTAAGAATTTAATACTTTTACAATTTGGAGTGGTGTCTGTGTGTCCGGCTCTCCTTAGAATATTCTTAAGGTTCATTTTGCTAAAGAGTAATTTTATGATAGTTATGTTGTGAAACCTGACCACTAAACATACTCATAGTAATCTACCAAAGCATTATTATCTTCATAAAAGAGTTAGTCTAGGTAGGCTTGTAGTTGGATTTAGGAGCTCTTATTATATTTAAATTGTTTGCATTACAATATCTTCGCAGGTAGCAAACATAAAGTAATTTAAGCTGGTATAAAGGCTGTATAAGTGCATATGCATCCTGTGTGCTGCTTGTGGTACATACATTTGATAATATTTTAGAACTCCAACCTGTTGAGTGCCCAGATAGATGCACTACATAGCAAACAATTGGGTACAGTTTTCCGTCAACATAATTAGCTTGAATCTTGATGTTTATAATTGTTGTTTTATAGGATGAACAAGAAAAGAAGCGTCTAGAACAGCTACAAAAGAAGCAAGAGGCCAAGGCTCTGCTGGAGAAAGAGATGGAATCAATAAAGCCGGCGACCAAAGCGGCCCCCGCGCCCAAGGTCACGCGGGCGCAGATCTCCAAGATCCAGGAGAGGAGCGCCGCCAAGGCCGAACCTGTCAAACCTGTGGTGAGATAGAAAATACCTCAAATCCAAATGAAGGGTATACAAAGGAAATACCATTTTTTGAATCTTTTAAAAACAATTCAAAATGTTGAGCAATGAACTAAGCCAAACGCCGCAAACTACGTCCTCTCAGGGTGAAGCCACACAAGCGTCATTTGACTCGCGTAATTTGGCACAAGTATGGCGCGACCGAAATTACGCGACTCAAATTACGCTCCTCTGGCTTCACTTACTTTTGCCAACTAACTATAGTTGCGTGGTTGTCGTGTAAGATGGCGTTAGTAGTATAGTATAACATCTGTACTTTTCAATATGGTAGGTATGTTTACCCTGATGCTGGCGCACTCGTTGTGAGTTTTTTTTTAAAGATAATGACTGAAAAGGTGTTATTTACTTGGAAGGTGCACTCTTCAATTAGTTCAAATCATAGTCTTTTGATTCTTACCGAGTGGTGTGGCACCCACATTGACACACAATACAATAACGCCAATGAATCTACACAACTCTGTAGTACATATATGTAAGTTTCGGGTAGATTCATATTGTATATGCATACCCTCCGGTTGTAACAATAAATCAGTGTTCAACTAGCAAGCTGCGTTTCACTGCAAACTCAATAAACAGGACAAAGTAGTAAGCGAATATTCGTGTTTTTCCAGCCGTCGCGAGTGGTTCTGGAGGAGCCGGCGCTGGAGGAGAATCTCAACCGGGTACAGCTGGACGCGGAGGTCGCGCAGTCCGTGGATGAGGCTATATCTCTACTCAGGTACAGAAATAATGAAATTCGTAACATAATTACAAAACAACACACACGTTATGCTATTAGTTATGTTCCGAAATGGTCTCTTCATCAGTATGATGCTAACTCGCTAGTCAGTGCTGATCAGATCAGATCAGACCGTACCATAATTCTAACATTTATATTCAGATTACGAAATGGTTACTCATATTTGTCGCTAATCTCTTAATCTCAAATATATGATATTCCACTATAGGCTATTTCGTCTTGTTCCTTAAATACCAGAATTGCAAAATCTAGCATTTTGCAATTCTGGTTACCGATTTATCCGATTTCTGAAATACCAAATTCCTGAAACACCAGATTTTCTATTTACCGTAATTATTTTTATATCCGAGTACCAAACGTCTTCCCTCCCATCCCTCATCAGAAGGAACTCTTTAAAACAGAATTCCAATGATACTAGGTTTTTGAAACGCTAGTCCGTAAAACACACTCCAAATACTTGAAACACCTTCTTACCATATTTACTAGGTTTAATTTCAAAAAATGTACGACGCGTCGTCCACTCCCATTGGCGTATATAGGGGGGTGGCCGGGTGGGCCGAGCCCACCCCAGGATTTTGGGTTACTGATAGAAATTCATCGTTTCATCTCATAGGCCACGGCCAGGCCCACCCCCAGGCCCCCCCTGAAAAATAATGTTAGATACGCCAATGTCCACTCCTCGTCCACTACTACTATAATTTTTTAAAATTAAATATGACATAGGGCTTAAATTTCAATATTTGGCATAGAATCGAGTCGCCGTTGAGTTGTTATAATGTGCGAAGACCTTTAATGATATTTTGGGCTATAGGGTTTTTCTTATAGGGCAGTTTGTCATTTATAAAACTGAAAAAAAAAGATCTGATATTTTGGGAATCAGATATTTGGTAATTATGGTTTAAAAGGAACAACCGGGCTATATTCACGCGCGATCTTTATCTTTTGTAACATATTTTCTTTATCTTATTTTAAGTATCCACAGCTTACACAACATAATTCGTGTGTAGTATAATAAAACTCTGTTAAACCATTGATACAAGGATCAAAGCTCCAAGAAAAAGGGAATTTGCGTAACCTGGTGGAAGAGACCAGGAATCGAACCCGATACCTCTGGATTGCCGGTCCAGCGGGTTAACCTTTCCGCCACCCTAACGCCCAAGCAACCTTTCGATTTTTTCCTTATGCTTTGTGTGTATATTTTGGCATTGTTTTGTGGTGTGTACCCACATAAAAAGAGACATTACATGTTTCATAAATTTAAAAACTATTGTTTTCCAGTGATAAGGCAGAGATCGACCGGCACCCCGAGAAGAGGCTGAAGGCGGCCTACACCGCCTTCGAGGAGGTGGCGATGCCGCGGCTGAAGGCCGAGAACCCCACGCTGCGGCTCTCGCAGCTCAAGCAGCTGCTGCGCAAGGAGTGGCTCAAGTCTCCGCAGAACCCGCTCAACCAGAACATCAGCTCTTAGAGTTAGCTAGTCAGTGGCTGTTGTGTAAGTCTATGGTTGGTGTCCCATCACAGTATTAATTATTTTACAGCCTGTAAAGTCCATATAAAATAAATAAAGACCAGATAATCTCACACAAATCGATCTAGTCCCAAATTAAGCTCAAGAAGGCTTGTGTTATGGGTACTAGACAACGGTATACATACTTACATAGATAAATATATACTTAAAGACATGGAACAACGATGACCCAAGCACAAATATCCGAGTCCATCACACAAATATTTGCCCTGGCCGCGATTTGATCCCGGCTCAGTAGACAGGTGCTTACAAACTGCGCCAACCGCGTCGCCCATATCAAATTTCTTTAACATGCAAGTACAATCAAAGAGAAAATTAAAGTTTATTTGATGTTGAGTGTATAGTAGAGACTACGGAGAGTGTTAAAGACGGAAAAGTTCTCAAATTATGCCAATTATAATTCTCTCGCTAAAAATGTCTCTTGTCTGATTTCTAATTACAAGAAGGGTGAATTGCCTGGTCTTCACCTTGCTTCTGACAGGATCTCTCCAGTGTATTATTATTAGTAAACGTTGTTTCACAAACGTTTATTATCCTTAATGATTGCTTATTTCGACGTCTCGGTTAGAAAATCAAGAATGCAACAAAATAGACAATCTTGAACACTAAAACGCCAAGCAATTTACGCATAACACTGTAAGCAGTAACATTATTTGCAGACTTTGAAGAAGCACTCAAAAAGTTAATTAACATTTGTTTAAGTAAGGTAAACACTCATTTTTCACATAAACATTTCCTTCACATAATTTATTGTTTAAAAATCGTTTGTACTAGGAACATTGTAAATAAAAAATATATATTGATTATAAATCACTCTGGCTCATTACTGTACTGCAAAGGTATCCCCTTCCTGCCCTGCTCAGCCATTTTCACTTCAGTCTCTCCTAGTTTCTGCTCCAATCCCTGCCAGGAGCGGTCCTGTAGATTCCTACCTATATTTTCCAAAGCCCAGTTCTGTTTAGCCTCCAACTCTAAGCCGCTCCCCTCCGTAGAGTTTACTTTAGTTTCTCTAATTTTCCCCGTTATAAGACTGACATCCGTCAATTCTTTCACATGGTTGATATCACAGTAGTATTTCCTTCCCGGGAGCAGGTCTCCATAGTCGGTGATATGGTTGGTGAAGTAGGGTTCCCGGTTGGAGTTCAGCGCCACTTCAAGCTCGAACGGGTACACTATGGGTTTGTAGAAGTCTCTGTTGCTGTACAGATCGTTTTCAGGGCACGCTACCATTACGTAGATATCGATCTGAAACAAAGCAGGATTCTTGGTATGATGTGATCGAGAAATCAATAATAACTTTAGTATATTATGAATTACAGTCACAGACAGAATGATGACAAGTCGCAAAGTTAGTCTATGGGGTAAACAAGCAATCGGGAATCGTTCTTATTGCCAACCGGCAATGTGAGTTATACTCTTGCATTATAGATAACTTTGACACGCGATTCATGTCGCGCGACAAATACTACCTGTCACTTTCTTTTCAATACAGTGCGAGCAAGACAGGAGATGCTGACTCGCGCTAGCCCTGCAGATTTTATTAATAGAAGTGCAAAACTCAGTTAAGAATTTAGGCAGCGCTATATCAACCTCAAATGTAGGCGACGGCAGCTATTTGCAAGGGCTCAGTCACAACTTGATTTATGCTAATGATGGCCATGGTGAGTGTTCCAGTCCGCTGGGACACCAGTAGGAGTGCTGAGCGCAGTGAAGGACACTAGCTCATTAAACTTACCTCAGGGAAGTTAGCCAGCTTGGCCACATTGGGCTTGCCCACGGACACGATGTAGCTCTTCTTCCCATTAACTCTGCACAGCTGCTTGAGTCGACTGATGATGTCCTTGGTGAGCGCGCCGGCCAGCTGGCACACCAGGACGCCGACCACCGCCGCGTCCTTACACTTCTCCACGAGGAAGCGCCGCCGCTTGAACCAGCTGGTCTCGTCCATGCGCTCCAGTGTGCTTATTCCGGGGTCTAGGAGGTACCATTCTTTAGCTGAAATATTTAAAGATTAAGATGATGATTTTTTATGTTTCTCCACTCCATTTCTGCCGTGTATGATATTAAAAGGAGATGAAAAAAAAACATTAGTTATACCACCAGATTAATAATAAAACCCAACAAATACTTATAAAAAAAGACATAGTCTATAGACTTTTTTTTATTATTAGCACCTTTTGAAATCGGTACTAAACAATGAATTAAAAAAGTGTAACATAGATGGCGCGCATGAGGCGTAACTATAGGACTACTAGCGCCATCTATGCAAATTCTAGGAACTCCATACGACACAAAGTTGGATAAAAATGTCACCATAACACCTTAACACCATTGAAAAATAAATCAACAAGACCATTTTACCTGCAACAGATATTGTATAGTTAAACAGCGTTTGTCCCTTGGAGCCCATGTAGATGCAAATGCAATCCTTCAAGTCGTCTGCAGTGTGCACCTGGCCCTGCGCATCCTTCACCACCCTGCCGAGAAACCTGTGTTCATGCTCCTTTATCGATATTTCCGCTGTGTAGCTTTGTGGGTAGAGTGTGTACCAGGCTGTTGCTAATTTTTCTGAAAAAAGGGTTAGAATAAATAATAAGTATCAGTCAACGTCACACAAACTTATCTATAGTTCCATAGTAAGCTCTATTAGGCTTGTTATGGGTACTGGACAACAATTTACATAGAAAACCTCAACAACCTAGTAACAAAACATTCTAGTTCATCACACAAATATTTACCCTTGCCGGGATTCTAATCCAGTACTGGCTCAGTAGCCTGCAGAGTCAGGGTCGGCTTACGGAGCTGACATAGTGCAATCACAATCAAAAATGAACATTTTCTGGTTCCAATTTGCGTAGCACATCAATACCTTAGAGCACAATCATACTAACTATTTGGAGATAGTAGTTGCAATAGTGCACAACTCTAGGTGCTTTAAATTACATTGGCAAAGCAAAATAATTGTAATTATTAGGAGTGTGAACTAAGGTATCAACTGACAAATATGACAGATCTTTCACACTAACACTACTACATAAATTTCAATTCAAATGTTTAGAAAAAATATGACATATTTTCAGATTTTTCATACTAACACTACTACTACATAAATTAATCACCAATAAATCACAATTCAGAATCATCATCACAAATTACCTTTACAGTGTTCAAACTCAGCATCATAAAACAGGCACAGTGTTTCATCATCAAAGTTGGATTTGTCCCGCAGCATTTTAACCGCTTGGTCCACATTTAAGTCCTGTTTCGGAAGCACTGTGAACACGGGAATGCTCCACGTGGAGAAGCAGCTGTGTCCGTAATGGATGACTGCTTCTCCTTTCACATGCATAGCAGCCACTGTGTCTACACAACAACTGGAATATAAATGGGGTCACATTACTGAATACATTAAAATATCTGATGTTTGGTACTTTTTCCCTGAGAAGTTATTGCAAAAAGTGTAATGATAAACATATGATACTGTTATGATTATACCGGGTTTTTTTTAAGGGTTTGGTGCACAAATTATTATGCGCACTAGGCAACAGTCATTGTGGTTAAAGGTATTAAATAAATTGCTAAAAGAAAATGGGCAAGGCAGAGAACTATATAAGTGTATACAAAAAAATAAACTAAGCGTACTTTCCACTGGTGAGCCTACATATTGGCCCACAGACCCCAATAAGACCCCAGATTTACTGGACTTCTTCATAATCAAAGGAATCTCTACTCTCTACTCTTCTGTAGAATCAAACCTGGATGGTTCCTCAGATCACACAGCAATAATAGCCACAATAAGTACAGGGGTTATATACAAGGAGCCTAATGAAACATTGTACAACTGCCAAACAGACTGGGAGAGCTTTAGTGACTATATTGACACCAGAGTAAATCTTAATATCCCACTAAAATGTGAAGAGGATGTTGATGAGGCCACATTTTACATAACAAATTTAATTCAAGAATCGGCGTGGAAATCAACACCCCCACTTGAGCTTGGACAGAGAGGCGCTAACCTACCTTTAAAAATTAGAGAAATGATAAACCAAAAAAGAAAATTGCGTCGTCGTTGGCAAATAAGTCGAAACCACAATGACAAGACAGCTCTAAATAGGGCAAAGAAAACGTTAAAAGACATGATAGCACAACATGAAAATGATACACTGCAGGACCGACTCCTATCACTATCACCAACAAAATCAAACAAACATTCTCTATGGAAGTTTACCAAGAGCTACCGAAGGCCACAACCAATAAATCACCCTATAAAATTGGCCAATGGGACTTGGGCCAAAAGCTCTCAAGAGAAAGCCGATGTATTCAGTGAATTCCTCGCTAAAACATTCAAACCAAATAACCCTTGTATAGGCGCTGTAGAGGCTGACATCGATGACATCCTACTGCAAGACCATCAAATGTCCCTCCCTATTAAACCTACAACACCCAGGGAAATTTCTAGAGAAATCAGAAACTTAAGAGACAAAAAAGCACCAGGATTCGATTTAATCACTGCTGAAGTACTGAAACGTCTACCCACGAGAGCTATAACATTCTTAACAATCCTCTTTAATAGCATACTCAGACTACAATATTACCGAAAGTTATGGAAAGTCTCGACAATTAGCATGGTACTAAAACCTGGTAAACCGGCAAATGAAGTCTCATCTTACCGCCCGATAAGCCTACTACCCGTCTTGTCGAAGCTTTTTGAAAAAACTTTATTAAAAAGACTTCACCCAATCCTGGAAGAGAGAAAAACTGTCCCAGACCACCAGTTCGGTTTTCGCTCCTGCCACTCGACCATCGAACAGGTACACAGGGTCGCCCACAAAATAAGAGAAGCCTTGGAAAAGAAGGAATATTGCTCGGCAGTATTTTTAGATGTACAGCAAGCATTTGATAAAGTCTGGCACAAGGGCCTGAACTGCAAGCTCAAGATTAACCTGCCTCATAATTTCTACACATTATTGAAATCATACCTCGAGAATAGAATTTTCCAAGTGTGCCATGGCAATTGCACGTCTAAACTGTGTACTATAGAAGCTGGTGTACCCCAAGGATCTGTCTTAGGACCAGTTCTTTACTCCATATTTACATCAGATATCCCTCAAAGTGAAGAAACCTTAACAGCGACATATGCAGATGACACTGCAATCCTAGCCAACCATAAGAACCCCATTGAAGCCTCTCGAAAACTTCAAAGGCACTTGGATGAAGTTGACAAGTGGTTTAAGAGATGGAGAATTCAAGCAAGCCCGGCAAAGTCAAATCATATCACATTTGCTCTCAGGAAAGGTGACTGCCCTCCGGTAGAAATGGGAAGTGAAACTCTACCCCACAAATCATGCGTCAAATACCTTGGGATGCATTTAGACCGAAGGCTTACCTGGAAAGAACATATCAACTCTAAACGTATAGAAGCAAACTTAAAATTCAAAGATATGTACTGGCTAATTGGCAGACAGTCAAAGCTATCCCTAGAAAATAAAACGTTAATTTATAAATCAATCCTGAAACCGATATGGAGCTATGGAATCGAGCTGTGGGGAACAGCAAGTCACTCTAACGTTGAAATTCTACAACGCTTCCAAAACAAAGTCCTGAAAACCATAACTAACTCACCATGGTTCATAAGAAACAATGAAGTACATGAATACCTCGAAATGGAGACTGTCAAAGAGACTATAAGAAAAAGAAGTCTGAAATATAAAGAACGGCTCAATAGACATGTGAATGTGCTGGCACATGATCTCACTGATACCACAAGCAATACTAACCGCCTCAAGAGGGCGCACATCATGAACCTGGACAAAACATAATAAAAGTAAAAAAAAAAAAAAAAAAAAGGAACCAATAATGGGCAGTATATCAGTGGATCTGCTTCCCTCCATGTACTTATTACACATCCACAGTTCTGATTATGGCCTATATGGCTGATTGCAGAAAGATAAATATTAAAAAAAAAAAAAAAAAAAAAAAAAAAAAAAAAAAAAAAAAAAAAAAAAAAATCTACAATACTACACACTCATAGATTTAACTACTATTTATAGATAATTTCATGCTTTTCCCATGCATGACTGGATTTTCAATCAATAAAGAACCCAATTTACTTCAGAAAACATGGAAAAAGTAGAAATGATTTACTTATTTAATGATGACTAAAAACACAATTATATCGCGTTATAACCACGAGCAATACCAAATGTATGATGAGCCAAACGTTATTAAGACCATAAAGATCGGACGCCTGCGATGGGCAGGGCACATGCTGCGAATGGACGAGGCCAGAGTACCCAAACGCCTTCTAGAAGGCCGACCGGAGGGTCGCAGAAGTAGAGGCAGACCCAAGCTCAGGTGGTTGGACGGCGCCGAACAGGATAGCAAGATCTTAGGAGTGATAAGTTGGAGAAGGAAAGCCATGAATAGATCGGACTGGAGAGATTTGCTAGACCAGGCTAAGGCCCACCCGCGGCTGTAATGCCTCAGATGATGATGATGATGAAAAACACACTAAACAAATCAGGTTTTTATACTTTGACCTTGACTATCATTTTTAAATTATAGATTCAATACACTTATGAGTATGAATTTCATTTTAATGTTAATACCAGCTCCCTAGCTCTCTAACTCACAAATAAAACAGTTGGCAACTTAGGTTCCTAGCACATGAGTTCCAAGCATATCAATCAAGATAATATTACCTGGCATACGACGTGTCTCCAAGAATGTATAAATCTACATCAACTCTGTTTTTTATTTCTTCATAGATCTTAACGCTGACGCTCAGCAAATCGTCAGGAAACTGGAGGCATACCTACAATAATACATGAATTAAAGTAAAGTACTTGTACTGATAAACACACCGCTGACTGACGAGAATCTCTTGCTTCTTTCTGCTGTACTTACCCTTTCAAATTTGTTGTCTTCAATCCATTTGCATGTTGGAATTACATCGAAACGCGACACCAAATCGTCAAGTAGTGCGCCACTGTTTGTTACTTCAATCTCGCGTTCAATACATATTTTGCCATCGGTTGTAAAGTTTGCCATTATTTATGTTATGGACTATTATTATTTGCTAATAACCTCACTCATGCCTTACTCAATTAATGAATAGAATCGAAATTGATTACAATACAAATCGAATAATATACGACGTGCGTGTGATGTGACGCTGTCAGTATGGTCTGTCACATACATGGCACAGATAAGAAAAAATATTTGAGCGGGGCGTGAGCAAGGATAATAGCCCGGATCCACACTATCGCAAAGTTGGCTGCGCCGAAGTACGACTTTCTGCACCTATAGCGAAGTGCCTCCCACACTGTCATATGTCATATTCGCCCAACCTCGGTCGACTTAGGGTAATACTCATAAGGACGTGGGAGGTGACGTGGGGGCTCAGTGTTTTTTTAGGGTTCCATACCCAAAGGGTAAAAACGGAACCCTAATACTAAGACTGCTGTGCGTCTGTCTGCCACCAGGATGTATCGCATGAACCGTTATAACTAGATGGGTGACATTTTCACAGATGATGTATTTCTGTTGTCGCTATAACAACAAATACTAAAAACAGCGTAAAATAAATATTTAAGTGGGGCACCCATAGAACTAACGTGATCGGTTGCGTTAACTTTGCATCACATTTGTATGTGGCGCCATACATACCAGGTTCAAACATAACTTAACTTGGCCAGTTAAGATGGGAAGTGTTAATACGGAACCCTCGGTGCGTGAGTCCGACTCGCACTTGGCCGGTTTAATTTGTTTATAACAACTTACAAGGTGTCAGATAAATTTAATAGAGATTTCTGTAGAATCAGAAAGAGTAAAAAAAAAATTTATTGCCTTGTCTCAAAATGTAGAAACAATAAGTACACCCTACACAATTTATTTCAGTATTCCAAGACATGCAAAAACTCGAAAACAATGGTGTAAAATGAGAAGAGATGAAGTTTCTCCAACTTCATGTGTGCATTGTTGATTGTTGTGAAGATCTAATGTAAGTTACATCAATTATAGTCCAATAAGACTCCTTTTAAAGTAAACTTTTAGACCTATTTTTATTAAATTTTAAACTTATTTCAGGTTCTTAACCCATAGTGGATTTTAACGTATCATCAATATTATTTTGTAGATTTACCTTGCAACTCACTCCTGTGTTCAATCATAGTGGTTTAAGCAAAATGTCTGGAAAATCTTTATTTTATACAAGGGATAAAATATGAGGTTGGAATATAAAAAAAAATATTAAAGAGATTTATTAAATAGAAATGTGAAAAACACCTATTATGTCTAGTACCCCTCATCACTAACTGAGATGGCATATCCAGGGTATGCTTCCTTAATCAATTTCGCAGCTTCTTCATGATCTGCCTTCCCATAGCCTTGTGAGTAGCCATAGATGTGAATCTTCTTGTTATCAGAGTCATGAGAAATTCTGCCTCCTCCCAATGGCTCACAGTCTAAAGGCTGAAGCTTGTCCTGGACCTAAAACAAAGGTTGCCTAAGTCAGTAGGTCTAAAAAAACAAAACAAATATGAGTTGGCCAAATTACTAATTGTTCTTTACCTCATCATATATGTCCGAATGGTAGTTGCACCTTTGATAGCCTCTTACAATAGTGATGGAAGGTTCTTTATTACCCTCAGCTTTGTCATACACATGCAATAAAATGTATTTAAATACTCCAGAAGGGTCTATGTCCACCTTTGGTACAGCTTCTAGCGATGATGTCGACATGTTTCTTGCTTCTCTTAATAGTTTTAAATCTGGCAAGGTAAAAAGGAGGTTAGAAAATAGAAACCATATCTCTTGGCACCGTTGTGATGCTTGTATAGAAACAAACTTCATGAAAAATTGTACTTACTAGGTTTTAAAAGTTTTATTTGGTTAGAAATAAGTACAGCTGTCTTCAGTTTCGGTAAATAATTCGATAGAATCGTCATTCGTAACTACGAACTACCGGATTCTTTTCGTTAATTGGCTTTGTTTTGACAGTTTTATTTTATTAGAGTTCATGCGTTCATGCAAAATGGAACGTACTTAAGCAAAAATGCTGTCAAACTTATTTTCTGCTATCAGATTATTTACAGTTATGAATTGATTTACAATTGGACCAAAAATACTTTTCTATTTAGGTATTCATGATTCTGTTTCGAATTTATACAAATGTGTTTAAAATACGAGCAACAATTCACATTTTTTGCGTGTAACGGGAAAATATGTTAAAATGCATACATACCTGGTAAACATAATTGCATTAAGTTACGTCAAAATTATGTCAAACTAGATTTTATCTTATGATATTGTCATAATGTTTTTATTTGCTTGATATCTTCGCATTTTTTTTTGTTTAAATCTATATCGTGTAGCGAAACTAGTGAATCAAATTGTTGCATAGTTAAAAGACAAACCAATAAGATATTTGGCTTTAATTAACTAGAATCCGACATACAATTAAAATTGATACATGACACAGTTGTCACAACTTGACAATACATGCAAATATATAATAGACAATACTTTGGGCCAGCACTAGTAAAGAGGTTCATATGTCATTCTCCCCGTCTAGGTTTTCTTCTCCTACCACAAAGTCGCGGAGGTGAGAAGGTAGCCCACGGTTCCTCTTGGGTCTTCCGAGGACGGATGTTGTTTGATGTGTGTTGTCCGGAAGATTTATTTGTTGAGGACGATCTGGAATAGGTCCATCCGGGTCCACTGAAAGGTCGGAAGCATCTTCGAATGATTCTTGTTGAAGATCAATCGAAGAACGAGAATCATTCGGGAGCGGTGCTAAATGTCTATTGGACACTGTACTCTCTATGCCATTCGATCTTCGAATCACCGAATATTGCGGGTTATAGTCTAATAGTTCAGCTTCCTCCACTAAGGGGTCGTGTTTCGAGCGAACGTTATTCCGTACGAGGACCGGTCCTGGTGCTAGCCATGTAGGCATCGATTCTCCATTAGGTGACCTCCGCTGGTAGTTGAACAGTCTCTCGTGCGGAGTCGCGTTAATAGATGTGCAGAGGAGTGAACGGATAGAGTGAAGAGCGTTCTTCAAGACTCGTTCCCAGTATTCGACTGCCATGCTGTTGGAACGCAAGCTCAGTTGTACCGCACGCCATAGTGTTCCATTCAACCGCTCTACTTGACCATTACCCCGTGGATTGTATGGGGTGGTTCGGGACGAGGCAATTCCGTTTTTTCTCAAAAAAGTTTTGAGTTCCTCGGACATAAAGGAGCTTCCTCTGTCGCTATGGATGTACAATGGTTGTCCGAACGTACTAAAAAGGTCTCTCAAGCATTTGATGATCGTCGCAGATGTCATGTCTTTACATGGGTAAGCCCATGGAAATCGGCTATACTCATCAATTATGGTGAGTAGATATTTATTTTCTGTTTTCGAAGGAAGGGGTCCTTTAAAATCTAGATTTAGCCTTTCAAAGGGGGCCAGTGCTTTTATAAGCTGTCCCCTTGTTGTCATGAAGCGGGGTTTAAGTTCGGCACACACTCTACAAGAGGTCGTCATATTCTTAATGTCATTGATCGAGTACGGCAGGTTCTTTGAGCGTACCCAATGGTACATCCTTGTTATACCAGGGTGACATAGTAGAGCATGTAATTCATACAATTTATTATTATCCATGAGTGCGCAAACCCTAGATAGCGCATCTGCAGCAGTATTTTGGGAGCCTGGTCGATACATGATATCATATTTAAAACAGGAAAGTTCAAGACGCCAGCGTTGTATTTTTTCATTTTTTATTTTACTTGTGTGGTTTTGGTTGAACATATAGCACACAGATTGTTGGTCAGTTATCAGCATGAAGTATTTTCCCATCAGGAAGTGCCGCCATTTTCTTATGCTTTCCACAATGGCGTAAGCTTCTTTCTCCACCGATGGGTGTTTACGTTCAGCATTCGATAGTGTCCTGGAGAAAAATGCCACAGGTCGACCCTTTTGAGAAAGCGTAGCAGCTATCGCGTACTCTGACGCGTCGGTTTCTACGGTCAGCATTTCTTCTCCATCAATTGCTATCAGTGAAGCTTTACTAATGTCAGACTTTAATTGCTCAAACTGGGTAACAGCACTTTCAGATAACGGAAAACTGCTTACGTTCGTTAAAGGCTGCAGTTTTGTGGAAAAGTCCTTCACCCATTTCGCATAATGGGTGTCGCCGTCTCTGTTTGGGGATTAAGACTGTTAACCGAGTCTTACAGACGGTGAAAACAAATTGCCCAAGTTCTATATATACTTTATCATGAATCCATTATTGCAACATGTTACCCTCACCTTATAAAATAAATCCGTGTTGTGTCCACTGTAGAAGCAGTGCTGTCACTGCTCTCAGTTCTCTATCTTTCTACTGCTTCGCCATCTGTAAAAGTTTATATAACTATGATTCTAACCGCATGAATCGGTAAGTGCCTAAAGTTTATACATAATATCAAACACCATCAATGTGTTATATTAATCACTTTACTATCATTACTTTCTTATAATCTTGACCCCATCACATCATTATCTGGTGATCGTTCTGTCGACTGGCAATAGCGTCCGGCTCACTAAGGCCACAGAGCTTAGACTTTATGTTCTGGATATTGAACTTTATGGTCCACGATATTGCAACCCGCAGGCCAATACCGCCCCCTACGGCACTCCGTGAGAAGCACCGCCGTGGGGTCACTCTTACTACCGGTAGTTTATCCATCTTGTACGGAGACAAGTCATTGACACATGATCACCTACTCATATGGCCTGCGGCCTCTTGGTCCGATTCCATGATAAGAGGAACCGACCACCACTGGTATGTACTTGAACCAAGTACAGTCTACGGGTCTTAGCAAACACATATTATTACACTTTAAATAAACCTGAGGCACTTAGCTCATTATCTTCGGCGTTGATGTTACTTCTCGTTGACAATTGTCCAGCACTTGTCACTGACTTTAATAACAACCACAATACTAACTGAGATAGGAATATGTAAACTTTAAACTAGAGGAAAGAACTTTACAGCGTCGCGGCCATATTCAAACTAAGTAGACACTTGAAAGTGCCACGAGAAACCCTAGATATACTCACCAGAGTATCAGTGTTGCTATGTATAATATTTACATTCGCGGAAGTGTCGCGACACTCCCGCCGGGAACGATTACAATAAGGTAAGCAAATTGCGCGTCCATTCCCTTATCTTCTCAAGGGCTCGGACTGCTGCAATTCGCTTGTGTCCAGTTTCTTCAGATGGTTCTTCAACAGTTTCATTGTCTGTTGTCATCAAATCTTTGTCCATTACATTAGAATCATCTCTCAGATCATTTGTAATTTTATCTTTATCTATGCTCTCAGTCTCTATGTTTGCTTCATCACTTTTAACGTCTACCGTATTCTCGGTCACGTCCATGTTTTCAATTTGTCTCATTTCAATATCAATATCATTAGTTAATGTTTCCTTTTGTGTATTCTCTGTTTCTATTGTAATAGTATCTGGTATAGTTACTAACTCTTTTGAAGTTTCATCAGGTAATTTTTGAATATCAGTATGTTCTTTAGTATCTTGAGGTATCGGTTCCCATTGGACATCGTTTTCTGCTTCAAGAGGATATAAGTGAGCAATGGAACGAGTAAATATAGTGTCTCCTACTTTCACTTGAGCCACTCTCGTTAAACCATCAGAGCTCTTTACTAAAGAAATAATTTTGCCTACTTTCCAGCCTTCACGATTTTTATCTCCTTTGATCTGAACTAATTGGCCTTCTTTTGGAAATAGCTTTGAAGTCACACGTGGTTGTTTAAGCGAGTGACTATATCTCTCACGTAAACTCGGCAAGTAGCGATTACGAAACATTTCTTTGAATTCTTCTAGTAGTACACGAGCTCTTCTCCAGCCCTGGACTAAGTTGGTCTTCGTCGATGTACCTTGTAATGGAATGTTATCTTGTGTTGGTTCCAAACCGATACATCTGTCCATTTGTAGAAAATCAGCAGGTGTCAGAACATGTTCTAGTTCTGTGTCTACGGAAGTTAATGGTCGAGTGTTTATTACTGATTCTATTTCTTTAACTATTGTTGAGAGTTGACTATCCTTTAAAAGATGTTTTTGAAGTGTTCTGCGCATGCAATGTTTTACCAGTCCTACAAGTCTTTCATAGAATCCTCCAAACCAAGGTGCAAGTTCAGGTATGAACCGCCATTTTATCTTATTTTGAACACAGTATGGTTTGGAAACTATGTCAGCTATCAGTTTGAAATGTAAGGCGTTGTCAGATGTAATCAGCGTTGGTACTCCTCTTGTCGCAATCATTCGCCTCAAAGCGAGTAAACCTTCTTCAGCTGACAAATCTTCGACAACTTCTAGATGTACAGCTCTGACTGCTAAACATGTGAATAAGCATATCCATCTTTTGCTTGTTCCTTGTTCTGTTTTGACTAACACAGGTCCAAGATAGTCAATTCCAGTAAATGTAAATGGCTTACTATAATTTACTCTCTCATGTGGTAATGAAGGTGTTGAGAATCGATAGGTTTTTGCACACTGGCCACACAATCAGTTAGTTCATTTTTCTGTCACGGCGCTGCGAGCGCGCGCGCGGTCGCCAGCGGACGCGAGCCGGCGCCATTGGTAATTATTGGTACTATCGTAACGGCTCTTAAACATTATAACCTCCGTGGTTTGGGAGATATTTTGGAAGTTTTACGCTTTAACGGAAAGTGTTGAGATACGGCACAATTCCTTGTACGGTGGGCTGCTTCGGGCGCCCCAAGGATTGTTATTTAGAGTGATATAAGGACTACTACAGTGTAACTGTGTTTGGCGTGTTTGCTGACGAGATCGGGGCGGCGGCGGCGCAGACCGGGACGTCGTTTATTGGTGCAAGTAAACATACATACACTTTACACAAAACAGAAACACAACCTTGCAGCCGGGAAGATATTCGGTTGAACTCCAGGTTAGCAACATAGATTAAGTTAGGTTTAAGTACATAGGACGCGTATCGCGTTCCATTGTTTCGCGCTAGGCAAGATTGCTTTGGTAATTTGTTCTTACATGGGCCCGGGATAAATTCAATTTGTGTCTGGCGCAAACAAATTTTGGTAGCAGAGCGTGGTTCATATCCACAGAAAAGATATTTGTTTCATTTACGTTCGGATAAGTAATTTAGTTAGCATCAAAGTCATAATTGAAATTTGAGGGTGGATTGCGCTTGGTTCGCATTCCAATCTATTAACGTTAAGTTGCATTTGCGTAATTAAGACTAACTAAATTATAAGAATACTAGTTATAACTTTCAATTGAAATGTTAGTTGAGTGAATAAAGTAAATATAGTTTCGTTTCGATACGGAGAAACGTATTAATAAGTAATTCATAATTGGGGTTCCGCTGAACTATTATTCACTCAAAATACATTTAATTTAAAATAAATTTAGTGTTGTTTTCCGTTGCGTAATATCGGTGTTGGGTGAATAACTTTGAAGTTGTCGCGTTTGGTACGAAAAATAAAAACGGATTGTTATTGTCTAAAATCGGGGTTCCACGGACAAAATTATTCACCCAAATTTATTAATTTATTTTTAAAAAATTATTTTATTGATCCGCGTTATCGAGGTTGGTACCATGGCTCCCTCAGTAGTTAAAACGGTCGCGTCAAGGGTCGAATCGGAATTAAGATGGTTTTCATTAGTCGTTACGTTAATTGGTCGTACGGATCGCGAGGACGCATTATTGTCACGCGCGCGACAGGTAGATGAAAGATATGACGCGGTATTGAAATTGCATGCCGAATATTTGGCCCGTATTGACGAAGAGGAGACCGGGGAAAGTCGGACCCAAGCTGTTGAAGTGGTGCAACGCAATGTAGACCAGTGCGGTGATATGGTGATGAGTATCATCCAAGCGGCAGCGGATATCGAGCGCGCCCGAAAAGGGGATGTTGGGGTAAGGCGTGCACCCAGTGGTGTGGCACTAATGGCGCCGTTGCCACCAGTGAATGTCCCGGAATTTGGTGGTGAATATGCCGACTGGCCGAGGTTTCGCGACATTTTTAACAGCGTGGTGCACTCGCGCACGGATTTGACCCCCGCGTATAAAATGGCGCAGTTGATGGGGAGATTACGCGGTGAGCCTCACGATATTTTGACTCATTTGGAGATTACGGATTCCAGTTACGAGACGGCATGGGGCCTATTAATTGACCGATATGATAATCGGCGATTAATTATTGATGGGCTCATCGAAAAAATATTTAGTATATCGAAGGTCACTAATGTACACGAAATAAGGTCGAAAATCCTTAATCCCGTCATGGTGGCGGTGAATACGCTGGAGCGACTCAAGTTGTCACTAGGGGACAACAAGTACATTGTTGTGAACCGGGTTTTGCGCAAGTTACCTAGCGAGGTGGTGGCGCGGTTTGAGCAGTCACATGGGGGTGATTCATCGAGTCACCTCCCAACATTTGACGAATTGAGGGCGTTCCTGGAGGGTGAGTGCAGGCGGGCGGATTGCCAAGGGGCAACCACGCCGCAACCCCCCACGTCACCCCGGCGTACGGTTGGGCCCAAACCGGTGGAGCCCCGTCGGGGAGGACAGCGGTACAACGCCCTTCAATCGGAAGTGTGCCCCTTCTGCCGGAAGGGGGGACACGCGATCATCGCGTGCGCGGATTTTGGAGCACAGCGGGTGCAGAGGCGCAGGGGGGTGGTCAAGCAGCGAAACTTGTGCTTCCGCTGCCTAGGCGCACACTATGTGCGTGAATGCAGTAAGACCACCAACTGCCGAGTATGTGGAGGAGCCCATCATGAACTTCTCTGCCTGGCTGAGAGTGGGGAGCGGTACGGGGCCTCATCGGGAGGCCATCCTCCCTCTCCTAAGCCAGCCTTGGGCGGACGGTCGCCCCCCCACCGGGGAGGGGGGTCACCCAGAGACCAGCGGTCGCCCCCTCCTCGGAGAGGGGGGTCACCCAGAGACCAGCGGTCGCTCCCTCCTCGGGGAGGGGAGTCATCGAGGACTCCGGAGTACCGCCGGATGCCGCAGTCTCCTCCGCGGGGGGGGGATCGGCGCCGAGATTCGGGCGGGTGCCCGGAGATGACCCATGGGGAGTCGGGTTACGCGACTTACTCGGCCGCGCTGGGGGGCAGGTGGCCGCCCCCGAGTAGTCGCTTCTCCCCACCACTCGCAGAGCGCCCACGTTTGATGGCGCGTCCGCCGCAGATGGGACGGATGCCGATGGGTTATTACCAGCCGGCGCGCATGGCACCGATGGGTCGCGGTGTGTACTACCCGGGGTGGGACCCATACCTGGGCCAGGGGCCCTCTCCCCCTCCAGCAGAAGGGGCGGGAGGTGCCCCCTGCTAGCAATTAGCAGTCTGTTCATCCGTCGTGCCCACCCCACCAGTGACGGTGTTATTACCGACGGCTAAGATTACCGTCAGGGGTACGGATGGACGGCCAGTGCCAGTGAGGTCACTCCTGGATTCGGGGGCACAAGGTTGTATCGTGTCCAGCCGCCTAGTGACCAGGCTGGGCCTCAGGTTGGAGCCATCACGGGATGGCGCAATAGGTATAGGTGGCAATCAGGTGCCTCACATCAGGGGTCAGACGGACCTCCTGTTTGAGATGGGTGACTCGGCATCGATCACGCGGGTGAAGGCCACGGCTATTGTTTTAGATGAAGTGGTCGGGGTTCTTCCTTCGGTACGGTTACCGCCGGCGGTAACGAAGCTGACCAAGGGATTGGAGTTGGCCGACCCTCACTTCGCAATTCCCGGACGGGTGGACGTCTTACTTGGAACTGACGTCCTCGGGAAGCTGCTGCGGAGCGGTAAGCGGGAGCTGCAACCAAACGGGTTGGTGGCCGTGAGTACCGCAGGTGGGTACGCATTATTGGGCCCAGTACGGGGACCACAGGACGCAACGGATTATAGCAACATATACTACGGCAGCGTGTTATCGGAGGTCCTGCAAAGGTTCTGGGCAACAGAAGAGCCACCCACAGCTCCCAGGACAAGCCCACTGGACGAGGAGTGCGAGACATTTTATCAGTGCAACACGGTGCGTCTCCCTTCGGGCAGATTTATGACACGGCTGCCGTTTCTATCGACGCGACCTCCGCTGGGGAGCTCCAGGGGCCTGGCTGAGAAACGGATGATGGCCATGGAAAGGCGCATGAAACGGGACTCCAACTTTCGGCGAAAGTATGTTGAGTTCATGCGTGAATATTTGGCTTTGGGTCACATGTCGGTATCCAGGGTAGACTGGCGTCGTGAGGAGCACTACGTATTGCCTCATCATGCAGTCCTGAAGACACCTGACTCCAAGATCAGGGTCGTGTTCGACGGGAGCGCGGCGACATCTAACGGGGTGTCTCTGAATCAATGCCTGCACGCTGGTCCTAAGTTGACCAGAGACATTGCAGACATTCTAACGGACTTCAGGAGACACCAAGTTGTCTTCGTTACGGATGTGAGGATGATGTTTCGCCAAACGGAGATCCATGCGGATGACCGTCGGTTCCAGCTGATATTGTGGCGAGAGAGCCCAGAAGAACCGATGATCACGTATGAGCTGAACACGAACACGTACGGATTAAAGCCGAGCCCGTATGTAGCGATGCGGACGCTACGAGAGCTGGCTGACCAGGAACGGCTGCGCTTCCCTCGCGCAGCTGCAGTCATCGACCGGGATGTCTACGTGGATGACATTTGTACGGGCACGGACAGCATTGAGCAAGCGCTCATCCTAAGGGATGAATTGGTGGCGCTCATGGCCTCCGGTGGCTATGAACTCAGGAAGTGGCTGTCAAACTGCCCAGAGGTGCTGGCAGGACTACCAGCTGAGCACCAACAAGACCCGCATTTGTTTGAGGACTCGGATAATCCTCATGCGTTGGCAATTTTGGGGGTCCAGTACCGACCGACTCAGGATGTCTTCACATACAATTGTGAGGCCGAATTGCTGTCGAAGACCTGGACCAAGCGATCAGTCCTTTCGACTATCGCACGAACGTTCGACCCAAATGGTTGGATCTCTCCGGTCACGTTCATGGCAAAGTTCTTCATGCAGAAGCTTTGGTTGGCCCAACTAGGCTGGGATGAGCAGCTCACGGACGAGCTGCTGCACGAGTGGACGGCATTCGTGACCACATTGCCGCATATTAAAGAAATTGAGATCCCGCGCAAACTGCTCCCTCAGGCGGGAGCCAGGGTGACCCTGCATGGGTTCTGCGATGCTTCTGAGAAAGGGTACGCGGCCGCGGTCTACCTGAGAACAGGTGAGACTGCTGGCGAGGGCGTTGTACGCTTGGTCATGGCCAAGAGCAAGGTTGCGCCTGTTCGGACCCGGTGGACGATTCCGAAGATGGAATTGGCGGGTGCCGCGCTCCTGACCCGCCTCCTAAACCATGTGGCGCAGAACCTGCGTGGCACGGTGGATCTGAATGACACGGTTTACGCATGGACGGACAGCCAGATCGTGTTGTGCTGGCTGCAGACTTCGGTCCATACGCTTGAGGTATTTGTGGCCAACCGAGTGTCACAGATAAATAACTCGGAGACTCCTCTGGTCTGGAGACATGTTCCAGGTGAAGTTAACCCGGCAGACTGCTCGAGTCGCGGCTGCCCGGCGCCTGCTCTGGTTGAGCATTCTCTCTGGTGGGGGCCTCAATGGCTGGAGCGGCCACATACGGAGTGGCCTTTCAATGACTGCGGACGCCAGCCACTACCCCCTGACCAGGGTCTGAGAGTCAATGTGACTACAGTGGAGTCTGTGGCAGTGGACCACACTCTTTTGGAACGGTATAGCTCACTAGGGAAGCTACTTCGAGTCACGGGATGGATAATGCGGTTTTTCCATAATTGTCGAAGCCCTGCGGCACAGCGCAACCTGTCACCTGTAATGGGACCTGAGGAGCAGCAAAGGGCTCTCTCACGTTGGGTGGGGGTCATTCAGGGGAATGAGTTCCAGGATGAACTTAGGATCTTGCGGACTGGCGTGGGCAGAATGAAGAAGAGCCTTGTCCGCCTCAACCCGTTTATTGATGAGCACGGAATGCTCCGGGTGGGAGGCCGACTACGGAATGCCGAATTGCCCTATTCAGCGCGGCATCCTTTAATTCTTCCCAAGAAGGGAGCTCTGGTGGAGCTGTTGGTTTGGGACCGTCACATCAGGAATTCACATGCAGGCTGCAACACACTGCTGGGCATTTTGCAGCGGGAGTTCTGGATTTTGTCGGCACGGAGAGTGATACGGAGCGTTGTGTTTCGTTGCTTGCCTTGTTACCGGCTCAAGGCAGCCACAATGCAGCCACAAATGGGAGATCTCCCGCCCGACCGAGTTACGGAAGCTCGGCCGTTTGCTGGTGTGGGGACAGACTTCGCGGGGCCTTTCATGGTCAAGACATCACGCCTTCGCAACGCGAAGTCGGTTAAGGCATATTTGTGCGTCTTCGTGTGTCTGGCGACCAAGGCCGTTCATTTGGAAATGGTAGCTGATCTCTCTACGGAAGCATTTTTGGCAGCGCTGGACCGATTCGTTTCTCGGCGGGGGATACCGGCCTTGATACGGTCGGATTGTGGTACCAACTTCAAGGGCGCCGATCGTTTTCTAAAGGAAATTGTATTATTTTTAAGTCAAAATGAGCGAGAGATCGGCACGGCCATCGCCAGTCGGGGCATTTCGTGGTATTTCAGTCCACCTGGATGCCCCCACTGGGGTGGAATATTTGAGGCAGTGGTTAAGTCTGCCAAGACTCATTTGTATCGGGTCATCGGCTCAACGATCCTCTCCTTTGAGGAATTGTCAACGGTGTTCTGCAAAATTGAGGCAGTTTTAAATTCGCGCCCCTTGTGTCCGTTGAGCGCTGACCCGAATGACCTGGAGGCCATTACCCCAGGTCATTTTTTGATTGGCCAACCACTTAACGCCTTGCCGGAGTATCCGTATACGGATGTTAAGTTGTATAGGTTGTCACGGTATCAGATGCTGCAGCAAATGACTCAAAATTTTTGGAAGCGATGGTCGCTTGAGTATTTGCACATTCTTCAGCAACGCGTTAAGTGGACGGACAGGACGACCCCACCGTGCGTTGGAGACCTCGTACTGGTTAAGGATGCTAACCTATCACCGTTGTGTTGGCGACGGGGGCGCATCGTTAACTTGATAGCGGGCAAGGATGGGTCTCCACGGATCGCAGATGTACAAGTGAGGGACTCGATCCTTAGACGGGCGGTTTCAACGCTATCCCGACTACCGGGAGTTTGAGCGGACCGACGACGGGTCGGTCCGGGGCGGGTGGTTGTTGAGAATCGATAGGTTTTTGCACACTGGCCACACAATCAGTTAGTTCATTTTTCTGTCACGGCGCTGCGAGCGCGCGCGCGGTCGCCAGCGGACGCGAGCCGGCGCCATTGGTAATTATTGGTACTATCGTAACGGCTCTTAAACATTATAACCTCCGTGGTTTGGGAGATATTTTGGAAGTTTTACGCTTTAACGGAAAGTGTTGAGATACGGCACAATTCCTTGTACGGTGGGCTGCTTCGGGCGCCCCAAGGATTGTTATTTAGAGTGATATAAGGACTACTACAGTGTAACTGTGTTTGGCGTGTTTGCTGACGAGATCGGGGCGGCGGCGGCGCAGACCGGGACGTCGTTTATTGGTGCAAGTAAACATACATACACTTTACACAAAACAGAAACACAACCTTGCAGCCGGGAAGATATTCGGTTGAACTCCAGGTTAGCAACATAGATTAAGTTAGGTTTAAGTACATAGGACGCGTATCGCGTTCCATTGTTTCGCGCTAGGCAAGATTGCTTTGGTAATTTGTTCTTACATGGGCCCGGGATAAATTCAATTTGTGTCTGGCGCAAACAGAAGGTGTCGATGGTAGTTTAAATGGCCCACCACCATGTTTCACACAACGTGGACATTTTTTCAAGACCTTTCTAACTTGGCGTTTGCCTTGCGGTATCCAATAAGTCTGACGGATCAAGCTGAGTGTATGATTGACACCAACATGGTAGTTCTTTTCATGGGTTTCAGTGATAATCTTATTAGTGAAATCACATTCCCTAGGTATGATTATCGGATACCTCTTGTCGAAAGACCAATTGGCATATTGAAGTCTACCTTTACATCGTAAAATGTCGTCGATATCTTTGAACAATCCCAAGTTACGACTGAGACTTGTTTCTTTACCATTTACTTCTTCTTTGAAGTATTCTGCTTGTATTTTCTTAACTTCTTTTAATGTGTTATCTGGAAATTCAATCTCTACCTCTTGTTCCTTAGATACTTTATCTTGTATAGGTGACAATTCACCTATAGTATCCTCCAACTCTATTACATCTGAAAGCTGTTCTTGAACGTCATTGGTGTTCGACTGATCTTTTAATTCCGCTTGTGGACAGTCTTGTATATCATCGGTCTTCGTAAGATCCTCCCCAACCAAAAGAGTATTGACTCTGAATTCTGCTGGCCAACTATCAGGTTTCTGAAGCAGAAAGTCTGGTCCTTTCAACCACCGCTCCTTATCTTCCTTCGTGCTTGTTGGTCTAGTAGCAACATCAGCAGGATTCAGCTCTGACGGTACGTGTCTGACGATCAGGTTTTTATTTTGTTTGATCTCATTGATCCTTCTTGTAACAAATGGTGTTAGTAATTTAGTTGAGTGAAACCAATCAATAACTATTTGACTGTCAGTCCACAATATTTGCTTAGTTATATTAAAATTAATAAGTTTGAGAACATATTGTATTAATCGACTTCCAATTAATACACCTAGCAGTTCTAAACGAGGAATCTTTAGGTCTTCTTTATCTTTTATTGGTACCAATCTCGATTTTCCAATTACAAAACTTTTCTGATTATTTCCAACGATATAGACTACTGCTGCGTAGGCTCTTGTAGAAGAGTCCGTGAAACAATGAATTTCAAAGTCGTTGCATTTAGGATTTTTTATATAGCATCTGGCCAAACTTATATCTTTGACTTCTTGCAAGTCTTCTTGAATGTTGTTCCAATTTTGAACGATGCTATCGGGTAATGGTGAGTCCCATTTTATTTTAATTTTCCACAAATCTTGCAACAAGAGTTTTCCAGCTAGCAGAGTCGGAACTATATATCCACACGGATCAAAATAAGATGCAATGGTTTTCAGAATACCTCTCTTGGTATAAGCGTTGTTTCTGCTGTTTGTCCTTAATTGAAGCGTATCTTCCTTTATGTGCCAGTCCAGACCCAATACCTTTACTACTTCATCTGGACAAGCATCGGGAATTTTTTGCATGAAGTCCGTTAAATTAGAACTCCATTGTCTCAAATTCATTGAGATTTGTTGGAACGTCTCCTTTGAGTTTTTATATAACTCCTCAACTTCCTTTGGAGTGTTGGCTCCAGTCACAACGTTGTCTACATATACGTCATTAGCTAATTGTCTAACTCTTTCATTTTCAGTGTTCATCAGGTGATGTTTGACTGTAGCATTTAACATAAATGGGCTTGAAATAACTCCAAATGGAACACGTGTGAATCTGAAGTAAAGAAGATTATCTTTTGTTACTGGTTTTTTGACATCTTTTAACCACAGAAATCTTGTGACATCCCTGTCCTGTTCTTTAAGTCCAATTTGTAAAAATGCCTTTTCGACATCAGCTGTTATTCCAATAGTATAACATCTAAATTTAATTAGTAATCCAGTTAAATCTTCCAGTAACATTGGTCCACAATAAAGACATTGATTTAAGCTTTTGCTGTCTTTAGTTTTTGCTGAAGCATCGTATACTATTCTCAGCGGTTTTGCTGGTGTCGAGACTCCATGATGTGGTATGTAGTGTACTGGATGATCATTTCCGTCTGTGTTTGGAACTTCTTCAATGATTTCCTTTTCCAGTTGTTCTCTTAATGTTTGATCATACAATGCTAGAGTGTCAGAGTCTAATCTCTTAACTAAACGTCCGAACGCTAGTCCAAAGTTAGATGGTAAATTTGTTGGATCGTCGTTCCATGGCCAACTAACATAATATCTGTTATTTCTGTATTCTGTTGTTTCATTAAAGTGTTTAATGGCTTCGTCATCACGATTTAGTTTTGGTGAATCGGTGATTCCAATTGACTCCAAGTCCCATAAACGTTTCAAATCCCCATTGTCTAATGGCGGATCTGGTTGATTCAGCTTCACTTCACACGAAGACTGAAAGTATGTCAAAACTGACAGTTGTTCATTTGCGTTGTTATCATCTAACATTCGGCCCGTAAGTATCCAACCAAATTCAGATCCGACGAGGTATAAATCTTCTCCAATACGAATCTTCTCTGTTGACATAATCGTGTAATAGTAGTCATTTCCTAATAAAATGTCTACTCTGTCTGACAATGTACCATCATCAGCCAGGATGTAATTTTCCTTGATCTTGCAATCAAGTAGGTCCTTTTCTGGTTGGGGAACTCCATGAGATATTGTAGGTACAACGTTGGCACGTATAGTCTTAATTGCCTTATTCCGTGTAACTAATCCTAGTTTAACTAGTGGACTTTCTAGTTCCTTGGGCTTCTGTGCTCCAAACGTAAATATTGAAAGATTATTTCGTTCTTCAGGTTGAAGATTCAAATCCTTGGCAATCCTTTCAGTAACATAGCTCCTCTGACTACCACAATCCAGTAGAATTCGACAAATCTTTGCATTGTTACCATGTCCTCTGACTTCAACTACAGCAGTCTGCAATACACAAGATCCCTTTCTACTTATGTGCATGACACTGGTGCTGGCGGATTCTTTCTCTTCCTTTTTTAGTTGAAATTTGCTAGGACATAACGATTGGTGATGAACTCCTTGTTTACCGCAGAAATTACATTTCCATTTCGATGTGCAGTTAGGCAGTATGTGGCCTCTTCTAAGACAGTTAAAACATCTACCTTTTAATTTTGCTTTGCGTTCATCAATAGTTTTTACTTTATTACAATATTCATTGTTGTGGTTTTCTCCACAAAAAATACATGACCATTTTCTTCTTTTATCTTTAACAAATCTGTCATAACCATTTCTCTCTGGTTCAAACTTTCTTTTAGTTGGTAAATTTTTCTCTTTCGCATTCCAATTGTTCAATCTAGGTTTAAAATTCTTAAAATGGCCTTTATGATGTTTTGGTCCATTAGCATTATTCATCTTTGAAGAATGTCCTTTGTTTTGAAATGTAGTTTCTTTTACATGTAAAGTTTCCACAGTATATTGTGAAGCTTCATTCATGGTACTTTCTTGAGTTATCATTCGTGCTTCCTCTTTAACCGAGATAACTCTTGAGAGTTGTTTCAAAATGTCTTCGACTGACTCTGTCTTGTCGGAGTCTAATCTTATTTTCATTTCATAGATGATTTCCGTTGGAAACTTTTCCATGACCAGGAATCGCATTTGATTGGAATTTGTGTTTTCCCCCATAGATTGAAGTACTCGGAGATGTCTTTCTATTTCATCCAAAGTTCCTTTACAATCATCCATCTTCTCCGCTCGCTTGACTCTCTTCAGAGCGTTGTGATGCGCGTATATGATTTCACTTTCTTTCCCATATCTTGCCTTTAGAGTTCTGACGGCTATTTCGTAATTTCGGTTTGTTGTGTTCAGTCCATCAACAAGCCGAGCTGCATCTCCTCTTAGAGAACTCTTGAGGTATAGAAGTTTGTCTACGTCATTCAACTTTCTTCTGTTTATATTTGAGGTGAATTGGTCCCAGAATTGATGCCATTCAAGAAGGTTACCATTAAATTCTGGTAAACGCAGGTCGGGTAATTTACTGTACGATGAATTTTCATTTTGATGAGGTACCGTCGCAATCTTCATGGCCAATCTGGCTTCCAACTCAGCGAGATTTTCTTCACCATGAAGCTGATGATTTGTGAAGTCAGATATCTCATCCGGGTTAGGATCATTACATATTTTAAAATAATTATACAGTTCGGTTGTGAAGCGAGACAACATTGTTTTTAATTTAGATGTGACTATTTTTGCCATTTCCAAGTTTTCATCATTTTCATTCAAGATATTGCATAGATTGAGAGCTTGATCTGATAAAGATTTAACTTCTGTTGCAAATTTGGACAATCGACTTAAAAGAATTTCTTCCATTTTGTGGTAAAATATTCTGGAATCAAATTGTACAGTAGGTATAACAACCTACAACAAACATAGGTATAATACTATAATAACCCACCATTAGGTATATAACCCAGAAATAGGTTTAATAAATAATAAGTGACACAAGCTACACGAAATGTAACCTTATGTCCATGGCAAAAGTACTTTGAAAAGCAGAAATATTTCTTAGATATAAGCCACCCAAAATTCAACTTTATGTCAAGGGCACAAATACTTTGTTAGGTAAGAATATTTCACACCATTAACTTGATTTATTAATAAAGAATTGTTATTTTCATAATACTGAGAGTTAAAATAACAAGTCCATTATTGTTGTCGCAACTGAAAATGTACAATGTACACAGTAGATTATCTTACCACCATTTACCAACAACAACCACAGTTCAATAAAGTATTATCATTATCAAATATAACAAATACAATGATAAACAAATGTAAAAAAGAATTGAATAATTTTTTACCAATCATTTATGCTGACTGTACCCCATACCATTAAACTTGACTTTGTAATATTATGTCAAATGTTTAATTTTGAAACATTAATTAACTTATTGCATTATATCTAACAGTGATATTGGTAAACAGTGTGCGAGTTTGGAAAAGAAATTTCTGGAAATTCCACATTCAAATACGAATGCGGTTCATCTTGCTTACTTACGACAATATTCAACCTTATTACGATGAGTCACGGTCTATCGACAGTCATTTGTTTCTGTTTTGACTGTATGATTTTCTTGTACGTTTCTTCGTACAATAACTGAGTAACTGTTAAATTTCAATACAACTCATGTAATAACCATCTTCTATGATTATGTACTCTACTATTTATTCATGCAATAAACTTAAATATCCGATAAAAGTAGTCGATTATGTACTTCTTTGAGAAAATATTTTTTCGTTTGTTACTATCGCGCTACAAACTTGCATCATAGAAATAAACAATAACAATCACGGAGCATCGTGTTTCTAGTCGCATTTGTTTTGTTTCTTCGCATGTAGTTCAATGCGTAGGTTTAACTGGCGTCGAACAAAACTTTTACTTCACAAAGTTCCGCGTGCTCAAATTATCAAAACAACAGAAAATAGTATAATATTCCGTTGAAATACTAAACGAATGTGCTTACCTGGAAATAATGCACAAATTTCTTATAATATTACACAGCTGTATTCACTTTTCACCAACAAAAAATATTTTTTGCTCGAGCGCTTACTAAACACGATTCGTTCGGTTTGTTATGGCGGCCGAAACTTGAAGTGCTTTAAGTGGCGTAGCGGCCAGATTGAAATATGACTCTCAAATACTTGAGTCTTAACATTACGAATCTCAAAAGTAATTTTAAAAATAACCATGTATATCGTATAGCAAATAGAAAAGTTAAACCAATAAAGCAATCGAAAAAACTTTCATTTGTTTAAATGTTTTCGAATTTGCGTGTAAAGTTCAAATATTCCCATCATAATATTTTAACGTGACCATTCTTAATTTTAACGACAAAACCTATTTTTTTTTTTTATTTGAAATGACCATACATTGACAACTTTAGTTCTGTTAGTGGACAATAGATGGCGTTGAGAGTGACAAGCTGCAATATTTCATGTCTGACATCATAATTTACTTTTCAATTTTTCATTCGGATTCATTAAATTGGCAAATTTTTGGATTCGTCATGGTATCACAGCACCATCTCCACCATGTCGCCGTCTCTGTTTGGGGATTAAGACTGTTAACCGAGTCTTACAGACGGTGAAAACAAATTGCCCAAGTTCTATATATACTTTATCATGAATCCATTATTGCAACATGTTACCCTCACCTTATAAAATAAATCCGTGTTGTGTCCACTGTAGAAGCAGTGCTGTCACTGCTCTCAGTTCTCTATCTTTCTACTGCTTCGCCATCTGTAAAAGTTTATATAACTATGATTCTAACCGCATGAATCGGTAAGTGCCTAAAGTTTATACATAATATCAAACACCATCAATGTGTTATATTAATCACTTTACTATCATTACTTTCTTATAATCTTGACCCCATCACATCATTATCTGGTGATCGTTCTGTCGACTGGCAATAGCGTCCGGCTCACTAAGGCCACAGAGCTTAGACTTTATGTTCTGGATATTGAACTTTATGGTCCACGATATTGCAACCCGCAGGCCAATACCGCCCCCTACGGCACTCCGTGAGAAGCACCGCCGTGGGGTCACTCTTACTACCGGTAGTTTATCCATCTTGTACGGAGACAAGTCATTGACACATGATCACCTACTCATATGGCCTGCGGCCTCTTGGTCCGATTCCATGATAAGAGGAACCGACCACCACTGGTATGTACTTGAACCAAGTACAGTCTACGGGTCTTAGCAAACACATATTATTACACTTTAAATAAACCTGAGGCACTTAGCTCATTATCTTCGGCGTTGATGTTACTTCTCGTTGACAATTGTCCAGCACTTGTCACTGACTTTAATAACAACCACAATACTAACTGAGATAGGAATATGTAAACTTTAAACTAGAGGAAAGAACTTTACAGCGTCGCGGCCATATTCAAACTAAGTAGACACTTGAAAGTGCCACGAGAAACCCTAGATATACTCACCAGAGTATCAGTGTTGCTATGTATAATATTTACATTCGCGGAAGTGTCGCGACAATGGGCAAATAGCCCTAAAGCTCGCTTCAGTTCAGCAGCGTTCGTTGGGATTGGCAGTCGTAACAGTGGTTGGAGTCGTTCCTTGTCTGGTTCAACGGTATTATTCTTGATAGTATAACCCAGCAAACTTATAGTCTCCTGACAAAATTTACATTTTTGATCATTTAACGTCAGATTATACTTTTTTGCAGCGGTTTGAAATTTGAGTAGGTTCTGATCGTGATCGTTTTTATCTTTGCCACATACAGTGACGTCATCGAGGTAAGTAAATATCCCCTTTAAGTTTTCTTTTTCTATGATAAATTCAAGCGTCCGCTGGAATGCTGCAACTCCGTTCGTGACGCCAAAAGGAATTCTTGTGAATTGATAAAGTTTTCCAGCCGCTTCAAATGCCGTGTAGGGTTTCTCGCTATCTTTAATCGGCACTTGATGGTATGCGCTCTTTAAGTCTATTTGACTGAAAACATTATATTTTGCAACCTTAGACACGATGGTTTCGATATGAGGTAAAGGGTACGCGTCTAATTCTGTAAACTTGTTTATAGTCAAAGAGTAGTCTATTACAAGCCTCTTTCGATGTGTCCCTCCTCCCGCTACTAATACCTGCGCTCGCCAAGGAGAGACGCTTGGTTCAATCACTCCGTCTTCTATCAGCTTAGATACTTCTTCTGTGATAAATTTCTCGTCTTCCTCGCTGTAGTGTCTAGACTTCACGGCGATTGGCTTAATGTGTGGAGATAGGTTAGTGAATATGGAGGCAGGAGGCACTGAAGCTTGCATTACATTGCAGACTAAAGGTTCTTTGGATCCCCCAAAGTTGAATTGGAGACTAGAATGTTCTTTAAGTATATCATGGCCTATGATAACATCAGCACAAAGATTGCTGACCACGAGAAATGGCCGGTGTTTGTGTGAGTGTTCGTTCATGGTAACGGTAGCAAAACAAACACTTCTCACGAAAGATACGTTATTTTGAGAGGCTAGCGTGATAGTCTGCTTGTGAGGTTTCTGTTTCAGCTTCATTAGGCGTGCTATTTTCTCATCTATAAAGCTTACTGAGCTCCCCGTGTCGATAAGAGCGTCGGCGTGATAGTTGTTAAGGGTTACGGGGATTGTGGCTTTTGTAAGGCTTGATGGAGAAGCTGCCGAGACAGCATTAGCAGCCACTTCAGAATCATCAGAGTCCACGACTGATTCTTCTACGGTTACGGCGTTATTTGTAGCATTCTGCGATCTGCACACATTAGCAAAATGTCCTTTTCTGGAGCAAAGTTGGCATTGGGCGTTGAAAGCTGGACATTTAAGCCGCCGATGAGATACATTTCCTCCGCAGTAGAAACAGCGCCATTTATTTGGTTCTTCCGAAGCAGTCCGGTGATTTTTTGTTGCGCGTTTTGACAATGACCCTATTGGCAAAGCGTTCAGGTTTGTTTCGTTTAACCCGGTGGTCATTGTTCGAGAGTCTCTTTCTGCAGTCTCTAAGGAGAGAGCTTGATCGAGAGCTTTATCTAAGGTAAGAGAGCGTTCTTGAAGTAAACTTTCCCGGATCCTCAGTGACAGTATTCCAGAAATAAAAGCACCTCTTATAGCTTCGTCTTCATGCGTTGTAGCAGAAACAGCTTCAAAGTTACAATCACGGGCCAGGAGCCTAAGTGCCCTGCCGTAATCGGATATGGATTCGTTGGGCCTCTGCTTACGCGTAGCTAGCAAATGGCGGGCCAGAATTATGTTCTTTGGCTTAAGGTACATTTTATCGAGTACTTTCACGGCATCGTCATAGGTGCAAGAATCGCGAACGTGTGGAAAGATATATGCCGACAAATGGTTCATCAATAGTTTGAGCTTTAAAGAATCGGTACCTTTGGGAATCTCTTCGAGTAAGAAATTGTTAAAAGTATATTTCCAATGGGTCCACTTGAGGTCCGCCTCTGTTGCGGTAGGCTCCACGTCAAACTTCTCGGGTCGAAGGTACCTTGCCACATTGGGCTCAAGTTTTGTGTCTGTGTCGGGCATACTTAGTTAATCTATATATATATTACGCGAGGCCGATTTTTGTACATCCCATCAGATCTACAGTTATGGTCCGATTTTAATAAATGATATGTCATTAGATTCGTCTCATGCTGGAGAGGTGCATAAAACTCTTGGATTTTTAATTTTTTCCTGAAAAAGTACTGAAAAATGGATTTGAAAAAACTACTGTGCACTAACCACGTGACATTGACCACGTGACCTGTGATCCCTATTTTGACATAAGATGACCAAATAATAATAAGCATGATTTGCTCACAAACCTGTAGTAAGTTGTTCAGCATGATGAAATATTATTTTTGAGTCGGCAACATAATATCCGCAACACTTAAAACATGTACGAATATGCAAAAATAATTTTACAGTTTGTTGACAATGAATGACAGTAACCATATTCTGTCAACTTTTAACATACTTTTAATGTATTTTTTATTGGGGGTTATTATGTCAATGGTCTAAATTGCCAGGTTGTTTTTCTTTTTAAAATGTTGATATGGAAACTTTTTTCGCATACCTGTTAAAAATGTGGAGGAAAAGGCCGGTTAAGTGCGAGTTGGACTGGTGCTCGCAAGACTAGAAAAACTGACCGTCATTCAAGAATAGATTATTTTTATAGGCGAGTTTTACAATAAATCAAAGCAGAAATATGTAGTAAAACTAATTTAAACGTCATTCAAATAAGTAAATGTATGATAGATTATTATAAATATGATTATATAAGTCCATCAAAAAAATAATTCCAAGGAAAATGGCATGAGTTGTGGTAAATTAATGGTATTTTACAAGAAAAAACTTAGTCCTTCCGCTTGCATGTCGACGGGATGGGAAATGTGGTCGAGTTGAGAATATAGACGACTTGACAATGTAGCTAAGTTGGGAATGTATCTACATTGGTAATATGGATGATTTGGTAAAATGGACGAGTTGGAAATGTGGCTGAGTTGAGAATATGGACGACTTGACAATGTAGCTAAGTTGGGAGTGTATCTACATTGGTAATATGGATGATTTGGTAAAATGGACGAGTTGGAAATGTGGACGAGTTGACAATATGGACGAGTTGGCAATGAAGACGACTTGGTAATACGGACGAGTTGGTGATATGGAAGATTTGGCAATAAAGACGAGCTGATAATAAGGACAAGTTGGTATTGTAGACGAGTTGGGTGTATCGTCGAGTTGGGAATATGGACGAGTTGGAAATGTGGATGAGTTGGCAATGTTGATGAGTTGGCAAAATGAACAAGTTGGGAATATGGACGAGTTGGCAATAAAGACGGGCTGATAATAAGGTCGAGTTTGTATAGACGAGTTGGGTGTATCGTCGAGTTGGGAATATGGACGAGTTGGAAATGTGGACGACTTGGAATTGTGGACGAGTTGGGCCTATGGACAAGTTGGAAATGTGGACGAGTTGTATTTGTGGACGAGTTAGCAATATGGACGAGTTGGCATTGTTGATGAGTTGGAAATGAAGACGAGTTGGCAACGTAGATGAGTTGGGTGTATGGACGAGTTGGTAATGTGGACGGCTTGGCATTGTGGACGAGGTGGGAATATGGACGAGTTGGAAATGTGGACGAGTTGGCATTGTGGACGAGTTGGCATTGTGGACGAGCCAGTAATATGGACGCGTTGGCATTGTGGATGAGTTGGGAATATAAACGAGTTGGCAACGAAGACGAGTTGGTAATACGGACGAGTTGATAATATGGACGAGATTGGCAATAAAGACGAGTTGGGTGTATGGACGAGTAGGAAATGTGGACGAGTTAGCAATATGGTCGAGTTGGCATTGTGGACAAATTGGGAATATGGACGAGTTGCCAATGGAGACGAATTGGTAATATAGACGAGTTGGCGATGCAGATGAGTTGGGCGTATGAACGAGTTGGCAATGTGGACGTGTTGGGTGGGTGAACAAGTTGGCAATGTGGAATAATTAACATGTTACCCTAACATGCGAAACTTGATGGTAGAAATAACCTACATGATGCAAATTTCAAAAAATCGACGCTCTCAAGAATAAATCATATTTGAATTAATGACGTCTGGCTGATCATTGTTATTCTCATTCAAAATAAAATTTGACAAATTTTGCTGTCAACAAAACAAATAGATTTTATAAAGCTTCCGTTTTTACCGACTATGGTAAGGAACCCTAAAATTTGGTTTATATCATAGACTTGAGAGTGTAGATAGCATCTCCCTCACTCTTCTGTCAAACACTATTTCAATGAGAGGAAAGATGAAAGTTTGAATTTGGAATTCGGGTATTAGGCCTTCAGCTCTAAATTTATTGAAAAAATATGTCTTAATATTCTTTTTTCAAACATTTTTAGCTGTTTTATATATTGGATTTTATTTATTACACATATTTGACACATTCTTTTTTTTTATGGTGGAGTAGGTATTGTTGGTCAGTTATTTATTTAGATTAGTAAATAGGGTTTGATTAAGTATACCTAGCGTAAGAATATCAAACACAATGTGTAATTGTTATTGAATAAATGATTGATGATGATGATGACATGGCAGCACCCACATTAAGAAAATTTGCACGATCTATTGAATTTCATAAAAAAAAAACAAGCATTGATATGGTTTTTCGTGTATCTATAAACGTTTTATACTCTCTATTTTATACAATTGAGTTTATGTAACATTTTTATTATCACTATTTTTAAGTATTTACGATTATAAATGAATACATAAACAGTTACGCACTACATGATTTCCTTTTTAAAACCTGCGTAGTGAGTGCCCAAATCTGTCGTTTCGATTCATGTGCTATTTCTGGAAATTGATAGAAATCGATCAAATCAATAAATGTATGTCCTGAAGAAAGAACAACAAATTAAAATTCTACCAATCTTATGTTCGGTCCTATGAAAATATGTCAATTATTTTTTTAAGATATGGGATTATTTTTATGAATAAAATTTTTCCATAAATCGAATAATATGCATTTTATTTGTGAAACAGATCAGCAGATCACGTCATTAATGCACAAGTTATTTTTACAAAAGAGTTGAAAAAGTTGTCACGATGAAGCTGGCAGTTAGCTATCAGGCCTGGCTCTAGCCTGGCATGTTTTAACGTTTTTAATAGCATCATTTTAACGTGTTTTTTTACAGTATTTATTCTTCATTCGCCAAAAACTTCTTATCGATAAAGTAGTTATTTTCTGTAACACTACCGGATTTCCATATTCTAGCGGCGGTTCGACGCCGCAACGGGCCTCTAGTTAAATTATAATAGACAATACTTTGGGCCAGCACTAGTAAAGAGGTTCATATGTCACAAATCAAGTAAAAAAATAGAATAAAAATGGCTGGCTGGCTGCAACAAAAACTAAAAAGTATTCGCTTTGTTTGTTTAAGGTGAATTTATAATTATAAATAGAGGTGGACATTCTTGCTCCGTTTACAATGAATAAAATGGATTCTACTCTGACCAGTAAGTATTTTTACGATTTACGTGTCTTACAAATTTCTCCATACGAAAAAGCAGTCAATTCGTTTGGTATCATGTTACTCATCAAGTTTATTTACATTATGCTATTTGATCAAGTGTTTTAGTGAGTTTGTTTCGACTTTCCTTTATTTAATATCACGATAGCCGCCGTCCTACTGAATTATATAATTGAAATTACATATTTTCTGTAACATTTTAGAAGCATGTGTTGATTTGAGATTCGTGGTATTTTAGGTATGTGGGTGAGCTTCTTCACGGCCGCCGGGATCCCCTCGGACGTTTCGGCCACGTACGCCCTCACGTTCGCGGAGAACCGTATCCAGAATGACATGCTGCTCGACCTGAACAAGGAGTATTTGAGAGACATGGGCATCAGTAGAATGGGAGATGTCATTGCCATACTTAGGTGAGTGCATTCGATTCGTCCGTGAAACTAGTAAATAGATATTCTATTGCATATTTTCAAATGTGCTTTGGCCAGAATGTTTGGCTCTATATATGTAAGATCATAAATCATAGCTCAAGGTCAGTTTACAAACATAATTTTTTATGTTTATAACAGCCAAAGCTATTATAAATATAAAATATTGTGACCACACTGAATTCAGAATTCCATATATTTATTTGACATACGTAAGTAACATAGTAAGAATTATTATAAAAATCACGTTTAAAAGTAAACATTTTTATCTGGCAGGCACGCAAAGCAAGTTCACGAGAGCACAGCTCGCGACAAGGTCCTGGGCAACACCTTGCTCAACGTGGTGCCAGTGGCCGCCATCACCGGGCGCACCACCGTCACGCAGAACAAGCCTGTCTCCCGTAAGTACATTTAATACACTTCAAAAGTATTGTCTTTGAATACTCAGAAGTTAATATCCATGTAAAATTCAGCTGTACCTGAGAATACCTTCAATGCTACAAAAATAGTTAATTTCTTTGATCTAAAGGCCCACAGCATACTTAGGGGAGAAGAAACTGAGACTCGCATTGCCCACAGTCAGCTCTTTAAGTCATATAATGTTATTTCTAGAACTAAATTTAAAGAAATCAAACAAATCTATATCATCAAACAATTGTGTATCAATGACAACTAGGCATGGTCAAGATTTACATTTTTAAAATGAAATAATGAACTTCATTCTGCAATTAGGCCACAAGGGCACTTCTACATGTCTGAGTCTACCGGCATTTCACTAGAGGAGACCACTGTTGAGAAAAAATGCTGAAAGAAATTCAACATTCAGCCATTTTTTCAGAAAGGAAGTACTAAACTATAACAGTTATATGAACTTAACTTAATTTGTACCTATATTAAGGATTTAGGTGTACCTATACGAAAACATAAAAAATAAATAAGGAAAGATTTAAGAATAAAATGGAAACTACAGGAAAGTATGACGGTTTATCAAATATTTATGTACTTTTGATATGCTTTCTTATTAGACTGTGTCCCTTAAATTTGCTTGAAATGTATTATGTGAAAATAATTATTTATCTAAACACTAATTGATTTGTATCAATGTAGCAAGTAACGCCAAAAAAAATACTTAAAAATGCTACAAAGTTGATAAGTCAGACTGAAGTAGTCAAGTTGACGGTTTGTGTGCAGCGGCCAGTCGAATTCTGGAGCACTACACGCGCAACGCGAAGGACGCGCCCGTCTCGCCCACGCACCAGAAGAAGCGCAAGAGTGACGAGATTGTGTGAGTAGTGTTCCTGTATCATACCGACATCAATTTTGTACTGGAAGAGCCACAACTGGCAATGATCTAGTTTTCTTTTCTACCACCTGTTTATTTATATTTATTGATAATGTTGCATGGAAGTTAAGAGGCCTTATTCCTTTCAAAATGCTTATTGTTTTAGACATTTTTCTCTATAATCAAACATGTTTCTAAATATATTATTGATGTTACTACCTAGAACAGGGTTATTGGGATTTATTGGTATATATTTGATACCTAGGTTTGAATTTTTCATTGATAATTTTTGTTTCAAAAACTACTCGAAGTTGACGAAATTCACGCGGAAAATTTGTTTTTTCAACTTATTTTCGACTGCACGCAATGACAGCATGAAATAGCTATGTTACCTAGAACTCTGGGAAAAGTATTATTCACTTCAAGAAGTAGGTTGAAATTTTCAATATATATTTGTCATAATATGAAAAAATAAATTTTAAAAGGAATAAGACGTCCTAATGAATTAGGCTTTAGCAATTAATTTAAGCAACATTTTTTTTTAAATATTGAATTTTAATAAGTCAGGGATACATAACATCTTTAACTGCTTCATAATGAGAAATTTTGATTAGTGCTACATTTTTTTTTTATTAGCCTGTTAGAGTGTCCCACTGCTGGGCAAAGGCCTACAAAATTGTTTATATTTATTTATTACTTGTCTCACATTGCAGGGTAGAACCAGTAGATGTGAAAAAATCCCGACTCATTCGATTCGCACCCCCACAGTCTGCTGTCCAAGAAGGTAATCATTTCCAAATTATTTTATGTAATACATTGGCTATTCTTTTCTTTTGCCAGTTTGATTAGGACTAAATCCACACAAAATTGCATTAAAATCTGTCAATTAGCTATGGAGCTTGCTAACTAAATTGATTTCTTAACTTTTACTTTTAAACATTGGATTCGGACCTTGAACTATCGATTTTCAGTGACACAAACAAAAACGGTGTTCTCAAGACTTGGCCAGACTGAAACCGTTAAAACTACGGCTGTTACCACAACAGACATCAAACCTATCTATGCTCGACTAGGATCCAAACCCGCTGACAAGCCTCCAGCAGTCCAAGCGATACCGGTACAAAAAGACGCTCTGAAGTATGAAGGGATACTGAAAAGTCCACCTGCTGTACCTAAGAAAATTGTTATTACTTCTTCAAAGAATAGTGTCCGGAAAATAGCTGTAGGAACTATGAGAGCAGATGAGCAGCCGGTCAGTGTGAAAGATAAACTCGCAGTACCGAAATCTAAATCTGTGAAGTTTTCGAATAAAGTGGAATATAAAGAGATAGAACCTGTGCAGGACAGACTAGTGCATACTAAGATACAGCCAAAGCCGAAGCAGACGGTGTTCAACAAGCCGGAGAGACGGTTGTCCATGCCGGAGCCCAGCGTCAAGGCCCGGCTGGGAGTGAAGACTCCCATTGTTCCCGCTTCCACTGTAAGGAGCGCTAACAATATAACGATAACCAAGAATGTATTCAAGAGGCTAGGTGTGTGATGGTGAAGTGAGTGAACTAAGGTGCTTAGTTTTTGACAGTGCGCATGTGGAGAAGTAAAGAGTGTTATGGTGGCAGCTAAGGCCCCAATGTTTGTAACCTTGTGCTAACCGGTGCCTGTTTTATAAAACTTGTAAAGTTAGCAAGGAGATTATCCGATGTATGGGTCGATTGCAAAAAAATTGTACATAGTTAAGGGCTTTAATTAAAACAATGTTAATTGATTCTTTTGTGTGACGAAAGTTACCCATACATTTTGTATGACTAACTTTCGTCACACAAAGGAAGCGATCGTATTTTATGTTAACTAAGCTTTTAACTACGTACAATTTTTTTGCAATCGACCGGTATAAGATTTGCCAGTTTCATGTAAGTCTTTACAGGGATAGCTTTCTAGATTGCCCTAAAACTGTTTAATACTGATTTTGTAAATAAACCAGCTCAAGGGTCTGAAATACTTTTTGCATAATAATAAATAAGTGATTAGTATATGATGTACTATTTTCTGTTTCTTTTTTTTCCTTACATGTCACCAATAACTGGTTGAAAGTATTTGTTATATATTATTTTTACCAGCACAGTTATAGTTGTGAATGAATCATTCTTTAGTTTTATTACAACGGTTGGCAATAGGCCATAAAACCGTCAAATTAAGTTGTTTTTTTTTTACATTACTAAATTAGTATAACAAATTGAGCTTCATGTACAAACTGTTAAGGACCTTGTCAATTTATGTCTAAAGAAGCATTGTTTTCAAAAACTTTGAAATTATCAATTTGTTGAAAGATCCCTTGAAGGGAGCTTATTAATGTGTATGCTGCTTCAATTTAAGTTAGAAGAAATACGTATGTTATGTTACGTATTTGCTCTATTACGTAGTATTCTCTTCTACCGGTGATGTGATAAAAGTATGTTAATTTATTTTTTGAATTTGTGAAAATATTAGAATTTTAGATTTAATTTCTGTTGACATTAAAAATCATTATCTAATTCAGATTATGGTTCAAGTGTTACATATTACTTAAATAGTTTTCAATCGTAAAATATTACGCTAAGAATTTTCTTTTTACCTTTTTTATCATCACACCTAAAAAAAACTGTAGTACCGTAGATAATTTAAGTCTTCTAACATATATATTAAGAAAATGGAGAGATCTAAGTGTTTTCGAAAAGTATTATAATATACTTACGGCTGGGCCACGAGTTGACGCGAGCAGCGGAGCGGCTCACGGCGGCCATAGGTGGGAGCGGCGCGGCCCGAGCGCAGTGTCTCGCTCACTCGCATGGCCGCCGTGAGCCGCTCCGCTACTCGCGTGGTGTCGTGGCCGGGTCGTTAACCCCTAAATGCATGGTGTAATGGAGCTAACAGAAAAGCGAACGGTGCGGCGGACTGAGAGGGACGCAGCTATCTGTTAGAATGAGATAGTACCTAATATACATATCTCATTCTAACATCATCTGTTATAATAAGATTTACTCCCGAGATGTAAAGTGTCTTGACAGACAGACGGACGAACGGACGAATAACAAAGTGATCCTATAAGGGTTCCGTTTTTTCTTCTCGAGGTATGGAACCCTAGAAGCGCTTTAAAACACTGCATATTCACCTATACTGTAAATGCTACTCTGGCTACAGATAGGGCTGCCATCTCTAAATTCGCCGAAACCGTACAAAGACTTAAAAACCCGGACATTTGGCGTAAATCGCATTTTCCCCCCGGACGTTCCAAACTAGGACTAATCCGGGGAAACCCGGACGGGTGGCAGCCCTAGCTACAGAGCCAGTCTCGGCCATTGCCAATTTTATGATAATGGCGCGTTCAGAAGCTGCGGTTTTTGTTTGAGTGACGTGCGTAACGAACGGAACAAATGAGCACGTTGAACGTGCTAAGTAGTTAAATTTATTGGTATTTGGTACCTTTTATTTTTTGAACGCCAAAGACGGCTGTGGCCGACAGCGGAAAGTTGGTCAACTGACGCAAACGCCGGCCACAGCCGTCCAAATTTCAATGAGCAATAACTTTGTATTTTTTAATCCCTTTAATTTAGGAGCACCATTTTATTTTTTAAGTTACCCTAGCTAGGCCGTATTTGCTATTTTCTGCCCGCTACGCGGGGAGAAGAATTTCATTCCTTGGCCAAGGCAAGATGTAAAACTTTAGACAGACCACGGGCGGTAATTCGTAAAGCCCCAGATCGCATATTTATGGACGTGATTTAGCAAAATGAGGACTCAAATTACACATTAGCCTCAAACCTTGAGCCTGGGAAGCGAGGCTCATTGGACCCCATAATTAATCAGTTGTAACGGTCGCTGCAGCATCGTTAACGAATTCGGTGAACACAGAAATACGATTCGTATTTTTGCCATTCGAGTTCGGGCGCCATTTTGGTATGACGTGACAACTGCAATGTCGGCGCTTTTTGTTTGACATTATTTAAGTAACTTTTCGGATTGTTTTTAGTTCAAAGCTAAAAGAGGATGACAGAAGACCAGACTGTGCTTAGTCGATGTGTAGTAGCTGTAGGTTAGGCGGGGTAGTTATCCAAGTAACCCACCTAACTACACCTACTACTTCCTAACTTGGATAAGTTACAAAAAATATACTAAAAAATAGCCTATTCTGCGACGTATACTATACGTTTGGCCGACTTGTAGATGTCCTAACTGCATTGGGGTCGTACATTTTTACTTTGGGGGTGGACAGTGGACAGCCAAACCTTAAGGGACATTAAATCCAGATTTTCTTGCTGGGCAAATAGACATGTACTAAATGTTTTTCTATTTATAAGTACTTAATATCAGTACGATTAAGTTGTTTATTTATTTTAGGATAATTTAATATGCTATGTCCAGAAATCACTTTCTGGAATAAAAATTCTGCTGAATTCTGAAAAGTATTTCGGTATCAGCGCGTCCGCGGCTAGATCCTCTTGTCCAAAATATCCGTGTACGCTTTAGCAATAAGCGCTATTCGTTTAAATGTTGCCTCTTCGAGCGCTGCTCTCGTCGTGGCCGTGGTCGTGTAACAGCAATATTTCATTCGACATTTTTGTGCATATAATTGTGCGTACAATGTAATTGGCCATACTATTAGTGGGTACTTTTAAATGAAGTAAATATTCCCACCTCGAGCGCCGCTCTCGCAGTGGTCGTGTTACAGCAGTATTTCGGCGCGACCGGTTCCGCGGCCAGTTTTTGCGTCCCGCCGTCCAGCCCCGCCCGGCGCGGCTCGTTACGTTATCGGGGCACGACTAGTGCGATGCGATACATTTATATAAGTATATATAGTGTAGTACTACACCGTACTTGAAGTGAAGGGGGTATTCTCACTGATGCTGAGCTGAGCGGAGCGGACAGTGTTTTGTTTAACCAATACTTGTAATATCTAAACGTCACGCGTCAGTCGAAATGCGATTGGTGAAAGCTTGGTCCACCCTGTCCAGTCTTTGTCAGTGCAAACGCATTCTATGCTCGTTAGTCTGAGAATAATTTAAGAGGATATATTATATTAGTACTAATTTTTCAGTTGCTAATCGTAACGTTTGGCTACTGAATGGGAAGGAAATGTCCTATATCGGCCCGTTTCGATTTCGCTTATTATTGTAAATTATGTGTCTAGTTTTGGCAAAAATATCACTCCAAACAGACGCCGTGTACACAAATTCAAGTAAGAAGCGGAAATATTGAAATAGTTCGCGACATAGAAACTGTCCTTCACATTCATTTTCCAAAAATTCGTTACCATTAGTTTAGTTTTGGAGGAGGAGTCGAAAACAAAACCTCTACCTATTGCTTCAACCCGGTTACGTAATGTTTAAACCTCATTTATATGTGTCGGCATAGTTACCAGGTGAGAACTTAACGTAAACGGATGATAAAAAAAGGTGGGCAGTGGTATTACCTTTTTTACTAGTATAAAAGGTTTCGCAATTGCGTTTTATCTGGACGCCACGTGTGATGTTTCACATGCTTTGGTAGGCCCTCGAATATTTGTTCCTGGCTCATGGATATTCTATATATTTAGTTTAGTATATAAATCGTCGTCTAGTGCCTATTAACACAAGCCTAATGTTCACTAAACCTTACTGTGGGTTTAGATCGATTTGTGTGATAGTCCGACTTTTTTTATTGTTAGCTACGCCCCACGGTGTTGCCCGCTCATTCCACGGGAGCACTAAATTTTTCCAGGATATAAGTAGCCTATGTGTTAATCCAAGGTGCCAGCTACCACCATACCAAATATTATCAAAATTGGTCCAGCCGTTTAAGCATGAAGAAGTAACAAACACACAAACGTACTCACAAACTTTCACCTTTATAATATTAGTGTGATTTACTCATCAGTAAACAATAAAAGATTTTACAATAAACTCCATCTATTGGTTATTATAATTTAAGAGGGGGCACCCCGTGGAGCCCCCAGGGGCAACCCGAGGAGCCCCCCGGGGCAACCTGAGGAGCCCTGTTTGTCTAGGCTTAAGCTAGTCTTAAGTATTATTATAATTTTATTTTTGTATGTGTATATTTTTGACATGAATAAATTTTATTTGTATTTAAGAGGCATAATCTGGATTCTAGAATGATCATTACCATTCCTATGTCTTATCAGCATTCATCATGAAGCGATAATGCGATGGAATAATATGAAATGTATTTGATAAACGAAATGCCAACGTTCGTCACGGTCTAAGCTTGGTTTTCTCTAGTTGGTGTCGATAAATATAATATTTACTTGAGAGTTTTCAGACCATCTATTATTGCTGCGGATAAGCAGATGTCGTGGGTTCGATTCCCACCTCCAATAAGCTCTGTTCTCTGTATACGTATGCTGAGCTTATTTTACCATGACACCTAAAAAATACTTCTTCAAACAGTTTCTTAAGTTTACAGGCTGTATTAATACAACTTTTTAATGTTGGATTTAGTTCTCTCTTCTGCTGTTACATTGTCAAATCAGTTTAGTTAAGTTAAGACACAGAAGTACGATGAACTCAAGCCCCTAAGGCATAGGTTCAGATTCAGACCTAGTTTAAGGGGTGTAAGCTTCGTTCACATTATACCGACTGATTTTGGTAAGATATTACCATAGTTTTGTAGTCACTTTTTTTAAGTTATATGTAGTTTTATGTAGACATTTAGCAAACCTTTTTTTTCAGTGTGGGGCTGGCTCAGCTTCAGCTTCAGCTTCAGCTTCAGCCTGCTGCTGAGCCAGCTCAGCAGGCTGAGCGCAGCGCCTGCGCCGCGTAACGCGGCGCAGGCGCTGCCTCTCTGCATGCCGGGCGCGGAGCGCCTCCCTCTCCTCCGGCGTTAGGCGCATTAAGCGCATCCTCTCCTCTCTAGCGCGGCGCTCCCGGCACACAGGGCAGCCTCGTCTGGCAAAATAAAAACCATATAATCCCATCACTGTACATATAGAGACAGGTAGTATATCCCGCGCGGGAAAGAGTCGCGTGTCAAAGTTATGCTAGCCGTGCAGATCGACTTTTAGCACGTTTTATAATCAACGAAATTGAAATTATAAACAAAAGAAATAATGTTTGTTTGACCCACCTTTCTCTAGCCAAGGCTTGCACCAAAAGGGCCTCGATGCGATCCAATTGGCGTTGGCGCATGGCTATATTTTCTGAAAAGAATAATTATGATAAGTACAAAGTGTTTGTTCCCCTTTATTACGAGGCGTGTGTAAGGATGGGCGTTGATGCAAACAAGTGTTTGGTTCTAAGTATGATTTATTACTAACTGTAACATAGGCAACTCACCGTCTACCCCATCGTGTGGCGGCCGCAGTGCGCCGCAAACAAATCTGAAAACATAATAACACGCTTTAGTTTGGCCACTAATACCTAGCTTTTTGCAGAGAGGCAGCGCCGGCGCTGCCTCTCTGCATGCCGGGCGCGGAGCGCCTCCCTCTCCTCCGGCGTTAGGCGCATTAAGCGCATCCTCTCCTCTCTAGCGCGGCGCTCCCGGCACACAGGGCAGCCTCGTCTGGCAAAATAAAAACCATATAATCCCATACTATGCAACAAGTTTCTGTCAAAAATGACATTTTAGTGGCAAGCTTTTATAGCCGACTGTACTTTTCTTTGGATATCCATCAAATGCTCACTGAGACGATTCTAAAGAGCCCAAGCTCGGTAGGATTGCTTTTTCTATTATAGAGTTCCTATGGCCACCTTCCGGCTCCATCATCAGATCAGCCCCATGGTAACATATTATTGTATTGTCATCAAAGTTAAGTAAGTATGCAAAATTTCAGCTCAATCGGTTGACGATATCTGCTTCAAAATTGAGTTGCAAGATTTCACCCGAACAATCATACTTAGATACATACATAGATACATACATACATTGCAAGTTAAATAAAAGCTTTTAATAAACCAACCCGCAAACTGATCAACACGTCTAGCGTAACTTTGACACGCGACTCATGTCGCGCGAGATAGCATCATCCGTCACTATTTCATAGTAGTACTGTACATATAGAGACAGGTAGTATATCACGCGCGGGAAAGAGTCGCGTGTCAAAGTTATGCTAGCCGTGCAGATCGACTTTTAGCACGTTTTATAATCAACGAAATTGAAATTATAAACAAAAGAAATAATGTTTGTTTGACCCACCTTTCTCTAGCCAAGGCTTGCACCAAAAGGGCCTCGATGCGATCCAATTGGCGTTGGCGCATGGCTATATTTTCTGAAAAGAATAATTATGATAAGTACAAAGTGTTTGTTCCCCTTTATTACGAGGCGTGTGTAAGGATGGGCGTTGATGCAAACAAGTGTTTGGTTCTAAGTATGATTTATTACTAACTGTAACATAGGCAACTCACCGTCTACCCCATCGTGTGGCGGCCGCAGTGCGCCGCAAACAAATCTGAAAACATAATAACACGCTTTAGTTTGGCCACTAATACCTAGCTTTTTGCAGAGAGGCAGCGCCGGCGCTGCCTCTCTGCATGCCGGGCGCGGAGCGCCTCCCTCTCCTCCGGCGTTAGGCGCATTAAGCGCATCCTCTCCTCTCTAGCGCGGCGCTCCCGGCACACAGGGCAGCCTCGTCTGGCAAAATAAAAACCATATAATCCCATACTATGCAACAAGTTTCTGTCAAAAATGACATTTTAGTGGCAAGCTTTTATAGCCGACTGTACTTTTCTTTGGATATCCATCAAATGCTCACTGAGACGATTCTAAAGAGCCCAAGCTCGGTAGGATTGCTTTTTCTATTATAGAGTTCCTATGGCCACCTTCCGGCTCCATCATCAGATCAGCCCCATGGTAACATATTATTGTATTGTCATCAAAGTTAAGTAAGTATGCAAAATTTCAGCTCAATCGGTTGACGATATCTGCTTCAAAATTGAGTTGCAAGATTTCACCCGAACAAACATACTTAGATACATACATAGATACATACATACATTGCAAGTTAAATAAAAGCTTTTAATAAACCAACCCGCAAACTGATCAACACGTCTAGCGTAACTTTGACACGCGACTCATGTCGCGCGAGATAGCATCATCCGTCACTATTTCATAGTAGTACTGTACATATAGAGACAGGTAGTATATCCCGCGCGGGAAAGAGTCGCGTGTCAAAGTTATGCTAGCCGTGCAGATCGACTTTTAGCACGTTTTATAATCAACGAAATCGAAATTATAAACAAAAGAAATAATGTTTGTTTGACCCACCTTTCTCTAGCCAAGGCTTGCACCAAAAGGGCCTCGATGCGATCCAATTGGCGTTGGCGCATGGCTATATTTTCTGAAAAGAATAATTATGATAAGTACAAAGTGTTTGTTCCCCTTTATTACGAGGCGTGTGTAAGGATGGGCGTTGATGCAAACAAGTGTTTGGTTCTAAGTATGATTTATTACTAACTGTAACATAGGCAACTCACCGTCTACCCCATCGTGTGGCGGCCGCAGTGCGCCGCAAACAAATCTGAAAACATAATAACACGCTTTAGTTTGGCCACTAATACCTAGCTTTTTGCAGAGAGGCAGCGCCGGCGCTGCCTCTCTGCATGCCGGGCGCGGAGCGCCTCCCTCTCCTCCGGCGTTAGGCGCATTAAGCGCATCCTCTCCTCTCTAGCGCGGCGCTCCCGGCACACAGGGCAGCCTCGTCTGGCAAAATAAAAACCATATAATCCCATACTATGCAACAAGTTTCTGTCAAAAATGACATTTTAGTGGCAAGCTTTTATAGCCGACTGTACTTTTCTTTGGATATCCATCAAATGCTCACTGAGACGATTCTAAAGAGCCCAAGCTCGGTAGGATTGCTTTTTCTATTATAGAGTTCCTATGGCCACCTTCCGGCTCCATCATCAGATCAGCCCCATGGTAACATATTATTGTATTGTCATCAAAGTTAAGTAAGTATGCAAAATTTCAGCTCAATCGGTTGACGATATCTGCTTCAAAATTGAGTTGCAAGATTTCACCCGAACAAACATACTTAGATACATACATAGATACATACATACATTGCAAGTTAAATAAAAGCTTTTAATAAACCAACCCGCAAACTGATCAACACGTCTAGCGTAACTTTGACACGCGACTCATGTCGCGCGAGATAGCATCATCCGTCACTATTTCATAGTAGTACTGTACATATAGAGACAGGTAGTATATCCCGCGCGGGAAAGAGTCGCGTGTCAAAGTTATGCTAGCCGTGCAGATCGACTTTTAGCACGTTTTATAATCAACGAAATCGAAATTATAAACAAAAGAAATAATGTTTGTTTGACCCACCTTTCTCTAGCCAAGGCTTGCACCAAAAGGGCCTCGATGCGATCCAATTGGCGTTGGCGCATGGCTATATTTTCTGAAAAGAATAATTATGATAAGTACAAAGTGTTTGTTCCCCTTTATTACGAGGCGTGTGTAAGGATGGGCGTTGATGCAAACAAGTGTTTGGTTCTAAGTATGATTTATTACTAACTGTAACATAGGCAACTCACCGTCTACCCCATCGTGTGGCGGCCGCAGTGCGCCGCAAACAAATCTGAAAACATAATAACACGCTTTAGTTTGGCCACTAATACCTAGCTTTTTGCAGAGAGGCAGCGCCGGCGCTGCCTCTCTGCATGCCGGGCGCGGAGCGCCTCCCTCTCCTCCGGCGTTAGGCGCATTAAGCGCATCCTCTCCTCTCTAGCGCGGCGCTCCCGGCACACAGGGCAGCCTCGTCTGGCAAAATAAAAACCATATAATCCCATACTATGCAACAAGTTTCTGTCAAAAATGACATTTTAGTGGCAAGCTTTTATAGCCGACTGTACTTTTCTTTGGATATCCATCAAATGCTCACTGAGACGATTCTAAAGAGCCCAAGCTCGGTAGGATTGCTTTTTCTATTATAGAGTTCCTATGGCCACCTTCCGGCTCCATCATCAGATCAGCCCCATGGTAACATATTATTGTATTGTCATCAAAGTTAAGTAAGTATGCAAAATTTCAGCTCAATCGGTTGACGATATCTGCTTCAAAATTGAGTTGCAAGATTTCACCCGAACAAACATACTTAGATACATACATAGATACATACATACATTGCAAGTTAAATAAAAGCTTTTAATAAACCAACCCGCAAACTGATCAACACGTCTAGCGTAACTTTGACACGCGACTCATGTCGCGCGAGATAGCATCATCCGTCACTATTTCATAGTAGTACTGTACATATAGAGACAGGTAGTATATCCCGCGCGGGAAAGAGTCGCGTGTCAAAGTTATGCTAGCCGTGCAGATCGACTTTTAGCACGTTTTATAATCAACGAAATCGAAATTATAAACAAAAGAAATAATGTTTGTTTGACCCACCTTTCTCTAGCCAAGGCTTGCACCAAAAGGGCCTCGATGCGATCCAATTGGCGTTGGCGCATGGCTATATTTTCTGAAAAGAATAATTATGATAAGTACAAAGTGTTTGTTCCCCTTTATTACGAGGCGTGTGTAAGGATGGGCGTTGATGCAAACAAGTGTTTGGTTCTAAGTATGATTTATTACTAACTGTAACATAGGCAACTCACCATCTACCCCATCGTGTGGCGGCCGCAGTGCGCCGCAAACAAATCTGAAAACATAATAACACGCTTTAGTTTGGCCACTAATACCTAGCTTTTTGCAGAGAGGCAGCGCCGGCGCTGTCTCTCCGCATGCCGGATGCGGAGCGCCTCCCTTTCTTCCGCCGTGAGGCCCATTAAGCGCATACGTTCCTCACGTGCGCGGCGCTCCCGGCAAACGGGGCAGCTTCGTCTGGCAAAATAAAAACCATATAATCCCATACTATGCAACAAGTTTCTGTCAAAAATGACATTTTAGTGGCAAGCTTTTATAGCCGACTGTACTTTTCTTTGGATATCCATCAAATGCTCACTGAGACGATTCTAAAGAGCCCAAGCTCGGTAGGATTGCTTTTTCTATTATAGAGTTCCTATGGCCACCTTCCGGCTCCATCATCAGATCAGCCCCATGGTAACATATTATTGTATTGTCATCAAAGTTAAGTAAGTATGCAAAATTTCAGCTCAATCGGTTGACGATATCTGCTTCAAAATTGAGTTGCAAGATTTCACCCGAACAAACATACTTAGATACATACATAGATACATACATCCATTGCAAGTTAAATAAAAGCTTTTAATAAACCAACCCGCAAACTGATCAACACGTCTAGCGTAACTTTGACACGCGACTCATGTCGCGCGAGATAGCATCATCCGTCACTATTTCATAGTAGTACTGTACATATAGAGACAGGTAGTATATCCCGCGCGGGAAAGAGTCGCGTGTCAAAGTTATGCTAGCCGTGCAGATCGACTTTTAGCACGTTTTATAATCAACGAAATCGAAATTATAAACAAAAGAAATAATGTTTGTTTGACCCACCTTTCTCTAGCCAAGGCTTGCACCAAAAGGGCCTCGATGCGATCCAATTGGCGTTGGCGCATGGCTATATTTTCTGAAAAGAATAATTATGATAAGTACAAAGTGTTTGTTCCCCTTTATTACGAGGCGTGTGTAAGGATGGGCGTTGATGCAAACAAGTGTTTGGTTCTAAGTATGATTTATTACTAACTGTAACATAGGCAACTCACCGTCTACCCCATCGTGTGGCGGCCGCAGTGCGCCGCAAACAAATCTGAAAACATAATAACACGCTTTAGTTTGGCCACTAATACCTAGCTTTTTGCAGAGAGGCAGCGCCGGCGCTGCCTCTCTGCATGCCGGGCGCGGAGCGCCTCCCTCTCCTCCGGCGTTAGGCGCATTAAGCGCATCCTCTCCTCTCTAGCGCGGCGCTCCCGGCACACAGGGCAGCCTCGTCTGGCAAAATAAAAACCATATAATCCCATACTATGCAACAAGTTTCTGTCAAAAATGACATTTTAGTGGCAAGCTTTTATAGCCGACTGTACTTTTCTTTGGATATCCATCAAATGCTCACTGAGACGATTCTAAAGAGCCCAAGCTCGGTAGGATTGCTTTTTCTATTATAGAGTTCCTATGGCCACCTTCCGGCTCCATCATCAGATCAGCCCCATGGTAACATATTATTGTATTGTCATCAAAGTTAAGTAAGTATGCAAAATTTCAGCTCAATCGGTTGACGATATCTGCTTCAAAATTGAGTTGCAAGATTTCACCCGAACAAACATATACTTAGATACATACATAGATACATACATACATTGCAAGTTAAATAAAAGCTTTTAATAAACCAACCCGCAAACTGATCAACACGTCTAGCGTAACTTTGACACGCGACTCATGTCGCGCGAGATAGCATCATCCGTCACTATTTCATAGTAGTACTGTACATATAGAGACAGGTAGTATATCCCGCGCGGGAAAGAGTCGCGTGTCAAAGTTATGCTAGCCGTGCAGATCGACTTTTAGCACGTTTTATAATCAACGAAATCGAAATTATAAACAAAAGAAATAATGTTTGTTTGACCCACCTTTCTCTAGCCAAGGCTTGCACCAAAAGGGCCTCGATGCGATCCAATTGGCGTTGGCGCATGGCTATATTTTCTGAAAAGAATAATTATGATAAGTACAAAGTGTTTGTTCCCCTTTATTACGAGGCGTGTGTAAGGATGGGCGTTGATGCAAACAAGTGTTTGGTTCTAAGTATGATTTATTACTAACTGTAACATAGGCAACTCACCGTCTACCCCATCGTGTGGCGGCCGCAGTGCGCCGCAAACAAATCTGAAAACATAATAACACGCTTTAGTTTGGCCACTAATACCTAGCTTTTTGCAGAGAGGCAGCGCCGGCGCTGCCTCTCTGCATGCCGGGCGCGGAGCGCCTCCCTCTCCTCCGGCGTTAGGCGCATTAAGCGCATCCTCTCCTCTCTAGCGCGGCGCTCCCGGCACACAGGGCAGCCTCGTCTGGCAAAATAAAAACCATATAATCCCATACTATGCAACAAGTTTCTGTCAAAAATGACATTTTAGTGGCAAGCTTTTATAGCCGACTGTACTTTTCTTTGGATATCCATCAAATGCTCACTGAGACGATTCTAAAGAGCCCAAGCTCGGTAGGATTGCTTTTTCTATTATAGAGTTCCTATGGCCACCTTCCGGCTCCATCATCAGATCAGCCCCATGGTAACATATTATTGTATTGTCATCAAAGTTAAGTAAGTATGCAAAATTTCAGCTCAATCGGTTGACGATATCTGCTTCAAAATTGAGTTGCAAGATTTCACCCGAACAAACATACTTAGATACATACATAGATACATACATACATTGCAAGTTAAATAAAAGCTTTTAATAAACCAACCCGCAAACTGATCAACACGTCTAGCGTAACTTTGACACGCGACTCATGTCGCGCGAGATAGCATCATCCGTCACTATTTCATAGTAGTACTGTACATATAGAGACAGGTAGTATATCCCGCGCGGGAAAGAGTCGCGTGTCAAAGTTATGCTAGCCGTGCAGATCGACTTTTAGCACGTTTTATAATCAACGAAATCGAAATTATAAACAAAAGAAATAATGTTTGTTTGACCCACCTTTCTCTAGCCAAGGCTTGCACCAAAAGGGCCTCGATGCGATCCAATTGGCGTTGGCGCATGGCTATATTTTCTGAAAAGAATAATTATGATAAGTACAAAGTGTTTGTTCCCCTTTATTACGAGGCGTGTGTAAGGATGGGCGTTGATGCAAACAAGTGTTTGGTTCTAAGTATGATTTATTACTAACTGTAACATAGGCAACTCACCATCTACCCCATCGTGTGGCGGCCGCAGTGCGCCGCAAACAAATCTGAAAACATAATAACACGCTTTAGTTTGGCCACTAATACCTAGCTTTTTGCAGAGAGGCAGCGCCGGCGCTGTCTCTCCGCATGCCGGATGCGGAGCGCCTCCCTTTCTTCCGCCGTGAGGCCCATTAAGCGCATACGTTCCTCACGTGCGCGGCGCTCCCGGCAAACGGGGCAGCTTCGTCTGGCAAAATAAAAACCATATAATCCCATACTATGCAACAAGTTTCTGTCAAAAATGACATTTTAGTGGCAAGCTTTTATAGCCGACTGTACTTTTCTTTGGATATCCATCAAATGCTCACTGAGACGATTCTAAAGAGCCCAAGCTCGGTAGGATTGCTTTTTCTATTATAGAGTTCCTATGGCCACCTTCCGGCTCCATCATCAGATCAGCCCCATGGTAACATATTATTGTATTGTCATCAAAGTTAAGTAAGTATGCAAAATTTCAGCTCAATCGGTTGACGATATCTGCTTCAAAATTGAGTTGCAAGATTTCACCCGAACAAACATACTTAGATACATACATAGATACATACATACATTGCAAGTTAAATAAAAGCTTTTAATAAACCAACCCGCAAACTGATCAACACGTCTAGCGTAACTTTGACACGCGACTCATGTCGCGCGAGATAGCATCATCCGTCACTATTTCATAGTAGTACTGTACATATAGAGACAGGTAGTATATCCCGCGCGGGAAAGAGTCGCGTGTCAAAGTTATGCTAGCCGTGCAGATCGACTATTAGCACGTTTTATAATCAACGAAATTGAAATTATAAACAAAAGAAATAATGTTTGTTTGACCCACCTTTCTCTTACTAAGGTTTGCATCACAATGGCTTCAATTCGGTCTAATTGTCGTTGCTGGCGCATGGCTATATTTTCTGAAAAGAATAAATTATGATAAGTACAAAGTGTTTGTTCCCCTTTATTACGAGGCGTGTGTAAGGATGGGCGTTGATGCAAACAAGTGTTTGGTTCTAAGTATGATTTATTACTAACTGTAACATAGGCAACTCACCGTCAACCCCGTGTGGCGGCGGCCGCAGCGCGCCGTAAACAAATCTGAAAACATAATAACACGCTTTAGTTTGGCCACTAATACCTAGCTTTTTGCTTACATTCTTTCAAGTATTATTGTACGGTTTCATTACCGTACATTTATTTATGCTTACTTGCTTGCGGCCTACTTTAGGCCACACGGCAACAACGTATTTATAATTACAGGATTAAACGAACTTACCTTAAGTGAAGTTCTATCCTGATTATATGAAGTACTTAGTCCGAGGTATAATTACTATGTAGTACTTTTCTTGCTTGCAATATATGTCGCTAATTTTAAAGTCTAAAAACAAACATAAAAAACACAGCACCTGGCAACATTAGTTATAGATGTCATTAAGTTCAGAGTAAAATATATAGAAGAGGGAAGGGAGGGAGGGAAGCTCTACCTCGGACTAAGTACTTCATATAATCAGGATAGAACTTCACTTAAGGTAAGTTCGTTTAATCCTGTAATTATATTCGTACTTAGTCCGAGGTATAATTACTATGTAGATGTTTAGAGACATCCAAGGCAATATACATCTTTATATTATTATACTTTATAATATTATAAAGGCGAAAGATTGTGAGCGTGATTGTAACTTCTTCACGTTCATATAGGGGGCTCAATTCTGATAAAATATGATTGATATGGAGAATGGAGGTAGCTGGCCCTCCGGACCAACACATAGTCCATTTTTCATCTGGAAAATATTAGTGTTCACCGCGCGTTAAAACCGCGGGACGGAGCTAAAATGTTCATTGAAGATTCTTTAGTACACACATTACAAGAATAATATACCTACTAATTGACTTTATTTTAATAGTAACCGATTAATTATGAGATTAATCTAACTTAGCAGGTAACTGCAAGGTTGCAGAATAAAGCAATAAAACCATACTTTAACACTTTCGACACCAACAACCCGGAGGCCGGGCGCTCGTAAACTTTGTTCAGATGCCGGCCAACCCGGTAGCCGGGGTTGATGCTATAAAAGTCGGCTCGGCCGGTTTCTGGGATATGTCTTACTTTTTGTCTGGTTGCAAAAGTGTTAACCATATGGTTCCATATCCACTTGAGTTTACTTACTCCATATGAAAGACCATGTTAACCCGTTGCGGGACAGTACGCCTATAGGCGTTTGATCTAAAGGTTTAACAGCAGTTAATGTACAGTAGTCTCCATCAACGTATATGAACGTATATGAGGAATATGTTTTCAAAAATACTAATAATAAATAACATTACCTATCCTAGTTCTAAGAACAGGTTTCGTAAACTGTGTTTACTGTTTATCATCATGAGTTAGAGACCTTTTACAGTTATCCACGAAGGTGTGGGACTTTGATTATCAGCCTACAACTAACAAAATAGTTACAACGCAAATAAGTAAATAGTCCCACGCAAAATACCCTGTTTATATCTACTATAATAAAGGTAATAAAGAAATAAAATATATGTATGCAATTAAAATTTTTGTTATTAATCTTGCTATAAAAGGAATTTATTTTAAATGATAACGCATTGGTAAATTGCGTTGTAGCTTGTAACTTTTGTAAGGGCATATTAAATTATTATTTTAAGACATTTTGAAATGACCCAAATAAATATGTTAAAATTGATCGCTTTTGACCAGCTCTTAGCTGCCGATAATTACCAGAATTATAAATAATATAAAGATAGAAAATGTACGGATAATTGTGTAATTATTTACATAGGAGATTAGGTATAAGATTGATTGCAACGGAAGCTTTGTGTTTTGTAAACTAGGTATGATAGTTTGATTCTCAATAAAATAACAACGTTACACACAGTTTTTTACTCATACTCCTCATTTCCACCATTTCAAGTTCTTATTTGGTATGAAAGAGAAAAAAAGGTAAGGCGTTAAAATATCCCCGTGTAGGCGTACATGTATAGAGAAAGAAGTATCCATACTATATACTATACTATAGGTATAATATACTATATAGGTACTATACTATAATTACTTTTACTTTACTATTACTATATTACTATTACTATATATTACTATTACTATATTACTATTACTATATTACTTTACTATATTACTATTTACTATTACTATATTACTATTACTTATTACTATATTACTATATTATTACTATATTACTATTACTATTTACTATACTTAATATTATAAATGCGAAAGTGTGTCTGTCTGTCTGTCTGTGTCTGTTACCTCTCTCTTCACGCTTAAACCGCTGAACCGACTTGGATGAAATTTGGTATGGAGATAGTTTGAGACCCGGGAAAGGACATAGGATACTTTTCATCCTGAATAAATTTAGTGTTCCCGTGGGATGAGCGGGTAACACCGCGGGGCACAGCTAGTTTACTATATTTACTTTTACTATATAATATTATAAATGCGAAAGTGTCTGTCTGTCTGTCTGTCTGTTACCTCTTCACGCTTAAACCGCTGAATCGATTTTGATGAAATTTGGGATGGAGATAGTTTAAGATCCGAGGAAGGACATAGGATAGTTTTCATCCTGGAAATTATCCCTAAAAAGATTGAAAAGTGAGTAAGTAATTCATGATGACATTGATGACCCTGTAGGAAATGTAATGATTAGACCAAAAGCACAATTGCTCTTACATTTGCTTAGGCGCTTTTAGTAATCCCTTTTATTAATTAAGGTGATTAGGTGGATATCTATCGTGTTGTACGAGGTTGCTTCCATACTTCCAAGTTCCAAGCGGACGTAGTCGCGGGCAAAAGCTAGTAGCTTATATATATGTCACCGTAAGATACAATATTGTGAACACAGTCAGTTTATAATTTGACTAGGCAAAACCAAACTTATGATAAACTAAACCTAACCTATCCGTCAGTTTACAATATCACTAGTTAGTTTATAAACTGACTCACAAGTATACGGCGTCATATACACCGACCTATACCTACGTCAAAGCCAAATATGCAATTATACAAGATATTTGGCTTTCTTCTTCGGCATACCTAGTATCTGCATTATCTATTGTTGCTATTTAACTGGAATACAATTTTAATATTGAGCATGGCAAATGTATGGTTGGTAAGTGTTATCCAGTACCTACGTAATCATATCAGTTAAGTTAGTTAAGTGAGGAGCAACAGTGAAAACGGATTTATCCTTTGGTAGCTTGGTCACTGCAGGTAAAGGATAAGTAAGTACAACGGGCAACTTCAAGTGTGCTTTCTAAGCTAACTTTCTTGTTTAATTTTATCAGCCTTTCGCATTACCCACTGAAGTGATCGCTGATCACTGATCAGTGATCATGGAACAAATTTAAGACTCGACTGAAAGATAATTCGAGAAACTCACTCATATCTCGACCCTAAATATGTACTAGTAAGATCAAGTTCTATCGAAACATGGATGGAAATATGTCCTTTAGGAAAGCCGCACTTTCACTGCAGTGTTCGGTGTCCCGGGTACCGGTGCCGGCGGGTGGCGTGAAGTCTAGATTACCGCGCGCTGTCTAGATTACGCCCGGTGACCGTGAAGGAAAGCAGTGGGTCGGGAAAGTGATCCCATATGAAGCCATCGGTGCTTGGAAAATATACGATTGTAGTCTGATTCGATCTACCTTTGAGATTTAAGTTACGTGGCCATATCGCGGACTTATATCGGCCATATTGCCGTTAGGGCTTGCATTCCGGAATTCCGGAATTTCGAAATTCGGAATTTCGGATGATTTTTCCGATATTACAACTCCGGAATTATGGACGTTCAATATCGAAATTCCGGAATTGAAAACACTATTAAATGTTGTTTCTAGACAGTACCTAATATGAGATATTTTGATGGGAAATCGAAGGGTATTGATGTTTATGATATAAATGTGCGATGAATGTGCTCGGTAAAAACTTACGATAGTGACCGGCGGGGTATAGAAGGTCAATATAATAAATGTAATGGGGTATCTCAGGTAGTTAATAATTTTACAATCAGGCCAATTTATCTCATTAAACCATAGACAGAATAAGAAAGCTAAAATACGGAATCAAAACAACTGAAAGAAAGAACTAGAAGGACCTGAACTGATCCTATCTCTTACCATTTTCCTGGCTGAGCATTACACTGAGTATAAGAACATGAAGATGGAATAGCAGCAATATTGGTCTAACTTAGATACCTGCAGGCAGTCCAGAGAGAGCTCTTCCGACATTTTGCCCCCGGTTTTCGCGCAAGCTAAGGCAACTAAGGAGGCCCCAGCTCCGGCTTATAACTGGATCAATAACTACTCTATTTACTCTACTGTGTCACTGACAGCCCTCTCTGCAGAGCCTGCATGGAGGCAGAGGAGACAGCCGCCTACGTCAGTCTCGAATGTCCTGGAGTGGCCAATTACCGCGCACAACCCCTCGGGTCGCCGAGGTCACTCCCAGAAGCCGTTACACGTAACTTAAAGGGACTGCTAGGTTCTCTGGTACAGTTGGGTTGGCAAGAGTAGTGCCCCTCAAGCAAAATAGGCGCATGGTACGACGTCGAGTTGTGGAAACCCAGCTCGCGATAACCTATAAACAACTGATAGAAGAACTTTAAACTATGAATTAATCATTGAATGAGGAGGTCCCCTTTAGCTTCCCGTTGACTCCACGGATGATCAAAATATGCATCGTTGGCAATGAGATGACTGATGATAGGTGACTCATGAGAGACTGTGCTGTGTGCTGATGACCAAGAGGCGGGCTAAGACATTGCTAAGCAAGATTTAGATTACGACACTTTTGATGTGTACACTAAGTAAGTCAGATACTGGAGCGTCTGTGTGGAAATCACTGTCGGAATGAGAACAAAGAAACAGACATAAAAATGTAGCATTTATGTACAAATTAATTGTATTGATTGAGAAAGACGCAGTAAAACTATCTAAATATATTATATATCCTGAGAATTCTGAAAAATGCTCTTGCGATTGAATGTCCGCAAAATTAGACCTCAAGGCATTTCTGAGACTAGGGTGAAAAGCCTTTTAAAATATCTTGACCTCAAAACCTCGAAAATAAGAACATCGATTTCCGCCTTCAATTGTAAAAAAAATACTCGTTTTTTTGTATACTTTTGTATGGTAAGTCAATTCCGGAACCAGTTCCGGAATTCCGGAATTGAGTGCCAATCTCGAAGTCAATTCCGGAATTGGAAAACCATGCCGATATTGCAAGCCCTATGTTTCGTGAGGGGTTAAAGAGGCAGCTTTATTCAAGTTGCTTGTTAAACAGAAAAAAATTATAATCCACTTTTACAGGTATGAAACCTGGTTTTGTAAAGGAAGGTAACCCAAGGGTAGTCTCAATTGGGGATCAAGGAAATAAATACTTTTTAAAATGATAATTAAGGAGGTACTTACTACCTATACATAATATATCGGTGTCCCCTAGTTTTGCCCACTTTTGAACGAATTAAATTTAATCTATACCTAATGTTTTCATAATTTTCCCTGTAGTCATAATTTTCTTAATAAAACCATAGAGTAAATGATAAAACTAAATTTTGATTAAGTTATATTAAGTTTGTTTAATACGTCGACGAAACAAGGGGAAAATACAAATATTAATACAAATATTTTAGTACTTGCCTGGCCTGTTTAGATGTATTTCATAGCGACATTGGCGTATCTAAGATTATTTTTCAGACGGAGCCTGGGTGAAGGCGGGCTACATGGCCTATGAGATAAAGTGATAAAATATTTGTATCGGTAGGTAACCTGAAATCCTGGGGTGGGTACTAGACCCTGACTAGACCATATTGGGGTGGGCACAGGCCAGCCCCCTAAATACGCCTATGTAAGTAGCCACTTATAGTCGCTATGAAATAAACATTTTAGATAGGCCAAGCAAGGGTCATCTCAAATGTTTGAAAAGGCTCTAACAACCGGACTGCATACTCATGTTCCTATGTTTGTGACTCGTTTGTGCTGCTCTTGGTGCAAGTACTTCGTTGGACTCTATTACCTATTGTCCGCCAATGGAGTTCAGAGAAGGTAAGTCAAACAGTAGGTCATAAAGGTAAGTTAAGTACAATAATTATAAACCAATGCTCTGTTTTTTTAGGGTTCCGTAGTCAACTAGGAACCCTTATAGTTTCGCCATGTCCGTCTGTCCGTCCGTCCGTCCGCGGCTTAGCTCCGTGATCATAAGTACTAGAAAGCTGAAATTTGGTATGAGTATGTGTATGTATAACGCCGACAGAACGGTAAAATAAAATTAAAAAAACATTTTTTTTCGGGTACCTCTCGAACACCTAAAGTGTGGGTGAATTTTTTTTTCTTTTCAACACTGGTGTGTGGGGTGTCGTCGAATAGGTCTTGTAAAAATAATGGGGGTCTTCTAACATTATTTTTTGATAGTCAGCAGTTTTGTAAATATTCGCTCCAAAAACAAAAAAAATAGTGTCCCCCCCCTCTAACTTTTCAACCACGGGTCAAAAAAAATCGGAAAAATTCATGTTAATGAGGCCTTATAAGTACTTTCAATGAAAACTATATTGAACAAAATCGGTCGAGCCGTTTTTGAGTTATCGCCAAATTTCATATTTTTTCTTTAAAAGGTCGTAAGTTGACTTCCAGAAGGTAATAAGTGATTACAGTTTCTAGGGCGTTTACGACCTTTTTATAGGGCTTAAAATCTTTCTTATCGTAAACCTCGGGCTTAAAACAGCAGTTTATTGTGAAGGATGAGCAACTAGGGAACCCTACACTGAGCGTGGCCCGACGTGCTCTTGGCCAGTTTTTGGTGTTTGTTTTGTTAACACGCGACGCAAAATTGTAATAGTACATTAAATACCTAGGTGGTGGATTTGTGGATTTCTCAGATTGCAGGTAATTGATTGATTGATATCTTAATTTTTATTATAATGAAATAATAATGAAATAATGAACTTTATTCTGCAAGTAGGCCACAAGGGCACTTTTACATGTCTGAGTCTACCGGCATTTCACAAGAGGAGACCACTGTTGAGAAGAAACGCCGAAAGAAACTCAACAGTAAGTCATTTTGTCATTTTTATTGAAAATTATATCATTTTTCAGATGTTATAAATAAAATAGAACGAATTCACAATAAGATCGGCAGGGCAGTTATTATCTAATTTAGAAAATAACTCATGAAAAAAAATGTCACATTTAAAAATTCATTTTTTTTTCGGACGGCGTCATGTAGTGAGATCGGTGTCTGGGGCTTTACGAATTACCGCCGGTGGTTTGTGTAAAGTTTAACGTTTTGCCTTGGCCAGGAAGTGAGATTTTCTCCCCGCGTAGCGGGCATTTTGAATTCCCTTCCGTCTTTATGTCAAAAAGTGCCTATGAACGAAGTATTGTGAAGTAGTTTTATACCATTGTGGGCAGTTGGTCGAGAATCAAAATAAGAAGGCAGATTTTTTTGTTATGCACGAACGCTTCTCTATTTCAACGATTGCGTTGTATTGATTTGTATTCCTCTAGATAGAATAGCGAAGTGACAAAAAGAATATCCACAAAATTAGCTCCATTAACCTTTTTTTAAAACCCGGTCAAAACGAGTCAACAAACTACGTTCTTTTTTCAAGCAGCCAACTGTACAATACAATACAACAATACTTTATTGCACACCAATAAAAGTTACTGTACCTACTGTACCTACCTAATGGAATTTTCTTTATTTTTCAGAATACAATCACGTAACCCAATTTAGTTGTTATTCAACTGAAGATCGGTGAATTTATTTTATTTAATAAGTGGATGGATTATTTTGTTTGGTGGTGATATAAGTGGTGAAGGAAGGGGCATATAAGCGCGCGGAGGGAGCGCGCCGGCGCAGTGCACTTGAAACTGGCTTGGTATCAACGCCACCCGCCATGGGGAGAAAGGTACGTTGATTATCGGAAATTTCCGCAATTTTAGGAAATTTACTTTTGTTTTAATTATTACAATTAAAAGTTTTAGATACATTTTTGATATTTAAACTTTTGTATTCCTAATTTATAAAAAAATAAAAAGTTTATTTTAAAATCAAGGTATTCTCTGTAACTGTAAAATTTAAAAAATTAGAGTCTTCTGCATATTAACATGTTCAAATGTAAAATTATAAGAAAATATAAGTGGATATTGTTATACATGGGTATATTATGAGCTGTAGGTTATAATTTTATAACAACTAAATAAATTTAATTTATTTAAATGGTAACATTGTTATGCTAATATGATTAATCGAATTTAAACTACTTATTCCGCTTCAATGCGTGCCTGTTCCGTGTCTTGCAAATTGTCTGAATGAATTAAAAGGTTACGTAAACAAACAGTTTTACATAGTAGCAGATTCATTATCAACATGCGTGATGTGATGTGTGATTAAATAGCCACGCTCCAATGACGGCTTCCGATTTCCATTCCGTTAGCCGGAACTGCCGGTTCCATATTTACTTATGGTATTCTTTCTTTCAGGCGCCGATAGCTGTTTTGTGGCTGATAAGTGCATGGACTGTGAACGGTTTGGCAGTTAAAGACAATGTTAGTGCGGACAGTGCCCCCCGCTTGTACCGGAACGTGCCCCAGGGAGTGTACGCGAGTGCCTACGCGGGCGCGGCGCCCTACGGGGCCTTCTCCTTCCACGTGCCCGCCGCCGTGCCCGCGGCTAAGGCCACGCAGCTCATCCCGGTGAAACAAGAGAGCGTCTTCATCCAGAATTCCAATGGGTTCTTGAAGGATTCGTACGGAAATAAGTTCGTGGAGACGCCGCAGTCGGTGGCGTACAAGACGACGTTCCCGCAGCAGTTTGTGCAGCTGCAGCACCTGCCGGCGCACCTCGCGCAGCCGCTGGCCGCGGCCCCGAGCTACCACTACCCTCAGGGAGCACCGCAGGCGTTCTTCGGAACTCAGTACCGCCTACCTTCGCTGGACGTGAAATCGCCGCTGACTCGCTACGGAACATTTGCGCAGCCTTTTGTGTACGGAGGCAGCGTGAAGAGTCTAACTCCGGCTTCGGATCAGCAATTCCAGTTCGTGTCCCCCTCAAAAGCACAGCAGGACTCTAGCAACACCAAACCGATCTACACTCAGGGTTACAATCAGCTTCAGAATGAGCCTAAGTTCCAGCGGTTAGAGGAGAAGCCTCCACAGAGCGAAAGTTACGAACTGCCTCAACAGCAAGCGGCTAACAGCCTTAAAGCTAAGGTGCAGACTCCTGTGAAACATTCAGTTAAGACCACCCACAATGGACAGGATACCGTAGTGCATATAGAGACGAAACCTCCTCTACCTCTCTTAGACCTCAGTTTATTAGAGCCGTTAACGTTCACAAACCCCGTTGTCTCCCAAGTGCAACATTATCTTCCTAAAATTAATCCTCTAACGTATTCTGCACTCCACCCGTCAGATGATGGCGAGGTAAAGAACCACAAGGAATTCGTTGTGCAAAAAACCAAATCTTACGACAGTGGCCTAATCAAAGGCAAACCGCATAGCGATGAACCAAAAAGAAAACAAAAGAAACCCCCGAAAAAGGACGCCGACGTTTATATCAACTTCGAAAGTAAATCGGAAAAACCGAGTATAAAAGTGAAAGGGAAACCTAACGACCCCGGATATTCTTACGAAATAAATTCACCGGGATATAAAGAATCTTATAATGAACAAGTTGTCAGCTACAATAAGGAAACTCAGAATGAACCAATTACGTACACCTACGAGAAGCAGACTCAGAAAGAGCCCGTCACTTATTCTTATTCGCACAGCTCGAAGGATCCGGGCCAAACGAAGACAGTGCAATACGTGAACAAAGCTCCCGGGTCTAACAACTTGGTGTACAACTTCCAGGCAGAACAGCAACCTAAACACCACGAATCTCCTAAAGATGCTCCTGAGGAGTCAGAGGATTCGAATGAATCTTCGGAAGCCGAAGACGAGGGCCCAGTCTACGATCACTCGCAGGACGACACTCAGCCTCACCACGATAAATCTTCTCAGTCTCATTCCTCCTCTCACTCATACTCTCCAACTCCGCCCGCTCATTCCCAACAATATAATATCCATAATTCCCGTCCTTCCACCCATTCCCACCAGTCGTCTCACCCACATCCGCCAAGTACTTCCCACCCTTCCACACATTCTTATCAATCCCAACCGCAACAACTGAAAGTGCAGCAAGTAAACCACAATCCCACTCCTTCATATTACGTAGTGAGCCAAAAGCCTCAATATTACACTCATTCACCTTTAACCGCAGGCCCAAAGTTCCCCACACTCCAAGAGTACGTAGAAAATATTAGATTCCTCCCATCTTATCCCAGTCCTCTTACTAATGCAGCGATTCGGGTCGATCCTAATCCTAACCAATTAAAGAACCAGGAGCAGAGGCCTCCTCAATACTACATACAGCAAACGACGCCGCGCGCGAGATCCGAGGGCACTGTCGTATCCGAGCCGGTTATCTATGAGAAGTCAAAGAAAATCATAATACAAGAGGAATCTCCTGATGAGGTGCATTCGCAAAGAGAGCAAGAGAATCTCTCGGCCCAGATGGTAGGCCAAGAGGAAAATAGCGAGGAAGACTTCGAGAAATCTTACAAGGAAGCCGCTTACGGGTTCCCGGGCTACGACCGGGACTTCTCCGACAGCGCCGACGAGATCTACAATCACAACTACGGAGAGCCCTCCGCCGAACACGGTGGCGAAGAATCCAGACGTGGAAATTCGCCCTTTGAACAGTACCAGGAAGAAGGCGATAAATTTCCAAAATCGGCCCGGCTGAGCTACAAAGATGACCGAGACAAATTGCATGAGGACTATTATTTAGGCTACTCACTAAACAAACCGGAGATCATGACCGACCGCTACCAGAGCAAAATAAATTACTATAAAATGTTTATGAAAAACAAACCAGAGAAACTGCGTGCGAGCGATGGCAAGAAAAAGACGTCGAAATATACGGTAGAGCCGTCATTTTTCATCTCGGCGCCTAGGCAGAAATCCAAGCAATCCGCGCAGTACAAATCCGCGCCGACGTACGATTACGAGTACGATTACAATAAGGAATCTCGCGACAACTCGGCGCACGCGTCGCGTCCTCTGAGATATAGGAGCAAAACGCAATTCGTGGAGCCTCAGTTCCAATACGGATTCGAGCCCATCGCCATCCCGCGGCTCGACAGCGAGCTCGACGCGATGGCCAGCAACCAACGGCCCGAGAGCGAGAAACCCGGCACGAGGAAAAAGGTGTACAAAGAAAACTGGTACATTAAGAAAACTAGCACATCTAGCAAGCCTAGCTGATAAATAAGTATTTATTTGTATTGTTAAGTTTATTTTTGTTAGTTTATTGTTAATAAAATATTCAATTAAACTGCTGTTTTTATAAACGGACCTAAGCTTAACGTTGCGCAATGTCACTTTCGCCGTCAACCAATATATTACGTGACACAATTTTTTGCTCCATTTTCTCGTTCATTGTTCGATAAAAAAACTTATAAAAAGCGACTTGCTTTAACCATTGACCGCAGATAATGCAAAAAGTTCCCGATTCCGATTTATCATGCTCTCGGATGGACGGATTCCAGTGCTGAGGAAACACTAGAAAAAACGTGTTGCATCACATAATTGTTTGAAGCAACTGAAACTGTGGTTTCTGCTCTCGTTGCCAAAGACTTCGTCTTTACCATTAAGTAATGCTTTATAAAAACAGTCAAATTTTATGCATCTTGCAAAATAAAGTACAAATAAAAAATACTGTGGAAATATCTTTCATGGTTATCAAATTGCAGTCAGAACTTAAAAATAAAGGAAGGATAAATTAACAGATTAAACACTTTAGGATAGCTATTTATTTATAAAATAAATGTGAATACTGTCCGGCAACTTAAACATAAGATTACATTAATTAAAAACAAAAACTTTACATTCCATTGTATGAAAAAAAAATGTGTCTGACTAGTTATACGTAGTTTGATTCGTTTAGTGGATGTGCTAGAGAGAACATTTGATAAAAGGAATAACGATGCTACAAAATCAAAAAGTATAAAAAATATACACGAATCTATCAGACTGACCGACCGTCGCTAGACGCTACATTGTGTCAGGCGGATGGGGAGTGGGGACGGCACGTAATGTACCCAAATTGAAGCTGAGTCTAATATCTCTGCTATCTCTGCTTCCTGTTTGTCTCTGTGTCCACTTCCGTGTTATGTTTCCTTCTGAACAATCTCATGGTCATTAGAAGTGTCGCGAAGCCCAAACACATAGCTAATGCTCCCATGATAATTACGCCTTTTGATACATAGCCATTCTTGTGAAACATTTCACTTACTAATGCGACTGGTCTTAGTATTTTGACGACGGGTTCGCAGCCCGATTCTCGGACGTATTTGGCCCAGGTTCTATTGGCGTAGGTCAGCTCTCGTGGCTTCAGGAAGGGTCGTCTCCCGGGTACGGTCCTGTTCATGGCGATGCTCATATTTCTCAGTTGGGTCTCATTGTATCGGCAATACAAATTCTTCTTCTTTTTGTTTCCTTTAACCACGATATCCTTTTCAGCGCTCTTGGCTCCGACGAGTACGTCCAAGTCGCCCTTGATCATGTTTGCCCAGTCCCACATTTCTGCGATCTTGCAGTCGCAAATAAACGGATTCCCGATCAAATTCAACGAGTGTAACTTTGGATTGTTTACAAATATTTCTGGGTCTATCGTGGTCAAGTTGTTATTACTCAAATTTATCTTTTCTAACTGCTGTAGTCGGTCCAAAAATTCAAGACTGCCCTCTGTGGAGCTAATCCTGTTGCCAGCTAAATTTAGATCTGTTACGTTATCCGAATTCTTGAAAGAGTCGACGTTCAATGATGTGATATTACAATTGCTTAAATCGAGGATAGTAACTTGAGATAGCGATTTCGGGAACAATGGTCCCGAAGCAGGGATCACCAGCGGATTTCCTCCAAGCCTTATTTCTCTCAAATCCATATACGTGAGGTTCTTGAAGAAAGCGTTTGCGTTTAATGGCCGCTTCAAACCACAGAATTCGAGTTCAATTGTGGTTAGCTGTGTGAGATTACCGAACAGTCCGGCTTCGAGAGAGAGGAGGTCATTGCCTGACAGGACTAGACGCTTCATTGACGTCAAATTCGAAAACGAATCCGGAGCAATGTACGATAAGTTGCTGTAACCCATGTTTAGGTATTCTAGCTTCTCAAGTGGAGCAAGAAGTTTAGCAAACACGTTGACAAGGGGATTGTGTGATATATCCAACTCCACTAAATTACCGAATACATTAAAGTTGTAAGGAAGACGTCGGAGTCCGCAATTACTCAAGAATAATCTTTCTAATCTTGGTAAAGGTGCCAACGCTTCTTCCAAGTCGGATGCGAACAAGGGATTCCCAGAAAGATAGAGCGTTTTCAATCTGGTTGCATTAGCAAAAGCGTCTCCAGATATTGGCCCTATTATTTTACAGTGTGACAAATCCAATAGTTCCAAATGTTCCACGCTGCTGCCTAACGTTGCTGCGACGTCCAAGTCACGTAGCTCATTGTCAGCTAAAATTAGTGTGACCAGGTTTGTGCAATTTGAGAACGTGTCTTCAGACAAGAATGTTAAGCCTGATTTGCGTAGATTTAAGTATTCCAGTCTAGTTAAGGCGCCCAGAAGTTCCGTAAAGTCAGTATTGGTGAGGAGGTTCCCAGCGAGCTCCAAGTTTTTCAAATTTATCAGTGTCGAGAAAACGTTTTCAGATACGATGGAGAGATTACAGTTGTTGAGTTTTAATGTATCCAGGCTTGTCAGGACGTCAAAGATACCAGCGTCAAGGGTGTTAAGGGGGTTGTAGGACAAATCCACGGTAGTCAAAGAGGTGATGTTGTCGAAGAACTGGGGGTTGATGTGCGTGAGCTTGCAGGAGCTGATGTCGAGGAATTGCAAGGTGCCGGAGGACAGGAAGGGGCCGTCGACGGGAGCCAGGGGGTTGTCTTGGAGCTCCACATTCAGCAGACCACGAGAGTCTCTGAAAAGAAAAAATAAAAATGTTAAAGACTGTTTTTTATGCATATTAAGGACATAGATATATAATGGAATAAAAATAAATATAAATGAAAAAAAAAAAAAAACATAAACAATATAAATTCAATCCGTCTTGATACAAATTCAAGTAATCAACCTAAAAAATAATTCAAAAAATAGTTTGTTTTTGATATCAAGAAGATAGTATGTGTTGTAGGATTATATTACACAATTTAATATTTCCTTATTCGATACAAGTCAAATCAGTCATGGGAAAATGGGATGTGTCGGTATAGAGTAGAGGATTTTTTTTGGATGTTTATTCTGTATATTCCATTTTACTCGCCATTGAATCGAGGTGACATTGTGTCGTTTGTTATGGTGTAGGTATACTACACGTGACATTAGTCACAGAAATAAACATGCAAATTTTTGGTCAATTTCATGGAAGGTAAATTTATATATATTCCTCTGAAAAACGGCCAATATTCTCGCATTCACGTAATATGTCGGAAAGAGGTACTATGTACACCCATCGCGCGATAAACGCTACCAGGCCCGGAATGTCTTAGTAGTTGTATTACACATCTTTTTCGTCCTTCAGCTCACAAGCCACGCGCGCAAACATGGAAATGGGTCTCTAGTGGACGAATTCAATTTGCATCGTCCATTATCTAATATAGTTGGCATCACGAGAGGCAATTGTGCCTGTGCCACAACAAGTTCAAAAGCAATTGGAACAATTTTTTAATCAACTATGTGTCCAGGGCTGCACCAAAGCCCCGTGGGAAATGTTCAGTGTTTAGGTAAACAATGAGTTGCGCGGCAGCTAAATATGGAGCTATTCGTGTCGTGCGTGTGATAATTGGGGTCGTAATGGTGTCCGGTGTAAAGCGGAGTTACATTGTAATGTGATATTTCATACTACTTCATTCGGATTATTTTTGCACAGAACATAAAGGGAGGTCACATACGGTGGCATTTTGTAGCGATACAGTCGCGCTATTCGTGGGCGCGCGACAGAAGCGATGCATTAGTGATACAAACGCGCGACAGTCGCAATGCAGTCATAGGTTTAGGGGGGTCGTGCCCACCTCAATATTGAAATAACTCGTTAGGGCGGCGGCGGCACACGGCGCACACGCATTTCGTGAAAAACTTTGCTGTAACTCTACTGTATTGTATCCTTTCTGGAAAGCATTTTTCATCAAAACTTTCGTCTTGATTATTAAAGTTGTACCTCTAATTACGAAATAAGTACGCATTTCGAAATGAAATGGCTTGGAAGTTGTTTACAAAAGAGTAACAAATAACCTTCGTAAAATAGAGGTCGGTAGACAAGGTATGATTGGCCTGTGAGTTTTTTTTTAATTTATTGTACAAATCCATCTAGTACAAGTGGCGGACTGAACGCCTCGACGCATTCTCTACCAGTCGATCTGCTGGGCTGAACAGAAACATTGAGTTATTGGTGCAGGGTCTATAACGTAATATTAAGATTCATGGTGCAAGGTCTATATAGAGCTTAGTGTGCTGACCATGGGTCATCCCAAACGTAAGTAGGTATCAAGTATCATTATGAATTTATGACATAACGCATTGGTAATTTAATTATGTCAATTTATTAATAAACAAAAGATACACGTTTTTTCATTAAATCAGTAACGTCTGCTAGCGTAGGTAAACCAAATGTTTTTATATTGAAGCGAAATATTTAAAATTTTGATAAAAGTTTATGTGTTGCGCATCGTTACTATCGACTGTCAACATAATTTGAGGGATTAAATAATAGTTATTTTTTATGGGCAACTTGATATTCTGCATGAACTTTTAAAATCCCGACGAAACTCGTAATTAGTTAGATGATGTTAAAAATAAACCAGAGCGTCAAAGCTCCTTCACATTCGTAATTAAAAATTCAATTTCGCATTTGGATTCCGTAGAAACTAGAGTGCGGTGTAGCTCGTTAAAAATGCTGACATTTAAAATGCAAAGGTTTTATAGAACTTGACCCGACGCCATTACCGCGGGTGGAAATGAGGCCACATGTACCTCACCCTTTGAGGTAAATATAGACTTGATGAATACCTCAGGAACTGAGGTAACGTTAATTGTGGTGCACTATGTCAAAGGGCAAACGAGGTTAATATTTCAAATGCAAGTTCCGCAAGGAATTCAAGTATAAAGTCGAATCATAAAAATTTAAAATCAAAATCGTTAATTACTACTAATGAGGTCAAAAATTGTACCTATAAAATATTTCTGACTTTTCTTAATGGATTTTGCGAATAAGACTTTTAAGAAAGCTAAGCAAATAAATTCAGTACCCGTTTAAGTAAGTTAACCACTTTAAGTAGCATCTTTTATGGCGTAAGGCGTAAGACGTATTAAAAATAATAAGACCTCTACCTACATGATATTTCAGTCAGGTTTTGTTGAATCTTTTGGTGTGCAGACTACTCAGTCTCGGCCTGATACCAAACCTAAATCCATCGCTATTAGGATACTATTATCATTATCAACTTATGACTGTGTGTCATACAGGAATTGCAAAAGTATTTATAGCATAATTAGCACATTTCGTATACCTCTAATAAGGTTGCGTTTCCGGTGGAGGTAAATACGAACGAAATTCACTAAATGATTGCTTTGGTTACGCTCAGCTCAGCACAATTAGGTATGGGTGTTGTATTTTTTTGTTCAGCTGTTTTGTACAGTTCTGAAAAAAAACTAATTGAAATGTAGCCATGCCAAATATGATAATATAATATAATGGGACCTTTTATAGTTTTAGTCTATCAAGTGTCGGTCCGGCCCAAGGATAATGGCGCTACAAACAGCTTTCATATGGCAATAATGTCATATATATTTGCATTATTAGAGGTCAATAAAAGCGATTATAGTCATTGACCAAATTCAAAACATTGTTTACTGGAATGCTGCTCAATCCTTTGGTCTTCTTGCGAAATAAATGATAGAGAATGGTAGAGAATGCCTAAAGGCATTAAGTCCGCCATTTGTACTTTTTATTGTTTGTGCAATAAAATTTAAATAAATAAATAAATACTGAATACTTTGAAAAACCAATTTGCGGAATATTCAGTCCTGTTTCTTCTTTGTTTTCATCCGTGACATTCACCGACTTTCAACGTCAGTTACCAAGATTTTGACGTTACCATTAAAATTAATTAGTACCACTAAAATCCGCAATATGGCGTGGGCCAGCGTGGGCTGTAAAACACCATGTTGGGCTATACTAAACACTGTCACAAATACTTACAAGAACGCCTCAGGGTCGATGAAGCTGATATTATTCCCGGACAAATCCACATCGATCAGGTACTCTAGCCCCGAGAACGCCTCCCTCGTGATCCTCGTCAGCCGATTGTTGGCGATCTGCAGTCTCCTCATCTTGATGTCCTTAGGGAACGGCTTCAGCGTCGTGATGTTGTTCTCATTCAGGTCCAGGATGTACACGCTCATGCTGAGCTCATCGTACGGGATCTCGGTGAGGTTGCTCTCTGAGCAGTCCGTGACCCAGTTGATGCGGAAGTAGTGGCAGTCGCATTCGTCTGGGCATTCCAGCTCGAAGCTGTCTCCGTTGAAGGCGCTGGCGAGGCCGATCGTGATGAGGCAGAGGATAACCGTTGGGTTGGCCATTGTGTTATACGTGTCGTACCATATTATCTGGAACAGATGATGACAGAAATGAAAAATTGGCGCTTAAGGTGCCGGATTCTTTGGTTTATAGACGGCAGACCTAAGTGTTTGAGACCCTACTAACCGAGCGAGTACCTACTAAGGGCACATACTCGTATTACTTCAAATAAAAGTGAATACTTTCTTGGGATCTAAGCGAAAACCGCGTGTAGTCGTCTGCAACCGACTCGACCGAGAGAGCGAGATGTTTACCCATTATGCGGTGCTCGTATTTATGAACGTTCGTTGTTCACACATAAAGCCGTGTACAGACGAAGGAACAAAAACATATATCACAACTATGTTCGCACGTGCGAACTAACTTACACAACAGGACGGTTCATACGATTTCGTGTTCGATGTATGTGTCCACCATATTTGTGTTCGTACGTGCGTAAAAGGCCTAATGCGCGGCAATCTATGCAGAACGGCCATAGGTCCTGACTTTCTAAGGCGATTAGGTAGTTTTTTTTTACTAGGCAGCATAAGCGCATGGGAATATGTTGACAAAATAAAATGTATATGTAAAAAAGGGTATTCCATATTTGCAGGGTCAGAATGTATCTCTACAAGTTATTATAGGGTTAAGTAGGTACATTTACTTCCTGATGTAGACGTCCAAAAATTAAGGGGCTTTAAATCCAAATTTTCTCGCAAGAAACCAATACGCATATAGATACGCATATGCTCATGGACAAACTACATGATAAATACAAATTACACGTTAACCCAAACTCAACTTTTGTAATTTGTCGATAGCCCACAGGAAATACGACTAATTAATGATGCAACTTTAAATCGGTATCTCTCGTTTCCTACTTGCCCTTGTATTTGTCCAGTACCGCAGGGTTAGTTCCTAATACTAGCTCTGAATATAAGGCTGACATGATGTTTACTACGGACTACGGACTGTGTTTAGCTACACGGCGTTAATTGAAGCGGCACATGTCGGGCGTGTGTGAGGCATTGTTGCACCGACAGCGGGCGTCAAACGGAGAGTAAGCATTGGACAATCGCTATATTTGAGGACGTGACGATCTAATTAGACTAAATCACAGATAACCCCCACTAGACGGAGCATGTACCTAAGGCGACCCGCGCGCACCAACGATATGGTACGGCAGAACATTAAAGTATTAACACGGCGGCCACCGTTTAGTTTCGCCCATGTTTATGAGGTCTCTCTACACCACTTAACACTACAATTTACCATGTTATTTATTTAATTTCTTTTTTCGTTGATGACGTACGCATGGATCATAAACAAGGACGCAACTAAACGGTGGCCGCCGTGTTGATACTTTAATGTTCTGCCGTACCATATCGTTGGTGCGCGCGGGTCGCCTTACATCATGCTCCGTCTAGTGGGGGTTGTCTGTGGACTAGATAGGTACATTTGTTTTCATCTTGGTTACTTGATCCATGGTTTTCATCGAAGGCTTGTGACGTTCTTAGCCTTCATTATATTATTATGGCATTTACATCCAATTTTTTCCGAGGAGTTTTTGTAGATTATTTGGAGCTCGTTGCATCAGTACCCTTACCATGAGTTTACAGTGACCGTACTCGTTAGCGACTGCGTAAACGATTTGTATGAAGAATTGTAGTTCTACAAAGTAACCGCTAGGGGGCGCTGTACTATTCTCCATACAAATCGTTTACGCTGTCGCTAGCGAGTACGGTGACGTTAACTCAATATACCTAACCTACAGGTGTGGTGTGATACTCCTGTTTAAATGATTTATTTAAATAGGTATAACAAATATCAACATACAAGTGAAAAATAAAGGGTTTACTTTCGAATGGGCTACATAATTATGTATTTTTCACAAACTACTTCATTTTAATTTCCCAACTGCTGCATTTCGTTATAGACCAAATCTAACACAATACCCACCCAATGCTCAACGAAAAAAACGATATCCGGAAAAAGGTTTTGGCTTCGGATAAAAGTCGAGTTAGGAATGGAATTTCGGAAAATGTAGTCGTGCCGAAAGGAAGACAGCTCCATCAAAAAACGTTATTCTGTGTTTTGTCAAGCATTTACGTAAAGTGGACAACATTAGCGCGAAAAGGGCGCAGTTCGGCCATTATGATTGTGGCGACAATCGAGTAATGGGTCCCATCCTGCGCGGGCGCCGGTCGCCGGCAGAATTTTCTAGAAGCGACGCGTTTATAACGGGTCAGGACGTCCCTTTCTATTGACCGATTTATCCGATCTATACCTAGTCTATTATTTTAATGTATGTATGTGATGTTAAGAAATATTTACAGAAACGTATCGGAGCATCGGGTGATATCAGGGCGATGCGTCACTTGCCTAAGACGACCTAAGTAATGAGGCACTCCCTTTAATTAAAATTTATTTGCATCTAATTTTAATCAATTGTTTTAGGTATATATAATAAATGTGAAATAAATAAATTTAAACCGAATTCTAATCGAATGTGGATTGTTCGTAAAATATAGCGGGGATCTAAGTATTTCAACCTTTACGGATTGAGCTTGGGACGCTGTGTTGATTAACATTGAATACTTAATAGGTCTAATTTTGCTTTACGTTCATAAAAAATACTTGTCATAAAAAATATAAAAATACCTGTGTGACACGACAACACATTATAATCGTTACAAATTAAGTAGCGGACAATGGACGTGTAAGGGACTATAAACCTAATAATAACAGTAATAACATAATGCATTCAACCGTCATCAGTAGGTAACATTGACTTTCATTAAGAGATGATTTACGTCACGCCACGCACAACTTAACAAAGGAAAATGCTTACGTTGCTCAAATGACTCACTGCGGCTCCATCATGCGTTTTGCAAAACAAAATCAAGAAAATTGCTGACAGAATGCGTCACATACTTACGCTGAGGGTCGAGAGATATTCGCGAGTGATGTGTTCGAGGCTGACTCGATCATTATTGAGAGACTTCCTTATTAAGAGGGAGAAAGGGGATTAGTTCGAGATAATGGGATGTCTAGACTTTCGATAGAGATATTTTGTCCACACGAGTGTATCAGAAGCCACAGTGAACTTGAGGCGTGAGGGGAACGGAAGCCGTATTTCGCAGTTTTAATTAAATGAAAGGCGTACCTACACCACGGGGATACTACCCCTATCCGTGTCCAAGTACCCACACATAAACACCACCCGTTATAAGCTATTATGGATTAATGGATCTAAATACACATTGAAATATGGTGGACTACTTTTACTACTACTGGATTGAGTGTCACTTCTGATTAGCCTTTTCACTGCCTCATTGACAGGATGCAAGCGCGCATAAGAGGGTTAAGGGACAATGATATCATCGGACAAAACTAATAGACATCGTACGTCCCTGGCATTGCAAGCATGTGGGACAGATAACCCTGTCCAGTGGTAAACAGTTACGGCAGTTAGAAGGCAAACGATCCGTTCTAATGAGCTGCGGGCGGTCGACGTGATTACGAGTAATTACTGCATTAACGCAATCTGCACAATGTTCTGTTACGCCTTGTCACTTCGGCCTCTCATTGGCATTTAGCAATTTTTATCCTATTATGAGATAAAAATCAACATGAACTTGTTTTTTTTTGGGTCTGTAATGTTTGCATTTATCACACGATTCACACGTGATAAATGCAACTATTCTAGAGCGAGCCCGGAACAAGTAAAACAAGTAGTGCCTAACCTTTTGCGAAAGTACGTAATTAAGAGTGGTACTTGGTGGTACATATTGCTGGTATATTGAGCGGTTGTAACTGTAGTAGTATAGACCAAGGTAATTTTGTATATATTCGGGATGTGAGATATTACCCAGATCACGAGGTTTACAAAAGTGACATCGAAATAACTATACGCCGTATAAATAAACTATTCTATATTCTGGATTTAAATAAGGTATACTATCGGGAAAAATATAGTTTGAATAAGTAGGTACTTCAAGAAAACTTATAATGCTCCTAATTAGTCGAAAAAGGTGTCTATTTTTAATTATATGTAGTTATTTTATTTAAAATAAAACGGGAATAAGGACACAGGATTAACATAGTCAAACCACGCTAACTTTTTCAAGCAAATGAACTGCCAACCATACAAAGTGAGTCGTATTTTAGGCATCCAAACATCGACAGCGCCACACACAGTAGTGTGCTATGGCTGCACAAATACATGGCCCATTTGTGAATGAATTCATTATCAGATCGGAGATAGTTAATCCCGTAGGCTATTATTATTATAGTGAGAATGTAAACAACCTGTGTAACCTAATTAACTGCGGCGAGCGACGCTAGCGGGCGCAATATGCAGATAATTACGGCACTAACGCAATTTGCATAATACTCTGTTACTCGTAGGGCCGAAACAATTATACGATATCACGTCGTGTCGTAGTACTAAACGACGTCGAGTTACGATGTGTCGTGGAAATCTACAACGTGCAAATTTTCACGGCTTGTCGATTTATGTGACCATCACATCAAAAATCGTCATGCCGTTAAAAGTTGTCAACTTATCGTATCGGGCTTATGATGGGTTGCTTTTATCTCGCGATAAATAAGTGACAAAGCATCCGTCACGTTTTAACAAAATGCGAGTGTGAGTGACAGATGCTTTGGCACTTATTTATAAATGAATCACTTAGAATATCACTTTATGCAGTTCGAATTACAAGCGCTGAATGACAGTTATAGGTGATATACCTGAGACGTTGCTTATTTGGCAATATCTTAAAGTAGGTACTACACGCGAATTAGGACCATTTCCATTTTAATAATCTTGTTAGAGAATATCTTTACACAATCGTATTTTCTTACAAACTTTATTTTCTACTAGTGCACTTAACAGAGAGACCAGTCAAGACTTTAGGGGTTCGAATCTGTAATCTATCGAGTTTTGAATGTGGTTCTAACCTCTTTCACATTCTGGCCATGATTGTAGGTACTTTACAGTTGGACTTACCATAATATAGTTATTTTTAACAGGATTCGACAATACTAAAACCGCATATCTATACCAACATGTCCTCGCTCACGAACTTTGACAAGTGGCTGAATAACACTTCAATAAGGGAGTCCACCAATGAGCTTTTTTTTTTTTTGGTGTTGTTTCTGCGGGTCCTTGGGGGCCCTTTGCATGATTTGGGACTGACACGCTTCGTCCATTTGGAAAAATGCGCCGAGAGGACAATGCGCCGAGTTACCCAATGAGCTTGCTAACAAGTATAATGAGAGCAGAGCAGAGCTTGTCGCGCGAGATAGCGCTACCCGTCACTCTATCACATTACTGCATAGAAAGAGACGGGTAATTATCTAGGTATCTTGCGCGGGAAAAACTCGTGTCACAGTGATGCAGGTGCTGGACTAATCGCGAGTCATACTCGGAGGTCAGCTAGATTTGTCAAATTTGTAATCACTAATCACCAAACAAACCAATCAAATCAACTTTAATCTCCGTGTTCATACAATTATTTCGAGTAGGTATAGGGATCAAATTGTAATAGTAATAGTAAACGAGTAGGGTCCGCATAGGCTAGGACATACTAATACAACAGATAGAGCCGCAAATATTGCACAACTGATTAGTGATTAGTAAAGGTAAGTACTTCGGTCCTGTATAGCATTTTCTGGATTTAGCCTGGACGTCTGTCTAGGGATAATTTGTGAGCACCGTGTAGGACTTTGTCACAGCACTTCAAACAATTTACTAAGGCTAAATATCTCATAACTTCATCGTTATTCCATTGTGACCGGGTTCTAGGTGCCCTCTTACAGTTACAATTGGATGATCGTATACCTATCTGCTCAGTATTATTTAATTACTTGTAGTTAATTGCCTGATGGAAAAATAATTACGAACAACTCGACAGATAAATTTATGAAACATGTAATGTCTCATTATTTTTTAATATGGGCAAGTACCACAATTTTTATATGGTTTAACTCGACAGATGCTAAAATCAGCTAACTTATGCCTTTGTTTGTCGTGTTTTTTTTTTGAGACATGAACTGTATCAGGGCTGGTTAGCCCTCACTACCAGTAGTCGGACTTTGTGTGGGAGTATAACCCGCTAATGGGATTATCTCCGCGCCACAAATTATAAAGCAATTGTCACTCTTACAATCATATAAGGTGTCGGAATGTGACGGATGCTTTAACGTTTAAGGATCTATCGTGCGATGAACGCGGCTAATTCACTCCTTTGACGCGGAGACATTCCCGCTAGTGGGTTTGTAATCCCATACAAAGTCCGACTCACTGATAGTGAGGGCTATATAACAAGCCCAGATATAGATCAAGTCGTTTTAAAAAAAGAAAAAAAAACAAGACTCGTAGGCGCGCAGATGTGTTCACAACATTGCAACTAGTGCAACAGTTCGTACAAAAAAATCGCCACCGACAAACCATTACACCATAATTGTCACGTACACAATCGGATAAACAAATCAAAACAAACAATTGTTACTAAGCATATAAACTATATAGGACTGTATGAGTATACAATAATGGCGTAGGATCCGACCCTGAGCGACTCAATTTCTAGACGCGTTCGGAAATAATTTGCGGTAAATTCCGACACACACACACACGGGTATAAAGTAAAGCTCACTTACATGAGACGTGCTGTCTGCGGCAGCGCCTGTTGGGTACTGAACAGTGAACAGACTCACTGCTGGGCTTGTGTTGTGTGTTTAATCGATATATTTCTTGTGTGATTTTTATGAATTATTTGTATGTTGGTTACAGAAGTTGTTGAAGCGGTTGGCGCAATGGTAGTGCTGCCTTCTGAGCCGGCGGTCCAGTGTTCGAATCTGGGCAAGGGCAAATTGTGTGATGAACCGGAATATATTTGTTCTTGGCTACCTAAGGATTTATCTATGTATGTGTATCGTCGTCTAGTCTAGTACACATAACACAAGCCTATTTGAGCTTAATTTGGGACTAAACCGATTTGTGTAATGTTATCAGATATTTATTTATTAATAGGTCTATAAAGAGTGTCATAATATATCAGCCGATAGTCGTCCACTATTGGACAAAGGCCTCCCCCAAAGTTCTTCATAACGATCGGTCGTGCGCCGACCTCATTCAATTTCTACCCGCGATCTTAACCAGGTCGTCGGTCTACCTTATTGGGGGCCTTCCCACGCTCGTCTTCCGGTCCGCAGTCGCCACTCAACGGCTATCGGTTCTACGAGCAATGTGCCCCGCCCACTGCCACATAAGTTTAGCGACTGTCTGAGCTATATCTAGAACCTTGGTCCTCTTGCGTATCTCATAATTTCGGATTCGATCCCGCACGGAACCTCCGAGCATATAGGTCGCTCCATTGCCTTTTGAGTAACTTTGAGTCTTCTTATGGGGCCTAGTGTGAGCGACTATGTTTCAGTGCCGTATGTCATTACTAGAACCGTACCTACGCTGCATTTAACTACCTAGCGTAAGTATACTATACTATATCACATACAAGTCATCCTTTTTATCAACTTACTTAGGCATCTCGCGTAACAAAAAAAAAACAAAAAGTAAAAATGTAACTGGACAAAAAGTTGATTTGTGTAAGATTGTCCCTTAATATTTATTTATTTCATATTTATTTATTCATTTAACTTTTTGCCGGCACATGTGTTTCTTCCTTCTTACAAACATGGGATCATTCAAACGAAGTGTGAAGAAGCATCTCTCGGGCCAGCATGGCAGTGTCAACTGAAAAGGCACCGTTTTGGTTGGCTTCATGTAAGTTGCCATTGCGATCTCTGCTTACCCTCAGACGACGTGGAGCTGGCGTAAGAAACGCAAATGCGGTCAGTTACTTGCATTTACAACGTTATGGTCAGAGTGCTCAGGTAGAGACACAGTTTTAGCCATGTTATTACATCCGCACCGTTTCCCTGAACTTTGACGTTGCTATGTTAATTGAGTTAGGCGTTAATCCAATTATATGATCAATACTATTACAATTTATAAGCATAGAAAAGATAAAAGGTGCCCTTCGTCCGCGTTTTTAGGGTTCCGTACCCAAAGGGTAAAAACGGGACCCTTTTACTGAGACTTCGGTGTCCGTCCGTCTGTCACCAGGCTGTATCTCAAGAACGGTGATAGCTAGACAGTTGATATTTTCACAGATGATGTATTTCTATTGCCGCTATAACAACAAATACTAAAAATAAAATAAAATAAATATTTAAGGGGGGCTCCCATACAACAAACTTACGGATAATGGTACGGAACCCTTCGTGCGTGAGTCCCACTCACACTTGGCCGATATTTTTTTTAGTTTGGACGTCCAGCTAACCCTGTGCCCAAATTGGTTAAAATCCATTCAGCCGTTTCAGCGTTATGGAAGACCATTACGAGACATTATGTTGGTTTTCATTATGTCTCTCTCAAACCTCAACCTGACAAACGACACGAATAGTATGGGCCCCAAATCTTTTTCATTAATATTCATAATAGAAATAAGATAGAAAAAAGTTCAAGGACCCCACCCCATATATACTTACTTATATATAAGATATAAAGTTATTAGATACTTCAGTGCTGCTGCGCTCGGTCATTTTCGCGGTTATCTTATCAAATACCCGTAAGCCTATAAGTAAGGCTCTACGTAATATTAAACCTTTGAAGAGCAATATTATCTAAGTTTCTAGAGGCATGTGAACATTTGGGAAAATACGTATACATGTAATTACAGCATTATTTGACGTTAACTGTGTCTTTATTCGTACAACATCAGTGGTTGTTTTTTTCCCTTGTTATCATTTAACAATATTTGTACCTGTCAGGAGTGATAAAGGGCTTGTGCACAAATCACGTGAGGTTTTTTCGGCTACTTTTTGACCCCCCCTCCCCCCTGGTGATATTTGGTGAGGTTCTTTGCTAACCCCCCCTCCCCCTCACTACCTCACGTGTATTTTTTTCCGCCAAAACTTCGTAAAATAGTCTCGCTATTTTGAAGTATTTAACAAGTGAAGATTTTTTTTAATGAAACAGAAAAAATATCGCTACCTATTTTTCTTAGTTTGTTCACTGTAGAAAAATACACGTCAGGTCTCCTTATACCCCTCCCTCCCCAAACGTGATATATCGTGATTTTTTCGTGACCCCCTCCCCACCTCGCGTCATTTGCGCACAAGCCCAAAGATGCTCGTGGACCAACGCTTTGTATAGGAATTATAACTCTTCTCTTATTAAATACGCTATATTCATAGTAATAATTATTTATTTATATGTGGGTATATAGTATGTCACCATATGTTTGACTGTAGGATTTTATCCTAAGTCCAAACAACCGACCCAACATAGGTATTATTAGGTATTAACGAGCTTCTGGGGATCTGACGGATCTGAGTCTGTCGACCATTGTGCACACTAAAATCACATAGTATTTGAATGTACAATGGAAGAATAGGCCCAGTCAACGGCATTGCGTGTCTAAATGTAAGTATATGGAAAATTACACTGGAAACACATCACAGCGTGTTTATAGCGTAAAATCTCGCCCACGTGATTCTCAATTAAAACCATTACCTGTGCCATTACTTATTTATTTTGATGTGGAGTTTATAATAACGGCAATTTCAGGTTATTTTCGAACGTTACTAGAGTTGAGAGAGTTGAGTGTTTTGTGGTTTATGAACGTACCCCTAGTTGGTTGTAATGTCAAGTGTCAAAAGTTCAAAACGATAAAAAATAGAACGATATAATGTAAATGTTATACTCCGATTAGTCTAGAAATTTCGCACTGTAATAATGTCTCAACCGACCGCCGATGCCTGTGCCTCAACAGATGAGGAGCCGTTGAAGGATGTGTTCGATCAGGCCATGAAAATGTTTGAAAAGATTGAAAGTAGTAATGAACCTATGAACAGCGATGCCATACAGGTAAGTTGTTGTTTTGTCTGTACGGCTGTTTATTTGTGTTTGTTTTACAGTTCACTAAACGCTACAACTCCAAAAAGCTAAAGTCCTTACTAAATATTGCATCAGCCACTCGTAATATTCTAATACGCACTTCTACAAGTAACCAAATAGATTTTCGTTACATTGTTGCCGGGATAACTTACGCTGATATTATTGTATGTCTTTACGGCACTATTAAACGTTAAGGAACCCACAAAACAAACCTAACCTAACCTACAGTTGTTGGTTTTCAACCCTTGTACCATATTTTCAGCAAGCATTTTTACCTTAAAAACCTCAATATTTCGGTAATTTATATAATAAGTTTAGAGAAAAGTTGCCCATACAAAAAATGCTTATTTTAACGATAACATCATAAAAAATGTCTGAACTTTGAACCCCGATATCTCGGTAAATATTGATCGGAAAAAAAAGTTTATAGAACAAAACACACTTATTTTGATGTATTCTAGACGATACAATCATATAAAAAATGTATCATTATGATACCACAAAGTTTTCATAAATTTTTCGAAGTCCTAAAATCGGGCCCCCTTTGCTATAAGCTACCCCTAAGCTAATTATCTATTTAATATGAAAAACGTATTCCAACAGATAAGTGTAAAAGCAGCAATAGCCAGGTTTGAAAAGGCAACCAACCTAGTGTCACTATCGGGGATGTTCAGTAGAAATGAAAACTTAGAGGAGCTGCCCACAGAGACACTGCAGTACCTGTTGTTGCCTGCTTTGCTCGGCACACTCAGTCTCAAGCTGTGTGGGCAACCGAGAAAGGAGGTTATACATCTTGCTGAAATTTACTTTAGGTGAGTTTTGATATAGGTAATATAATGTAATGATTAACCTCTTGATTGCCAAGCAGTGAAGCAATTCAGTGCCATTGATGCAAGGTTAAGGTTGATATGTTACTGGAGAGACGGATTGTATTTTATATTAGTACGGAGGATTCTATAGGAGAACTGATTTTCACTACAATATTAGAATCTTATAACAGTAAAGGTAATATTTCAGGGACTTCTTACAAAGGTGCAATGACTACGGAGTGACAGACATAGAGGTTCCACAGTCTGCAGACAGCCCTCGCCCGGAGAGAGTAGTCACAGAACAAGTCAAGATTGCTAATATGGTATGAATAATAATAATAATAATAGTGAATGTAAATATACGTTTTATTTGCAGTCCTTGAGTGTTCACTAAATAGTTTAGTTTCAATATTAGGTACTTAGTACCCATTTAAAAAATCTTAACAACAAGTGCAGCCTGCCATGACTTCATTTCACATTATGTACAGCCTTTTGCCAACTAAAAGGTTGACTACCACTGAATTGTGGCACCAAACATATTCTCATATCTTTTCCTAAATTAAATTAGATTTCCCGTATATATCTAAGTTGCTTCACGGCCGTTTTCTATTCTTATGCCCCTGATACACTCTTTTTATTGCCCGATCGTTTCCCATCCTCTCCATATGACCCAGCCAGAGTCAGCCAGCTCTACTGCTTATAGTAATTTTTAACTTTCCAGGTGAACAGCCGTGAAGCTAAAATCAAGCATTACAAAGAGATGAAAGAGCTCAAAGCGAAGCTCGCAACCTTGTCCAAAGCCATGACTTCAGAGCTTGTGGACGATGCCACCAAGCGGGAGTACTTCACCACCATGCTGCAGAGTTACGTCAGCCAGGCGCTGGACGAGCTGAGCAGCATCGAGCAGGAGAAGCCACTCTTGGAGTATATGGAGAAACATGCTGGAGGTGAGCTCATTCAATCAACGATTTGTTATTAACCAAATTCAAAACATTTATCGGAATGCTGCTCAATCCTTTGTTCTTGAATTCTATTTAGAAAAAACTTGACTTTCAACACTGTAATAGTTTTGGCTTTATTATGCAAGTATTACTTGACATTTCCGGAATATTTAGTCATGTTTCCTCTTCGTTTTAAGGACAGCGTAAAGCGTGACATGTTATCCTTCAAAATTGACACCCAACACTGGGAGGTTATGTCTGAAGATCGTGACTTTTGGAGGAAGACTGTGCGAGGGTGTGGTTGCGCATGATGAAGTATGGTTTGCTTCTCTTTCTCACAAGCGCGACATGAGACACCAGCGTGCAGCTTTTCCCCCTTCATTGATAGGCGCAACATTTATTGGTCAATTATGCGGCCGCGGCTGTCGCTCTCGTATCGGGCTATCCAAGGAAAGTGCCGCAGTTTATTAGACGCTGCTTAATTCATATGTTATAGATGTAAAAGGCTAATGATGATTCCTCTTCGTTTACATCAGTGACGTTCACAGACTTTCAACGTCAGTTACCAAAAATTTGTCGTTGCTAGTTAGATAAATCATTCCTACTCCACAATTGCGAATTTATAGTAAAAAAATAATTTTTAAAAGGAATAAGGCCTCTTATAAAGGTCGCCGGAAGGCGCTGGATGCAGGTCGCTTCCAACCGGTATATATGGAAGTCCAAAGGGGAGGCCTATGTTCAGCAGTGGACGTCCTATGGCTGAGATGATGATGATGATGATGAAGGCCTCTTAATGACACCAACTGTATTCCAGAGCCGAAGCCCGCACAGGGCCGCGCGCCGCCGCTGCGGCCGGTGATCATCGCGCGCGACGCGCTGCAGAAGGCCGTGCTCGGCGCCGGCTACCCCGCGCTGCCCGCCATGACCGTCGAGGAGTTCTACGACAAGCGCGTGCGGGACGGCACGTGAGTCCACCGACCTCTCCACACGTGGCCAGCTTTCATCCTCACTATTTAGATAGTTGGCAGTCCACAAATGCGCGTTTTTCTAGAAATTTCCTCATCGCCCGCATTTTTTTTTTTTTTTTTTTTTATGTCATAGAGGGCAAACGAGCAAACGTATCGCCTGATGGAAAGCGATTACCGTCGCCCATAAACACCTGCAACACCAGAGGAGTCACAAGTGCTTGCCTACCCGGAGGACGAAGATAGAATGCCTCTATGCTAGTAATTTCACCGGCTTTCTTACCCCCACACCGGAACACAACAATACGAACATTGCTGTTTGGCGGTGGGTTAGCAGGCAAGACGGTAGTAACAATCCGGACGGACCCTGCACGAGGCCCTACTACTCCAAATATATATATTGTGGAATGAATTGACCGTCACGACCTTGAAAGCTTCAAGAAAAGAGCGTACTCCTGTACCTGCACCTCTGGCACCCCTGTGACATGCGACTTTCTCGCTCGAGAAATATTACTAGTCTCCTTCTTCACAGTATTGTGGGAGAGTGACGCACTTGTGACTCCTCTGGTGTTGCAGGTGTCTATGGGCGACGGTAATCGCGCACCATCAGGCGATCCGTTTGCTCTTTTGCCCCCTATGACATTAAAAAAATGCTGGCTACGGCGCAGCCACAGCTTGCGCGAGCAGCGGTAGCGGTAGCGAGCGGCAAAAACAAAACCATACCGATGTATGAAGCACGTCACGAACCACCGCGAGCGGTGCTGCTCTAGCTCTAGCGCTAGGAAACACATGTATCGGCGACTAAGAGAGATGCCATGACTTTATTACGGCGGCTCGCGCGGTGTACGTGGCATGCTTGCCGCCCGCGCTACGTCGTGAGCCGCTAAGTCCGAAGTCGCGGCGTGTCCCTTGTGATGGTTGCCTTTGGGATTCCCTCCAAGCGAACCGCGCGGTTCTAGCGGCATTATTTTTTCACAATGATTACCGCAATGAAAGAGCCAGTCGCTTTAATTATGATCATACTAGGATCAGACTTTGGAGTACCTTCGAGATCTACTTTCAAGTTTCAACATTCATAAATTTTAACAATATTTGGTGAAGTAAAATGTGATATAATATATATCGAAGCTAGGAATTCCAAATTCTATCATTATATTCAGTTTTAGCAGCATTTGCTGTATCACTCATTAAAAGAAGGTCTCATGATGACCAGCTACTGGGTGTTTTGCATTTTTAATTCAGGTAATTAAGTAGCCATGTTGTGATACGCAGGTTCCCGAGCGGCACGTCCATCCCGCACCAAACCATCCAGAGCACGGAGGCCGAGGAGGACGACGCTGAGCGCGCTAGGAAGGTAGGCCGCATCCTCGCTCCTTCCACAGAATTACCGCCCTTACCATAACATACGGGGCCCTGATCCCCAGTCTTCAAGGGGCCCAGTTTTAAAGGGACCCCAAGTCTTAAAGAGGCTTCTAGTTTTAAAGGGGCCCCCAGTCTTAAAGGGGTCTCCAGTCTTAAAGGGGCCCCCAGTCTTAAAGAGGCTTCTAGTTTTAAAGGGGCCTCCAGTCTTAAAGGGGCCCCAAGTCTTAAAGGGGCCCCCAGTCTTAAAGGGTCGACCAGTCTTAAAGGGGCCTCCAGTCTTAAAGGCGCCTCCAGTCTTAGAGAGGCCTCCAGTCTTAAAGGGGCCTCCAGTCTTAGAGAGGCCTCCAGTCTTAAAGGGGCCTCCAGTCTTAAAGGGGCCTCCAAAACCATAGAAACCGTTGTTTTTACTCTGCTGGTCAGTAAAAAGTATCTTTTGTTTATATAGCAATGTGGTTGTGGACCCCTATTTATGGACTGCCCGAGGGCCAATAATGGTTGAGTGTCCGAGGGCGCTGCTAGGACGGCCTTGTCCACAAGTTTTGTTTAGTAACCATTCCGCGTACCTTGCAAATCTAAATCCTTTCATGTCATGTCTTAGATATATTTTATTTGTCAAAATCATATTGTTAATTAAGGCTTAATAGTAAACTGTTAAAATGTGCTTCTTTTGGAGATGAACTTGTTGATCAGCTTTAAAAATATTCTTTTAAATAATAATTTGAAAATAATATGTATAGCTAATATTAAGAAGTAGTGCAAAAGCTATTGATTAAACCATTTTCAAGATGGACAATTTTGTCAACGTATAGCTATTATATGACTAAATTAATCGACATCTATACTAAATAAATCAAGAAATGAAAGTTCGGTTCCTGCCGCGCGTCAATCAATTGAACCATTATTCGTTTTAGTGAGTCATTCTGTCTTATGTTTTATTTTCATCTTATTGTATGCTATGCTCTTATTGCTGTTTCGTAACTAGTAATATTCTTTTGCTCTTTTTTGCGTACATTAAGAGTAGCAATTTAGAAAATAATTTTCTCGTTTTATTTTTTCTGATACGTTGACTATGTAATAGTAGCTATAGTAGAACACTTTTTGAATTCCAGGAGCAGTTGGAGGAAGACGACGACCCGGAAGAGCTGGCGCGCAAGCGCAACATGGACGAGTACAAGGACGACCATCGGCGGGGGTGGGGCAACCGCCACAACCGCAGCTAGCGCTGTTGCCGGGCGCCCGGTTGGTTACCGGTATCGGCAACTCTGTTACCGTTAGGGTCTTATTGGTTGCCGGCAACCAAGTGGACCGTAATGGCTACTAAATCGCTAGCGGCAAACAGGTGGTTATCTTCAGAATCGGATTGGTTGCGGGCAACAAAATAGATTTTAATGGCAACCAAGTCGCTACCGACAATCAGCAGGACTAATATATATTGCCGCGGCTCAGCACCACCTGTCTTGATCGCACGGTATTGAAATTTAAGTACGACAGGTGTTTATTATCGCGCGACAATGATCACAGTTAGCTACGCTACGCTAGATGGGCAGGTTACCATTAGTCCGACTGGTTCCCGGCAACCAAGCCGCTAAAGGCATTGAGAACGTTGTTTCAATTAGGGTCTGCTTGGCCACTGAAGGTCCGTTTAGCTACCGAAGGTGTTTTTGGTTACTGAAGCTGAGTTGCCGGCAAATATAAGTATGTATATCGTCGTCTAGTATCCATAACACAAGCCTTCTTGAGCTTAATTTGGGACTAGATCGATTTGTGTGAGGTTGTCTGATATTATTTATTTATTTATTTATCCGTCACTCTCACACGCACTTGACTAGTTTGTCATTAATCTATCGCATGACCATCATAAGCCCAAACTTGCTATTAGGATCTTGGTTACCGGCAGTCCGCTTCGGTAACCCGATAGCCAGGGGATTAGAACGGCTTAATCTTACCACAGTATTACATTTTATGACAGTTTTTTTATAAACACTACCTACCTTCCTGATCCTAATCTGGCTATTAATTCAGTTGTAAATTATGTACTAATATTTGTATTTTTTTTTACAATTATACATGTTTGTATTTATTTATACTGCATAGGTGCCGCACGCGGGTGAATTATTGAAACTAAATTGCAAGAAAATAACAATTAATGTATAACTTTGTTTAACCAACAATTGTTACAGTACTTACCAATTAAATAATAAAGGAATTAAATTCTGACTGAACGTTTATTATTTATACGAGTAGTAGGTAGCCTTTTCCTGAGTTTTTATTACTTCAATTTAGGAACCGATCTAGTGAATAAAGTTTTGTCATCGTATTTTGTCGGGAGAGCTCGTTTTCATATTTCTATCTCAACTTTATTATCGAAAGAAAGCATGCTAAAATTTCTTACAAAATCCGATAGCAAATCATTGTTATGCACTACGCGGGGAGAAAATCAGTGTGCGTGTGGATTGAGTGAGCACCCTTCAAAAATGAAAAAAAATGTGCTGATCATTTAGTAAAAATTCTAAAACAATTGTAAAACTAATTGATGAATTTGTAAAACGATAAATAAAAAGAATACATTCATTAACATATGCTCACTCAGTTCTCACAAACAACCAACGAAATCTGTGAATGTGTTTATTTAACATATAATATTTATATCCTAATTTTTAGTAAAAATTATGCTTAAGGTAGGTAATAATTTGTAGATCACCTGGTTACGTATTTAAAGTTTTACAAATTATTTCGTATGCTCACTCAATCCGCACACTTTTGAAAACCCAATTTCTGATAGAAAAACTGCAGATTGAAACTTCTATATATGTGTATAATTTAGTAAAACTCATAAGGGAATTTGTAAAATACAAAACAAACCGCTAACGTGACAGATTTTTGGATAATAAATGTTTGTAAGTGCTCACTCAGTCCACACATTATTTGTAAGTTAAAAATGTAAATATCTTAAGATTTTTAGTATCTAGGAAAGTACAAAGTAGTTCCACTTTTAGTAAAAATTTTTACTAAATATCCACCATCTAAAATGTCATATTCGTTGTCTGCTTTTAAAGATATTCAAATTTCATTTTAAAATACAATCTAAGATACAGTCCACATTTTAGATTGTATTTTAAGAAGTGGAGTGTGATCTAAAATGTGGACTGTATCTTAGATTGTATTTTAAAATGAAATTTGAATATCTTTAAAAGCAGACAACGAATATGACATTTTAGATGGTGGATATTTAGTAAAAATTTTTACTAAAAGTTGAACTACTTTGTAGTTTCCTAGATACTAAAAATTTTAAGATATTTACATTTTTAACTTACGAATAATGTGTGGACTGAGTGAGCACTTACAAACATTTATTATCCAAAAATCTGTCACGTTAGCGGTTTGTTTTGTATTTTACAAATTCCCTTATGAGTTTTACTAAATTATACACATATATAGAAGTTTCAATCTGCAGTTTTTCTATCAGAAATTGGGTTTTCAAAAGTGTGCGGATTGAGTGAGCATACGAAATAATTTGTAAAACTTTAAATACGTAACCAGGTGATCTACAAATTATTACCTACCTTAAGCATAATTTTTACTAAAAATTAGGATATAAATATTATATGTTAAATAAACACATTCACAGATTTCGCTGGTTGCTTGTGAGAACTGAGTGAGCATACGTTAATGAATGTATTCTTTTTATTTATCGTTTTACAAATTCATCAATTAGTTTTACAATTGTTTTAGAACTTTTACTAAATGATCAGCACATTTTTTTTCATTTTTGAAGGGTGCTCACTCAATCCACACGCACACGAAAATCAACACGGGCAAGGCAAGACGTAAAACTTTAGACATACCACGGGCAGTAATTCTTAAAGCCCCAGATCGCATATGTATTATTCTACTATGTACTATTCCACTATCTCATATGAGGCACTTTCTATGGTACATTTGCAATCATTATTCAGTGACTAATAACCTTTTGACGGCAACTCACGTCGCCGGAAAGCTGTGCCCCTGACGTCACACGGTGGTCGTCTCGAAGGGCTTTCAAGCCGATTAAATCATTATATTAACCCTTTGAGCGCCAAGCGGCAAAGCAATTCACCGTGCCACTGACGCCAAACCAAAAAAAAAAGTGTTCCAAAATCAACAGAGATTGAAAAACACAGATACTGGTTTGAATTAGCATGTTTTTGACCATTGAAATTTTTGACGTCAATAGGCGTCGTTGGCGTCAGTGGCACGAATTCCCGATGACGTGATTTGCCGTCTTTGGCGGTCAAAGGGTTAAGTACTAGGAGGCCCCCGCAACTTCGTCCGTTTTTTTCTTTACCGTAGACGGGTAAAGAGTGTCTATAAGCCTATAACCATCTTTGGATGTCCCGCTATCCCTGTACCAAAATTGGTTAAAATTTGTCCAGCCGTTTCAACGTGATGCGAGGACAATGGAAATTATGGCCAACAGATGGCGCCAGGCTGGCACGGCGCCGCGCGCCCATACAGAACAAGTGACGATCACGCCATTAAGATTTTTCCTGAAATCATGACCCCCATAGAAAACTGATTTTCAATTCAAATCTAGAATTTTAAAATAGTATAGGGGTGAAGACCAAAAAGTTTGCTTCCTTAACTCATTTAATTAAAATTTGACGGATCTTTTTCCGATCGCTTTTTTTCTAAGGTTAACTAAAAATTTACGACACAATAATGAACCTCAAATCAGTACCTTAAGGTACATTATTCGATGGTTAATTTGTCGTACAATGGAAAAATTGATACAAATTTTAATTAAATGAGTTAAGGAAGCAAACTTTTTTGGTCTTCACACATAGATGTCATCATTATCTTAGTGTAGGATTAGATCGATTTGTGACAGGTTGTCCGTTATTTATATATATATTATTTACACCGTATGGTCCTAACCTAACCCATTCCTATCCCTCTCCTAGCTGTGCTCGGCGCAGCCGTCCCGGACGCAGTCGTGCGGCGCCGGACCGGCCCGGACGGGCTCGGGCGGCACCGGCTCGTCCCGGACGGACTCGGACGGCCACTCGCCTGCCTCCTGCCAGCCGGAATGCCTCGCGCCGTGCAAGCTGCTAGCTGACTAGGTCAGCGAGTCAGCTCTGTTGCTGCAAGTTGCCCTGCAGCACAACTGTGACACGACTCTTTGGGCTTGTGCACAAATCACGCGAGGTTCTATAGGGGGGAGGGGGTCACGAAAAAATCACGACAGATGTTTATGTTGAATCGGGGAGACGTTGGGGGAGGAAGGGGGAGACCTCACGTGTATTTTTCTACAGTTAACGAACTAAGAAAAAATCAACCACCATGAGTAGATACGAGTACCCTTTCTCGGTTTCGTTAAAAATAAAATAGCACTTGTTAAATACATCAAGATAGCGAATTTATTTTACGAAATACTGGTGAAAAAAAAAATTACACGTGAGGTTGTCAGGGGGGAGTAACAAAGAACCTCACCAAATATTACAAGGGGGAGGGGGGATCAAAAAGTAGCCGAAAAAACCTCGCGTGATTTGTGCACAAGCCCTTTCTCGCGCGATAAATATTATCTATCTCTTTCCTCGCTGTACTGTGAGAGCGTGATGGGGGATGCTATGTCGCCAGGAGGTGAAGACAGGCTGTTGTCGAAACTCTTTAACTTTAAGACGCTGTACAGGTTGCTGTCTAGTGTGTGATGTCCATACCCCGTGGTTTTAGATGCACGAATGATTTGACGCCTACTGTCGTCGTAGTGTCAAATTATTCGTGTATGGTGATGTTGGTCATGTAAGAGAAATATATTGTGTAATAATTTATGACGGCAAGCCACGAAGACGATAGGGCGAGAGAAGAACCTCTTAAGTAATTAGGTATAGTTAGTTATGTTATGTTTATTTTACCCTTGTTATATTTTCTGTTTTAATGGGTATTTAAGAACCAGAAGAAGTAACTTAAGACCGAGGGAACGGATGTGTCTCCTGCGTTTGACGATATGTTTTACCTTTTTAAATAAAATTATGAATAATCTTAGATTCTTAGATCCTTCTTGGAATGTTTTTTGAAAGGTAGAATAAGATGGATTATACTATTATTCAACCAAAGAACGCTCAATAAAAACTGATACAAAGTCTACATTCGTTCTGAAGCTACGATGCCATTACATTTTTAACAGGCGTTTCGTATTCTGCCATTCGATTCTTTGATAAATCGGCTTAAGCACTTGCATTATGTCAATTATGTGAGTGTGTGTAAGCCGATTTTTTCCAAAGAATGTTACACAAAACATTAGTGCGCACTAGTACGTAGGCTATTTAGTGTAATTCTAGGCGCGTAGTTTGCCCATCTTATTGACACGTTCACTGTCCGTGTCATATGTGGGGTACGGCAAGCCTCTATTACAAATACATAAGGTTCACATGTCAAACTAGGACAGTGACCGTGTTAAAACAGGATAGGATTTCAGCGAAACGTGTTAGGTAACCGGCGCGTCCTAGCAGTACTAGTCCTAGATTAAGTGAGCTATGTAATTGTTAATCGGCAGTAACTCACTTCGCGTACCGTTCGGATAAACATGAGGCTAGCATGCAACGAAATGAACTTTATCTAACGGCATTTGAGAGGAGACCGCAGTTGAGAAGAAAGCCGCAGGAAATTCAGCAGTAAGTCACTATTTCGGAAATCATACTTAATTATCAGTGCTGCATTTCCCCCTAGGTCCTCAACGCCCGGGCCTAGGGGCCCAGCCAGTCTAGGGGCCCCAGTCCCAGAAGTAGGACTTACACCATACTTATGTTCTCCTTATTTATCACTTTAAATAGGGTAGTACTATTTAATTTGCTGAAAAACGTTTCGAGGTAGGGGAGGGGGACCCAAATGCCAAGTACCCAGGCGCACTGGCCCTCTATGTCCGGGCCTGTTCATTATTATGTTTAGTCATATCAGTATTACGAGTCAGTGAACTTCGTCCGCATACAAGAAAAAGTTATACGAGTCATTTTTAAAATACATGTACATAGTTAAGGGCTTTAATTAAAACAAAACTTAATTGATTCCTTTGTGTGACGATAGTTACCCATACCTTTGTGTACAGATGTGCCGTTTCCGAAAATTTCCGGAAACTTTCCTCATTTCCCATACAAAATTTTGAAAGTTTCCGGAAATTTTCGGAAAAGGCACATCTCTACCTTTGTGTGAGTAACTTTCGTAACACAAAAGAAGCGATCGTAATTTTGTTTTTATTAAGCCTTTAACTATGTACATGTTTTTTGAAAATGACTCATACTTAACCCAAAGAGTGTTCTATTTTCATTGTCGATCGTCACCATGCTAGTGGGTGCACCGTTATGTTATAGTATACGCAGGTGTTGATCCTGACACCGGCTTCCTAATAGCTAAAGGGACTATTCCCCGTTACGTCTTCAATGTACTTACGACCTTTTACACATACATTTATACGGCACGGGCACATTTGCATGGCATTCGAGGATTAATAGAGAAAGGGCTAATCTTCCTTACGTCACCAGTGGACTTACGCTCTTTTCGACGTTCTAATCGGTTTGGACGTATTTGCATGCGCAAGAGTCGGTCACAGTGGACGCCGGATTGGCAAGTTGGCAACATTGCCTCGATATACCCACGTAATAGGCTTACTGTAAATTCTATTTATGAATGAAGGTCTACTCCACATAAGCGGAACGTACAGTAAACGGCGATAAAGAATGCACATCGGCAATCATCGCATTTCCGAATACAAACGAATGCTAATTTCCATGTACATCAATTATTAGATTAATCGTTCATCAGAATTTGAATTTAGAACTAAGTACTTTATTGTTGTTTTGTTTTGATTTCACGTGGAATATATAGAGCTGTAAAACTCGATGTAATTATATTTAATTATTGCTATGGTCTTGTTGGGGAAAAATAATATACATACCTACATATATATGTTCAAAGTTCTTCTTGAAATTCCAGTGGCATCTGCAACTCTCTGTTGAACCTTCTTAAAATAATTACTTACATTAACATCCTCATGTTTTTTTAAATTGGTCGGCTTCAGTTACAAAATATTTATAAACATTGTAGATAATTTCGCGTGACTGGCAAAGTAACGGCTTACCTTTTTCCCTATAGATGCCATAGTACAAATTTAAATTTGTGTAAGTTTTAGCAACTCTATATATATATTGACTTGGATATGCGACTGCACTCTCTCGCATTTGAACCACGACTGACAAAACAAACGTCATGGTGTGTGCGACACAGATATCGCTATACGAAGTCGAAATTAGCCGATTGCCTCTTTCCAAAGATCTGTTTACTGTACAGACTACGTCACGCGATAAATACCTATCGTTTTGCTACGCACCAGGGTGTCCGCCCTCCGCCGTTAGAGCACATCTGTCTTGAACTCAAATCTTTGGATAGGTATACTGTGGGAACTACATAGCGGCGCGCCGTATCGGTCGATAACGCCCCTGTGTTTCATGACTTCCACCGCTTAGGTTACGACTTAGGTACGTACTGTTAGTGTTAGGAAACTAATATTTCATGAATCTATCGTACTGTGTACTCGCTTGGAAAAATTCGTACTAAATACAAAATTATTAATTGTATTAAGTGGTTTAATAAATAATAATAAATAAATAAATATCAGATACCTCACACAAATCGATCTAGTCCCAAATTAAGCTCAAGAAGGCTTGTGTTATGGGTACTAGACGCCGATATACTTACATACTTATATAGATAAATATGTATATACTTAAATACATAGAACAACCATGATCCAAGCACAAATATTCGAGTTCATCCCACAAATATTTCCCTGGCCGGGATTCGAACCCGGGACTGCCGGCTCAGTAGGCAGGTCTCTACAAACTGAGCCAACCGCGTCGTTAAACAGTTTACAATTACACTCACGTGAAATTGTCAGGAACGGCCGGCGCAGCGTTCGGAAAACTGCGTCGAGTCTTCACGTCGCCCATACCTCAAAGTCTAAAAACGAAAGTTTTTAATCAGTGCGTCTTACCTGTTATGACCTACGGAGCCGAGACGTGGCCACTCACCATACGACTAGTCCACCAATTCAAAGTCGCTCAGCGAGCCATGGAAAGAGCTATGCTTGGTGTGTCTCTTAGGGATCAGATCCGAAACGAAGTAATTCGACAGAGAACCAAAGTTACTGACATAGCACAGCGGATAAGCAAGCTGAAGTGGCAGTGGGCTGGTCATATCTGCCGTAGAGCCGATGACCACTGGGGCAAACGAGTCCTGGAGTGGAGGCCACGAATCGGTAAACGCAGTGTAGGGCGCCCTGTAACAAGGTGGAGCGACGACATTCGAAGGACAGCGGGTAGTAACTGGAGGACGAGAGCTGAAAATCGAGCTCAGTGGCGTGCCATGGGAGAGGCCTATGTCCAGCAGTGGACTGAAACAGGCTGATGATGATGTACGAGTTCGGAACATGTCGGGCCGTTGCTGACAATTTCACGTGTATCCAAAGATACGATACCAAGATAAAACACAATGATAAATTTCCCACCTTACCGGCTTTTAATAAGTTACATTGTGATAAAGTGTAAATATAAGGCGACCATCTCACGCTCTCGCGGTCCAGTACGCGCCAAAAAACTGTACACATTAAGGAAGAAGGAAAACTCGTCTCATAAATCGAAGACCGGCGGCCAATGGTAATGAGGGGTGATTAGCAACTGTCACGAGCCGAGCGTGGTGGATGCGGCACCGAGGAAATACATGATGTTGGTAAAGGAAAGCTGTCGTGCTAAAGCTACAAGGCGAACTTTTTGTATGGAGCATCGTACCAAAAGGTCGCTTTTTACCTTAGCACGGCAGCATGAGCATGGAACACTAGGGTGTACCGAGGATCTCAAGAATCGTTGGAACTTGGAAGCCATTGTATGAGAGCAGCGTACGACCGGTTCGTTGTGGAGAACCTAAGGTTTTCAGGCCTTTGTCTAGCAGTTGACTTTTGACTTCTTGACTTGCCTATAGTGTCTTTAGGTATGCATTTATTAATTTGTTCGTTTGCCTAGCTTCTGTAATATTACTCCTCTCATTTGTTCAAAGGTTAACTGGAAAGAATAAGTTTGCGTTTGTACACACTACACATCTACTTTTTATGTTTTTGTTAACTTGTTTTACTTTTGACATGACGCTGATATGACGATCTTCTTGACCATGTAATTTTTTCGATGATACACGTATTACGCGGTCCTGGGTTGGAATCCCGGCAAGAGCAAATATTTGCGTGATGAACACATCGTCTAGTGCACATAATTCATGTCTACTAGAGCTTTCTGGGGAACTACGAGTAGATCGATCTCGTCTGATATTTTAATTGTTTATTTATTACTAGCGACCCGCCCGGCTTCCCACGGGTGCAATGCTGATAAATTATGCATCTAATATACATATAAACCTTCCTCTTGAATCACTCTATCTTAAAAAAACCGCATCAAAATCAGTTGCGTAGTTTTAAAGATCTAAGCATACATAGGGACAAAACAGCAGGAAGCGACTTTGTTTTATACTATGTAGTGACGATGCTATTCTTATTTGGATTCCTCTTAATCTGTCAGTCCAACTGACAAGTCAAGCTGCAATATTTGCCGCCTCCAAGTTTCTTACGCTGTTGCCGCCGTTTCCGGCGCGCGCGCACTCGATTGCGGAAGTACTCTGTATGGACTGTATGACTGCGGGCGTGGCTCTTAGCCAGAGATCGGACGGACGGGCGTCATTATACATGGTGTCCTGTATTTAATGGACAATATTTTAACATAATGGTTTAGAATGGTTCAGAAAAAATACTTTTTTTTAAGCTTTATCAAATGCCTTAGGTACCTAATTATTTTTGAGATAATGGGACTATATTATTTTAATGATCCTGTTTTACCCTAATGACAATTAACGTCTCTAGGCCGCAGATGAAGTATTTTTTTTGCTATTTATTATTAATAATCTATATATATAAAAGAAGAAGTCCTTAATGACTCATCAACGCACAGCCAAAACTACTAATGTAAGAGAGTTGATTTTTGCACAGTAGGTTACTTTTATAACGTGGGCTAGAGATAAGAAGCGATTTTGAAAAATTCAATCTCTAAGGGGGTTAAATAGGGGTGCAAAGTTTGTATGGGGGAAACTTTTTTTTTGGAGCTAGAGACTTGAAACTTTGTAGAAAGATTACTTATTAAAAAACACAAAAAGTACTTTCAGCGTTTTGGAAATTTTCACCCCTAAGGGGGTTAAAAAGGGGAGCAATGTTTCTATGGGAGAAACTTTATTTTTTGAACTAGAGACTTGAAACTTTGTAGAAAGCTTACTTAATCAAATACAAAAAAAGTAATTTCAGCGTTTTGGAAAATTTCACCTCTAAGGGTGTTAAAAAGGGGTGCAAAGTTTGTATGAGGGAAACTTTTTTTTTTGAGCTAGAGACTTGAAACTTTGTAAAAAGATTACTTAATCAAATACAAAAAAAGTAATTTCAGCGTTTTGGAAAAATTTCACCTCTAAGGGGGTCAAAAAGGGGTGCAAAGTTTGTATGGGGAATACCGCTAATCTATATATATAAAAGAAGAAGTCCTTAATGACTCATTAACGCACAGCCGAAACTACTAATGTTAGAGAGTTATTTTTGCACAGTAGGTTACTTTTATAACGTGGGCTAGAGATAAGAAGGGATTTTTGGAAATACCATGTCTCTGTGACAAAACATGTAGTTCTGTAAATAGATTTAAGACCAACTGTATAGTTATACCATGTTTAAGCAAATAAATGACTGATTACTGATTACTGATTACCACCCCCAAGAGTGTTAAATAGGGGTGCAAAGTTTGTATGGGGGAAACTTTTTTTTTGGAGCTAGAGACTTTAAACTTTGTAGAAAGATTACTTATTCAAAAACACAAAAAGTACTTTCAGCGTTTTGGAAAATTTCACCCCTAAGGGGGTTAAAAAGGGGTGCAATGTTTATATGGGAGAAACTTTATTTTTTGAACTAGAGACTTAAAACTTTGTAGAAAGCTTACTTAATCAAATACAAAAAAAGTAATTTCAGCGTTTTGGAAAATTTCACCTCTAAGGGGGTCAAAAAGGGGTGCAAAGTTTGTATGGGGAATACCGCTAATCTATATATATAAAAGAAGAAGTCCTTAATGACTCATCAACGCACAGCCAAAACTACTAATGTAAGAGAGTTGATTTTTGCACAGTAGGTTACTTTTATAACGTGGGCTAGAGATAAGAAGGGATTTTTGGAAATACCACCCCTAAGAGGGTTAAATAGGGGTGCAAAGTTTGTATTGGAGAAACTTTTTTTTTGGAGCTAGAGACTTGAAACTTTGTAGAAAGCTTACTGAATCAAATACAAAAAAAGTACTTTCAGCGTTTTGGAAAATTTCACCTCTAAGGGGGTTAAAAAGGGGTGCAAAGTTTGTATGGGGAACACCGCTAATGTTGTTTATAAAGAAGTGTTACGCTAAGGTTATCAGTTTATATTTTTTTTATTTCCTGTCTTCTACCCAGTGACTACGTCCTTTTTTTAAAACGAACTTGCACCCCCTTTTCTATGGTTGACTGTCAACAATATTTTCTTAGTGCTGTCTCTTATTATTTGTGTTCCAAACTTTATGTGTTCCTATATTTAGTGAGTTGTCTATCAGCACATGAATAATCTATACTTTATATACCTATTCTTACTTTATTTAGCTTCTTGAGAAATATAGAGAACTGTAGCACCAGAATATATTGAATCACTCTTCAAACAATCTACTAGCCTGTAGACCAAAATAGTAATCGCATCATTAAATTCACTTATGTGCATTTAGTTTTTAATGGTCACATTTCAGCACTTTCTTTGAACACTAGCCTTTTTAATAACTGGGGTACCTGCTAGACCATTTAGAAACATTTTGGCCAGCCTCGGGAACTCCGCCACACAACTCTTTTCGTTTAATAGCCAGGCCGGCGTGTACAAATACCAGTGCTGCCTTCTTATGAAAAGAGGTCATTATTTATTATTGATTTGAAATAAAGTTTATTATTTTTTATTGTTGAAAGATATACTCTTCATTAAACTGCCTTCACCTCTCCATTTCCAGTGCTGAGTGTAAGATTGTTTTAACAGCCTTACGATATTTAACATTTTTTTTAAATCTCACTCATAATAACTAAGATCCCCATTTTCTAACTCCAAATCCATGCGTCGCTCTATATCTTGCAGAGTAATTTTTGCCAAAGATTAAAAGCATCAGGTAACTGACGGAATCAATATTAAGCATCCTGCAAACAATTCCCGTAATCTAATTGGAAAATCTTCTAAAATTCTTTAACAATTGCATATCAGTGTCTGCCACTGTTTGAAATGTAATATGTCTAGACCATTTTAACTAAGAATAAAATTCACTTACCTATTTTAATATCTTTGTCATCATCCAAAATCTACGCGGACGAAGTCGCGGGCGGCTGCTAGTATTATATAATAGTGATGCTAACAAGCGTGTAGTAAAGAAAATTTTCGAGTGAAGCAAATTCATTATCTGGATCATTCTAAGGTTTCGGTGTACCGGGGGTTAGAATGTTGTTCATTAAATACAGGACACCGTGTATAATGACCAATGTTCAATAAGTAACGAGAGTGGATCAGAATGTCGATGGAATAACAAATGCAAAAGTAACTGCCTATTTGTTACTTCTTCACACTTAAATTCCTGAACCGATTTATATTTGTATAATTATATAATGATATAATTTTGACGACGCGGTTGGCGCAGTGGTTAAGCAACTGCCTACTGAGCCGACGGTCCCCCAGGTAGCAAGGTGACGTCGGCGACTAAAAAATGACGACATTCTTAAGTCAATTTAGGGTCAGTACAATATACGTCATTATTGTACGTCATACTTAAGTCAATTTAGGGTCAGTACAATATACGTCATTATTGTACGTCATACTTAAGTCAATTTAGGGTCAGTACATTATACGTCATTATTGTACGTCATAGCTACGTACTATTAGTACACTGCACTGTACGTACTGTATAGGTCATAAATGGTCCCTTATTAGTTTAAATATGTCCTCCGGTTGACGTCTGTTGCATGACGTAACTGGTCCCGAAGAGCTAAAGAACGATAAGGAATGCAATGGATCTGACCGACTTATGTCCATGAGTGAAGTCTACCACCATCATAGTGAATCCAAACTAAGGGCAAATACTAATACATTTTTGTAAATTTGTATAGCCGGTACATATGCAAAGAAATTTGAAATTTGAACAGTTTCATAGTCGTTATATGTGGTCGTTATATAAGTATCTGATTTAAAAAAAAAATAATGCGTTTCTTTTCATGATACCAATTTGTCAATCTTGTGTTATAAAATATTTATAAAGTAAAAAAAACCGTCTAATAGGGTAACTCTACAGTTGATACTATAAAATAATTTATTACAAGTTTTAAATTCATAACATCAAGACAAGCTTAAAAATGTGATTTTTAAAAACATCAAAAGTTGAAACGGAACGAAATTCTGTCATTTTTATTGAGGTGTCAGATGTCATGTATTGTTTTCCCTCCTTTTTCGTTTGGCCGTTAGCCCGTTGCTTGGTCTATTGACTATTGGTTGTGTCGTACGTCCGTGCCTCCGTGGTGAGTGCTGTGCTGTGCTGTGCTAACATGTACTCGGTGATACAATTTAGTGAAAAAGACGGTGGAACCGTATCGGTAATAAACAATCAGTGGTTTACGCCAAGGCGTTGTGAAGTCTTTTGGCCACCCGTTAAAGGAACTAAAGCGTTTGAAAGAGTTTTGGCTGATGCTAAGACACCAGATGAAAAATGGAAATTATACAGCGTGCAAAGAGTTTTTTGTGAGACTGGTATGTACAGTTTAATATTTTTTACAAACCACTTGGATTTGGCTATGGGTGCCTAACGAAACTAAGGTCTATTCTATATGGTCTCTAAGGTCTCTTGCACAAGACTACTACCTATATATGGATGCCTTGCATTGCAGTTGCCTGCAATCTTAGTAGATCTTGAGTTACACAGTAGCCGATTTACGAACAAATCACGCTACTGTGCACTCAAGGTCTGCTCTAGAAGTTTGCCGGCAACTGTAATTATTGAAACTGCTTGAACGAGTGAGCTGCTGCTATGGTGTGCTAACCTCCTGGTGCAAGATTTGTTGTTGCATGCAAATATTAAACTTAAAATCTCGTTTAGATTTACTGAGAGAAGGCAAACATTACAATATAATTCATATGTATGACACATAAAGATACAAGATTTTGTATTGACTGTGTTGACAAGTAGTCACGGCACGGGTACAGTCAATTAATTTGATTAGTAGGCAATTTTGAACCTTTTCGCTATACATTTTATAACAATTTTATTAATTAACTACTTTGAGCAGGCATGCTGGCATGTCATCTCATCACATTACAACATTAATTGTGAAAAGGTTCAAAGTGGCCTACTAGTCAAATTGGTTGACTGTACCATTTCAGACTAATGCAACTCCGTCCTACATATTTACTATCTACAATAACCTTGTTTTATTTATATCCAGGGCCGGATTTAAGGGGGGGCAGGCGGGGCTACTGCCCCGGGCCTTCACAAGAGAGGGGACAATCAATTGTTCCTATTATTCTGAAAATAATATTATAATATATAATATTGGGCCTCTGGTCCTTTGTTGCCCCAGGGCCTCCACACCTCTAAATCCAGCCCTGTTTATATCCCTTGACTGAAGGATGCATTATGCTGTGTTCATTTATTATTTTTGCATGTGGTGTGTATTTTTTTATTTCATTTGCATGTGAAGATGATATAGAGAAAGCAAAAAAAAAACTAAAACTGGTGGAGGATACATCAGACTTACAGACTGAAGCAGAAACAGAACCAAGTCTCAAACGGAGAAGGGCTAAAAGATATATTTCTACCAGCGAAGAAGATAATGACAATCACATAAGGCCACCACCATTAAAGAAAAAGACCTTTAACAAATTACAAACATTTCAAGCTGCTGGCCTAGAAGCCTGTTATGGAGGTGAGTTTTATAGTCAATGGCTGTTTTGAAGTAAATCCTGACACATTGTAAAGATAGATGTAAAGATGCACCTGACACCTGTGAAGATAGATGTAAGTGTGGTAAAATAAAAAATAAACATTGAAGTTTTTGAATATTGAAAATGTGAACAATGGGAAAAAATGCTGTACTTTTTGCATGTGTCAGAATAGTAAGCATAGCATTTTCTTCCTAGGATTTATATTGTCAATATTCAATTTAGCATCTTCATTGGTGTGCAAAGTGTCAGAATTTACTTCATAACAGCCATTATTTGTAGTTATTTTTAGTTCATTAACATATTTGCCGCATTCTCATATTCAAAGAACTTTCAGCCATTTCATTCGAGATTGATTGTCCCATGGTTACCATGCAAATATGTTATATATAAAGAACTAGCTGTGCCCCGCGGTGTTACCCGCTCATCCCACTGGAACACTAAATTTATTCGGGTTGAAAAGTATCCTATGTCCTTCCCCGGGACTGAAACTATCTATATACCAAATTTCATCTAAATCGGTTCAGCGGTTTAAGCGTGAAGAGGTAACAGACAGACAGACAGACAGACAGACACACTTTCGCATTTATAATATTAGTATGGATATGGAAAGAACCTAATTATTACAAGTTTTTATTTAACTTGACCTGTTTGTAAGTGTGGGAACAAATCTTGCAAATTAAATTTGGTCCACTTCCTGGTGTTATATTTTAGATTGTGCTGAAATTTTGCATAATTATGTAAACCCAGTGCGCTGATGATGAAGCCGGGATGTAGATACCATAGGTTGAGTTTTGGATCATTTGTTTCTATGTTTTGAGTACTTGTTTATAGTATAAGTACAGTCATGTTATTAAAACTATCGTGAGACATCTCTACTAATTATAAAAACCTCCTTCCTGACAATTTTTACGTGAGTTTATACCGTTTTTATAATTAGTATAAGTACAGTCAGCAAAAAAGCTTGTATTAAAAATTAAATTTTGAACAAAAACTTATTTTGGTCAATATACCTAACTGTACCTAACCCTAACTGCTTACTCTGTTAAATAGAAGTTTGTTTTGTACTCAAACTTATCTTTTTGTTAGAACTATGGGGGGATAGATGGAAGTTTTTTCCTTTTGTGGTGTGGACCCCTAAAAATCAAAAGTGAATAAATCTATTTTAGGTAGTTTTTTTGTCATGTAATTGTATAGGTAAGTATGAAATTACAAAGTAATCTTAAAATAATATATTATGTTTTATGCAGATACCCCACAAGCTCAGCCAAACATTACCCAAGAAACCCCTTCAATTCCAGAAAGTAAGTAAATTATAATTGATACATAATAGAGTACCTATAACCCACCCATACCCATAGTAGAGTATCTTACCTGTTAAAGATTAGGTTTGGGTAGGGCGTCTTAAAAATGCATCACATTTTAGAAGGTGATCAGGTAATGTAACCTTTGGTATAAAAAATAGGTTGTTCAGGCTGACTGACATACCTGGTTAACAGCTGAAGTGGAATAGTCATTTTTGTGAAACCCTGTAATTATAATGTATTACTAAGGTCGACTTACACAGTCCAGAGTAAAAAAAAATTGCTAAGCCGGGCTTAAGCCCGTCACACACTTCGCTATATATAACATATGGCGCAGTGCTATAAATATAGTGTGGTATATTGCGGTATTTAGAGTTCCTTTTCTGATGTTGCTTCAAAACTGACATAATATCCACTAAGCCCGTCACACACTTCGCTATATATAACATATGGCGCAGTGCTATAAATATAGTGTGGTATATTGCGGTATTTAGAGTTCCTTTTCTGATGTTGCTTCAAAACTGACATAATATCCACTAAGCCCGTCACACACTTCGCTATATATAACATATGGCGCAGTGCTATAAATATAGTGTGGTATATTGCGGTATTTAGAGTTCCTTTTCTGATGTTGCTTCAAAACTGACATAATATCCACTTAAGCTCCACTTAACTCCGCTCCTAAGGGCCACTTTCGCGGACCAGAGTTAATGACTTAACTCACGTGTTAGAGATGGCCCGAGGTTAAGCCATGTCAAAATGGTATAAACTCACGTAAAAATTGTCAGGAACGGCCCGACATGTTTCGAACTCATTTGGAGCTCTTCATCAGGGGTAGCTATCTGCTGCTACGCGACTCGCGACCCACTGCACTTTTAATCGCTCTTCTTGCCGCCCTCTGCGCACGCGCAGATAGCGCGGCGCGGGGAGGGCAGGGCTCTTGCACGCACGTATGCAGCAGCACGCATGTAGCAGCACGGATAGCTACCCCTGATGAAGAGCTCCAAATGAGTTCGAAACATGTCGGGTCGTTCCTGACAATTTTTACGTGAGTTTATACCGTTTTTATAATTAGTAAAGATGTCTCACGATAGTTTTAATAACATTATTCATGTCAAAATGTATGAAACTGTCAAACATAGTCTCGGGCTAGCGATTTTTTTTTTTACTCTGGACTGGGCAAGTCGCCTAGCAAGGCCTAAGCGTGCATTGTGTTATTAATACTGGCAGAGATGTTGTGGACGTGAAAATATAATACATATTAACTTAATGTGTTTTGCCAACAGAGACCGTGTCGTTGAATGTAGTTGACGGGCTTCCTGTCTTGACAAGCAGTCTACTGCAAGGTAAGTTATCCATGTTTATATATTTTTACCCATCTGCGGCAGTTTGATTTTAACCGTCATGTATGTATGTGTCTGGTGTTTATTCCTATGTTCCCCGCTACAGCGTAAACAGCTAAAACGAGTTTCAGAAATGACGTATTGATTTGATTACTGGAAAAGTTCTGCATTGTTTATATTTTTTATGTTGTCAGATTTGGCAGAAGACGGCGAGGAGCGGCTAACTCCGGTTGCGGCACGCCTCGGTAGTCCTTGGTGCCGATATGAACAACCGCCGAATCGCAGCAGCGACGTGCCAGCAACGCCATCGTGTGTTCGAGGATTAACAGGTTAATATACTATGATGTATTACTTTTTTTTTGTTTTTGTTTGGTACTTTTCTTTCGACTATTGGGAATGTTAGTACTATCCCCATATTTTAGTTATAATGTAGTAATCAAATCACTAACTTATTAAAAACTAGGAGTTGACCGCGACTTCGTCTGACTAAATTTCGGTTATCGCTATCCCCGCGGTAACTAAGTATGCAATTTTTCGAGATAAAAGTAGCATATCTTTTTCAGGGTCGCGTCTACTCCTAGGTATACCAAAAGTTCATTACAGTTGATACACAGAGTTCCTTTCGCTTTTATAATATTAGTATGGATGACTGAAATGGCGTAGGTACCCATCTCGTATTGTCTCGGCGAGTGTGTACAGTCGGCATAACATATATGTATAGCAGCATATATCCTCGCGACTAAAGTGCTTTTAAGTCCTTGACAATAAAGTCTTGTTCCGATATATTTGGCCACTTTGCACTTTCGTTGCCACGATATTATCTGACGCTGACCCTACTAATAGGTACTGTTTATTATTTTTTAGGTTACCAAGAAAAAGTGCTGTCATTATTGTCATGTATAAAAACCCAAAATGATCAAATAATAAGCCTTTTAAAGCATACAGGCACATTGAAAGGTACTCTAAAACCGGAATTTAAATTCCCAATTCAAAATGCCGATGAATTAAATACAATTGAATCATTATTGGAGAAAAGAGAAAATTATGATAATTTGGTAAATTACAATACAATTACTCTTTATTGCACACCACATAATAAGCATTACAAAAAAAAAATATATATAGTGAAAATTTGCACCAATAAGCGGCCTTCTAGCTTCAGAGCGATCTCTTCCAGGCAACTTAATGAGAAAGAAGGAAGGAACAACTTGAAGCAGGTGGTGCAATTTATAGTTATTTAGTAGCAATAAAAATACATACAATAAACACGCATACAATACCTACACACTTGAAACAATATGTAACAAGTGATTTTTAATCTAATCACTCATTTGGTCTGATCAGCAATTTATTTGCTATTTTACAAAAATACATTCTTTTGTTTGTTACAGGTTTCATACATGAGAACTTTTGGAGGCAGAGATATTTCTGGCAAAGTGTCTCGGATAATGAAATTTTGTTTCACTGACCGGCTAGCTGAACAGTATAACTTCTATGGGAAGAGATCCAACAAAAAGCCTTTCTGCCAACTGCACCTGCGAGAGTGTATCGTGGGTAAGTTTAAAATGTCACGTAACTGTAAGGCCGTTGTAAGACTACTTTTTAAAATTTGTTTTTGTCTATTTTAACCCCTGATGCAAACGTCTAACATAATAATAAACATTTAAATACTATGTCACGCTTGCAAAGTAGAATAAAATTGTAAATAACAAATGCTTATACATAGATGGCGTTGAAAAAACGGGGAACAGCTTTTAGTATGGTGATTGTCAGTCCTCGTGTTTTCATGTTCCTTGATTATGCTTACTTATTACATTAAGAAATGTATTATATTTTTATAGAAGGAGTTGTCACCACAACATCTGGGTCTACAGCTAAAGAAGTAGAAGATTGCATTAAAATTTGGCTAAAGCATGCCCCTGAAAGATTGAAGAAGACTGATAAACAAAAATAAACATATATGGCAGAGAAAATAAAATACTCAAAAAAGGCTATAGTTGGCAAACGTCAATTATTAAGAAGAGCAAAGGAAGCAAAGTTAAGTGTGATTTCAAATTTACAAGAGAGTACTACAGCTGTAAGTGTGTCCACTTCCTTAGTTGATTTGCCATGTACTTCATATAATTGTTTATTACCGATACGGTTCCACCGTCTTTTTCACTAAATTGTATCACCGAGTACATGTTAGCACAGCACAGCACAGCACTCACCACGGAGGCACGGACGTACGACACAACCAATAGTCAATAGACCAAGCAACGGGCTAACGGCCAAACGAAAAAGGAGGGAAAACAATACATGACATCTGACACCTCAATAAAAATGTCAGAATTTCGTTCCGTTTCAACTTTTGATGTTTTTAAAAATCACATTTTTAAGCTTGTCTTGATGTTATGATGAGCATTCACTATCTGATTCAGATTCTGTTAAGTCTATAAAAGATGATGATTTTAAAACATTGGGCCACTCAATATCAAATGCCACATAATGCTTTGAATAGTCTTCTTAAAATTGTATCTCCTTTATGCCCTGGATTACCAAAAGATAGCAGAACATTGTTGGCAACCCCTTTACAACTAGAAATTACTAAGTTAGATACTGGAGAATTAGTATATTTAGGTGTTCTTTCACAAATTCAAAAACAAATAAAACTATTTGACGATACTGATAATAATGTTGGGAATAGAGAAATTAAAGTGTCTTTTAACATTGATGGACTTCCCTTATTCAAAAGTACCAATACACAATTGTGGCCCATATTAGGATTGCTAAAAAACATTCCTAATGCTAGACCATTTGTTGTCGCTCTTTTTTGTGGTCAAGCTAAACCTTCGCCATTAGATGTTTTTCTAAAGCAATTTGTCGACGAATTAGAAAAATTACTTAGAAATGGTTTCGATCTTGAAAATATTCATTACACTGTTAAAGTTCATAGCTTTATTTGTGACGCTCCAGCACGAGCATTTATCAAGTGTACTAAACAACATGGTGGTTATTCAGCTTGCGACAAGTGTGTAGAGGCAGGTGAATACCGCGGCCGCGTGATCTATGAAAGTGTGTCAGCACCCACGAGGACCAATGAATCATTTCGTTCGCAGCTTGATGAAGACCATCATGTTGGAGAGTCACCACTTTTACGGCTCCCTATAGATTTGATATCTATATTCCCTACTGAATATATGCATAATGTTTGTTTAGGGGTAATGCGTAAGCTGTTAAATGTGTGGATTAGTGGCGATTTAAATGTTAAATAAAGATTATAGTACTTACATAGTGTTTTTTGTTTAGTTTCATCCATAAAAGTCCTTTAGGAGTGTCGTTCAGGGTACGTAGATGAGATGCCTGCTATCTCAACGCTACATGCTAAGCGCTAAATTGTATATCCTAGTCTTACGCGTAAGGATTTGCACGGTGGAGGGAAAGCGGGATAGAATAGAACGCGTAACGTACGCCCTAGTAGGTGTCTTGTCTAGGGCCCCTGGCCAATAAGTTAGAACCGTCGGTCGTAGAGCTTAATGCGCAGTTTTAGAGTTTAGTGTCATTTTTGTTTTGCCAGCACGTTAGTTCTCTCCACGACGGTTCTCTTTTTGAACAGACTACTCATTCATCCTACCTATGGGGAGCATATATGCCGTGCTTACGATATCAGCAGTTAAGTGTGTTCTGGGCGATTTTATTAAAATTTATTATATAATACCCGCCTAAATAAAACTGAAAATCGATTGTTTCTGCAGAACACACTTACTGTTGATATCGTGAGCACGGCAGCATAATGCAGCCCCGTAGGCCCTGACGTGTAGTGTACATCCTAGTAACGTCACTATGAATCCTGTGTATGACGTCGCTCCGACGTCAGTGGCTGCCCTAATATGTACGGCCCAGTAACGTCCCTATGAATTCATCATATGACGTCACTCCGACGTCAGTGGCTGCCCTAATATGTACGGCCCAGTAACGTCCCTATGAATTCATCATATGACGTCACTCCGACGTCAGTGGCTGCCCTAATATGTACGGCCCAGTAACGTCCCTATGAATTCATCATATGACGTCACTCCGACGTCAGTGGCTGCCCTAATATGTACGGCCCAGTAACGTCCCTATGAATTCATCATATGACGTCACTCCAACGTCAGTGGTTGCCTTAACATGTACGGCCCAGTAACGTTCAGTATATGACGTCTCTCTAACGTCTGTAAACTGACGTCTTGAGGCTGTGACAAATTGACGTCATCTGCTGGGACCCCCCGACGTCAGGACATGACGTCTCTTACGTCTAGCAGTACCGTAAACGGACGTCATGATGACGTTTAAATGCTACCTGGGCCCGGGTTCGAATCCCGGCAAGGGCAAATATTTGTGTGATGAACACGAATATTTGTGCCTGGGTCATGGATGTTCTATGTATTTAAGTATTTATTTATCTATATAAGTATGTATATCGTCGCCTAGTATCCATAACACAAGCCTTCTTGAGCTTAATTTGGGACTAGGTTGATTTGTGTGAGGTTGTCTGATATTTATTTATTTTTATATTTATATGAAATTTGGGATAGAGATAGATTGAGTCTCGGGCTACATAGAAGTGTTATTTTATAACAAAAATCATACTCTAAGGAGTGAAAGGGGGAGTTGTTCACCATGGAAGAAGCCTACGCAATGAGCTTTAATAATGCTTTAAATTTATATTTGCCGTTCAATTTATTTAGGCGTTTTTTCGAAGCCAGTACTTATTCATATAAAAATCGGACAAGTGTGAGTCAGACTGGCGCATCGAGGGTTCCGCACGAACACTTAGCACCTGGTACAAACTAAACTTAACCCGGCTAGTCAAAATGGGATCAGGTCCTGGTATGTATAGCGCCGGATACAAATGAGATGCAAAGTTAACGCAAACGATCACGTTTGTTGTATGGGACCCCCACTTATTCTGTTTTCAGTATTTGTTGTTATAAATAACCCTTTGGGTACGGAACTTAAAATTGACTCTTAAAAAGTTACCTTCGTTCTTTTGACTATATCCCATTCATTTGTGGCCGGCGCATCACATTATGTCAACAGGATAAACCTTAACAGCCCGATGCAGAGTTTGTTCGGGCACGCGGCGCCAGTCGCACAGCGCCATCTTATGTGTGTCCGTTCATCACGACGAAACGACAGGACGAATTTTAACCAATTTTGGTACACAGCTGGACATCCAAACATGGTTAAGTATAGGATACTTTTTATTTTTACCCAACAACGGCGAAGAAGAACAAAGTCACTAGTACCCACTTCCCCAAATATACCTAATGTGAATAAAACAGCACAATAAATAAGTCGTTTCAGTGCAACGAGCACAGTTTTATCTCTTTAGCGATAGGACGAATCCGTTGTTTTTCCGCGAGATATTGTACCTATAATATTATATCTGTATCTCTCCTCTAGATGTCTTTATCTCGGTTCTTCTTAGTTGGAAACCGTGTTACTTTAAGCAAGTTTGTGTGTTTGGAAAATGTTGCAGTGCGAAATCGATTCAGTGAAGGTAAATTTGTTTTATTTTCGATTTATATTTAGGTACCGAAGGGCTATTTCGATGATCGGAAGAAGTTTGTCACATTATGTGCCATCCCTCTCGATCTCGTGTTGAACAATATTTGAATGAGCGGGACGGAACGATACGAAGATTTTGACCTCTCCTGATCTGAGGTTATTTTCTAGATGGGTATTATAATATGCAATGTTGTTGAGCAACTTGCTGCAACGTCGCTTGTCGCGCGACTTATTATCATCCATCTTACTCATTCGGTATTTAATGGAAAGATGTCTCTTTGGTAGCGCGACAAAAAGTCACAGTTCACTAGACGTCACTTGTATACTTAGTTTACTTAGGTTAGTTAGGTTTTTAGATTAAAAAAATCGTTCGATTACAAGGAGGGAAACAAATGTGTCGTGTGTATTTTGAACACTTAATAAGTAAAGTTGGTGCAATATTCCCCCCTGATATCCTAAAAAACCGAACAAGCGTGAAAAATTACCATTAAATTCTTATATTAAAAACGTGTGGTTTGGTTTATTTCTAGTTAAATACTTCTAGAAGGAATGTACACAGATTTATTAGCCCGAATGTGTGCATAAGTACATACCTTGCTTTATTGTCTTGGGCCTTGAGGGATACTTTTGCATGATAAAGTAACACCACTGTGCAGACGTAGATTAAATCGCCTATTAGAGTCATGTGGGGCAAGTATGCGCATATTTTCTTTAAACTAATAGTATTCAAATTAAACGATAAGCATGAAGGGAAAATAAAAATATGTGTCTGATAGTGTCTTTATTTAAGTAGTAACTAAATCAAGAAATAACCAATAAAACCACTTCGTATAAAATCGGCTTAATCCAACTAACTCACATTGCGCACTCACTCCATACTGTGCGCAACTAAAAGAAGTCTGTAAATTGTTATTACTCTAAGCAGACTGATTTTAATAATACTTACATAACTTTTTGAGACATAACATAGCTTTAAATTGTATGCTAAATAAAAAGATAAAATACATTACTAACAGAAAATAAAATTATTTAGGTACCTGTGACAATCTTTGCCCTAACAGCAAATTTTACCTTTAGGGCTTGTGCACAAATCACGCGAGGTTTCTTTCGGCTACTTTTTGACCCCTCCCTCCCCCTGGTGATATTTGGTGAAGTTCGTTGTTCCCTATATTGCAATATTTATGCAATTAAACAAAATCCCTACATCTAGAACTCTCGCCAGCAAAAACAAAGAAACGAACATATTCCTAATCCGGTATCAGACTACAAGATTTTTGGTTAGTAGCTGAACGACATTTTTTTTGTTATTGAATATATTGATGATTTATTTATAGATAATCAGCCGCTGGCGTGGATAAGGTTAGTAAATTAATATTGTGCTAAATAGTAGTTAGCGATTGCGTAAGTACGTTTAACAATTGTGGCATACAAGTATCTTTGCATACTCCAAGGTTAGTCTATGAATGACGTGGGACTTGACATGAGTAGAACCTTGTACACAGTGCAGTGGTGCAACTGCAATGGTAATGGTGTAGCATGGGTATGGCCCAACGGGGTGTTTTTCAGCCCAAGCCATATTGCGGATTTTTAGTGGTACTAATTTATTTTACTGGTAAAGACAATTTTTTTGCTAACTGACGTTGACAGTCAGTGAATGTCACTGATGTCAACAAAGAGGAAACACGACAAGTTGCTACTGACGTTTTATAATGCGAATATATGATGTATGCACATTATTGCCACATGAAAGCTGTTTGTAGCGCTACTATCCCTGGGCCGGACCGACACTTGTTAGGCTATTGATACATATTGGCTTTGCCCGTGTATGTTAGAAAATAAGGAATTTCGAATAATCATACTTATCGTAGATCAGTGAAGCTTGAACTGCCAACGGCTGCGACCGCTGAATCATACAATAACTATCACGCAAACGACAACCGTGGATAAATGGTGAGGGCTTTCTAAAAGTTCGTCTGATATACATATATCTTTCTCTCCTCCTGGCTGTCTTCCACATATTGGTAGAATCAGCATTCCTTACCTTCATCCTCCACTTCGTTTTATCCCTGACGACTTTATATCTCCTCTATTCACATCTGACCCTATAGAATAAACAAGGTAGGACCTAGGATACTACCTTGTGAGACCCCAAAACGTACCTCTTGAAGAATGCCCTTCCAACTGGTGAGTGCTATATACCTAAATGTACAAGCGTGGTTTATCCGTAGTCACTAAATTAACTTCTACGAACCGCAAGCAATATCAACGTAGACAAATAAGCAATAATGGCAAAGCCCATAATGCCCGCACCTTAGCTTAGCGGCGACGCGGCCTTGTCCGCCTGTTTGCATATTCCGACTGCGTCTTCCACTCGACTGTGAGATAACATCAAAATCAAAAGCCATCTTAAATTACGTAAGCACAAGCACCACGCCCGGACTTAGGTCCAGGGTCCCTAGGAACTTGGTATTTGGGGACCTTCCCCTATCTCGGAACGGTTTTCAGCAGATTAAATAGTAGGCAGTAGTATTTTAAGTGATAAATAAGGAGAACATACGTATGGTGCAAGTCCTGCTTCTGGGACTGGGGCCCGTAGGCTGACCCCTAGGCCCGGGCTTTGTGGGCCTAGGGGTAAATACGGCACTGATAAACAGTAATAAAATACTTGTGTTTATCTATAACCATTACTGGCTCTGTGAGCTGTAGATCTCGCTAATGTTCTTCGAAATGGCAGACTTTTTTTTTTTATACTACGACGGTGGCTAGCTCACATGCGGCCCGCCTGATGTTAAGCAGTTACCGCCGCCTATGAACGCTTGCAACGCTAGGAGCATCACACGCGCGTTGCCGACCCTTTAAGAACCTATTTTAAACCCAGATCACTTAATAACTACTACGGACAAAGGACAAGAGGGTACCTGATACCGCGCATTTGCAATACATTAATATCAGAGGATGAGTGTGAAACGATAAATGTATTTAAATCTAAAGTAAAGGCGTGTTTGATGGATACCTTTCTTAAAGAAAATGAAAGTAGGTAGTTAGTTGAGTAATTAGGGTAGGCATCCTATAATGCGTAAATTCGTTGTTATAATAACTGTCACTATTAGTTAACGTAGATTATGTAGTTGTAGTGCAACTGTTTGTATTAAATACTTAAAATAGTAAGAGTAGGTATAACAATAAATAATATCATAGCAGTATAAATTATAATAATGTATAAAGAGTGCGGTCTTCGCCAACAAACTGCATTGCAGTTTGGCTAAACATATAAATTGTACCAGTTTTGTAATTTTTTTAGCATAATAAATAAAAAAAGAAAAAAAAATTACTCCCCTCTTGAAGAACCGCATAGGTACTGTAGCCCCCGTAGGGAGCTCATTCCACATGCCGAGTATGAAATACGTTTTTCTTACGTTTGAACCCCATCTTTACCGCAAACTGCTATTTTGAAATGAAAAGTATGAAAAGTTCATAATGCACATACCTAATACCTACCCGTTGATTCCCATTGTTCGTTAGAACAAACGAACACCAAGGTAAATTATGAAAGAAAAATGTAATGCGATCCACTACAATGTAAGCAGGACTCGAACCTGCGACCCGACGTAAACAAAAAGCGAAGTGAGTTTGGGCTCGAAAAGGATTCCTACTATACCCGTTTACTAAAATTTTTGGTACACTGTGATATTTTATTTTTAATCGCGATTAATTAACGATTAATAATTCGTAAATTTAATATGTAATTTAAAAATTCACGATTAATTCATGATTAAAATTTGGAACACTCATTCATTATAGAGGAAATAAGTAAAATTGTTCTAGTAAATGTAAGGTGGTTTCTATAGTGCAGTCCTCTAGGGTCTCCTAGTTAAGGGCGAAACTTACTTACAAAATCGAGAAAAAAAATCTAATTAATTAATTGAATAAAAATGGCAACATAACTCGAGATTTAGACTTAAGTATAGAAAAAAACCTAATAATCGAGAAAAAAAATATCATTTTCATAAAAAAAAACGCTGGATATTATATTAACCTACGAATAATTTAATTCAGGATTAAATTAATGGGAACTTGTACGATTACGATTAATTAACCGTCATTTTTAGGTAATGCGATTAAGTAGGTTAATATTAATCGTCAATCGATTAGACTTTGCCCATATCAGACCCGTTGCCTATTTCACGAAAACCTATAATTAGATATGTCCATATCTATTTCCTAAGCCTTAGTGACGCGGCCTTGTCTGCGTGTTTGCATATTCCGACTGCGTATCAGCAGATAACATCACAATTGTAACATACGCGCTGATTCCGAAAAGTATTACGCGCCCAAGGTTCATAATACTTGGTTGGTTAATTCGGTGCCTCCAATTTAAGTTTATATTGAAGCGAAAAAATCCAATATTTAATTACACTAGCATGAAAAAAATACTCTATCGAGATTTTAGCTCACGCCTGCAACGGCTTTCTGGGCTAGGCGCTCTGTCATGCGTGGCATCTCCAATTTAGCCATACGTCGGGTTTATCACGGTTTTATATCAGACAAATATACAGGGTGTATATTTGATATAACCGCAAATTGAAGCCAGACGGAGATTTTAGTGCTATAATCTGATATTTATAACAATTATTAACTTAGCGTCAACTGCTATAGCGTAATTAATTTTTGAAATTTTTCTGAGCAGCAATCTATGGCGTAGTTATTACTAGTGACAGTTGTCCCATCACGATGTTAAGTGTCAACAAACAACAAAAAAACAAATACATTGAGTGCTGAATTATTTTATATGGCAAAAAAAGATCGTTTTTTTTAAATAATTTACGGTGCAATATGTTAATAAATGCCTATACTAAGACCCCGTAAAGTTTGCGGTAATATCAAATATACACGCTGTATAATTATATTAATTATGCTATTCGAACTACATTGACATAACTACTTATACAAACGTCGAGGTGCAAAGTTAGTTTAATCATAAGTATTATAATAACTTGTCACATTTTAGATCTGGATAGCAAAGAATATGAATAGAGTATAATGTTGTGAGAATGTTTCTGATGTCTCAATTAGGAGTCCAAAAGCAGCATGTGGCCTATTACTTATGCTTGGTTTTCGGATTGCATAATCATGCTTTGTCTCGAAATCTCTGAGCGAAGTAAGTTTCGCAATGGTATAATAATGTAACACCGGAAGTCTCATAGTACATACGCTGGATCGGACCCCGAAAAATGAGTTTTTTTTTTTGATCCAATTGGATAATGCATCCGACCCGTGGACCAGTAGGGCTAGCATATCTTACGGCGACTTCGCTTGTCGCGCGACAACGTCACCTGTCTTGCTCGCACTACATTAAAATGAAAGTTACAAGTATATCTCGCGCGACAAAGAGTCGCTTGTCACAGTTATGCTAGACGTGCAGGGGGCCTATGATGGTTGTCATGTGATTCTTCTTGGTCGTATACTTCGTTACTTGATATTTTGACACTGTCAGTGTGAAACCATTGACATTTTTATTGCGGCTCCACACTACTCGCGACTCACGAAGTTGGCCGAGGTTGGGCGAATATCATAGTGGCCAACTTCGCCTCGGCCAACGGCATTGGCGTATCTAACATTATTTTTCAGGGGGGGCCTGGGGGGGCCTGGGGGTGGGCCTGGCCATGGCCTATGAGATGAAACCATGGATTTCTATCGGTAACCCAAAATTCTGGGGTGGGCACTAGACCATACTGGGGTGGGCCGGCCACCCCCCTATATACGCCAATGGCCAACGGCCAACTTCGTGAGTAGTGTAGTACTAGGCTAGGGTTACATTGACAACTGTCAAACATCGACAATGTATTTTTTAATGGGACTTCAAAGGCTGAGAACCCTGCAGCCAATAAAATTGCAAACTGTCATGTTAAACATTTCAAAATTGTATTTGTAAAAGCTATGGTAAGGAACACTTTAAGAGCTGCAGTTTTTAGATCCTTTTCGCAAGGATTATCGGGAAACAATATAATAGGCTAGTTGACTCATGTCAAATTGTAATATACTAAACTAATGTTTATTCCTTATAGTATTTAGCAAAGGAAACCTAAATATATATTTTTCAATTCATAAAAGTGAAAAATGGCTGTAAAAATTGAATTTGAAAATATGGTTTTTAATCTGTATTTTGATTGCTTAAAACGCTGTCCGCCATTTTCGCTTATGATAACTGAAAGTCTACTTTGACGACTTCGAATAGTGCCGTTGCCGTCCCTCTCGATCTCCTGTCAAAGTCGAATTTCGAATATTTTTGCAGGTAATTGACAACATTTCATATTTATAACAGGTGGAAATTAATATAGAGATCGACAGGGCTTTAAGTCGTGTACCTTAAAAAAAAATCTTTGAATTTATTCTTCTGTATTTAAAGAAATATAAGAAAATACATCAAATAACTACAATCTAAGACAATACGGGCTGAATAGGGTTGTTGTCTAAACCAAGAGCGAAAAAAAATATATTTTTTTTATTTGACGTTGACAGGTGACAGATGCATACCGAGTTTGATTAAGTTTTTTTTTTATAAGAAAACCGACTAAAGTAACCGTTCCATTAAGTTCTGGTTTCTGTGTTGCCACATTTCAAAATGAGTATGTTTTTATAAATTAATAATAAAATAAATAATCATCTCAGAAAATAAATAAAAACAGAGATTACTTCATCTTTCTAAGCAGAATTCAGAAAAGTAATAAAATGATAGTCTTAAAAATATGAAATGTTGTCAATTCTACGTCACGCCACTGATTAGCAAAAGGCGGAAATTCCTAATTTCAATTGATAAAATTTAACTTTCTAGCTTTCACAAAAATACAAGAATTTTTTTTCAGAGCTAGTAAGATCATTATTAACCATTTCAAATATATTTCAAAACTGGGCCTATTTAATAATCTTCAAAAAACTTTATATTCCCAATTCAATATTAAGTGTCCCATAAGGCTCGATAAAGATTGATATCATTTGTAATGCCATGATCCGTACAACTTACTTGCGTTATCTGATCGTGACAGCACGATACCGGCTTTTATACAAACAACTTAATGATCTTCTTCTTACTATATGTTTTGGCGATAGAGTTAAATCGGTTTCAAATTTAAACGCGCGGGCTATTCACGTTTAACTAATGTGTCAATGTTTACTAAAATATATATATAATCAATATTATAAACGTTAAAAGAATATACATAATTAATTAATGCGGCTACAGAGGCCTTTAAATAAGTAAATACATCTTTATTTCGGATAAGTTTTAAGCCACAAACGATATCTATCGAAATTATACTGAGGTCTAGTCTAGATATAATATTTTTAGCAACAAATAACTTCGAAAGAAAAAAGTTCTGCTTAATAATTTTGGATGCTTTTTTGTTGGGCCAATTATAACCAACTTTACGTCCTTAGGGTTAAAGTTAACATTTGACCAAAACATGGAAGAATTATGGATACACTCAAAGATGATTCCAATATCGAAGGCCATTGACCTATACAGCATATACGTTACAACCTTACAAAATTAACTGTGTCATCGATCAAGCAATAGTAAACCTAACATCATTGACATAAGATTTCATGACATATCTTTAATGAGTTGGGAGATTTGTACTCCATTTGGGCCATCCGGTTAAGGCTGGTTACAAATACTAAGTTATTGTTTTCTTTTTATTTCGAAGGACGTTACATTTTGCGAATTTCTTTATGCTTTTTCTTTACCTTAAAATTTAAACTTTAACGATAAAGAATAAGGATTTTCGGCAATGTTTATTCTGATGCAGAATTGCGTTAGTAAGAAATAACTAAGAGTGGTGTGAGTTGTGTGCCATTAATAATATTTTTTCAGCTCAGTCAACGCCCTCTTGTGAATGTAACCTTTAACCAGTCCTGATACAGTTCAAGTCATGTCTTAAAAAAAAAATGTATAGCCGCCGCGCTGGGATCTCTCGCTTAACCGCCGCCGCCAGTGGGACATCGTGCCATCTCTGTTTATGACTGATTTGATGGTGTCCGTCTATCTTCCACTGCCCAGAATCATCAGCTTCTCCATAGAGTATTTTTTGTGTAACGCGTCTAAAGAATCTGAGGATTCGTAATTGAACAAGCGACGACCGACGCTGTTTAATTTTTTGGAGGACCCATGAGGGGTTAGGGAAGGAAAATAAAACATATTTCAGCCGTTTTTTTAAATCGATAGATCTACAGCTCAGAGCCACTTTGTTATATAGTGGATTGAATTTTTCCTTTGTGATTGAGTTCTTTATTATCTATATTTCTTCTTCACACGTATAAAATAAGTTCTTAGATATAATTATTTCTCTCATCCCTATTACGACATGTTAATGAAGTGAACAATAGCGAATTGTTGCAATTACGTTTATGTACTTATGCATATCATTTCCCTGAGAACTGTTTTAACGATAAGAACTATAACCATCATGGTATAGTGCGTATAGAGTATACAATAGCAATTAGGTAATTCAATTGTAGATATATTATGTAGGTATTACTAGTTTTTATCGGAGGCTTCGCTCGTATAAAATTCCTTCTACGCCTGCGTAATTTTCGATGACGACAAACAATTCACTAGACAGTTATTTAGTCCGTTCCGGCTCGTTTTTATATTTCTATATAAATTTTATCATCGAAGATAATAGAGAAAACACGTTAAAAATACGATGGTAAAACAATATCCACTACGTATTAGGTACCTAAATCTTGTAGTCCGTGACCGGTGTAGTAGTGCCATTACCGAGAATTTCCGGAGAAGTTCTCCATTTCATGTGGGTCTGTGGGAATGTGCTCTTTTCTTGAAGGTTTGAAGTTTGAGTCTATAATGAATTAGGACCATGGTTAGAAAATTAAGAGGGAGCTCACTACCGTTTCTCTATTGAACCGACCATGATGATGTCATCTTATATAACCTCACGGAATAATAGCAGTACGCTGTCCCACATTATTTGACATACATTGTGGTTGAATGGAAGTACCTACCCAGAGGCGAACAGTTTCGCGGCTGGTTCACGACTACTAGCAGCGGGTTTCGTACAATCGACTATTTACATTAACTAACTAAACCTACTATGTAGGCAAAGTACAGATACTATCTTCAACTATATAACTAAAGGCCATTCTTACATATATCGATCTAGTCCCAAACTAAGGTGCCATATAGATGACGATATTAAAATGCACCTAAATCCTAGTAAAAGTACCTGATATAAACGCTTGATCAGTGATAAAAATTGTTGTCTAGAGTAACTGACTAATCACTCAAACGTCAAACCGAACCGCATCAATATTATATTGAATGGAGTCTCTCTACTAAGGAAAGACAATTGGGAACAAGCCACTAAACCTTGCTTAATGAACAGGTGTCGACTTTGAAGTCCACGCAGGCATGGTCTTATTTGCATGTCTATTTAACGACACCACAGCAAGAGCATCATAACCAGTTTCTTCACTTTAAACTAAATCGCTGTACCTACTTAAAAGAAAGAAATAAATAAATTTATTGGAGCGCATAAAATACGACAACAGAAATAAAAGAAATTTCCATAAACTAAAACTATGCCTCTAATTTTCCGGTAGGACCATAGGTAACGCCACGGCGAACTGCGTGAACAACCTTATAAGTCTGTGAACTTAGGCATAGACTTAGGTAGTTACCCTTACCATGAGTTAACGTGACCGTACTCGCTCGCGATGGATGCTGATGCTCGCATTTGATGGTGAATAAATAGTACAGCGCCCCTAGCAGTTACTTTGTAGAACTGGAATTCCCCGTACAAATCGTTTACGCAGTCGCTAGCGAGTACGGTCACTGTAAAGGGTACTGGACGCCACCTTCATTATTGACTTGTCATTATATTATCAGGATATATTTTTAAAGAGTTGAGTGCAATATGCACTTATGATTAGAGACAATATTGTTATCATCGGCAGACGGCAACTGAAAAGTGTAACTATGAAAAGCGCTTGATTTAGAGATCTTAAGTTTGTATGAGTGTCTGACGGTTTCAAGATTTTAAAATACTGCTTTATGATATTTTTTAATTGTGAAGTTAGAGTGCTGCGAGTGAGTGCTTTATCTTTTATGCACATGCTAATTAGCTTTGTGTTATGTCTATTTCGTAAATGAATGGTATTGTCAGCAGGAGTATAGGAACACATATGACACGAGGAAAATCAGTAGGTAACTATTGCACCCTTCGCTGCATTTAGAGCAAATCACTGAATTCAGTATTGAGTTTCCTTTGATGTTTATTCTCGACAGTGGACCCCTTTGGAGAAAGGCTGCTGGTAGAAGTTTATTAGCAGGCTTTTTTTATGTCATAGGGGGCAGACGAGCGAACGGATCGCCGCATGAGAAGCGATTACCGTCGCCCATAGACACCTGCAACACCCGAGGAGTCACAAGTGCGTTGCCAGCCTTTCAGGTGGGAGTACGCTCTGTTCTTTGAAGGTTTGAAGGTCGTATCGGTCTGGACATACCTCAGGCGACAATTCATTCCACAACGCAGTCGTGCGAGGCAGGCAATTTTATGTCTTGATGGTTTTTAACCGACTTCGAAAAAGGAGGTTTTATTCGACTGATCTTTTATAGGTATGTAATGGCCATCGCCTTAGTTGCCGAATTCTAGCTAAATATAATAGGAATTTAGTAGTTCAAGAGTTAGAACCTGGTGACAGACAAACAGCTAGCAAACAGGTTGTATAAGAGCTTATACAGCTGTTATAACTCTAATTTAAGCTGTATAAAGGCCATCCCACGTAGCAGGGAAGCTTTTATCGCGGTCTATGACTATGATCGCTCAAACGGTGTGTACGCAGACATACATTTCATGACCGATTACCGCTCACCACCATTCACCGACTTCGTGGCGATTAGCAGCGTATTCGCGACCAATTCACCCCGAATTATGACGACTCGACGACTCGGGCCAAGGGGTCGACTCGTGCTGATGGGAGATTATATATCATTTGGGGTTTAATTAGATTGACATTGTCGTGTAGCCATCAGAGCGATGCAATGGTTAATATATATAGTAAATCCTGTAACTACATCAGATATCAAAAAACTTAAAACTCATTTTCAATACAGTTTTAGAATTCTATACTTAATAGTATAGTAGACTGACGGAAATGCCACAACTTTGCACGACCAGCGACGCGGTGAGCGGCTGAGCGAGAGATCAGAGGGCGGCTTTCATACGAGTGAGCGAGACACGTACCGCGCACCGCTGCCGCTGTCGCACAAAGTCGCGGCATCCTCGTGACGCCGTATACGCAACGAGTGTTGACCTCCCTTTTGTAACATTCTAAGTAATTTGCGAAAAACTGCCACAAACGCACCACGATAATTCACTGCCTTCAATTATATAACCAATTGGTTTTTAATAACCTCCCAAGTACCACTCATTACGTTACGTCAGCGGCCACTGACATTTGGTTTTGCATTACCGTTGGCCTGTTACTCATTATATTGACTTATTGCCTCTTTGATTAGACAAAGTTCTGTTTGCTGCTAACAGATAATTTCAAGAAATCTTCGCCGGTCCGCCTCTCCGGTAGAAGCATATTTCGCCCACTTTTAATTTGTCCGAAAGCCATTTTTTTCCATTTTATCAGAATAATTATAAAGCAAATCTAACCTAACCTACTGGGTTTTTTAAAATGATGTTTATAAAATACTGAAATTATTACGGGTTTCAGGAAAAAATACTTTCGGACAAATAATGACAATTTGCCGAAACGTTACAGATGGGAAACAAATGTTTCGGAGTTTCTCTCCGAGGGGATTTCGCGCTTGTATTCAAGTTGGTAATATGCTGTGTTATTTAAGCCTTGAACGCATATTATAACATGTTTATTTCTGAAATAACTTACTAGATTCGCTAGATTAGAAATCAAATCCATGTGAATTGAAACCAAACTAAGTGACTCAGTTTGTTGATTTCTAATTGTGTCCTTTTATTTATGACTGTTATTGTATGCTTCTAAGTGTTTGCCTGTAATGTAACAAATAAATCATACAATAAACTGTTACAGTACAGGCGAAAGCTCGCGGTCCATCCTAACCCGGGCTCCACACTATTCGCGAAGCTGCCCGTGGTTGGGCGAGGCGAAGTTGGGCGAAGTATGAGTTTCCGCAGCAAAGTGCCCTCCACACTAACTATCATAATTATTCGCCCAACTTCGTGTTCTTTGCGAATAGTGTGGAGCCGCAATAAGGGTTAATAGTGATAAAAGCTGGTTTGAAATGTATGTTAGTTCGTATTTATTAGAAGTCAGCCGCAATATTGAGTTGGTAACTCTATAATTAATGGGCGTAAGGTCAGGTTATGGTAGAACATCTGTTTATAAAATCGGATGTGACGTAACGAAGGTCAGATATACCACTACTCGGCCGATTTACCCATTTCCGAACGAAAGTTGTCTATGGTCACCTGGTTCGCACGCATGTGAAAAATGTGCTGACCATAGATTATATAATGGTTACTACACGTCCTGTGTGTGGACATGCAAATAAAGATTAATTATGACATCAAGTTGAAAAGCATGTTTAGATTGTAATTATAGATAAACTTTGTAATGAGTTGTTTCCCAACGATGGGGTTTACAAAATCCTAATTACACTATGTATATGTTTAACAATGTATGTATTTAAAATGTAATAGAATTTTGAACGAATGATATCATTTGCATCAAAAGCCATATTTTTTAATGGTTTGTAGATTCATCCATAAAATAAGTAGATAATCAAAAACGACATTAACCTAACGTGTGGCAAAGAAAATATTGGTTTTTCATGTTAATTCGAGACTTGCTCCTGCCCCTATGAACCTGAACAAACGCTCGTAAGAGCTTGGATGGCACGCACTACCCTACCTAGCTACCTCAAGTAGCTATGTAACTGCTACCTAAGAATCAAATTATGCGAACTACTAAGTATTTCGGTTCCTTCGTTTGTATGGACCGGACTGACACTTTTATCCAAAAATGACCTGAATAATAAGATTAATAAGCAAGCGGGAAATCAGTTTGAAAACCTTGTAAACATTACAAATAAACAATATCAATGACTCGTAGTTACTTGCAATAACTACCTCTCAGTTTAAGCATTGCGTGATTCCGACTATCAAATCAATGGATAATCTCCTTTTACCTACTTTCTTTATCACTCGAGCACATTCAAGTGTTTCTCAAAGTATAGAAAGTAATTGGCAAAGAAAATCGTGATAATATATCGCGTGGAAAGTTAATTTCTCAACGAGATTCGAAGCTGAGACGTTTCTCCGGGCAGGCCGCCAAGTTTGGAGTCGAAGACCGGTACTATCAGGTAAAAAGAAAGGAAGGAAATCTTTTTAGGGATTTATTTTAAAGTGAGTTGAATGTTAAATGTGCGTGTATGGATTAGTAATTATATAGGTACTTATTGTACTTACACCCTATGGTTTGTAAATTACGATATCGTCTCTACCATCACGTTTTGGGATAACAAAATATTGATTGGAAAATAGTCTAAGATTCTTATCACTGAGGCACTCGGGTATTCCGAAAATTACTAAACTAAACGCGGCAACTTTATTTGAGCTAGCAATACTTCCTTAAATGCTGTTAAAACGAACATCCGACATCTTACATCTTTTAGCATTGCTTATTAAGAAACTATACAGCAGGGTAAAATATTAGGAAAAATACAATACCTATAGGTACAATGATTTATGTAGCTGTGTATTGTATAGAATTAACAAATTCTATTATCATATCAGTTATCAGACACCTTTTGATCAAGGCCAGTAATGACAGGCGTGCGAAAAATTCACTTTTTAAACAAACTTTTTTTTACTAGGCGATGCGTTCAGTTCAGAATTACCGTTCTCATCTGACGCAACGTGTTACGATAACAATCGCGTTATGCAACTTAAAAATGGAACGCTCACATTCGAAATTCAAATCGCGGCTTCTTTTTTAATTAGTCAGACTTCCGGGCATCCTGTTTCCGCGAAAATGGCGCGAAAAGTTAGTGCTTGTCCATTAACACGCGTCATGCTCTGTTTCTGTTACTTTTGTGGATGAATATTTGATATTTAATTATTTTTAGAATTTATTTCTAAGACTTTCTGTTTCATTACGGTGCTCAACAGTACAGTTACGCGGTTCAACAGTAGATTTGATCTTTCAAGGTCGTAAAATACGTAACTTACAATATAAGTATTCTATTCTCCCTTTGTCTATATTAGTTTCGCTAAAGACATTTCATTTATTTATTATTATATAATTCAAATCTGTACTATTATAAAACTCTGAAATTGTATTGGAAATCTGTTTCCTATGGAGAGTATTTCAGAAAATCGTATAAAAAAGCGCGATGTAGGAGGTAGCAAATGACCCCTTCTATCCCCCATTTTAATTTGGCAAACGATGTACCAAACACCCTGTATTATGTTTTACCCGACAAGGCGGACGAACTTCTATGTAATCGAACTGTTGGTACAAAAAGTTTTAAACGTTCCACTTGATAAAACAAAATATCTCGATAGGGAAGTACCCTGAAAACAGTGTATAATTATTTTCTTACGCTTGTAGGATGTAAGATGTTACATTTACTATCATTACTTACTACTTATGCTGTTTGGAAGCCGGGAACATAATGGAACATTAGCGATATTGATTCTCACTATCAATGTTTTAAGTTAACGAGACTAACGTTTTTACAGCGTTTGCATGGGGTGGAACTTTCCCAGATACAACTCATTGGTTTTAAGAAGTTAAGAAGCAACTATAAAGTTGGTTGGTTAATTAAGGCAGTTTTCTTATACTCGATGATCCGGTAGCGTAATAATTATTGTTTTCCTAGTAAACTATGTAGCGTAAGCATGGTTGTTGTCTGTTAAAGTTCTATGTGATATATACCGGCTTTAAAAAAAAAAAATTAAGTTGACGCGTATTTTTTTGTATGTTAGGTACTTCTCCTGCAAGGTCTGCATGAGAGAAAGGGACGAAGTAAAAATTCTGTCAGTTTCTCTGAGTAAATCTAATTCCTTTTTGGTCAAAGCTTTACAGATATTGTAATCGTAAATCCAGCTCAGTTTTCGGCGGTCCATTTAATTGTACCTCGTACGAATATCATTATCACCGTCGTCCTTGCTCGTAGTACTGGCATACTTCCTCATACGAGTGCGGAATAAAATACAACTAAGTCTGCAGGCTCGCGACTTAACTAGCTACAGAAAGTTCACTTCATTGTTTTATTGTATAAATAAATAAATATTAAGGCACAATCTTACACAAATCGACCTAGTCCCAAACTAAGCAAAGCTACTATATTGGGTACTAGACACCGATATATACATAATATATAAATACATATATAGATAACATCCATGACCCAGGAACTAATGTACATAAGTACCTACATGTCATGTATGAAGTGCCGTAGCGAGGGCAGGTTATGAAGCCGATCATCAAATCGATGTTGAATGAAGCTGTATATGTAAGATGTATACGTCCGATTCCAATGGCAGGAGTGCATTTAGACTGTGCATGCATTACATGTCATAGATAAGTGATGAATATTCAGATAAGGAACGATAGATGAATGACAAAACATTAACACGATAGTGGTAATGGTGACTGGCGAGGTATTGAGCATATTCTTGAGTAAAACGAAGCCATTTTGGCTTAAATAATTTTTGTTCAAGAATAAAGGATGCGCCACCTCTCCAGGTTTCTCTTCTCTGAAGCATTGGGCAAAAAACGACTATTGGTTGGTACGAATCGGTAATAGCACATAGCACATAATATAGCTCCAAACAATGTCTTCCACAGTCACAGCCGTACACATTTTTGGGCGAATGGTCCTTCTGTTGCTTTATGTTCTGTAGCAGTAAAGCGTTCCGTTGTATTTGACTAATGCCTTCACTTGCCAAACAAAGTCACCATTGTCCAGAATTCGGTATGCGTGAAATAAGGACTTGTTTCACTATTGATAGATTTGTTTGCCAGTTCAGAAGTAGGAAGTGATCGGGAAGTGTTTCTTAAAACAGACAAGCATAATCTGAATATTACTGAATACTGAATAGTGATGCATGCATGAAACTGTCCAAAAAGTTAGAAGTTCTGTATAAAAATACAAATACATTTATAGAACCAACATAATATACAGAGGTATGGCTATCCTCTGTGTTTCAGGCCAAAGGAAAGCCTAATATTAAATTATTTAATTTATATTAAATATTTATCTATATTGTAAACTACGATTTCTAATTCAAGACCAAAAAAACTACCACAAGGTTGCCACTACAACAAAATATGTTTACAATAGTAAATTCCTTTTTCTTTTTTAAACACGCTAAGATAATTTATTTATTGGTAACTATGGATATGTCTATCCATTACTAAGCTACGGAGTACGGAGTTATCTATTGGGGCAATTCTGTGGATGTACAGTCAACCTTTTTACTGCAGAAAAGGTGTCTTAGGACGATATATCGGATGCGCAGTGATGAGTCTCTTCGAAACGTTTTCCGAGAAAAACGCTTCCTAACTCTGACTTGTATATACGTGCTAGAAATATGTTTATTTATTAAAAATCAACCAAAATATTTTCCGAAGAGATCTTCTAAATGTAATGTTCGATCTCAATACAAATTTGATATCAAACCCAAAATTAATAATGCAATTTATAAGAAGAGTGCTTTTGTATATCAGCCATTCGCATTTTTAACAATCTTCCTGCTGATATTAAAGGTATAGAAGATAGCAGTTTTAAAAGGAAGCTAAAGGGCTGGTTATTAGATAAGTCATTTTATAACTTAAATGAATTTTATAATTGTTAAATTTTAATTAATTTTATGATAGTTATTAAGGCCATCAAACATTGTATGCCCGGAGGGGTAACTGTTGGAACTTATATTTAATGACACCACCATGTACCTACACAGTATTATACAATAAAGATTTTCTATTCTATTATATTCTTTAGCTCTATGTTTAAAAAAATATAGATATATTTATTATAGCATAATTACGTGAGGAGATAATAAAAACTTAAACATCGGAGATTTTTGGTTCAATATCTGGTATTGTACTTGTAACACTTGAGCATTTGGTGCAAGCCAAGAAACACACTCAATAGTAGATTGTTCAACAAGGGACTAAAACAAGCCATAATGACACGAGATGTTTTAGCCACCCGAGCTAAGCGAGGGTGGCTAATAGTTCGAGTGTCATTATGGTTGTTTAGTCTCGCGTTAAACACTCTACTTTTCACTTTGAATGCGAGGAAAAGAAACGAAGTTCAATATAAAATTACAATATTTATTATAACAAAGTTTCTTACAATTACGTATTTCGTTAATCCAACCGCAGAAAAATTCAAAGGGCAATTTGTATAATTCTTTACATTTAAATGTATAGTTTTCCCCTGAAAATTAAGCTGGGTCGGCGTGGTTTGTATTTGAGAAGTAAGTTCAATATTTTCACTCGAAATCGAAGTAAAAGTTGGACAGAATGGAGAGTATAGTAGAGACGCAGACCTTTCCTCAAAAAGGCTGCCGATGGTTATTTCATTAGGCTCATTCTCATCCCACAATGTTGATGGGCGTGGGTCAAATGTTGGTTGTGATTTCTACTTTGAGGATATTTTAATTCCTTCGATATATTCCTTCGATAAATATTGTATTTCTTTGGATTGACTCTTCTATACACATAGCCTTCAGCTTTAATGCTTCTTTACTGGAAGATGATGATTCTTATTTTGTCCGTAAATTATAGTGACACAATTAATTGGTCTAATTGGTGATTACAATTCAAGTTTAATACGAGTAATGGTAATTATCATTCAAAATTCTAATAGAAAATTAAAATGTTCCGTGTTTTTTTTTTTTTTTTAAAGTGACGTTTTAAATGCTTGCATATTTAGCCAACAGATTCAAAATTAAAAACTATTTTATTTAAGACTAATATGGACTTACGGACCATGGATGATAAAATTAATTCACCTTTATTATTAAATACATTCGCATTTCTAATAATTAATCGTGTTTCATGAAATATAATCTTTTATTTTTATATTTTTGAGCAGTTGTAATTTTGAGGTTATCTCCGCGCACCAAAAAGTTTGTATACCTTTCACTGAAAATGGCTACAAACCTTCATTCACAAACATCGTGATTGGCTGTTTAGGGGTTTCCAAAGTAAATTAAAACAATTTTACTTTAATCCCTAGAGATTAATAAGGAGCTTTAGTCCCGATATGCAGAGACTAAAGTGACATTTTAAGAGCATGAGAAGTGAAAATGACATTTAAATGTTGTAAATTTTGACAGTGACGTATTTGTCGTAGTTTTTTTGGTCTTGAATTAGAAATCGTAGTATAATATAACTTATTGCATCTTAAATACTAAAATTAACACTAACCTATTGAGAAAATTCATAACAAACATTTATTTCATGACAGTCAGTAAATTCTCTGTATCTTCGTACGTCATGTCATGTATGCCCGGAAGCATAATTTTATCATTCCGAATAATTTCTAAACCAATATTTCACTTAGCGTTTTTTACTACAGCAGCATTATTGCGCAATATAATGAAGTTTTTGGACAAATTAAACTCCTGAATTAATTACCCTATGCAATCGCGTAAATTTTGCCGAGATTGTAGCTCGGGCTTTATGCCTTGATCACACGTACCGAGACAGTGGGCGAGACAGTGCTCTCGTCCCTGTCACACACAAGACAAACGGGCGAGACAGAGCACTGTCTCGCCCGTTTACTCGGTACGTGTGATCAAGGCATTAGTTTCAGCATCAAACTCGCCTTCAGGCTAACAACCATACACATTCCTCGATTGTTTCTGGCCCATTTGCCAGCCTTTGCCACAAAGGCAATTTGCGCTAAACGACCGTAACAAAACCGCCCATTATATTCAGTAGTTCGGCTGCAGATTCAATTCGCTTTTGTTTTGAATTCACAAACAAGGCTATGCGTGCGACGAACAATTTCACTACCACAGCCAATGCATATGCGTAAACCATAATGCTATAAGTTGAATGATGACCGTGTTCCAATTTCAACTGTTTCGCAACCCATATTGGAGTGTAGAATGAAAATAATCAGTTATTTTGTTTGGCACTCTTTTGTTTTCATCGGATAACCTAAAAACTTGACATTTGTCAAAGAACGCCACCTATCGGGTGTTCGGATAAATTTGTGCTCTATAAACGATCAGGACATTAAGACTGGTCACGGGCAAGACGCACTGTAAAGGAATTGTACGCTATGGGGATTTAATTTCGGTTTTGTTCATTGTTTTCTTAACGATCATATTTATTGGCGATTTCAGATTCAGTGAGCAAGGAATCGTCAACGGAAAATAACCAGTGCGGTTGAATCGTGATTTCAAATGATATTTTACGTAGCAGGGTGAACAGCTAAGGTTTTCTTTTTGATACCTTTAAAGAAAATGATTTACTCGCTTGTTTTACTATTTTTTTTACATTACTTAACCACAAGCCATGAAGTCAAGGAAGGATTGCGTATTTATAATTACCAAATAAATGTCATTTTTCAAAATATACTTCCATTTTACAATTAATTATCATACATTTGTGGGTCTGAATCTTGAGACAGTACAGTACAACAAAAAGATTCGCGAGGGGAATTAAAAAAGAAAGCGTTCTAAATTTAAAATGATTTAAAAATGTGTAAATGAAGTTTTAATAACCACAGGCTATATATGTCACGTGAAATCTTCAGCTATTAGACCATAAGCCACCAAATTGGCGATGTTTAGCGTGCGACGAATATTTAAATAATACGGCGCCCACAACACTTTCTAGCGCGTCATCATAAACTGCGGACCTATAAGGTTGTTGGATGAAAACAATAATAATTGTTTGAATTGGACACCATTCAATGAATTCAGATTGAAAGAAAGCGATGAATGTTATGTTTTGATATCATAAGTGGATTTTAATTGTTGTTATTTCTATGATCTAGTTTTGCTTATATTTTAACTTTAAACATGAAGAGTTCAAAAATATTCTGAATAGCTTCGAGAAAAGGATGGCACGTCGTGCCGGCGCGCGCGTTTGCTCAACTTTGCGGGGGCACTCAGTGCCCCCAGATTAAGAGAAATTGTGTAATATAACTAAGTACACTTACTTATGTTAGTTATGCACCAATTCCGTACCTAATAAATTATGGGACAGATGTCACAGGTGCTGTTCAATTTTCAATTGGAGATGGTGTTAACCCTCCCTAAGTTATAGTAATAACTAATAAGTGAGAAAGACGGTAGTATTCATTACGCCTTATTAAGTACTCTCATTACGGGCAAATTATTTTTCTCATATAGGTAGGGAAAGTCTTAGGCAGTCTAGGTCCTCGTCTCTCATGTCATTCAGACCACCCATCTCTTCGGGCTGCTTAGGGTGACCTATTTACTTGTGATACACATGATACCGGAACTATACGCATAACACATTCCAAATTTACTTGCAATTTGTAAGACAATACAAATTTAAAAGTAAAATTAGGTCTAGATGCGGACAGGTGTAGAATGGGTGCAGAACGCTCTACTTTTGAGCGAAAACTAATTGTTAAGCCGCCCAAGTGGATTAGAGCTGCATTAGTATGGCGGCGGCGCGGGCGCATGCTTCCTCGTTTTGCGTCACGAGACGTGGATTACTTTTTAGTCATCCGTGATTTGCTAGTTCCCATAGAGAACAAATCGGATACCACGGTTTTTAGCAAATGTCGGCACGTTGAGACAATCCCTATTTTCCCGTTTGTTTTTCTTAAAATATGAATCCTCCCATTCACTCATTTTAGGAATGGAAATCCGAAAATGCTTTTATAGTGTCCTTGTCTCTTTTAAGATAGACTTTAAATAGGTGGCTCGCACTTCATCTTCTTGACTTCAATGGTTTATAATATAATATATAACATAAACGAGGTGAGGATATCTGTATAGTATAGAGTACAAATGGCGATAGCTTAGTTATTTAAAAAGCGAAGACTAGCCTCATTGAACATTGCTCGTAGAACCGATGGCCGTTGGGGCAGAAAGGTTCTTGAGGGGCGCCCAAATAAGGTGGACCGACGAACTGGTTAGGATCGCAGGCAGAATGAGGGCGGCGCAGCACCGATCGTTGTGGAGAACTTTGGAAGCTTGAGCTTGCCCATTGATTACTTTGATAGTTTTGATACCACACCACTGAAGTCATATGTTGCATCCAAATTCTTCTGGTTCAGGCAGGTTTACCTGCCTTTGACTTCAAACGAACAAGACGTTGGGTGGTTTAACTACGTAGCCTTCTCATTGAGCATCATAGCGTACCAACGGATATGACATCCGGCCCTCTACGTATGGCGCGAGGCCGTGCGTTATGATTTATTCATAGCCAGCTGCCAGCTATTTGCCTTTTTGGTGTAAGGTCAAGTGTGCTATAAAACAGCTGATTAGGTCGAAGGGTGGGAACGTTGTCTCTTACACCCACTCTTTACCAGTGCTTTTAGGACATGTTTGATACTCAGACTTTTGTCGAACGACACAATATCATGATACACAATATGTGTTTGTGTCTCCCTAGCTTTACTAATCGTGAAGTGGACCGAAGTTGGCCAAAGTATAACAACTGCAACTTTGGTCAACTTCGCTAGTAGTGTGGAGCCGCTATCTGACTTTGTATAAAGTACAGTGCGTCAAGTAGCCAAGTGCGTGTAAGATGCGTAGTGATATGTCGCACGACAAATAAAGTCGCGATCAGTTCTGTTAGCATGGTGATATTGTATCTAAAAATCTAGTTATGTTTTTGATTCAAATCATTGACTGAAGGCAGCGGTCGATTGGTACTTGGGATCATTAAGGGAGGACTATGTTCAGTACTCGACTTCCCAGCTGATATACTGATGATGACTAGTGAAATAGCTATAGTCAATACCTAGGATGCCTCTACCTACAGTCGTCCTGGATAGACAGGACACAAATTATTCGATATTTAGTATACTGTTGAAAAGATTTTCAAGTTTTCTTTTACCACTGATAGATCACCACCAATGAGTTGTTTTCTTTCGGCGTTTCTTCTCAACAGTGGTCTCCTCTTTTGAAATGCCGGTAGACTCAGACATGTAAAAGTGCCCTTGTGACCTACTTGCAGAATAAAGTTCATTATTTCATTATTTATTATTTCATGATTCGTCCAGGTCTTTCCAGCCACCCTCTGTAGCTCCATCTAGTTTGAGGGTGTATGTTTGCTAATCTGTGGTTGCCGTAGGCATCATTCAAATGGTCGAGTTGACGTAAACTCCTGAAAAAGAGATGTAACAAAGCGTTCATAATCGTGGCTGATCACGATATTCAATAGTGTTCCAACAATGGTTGGACAATTCAACATGCGTCTCTATCATGAACCAAATTATCAGCATCAAAATTGCAGATAATGTGAACATCTAGTTACAAAACTAGTAATTTCCTGTATTCATTGATGCCAATACATAGATTTGGTTGCAAAAGCACTTATTTCCTGTTGTATATGGCATATGTGGGTAGTCATGAATCATGGGGTAGGCGGTTTATAAAGAATAATACAGGCATCTTCAGGACATTGAACTGGTGGTTTCATTTAATATCCCATAATCAAACACTACATGGTGTCAGGTGTAAAAGTCGCAAATCGAGTTGTGGTTTACGTTTAGCAATGTCGGAAGCAAATAAAAACAGTGCGGGAAGTGCGCGTAATGAATTTTATGCGAATATACAGCAGCCGCCGCCGATGTGCGATATCGGTAACATGGCGGATAACTGGCGTGACTGGAAGAAGACTTTTGAGTGGTATATGGTTGCATCGGGCCGTGAAAATGCTTCGAATAAGGAGAAATGCGCTTTATTCCTGCATATTATTGGGAAAGTCGGGCGTGAGATATACGAAGAATTGGACTTTGAACAGGGCGAACAAAATGACTATAAAGTGCTGTGTCAGAAGTTTGATAAAAGGTGTGATCCAACAAAAAATATAAATTTCGAGAGACATCTATTTTTTGAGTGCGCCCAGGGGACGGATACATTTGATAAATACTTAGCAGCGCTGAAGGTGAAAAGTAAATCGTGTGACTTTGGAAATTTACGGGAAAGCTTGATACTGACTCAGATAATAAGAGGCATACGAGACGGTCAGCTGAGAGAAAGGATGCTGAGAAAGGCCGATTTAGGATTACAAGAAGCGACATCGTGGTGCAGGGCGGCCGAGGTGGCGAGTGAGCAGGCCGGGGCCGTGCGAGGCGGGGCAGCGGGCGAGGTGGTTCCGCAGAGCGGCTCCGTGGAGCCAGTCCTGGCGCGCCAGCGGCCGCGCCCACCACCACACCAGGCAGCGCGAGGCGCGCGCCCCGGCACAGTCGCCAGGCAATCGGGTCGGTGTAGAAATTGCAACTACGCACATGATATCAACAAATGTCCGGCGTTTCAAATTACGTGTTTTAAGTGTAACAAAAAAAGTCATTTTGCGAGATGCTGTCGGTCTCCGGTGTTTGTGAATCGTGCGTTGCGCGAGTTATCCTGCCAATCCGCAGAGGAGGGGAGCGAAGAGGAAGAGGAGTTCATGATAAGAGGAATTGACATCGGTAGCATTGACGTTAAAGGTTGGCGCGAGTTAATAAGTGTGAACGGCGTTCAGGTGCAATTTAAACTGGATAGCGGCGCGGACGCATCGGTCATGTCGATGGATAGTTATGTGGATGCCGGGTTTTGTAAACAATCGTTACGTAAGACTGATACGGTTCTAAAGGAGGTTAGTAAACATGCATTACCAGTTGCGGGCTACTTTGAAGCTACGTTAAGTTATAATAACATAACAATTAAACAAAAGATATATGTATTGAATATAGAATGTGGTAATTTATTATCAAGGGATGCTTGTACTCAATTAAAATTAATTTTACGCATAAATAAAGTAGCCAGCAAACATAATAGTGATATTCTGAAATCATATCAGCATATTTTTGAGGGAATTGGCAAATTGCCGGGGGTCCACAAGTTAGTCATAGATGAATCTATTCCACCAGTTGTTAGAGGATCGCGAAAAATACCTATAAAGATGCGCCCTAAACTAAAAGAGGAGTTGGAAAGGCTTCAAACTTTAAATATCATAGCTCCAGTTAATGAACCTACCGACTGGGTGTCAAATATAGTTTTAGTAGAAAAATCAGACGGTTCTATACGCCTATGTCTGGATCCGCAATATTTAAATCGAGCAATAAAGCGAAGCCATTTCCAACTCCCTACCCTTGATGAAATAATAGCGAATATTTCAGGTGCCACGTATTTTTCAGTACTAGATGCTAGTAAGGGTTTTTATATGTGCGTACTAGATGAGCCGAGTTCTAAATTATGTACTTTTGCGACCCCATTTGGAAGATTTCGGTTCCTTCGGTTACCGTTCGGAATTTGCAGTGCAAGCGAAGTATTTCATAGTATAATGTATAAATTGTTCGCAAGGCAGGGCGTAGAAGTATTTGTCGACGATATTTTAGTTTACGGTAAGACCCTTGAAGAGCACGACGCGAGGCTCAAAGAAGTGCTAGCGCGGGCAGCCGAGTACGGGGTCAAATTTAATAAAAACAAATGTGTTTTTAATCGAGAGCAAGTAAAATTTTTAGGACACATATTCGATAAAAACGGAATGCGGCTAGATCCGGATAGAGTGAAATGCATTGATAATATGCCGATTCCGCGGGATAAAAAAGAGTTAGAAAGATTTTTAGGCATGACAAATTATGTGTCTCGTTTCATTCCTAATTACTCGTCTAGAGTGGAGCCGTTAAGGCAACTATTAAAAAGGGATGTAGGTTTTGAATGGCACGATAGTCACACAAAAGCGTTCGATGACCTAAAGCGCCAGCTGGCACATGCGCCTACACTCAGGTACTACTCCCCTAATGAGCCCGTGACGGTGTCTGTAGACGCTAGCTCACGTGGGCTCGGGGCGGTACTGCTGCAGGGCGGGCGGCCCGTCGCCTACGCTGCTCGCACTCTCACGCCGACTGAGGGGAGATGGGCGCAAATAGAGAAGGAGATGCTAGCCATCGTGTTTGGATGCTGCAAGTTCCACCAGTTCATCTATGGCCACGCGCAGGTGAGAGTAGAATCTGATCACAAACCTTTGGAGGGGATATTCAAAAAACCGTTGAACGAGACGCCGATAAGACTTCAGCGGATGCTTTTGAAGTTACAGGTATATTCGCTAAATATTTGCTACGTGCCGGGGCGACTGATGTACGTGGCGGATACTCTATCGAGAGCTATCACGGATGCGGGGGGTAAGAGCGATCACCGTATACAGGAGGAGGTAAATTTGCATATTTATACTTTAATAAATAACCTGGGGTTCAGCGACAACAAAATGCAGATCATAAGAGAAGCGTCAAAGGAGGATCGAGGATTATGTGAGGTAATTGAATATTATAAAAATGGCTGGCCGCACACAAAGAGCATCGTCACTGAGCAAGCTAAGCCCTACTGGGAGGTACGGGACGAGATTCACGTCGTGAACGAGATCGTGTTTCGCAATGACACGGTGATTATTCCTTGCACTTTAAGGCCGGAGATGATCAAAAAGGTACACGAGGGACATCTAGGTATTGAAAAGTGCAAAAGGCGAGCCCGTGACGTGATGTGGTGGCCGGGCATGGCGGCCGCCGTGGAGCGCGCCGTGCGGGCGTGCGAGGCGTGTGCGGCGCGCGCCGCCTCGCCGCCGCGGCAGCCGCTCGCGCCGCATGCCGTGCCCCAGCGCCCGTGGCAGGTACTCGCGACTGATATCTTCCAGGTAAAAGATAAATATTATCTTCTCGTTGTAGACTACTATTCGAAGTATGTGGAAGTAGCGACTATTTCTGACCTTAGGAGCGCGACGGTGATTGGATTTCTTAAATCTATATTTGCGCGACACGGAATACCACAGAGGTTGGTGTCAGACAACGGTTGTCAATTCGTATCTCAGGAATTTAAGACGTTCGCTAGAGATTGGGGATTCGAACAAATCACTAGTTCACCGCATTACCCGCGTTCGAACGGTCTCGCGGAACGTAATGTACAAACGATCAAAAAATTAATAATTAAGTCACAAGACGATAGGACTGATTTTTACGTGGCACTATTGAATTTTAGGAACACGCCCATATCAGGAGAAAGGTACTCGCCCGCTCAATTACTCATGGGAAGGAGATTAAATACTAAGCTACCGGTAAAAAGTACTTTACTCGACCCGTACACACCATCGAAAAAAGAGGTTAGAATCCGTCGCGAAACAAAAAATGAGAAATCGAAACAGAACTACGATAAAGGAACTAGAACGCTGAGACCATTGAGTGACAATGAGCGGGTGCGTATTCGAGACCCGGGTGAGACAAGCGGCGCGGGGCGCTGGGTGCGTGCGCAGGTGGAGCGCGCCGCCGCCGAGCCGCGCTCCTACTGGGTGCGCACGCCGGACGGCCGGCGGTACCGCCGCAACCGGCACCACATCATACCGGCTGCGTCGGCGCCGAGGCCCGACACTACCACCGCTAGCGGTGCACCGCTCGTATTCTATGATGATCTGGAGGAGTGTGACGGAGGTCGAGCACCGGGCCCGGAGAACTCGCGAGAGATCCGAGCCGATTCAGCCCGGGACCCTTCTGTCCGTTACACTCGGTCAGGCAGGCGTGTGCAGACGCCTGACAGATTCTAAAGTACTATTTATATAATACATTTAATTTAACTATTCACCTGCTCGTAATAATATGAATTGTGCATGTAAATTCAGAGTGAGAGTATGAAGGATAAAGAATACCTACCTTATAGCAATTGCATTAAGATTAATGTACAATATCTTTTATACGTAATAGATGAAAATGAAACTAGATATTATTTTCCTACATTGAAGATAAATATGTAAATTAAAATAATACTAAAAGAAATGTAAACTTATATTATAAGTACATAATTAACTGTAACAAGATACAATGCTTCTTATATGTTTTCTTTTTTTTTTTTTTTTTATAAATATAGAAATGAAAAAAAGATATTCGGACATCATAATTAAAAAAAAGGGAACATATGGATATATATATCTATTGTAATATACTAATTTCAAACTTGTACTTTAAACTTTCTCTGAGAAAGCAATAGGCAAGAAATACGATATTTACTTACGCATGTTTACCTATCTTAATGCATGTACTTTTCCTACTTGATCCTACATTGTGGTCGAATCTCAATTCTATTGCTTCACCCACATTTCTTTATATACCTAATGCGAGTGGGTTATATATTGATTGTATTGTAGGTGTAAGTAGTGAAGTAGGCAAATAAAAAAAAAAATAAAAAAATTGTTTGATGATGAGGATGATGTTGTATATGGCATATGTGGGTAGTCATGAATCATGGGGTAGGCGGTTTATAAAGAATAATACAGGCATCTTCAGGACATTGAACTGGTGGTTTCATTTAATATCCCATAATCAAACACTACATTTCCTATTCGGCCCGGTACATTGGGTGCAATGGGCGCTACCAAAAAGGTCGTACGGTAATGAAACTTCTAGTGTTTTTACGACGTTGTGGAATTAGGTGATTGGCTGTATTGAGCACGGACCTAGAATGGAAATTGTCACACGTCCTGCGAGCAGAGTAGCAGAGGTGTTGGCTCTGTATTTTAAAAGTTATAAATAAAATAAATATTAGTGTTCGTCGGATTTTGTCATTATGATTTATGAGTAAGTGTACCTATGTACCTAGTTAAGTATGTGACTCTAATGAAATTGACGAAAAGTACAAAAAGTACTAAAGAAAGAATGTATCGATCGATTTAAACGCTTTTTAATTAACTGAATTTGGGTTACAAATGCATTTTTTATTAAAGAAACTGGTTTAAAATACAAAAATAACGATTCAAAATCTAAATTTAAAATTCCTGGTCATAACTTTTATTTTGATGTCGTTTCCTTTTTCTCAGATTTTAATCAAATTTCGTGAGTTGGTACGTTACTTATATTTAGGTACTTAGTTGCTTTTATGCGTATTCTGGTCTGGCCATGGTAAGCACAATTTCAAGCTGTCCTAAATTTTTCCCGATGGGTTACCATATGATATGGTTGCGTTTATCACGTGATAAGATAATAAATAAGTGATAAAGCATCTGTCACACACTCGCATTTTGTCAAAACGTGACGGATGCTTTGTCACTTATTTATCGCGTGATAAAAGCAACCATCATAGGCCCGCAGAGTAAGCAACCTTATCAACTCACCAAATTTTATTGAAATCTGAGAAAAAAAAGAAATCGGCAACAAAATAAAAATTGGCCCACATTAGCTTTGTGGAACCAAGTGTAAATATGAACATAATCAATAAACAAACATTGTTGAGCTAAACCGCAGAAAAAATAGTCAGGCCGTAAAAAGATGGCGCCCTCATCTAACTCTGCGCAGCTTTCTCGCGCTTTCTCGCTGCGCGTCCTGCGTTACCGCACTGTCACATAACCGCTAAAACAATCGCATTAGCTGTCATATATTATACATTATACATTATGTTACTCTTCCATTGCGTTTGACGAAATGTGAATGTTTTGTAAATAGGCAACTCAACAGGTTCCTTGCGGCGATTTTTTGTTTCATATGTAAGGCAAAGTGCGGTAATACTAAAATAGTTTTTTTTTTCTCAAAAAAAAAAAGTTGATCATGCCACCCTTATAGTTACAGACACGCCATCTTAAATGTCATCTACGATTAACACCTATACCTATTTACAAAATGAATTAACTCTTTTGCTTTCCGCGAATTGGGTCTGCTAAAATTGAGTTAATTTCGCCTACTTCGAACAAATCAACATTGAATTTTAAGACTAACATAGTTGATTGTCTAATGGGGTAAGGTTAACAGTTAGTAAGTTATTGGACTTTGGCAGTCATCTCCCGGTGATAATCTTATCCCACTTTACCTTGATTTGTTTTTGCTTGAGTCTTTACAACACATCGATACTGGGTGTCTTTAGCGCAGCGGTGTGTGTGTGTGTGTAGTGTGTCCTGTCCTGGTTGATCCTTTTCATAGGAAAAAACGAAACACTACGCTCTAAACTAAATGTAAGATTTCACATTTGCTTTGCTATACATTATTTAGTTTTTTTTTGGTAGCTGCATTATTATAAACCTGTAGTAGCTATGCTATATGACTGACTATATACTATTTCTCAAGGAAAAAACTAAGTAGATATTTTTTCTGTCTTCAGTTCCTTTTGTATATCATTGTCACTTTAGGGATCGGACAAAAACTACAGGAAGCTACTTTGTAACGAGTAACAGGAACTAAATACACCATTCCCTAGTCAAATGAGTGGCAGTAACGCACTAATTTCCCATTCTCTTATCTCAAATGAAACCACACACAACTATCAGCCTCATTCACTCACAAAAGAGTTGCTTGTGCAGTGTAGTTATAGGTTAGATACGTGAGGTACAGTCCGATGCATTAATCGAGCGTGATGCTATTCACCTTGTGCACGTCGTGTGATAGATGCTTTATTGTTCTGTCCTTCGTCGAATAATGAGCTACATTTGTTTTGATGTGTACTCCTCACGGGTTTAATAGGTTTGGTAATATATTTGTTGATACAAACAAGTCGCCTTGGTTGGATTCAACAAGTCTAGTGAAGATGGAAAAGATAGAAAAATAGCATGTAAGGAACATGTTCTGCAGGTCATGGGACTATAAACTTGGGCTGTAGCTGCACCTCTAGCACGACTTTGACACGCGACTCTTTCTCGAGCGAGATATGGTTCCTATCCCTTTCTGTACAGTATCGTGAGAGAGTGACGGGTGATGCTATGTCGCGCGACATGAGTCGCGAAAAGTTCTGCTAGACAGGCTGGATGAATTGTGGCAGCATTTTCGATAATCTTATAGAAGTCACGGCTTTTAAGTACAATTATTACCATTACCATTCATAAAAGCAATCAGCTTTTATGAGTTCAATTCATGAATACGTTCAATTAGCAATGGAATTAAAACGCTCAAAATAGTCTCACGAAACATCCACGCTCGACGTACCTACTGATACGTAGCAATTACTGTGATTATAATTTTAATCTCTTCCAGAAATACACAATCTATTCATTTTATTAATTGGCATCAACATTCCATATTACGCCTATGTATATGCCGACCTTAGATTATTTCATCCATCCTGGAACACAAATGATTCAGAACTACATTATATATAATATCTAGATTTGTTATTCAAGTACAATTCTCTCTATTATCGAATCAATTCTTAAAAAGTTAAGATAATTCATTGATGAAGTCAGATTAACAAGATAAGGCCTGTGAGTCAGAATAATATTACAAACAACATAAAAGTTGAGATGTAATCTTATTCAAGTGTGTATATATCCCTGTGATATCATATATGTATTGGTATACCTAAACTAACTCTATTAAAACGAGTCCCGAACCATAGTAACCAATTCTTCATATAGGTAAAGTTTACCCAGATATTTTTAAGAGTTAATCCAGATTCCAACGGGCTTATGATCATAGGCCTCCTGTACACTGATGTCCTTAGCTCCAATAGTGTGGGCCAAAGCCACTGTCCACCTGACTAAAAACCCTGTCCAATACCATCTTTGTAGTTAGGGTTGCCATTCTCACGGTCGGGCGGAAAACTTCACTCAGCTTAAGGGCCTTATCACACTTGCGATTTGCGAGCGTATTTTCTATACAAATAAGCTACGCGGCGAACACGCTGCGCGATCGCCTTCATACAAAATACGCTCGCAAATCGCAAGTGTGATAAGGCTCTAATATGATGTCGGTTGTCGCAGGACCGCTACACGATGTCCACCAGCCGGGCGCATCTCCGACGGAACAGCAGTCTCCTGTCCTGGCGGGAGCTGAAGACTGACTGGGTAAGTGCCACTATAGCAACTGTGGTTCAGAACTGTGCCCTTACCATGAGTTAATGTGGCTGTACTTGCTAGCGACAGCGTTATGCCTTGATCACACGTACCGAGACAGTGGGCGAGACAGTGCTCTCGTCCCTGTCACACACAAGACAAACGGGCGAGACAGAGCACTGTCTCGCCCGTTTACTCGGTACGTGTGATCAAGGCATTAACGATTTGTATGGAGAGTACAGCGCCCCTAGCGATTAGTTTGTAGAACTACAATTCTCCATATAAATCGTTTACGCAGTCGCTAGCGAGTACTGTCACTGTAAACTCATGGGTATCATTTATTTATCTTATAGTTGTTTTATGATAAAAACTGTTCGTATACTTGGCCGTATTTTTACCTCACTCTCTGAGCTATAGACCTGTCGTTTTATTAGAAATTAATTTATTTATTATTGAATATTATTCAAATAAGTTACAGAACCAAGGCCTGTGAACTACCAAAATACATACAAAAACTTAATTTATTTATGAGAACCAACAGCATACACTGCACATAGAAGCTTAAATAGAATCATGGAGCCAATTACAGGAACTCACATATAGTTGTTGCACATGAAACATACACTTAAGTAACGACGCACATCGATGTAACGACGCGCACTTGCAGCAAATATGAACATTAATTAAACTTAGAATTTAAACTTATAAACCATAACATAACTTAACTATAACTTAACTTAACTTATAGGGCCATATTAGGCACAACCTAAATACCTAATACTCCATACTACTGCACAAACATGTCATAAAATCGCTCAATCAAAAAACGCATTAGTCAATTTTCGCCTCACTGAAGGAATTACACAATTGAATATGTCACTTTAAATTTAATGAAATAATGTAATTTTTTACGTTATCAACAAAACAAAAACTATAAATATGCGGACATACGAATGAATTTTAGGCCAAGCTGTAACGGAAACACCCCGCTCACTCGGACAACAAGCATTGGCTTGCTACTAAGATAGGATCCTCAAAGTATAATAGAACTCCTAAACCTTCAAACGATTGACGATTCGCTTTTGAGGTACTTCTGTGGTCGTCCTAATGAGAAATATAGTGCACTTGAGATTGTTGAAACTTCTTCACTATTCTAAAAGGTTCATTATTGACAGCAATCACGCGTGCGTACTACAAAGCACTATGTAATTACTTACAACTACATCTCGTTTCATGTTCATTTAAAAATACACTCAAGTGAAAGAAACACAGAGTCGATTTTTATCGCGATGTTACGCTTTTGATTTGTACACGATCTTTTCAGTTTAAAATTGTATCTTAAAGTAAAGTAGTAGAGTTAATATTTAGTTAATTTTGTTTAATGTATAAGAATCAAAGCACTAGATATTGGATAACAATTTATTTTTATATTGAACTAGAACAATTATCGATCTCATAAAAGAATCAGTGACAATTACGCTGCTTAGGCGCCAATCTTGCTGTCAGTTGCCTGTGTTGCCAGCCATCACGTACGTTCCGTTACGTGTTCTTAACAGTCGGCCATCCTGGTATAACCTTCGTCCACGAAGGTCATCTCATCAAGACCTTCTTCAACTTGACCGACAGCATCAGCACGCTCGTCTCAGCAAACTTCACTCGAATCAGTTGTAGCGGACTCCCGCCCTGCTCGTCACCTTAGTTCTGCGAGTAGACCAAAAACATATTTAGGGGAACCGTTACAATCGTCTTGGGGCGTACTTGGGCTGCGATCACTTTATTCTGATTCAAAGAGATTACAAATTCATTTCAACTAGAGATGGAATTGTATTGACATGTAAATAACGTACATTATTCTACCCAAATTATATCATAATTTGACATCACTAAGTTGTCTGATACGATAGATAATTAGTTATGATATAAATGCATCTTCTTATATATTATTTTACAGTTACAACTCTGCGATTGTACAGATTAAGTAATAGGATTAATTGACATCAATCATGACATCAAAGCGACCGACACTGTTATAATGAATGACCAACCGTATACACATTCATCCCGGTAGATTCCCTATCAGACATGGAACGAACTCACAGTTTATTCCAGCATAGTAGAGGCGGCTTCCACTCGCATAATCAGCCTTGGGTAGGCACCAAGACGTGCAGAAACAGCTCGTGCAGTCTGCCACAGCAGCCGTTCATAGCAGCCCTCGCATACAGCTCATGGAAACAAAGCTATTTGTGAACAGTGACGTGGCAACCACTACGATTCATCTTAAGAGTACATTAATGATGTTATCATTGTCAGATAATAAAATTATCTATAACCACTTCAGTTATTTAGTATGTAATTATAATTACTGTATATTCAACTCTACGAAACACAAACAAATTAAATTTATTAACATTATTATTATTACACAAAACGGCAACGTTATTTTTCACTAGGTATTGAAATATATACCTAATTTCTAACTAGTTACTTTAATCGAATACTCAGTTTTTTTTGCATTAGTTATCTTAAAACAAGAAGTTCGCAGCCTAATAATTAGAATAAAAAATTAAGTCAGAACATGATCAAAATTACATTTTACCCCTTGTATGCTTAAGTGCAGATCTGTGCAAGACATTTGAACCTGACGTTAAAATATCAGTTAGTCTCAATTTGATTAGCAAATTTTGACATTTCATACGAAAGGATAAGCAATCGTGTATCTCGCAACAACATCATGCTACGTTATTAACAACTTTCTGACTGAAAACGAAAAGATCAAATAGTTACAGTTACATTTACTAGGTACAAAATCACACTTGATAATATTACGTTCGGCCATCCGCAACTAATTGAATGACCCCATTCACTATTTTTGAAACAAGAACAGTCTATGGTAGATCGCCGCTCCACTCACTTGCTTCGAAATTTGAGATGAACTCTATTTATATAATAAAATAAGTGTTGACCAGTAGTAGCTGTAGTTATCAAACGCAATTGAGTGGTTAATGGCCAGGTACATGTTGAGGTTGCAACGGCCTGGTGTAGGCCACTGTCTTCTTGCAGGCTAGGTACTTTCACCGGTATAGCGAACACCGACGAATATGTTATGTTGCCCGATACGCTCGCAGGGTGAATCAGCCTTCGGTGTGTAGCCATCATGTTGTGGAAGCAGACTTACGAGGTATAACAGCAGCTTTTAGCAGGTAATCTGCTAAAAGTACCTAAAACGTGTCTAACACAAATAGCTGGCAGTCCCTACTTCATGTGTATTAAAATATGCAACAAACTTCCCTTGAGCCTGAAATTGTATGCATTGCTATGCAAATATAACTTTTATTCAATAAGATAGTTTCTGAATACGAGATATATACTTTTAGAATAACGACTTCTCCTATTTTGTTGATTTAGAGAAACATCAACTCAATTTAGACACCAATATTCGCATGCTGAATAAGTAGAGTGTGGAGAACAACGCTTATAATAAACATTGTGATACCTATGTAACCCACCCATATTCCGCAAACTAATAAATATTTCATTTCAATATTTCTTTTCATTTCATTTCAATATTTCTTTTCATTTCATTTCAATGTTTCTTTTCATTTCATTTCAATATTTCTTTTCATTTAATTTCATTTCAATATTTTTATTCATTTCATTTCAATAGGTATTTCTTTTCATTTCATTTCAATATTTCTTTTCATTTCATTTATTTAATTGCATTTCAGCTTCTGATGTTTTACAAAATCATGACAGCAAATATATATTCAGTTATGACACACAATATTATTAATGTACTGTTTACCCCAAATAAGTTCAGAATAGTAGTACATAATAGTAATTTACAGTAGGTAAGAATAAGTTTGGGTACCGCTTCCACGCATCAGGTGCTTCAGCCTGCTCCAGTGATGGTTGAGATTCCAAGTGTCGCTTGCACAAACCAGGGGCTTCGATATCCTCCAGAGAAATAGTCCGGCTACCGTTTGCACAGTTTGGGTGCTCCGGCCTCGTCCAGAAAATAAAGTCTTGGGTGTCGCTTGCACGCACTAGGTGCTTCGATAACCTCCAGAGACATAGTCCGGCTACCGTTTGCACAGATCGGGTGCTCCGGCCTCGTCCAGAAAATAAAGTCCTGGGTGTCGCTTGCACGCACTAGGTGCTTCGATAACCTCCAGATAAATAGTCCGGCTACCGTTTGCACAGATCGGTTCTCCGGCATCGTCCAGAATGAAAATACAGTCGTGGGTGCCGCTTGCACACGCTCGGTATATCGGCCTCTGAAACACTAGAAACAGACACGGAACACCATAACAGTTTCGGTATGCATATTGCACTAAGCCTGTAATTTACAGGTAAGGGAAACAAACCGAACCTGATCTAACCAATTTCTTTCATACTAGTCCACAAGTTCCAGATCACCATATCAAAAAAAACTAAAAAGTTGTATGGAAATGCTTTCCCACAGCTGCTTTAGCCTTAATTTTAAATGCTTTTCCAAAATCTTACTAAACAGACTATTCCTAAATATAGGTACTTCTGCCCTTAGTAATTCGGGTTCAAACCGGACAACTACATACAACTTGATTACTTAAGATATCATTTAATTTCCTTGATATTATTTCTATTACTCTATATCTATAACATCCACTGATATCCTTACAAGGTCTTCGGCCCACCCCAAAAGTGAACCGACAGAAGAAAAGTGTGTGGCCACGTTTACACTAGAACTTAGGCAACCTTCGCAAAACATACCTACATGAAAATAATCATTTTTGCTTTCATTGGATACATATTGCATAGGTATTGAAAAGGGTCTTTACACCTTCAAAAGGGTATTTGAATGCTAAAATGAGCACATTCACATTTTTCATAAGTCATAATCATAGCTCACAAGTTGCACAACCATAAACGTAGGAGTAGGTACCTATCGGTTAACCATAATAAACACAACTTGCTTTGCACAGTAAATTCAAATAAAACAGGTTAACTTAGCTTGCACTTTAACCACACATTATAGCTAGGTCTGCCATGAGTGGTCAACTTGTAACTTGCAAAAATAATCCAATGACTTTCCAAATGCATGACAACTCAGTATTTTTTTAATAAACAGTCATAAAAAGTAATATTTTATGTGCTGAGCCGGTAATCATTCCATGAAAATTCCATATTAAAATGTACTGTAAGTAACACACTGTTAACTGTGAAATCAACACTATATATTTTTTTTATATTAGGTGCTTACTTCTCATACATCATGTTGATCACATCTGTACCCATAACTAGTGGCAACAAGATTGTCCAGATTACGCCTTAAAGGTTAGGCCTAAATTAATAAAATGCGACTCCACATACAATCAATGTACCGAACACTGGTGTGACAACCACTATTTACTATTAGAAAAGTACATAATGCTGTTATCATTTTCAGATGATAAAGTCATCTTTAACCACTGCTGCTTACCTACTTGTGGTTTTTTTTAATATTCAGTTATATTACATGTAATGGAATCAAACTAAACATGACCAATTTCCTTCTTAGTACCTCACCGGTCTTGCACAATATCAAAACTCTAAAAAGTAGTATGGGTAAGTCATCACAGCATCATCGAATTTTACTCAGCAATAGGCTGCTGTGACAATTTCTAATCCATACTGCATTTCCCAAAAAAAATGTGCTAAACTATAGGTACAAATAACCTAGACATTCAGATTAAAATAGGATAACTTGTTTTATAAAATGTCATTTGATTTCATTAATAGCTTTTCTATAATTCAACATCATCCATTGATATTCTTACCAGATCATCAGTCCACCCAGAGGTAGGACCCTTTTACACGCAACTCCAACAATTCTCCCAAAACATACATGAAAATAATCCTTTTATTTTACATCACATTGGTATTGCATATGTGAACACTCAAAGTTCTTTAGATGCTAATATCACTACATAGTATAAAACAAAGTCGCTTTCTCTGTCCCTATGTCCCTTTGTATGCTTAAATCTTTAAAACTACGCAACGGATTTTGATGCGGTTTTTTTTTTATAAATAGAGTGATTCAAGAGGAAGGTTTATATGTATAATACATGCATAATTTATCAGCATTGCGCCCGTGCGAAGCCGGGGCGGGTCACTAGTTATAGTATAAGTTATATCTGTGCCCCATGAGTAAACACATGCTATAAGTAACTAGTTCTTCCATGGACAGTCAACTTGTAAGTTACTAGAATAACCAAAAAACATTTCAAATGCATGAAAACTCAGTATTTTCAAATAATCATATGAATAGATAAGTTACCATATTTTCCCTTTTAAGTCTCTTATCAGTTGAACAGATAATTATCCCATGACAATTCCAAAATATATTGTGACACTATTAACTAAAACATAAATACAATCATCAATTAAAACTTTCATGAGTCCTGATGACTAGCTCCATATGAGTTCAAAACATGTTGGGCCGTTCCTGGCAATTTCACATGAGTGTAAACCTCACCGTACAATTAGTTGTCAGTATTTTATAAGCAGTCCTTACTTTTCAAATATCATGTTGATCAATATTCCATGTGAATGTAAAACATACTTAATGGACACACAATATAACTTTGGTAAAGCTCACTCGCTTAAATCATTAAATAATTTTAATTTTTCAGCTGATCAAAGCAGATTGTTTATTAAATACTTGATGGTTCACTTTCATCTATTCACTCATTTGTAATCAATATCAAACAATTTATAGGTATTCAACAAACCTCAAATACACATACATTGATAAACACGTTGTATGTTGCAATCGTTGCTTGCTTGCACTATTTTGCTTTTTTTTCTAAACTTTCTTCCAAATACATTAAGTATTTCATATACAAAAATACATACATCAACAATCCACTAGACATAAATGTGCATGACACGATGATCATATTCCCACACACTTACAATAAAAGGGATGAATGTAAACTTACTTGTCATATTAACAACAATACTTACATGACAACACGCTTTCTTACCATATTTTATTTTACACCAGTTGAAGAGAGCTTGTCCATCATTTTTTTTACCATTATACTTCCAGTAATGAAGCCCTTTCACACATCTGTCATTTTGTCTGGACTCATTCAGTAAAAACTCTCATCATCTTATATCAATACCTGTCCACACCATTCAACTGTATTTAACTACCAGTTTAACTAATAAGGTAATCATCTGAAATCATATTATCTGTAAAACTTAAGCACTAACACAATAGTAGCCGAATTTCATTATACTGTTAAATTGACTATTTAGACTGCAAACCAATTTTCACAATTAGGATACCTATGGTATAATTCTCAATTTAGATATCTATGTGCATTATTCATAATACAAGTTTTTATTTTATACTAGCTGTGCCCCGCGGTGTTACCCGCTCATCCCTCGGGAACACTAAATTTATTCGGGATGAAAATTTCATCTAAGTCGGTTCAGCGGTTGAAGCGTGAAGAGGTAACAGACAGACACACACTTTCGCATTTATAATATTAGTATGGATTGTCTTGATGGTATACCACCAAGGAATTACCAAATTTTCAGAGTTACTGTACATTGCATTGAAACTCAATACTGCAATACTAATATAATGGTATTAATGTAATACATATTGGTTAGCAATAAAAAATAAACTTATACTCATACCCGGTTTAATGCACAATTCACTTACAACCCAACTCTTACATCTTCAGACTACATTGAGATTGAGATATTTATTGATAAAATTATAGAATTTTACATGTCATTTCATTATTTTACATAAATAGTATAAGTAATTTCATTCACAAAATTTTATATTATGCCATGAGATTATTTATTAATATTCATTTAAATTATTTAAATTACATATTATTCATTTAAATTATTTACAGGTATAATTTCATCAACAGTTTCATCAACATCCTTCCTGTCCTGGGTATTAAGTATATAAAATGTCCATTCAGTATTCCTTCTGTAAAACTTAAAGGCAAAACCACACCACACCAAGTTATGTTAGTATAACCTGCATTACATGCATATTATGAATACTCTTGTAAAACCCACAAGGCAGTAATTTGTAATAAAATCAATATGTCATAATCATAGAACACTTAAGATGCAATACGCCACCAAGTTTCAAGATCTTAATGTCACACTCAAATGCGAAAAGTATCTTATTGGACAAATAATGCGATGCTGTTTATTCATCGTAGAAATGATTCCTTTCGTAGTCTAAATGGGAATAGTAGCGACTCATCCACATACAAGGAACTATGAAATGATACATTACCAGCTTGTTTTTTTCGGCCATTTTCTTGTCTTTTAGATACGACTAAAGACTTACCACGAACTTCGTCACTTTACATCACGTCTTAATTATTTAAGAGAATCACATATTATATCGACACGTTATTTGTTAGTTAATATCCGTTGCTTAATAAACTATCCAATAAGTAATGTCTTTACCAAAATATGAAATAAAACAAGAACGCAAAGCGTCATTCTTTTGTTTTACGAGTAAATTAAGATTTCATACGTGAATTGATTAACTAGACCGAAATATTTTGTAGGCATGAATATATCACTTCTGAACTATAAGAATCAAAGCACTAGATATTGGATAACAATTTATTTTTATATTGAACTAGAACAATTATCGATCTCATAAAAGAATCAGTGACAATTACGCTGCTTAGGCGCCAATCTTGCTGTCAGTTGCCTGTGTTGCCAGCCATCACGTACGTTCCGTTACGTGTTCTTAACAAATGAATACTTCGCGGTCGTGAACTTTAACAAGTGTTAACCGGCGGTCAAGGTGTTAACATTAACAGCGTTATTAACATTGTTGCTTTTGTTTATTCGCTTCGGTTACGTCAGTTGAAATCCTCTCAGAAAAAAATGGTCGACTATGCTCAATGATAGTATGACGCTTACGACCAAATGATTCTAAAGTAATCTTCAACTATGTCTCAGAGACAATTGGTCGTATGAGTTCATGGAATAGTAAGGTATACGCTATAATGCTTTTAAGGTGCTTACTTACGAATTGGCAAAATGATTTTAGCAGGTAAATTGAGTTAGCACTTTAAATTTTTAACCGAAGGCCCCGAAGAGCGGACACAATCTCTTCTTTGCAAACTAGCTTTTGTTTCACCAACCTTTGTTAAAGTTAATAATAAATTAATTTCGGATAATTTTACACAAATCGACCTCTATAAGGCCTGTGTGTCGCAATCCCAAAACAATTTTTCACTATTTTTTCATTTTTTTTTATGAATTGCCTATTTTAGAATTGCCAGATAACATAAATGAGAAAAAGGGATCCCACCATATTATGAAATTATGGTGTGGTTGTCGATTTCACTTACAAAGTACCTTGAGATTAAAATGGGTGCCAAGTTAGTAAGAAAAGTCGAATTCCTTATATAAAGCATATATGTATGCAGTTCTTCAAGAGGGTAGGTAGTAAATATTATGTTCTTAAAGGGTCGCAAGGGCGTCGCAAGCGTCTATAGACGGCGGTAACTGCTTAACATCAGGCGGGCCGCATGATTGTTTGCCACCGTCGTAGTATTAAAAAAAACAGGGCCTCTGGCTAGTTTCGTCAATATATACTCAACACTCAACAATGTGATGGCTATCAAGAATGTGTTATATTTGTTTCTCCTTCTGTGGTATTGACCAGCACTCGAAATGACAGTTACAAAACAGACAATAACTGATAACAGTATCATAAGTATCGTGATAGGCTATGTGGGTCAGTATCACGTTTAATTCTGGAAATAGGATCATGTCGACTAATCGTAAATCGTCTTTATATAATTCTATAAAAGCCGACATTGATTTAGATTAGATTTAAAGTTTTATATGGAATGGACTAAGTATTAATCCTATTATTTTAAACGAGTGTCCGTATGAATATACTCACTGTAATATATATTAACACATAGGCCCTGGAAAAATTTAGTGTTCCCGTGGTATAATAATAATAATAATAAATTTTTATTGCAGGCAAAAAACCCATATCACACAAAAAATAAAAATACAAATAAAACAAAGTCTTTAAAAATTAGTTACACCGTTGCAATAGTTGCACATTTAAAAAAAAAATTAAATTACAATGACATTAAAATTTCAATTACTTTCGGTTCGCATCCCGATGGTAACACCGCGGGACGCAGGAAGTGTAGGTACAGTCCGACCAAAAAGAGTAGAAATTAAAAAGTGGCAATACTGTAGTGTCCCCCCTTTCTAATCAATATAAGAAAACGGGGACGACACTACAGTATTGCCACTTATTAATCTACTCTTTTCGGTCTGACTGTATATATCCGTCCCGTGATGGTCCCGTGTCTTTATCTTTTGATGTTTCATCTCTCAACTCAACCCCTCGTTTCGCTTTCTTAGAGGTAGATTTTTTAAAGTCTATCCGGAATTTTAAGATTAAATTAGTCAAACTGGCACAAGTGAAAAATTACCTTAAATATACACGTATACCTACGGTCGTTTGTAGCTTGTGCCAAAGTAACTTCATTTTATCTTAGAGATCGGACAGACTATACCCTATCTGAATTCTAAATAACACCTCTTTTTTAACGAATAATGATCCCCCGATTATTCATTTAGTCGTGTCCATATCAGTCACGTAAGTAACTGTTATATATGTATAGACATATTGGTTTGCATTTGGTTTTAGTTTTCAGGGTGCCATTCCTCAGTGAAAATGTACGTGCAGAGACTGTATACATCTCTAAGAGACTGTATACATCTCTAAATTCTCTAAGAAACAGCTTAGTCTAGTATGACACTCAGAGACTATACATCTCTGAGGAAATTTAATAATTTTAAAATACTTTATTGCGTCACAACGCCTAACCATCTCTAAGAAATTTAGTTTTTTTTTTTTCTATTTTGAATTATTCCCGTTGACGCCTAGAGACCTTATACATCTCTGTGGAGTTAAATTAATTAAGAAATTTTATTTAATTGCATTTTGTGACGCCTAGAAACTTTATACATCATCTTTATACACTTATTTAATATTTTAAATTGATAGTTCAAAATTTATTTTAATGTATAAATACCTACCTAACATTGATTTGGAGAATCTATACATCTCCTTTACGTGTACCCATGTAATTAGTCAAATAGTTATATAACACAAATGTAATGTAATTGTTTGAAATATTATTTACGAAAAAATGCCTTACTGTTGTGTTACTTTCGGCTTTCTTCTCAACAGCGGTATCCTCTTGGGAAATGCCGGTAGATTCACAATCTGACTTGTAAAAGTGCCCTTGTGGCCTACTTACTGAATAAATTATTTAATTTCATTTCATTGCAGTGCGTTTAATTTCAAGATGTCTGCCTAGGTCTCGTCCACTGCCATCACGTGCAAGCGAGGAGAGAGTACTCAGAACTAATTGGAGAAATCTGTCCGAAGCAGCTTATAACAATTATTTATATTAGGTATCGTGTGATCAGTTTTGTTTATTGTACAGCACGGGGGTAGAAAGCGTTAAAACGCCTAATTTATAGGATACAGGGTTCGCAGCTTCCAAAAAAAGGATATTATACCTAGAAGAACTTTTTTTTTAAGTTTATAATTATGTGAATAAGCATTTGGTACGCAGTAGTCACTGGCAACCCCGACGAAAAAAAAGGCGTTTATAGAACCTGATTCCCACTGGCTTGCCTATTTTAGCGAATAAACACCCTTTATGGTTATGTTTAGTTTTAGAGGCATTTTCCATATCACTCATTAAATGACGACCCTTGTATCTATTTTAATTTGAATTTACAATTTATTCAAATTTGATTATTTTGATAAAAATAGTTTCTTCATACAAATTTGAATATAAAGCCAACTGTTTAATTTGAGCCGAATTAATTTCGGAGTGACAACCCTGGCACAGCAGACTGCCATATTTCACGACCGGCTTGTTAGGAAAGTGCGGTGATACCGCCGTTAACTGAAATAACTACATCTACATTGTTTCCACTGAAACGGTGCTGAAATAGAAAATAATACGCAGTTAACGATGCTAGTAAATCATACAGACACGCGCACACTGCTACTTACACCCATAGCGATGGATGGGTGGGGGGATTTTTTTGAGCGTTTTAACCGTCAAGCCGAAAATGGCGCCGCAATAAGAATGGAGACTGATGTTGAATTATACAACATACTGTAGTTATATGAACAAAATTATCTCAATATGTCATGCATGAAAGAAAAAAAAGAAAAAAAAAACATTTTTTTTTAATATGTGACTAGGTTTATGTTACCTATTAAAACAATTGACAATTTTTGCGTAGGTTTAAACCGTTTTTATAATTACTTATTAATTATTAGGTTAATGTTAATTAATTGTTTTTTATCCAAAAGAAGTTATGAAATTGTTTTAAGATCATCATCATCATTTTAAACGCACTTTTTCACGGTGAAACCATTTCACATAAGTTACTTATTTACCATTTACCTTTTGTTACCATATAAATATTGGTACCCCTTCCCAATCCCAACCCACAAATGATGTCACGATTAGGTGGCCATTTTGTATGGAGCGTTTTTAGCGCTAGATGGCGCTAGGCAGGAATGTTGAGCTTTTAGAGCAGTCTGAGTGTAGTTAGTCCCATATTAATATTATTATATAAATATTCATCATGCCTACAGTGACTATGAGAATTCGCCGATTGCGGTTGAACAAACGCGGAAGGCGGAGCGGGGTGCTTTTGCACTGTGTAGCCCATCTTGATAATAATTAGAAATAAAAAGTATTTTTCAAGAGAAAGTGTCATGTAAATTTAATTAGCATGTTCAGTAGCGCCATCAGCGTGCAATTCGTGTTCCGTGATAATTTTATTTCGCGTTATCATTAGTTCCCCAGCTTCCTACCTTAAGTGTATTTGGATGTCGTTTACTTTCTCAAATTCACACGCGAGGTGCAAATTTATTTGCCAATTTGGCTTCGGCTAACAAATAATCTTTGAAACTGTAGAAAATCCCGACACACTTCTAGCTTAGATTTATTGGTCGATAGGGCCTGCATGCCGCATGGGACATGCAGCATGCGTGGAGTGGGGATATATTATGTCGTTATGCGTTTTAAGCTAACCAGGTAACCAGCATAATCTCGAAAGGGATATCATTCTGGGCCAAATCGAAGGCAAGCGGTAGAATGCCGACAAGATGGGCAAGACACCATGAACTGTGCTTGTGGTTCCATGCAGAGGGCCATTTAGCCCTTAACCGCGTCAAGTGAAATAAAATGAAATAATTTATTCAGTAAGTAGGCAATGCGTGATGGCACAAGGGCACTTTTACAAGTCAGATGGTGAATCTACCGGCATTTCGCAAGATGAGGCCGCTGTTGAGAAGAAAGCCGAAAAAACTCAACAGTAAGTAATTTTTTCGTAAATAATACCTAAAACAATTACATTATACATTTGTGTTGTAACTAATTACACAGGTACAAGTAAAGGAGATGTAGATACTCCAAATCAATGTTAAGTAGGAACATTAAAATAAAATTTTAACGATCAATTTAAAATATTAAATATACCCAGAGATGTATAAAGTCTCTAGGTGTCACAACATGCAATAAAATATAATTACTTAATTAATTTAATTCCACAGAGATGTATAAGGTCTCTAGGCGTCAACGTAAATAATTTACAATAGAAAATAATTATGAAACCTAAATTTCTTAGAGATGTATATGGTCTCTAGGCGTCACAACATGCAATAAAATATTTTAAAATTATTAAATTTCCTCAGAGATGTATAAAGTCTCTTAGTGTCATACTAGTGTGGAGGGACAGTACTGTTGGTCACAATCCTCAGCCATGAAGGAACAACTAAGAAGAAAAAAAGAAAAAGAAGATGTCGTTATGCCGTCTGTGGGAAGCCACCGCATGGTTTGCTGTATATCTACCGAGTTATCGACGAAAGAAACTGAGCCATTGCCATTAGGTAAACGGCTGAACCGATCTTCTCGATTCATTGCTATCGATTCCTCACATGTAAATGTCAAGTACTTAGGCTGCAGAACATTATAGATGCCAAGAATTTTCCGACCTCTGTTTATAACATTCTAAGATTGTAATAAATATCACTCTTTTCATGGAGAAGAGTTGTTATTTCGATGCAGGATTTGTATAGGCACGCGGAACCAGAGTTGGGCAAAAATTAATTGAATAGGAATAACACCTGAAATTTTATTCTTATTCAAATCGATTTGAATAAGAATAAATTCTTGTACTCGTAATTTAAAATAAAATCAATGTGACTAAATCATGTAATTTTGTATTTTAAATGAAGAATAAAAAACGAAATTATTTGAATAATGTTTTATTTGATTAAAATGTTAATTGGAATAAAGTTAATTTTGTAGTACCTATGGATGATATAAACCGATTGTATTTTGTATGTTGTGTATTTTGTAAGATGATTTTTACTAAGTTTTTAAATGTTTGGATTTATGTGAAACTAAGTAGGTTTGACAATAGGTATTTTTTTGGTATCTTTGAAACGTTGATGATGATCTGATGATGAAGCTAGAAACTGAACAGCGGAACTCCTCAACGGCTACTAGTATACACCTCTAGTGTGGGCTTATTCAGTTTGTTTTTATAAGTCCTATACATTACAATTGGGGACGTTGGTCTGATGATGGAGTCAGGAGTTGGATGATGGAACTCTTCAATGGCTACTAGTATACCAGTCAAGTGTGGGCTCATTTGGTTTGTTTTTATGAGTCCTATACATTACACTTGGAGACGTTGGTCTGATGATGGAGTCAGGAGTTGGATGATGGGATAGGTATAAATTAGACTAAATACTACTATCTCTAGGTACACCTAATAAGTCATATTAACAACCAAGGTACCCCACCCCAACCCTTACATTCGTATTCGTAGAATCTTATTGAAAATAAGAAATCATGATTAAGAGGCCTTATTCCTTTTAAAAAAAAAAATTTTCATATCAAGATAATTTCGACCGACTTTTCGAAGTGAATAATACTTTTCCCCGAGTTCTAGGTAGCAACATAGCTATTTCATGATTTCATTGCGTGCAGTCAAAAATAAGATGAAAAACTAATTTTCCGCGTTAATTTTGTCAATTTCGAGTACTTTTAGAAACAAAAATTATCAATGAAAAATTCAAACTGTAGGTTTCAAATATATACCAATAAATCCCAATAGCCTTGTTCTAGCTAGTAACATCAATAATATGTTAAGAAACTGTTTGATCATACAGAAATATGTCTAAAACAATCAGCATTTTAAAAGGAATAAGGCCTCTTAAAATTATTTGATTAAGAATAAGTTATCTTCATAAAATTTTCTCAGTGTCGAATTATTCCTGACGAAATTATTTGAATAATTTTGACGGGATTAAAATCAACATGATTTTATTCTTACGAATTCTTATTCAATTTACTATTTTATTCTTGAATGCCCATCTGTCCGTTATCAATGGCGACACGGTTACTGCGATTTTAACTAATTTTGGTACAGGGATAGCCGGATATTCAAAGTTGGTTATAAGATTATTTTTACTCGACTACGCGAACGATGCCGGCATCTTGTAGTCTAATAAAAAAATCATATCATACAGCATAGAAAAACGTTGTCGGGGAGGGTTTTTCTAACGCAATACGGTATTTGATGACAGCTCAAATCAGCTACTCTTTTTGAAATGACATAAACAACCTCTTAGTATGTAGTTTCTATGAAGACACCTACTGGCTTGTGACGTCATAAGAATCAGTAGTCAAAAGTAAATTCTCCATTTTTTTACGATATTCCGTTATTAAAGTTAGTGGTAGTTTATTTAGTTCCATGTATTATTGTCTGTTTAGTGGTTTCAATTATACAATTTATTTTCACTATAGCCAAATACCGTAGGTATTGTGTAAAAATAAGAAGGTTATCTACTTAGCTTAGCTAATTATATATTCGTCTACTCAAATAGAACAACTTCCGTCTTATGGTCATTGTCTCAAGCAATTTCCTATTTTTATCCAAAAAAAACAACAAGACTTCACTGAACCTCGCCGAACGATTAGCATCGCACCTTACCACGTACAACGACCTGTCGCCTCTCACGCGAATTTAGTCCTTATTGTCGAACGTTGCGAAGATCACTGAGGTCATTATCGTGCCAAATGTCAAGGCTTAGGGAAAAATACAGATGATATTGTGATGACATGGTGTTTAGTTGGTTTGATCATTCCATTTTCTCCGAACCCGAACATTCGGCGAAAATGGACCGTTGCCTCTGAGATAAAAAACCTTAAAAAAACATAGTACCTACACTAATTTAGGTTCAGTACCCTATTACAACTTCGAAACATATTTTTGGCATTATTCAGGTATTTTGGGTAAAAAGGGTTTTTAAACGAAATTTTGGCAAATAGTAACATTTGGGAAAAAATCGGACATACGATAGCGAACCCATAATTACCAAAAAAAAAACTATATCTTCGAAATCTTCAAATTGGCTGACTTGATCTTGATCAAACTTAGCTTAGCTACTAAACTACTTATTCCTTTCTTGTAGCCGGGAAAGACTTGAAAAGATGTTTTTCTTTCTTTCTATATCGACGGCAAAAAGCGGAAACGCTGTAAACGCCAAGGGAATTCATTTGGGATTCAAGGGAATGCTTTTTGCCGTCGATATGAAAATACTGTTTTAGTTTAGTAGTTTTTTTTTCTATTAATGAGTCTCGTATGACAATGACTATAAAGTAAGACAAAGGACCCGTTAAAATATCAAAACAGGCTAAGGCTATTCATAAAAATACAAAATAAATTGCAAGTGCAAAGCGGCACGCGCAAACATCCGCTGAGCGTTCAATAGACGTATCGGATGTTGCATTTATGCATCACTCACTTGGAAATGACGCGTGCCCAAATGTCCTGGAATTGATGCTCTTCGGGAATGGTCTTTGTTTTAAAAACATAATGATAGCATATCCGATGTATGTAAATGAGTAGCTTTGGCACAATAGGGTCTAATTTATAAAGACAGTTACACATGTGCCAGAAGGTTATTAATTTATTTTTAAATAGCTACCAGCGGTGCACTATAAGGCTTGTCGAGGAATAACGAGATATAATCCGCTTAAATAGTTTTATTTAAATGGGTGACAGTCGTGGAAACCGTAGAAGATATTTAAGCTTAACTTAGGTACTCCTAGAATTTAAGCTATTAAATTAAATTTAAGCCCGTTAGTTGGTATTGGTAAACTCTTCATGATTGCAACCGTAGTAGTGGTAGTATTCTCTATGTTTTGTTGTGATATTTGGCACTCCGAATGTTATGTTTTGCGGACTGCACGTTTTATAGATATTTTAAAGCATCAATTTTATAGTATTCGCGTCATCCCCACAATCAAACCCGGTTTACACGAAATCGTCACCGTTTGCGGTCCTCGACCCGCGTTCCAAGAACCGTTTTTGTGCGAGGACATGGCGTGGTGAATCGGGGACCACCGTGAACCCACGCGCGGGGGACGCCGGTCCGCCGAGGTAAATGGTCGATCTTAGTGATCTTTCATAATCTGGCCCAGAATTAGAGGGTCAGGGCCCTTAGGCACTTGGCATTTGGGGCCCCTAAGGAGAACAATATTATGGTGCAAGTCCTGCTTCTGGCTCGGGCCCTTAGACTGGCTGGGCCCCTAGGCCCGGGGGCCTTGTGGGACTAGGGGTAAATATTAATATTTTGCTTTTGGGCAAATTTTTATTTTGTTGTCGATTTTTAGGGTTCCGTAGTCAACTAGGAACCCTTATAGTTTCGCCATCTCCGTCTGTCCGTCTGTCCGTCCGTCCGCGGCTTAGCTCCGTGACCAATTAGTACTAGAAAGCTGAAATTTGGTATGAGTATATGTATGTATGACGCCGACAAAACGGTAAAATAAAAACTAAAAAAAAAAACTTTTTTTCGGGTACCTCTCGAATACCTAAAGTCGGGGTGAAATTTTTTTTACGTTTCAACACTAGTGTGTGGGGTGTCGTTGAATAGGTCTTTTAAAAATAATTGGTGTCTGTTAACATAATTATTTTTTTGATAAAGTTAGCAGTTTTGTAAATATTCGCTCCGAAAATAAAAAAAATAGTGTCCCCCCCCTCTAACTTGTAAACCACGGGTCAAAAAAATATGGAAAAATTCATGAAGATGAGGCCTTATAAGTACTTTCAATGAAAACTATATTGAATAAAATTGGTCGAGCCGTTTTTGAGTTATCGCAAAATTTCATAATTTTCTTTAAAATGACGTAAGTGCCGCGCGGTGTCCTTATACTTCGAACGTTACACATATTAGTTAACTGCCATAATGCATTAAAAGATTCCACTCAATCTGGCGCGTATAATCGATGACTTCCAGAAGGTAATAAGTAATTAGAGTTACTTTGGCATTTACGACCTTTTTTATAGAGCTTGAAATCTTTCGGTCTGTTCATGCTAGCAAGGGCCCTTAAATTAAATATGTAGCAACCGCATACTAGTGTTAAATTAAGTAAACGTGAGAAACTTCATCCTGTACTCGATTGAAGTTATTATATGTTGATTTTTACCTTTTGAACTCTTAGAGACTATACATCTCTAAGAAACAGCTTAGTGTAGTATGACACTCAGAGACTTTATACATCTCTGAGGAAATTTAATAATTTTAATATATTTTATTGCATGTTATGACGCCTAGAGACCATATACATCTCTAAGAAATTTAGGTTTAATAATTATTTTCTATTGTAAATTATTCACGTTGACGCCTAGAGACCTTATACATCTCTGTGGAATTAAATTAATTAAGTAATTATTATTTTATTGCATGTTGTGACACCCAGAGACTTTGTACATCTCTGGGTATATTTAATATTATGAATTTATCGTTAAAATTTTATTTTAATGTTCCTACTTAACATTGATTTGGAGTATCTAGATACATCTCCTTTACGTGTACCAGTGTAATTAGTTATAACACAAATGTAATCATTGTAATTGTTTTAAGTATTATTTACGAAAAAAATACTTACTGTTGAGTTTCTTTCGGCTTTCTTCTCAACAGCGGTCTCCTCTTGCGAAATGCCGGTAGATTCACAATCTGACTTGTAAAAGTGCCCCTGTGGCCTACTTACTGAATAAATTATTTCATATTTCATTTCATTTCTCGTACCTAATTTAAGCCCATCTATTGTGAAGGATGGGCAACTACGGAACCCTACACTGAGCGTGGCCCGACATGCTCTTGGCCGGTTTTTTTCTCAGATTTCAATAAAATTTGTACAAAACAAGGTAAGCCCAATTTCACGATATGTCCTACAAAATTTTCCATTGAGTTACAAAAAATCCATCTTGTTCAGAATGAGCAACTTTACCAACTCACCAAATTTTATTGAAATCTGAGAAAAAAAAGAAATCGACAACAAAATAAAAATTTGCCTTTTTACGTGAAATAGCATTTTCTATATCACTCATTAAAACAGGGTCTCATGACGACCAGCTAGTTCTGTCGGGGGGGTTTTAAATTTTCAAATAGTTATTGAAATTAATTTCAATTACCGTTCAGTGGTGGAGTGCCATACAATATAGAATTTTAGTACAGGTTATTTCATTACATATTTGACTTTCACCCATTATCAGTGGGAATCATTTTAAATCTATCGACAAACGACTCAGTTTCCGCATATTTTTTGACAAGTGGACGTCTTGCATGGATGTCCTTTTTGATCTTGATGCTGAGATTCTACTTGAGGTTGTTCCTGGTGCCTGCTTTGTATTTGTGTAGCCAGATTGAGGAACCGTCTGGCTTGTCATCATCAACATTTCTTTCCGCACGAGGACAGACAACGTTCCTATACACAATATCGACGATATACTCTTAAACACATTTCCATAATGGTTTGATTATGTCTGCGGTATAAACCGTATAAACATAACGCGACCCGCCGCAGACAGTATACCGTTATTCCACTATTTCCACACGTCTGATTTGTTTTTAATATGTTTAGCAATGATGTCACTGATGTGTTGCGATGGGCTGATGGCGGGTATCGGAAATCTTTTATCATAAAGGTCTTACCACAGTTTGGATACCTACTATGTTAAAATTCATCGTTATTTCTCGTATAACGCCAAATTTTCGTTAGATAGAAAGCAATTTTTTCGGTAACTGTACATTGTTCAGGATTGTTATTAAACAAACCGAACCTAACCTAAGGGGCGCTAACTCAAACGATGTTTTTTTGTCAAATTCCCGATGAAACACAAATACAAAGAACTTGCAAGACGGTAGATTATATTAGGAAGTGCAGTCGATCTGATTCAGTAAACTAAATCATGAGTAGGTGATGTAAAAGGCGACGGCGGAAAACATCACAAGTTACAACAGAGAAACAAATAAGCAATTGCGACAGCACCTGCTTTAAGTCTTGTGAGACTGCTGACCCGAAAAAACATCAAGTTTATATGCTAAACCCATTTGTACGACGAGGTATATTAGGTATAAGGTAGTTATATGATGAATCAGCTACCAGGTAAAACACGGTTGGTTTCAACTTGAATGGAGTTATCTAAATGAGTTGTAGATGACCAAATGATTGCTTTATCTGTTAGCCGATTAATCTTGAAGGCATTGAACTGCTCCGTGGTTTAGTCGGACCATTACATAGATATACTTTGAGTAGAATAATAAAAAAACTGACACCTATTATTTTGTATTGATACCATGTCTTCATTAAAATGTTAATGTAATAACTGTACTTATATAAAAAGTTGATATAATAATTAAGTTTATTCAAGAAAAATTACATGTAAAATATTGATTTTTATGAATAAATCTGTATCTGTATCTGTACGCGATCGGCATATCAGCCCGCAAACCTGACAAGAGACACTGGCCGTTGTTAAATGTGGTGTCGCCTTGATGTCGTCATATCGTTGATGTACTCGTATCAGTGACATTCAATATGTTTGTCCTACGAAGTGCTCTTCGATGTTTTCTTTAGTTTTTATTTCACCGTGTCGTCTTGCGTCTTTTTTAATCTTTAAGGACACTGACGACGGAAAAACCTACTTTAAACTCTTCAAAGTATAAAAATACCCAGATAAGATGCAAATAAATGTCAGAAGATATAAACTGATTGTAAATACGTTGTTTCTATGAAGTGGTGCAAGTGTATTATGAAATATTTAAATAATCAGTGTTCTATAGGTCATATTTTAGGAAAAAAATTAACAGCCTAAGGCAGTAGCGTGGCGGCATCTGTTGGTAAAAATATTCTTTTCACCTCACTCGCTCGGAAAACCTCCGTTTATAGGGCGAAATCTGCGTGCAAAAGTCTATTTTATCCGCTAGCGTGCAAAAGTCATTTGAATTTCGAACACGACGATTTTGATTCTCTGTGGTGCATGTAACTTTTTTATATTTAAGACTCCTTCAACGCGTGACTGATTTCATCAGTCGATAAATCTTCGAATAACCAATCAACGCACGCTAATAAAGGGCGATCTGGTCAGGCCGGCTAAAATCATATGAACGTTTGCATACTTCTTTAAAAAAAAAAAACACCTACAATATCACGTCCAGAAACCTGGTTTGTGGTTACAGATTTTTAAGTTTTTATTTTTCTACACTTTATTTTAAGTATGTTGAATATGTTTATATATATTAATAGTAAGTATTTTAGTTTCATTTACATATTTTGACTAGTAAATATATTAAATACAACACAAATTTTAATATTTATTTGTTATAAAAGTTGGAACATAAGAGTGTAATTTCTGAACGCACCCGCGAGAATTAAAAAAAAATTAAAAGTTGGAAGTTTTCACAATTCACGTAAACAACGTAAATAAATTTGTTCTATGTGGAGAATACATACTGTTGTCTTACTTTATAGAAATATCGAAAACAAGAAAGTTAAGCCCAATTTGGAGTATGTATTCAATGCTAAAAGCCTGCATTAAAACGAAAAAGGATTTGTTATAAATATTTGGAGACGATAAGTAATTTACCGAAACTATTGGCGGTTTTAAAGAAGATAACGCCGAAAATAATCTTGTTCGGATCCCATCGTCCAATAACTTCCAAAGCAAGTGTTATGGAAAATACTTCCGAGTGGCCAACTAATCCTTCCCAGAATGCCATTCTTCCACATTCACAACGAATGTGTCAAGTAGTTTCAAATACAAATATAATATAACAGTGCTTAAGAATAACTCAACGATAAAAATATACACGACGATAATACAAATTACGGCCATATTACTTTTAATTTTTAATATGTGTGCTTCTCTCGTATTTATTTGGTTTGGGTTTGAGAGTGTTATGTTTTAAATTTAATGTGTTAAATAGAAGGCAAAATTAAATATGATTATTTTTATGTTTTAATTGTTTTTCTTGAATCTTGCATTTTCCTCGCTGTAGTGAGGTGAAAAGTTGTGTGTTCCGCATGGCTGCAAAATTATTTAGCTTCTCGTGTCTTGAAAGCCTCGCTACGCTCAGGAATCTATCTTTGAACCATTCGCTTCGCTCATGGTTCAATCTTAGATTCCTTCGCTCGCTCAGCTTTCAATTTCAACACTCGCGCCAAATAACAACTTTGCAGCCTTGCATAACAAATAACTATTGTCCTCTCATAACGCCAAAAAAGGCTGGACGGATTTTAACAAAAAATAGTCTATCCGGAATTCTAAGATCAAATTATGTAAAACTGGCACAAGTGGAAAATGACCTTAAATGTACAGGTAGGTATACGATCGTTTGTACATTGTGCCAAAGTGACTTCATTTGATCTTAGAGATCGGACAGACTATACAATTGTACAATCGTAGTGAAAATCTGTTATCTATCTATGCAGAATGTTCATTACTTCTGAAAAAAAAAACTTAACAGCGTGATGCAGAATTGGTTGCGCACGGCACATCCAAATTTATAGGATACTTTTACCCGAAAACGTTAAAGATAAAAGTTTACACGGACAAACTTTGCTGGAACGTTCTAGTAGATACGTATAATATAAGAAGGAGCCTCACACAATCACACAACTCAACTACGGAAACTGTGAAACTATTTATTTGCTAAGAGATTATGAATGATGATGATAAGTAAAAGATCTCCGTATCATATTTTAAACGCAATGTAATCCTCGTCGTTGTTTACTAGTTAATTTAAATGTCACCTCTTGAATCCGCATGTTGTCTCTTACGTACAAAAACATTTGAATAATATAATGATAGCTTAAAAAACCGACCAAGTGCGAGTCGGACTCGCGCAGGAAGGGTTCCGTACCATCGCATAAAATATTGGCCGGGTTTAGTTAAGTTTGCACCTGGTATGCATGGCGCCGGATAGAACTGAGGTGCAAAGTTCACGGAATGACGTTTATTGTATAGGGGCTCCATTTAAATATTTAATTTATTCTGTTTTTTGCATTTGTTCTTATAGCGGCAACAGAAATACATCATCTGTGAAAATTTCAACTGTCTAGCTATTATCACGGTTCATGAGATACAGCCTGGTGACAGATGGACTGACGGACGGACGGACAGTGAGGGTCCTGTTTTTACCCTTCCTGTACGGAACCCTAAAAATTGAACTCAGTTTTTTGCGAAATCCTTAATCTCGTACATACACACACACGTATGTAATTTTATAGTTTATTTTTAACAATATGTTAGGAAAGAGGTTTATCAGTGTGTCTACAGACGTACAGTTTATCCCTTCCGATGTCTCTTATCGGCAGACAACTGACAGGCGTGGAAAAATTCAGCGTCAATGTCAAGTATGGTTAGAGCTACCATCTCTTAATTCGCCGAACCCGGACAAAGACTTAAAAAACCCGGACATTTGGCGCAAATCTCATTTATTTCCCGGACGTGTGAAAATAATATTATTAAAAAAACAATCGCGTTATTTTACAGTCACATAAAAAGTATCCAGATTTTCCCCGGACCCTTTTTGAAAACCTCCCATGTACCATGGATCAAACTTTGTCTTGGGCACCTCATATTTCTGAGATCAGTAGGAAAATTTTTGCGTCCCTTCATTCTTTGAGGCGTCTGCAGAATTTCCTTCCTCTCCATACGAAGATCATGCTTGCCCGCTCTCTTTTGCTCCCACTTCTCGACTACGGTGACGTTGCTTTCCTGGATCTCCGGGGGGAGCTGCTTGACCAGCTAGAACGCCTACAAAATGTCTGTATTAGGTATATATTTGGTCTCCTCAAGTTTGATCATGTGTCTCAATACCGCGCTCAACTTAAATGGCTTCCGATCCGTCAGCGTAGAGACTTGCACGTTCTTTGTCTTTTGTATAATGTCCTTTTCATTCCTTCTTCTCCTCCTTACCTTGCAGAGAAGTTCTCTTACATGGCGGATGGTAGTGGCCATCGCCTGCGGTCAAGTGCGAATCTGACTTTATCTATCCCACCGCATAAATCTCACGTTTACGATATGTCTTTTGCTGTGCGCGCCGTGAAATTATGGAATAAATTGTCTCCCGCCCTAAGGCAGACGCAGTCCGTAGCATCGCTCAAGGGGAAGTTAAAGGAATTGTGGCTGTCGAACGAATGATTAGGTTGCTGTTTCTGTTATAATTATAATTTTATTTATGTTGAATATTATGTATATGTATTTATATAGATATTATGTAATATGTATTATATTGACTGTTACCTATCTCTCTCTCTGTTGGTTTTTGAATTTTCATGTGTATTATTGTATAGGTATAGTTATAGTTACTCCTCTGTATTGTACATGTTGCTTGGTTTGTCTACCATTTACATTTGTTTAGCACTCATTTGCTCAAAGGTTAACTGGAAGAGATCCCTTAAAGGGATAAGTTCGCCTTTGTACATGCTTATTCTTTTGTAATGTGTTTTTCTTGTTTTTATGTACAATAAAGTGTTTACATTACATACATACCTCCCGGACTGCCTCCAAACTAGGAAAAATCCAGGGAAACCCGGACTGATGGCAGCCCTAAGTATGGTATATCATCGCATCAATTGGTATTTCACAGGCCATTGTAACACTGATTAATATATATTTATTAATCCGATCTGTATTTTGAGATATAGCTGTGGGCCGGGACATAATATTCAAGCCGTTAATTCGAGTGTACGTTGTGATATCGCGAAATTAAGCGATGTCTCAGATATATCTCCGCACGTCTAGCATAACTGTGACACGCGACTCTTTGTCGCGCGACAAATACTACCTGTCACTTTATTTTTTATACCGCAGGTGACGCTGTGTCGCGCGACAAGTGAAGTCGCGGCAAGATATCGCTGGCTCAATATTACAGGGTTCATCACTCAGTTCAAGGTATATCGTCGCCTCGGTATCCCGGTCGTGTTAAGTTTGCCTATCATTTATATGCGACGCCATGGATATCAGGTGCAAACTTAACTTGACCGGGTAGTAACGTGAAATGTAGCTTGAATCGCAAATGACAATTATACGACGACGATATACCTGAGAAATCGCTTCTGGCGATTTCTCAAAGTACACTCGAATTAGCGCCCAGGTCCATTGTGTTTTTTGTATGAGACAGTTTAAATGACATCACTTCTCGGGTGATTAATAAACCCAGCCAGTCTTTTTATTTTAATTCAAGTTCACCTTGATTAGCCATTCGCTCGAATATAACTCCTTCTTGTATAACTTTAAGGTTCTTGATGACTCATTCTTCAATTTACGGAGTACATCCAATTTGATTGTTGATTCAAGTGCTTCATTTTTGTTTTGCTTATCGCCTGAGTTCACTGTTCCCTCATTTTTAACCGCCACATCTTATTATTCTTCACATTCAGATGTAGATTGTATTCCGTGTGTTGAAAGATCGTTTTTAGTATGACACAAAAGGATAAGATATGTGGTTTTGCATTCGGTGGTTATTGTATTTGGTGTAGTATGGTATTGTCTAAACCCATTCACACTATTGTGGCTGTCCAACGGTCATGACACAGTGTGTTATTATACTAACCGGTCTGAGACAGTGGCTGATTTACCAACATTTATGATTGCATAAACACCAAGGGGCATTCTATCTCAACTGTGAAACATTGTTTCCTATATGTGACGTTTCGCCAAATTTTCATTCGTCCGAAAGTATTTTTTTCCTGAAACCCAGGATTTTATAAACATCGTTTTATAGAACCTATTAGTTTAAGTTAGGTTTGTTTTATTATACTGAAAGATTAACAGTTTTGGAAAAAATCGCTTTCGGACAAATGAAAATTTGGCAAAACTTTACAGATGGGCAACAAAAATTTGTGTATCAGATAGATCACCACACCATGGAGTAGTATAGCCCTGAATCACGTAGTAAATATCGATATGGAGTGCGCTGCGACGATATTTTTATAATTTGTTTGTATTTTGGATCAATATTATGTTCTGAAGCATGAAGGCAACACAGAAATGAATAAAGGAGTTAATTGCTATTAGCAATACAATTATCCCCCTAAGGTACAACCTCTGACGTAGTCGGGTAAAATAGCAGTTGTATCGTAACTTGACAAAACTCCAAATGCCTTCCCCTTTTGTTTGGGTATAAAAACTCAGGTTCGCCACAAGGAAATAAAACAGGCATCCGTCTGTCAGTTTCTTTGTACTGATTTGGTGTGGGATTCGAAATCCAGAGACGGCAAAAAAACGCACGTGAGGTCGGCACCGAGATCGAGTGGCGAGCCTGCCGAGCGAGAGGCGGCAGGCGGCGGAGCCCCGAGTCAGTGCCGCGCCGACCGCCAACGACGCACGTTGCGTTACACCCGTCTTCAAAGTTTTACCGCGACAAAAACTTATCGAGTGCTTCCCAAAAATCGAAAAACAAAAACAAAACAAACGACCTGTTCCAACATAACGAAACGAAACCAATAGTGCTGTGAACAAGTGCGAAACGACGTGGCGGAACGCTTAACAGTTCCGAATGGTCTCCAATTAGTTTAGGTAAAAGTGAGTGTGTGTGGACGTTTGATGGTTCAATCAGAACTAGATTATTAGCTTTTGTATGTACTGATCGTTCGTGCCAGCAGCTTCCACGGCGTTACGGATGTTGAAGCTGGTTAGTGTTTGCTTTTGTTGCTCGTTTCACCTCACCTGGTACCGTAGTGTGATGTGGTGTGGATGTGGATGTATTGCCGCGGGCGTCCTCAATGGAATTTGTGACGTCTTAAACCGCTTTGGAAGTATCCTTTCCAATCTCATTTCCCAAGATAGACTGCGAATGCTTTAGGTCTGTCAGAATGATGTAATGCGAAATCCAAAAGACCTCAAAAAAATGATTTGAATACTTCCGTAACATTTTGAAAGACGAATTGTTTGGTATTGGTAGTGGTACTCCCTTTTGTACAAACCCGGTGATCAAAGCATCATAAAATTCACAACATAACACACTACGCTAGTACTTTTGTATTATTTTATCTTTCTTCGCTACTACACTAATCCTTGATATGTGCTCTGACGATAAGCAAGACTTCTACTCCGATAAACGTGTTTACACAACGTTCTGTGGATTCGAATCGCCACGGTTACCTGACCTTTTGTTTGTTTACTTCCAACCTCGCTGCTTCCTGTTCCTTTGGCTTGTCCTGCCCTGATACGTTGTTACAGTCCGTGCGCACTGAGAATGGGATTCGGGTCGATGATACGCGAATGTGATATTGCTGTTCAGCTTTCCTAGTGACAGACAAAACTTTTTAAATTAACGTTAAAATGCTAAGTAAAGAAAAACCATCAAACTAAAATGCGCCCTAACTTAATGAAATTAATGATATTAAATTGTTATGCATTTGGTTGATTTTTGTACTGTTACAATTTGTGTGAGGTTGTCCGATATTTTTAATTTTTTTTTATCTGAATTTTTGTCATGATCATGATCATGAGTATGCGGCAGGAATTATCAGCTTCTGACAGAAATTCAAATACTTAATGTTATTTACTAGCCAAACATGAAACAAAACATAATACGTTAGTTTATTTAACATTGATGGTTTATTCTTTACGAAATTTCCTCTAAACCTGAATCTCATTTTCAATGCACACGAACTGTAGTGTTGTTAATTCTTCTGATTTATGTTTGCTTAATTCGTCATCTGCCATGTTTGTGAGTGCATCATGCTCTTTATTGTATATATATTTGGAGTATCTGAATGACCGGTGTGCGTCTTACAGCTGATGGGAGCAAGGGTAAAAATAGTAAGGCACCTGTTTTCATGGCATTATAATAACATTAATATCTAGGTGTGAATTTCACTTTTTGTGTACGTGACGCCACATGTTATAATACAGGAATAACAACGAGAAACTTCTGGGGCTGTTTGATGAATGATATCTGCTGATGCTGTTAGTAATTTCGAGGAAAAATTCAAATTACCTATAGAAATTAACACGAGTCTTTTACGTTGAGGGATTTACTTTGAAACATAAGTTGTGTACGTATTTTTTTATACATGGTTCAATTGTTGACTATCTACTTGACCGCAGTAGAACTAGGTCGTTTTACCATGAATGTAAATTGTAAATTGCAATGCAGTTATAGTTCTATGCGCGTATTAGCAGTTTGCGTCAATTTCTCCAAGAAACTTTCGCGTTGGATGCTTTCCATTTCATTAATTAGATTATCAGAAAATTTTATACAAGCATAACTTCTCGTATTTTCTTTGCTTAGTTTCTTTAACTGTCTTTTTACTTTTCTTAAACGCTTTTGGGACCATTAGAAATCAAAAAGTGGTAAGAACACATCAAATTGGTACCTAATTAGTTGGGTACGACGAAATAAGGAAATTCGTGGCTAATTATTTACACCATACTTTTCTATTCATTTATATCTGATTTGTTTATTGTGTTGCATCTTGGTCTTCTTATCTGAGAAAGATTGCCATACAAATAGGCTTAATTGCAAGTTACAAGAGATCAACAAAAACTTGCTTTGGTCAACAGAAAAAAGCGGTGGGCGAGAATTAGGCATGCCCTTTGCGACCTTGCCTTTAGCTGCGATTTCAGAGTTTCCCGGTATATTGCCAGTGAAAGTGACAGTGATTTCTGTCGTTTAACCATTTTAGAGTTGGGTAAAATTCATTGCCATGTTCACTTTAGTTTGGTATTTCAATAACGGGGGTTGTGTTATGAAGATCTGATTGATCATAATTAAAAGAGGCTCGAAATGAATGGAAAAATTATATATCATTCATCATCCTCATTCCCTTGTTCTTGTTCTTCTTGCAGTTTATTTTGGATTAGTTCAGCATTATGTTGCATTACCGTACATCCTTCCTGTCACACCTATTTGCTTAATTTATATGTTGATTTTGATGAATCTAGAACTAAATTTTGCCTAGTTTGTGAAACTTCAAATGCATCAATTGTTTCCGTGCCTTCATCGTCTAGATAATCGTCTTTATCTTCTCTCGACATGTGTATCTCATCTCCGCAAATGCTAGAAACCATTTCTTTGTGTACATTTATCACCCATCTGCCCCACTCACCCATATGCGGTGCGTGCGCCTGCGCAGTGGATTAATGTATCGCCACATTAATCACTGGCTGTATGTGGTTTCTCCGCCATATTACACCTCTAGGGCTGGACATGTTATTATCTTTTTAATTTAAATTTTAAGGAGCTTGATAATTCGAATGAGGTTATTAGGTATCTTATGTTAAATCGAAAAACTTATAAGTTAGACTTCTACATAACATACATTTACAAAATATAAGTTGTATGTCGTAAATTTATTTTCCCGCTTACGTTGTTCAAGATTAGGTGGCTAATAGAGTTTTTTTGAAGCTTGTTAGAACGTCCCACTGCAGGGCAAAGGCCTCTCGGTTAGATCTCCATATTAATATTGGTTGTTGCTTCCGGTCAGTCGACTAAAAATGCATCTAAGTCGTCCCACCATCTCCGACTCGGTCTGCCCTGACGTAGCCACTTATCTGGTGGCAAGAATGAGAATAAAAATAAGCAAAATTATCGGCGCCATTCATGTTACTATTTGTTTATTTTTGGGTTGCCTTGACTGGATTTCGCAAACAGTCCCCTGAGATTTTTTCCTCTAACTCTCTAAGTACTTAACTTATCAATTTATCATCTCCCTTTGATTCTCCTTGCACTTAAAGTTTTCCTTCTTATGTGTATCAACCCTAATCAATAACTAATGTAATGTAATTGCTACTCGTGACGGTTCTTTTCGTTTTCACGCGACCAGAGACTCGGTGATTACGGCTCTTGTTAGATAAGTCCCCAATTATCTTTCAGCTATTACAGAAGCATTTGAATAAATAACTGGGTGACGCAAAACTGAACACTCAGTCGCATTTACATTTTCACTTTGATGTTATACAATAATCAAATTAAGACTGCATTGAGAATTGTTTTCATGAACGTCGAAGAGATAATAAAGAATATGTAGGTACGTAGAATATAAATTTTGACCGAGCGAGCGAAGTGTCACCCGTTTCAGCTTGGACAAAACTTCTTTCGTATGGCCAGAATGTCCCGATGTTCGACTATTGCTTTGATTAGCTTTAAACAAGATAGTTTCATTGGCAGGATAATAAACAAATCAAATGCGAATAAAAAGAACGTGAGAACAAATCCACATTTCTTTTATATTTTATAAAGTATCATATCATGTCCGTATAATAGATTCGTGTAAATTGAATTGACTACTTATGTGTAAATTATTATGTATTTCCCTATACTTATGTGTGAAATAAATATAATCTAATCAAATTTGTTTTCGTCTACAGTCGCATTTCTCAACCGATTCTCATCATTATGAAAATTTGCGTTAGGTTCGTTAATTATAACGATTCTTTTGTCAATTCAGTGTTTTGATATGTCAGTGATATGGGGGTTCAAAGGTAAAAAAGAAATCTGCCATTACCTAACTAAGCTCATGAGGTCTACAGCACACAAAGCCACTATTTATTTTAGGTATTATAGTTACATTAATATTTTTCCTTATCAGCTTCAAAGATTTTATTACATAAAAACGTAGTTACACGTGAAACTCATAAAAGCGTGTTAATAAATAAGAAAACAGCCATCCAATGTGCAGGAAGAATAGTAAAACGAACCATCCTCTTATCATCATACGAGAAAATACCAACGTATACCTACATAGATAGAACATTCACATAAAGGTATTGATAACAAATTATTATGCTTTGACTATTTAGCTACAAGATAGTTTCATTGGCAGGGTAATAAACAAATCAAATGCGAATAAAAAGAACGTGAAAACAAATCCACATTTCTTTTAATACAGTATCATATCATATCATGTTCATATGATATGATATGACATGAATCATGTCTGACTACTGCGAACACCAAATTTATTCCTGCATTTCCTGGTCGGATAGGCTAGTTTCCTAAAAAATATAATTAGTCCGCCACGAGGCTGTATCTCGTGACCTGTGATAGCTAGATAGCTAAAATTTTCACAGATCATGTATTTCTGTTGCTGATATAACATCAAATACAGAAAACAGAAGAAAAATTTAAAAATTATTTAGTGATACGGAACCCTCGGTGTGCGATTCCCACTCGAACTTGGCCGGTATTTTTTGTTTAAATGACAAAGTAAAAAATACGTGTCTGACCTTTGTGATACTCTAACTGATGGAATAATGATCATAATATTATTTATATGTAATTGATTGATAGCTTCGTTTGAAACTAGATGAATTTGTGTCAAATTACCCACTGGTACCTTATTTCTTTTTATGTACAAACATTCGAACCGTACAGTCTGACAAAAAAGAGACTTAGATTGGTTAGAAATAGGGGCCACTTTTTAATTTCTACTTTTTTTTGTCAGACTGTATGTAATAATAGTACATTTACATTACATACCTAGAGCGGCGAATTCGAAGGTGAGGGCCGGAAATGACGTAGCGCGAAGAAAATTCCCATTCCCATTTACGGCCTAGGGTGACGTAAATAATCATAAAGTATCACATCAATGATTGCGAATGATATTGGGAATATCTTAAGAAATACAGCAATCACTGTACAACGACACAAAGATAGCGACTGTAGTCATCAATCATTAGAGAAACAAGTCAGCCAATCGATCGAGAGCAGATATCATCTGACAGCCAGGGGATTGGGTAAATGCCGCTGACCTTGATCTGGCTGCTCCGTGACAATAAACACTCATTTGTGACGTTTCTCTTGTGATTGTGACTTGGAAATTTGCACACGCAGCGTCACTATTGGTAATGACGTACACCACTCTAGATATTTCGAAATCAAAGAGATAAAGAAACAAAAAACTTGATTTTAAAATACCTACACGGGTATTCGAATCGGTACGCGATTAATCATGCTTGGTTGGCCGCCGCCGCGACTGATCGGCTCTCCCGATGATGAATCGCGTACCGATTCGAAACATGTCGAGCGATATTCGACTTCTACTACATGAGTAAACCCGTTTTGTATTTTGATATGTCTAGGACTCACGGTAGTTATCTATAATTTATTTTACCAGAATTTATTATGATACACACTACACAGTAGGAACAGCGATTCCCATACTGGGCTAGACTGTGTCGTGGGATCAATAACACAAAAGATTACCATTTGCATTAAACGTATTCCAATTCCGGTACACCTAAAAACTCCGAAGTAGCATCGTTACTCTGAGTTTTTATGATTCGGGAAACGATATTTCGCTGAAAGATCATTTATTTATGGCAGTAGATGATTTATTACACGAATGAGGTTAGCTTAGGGCTAGGGGTGGTTGATAAGCAACTCGAAATCGTGAATTATGAAATGGTCTATGAATTACGAGTTGGTCTAGCAAAAGTATTGGCTAAGACTTTTGATAACTTCGGAACTGAATTGTGGTGGTCTCACGGGTCTCACGGGTGACACTTCAAGGCGTTTGTCACATTTCTAAATTTCATTGTCATTTATATGCCGCCTTTGTTACTTTTATCACGTTGGGTGTGTTGAATCTAATCAGGTTCATTGTAACTGGGTATTGCACACGTCCGTTACATCACACCATCGAAGGAATCAATGGGCTGATGGACAGCGCCCATAGGTTACATATTGCGAGATTCTTCTAACAACGTATCGATCGCTTTCATTAAATAGTTTGCTATTTCATTTAAGAACTTTCTTGGATATAAATTACTTATACGTAGGTACTTACCATTACCTACGTAACGTTTTGATGTTTCGATGATATTCCTGAAAATATTCGGTGCTTTAAAAGTATTTATGATTTGTTTAATGCAAGTGCATGTCAGGTGAAGTATGGAATAGTTTAGATTGATCAACAGCGTAATTAAGACAAAGTCAGTTAACTATTTATGCCATTATTGCTAGTTGAAATTTATGAAATATAGTTATTGGAGAACTTCAATCTAAAGGCTTAGAATAAATACGCTTAGTCAGCGCCTGAAAGTGAAGCCAGTTTTGGTAAGCCACGGCTCATATCAGTTCTTCCGTGTACGCATCTTTCAGATCGTCAATGTCACATCACAAGCAAAACGACTTTATGATTGGCTCGTATACACGCACACATAAAACCAAAACCGGCTTCATCTTTCGCAAATCTTTTGTATGAAGACTCTCGTTCTAGGCGTATATATTTTAAGTCAAAAGTATGTTCTTGAGTGTTGGACTTGATATAACTGTCAGATTTTACATTCGTTCAACAACATATAGTAGAGTTGCTAAGCCGCGAAATTGTGCGCATCGGGTTACAAGCATGAAATTTTTACCACACATAGAACGTTCCACGGTGATTATTTTCAGATGTGGAGGGAAGTCAGATTCGTCCCCTGTGTGGTGGGAGAGCGGGGTGAAGAGGACCAAGTACTACTCTTTTTCTTTTTTTTATTACTGATCAGTAAAGGCTATTAGGGTTTGTGCAACATCGTTTTCGTGTAAAATAGATATCAGCTATTAATTTTTTATGTTATTTAAGAATAGTTTCATATTAAAATTTGGGTTTATTGCCGAAAAGGTAAAAATCACAACAAGTTTTTTTTATTCAGAACGATAAATTAGTTATCTATCCTGAATATTTACAATTAAAAAAAATATTACTAAACAGAAAATTTAATCTTGTTTTTAAAAATGTATACATATTGGGCACATCTGATACAAAAAGTACCTTGAAAAAAATGTTGATGTTAAGCTTAGCCTGCGTGTTCTAGTACATTTTGCTAAGTCGCGAAATTAGGTACATCGGGATACAACGACGAAATTTATACCACGGATAGAGTATTCTGCGGTGATTATTGTCAGATGTAGAAGGAAGTCAGATTCGTCCCCTGTGCGGCGGGAAAGCGGGGTGAATAGGACAAAGGAGACCTCTTTTTCTTTTTATATTACTGATCAGATAACGCTACTAGGACTTGTGTGGTATCGTTTTCGTGTAAAACAGATATCAAAAATTCATTATTCATGTTATTTATTGATAGTACCATATAAAAATATGGTTGTATTTCCGAAATTGTAAAAATCACAACAAGTTTTTTTTATTCAGGGAGATAAATTAGTTATATTTCCTGAATATTTACAACTAACAAAAATATAACAAAATAGCAAATTTAATCTAGTTTCTAAAAACATAAACATATTGGGCACTCTCCATACAAACAGTAACCTAAATAAATTGTTGATGTTGAGATTAGCCCGTGTGCTCGTGATACATTAGCAAAAAAATATTTTGTTTTAATTGCATTAATTAGTTTTTCTAGGACGTATATAGTAAATATTATATGTAAAAGCCTGTTAATAATCATTATTTAATGTATTTAATCAAGCGAAATAGGATGCGTTCGGAGATTTACGTTGGTTACGCCGACTTAAACATATATTTTAACCTACTGTTTGTATGAGAAGTTCCCAATATGCATATATTTTTAGAAACCAGATTAAATGAGCTTTTTAAAATAATAATAATACTTTAAAAATGTTAACGAAATTTAACTAATTTACCTCACTGAATATAAAAAACTTGTTGTGATTTTTACCTTTTCGGCCATACACTCATATTTTTATATAGAACTATACAAAAATAACATAAAATATGAATTTCTGATATCTGTTTTACACGAAAATGATACCAGACAAGTCCTAGTAGACTTAACTGACCAGCAATAAAGAAAGAAAAGAGGTAAACTTGATCCTCTTCACTCCGCTCTGCCGCCTCACAGGGGACGAATCTGATTTCCCTCCACATCTGAAAATTATCACCGGAAAACACTCTATCTGTGGTAGAAATTTCATGCTTGTAACCCGATGCGCACAATTATGTTAGAAAACAGCGGACTAACAACTCTACTAATACGACTTATGCACCATTATTCCTTTCTTTAATTCACGAAAATAGTGAATTAGCTTTTATAGAATCAGAAAGTTGTATCTTAAGGTACGACGGTCAATCACTAGCCCCTTTCCAAATAAAAAAAATAGATTACTTTTTGCCTGTTTAGTTGAAGATCATAATACTTGACTTTGTTCTTAATATAGAGTGTAATTGTTACAAGGGCAACCAAGATAGCCTTAATGCGAGATTATTTTACAAATTACAATTCACTTATCTGTTTTTGACTGGGTGCAGAGCCCAAGAATTCTGCGATTGCTTAATTCAGAATGAATGTAATGTGGTACGTGGCATTGAAGATACATAATGTTAGAGCAATGCGTAGCTCCTGCAATAATTTTTGATTAATTAGTGATCCTCAATCTGTATAAGACCTAGACTAAACTAAAGGTTCAAGAAACACTATTTAAATAAGGTCTGAATAAGTAGTGATAATGCAGCTGGCCTACGATTATTTATATTTATTTATTTATTTATTGAAAAACAGGTTACATAACATTAACGATGTATTGTTATGCGGTGACGTAGCTATTAAATGGCTAGGCGGTGTTATGCCCTGGGGCCCCTAACTCCAAGATCCCTACTAGCATTAGCATCCTTTTGCACCTAAATTTTATGCACTGAGACCTTGATTACCTAGTTACGCTTCTGATCGTGTGATAGGGACTGCATCTAGCTCTTGAGTACGTCACATCAATGCTCTGGAATCTCCTATGCGAACTTTCCCTATTTAAATGCGCGAGTTTAGTAAGGCAAGGGTGCAGCCCGCCAGCGGACTGACTTGAAAACCTAAGGGCCAAACTATTGAACCAGAGGAAAAGCCGTTTGGTAATTTTAGAGAAGTGGAAAGTGTAGTGGCATTCACCTACGAGCCGAAGGGCCGTGAATTCGACCCATAGACAATCTAGAGAAAACGATTGCGAAACTAACCTTAACGAGTCTCAGTCTATTTGGCGGAACAATTGGTTGCGACACCGCACGCGACCAGTTATTGACAATTAACCTGTCTTTGTTTGATAAAAGGCTTAATGTGCTTGGGGGAAAACGTATCGCAGAAATTTTTGGACATAGACTTGTGTTTCTAAAACTCCAATGAGTGCTAAATTGTCACCTGCCTATGGAAAATTGGTATTGTGGTGTATTAGTTGTTCGAGATACAAATTTGGTTGAGCAAAGAACCTACATATTCGTTGTCGTACAGGCAAAACTCGCCACTCTTATGTTTCATATCATCTAGCAATAAATAGGACAGAGAGTTCCCTTATGGATTAGATATAAAAAAGTGACAAAGTATGTACATACATGGCTCCTTGATTTATATTCTGCATTTTTTATAGACACGCTCATTTTACTTAATATAGGTAAGTATACAGGTTTACGTTTGTAATTTACCTTTGCAAAATTACGTATTTCTAATTTTATCCCTATCCAACAATGTACCTATTACACTCCTCATACGTCAACATATGAGGTTCTCATTAGTTCCTAATAGTAAGTGCAAGCGGTTGAAGAATTCGATATTTTATCAGATCAGAAGTTTGATATGTTAGTTCGAGTCCTTGTCGGATGTATAAACATTTTTAACTGTGCTTTTTAGGGATTAAGCTTCTAGTAATTGACTCCTGACCAATTACATATATCCATCACACAGAAGAAGTACCAGAAATTAGACAATAACCGCGCCGAATTCATCGAAACGAGCATATGAATGGCCTTTGTCTTAAAATGCTCAGATTACGGAAACAAGGCGTGTAGTCGATTGTTTCCTATTCCAATCGATTGTTACAGTACCGATTAATTGACTCAATGGACTGCGACCTTTCTCATACGGCAATTATTCGATTCGATTATGATAATGCATGTCTTGTTTGCGAATTATATTTAGGGTTGTCGTACGTACATTTAAAAAGAAAAGTTTTTCTTAAGTATGTAATAGTAGGTACATTATACTTACCTAGGGCTGAATTCGAGAATGTCCGAGATCGCAGGTTTTCGTGAAGGATTTTCCGACGGTGAGGGCATAAATATTATGCGATCTGGAACTTTTCGAATCGTCTAAGGTTTTACGTCTTGCCTTGGCCAGGAAGTAGGGCGTAATTTTAATGCGGTAAATAGTAACGCCCCAGATCGCATATTTATGGTACCCACCTGCGACCTGGACCATTCCCGAAGTCACCACCCTGGGTAGGTATGTAATGTACTATTTTGTACCTATTATTTATTTATTTATTTAAACCTTATTGCACAAAATACAAAAGTAAAAGTACAAATAGCGGACTTAATGCCATAAGGCATTCTCTACCAGTCAACCATAGGGCCAAACAGAAACTAGAATTTTTGAACGGACGGTTTTGACTTCCTCAAAACGGCATTATCGTACAGAGCTGAAGGATTTATTTGGCACAGGGCTATTGGGAAGTAAACCGTCACGTAAGGAAAATAACGTTATCATTTTGTACTTGTAGAAGTAGTATGTAGTAAACTTACAACTACGCTCCAACTAGTACTAGGTACTCACTTACAATACGAAACCAATCACAGAGCGTTGAAACATTGAATTAAAATTTCCAATTCTGAACGATCATTCCTCCGTCGACGATATTTGCAATTCTATATTGTTCTGAGAAAATGACTAGGTAACGGACAAGACGTGATTCTATGTGCTTCACACCCACACTGGGCGATAGCCACGTACCATAACCGACGGTTCTTTGGAAAAGGCTTATGCGTAAAAGAATTTCAATTGACTTGTGTCGTTTTGGACTCAGCCAAAAAACAAAAGTGAACAATAGCTGCGGTATTATCAATGCTTTGATTTATATTACTGGTTTTGGTTTATTTTGAAAGGGTAGAGTGAAGTGAAGCGAGCAATGTATGTGGAGTTTACATATTTAGAAGCATGAGGATTGTAATAGGAGTTGTGGCAAGTGACCGCATGTTATGTTCTGTGTTAATATGAGATGGTCATGTTACTATGAGATGTTTCCAAGGCTTGTAATTTAAGGTTTACGTCTTCAACTTCGAAAAAGTAAGGAAAAGGAAACGCAATTTTAACACATACTCGTATACGTAGATAGGTAGTATTCGATTATGCATGTGAAGTTCTATATAGGTAATGAATCCAGCATATGGTTTCCGAAATGTGACGACACGGTTGGTGCAGTTTGTATGTAGTGCTGCTGGCACTGAGCCGGCGGCGGTCCTGGGTTCGAATCCCGGCAAGGGCAAATATTTGTGTGATGAACTCGAATATTTGTTACTGAGTCATGGATGTTATCTATATAGGTATCCATGGTACAAGCAATTCTGTAGAATTAACTAGGCTTTATATTCTTGACCTGATCGTTCGCTGCGCACGCTAGGTACCTTATTTTCTTAATTAATTACTTTTAATTGAACTATATGTACGTTTTTAATTACCACATTACATTATACAAGACAACATTATCGCAACGTCGTTAGAATGTCCGCTTTCGAAGGATTTCCAAGGAGACCTCGTAATAATTTTATTAACTAGCTCCATTTTAATAATTTCAGTTAATTATAATTTTAAAAGCTTATTATAATAACTAATTAACGCCGCAGTTACTGAAATCCTTATCTATAAGTGGGTGCTAAATTCGGTGTAGGTATTCAGCAAAATGTTTACTAATTTTATTTTAATTATGATTAAAATATGGTATGGCTAATGCGCAATAAGCATTTCAAAAAACATATATGACACAGAGGGCGCTCCAGTAGCGTAAAGGATTAAGGGATGAAAGATTTGGTGTGACTGACGTAGCGGTCGAATAGCTCAGTTGGGAGAGCAATGCGCCGGAAACGCAGAGGTCGCGGGTTCAAACCCCGCTTCGATTGTGGTTCGATTCAATTTTTCTTTCTTAATTTACCTTTGTGTCATTATTTATAAAAATAAAAATGTGGTATTACCACATAAAAATATGAATCGATAAAAAGATTCTATACAAATATGATTAAAATGTTTTACAAAATATCAAGTGGAGGAATATACAGCGTGTATATTTGATACAACTGCATATTGTAGCCAGACGGAGATTTTAGTGCTATAATCTGATATTTATAACAAATATTAACTTAGCGTTAACTGCCATACGTAATTAATTTTTGAAAATTTTCTGAGTAGCAATGTATGGCGTAGACAGTTGTTAATAGTGACAGTTGTGACATCACGATATGTTATGGGTCAACAAAAAACAACAAACAAGTACATTGCTTGCTGATTTATTTTATATGAAAAAAAAGTTAGATTTTTTATAATTGATGGATAAATATATTAATAAGTACCTATACTAAGCCCCCGTAAAGTATGCGGTTATATCAAATATACACACTGTATAATTAACTGATAATTTATATTTAGTCCCCGCGAACAATAAAAGAGGTGTTAAAAAAAAGTTTAGGAACCACTGTCTTAGAGGACAATTTACCCGACTTGTATCCTAATTACAAATCCTATTTCGAAAACCCATACCCGAGTATCAAGTGGGTTTTTTTTAATAATTTCGTAACGAGCCTTTCTATGAAAAAGATTGTGCTTATTAAGATAGTCTCCTGACTATACAAAGTTTACAAACAATGAACTTAAGCCGCGTGAGACGTGATGTGATCAAAGGTATCTCAAAGTAGACCAAGAGCCGATGTTAAAAAATGCGACTACTTCAAAAAAATTGTTGGCTAAGCTGATGCCGATTGGATTTTTTTTCATTTATTTGTTGAGAATTTTGTGTTTAATCGTTGGTTATGCGATGTCCTTCTTTTTTAAACATTAAAAAAGATTGAATCCTTTGGAAAAGAAAAACATCAAAAAACTTAAGTTTTGATGTACTTATGATGAGTTTTGATCTTATGAACCTATGGTATAACATTATGAACAGTATTTGAATAAAATAAGACATATATTATATTTTCTATAAAATAGCGCTTATTTGTTTTTAACGCTGCCTCTTATTCATGTTCATACCATAATCCCCAAGGTTCTCACACTCATACGTTTTAATAACTGAGTAAACGTAAATTAACTTTTTACTGGCTTAGCAGAAGCACAGAAAGTAAAATTCTTATATGCATTGTATAAAAATAACAAGCATCAACCAATGTATTCCATCAGAGGAACTAGCATACAGTTTTCCCTGGTCACTTACTAACAGGATTAGGGAAATACCGGCTGTATGTAAAAAAATATATATTTTAGGGGTAGAATTATGTAAAAGTATTAGAAATAAACAGATGAAAACACTTAAGAGGCCTTATTACTTTTAAAATTAATTTTTTTCATATTACGACAAATATATTGATAATTTTAACCAACTTTTTGAAGTGAATAATACTTTTCGCCGAGTTCTAGGTAGTAACATAGCTATTTCATGCTTTCATTGCGTGCAGTCGAAAATAAGTTGATAAAACTAATTTTCCGCGTGAATTTTGTCAATTTCGAGTAGTTTTTGAAACAAAAATTATCAATGAAAATTTCAAACTGTAGGTTTCAAATATATACCAATAAATCCCAATAACCCTGTTATAGGTAGTAACATCAATAATATGTTAAGAAACATGTTTAATCATAGAGAAAAATGTCTAAACAATCAGCATTTTAAAAGGAATAAGGCCTCTTAAACCACGTTCGTCTTTCAGCAGTGAGTATAAACTGACATACGTTTCGCTCTGACACCTTCCGATGAGATATTATTTTAGGATAATCACACAACCCTAATCTAACTTAGCTCATTTCGCAATATGGTTATATTGCGTAAAATAACACCTACAGTAAAATAGATATGTATTCGCTTAACGAAAACTCGTTTTCGGAGTTATGAAAATTCGAAGTAGTGAACGTACAAATGAATTTTTGGGTTTTTTGATTGATCAGACATCAAATGGTCGACTTTACAGTGCTAGAAGCACTAGATAAAAATTCCGAAGTTTCATTTATCCGATACCATCAATATTCCGAATTTTAAAAAGAAATAACGCGAAGCGGTCTTTGTTTCCATGGATCATATGTTACATAACTAGATACTATAATTAGGTGAGGTTAGGGTTATATGATATCCCGGTTAAAGTTTACTTACTACCAGGTGGCCTGTGTGCTCGCTTGTCTCCACAACCTCATACTTAAACCCTCGATAGCCACCGCCTCGTTAGTTTAACATCTAAAAAGAAAAACTTTAACATCTAAAAACAAGTAGGTAGTTACTGTGTTGTAATACGGTTGAAAAAAGTAAGTCGATCACCTGTCGTACGATTCAACATCACCCGTCTCGCTCACATGGAATTGGAGGGAAAAAGACTAGCATACCAGACCAGCAAATCAGCGGCGCGGCGAGCGCTTGAGCGAGAGTTTCAAGCGCCACGGGCATACGGAGTGAGCGAGACACACGTACCGCGCACCGCTGTCGCACTAAATCGTGGCATCTCCGTTAGTCGCGCGACAAAGGGTCCTGTCACTGTTATTAGAGTTGCTGTTAAAAAAAACCCTCCTGGCCATTAGGCCTACATACATAGCCACATTTAGTGGCTAATGTATGCAGTAATGAGATACATTTCAAATTCGGAAATAATTAGCAATTCCAAAGAGATGGTTTACATGCGCGCGGATTAATTGCCGTGTTATAATACTCACGTAACTCAAATTAGATACAAATCAGCTTGCGCAAGAGTGCTAACGCGCACTTTCTATTTGTTTTGTGCATACAAAAGGATTTGTGTGATTTATTCATATATCATGTGACAGGTTTCATAATTACTCGTACATAGTTATTCATTTAACACTATGCCATATGAATAATGCGGAAAAACGCAGCGAGCGGAAAATTAAATTTACGGAATGGCTACGACTTCGGTCTTAGCGGTGCGCGGTACGTGTGTCTCGCTCACTCGTAGGGCCGCCGCACTCGGATCTCTCGCTCAACCGCTGGCCGCGCCGCTTGTCGCCGAAAGTCGTGGCATGTCCGTTCGTGTCGCCGCTGGAAAACTATATATATCAAGTACATTTTATTCAATAAAGTGGATACAATACAAATACAATAAATTATCGTAAAAATAACATTCAGTCGATGTGTGGGAGGGCAGCACCGTCGTCGATTTCGAAAAACTATATATACTTACAATTTACAGTCAATAGTATTAATTAGAAGCGTTTGAAAATAGGTATGTATATTTAAATATCTCAAATTTCGTCAAAATTATCTTCCACATCCTACGGTCTATTTGAGTATCCTGTCCCATATCGTGGTATCACTTATCATTCCGCAGCGGTCAACGACCTGTGATGAAACCCCATATGTGGCCACGTTAGCCAACGTAACCAACATACATCTTGGGCCTGTGATGGTTGCGTTTATCACGTGATAAATAAGTGACAAAGGATCTGTTCGAAAACGTGACGGGTGCTTCGCCACTTATTTATCGCATGAAAAAAGCAACCATCATAGGCCCGCGGTATGTTCCATTCCAGCAGAGAGTATAGAATTCATAGCGTAGGATGGCCACCCACCCGCAAGGTGGATCTGGTTAGGGTTGCGGGGGCTGGTTGGATGCGGGTGGCTACTATCCCGCCTATGTGGAAGTCTATTGAGGAGGCCTGTGTCCAACAGTGGACGCCCTTTGGCTGAAATGATGAGGTAACACACAAAACATTGGCAAATTGAAATATAGTACGAAAGATGATGTAGGGAAAAAACTTAATTGTTCCCTTGTATAGTGCATTGAAGAACTCTAAGAAAAATATGTGCCGTTGGAAAGTATCAATCAATTCTAGTCATTCTCAATACATTTTACATTAGAAAACTCCTGTGAGTCTCAGAGATATTAAAATATCTCTCTACCGATCTAGACTGATCGGCGCTCTTAATGATGAATCGCGAACCGATTCGAAACATGTCGAGTGATAGACTTGAACGACATCAGTAAACCCGTTTCATATTTAGGTATTTTAATACTCTATATATATATTTTATTTTGGGAAATACAGTAACGAGATCTAGTAATACAGCTTTGCTCATAGACAATTATCTGTTTTATACATAATATTAACTCCATTAATTTCATACTCTCCGGTCCCATTCCTCGCTGCACGTGCAGTTATTACAGCCTGGCTGTTTAGTGAACGTCCTTTGCCATAATTATCGTAATTAAAAAGGTAAAGCGGCATAGTCTAGATTGCTTATGGTAGCTTGATCGTTGCATGGCGACTAATAACCCCTGAAATTACGCAAGCTAGGAATGTAAACAAACATTTAGTTACCATATGTTTAAATATTACGTAAATTTTATTAAAACTTAGCCTTTCTATTGTACCTATAGGTCTGAGGTCTTAGCAACAAGCTTAAATATACTTTACAACGGAGATCTTGGAATACGATATAATAGCGGGGTCAGTCACCTCAATCACCTTTGGTAGTGAAGAAAGTTATTCTATTTAGTTTTTCAGGTAGTATTTTTAACACCCATTATCACTTTCTTTAAAAAAGTGATTTGAATTTATTTAGTGATGTCCTCTTGATGATATATCCGCTGTGTTTCTTCAAACATTTAATTTTGATTTCAAGCTTTATTACATCGTTTGAGGACGATTACAGAAAAAAACATTATCTAACATAACCCTTTTTTTAGCGTGATCCAGTACAACGTATTAGGATAGTCATAGCTGACTATGACCTCAAAAACGTACAAAAATACTTGGAATCAAGCATAACTAAGGCAAGAAATGAGCAAGCTAGAAACCTAGCTTGCTCATTTAGCTCTAGTTTCAAAAACCCAACGAATGAACTCAAAAGAATATCCGAGTTTAAGGGAAAGCTCGGACATTCTTTTGTTCCCATCTCTTCAACTTGCAAATTCCCAGCAAGCTTGCAAATAGAACAAAAAGAGCAAGGTCCGGTCCAACGAACTGCGCCAAGTGTCGCCCTGCACGTGTGCTGCATACAAGTGCATCTCGTCGTTTAAGGCTGCCTATCCACTGAGGCGGAGAAATTAACCAATCAGGTTGCGTCTGTGTGAAGCCTGAAAGTAGACGATTTAAATCTAACTGGGCTCCACACTACTCGCGAAGTCGACCTAAGTTGGGCGAATATGATAAATGTGGAGAAGCAACTTCGCGATAGTGTAGTGTACTAAGTAGGGAAGAAATGTGATTGGTCCATTTTACACAGCTCTGCTTCTGTGGCCAGGCAACCTAAAGCCCTTAAAATACAGCCACGCAGTGCGATTAGATCTAAGCTCAGACCATCTTGTTACAAAACTGTTGGTGGTCGTTTGATATCTTGATTCAGTTTATGGGCTTCTGGGCTCGTATTTTTGTTGTTGTTCTGCTGAGGGGATGAGTATGTATTTTGAAACTACATATATTATTTTCTTTCGCCTTGGGAGGTTGCAACAAGATAATGAATACCACTGCTTAAAAAACACCTCTTGAATAACTGTCCGAAAGTTTTAATTTGAGTGTTATTTGTGAAGAATTATCAACCAATGTTTTTTGTTGTCTCTTTGTTTTACTTTTATTTAACTTGAGTGATACAACTGACAAAGGTCATATTCAGCCACGACACCGCAAGAACATGACAACTTTTGTAAAATATTTTATGAAGACTTAAGCTGCATCTGATTCAGCCATGACGTCACCGGCGACATTCCTCTGTTTCACAAGACGGAACTATGCATTAGGTAATCGGTGAAACGATATGAGATGACTTTTATTAGAAACTGGCCGGCGCGTGCGCGGTCTCTTGAATTTGTAATGGCTGCTTATGAGCTTAAAGGCCTATAAATTGCCATTGAGATAAAGTGTGTCCTTTTTTTGCAATATTACGTGAGGTAGGTTCAAGCGAAACATTTGGTAAATACGCTGTTTAGTATTCCAAGTATATTGAAGTGATGAATTGATGATGATGTTAATTCTAACAAAAGTGACCACGAGGTATGTTATTTTTTGGACTCATCATCATCACATATTTAAGAGCTAGGCTCTTGTCGGTGGAGTAATTTCCAGCGCATCTACACTCCGCTTTTCTTTTACTTCTTTATAACTATGATGAAGCATATTTTTTTTCTTTTATTTGCTCCATATATGTCCTTCTTGGTCTTCCTCTTTTCCTTTTCCCTTCTATTATCACCTTGATTTCGTTATCGTGACATATGACATGACCTAACATCTTCCCTCTCCTATTTTCAATCATGTTCAACCAAGTTGGACTCATAATATTAGTAATTTTTTTAACTCATAATATATATAGCTTTTTTGGACTCATAATAGTTATGTACGTTTTTTTGGTCTGATATTGTCTTAGCTAATATCTTGCTCAGCTTCATCAAAGGTACAAAGTATACACTCACGGGTTCTAGCAAGCTTTGGAGTTAAGCTAAATTCCCATAGATCTACCTCCCAATCCAAAACTGGAACTGTAAGGCTTTCTGAAAGAATGTTTTTTCATCAAAATATAATATTGTTTCTCAACCACTGGTACTGACGGTGCTGACATCGACCTCAAACAACTCGCTTTATCCTTGTTTATGTTGCCGCAACTCCAACGCATTTCACACTTCTCTGAAGGAACTCTGGTTTTTCCTTATTGAATGAGTCTTTGCCCTTTCCTTTTGTTTGCAGTGTTTAATGCTGTATCAATATAATATCTTGACTTTAGTGAACATTATAAACGATATTATCACCTATAAGCTAGATTTGGCCTGTATCAATGAAGGTAAGGGCTATGAATTAGAGATGACCTTCACCTACTGTATGATTGCCTGTAATTTTTAGGCAACCCATCCCTATATATATTTTGAAACAAACTGAAGATATAGATTTTTTTTTCATCCATTTAACTCATCTTAGACTATAATTACTAGCAAGACGTATACACTCAATATATTTTGGATACCGGTTTCAATAACATTGCTATAAAATTCTGTTTTTATACCCATATCCAGTTTATTGCCATAAATAACGATTGCTATTGACTATTATGGCAATAAATAATCTTGTGTTATTGTATTGTGATTGAATTTTCGGTGATTATTGCGAACGGCGCCATCATTGTCGTCACAAGAGTTAATTATAATATATTTGCTATTTTTAATATCAAAACTTGTACCTTTATGTACAAGTTGTCCTGATAGGTCCCTCGATTTTGCCGATGAAGGTTTTGTTTCATAGAATTTTAATTTTGTTTAAAACTGTTTTCCCAAGCTGAAGTCATAAAGTTTTCTGAAATTAGTATGTACTATATTTCATTAAACATATATAATTATAGAGTAAATGCCTTTTATGAAACACGTGTCGATAAAATAATGGTAAACAATGCATGAGCGGATTGCGATGCTTTGGTACGGTACATTGCACAATGCGCATTATACAGTAGGTATTATGTGTTTTATGTCTATTGCTTTCTCTACTATAACCTAAAATAATTCAGTAATGCCAAAACAAAATAACTTTTTTTGTCAATTTATGCGGTTAATGCCGTGACATAACCTCGACATAATTTGTTAAAGCGCTTTCTACCTAAATGCAATTTAATAAAATTATTCTAGAGAAGTTCGATGTCCGTCACGAGTATTTGTCAATAAGTACTATACTTATTGACACCACCAGGACACCGTGAAATGTGCTTGTGATTCTATGCAGAGGGCAGGCCGCTCCAACGGGAGGGATCGGTAGGCTGAAGTGGGACGTGAAATGTCACATTATGCAGCTCGAACGAATCGCAAACATCGCATTTTAATGACACTTGAAGGCGACATGCCTGATATATACCTAAGACATCGCTTATTTAGCGATATCACGAATTACACTCGAATTAGCGCCCAGGTACTCTACTGGGACGCTACATGTGCCTAGTTGGCAGTGGTAGCCACATCTAAAGGACGAAGAGGAACACAGCTATAGTTACCTAAAAAAGATGGATCATGTCCAATTTTTTTAACCGTATCATATACAGATATAAAAATTTAATAATGACAGCAAACACAAAACATTCGTATAAGTATTCAAAGTTAATTAAAATTTAGTACTTAAACTTAGATATGTTTGGTAATACCAGACTTTTGCCACATAATGCATCCGTTTAAAATTACCCAAAAACATTGAAGGTAGGTAAAATACCTACGTTTATTTTTCCACTGGTTTAATTACCGTAAATTCAAATGACTGTTTTTTTTAATAGTCACAGGAAAACAATGTTTATAGTTGTGCATAAGATATCTTACTTTTTACACAGGAAGCCATATAAATAATCTCCAAGTCTTAAGAAAAGCAAACAATCGTGTATACTTACTTATAAACGCTTACGAAACCTCGCAAACCTCAGGCTCAGATAAACTTGCATGTTTACGACATTTTTGACATTCCTCATTGTTTCCGAGATTAACTGATACGGGGTAATTGCACGCGCGCAGGTAAAAGGAGAATCTCAAGTAAAATCTATACAATTATAATTTCTTTGCACAAAAGATTAGCATTGCGATTCAGCGCGGAATGTCGGTTTCATGAGCATTCTACCGCAAGCTAAGGGAAAGCTTATAGGTTAAATAGGTGATTACTTAAGTAGTTTTATAAATACTATAAAGCTTTAATAATTAGCAATAACAATAATACGGAACTTCAAATACTAACAATTTTTTTTTATTTAACAATGTTTTTTTAATTAAAATAAGTATAAAACGGGTTTACTCGCGTCGTTCCAGACGAATATATATAGCCGACATTGTTTCGAATCGTTTCGTGACTCTTAGTCAGCAGCGCAGCAGAATACAGATCTGGATCATTGACAGAGCGAGGGCACACAGTTTGTGCAACCAGCTACATCCTTCCTAGTCTAACCTTAGTTAAGAAATGGAGAACAATTTGAAAAACATATTTAAAAAAAGATTGGTTAAAGTCTTACTTGTCTTTTTGACCCTGCGAAAACTACTGTTTCCGAATAAGATTTTTGAATTTTGTAATGAAATTTTGCCAACAACAATGTCTACTTGTTGTACTTGTGGCTGTCAAGGTTTAGCATTGCCGTTGCCACGTTTTTTTCCATAAACCAACAAATCATTCATCGTGATTTATCGAGCTCGAAGCCATTGCGTTTTTAAATTACACCATACAAATGATAAGAGTTATCGATCTGGCGGAGAATAAACGTTAAAGTTGTGGTCGGCGGAGGGTATCGCGATAAACACTTTATTAGTGCTCGTAATGGAATAAGACCTGCGAAGTCCTTCAACATGGCTGAGATAACTATAAAAATTGGGCAAGTGCGAGTCCGACTCGCGCATGAAGGGTTCCGTACCATAATCTATAACAAGTTTGTTGTATGGGAGCCCCCCTTAAATATTTATTTTATTTAATTTTTAGTATTTGTTGTTGTAGCGGCAATAGAAATACATCATCTGTGAAAATTTCGACTGTCTAGCTATCACCGTTCTTTAGATACAGCCTGGTGACAGACGGACGGACGGACGGACGGACAGCGAAGTCTCAGTAATAGGGTCCCGTTTTTACCCTTTGGGTACGGAACCCTAAAAAGTATCACGTATCAAAAATATTCTAGAATGTGGGTTTATTGTCATGTTTGTGCTGGAGGTGCTTTAACGTTGACAGAAATGCGCGGCCAAAACATCTACTAAAATTATAAGTTCAATAATATGTATTTTCTTCGGTTTCCGCCACTACTTTAGTCAGGGAGGTTCAAATAATTAATATACGCCATATAATCCGTTTAAATTGTTTTATTTAAATTATTTCAAGTTCAATGCTGAATTAGTGGTAAAATTCTTGAGTAGGCTTGCGCGATTTATTGTCTAACGATACCTGTCATTTCGTTTCGGCTTTTATCCTTACAATGCGATCACTGTTACCTTTATTCTGCTCACACAATACGCGGTATTTAAAAACAATCGCCCATGTGTGCTTTACAGTTGCATATAGCATCGACGATTATAGTTTACATCGATATCGTGTTTTTATCAAGGCAAGCCCCTTGAACTGACTCACCTCTGACGTCCACAGTCGGTTTACAAAGCCGCCATCCTTTTTGAGAACGACTTATATTATTTGAGATACAATGGCATATATGCCTTTATTTTATTGATTCTGAATAGTATTTAAACAGCCCGATCAGCAGAAATGTAATGATATAATTTCCAAGGATTCGATATAGATTCAAATCATTGTCATGATCATCATGTTTAACGAGCATGCTACGGAAACGGTTGAGCGAGAGTTCCGAGAGTGGCGATCATACGAGTGAGCGAGATACGCTTACCACTCACCGCTGCCGCTGGCGCGCAAGTCGTGGCCGGTCCGTAAGGCGATTTTGGCCGATGCGGAAGACGCAGGCGTCGTAGTTTTGAGCCCTTTATGGCAGGGATGCAGTTAACGCAACAACATCGTAAAGCCTTTACAGTGTTGCTAGCTTTAACTACATTTTTTTACAGCTTTTTGTATCGGCATATCAAGTACATACATCAGACAGAAACTGTGTTCGAAGGACCAGACAATATAACAGCTTCTTTCTGATTGTGATTGCAGATATTATATAGTATCGATAATATCGCAATACTATGAGTAGTCCATGGGGTCTATGGAAGGTTGCGTTTAGGTATACAAAGCATTTAGACTCACACTTTGTGAAAACGTGACGGATGCTTTGTCACTTATTTATCGCGTGATAAAAGCAACCATTATAGGCCCGCTGGTTACAATGCTGGTTGAAAAGCCATATACTTTTCAACCAGCATTGCCACATAGCGACAAAGTGTTACCTTTTGCTTGAAAACGTCACAGTATCACAGATGTCCGCGCTCAACTTAATTCGAATAACGTCGCCATCCAAAGTGCATCTTTGAGGTGTATCCTATTTCCAGAACGCCGTTCACATTTTACAGAGACCACACATATGCGTGCATATGAATACGCAATCTCCGGCTTCGGCAAACGCGGAACAATCCACTTCGCATACTTTATGCCGTAAAAGCCGTTTAACCTCCTAACCCTCCCATCCTATCAGCCAACACCCGTCCCTGTCACCATCAACACCCGTCTAATTCTCGTAAACTCACAAAGGTGCCGCAAATTGATTTTCCTAATTTTCGTTATCTCCATGTACGTAATCGGTGATAAAGCTGGCTATCTTGATGCAATCCGTTAAGAGATAAATTTTGTGCGTTCGGCTGGCTAAAGCGGTAATAATGGCGGATTTTGTGACGATACGGCTGGAATGTGACGTCCGCTGAAAGGGCTTATCAATTGAGTTATTGTAATTATAGAGTCGTAAGTTCTATTTATAATGTCAACCCATACAATTATTGAGCATGCTTAGAACTTTGTCGTTTGGAAGATATTTTAGATGAATTAGCGCAACGTGCAGCGACTTCGTTTGGCGCATGACTCAACATACTTAATCCGTTTTGGTGAATGAAATGAAATAGAATAGAATAGAAAAAGCGTTATTCAAGATAACACATCATTACAATTTACAATATTACGTACCTAAGTATTAAAGACAGTGTACAAGAGATGTGCACCCGAAATGGTCTCCACTCAGCAATGCTGTTGGCTTTGCTAGGTAGCAATGCCCACGGCGCTGGTTTTCGTGGTGCTGAAATGAAATATTTTATTCAGTAAGTAGGCCACAAGGGCACTTACATATAAGTCATATTGTGAATCTACCGGCATTTCCCAAGGGGAGACCTGTTGAGAAGGAAGCCGAAAGAAACTGGAAGCACGTCATTCATTAAAGGGAAGGAGACAATATGTCGCGCAACTACTAGTTGTGCTAGCGGTGATGAGACCTAATTCGGTTAGCATTCACATATCGCCTGGTGATAACCAAAACTTACTAAAATTCCTGTCAATGCTCTTTAAAACCTCGTATCTAGTAAGTAAATTGACACTGAATTACGAGCTTTGTTTGAAGTATGTATTTGTTACTTAGTGAATTTTAGTTGTCATCGATTTTAGCCATGTATCGGTTGATTTGAACTGCACGATGTGTCATGTGATACACGATGTATTAATTAAGGTCTTAAAACATTGTATATCGCCAAAGTAAATATAATTTCGGACAGTTATCATAATCAATATCTAATTTTGTCCTTGACTTATAAGCGCCACTTAATCTTTTGATATAAATGAAATATCAGATTATTTTCGAAGTGCAATAGTTTGTGCGTTTCGTTATAGATAAAGATCTAATCTCATAAGGTGGTGTAATGTAACCATTGTGTGTGATCGTGCGGTTCTCATTTCGTTCACGCAATATTATTTCATGTGATTCTGATTTTTATAAAAATATTATATTTACTACGCTTTGTCCGTATTTCAATTGATATAAATTATGATATAATGTGTGCAAAATCAAGACGGTTTCCATATAAGTAATGTTACTGTGGTTAGTAAGTTTTCGTCATGAGTACCTAATAATAAAAACAAATAAATATCAGACAACCTCACACAAATCTATCTAGTCCCAAATTAAGCTCAAGAAGGCTTGTGTTATGGGTACTAGACGACGATTATACATACTTATATAGATAAATATATACTTAAATACATAGAACAACCATGACCCAAGCACAAAATATTCGAGTTCATCACACAGATATTTGCCCTGGCCGGGATTCGAACCCGGGACCGCCGGCTCAGTAGGCAGGTCTCTACAAACCGAGCCAACCGCGTCGTCAAAATAATGATAATATGTTCATAAACTTTCGTATTTTTAATATAAGTACGTCTTTCTATAATTTTTTTCTTTTGACACATGGTAGAAACACTGCGTAACTGCAGAGAAAAGCGACGCTTATGCCATACTTTTAAATTTATATCTTACTTATTATTACCGTGAAGAATACTAATTTATGTTGATGTCCTTGCTATGCATTTGCATAGATAGTTATGTGATAAGTATTACTAATATTTGCCCATTAAATTGGCAGGCCCAATTGATGTTACTGTAAACAAATCGTAAATAATTCTCCAATTAGCTACAAATGAGGGCTATCGGCGATAAGGAAGCTATTGATCGGTGTCCTGCAGCGGACGAACCGTTATATCGGGAATCAAATTTTATATTGGAGATAAAATAGCTGTATAGTTGCGTTGCGTGTTCCTGCTAAAGGAATATAAAAGGTATACTTGATGTTAAGGTACAGGATTTTAACCGTCTTCACTAAGAAGGAGGAAATTTTAAATAGTTGTTTACTTACAAGTTTTTTAATACTAATACTTACCTCCATCGTTTTCGGATGTTTGTTTCACGGTTAAGTATTTCGAAAACCGCCCTTGCGCCCTACTTCGATTGTCAGAGGTAATTTTAGAAGGTTCAGAGTAAAATTGAGAAAAGCTGGCTTACAGTTTTTATGGAGAAATACTTTGGAAAAGCATTCAACCAAGTGTCTCCAAATATTCGTAGTCTGCCGTCCAACGATGGTCTAGGGGAGTGCCTTAGGTGCCCAATTAAAAGGGATCTGAATATTGTTTCCTATTTAATAATATTTTTGATACTAAGGCGGTTATCATACTGCCGCCGCATCCCGCTGCGAAGTGCGGTTTTTTTATTTGTACTGTAGAACCTTCTTTGTACAAAAGAACCGCATGGTGCAACACATCGACTCCGCATCTCCGTGCGGACGATTTTGTAGTGCCGTCCGCACGTCGCAGCGGGTTGCGGCGCCAGTTGGATAACTGCCTAAAGCCTGTTTCTTTTTTGGTGGCAAATAAGCGTACGGCCCACTTGAAGGTATGCGATTACTGTAGCCTATAGACGCTAGCAACTTTAAGGGGATCCGAACACCTCTTGCCAACCCCTTAAATAAAGTACACTCCTTTTTTGGAGAACTCTATAGCCTGAGTGTTCGCGGGAGAACAGTTCCTCTCCAAATCTTGGCTTTCTTCATGTGCAAGAGTCCTCAACCTACATTTGCTTTGTTCCAGGTGTCTCCCGAGGTCCGCATGGCGCTACCGCTGCCCCGCGCACCCGACCCGGTGCTGGCGGCCTACTGGGCGGAGTACGAGGACCTGTGCCGGCAGATCAGCTCGGCGCTGCCGACGGATGACGACGACAATCTATACGAAGGTAAGTGAGGGCTATAGTAGACCCTGGCTTCTACCGTCATGCTATTGGCGAGAAATAAGACAGCGCATTCTGCTCTGTGTTGCCCAATGACCTAATTGACACCACGCTATTGAGGGCATATCTTTGGTATAAGTAGTTATGTTTCTGTTTAGTCCTATGGTTGACTGGTATATTGCTTTATTGCATTAAGTCCGCCATTTGTACTTTTACTTTTATATTTTGAGCAATGAAGTTTAAATAAATATCTCAAATACTGCTGCAAGTCTTTTTTCAGGTATCATCGAACATACCTTACCAAGACACCTTGTCTTGTTAGGTCACGTCTTTTGTTCGCGTTTTTTTTTCTCTGTCATAGCCCGACTCTCTTTGTCCTCTCTCTTGTTAGAGCGGGAGCTAAGTCAGATTGACTCGGTTCAGTCTATTCACGACTGGTCTTCGTGATGGACTAGGCAATAGTTCATGCACCCAGTGCGCCTACGTCACCCTTCCCGAATCACTCCCGTGGCGCGGAGATAATCCGTTATACCACCGCACGGTTATACTCCCACACCAAGTCCGACTACTGGTAGTGAGGGCTAACCAGCCCTGATACAGTTCAGGTCACGTAAAAAAACGTCTTTTGTGGGGAATTTCCGGGTGATTTTCCATCACCTACATACCACGATACTAATAAGAGTTTTATTATTTGACATCAATTCATCGTATTAACTGTACATGCCACGTCTTCAATCACATCATTAGGACCGTATATTTCTACAAGAAAATATCTAGATTGTTCCCTTTCACATTCACAATAAAAGGCAAACAGATATATGATAATTTCGTTGTTTAATGTTGATCAGCTGATTACCGCAGTATACACATAATTATGAAATTAAGATAGCGTTGTGTCCGATAAGATACGACACAAAAGGGAATTAAAACTACAAGCAAATATTTACGTCTCGTTGTCGAGAATGGCGCAGTATTCTCATTCATAATAAGTATTTATTTTAAATAGTAATGTGCTCCATTATTATCATGTGTTTCATACATTGAAACTACATCAACATCACCATCACAATTAAACTAAAGTAGACCAAAGTAACTTACTGCAAACGAACTAGATCAAAAGATTTAGTCTGTCCTGTAAGTCGCAGCATGTAATTTTTAACCGGTTACAGAAGGAGGAGGTTCTCAGTTTGTCGGGATGTTTTTATTTATGTGTGTTTTCCTATTACTCGAAAACGGCGCTCGACAACACCGATTGAAAATAGTACATTATTGTCGAAGCAAGGCATTTGCTGGCTGATTGAGTATTAATTTCCTTGACCTTGGGTGGGAGTCCGTCTAATTGAATACGAAGCCAGCAATTTCCCTTTCGACTGAGACAAATATGGCCGTTTTAGCTTTTTATTATTATTAATCCGTTTATCGCGGCTCGAAGCTTGTGCCAGTATCAGTTTTTTTGGTTTATAACCAATGCATGACTTCCGTGTTCAATGTAAATAAAACTTGTCTAAAAATAAAAAATAAAACATGAGATGAAATGAACATGAACAAAGATGGCCGATGAATCCTTTAGCTTTTTAAAAGGTTTGTACCTTGACAAATGGAATTTCAACTGTCGAGCAAACAGAGTCGGCAAGGTTTTTTTTAATTTTTGACTGACCATAAACTATGCACATGGCGTCTTGATTTTATATCAATAAAGTCAATATTCCAGCCCGTTTGAGAAAATGATTTTTTTTGTTGTTTGAATGGGTATATTTTCTAGTTGGCCGCGTTGTTACCTCGTTGTTGGTCAGGATATTCATGACGATAGGATCCTGGAGAAATCGTAGAAACTGTATACTTTTTTAAGCACACCTAAGTACAGGACTGTCGGCATTTTATAAACTCGTTCAGCTACTCTCGGAAATACGATTAATAATCTTTGAAGTCGGGGTATTTTTTGTTAAAAAGATTTGTAATCCATACTAATCCATACTAATATAATATTATAAATGCGAAAGTGTGTCTGTCTGTCTGTCTGTCTGTCTGTCTGTCTGTCTGTCTGTTACCTCTTCACGCTTAAACCGCTGAACCGATTTAGATGAAATTTGGTATATAGATAGTTTCAGTCCCGGGGAAGGACATAGGATACTTTTCATCCCGAATAAATGTAGTGTTCCCGTGGGATGAGCGGGTAACACCGCGGGGCACAGCTAGTATGAAATGAACACAAATACACAAACATAATGTATTAAGTAACATTACATCAACGCAATGAACTGTCATACTAACAATTTTTTTTAAAAGTTGACCTGTTGAGCAACGACACCTGACCAACCTTCCTACGGAAAAGATTTACTTGACATTTCACCGAATACCAGTTTTTTCTGAATGGACGTCGAAATGCCTTTATTTCCTGTCACGATTTTCGCAACACTTGTCTTGACTTTCTCAGAATGTCACGCCGGGTCAGGCGCTGTTTACTCTGATTCTCGGTCCTTTTCACTCTCTATGAATTACAGATAGGAGGGAACGGGAAAACAGTTTACCTGGGCTCTTTAATTCAGTAATAACGATTGTACAAGGTTGCATAAGATAATATTATAAGTACAAGGGTTAGCAACCTTTCAAATAAAAATATCTAGTCCCGAATCAAGGTCAAGAAGGCTTGTGTTTTAATGACATTATATATCCAAAATAACACCACTTTATTAACTTTAGCGAATAGGTACTTTATTTAATGGCAACTGACATATCACACTCATATCACCGACATATCGTCGTTAATGTATCTATGTATTCAAGTGTCCATGTGTCTGTTCGTATTATTAATTAGACAGTAGGCTTGATTGATGTGGTTTAAAGTTTTAGCAATGTTTACAATACAATACAAATACTCCAGACAAACTACAGTAAGCGGAAAATGATGAAACCATAACACTAAAAAAATAAAAAGCAATAATCATACAATAATAATTTGTAGTGTTTTAATCCCATAAACTTGTTATGTATTACCTATGTTATCTTTTTGACTCATAATAAATAAATCATACAAAATAATAAGTACTGAAAATCAGAATCAATCAGGTGGCACATTTTTTAAAATTTATAACTGTGGTCAAAGCACTTTCGACACAACATGCCGTTTAAAACCAAGGTGCGTACACACTTGCCGACTCGTTTACATTTCAAATTAAGGCGTGTTCACACCGGCGGACTGGTTTGGTTGCCGCAACCAAGGTTGCCGACGACACCTAGATGCCACCTCTGTAATTACTCACATTTTCGCAATCATTTAATAAGTGTAGTTTATACAGTTTTCGACATTTTTCCTTGACGTTTAATTTAGAGGTTAAGGAGTATTTAATTTTACAATTATGTATGCAATAAAAATGTGCTGATTAATTTATCTAAGGATCATTCGTATGCTGAATTCCAATGGATTGGATAGTGATTAGATGAGTTATTAGTCTTCATATAAATTAATCAAATAAATAAGTTTGCATAAATTTAGGCTAACCTTCGGATAAATTGTCAACAAGATGTGTAAGGTTTATTATTACACTAGGCAGAAACAAAAGTAATTTCATCTTGGATGAAGTACCTATGGATTCGACATATGCGTATACCCGAAAGGGACAGCAGCAAAGTACATGACTAACACAGGGTTACCAGGTTCCAAATAATTCTCCCGTTTTTCCAGTGCTAGTTGTTAGGCTAACAACTAGCTAACAATGTTAGCGGTGTGAATTAGTTTTAAATGTATTATTATATTGTATGGGACAAATTATAAAATAATTACAATAAAAATTTACAAAAAAAACTGTCAAATTGTAATGGTAAAATATATTTATTTACATAAATTTAATTACAATTTCGAGAGCGCAGCAAGATAGCCCATAGGAGGCATGAGGCAAGATGTTTACTGTCCTTTTAAACAAAATTGTCGTGAACATATACAAGCATTTTTGTTTGGTTCCCAATTCGATCGTCCTGTTGCACGTATCCAACATTGAAGTAAAGCAGGATCATGTTTTGGAAATCTAAAACAAAAATATATATTTGTAAAACTCCATGAGTTAAGGGTAATTTACCAATTCTTATACTGGTATCCCTTAAAATCGAATAAAGCAGACAAATTAAAAAGCAGTATAAAAACGCGGCGGAACGTCAAGTAAAGGTGAAGAAAAAGAGTAAAGACTACTGACACTGACAAGACGTAAAGACTATTGAATTCGTAGGGGTAATACCTAAAAATAAGATATTACAAAATGAGATTTTAAGCAGATTTCTGATGTTTTAATATGATTTTGCTGTGCTATTTATCGTATAAATAATTATTAAATATATATTTGCAGAAATCAAGCAAAAGCAAAGTCGAAACATCGCACTTACCTATGAAAGCTTATATTTTCACTTTTTTGGCCGGTGTCGCTTTTACAGCCAATTATGGAGCAACGCACCATTGTTTTACAAATCTATAGCTAATAGCACTCACTATTATTCATATATAAACTTACGAAATGTAAAATTATTCACAATATTCGTTGTTTTATAGTAGGCTACAACGCACATTTGAACTGCCCGGCAGTATTTAGCGGAGCTCTGTCAATTTGACAATCATCCGCTAAACAAAAAAAAGCGGAACTCTGATAAGGACAAAACATCTTGTCTATGTCTCTGTCGCTCTTAACGGTTTCTGTAAATAGTTGTCCCGTTCCCTCCTGGTATTATTATTTGCTTGTCATGTCCAGAGGTTACTTGGTCCATGAATTTCATCGTCATTGATGACGTCCGTGAGGTTGGTAACAATTTGAATTGAATTGAATTGAACAAAAAATGGCGGGAGGGGACTGAAAAAACGGGCGGTAAAACCTGAAACTTGACTGAGAGATTTGAAAATTTGGATGGAGTTGAGATTGAGACATGAGTTTGATCCGACTAGTTTTATTTTGCGAGCTGGTTTAAATCTAGAATTTTGTACTGTTTAAACGATTTAAGAAATTTATGTTTAAATATAAGTTGAAGGAAGGATCCGGTGTTTTTATTTCAGAGGTTACTTACAGATGTAATTTTTAATTCCAGAATCCATTCCATAACACACTCACACACACACTAGGGTTTATTAGTGCTTATTCTGTGCCTTTGGAAACATGCAAACGCGAAGCGCTCTCTCAAGTAAAAGCATAATATCAGGCTTTTTTGTCCTAAAGTCTATGTTAAACAAAATCTCCATGTTATAAAGTTATAAGTAATTGTTATTTTACACCCACAACCTCTTTAATTGGACGCAAATAATGCAGCAAAGTGATTATTACAGCGCAGTAAAATATTTCGTAATTCGTAAAAAATTTAATGATGAGGTATTAATTTCTGCTTTGTGACTTTTTTCTGTGAATCATTGTTATGCCAAATGTGATGACCTTCGTAAAATATTATGTTGATTTATTTGATGTGTAGGTTAATTGACTGGGTTATTGAAATTAGATTCTATAATGAATTATTAATCTTCAAGTACTTACCTTTTATGTTTGACGACGCAGTGGTAAAGCAGGTGCCTACTGATCTGGCGAGGCGGTTCTGGGTTTGAATCTCGAATATTTGTGTGATGAACTCGAATATTTTTGCCTGGGTCATGGATGTTCTATGTATTTATGTATTTCGTCACCTAGTACCCATCAAGACAAGCCTTCTTGAGCTTAATTGGGACTAGGTTGATTTGGGTGAGGTTGTCTGAAGTATTCTACTATGTATCAAAATTTGTCAATGTCGATCAATCCTCACATTATAAATGGGCTGTTTCTTTTGAATCATGAACCCATGATACCCTTAGGTATAAGGGGAATGCATTTTACAGATGATTAAATATTTTATACGGCATTTGTGATGTTGATGTGGTTTGATATTCGAGAGTATGCGACAGACAGACGTTGCGTGTGCGCTGACAGATCGCATGCGAGCCGCGATCGGAATCAGAAGAAAGTGGAAGTCCCATCCATTTCCCGCCACTGAGGAAACATGAACAATGGATCGATAATAATAGCATTATCATTAATTTTATTTACGACCAGTTCTTTGCTGGTGTTGCTTATGTGTTGGTGTTTATCTTTTGGGACGTTCGAAACCGATCTTTCAGAGATCAAACCTGGCTTGCCCAAACAATTTTTAAGTGAAATAAGGACACGCCAGGAAGCATACTGAATGATAATTTCTTTTGGAAGTCGAATGGACAACGCGTTTGGCGCAGTTTGTAGACACCTGCCTACTGAGCCGGCGGTCCAGGGTTCGAATCCCGGCCGGGGCAAATATTTGTCTGATGAACTCGAATACTTGTTCCTGGGTCATGGGTGTTATCTATATGTGTATTTATATATTATCGTCGTCTAGTACCCACATAGTACAGGCTTTGCTTAGTTTGGGACTAGTTCGATTTGTGTATGATTGTCCCTTATTATTTATTTATTTATTCGTTATATAATTTAAATCCAGTTATTTAATTGTTTTTTTTTTCGTTATAATAATTGCAATTGATCAGAATTAAATTATTGTTTATACACTTACGTGAAATTATCAGGAACGGCCCGACATGTTTCGAACTCGTATGGAGCTCTTCATCGGGGACTGCTACCCGTACACCGGCACGGTAACATCGTCACGTGAAATTGTCGGGCCTTTCCTGATACATGAGTGTAAACCGCTTAATACAATAATTAAATATGTCTCACGGTAGTCTTAATCAGATTATTGTTCAAAATTATTTGAACTGAATTATCTATCGCATTGACGCAAAGTTAGTCCGTTCAAGACCCAAAAATCCGCCCTCGGGCCTCGCTCTGAAACACATGAAGGTCAACATTTACACCATTTTTCACGAATGCACTGCGTTTTACAACCTTGCACTCGTTTTGGTGGAATTCCTCACGATTCCAATGTACCCAACAACAAAATGACATAAGTAACCCACTTTTTCCCACTTTTATATACTTTTATACATTTAGGGTGGTAACTCGTAAACCAACGGCGTCGAGTGCATTTGTTCGCACACTCATTTGCTGAGCTCGATTCTTTGAATTATTTTAATGCCGTTGGTGAGTTTCATTCGTACAAATAACTGAAATGTTTCCGTAGAAATTATATGTGTTAATTGCAATTGGCTGTTGCACACAATTTATCGGACTACGGTACGCGGACGAAGTTGCAAGCACCTCCTATAACTATAGTAACATATGTAATAAAATACTATGGATGGCTCTTTCACCGAATCTTCGCAAAACTCGTCTGAGATTTGTATTTTTCTGGTTGTTTGTGTAAAGTGGGACGGATTTGGTCGTGGGGCGTAGCGACGTGACCGACTGACGCTTATGACTATACAATACAAAACTTCTCTCAAAACGATTTATTTCACACCTGAAATACAGAGGAATAAAACGTGAAATACAATAAAAACATACACAACGTAAACAACATACGGTCTTATCGCAAAATAGCGATCTCTTCCAGGCAACCTGTTATGTACGAACGAATATGAAGCAAACACACGTTAGCACACGTCAGTTTTCTGTAGGCTGTAAGCATGGCCCGCGGTGCCTTGCTCCAACCCTAAGGGTGCGTCTCCACTGCACACTTGCAGAATAGACCAATCGCCTGAGTTGAACTCTGTATCTCAGCTCCACTTCACTTTTGTGATTGGTCCATTCTCCCCTTTAGGCGAGGCAGGTGATCCTCGTTTTCAATAAATTTCGTCTCAGCAGGTCATCTTCGCTTCCTGTAAATTCGAAGGATGTCATGTTCTTAGCTAGTCAATTTCTTAGTAGGTCATCTACGTTTAACAACTTTAACGTTATTTGCTTATCTCTGTTAATATAATTACAACTTCTACGGATAAAATACAAGGGGTACAAAAAGGTACCATAGAATTAGTTGCAAGCCTAGAGAATTTCGTTGAAATAGATTTTCCTAGACGATGACTAACCCAGAAAATTACGTCCTGAGAAATAGACCTACTTAGAAGATGACTAACCTAGAAAATTACGTCCTGCGAAATGGACCCACTTTGAAGATGACTATCCCAGAAAAATACGTCCTTCGAAATAGACGTAAAACTAACATGACGTTTCACTACATTGACTTTTGAAAACGCCCTGCCTCGCCTAAAAGGATTCTCCACGTCTCTACTCCCCTTCAGCGGAGACGTGCCCTAAATAGGACACCCACGACTACGCAACACCATTACCCAGTTCGCTTGACATTAACAATGACGCCTTCCTGCGTTATGCAACGCTTTGTCTCGATTGTGACCAATTGTGACGTCCGAAATGTCTCGGGATATGTCCCAACCCTACTATTAAGACAGGTACGGCGTGAAGGCTGCACATGCCATTGTTTTCCAGTTCTGTGTCTCCATGTGTCTCTTTTGTTATCCTTGCGAAGTTCTGTAGTATAATGTTTACGTAATTAGCCTAATATTGGCCGAGAGCAGTGCTGCTAAGCTCGTTTAAGTATTAACGAATCACACTAATATTATAAAGACAAAAGTTTGTGAGTGTGAGTACTTCATCACGCTCAAATGGCTGGATACAATTTGGTATGAAGGTAGTTGACACCCTGATGAACACATTAGGCTTCCTCTTTTTTTCTTATCCCGAAAGGATTTAGTGATCCTGTGGGATGAGCGGGTAATGCAGCTAGTGTTTACATAATTAGCCGAGAGCAGTGCTGCCAAGCTCGTATTAAGTATAAACTAATTTAGAATATTATCTATCTTCAATACTACGAGTATTATAAGATTAAAATTTTGTAGCTAAAAGAGGTTTTCGAAAGGGGTAATTATTTCAGAAAAAGTCTTAATGTCGCGCTATCTGTTGGTTATTTTCAAATTTTCTTCGTCCTCTCTAAAAGCGGTATTTTTTTTTGGTTTCGGATTGTATATAAAACGATTTAAACGTATTTATTACCTATGTCTGATTAGGTCTATACTCTGACGACGGTAACCGGAAGTTCGTTGAAACGATAGAGGTTCAAATGATGAATGTAAGCGATATAATCCATTTAAATTGGTTTATTTTAAACTAATAAACTGATTTACCACCATGACACGGTAAAATTGACAAATTCAACGCACACACGCGTTGTTACCGTGATTGTGAGCACGTAATAACGTAAAAAGTGGCAATACCACTTAAATTTACGACCAAAATAGCTTTGACTTTGACAACCTGTATTAACGCTGAGGAAAGTTATGTAGCTTAACGCATTCGTACTGCCATTTCATATTTATAGTATGTAAACAAGGAACCCCTCACCGTCCGCAGATACAGAGCCTATTCCTACTGACTCGGCGGTCCTGGATTCGAATCCCGGCTGGGGCAATTATTTGTGTGATGAACTCGAATATTTGTTCCTGGGTCATGGTTGTTATGTTGTGTATCTATCTCTTTTATATATATTATGTTTATTGTTGTCTAGTATCCATAGTCCTCTTATGGACCGCCGGCTTAAGTAGACAGACACACTGCGCCAACCGCGTCGTCCAAAAATAATTATGTTTCTTCTTCTAATGACGGAGTACACCTATACTTTTAAAACTATATAACAAAAATTACAACAGATGGCGCCGAAACAGCCATTGATTACTATGACTTGTGTTGACAAACACTCGGTATATCTGCAATGTGATGAGCTTTAATCGATTATAATCGATGCGCACTTAGTCACCGATAATCGATGGTGGAACAATCGGTGGAACTTTCATGCAGCCTTGGTCCGCATTCCGCCGACAGGTTGTCTTGTCCGAACCGGACGTTGCCCTTTCTCGCCTCTCCCGACTTTCACGAAACTGTTGCGTCGATTTGCGAGTGTGGAATGCCCGTCGGAAGTTCTGGAAGCTTCGGAAGCATAGATATTGAACCACGTAATAGTCCGTAGGTGTTAGATATGTTTCCCGAACGGCGTGTGAGACGGGTGGGGACATAGCTAAGTTACTTATATTCATTACTTAATGTATACTATCTATCTAATGATAGTTCCTACCTAAAGGCCTGGAAGAAATCGCTATTCAGCGATAACACTGCCTGTTGTTTATCTCTCTTTAACTTAATATTTACTGTACATATCTCTCATGCTTTTGTATCCCTGCGTATTTTAGGTGTGCAATCAAGAGGATTTATGGATGTATAGTAGTTATGTATAATAGTTCCTCGAACTCTGTCTCTTGACAACGCTAGAAGTAAGCACATCGTTGAACATTATATAATATTATTTTAAACTTTATAGAAATAATAATTATGCATTGTTGTTTGATTTAGTGACAAATGTCATTAATCCTACCACCAGACGGGGATTAAAATTGACCTACTTGAAAAGTTTGTGCTGAAGCATACAGTATTATATAATTAAATAGCTACAAATAAACATACATAAAATGATATTTATGCTCACACTTAAATAAAAAATATAGGTACAATAAATTTGTACAATTATGTACAATAAATTATTATTATTATACCTTAGCCACTCAATTGCTTCGAATTTTGAGTTGGACTCGCGGTGACAGGTAGCCGTAGTTACCAAAAGCAATTGAGTGGGTATAAGCCAAACCGTAGAGGATTTATTTAATTTAAATTTATTATAATCGACGAAACCAAAGACAATTATTATGTCTACTAATTCTCTGATGTTTTTGTTACAGGTATGTTCCCGCAAATATTCCCTTTCTCTGCTAAGCTGAAGGTACCTACAGTCATTAAAATTATTGATGCACAAACTGCATTTGGACCTTACTGAATAATCTTTCACGTCCTTATCTTTGCCAAGAGCTCGAAGTTGGCAAGTTCCGATATACATGTTTTCCGAGGTCAAATCAGTATACCAAACGTAAGATGCAAATGAAGTTTAAAATGAGACAAAGTAATTGATATGTTGTTAAATGTCCTCAGGTCGATTTTGAGTTTCAGTACCTATGTCAAATTTCAACATCTGCCGTACCTGCCTCTCTATAGGTATAATTATATTTTTAACCCCGAAGGTTTTTTTTTAATTCACAAACTGACCGACGATTGGCCTCAGTGTCACCTTATGGAAAGTGACTACGGGGTCGAGGATGTAGCTCGCCGGTTCAGGAATAGCACTCTTACCTTGAAGATACCTAACTTATATTTTTTTGGAAATACACACGATGGGGAGCGAGTTCCATTCCTTGGCGGTAATATAAGTATTATAGGTAATGTAGGTTACAACTCTATGCAGGCATAATTGTCGTAGATTTCGGCTATTTTATGTGTTTTCTTATATTTCTTTGCATACAGAAAAATAAAAACTAATATTTTGTTCGGTGTACACGACGCAAAGCTCTCTCAATCTCTATATTAATATCCACTTGTTATAAATATGAAATTTTGTCTACTGCTTCCAAATTTTGTCATCAGCACGAGCCGGCCGGTCGATGAGCCTCGTAGTTTCAAGCAGTATGTCAAACGTTGCGTCCGGCGCGCCCGTTACATCGGAATGAGATTGGTAACGGGACCGCGCGCCGATTGTCGCGTTAATTTGCTATGTTGATCTCTGAGCTCTTCCACGCATGCCGTGTGTGCTTTGAGCGACGATTAATATATCCACGGATACGATTGATAGTCACTTACAGCCGTTTGATCGATGTAACGGCTATATCACGGACAATGGACATATTGCCGATTGTCGATTGTGTGCTTTAAGTAACGATTAAATATCCACGGATACGATTGATAGTCATTTACCGATGTAATGGCTATATCACGGACAATGGACATATTGCCGATTGTCGCGTTAATTTGGTTTGTATATCTCTGAGCTCTGCTATTCATGCCGTGTGTGTGCTTTGAGCGACGATGAAATATGTCCATGGATTCGATTGAATAGTGATCTGTACAGCAATTTGATCACGGCTATATCACGAACAACAATTACTATATTGATCTCTGAGGTCTATCATGCATTCCGTGGGACAAACAACAATTTTACCAACTTATTGGTCATATTTCCCAATAATTCGGGTTCTGTACCTATCTTTTTATAAAGTTTTTTTTAATGTTCTGAAATACTAGTCTTCTCCTAAATACACTAGTTTGTTGGAAGTTGGAACTATATGACAATTAGAGAACACTTGTCAACTTTCCTTTGTTATTTAAATGCGTGTCCCTTTTGCAACCTGACGATGTACCAAACAATACGTGGCTTCAAACGTGTCTGGTCGTCATGTCCGTAAAAGCAAATTTGCTGGCAGCAAATGGTCAATAAGGAAACTCAAACAATTCGTCGCACAGTCGCATTTAGAACCTCTTCGTAAAACGTGTCGAAAGTCATCGACGACAGTCTCGACTTAAACGAGAATTCATTTATTTAATCTTTATTGCACAAAAGAAAACTTATCGTACAAAAGGCAGACTTAATGCCATGAGGGTTTCTTTAGCAGTCAACCTTAGGACAAAGCAGAAAAATTGTAGGCGGTGCAACTAACTTAAACATAATTAACAAAACATAATTATACTACTTATACTAACGACCCGCCCCGGCTTCACACAAGCACAATGCTATATTATGCATGTGTTACACATATAAACCTCCCTCCTGAATCTATCTATATAAAAAAAACCGCATCAAAATCCGTTGCGTAGTTTTAAAGATCTAAGCATACATAGGACAGACAGACAGCAGGAAGCGACTTTGTTTTATGCTATGTAGTGATGATACATACATCTAATATAATAGATACATATATAATGTAAATAAATATATACAGCGATGAAACATACTAAGCAGATAGACGAGATTTCATTTCTGCCAGCAAAGAAGCTGCACACGGACTTTTTGTATGCTAATTTACTCGGTGCTTGTTTAATTGAGAGGAAGACCGTACCAGAGTCGTTTGAGAGTACTATACAATACAAGTACTCTTTATTGCATACCTCACAAAAACAAACGGGACATATAATTCAGTGAATAAAGGATTTTGACGTTACAAACGGTCCGGTAGTTTTGAATTTTTGATATGTTGTCTAGGATGGTTAGTCAGTGTTTAAAATGCAAAATGCACAATTCCCCCCCCTCCGCGCCCGCCGCCATATTGAAAAAACCGGCACTTTCTTCATATTTTTGCTCATATCTTCCTTTAGGAGCATTTTAGCTAGAAGAAAGCTTCGACAATGTTATAGAGAGTTAAATTTACTACATTTTCCATTTTATATTTTGTTTCTAGGACAGATAGTTACGGAGATATGCACATTTAAAAAAACTTAAGAAATTGCAATTTTCAACTCAAAAACAAACTTTTGGATTATATCTTCGTTTAGGAGCATTTTAGCTAGAACAGTGCTTAGGCAATTTTGTAGAGAATTAAATTTACTATAATTTACATTTCAAATTTTGTTTCTAGGACAGATAATTACGGAGATATGTAAAAAATAAAGTTACATTTTTCGAAAATGTATGTAAAAATGGACATGAGTTTTGAAAGCAATTATATTTCCTACATGTTTTAATTTGTCCTAGACTAGTCCCTAACTGAATGACAGCGTTCTAAATCAAGAATTTTCAGAAATTTTCGGAAAATTCGACTTATCCTGTTTTTTAAATGTGCATAACTCCGTAACTAACCGTCCTTGAAACAAAATTTGAAGTGTAAATTATAGTAAATTTAATTCTCTACAACATTGCCCAAGCTTTGTTGTAGCTAAAATGCTTCTAAACGAAGATATAATCCAGAAGTTTGTTTTTCAGTAGGAAATTGGGATTTTTTACGTTTTTTTAAATGTAGATATCTCCGTAACTATCTGTCCTAGAAAAACAATATAAAATGGAAAATGTAGTAAATTTAACTCTCTATAACATTGTCGAAGCTTTCTTCTAGCTAAAATGTTCCTAAAGGAAGATATGAGCAAAAATATGAAGAAAGTGCCGGTTTTTTCAATATGGCGGCGGGCGCGGAGGGGGGGGAATTGTGCATTTTGCATTTTAAACACTGACTAACCATCCTAGACAACATATCAAAAATTCAAAACTACCGGACCGTTTGTAAGGTCACACATAGTACTTTAGTCTCTATTCACCGTATTAATATACAACTTAAGAAATTACACTAAGAGGTGAACAAGAATTTACATTAAAGTTTAATAGTCTAACGAATCACTAGACCTAATTGGATATAGAAGAGAAAAAAGTTTATCCTCACAAAATGGTTACGGTCTCTAAGCTAAGCGGACGAACGGACAGACAGACATAGTGAAATTATTTAGGTTTCCTTTTTTAGGACTTTGGTCAATTAAACAGTTTTTTTAAATGTTCTTTAAGACTATAATATTTAAAAGCAAACTTTTCGCGTAATAATTAATCTTGAAGGAAAGATTCTTGATCAATCGGCGGTCCTGGGTTCGGATCCCGGCATGGGCAAATATCTGTGTGATGAACTCGAATATTTGTTCCTAGGTCATGGATGTTCTATGTATTTAAGTATGTAGTCGTCTAGTGCATAACACAGGCCTATAAGATTAATTAGCATACCCCAGGGTTCCCGGTCCTTACTGTCGGCCTAATAGTGTTAAAGGCTATATTTTCCGACCCTCCTTTCAAGCGCCGCCGGCGCGCACCTAAAATAGACTCGCGCTCGTAGTTTTAGTAGGTATTTGTGATTAAATAAATAATTTCATTCAGACGACCCCAGCGAATTTACCTAGATAATGTTAGTATCTATACATTATACGCAAAAAACGGGTTAAAAGCGTTCGTATTTTAGCCATACCACTCATAAAATATTACAACTAGATATATAATTACAAGTCTTTCCAATCATGTTGTTGAACGAGATTTTATAATCAAAAGATGCTTAAGTATGACATATAGTTATTTTATAATTTTTAAACACTGTTTATTACGTTTATGACTCATTCATAAATTTGCGAGTTTGGCTTTTACTGGGAAACAGCGCCTTAAAGCGTTCCGTGCATTGAAAGCCCCTAATTACGGACTAAATCGATTTGTATGAATGTGAAGTTGTCCGGTATTTATTGTTATTTAGTATTCAAATTTGTGGCCACCCTAAATCCCGTAATAGTAGATCATCTATTGGGTGTGACCACATTATTCGCTATAAAAGGGATAAATCCGCGAGTATGACAGCTATCTCGCTCCGTCCCCTTTCTGCAAGTCTCCAGGAATCACATTAAACGCTTGTTAAAACTGTCGCGAGTTAACAGGGCCGTTACAGTTAGGGTCGAGCAATCAACGCAATTTAGAAGGAATGTCCATTATGATCTCAACGACGACGCGTTGACCATTATTTAGTAACTGGTATATAATAGCATTAGCATGGAAAGCTTACGTCTGGTTAGATGTTTGAAGCGGAATTTAGGTCAGTCATGTTCAGTTACACAAATGCTTTGTGCTATTTGTTAGAGAGATTATTAAATAACTTCTTTCTTTATTTGGGTAAGGCCCAGGAGCGTTTCAACTGGTCGTTCCCCTGTGTTACGAAATTTAGACGAATATAATCTTATTTTTGGAGTCCATCACAATTCGCAAAAAGCGCCCTGTAATGAGCTCTCCAATTAACGCTTTTTTTTATAAAATAATGTTAATTATTGGTGAAAACATAACATAAGTCAAGGAGCGTTCATAACGCTTCTGAGCCTTACCCATTTCTTGGTTGTTGATATCATGGGAGGATTGGGAGCTGCAGTTGCCCACTTAATGATGTTTGCCTTTGTCTTCGTACAGTTAAGAAGTATAGTTGAAATTTTTCAAGCTGTCCGAATTCCATTTGACAACTTATTTTGTAAACTTGACCCCTCAAAGCCATTGTTTTACTCCTGTATAGAATCGCACTTTGGGACAAATGGAAGCAGGTAAAAAAACGCAAACAGATATGTTACTGTTTCAAATGTCTTTTTAAGTCACAAGGTTGAAATTTTAGTATCCTAACTCGTTGGAATAAGATACTTTGACACTAAAGCCATAAGGGTCAAATTTACTTGAGTTCCCCTTCCCAAGAGCTATGCTGCTATTCCAATTTCAATGCAGAGATGATATAAATTTCTTTGCTTTTTTTTTGTTCCTTGTTTCCGTTTGTCCTAAGGCAATGGCTTTCTGGGGTCATGTTTACTAGATAATCTCTTTATGACCATTCGGACGTCTTAAAAAATTTCAACTATAGCAGTTCGATGGATTTTTGCGACTGTCATTTATATCTGAAGCTCTAGTAACTGTAAGTTTTGCTTTAAACATAAAAAAAACACCTCGTTTATGAATTTAAATATTACCAATATTGGAAATGTAAACGCATTCGAGACATTTTGGGGCTTTAAAAACGTACACTTAAGGCCCTTGATTTTATGAAGTGTCGTTTGGTGAAAAAAATTAGTCCTGAATTGAATTTGCATAATGACTTAATCCTAGACCACTTCTTTGATGCCTCAAACTGTAATTTATTAGAATTATTATGCAAGAATGAAGAATAGAAAGAACGCATGCAAATAATTAGATTTAATTACAGGTTCAATTATATTATGTAAATGAACAGTAATATCATGGCATGTGGTATTAACAGTAATATTATTTTACGATACAATTACGGGTATTATCGTCTTTTTGCCTTCCCGGTTTCCTTTCCGCTTACCGCAGGTTTCCGTAGCTTTCCTAGAAAACCATTATATGATGGTTGGATGTTAATAGAAATAAATATGCACCATGGTCCCCTGGTATAGCGTTGTGTTGTAACTGGAAAACTCATCTATTTTAATAGGGTTTCTACTTGGCAACGATATACGAGTATGGATTATCCATAAGTTTTAATGACACAGTAGCCGTCACTCTCGCACTTATATACTCGTCAGAACTGCCGGCTAGGATAAAAAAGGCTGTAGATTGTCGCTTTCATAAATTATCTACAACTATAATTCCCAACAATAGGCTAGTTTACTATAGCAGATCAAATCATTGTAATGAAAAGTCAAAACGTCGGATAAGTATGAAATAAGTGAAACAAAACGTCAACTTACGGTCAAGTTCGTTTTTTTATTAGCTATTTGCTAATTTTAATTGTTCCGTTGCTTTGTAGGAATATTCCTACATTTCCTTTCTTAAAAATTGTATTCAGTGCTTGATCCTGATTTATTTATATAAACTTCAGATAACAGCTATCCTATTACAAAACCTACTCTATTTAAATGTCCACTTATTGTTGCACTCTTTTGTTTGAAACTATGTGTACAAACTGATTTAGTAGGTTTAGGTACCTAATATAGTTTTGCAATGTAAAAACGGAGGCCTTTTATGCAAATGTGTTTAGTTACCAGTCTGTCCCTTTATCTAAAACCTTCAAGTCACTGGACATTCTCATTGAAATCGCCTGTAGCTGTGTTATGAATTTGAAACATGAATTGCTACAATTAAGAGCAAGGATTTCCTACTAATTGAGACTATCACCTAATTTACATACCTGGTTATTTGACCCTGTGCATCTAAAAGTTAACTTAGTCTTTATGTAAGTATTTAATAATTTCTCGCATACTTTTATTGGTAATAGGAAGGTGCCCGCAACGTTTTCCGCGTATTTTTTTACCACATTCTTGTAAGAATTATCCATTTATGGATGTCCAGCGATTTCTGTACCGAAATTCCAGCGTACAGCCGTTTCGGTGTGGTAGGTCCACTGAAAAAAATAAATAGCTCAACTAGTTTAACTACTAGACAAATAGACAAATTCTATAATCAAAATTATGCAAATTTTACATAACTTATTTTGGTTACTAAGTACCTAGCCCTTAGTTTGTCAGTCCGCCGCGCCGATTTATGTAACTAGCAGCTAACATTTGGGCTACCTGTTAATAAATCATTTTTTTTTCAGTGTCCACTATGACGCATCGCGCTGTTAAGGTTATTTTTGAAATAATGACCCTTCTATATAGAAAACTGATTTTCAACGCAATTTGTCCTACAGGCAGTATTCAAATTTCTGAGGTAACTTAACTCGTCGTCGCCAAGAATTTTCGTCATCGAGCAGTTCAATAACAGCGCTACAGAAAATATTTCAACAACTCTATTTGAATTAACTAGCCCGGTAATGGAGCTAGTTTATTTCGATATGCAAAGCCTTGTTGATCCGCAATTAGAAAATCAATTTGGTGCGGATCACCTTGGAGTTTATATGCTTCAAATTCTTACGCACTCCAATTAAACGAAATCGATTTTACTGTCAATTAATTTCAAAGTCTCTCAGATTACTTTACGATCAATGTCATTGCGTATTTGTAAATAAGTACCTCCTATTGCTCTGCTTTAATTAAAACCAATAATTAACATCTGATGGTTGTGACTTGTGTCCAAACGAACACTTGACAGGTAAATTAATATTATATCGATTCAAGGATCAAATGAATAGGTAGGTACCATAGAATAGACTTTTACATGACAGGCATTAAGACCGTGAGGGAGGGAACACCCCTGGGATCTTTGTCTAAAACATAATTTCTGGTACACATTGGTATTGGCACTGAGACGTAGTCGCTCAATGGACATTATAAGAAGGGTCTAAGTTACTCAAAGAGTAATGAATGGAGCGAGCTATGCTCGGGGTTTCCTTGCGTGATCGAATCAGAAATGAGAAGATTTGCAAGAGAACCAAGGTTGTAAATATAGCACAGACAATCACCAAACTTACAGGGCACATAGCTCGTAGAACCGATGGCCGTTTGGGCAGAACGGTTCTCGAGTTGCACCCGCTTACTGAAAGACGCAGAGTGGGAAGGCCTCCAACAAGGCCGACCGACGACCTGGTTAGGACGGCGAGAAGCAATTGGATGAGGGCGGTGCACGACTGATCGTTGTGGAGAACTTTGAGGGCCTTTGATGATGATGCCACATTGGTTTACGAGAAGAGATATATTTGGAAGTGTTCAGTATACTGTTTTAATCTGATAAACATTACATCCGTTGGACTGATTTTTGAAACCGCCTTATAGCGAGCAAAATCTCGACTCGATACAAAATTATCACAAGAGCAGCTTCTTGCTGCAAATCTAATTTGTAGTGCAAATTGTTTCCAAGTTAACCTTAGTATCGTAAAGATTTACGATCTATTGTATCATATCTCATATTAGCTATACATTGTTTGCTATGGGCTGATAGAAAACATTTTCTCATAAAGGCTACATTGTGTGAGTGGGAAAGTAAAAGACAATTTCCTCCGCACCATTTCCCTTGCACGCTGTGTAGACGTCAGCTGTTGCATGCGGAGGTGCATCGCATTGATTTCACGGTCCTACGGAATCGACTTTAATTGAGTACCATAATCTGGGGGGTTTCCACCTATGGGGAGTATAATGCCACCAATTGATTTTAAAATTGTTGTAACTTTAGACCTATTTGATGTTTTCACCCCATAATTGTAAAACACCCCAGATTACGGTAAATATTCAATCTGTAAAGCACCTACCTAAGATGTGGAAGAAGTGGCATAGCTGAGTGACAAAGAGCCCCAAAGCTGCTATGAGGCCACACCCACACCCAGGCTCACATCCAGGGCTCCTATGAGCTACGCTAAAGACAGCGATGAGCTTGGGAGCATGGCCCCTCCGAACTTTATGGTAGCTAATGACTACTGTAGCGAATAGACTTTCATCATGCCTGGAAAATGTGTGAAAAATAGTTTATTCAAGCCGTAACTATTCAATTTTCACATTTTCCGTTGTGAGGCTAAGCTCATATTAAGGTTTCGCAACTGTACGGCTTCTATTTCAAATGCACCACTACACTACTTCGCGTATATTGGTAATGTGTACAAATTTCAAGACTCCAGCAGCTCTGTTCCTTTACGGGTTTTCAGGGATTTTTTGGCTTTGGTTAGAGACTTTTGCTCTCACTATTGCCTGCTTCCCCTTGAGCCTACCCCTGACATTTAGATCGCTAAACCCCATGCACCTATTTATGGTCGTCAAGTGTCTCCAAAAACAAATTTTCTCAATACGGGATACGAGAGTGTCCGTAGACTCGTCGCCTCCACACACGTCTAAGTTGTTGTGTAACATCACCTTGCAGTGTAAAAGTATGGCCTTCTTTCATTTGCCTTGGGCGCTGCCATCCGCACATTTATTGCCTATTTGCATTCGGATATGCCGAAATTGCATGCTAACGACATTCACAAGGCGAGTGATGCGCACTGCCAATTGTTTTGTTTAATCAACAGTTCAACACGTATGACTTTTATATGATGACGGCCTGATTCGGAATTCAAAACTTAATTGAATCAAATTGCGAGGATCGAGAATCGATTTTAACCCATAAGTACACTTATGTATTACTATTTCGATGTTGCTAGTTTTTGCACATATTCTTGAGCTGTAGCTCAAGTATAAAACCGAAAATGATATACGTAATCCAGATCTGGTTACCAAAACTAGTAAGCTTTGCATATCTGTGCTATAATAAATTGTTAATTACATAGCAACTTAAGTAGTCAAGTTTATTTATGTATAACTTCTTAAACATTTTTATGGTTTGCGGTGGAACCAACAATAATAAACATTAAAGTAAACCGCAGCTAATATTGGACTTTCTTGAAAGTGGAAACGGACATCAAAGAGAGAAAATAAATAGAAATGAAACAGGATTGAATCGAAGACACCGGTCTACAACTAGGCTACGTGGTGATTAAACAACGTGTACTATTATGGAAGAGACGGGGAAATTATAGTAGACTGTTTGATAAGGGCTAGAAAAAGTGTCATAATATTCTCGCGAAAAACACAACTTTCCACCCATGGAGCCACTCATTATTGCTGGTTCTCTTACAGTGTTCAACCAGAATTGAGTAATAGAGAAAATAACATTTTGGGTACGAGATAAGATATTTTAAGATTATATGATTGGCAGTTATTATCTCGTACGTTTATTAAAAATAATGTTCTTTTAGTTCTTCGCAACAATTCAAGTTATTGGATTGGAGTTGTCAAGTGTGATTTACACGAAAATTGGTTACTCTAATCATCAAAGTTAAGCTCGTGGCTGTAGCGAAGGTAGCCCAGGGCTTGGCCCCCTTGGGAGCCCCGAAGGTCAGACCTGACATGAATCCTCCATATCTTCAGACCCAGGGCATTTGATTAGCTAATAGCTACGCTAATGGTTCGCTGATTGGATGTATACATCCTTAACACTTTCAGCTGTTAGCTTAATCACTCCAGCTCGCACTTTCGCTGATCCCCTAATCGATACTGCGCAAACATTTTCTGAATAATCGACGGTTAATGAAGTTGGTAATTAGAGGGAGAAAGTGCTAGCGTGCGTGCGCGAATCGGATGTCTCGTACTCTCGATTGTGATATCGAGCGGAGTCGATCATGTAGTTTAATAGGTTATTTATAGCAGCGAGTTTTCATCATTGTACAAGTTCTGGGTTCTGTTTGATTAGTGAATAAAATTCCCTATAGATGGCATTGTCTGGTTTCTTCAGCTCATTACTGTTTTTTACACTTTTTGATGAAAATTTAGTTCGTATGTCGTTTATATTGTAGAAGTTGCGAACACCTTCGTATTTTGATATTAATTTACTGATTATGTTTATCTGTTGTTCCCCATTATCTCTTTCTGTGTTTTTAAGAACGCTTTTTCTGTATTGAATCACGAAAATATCTTACATACTGAAACTGAATTCCTGCCATTTTATTATAGGTGTACTTAATAAATTGGTGTATGCACGGAAAGAAAACTATTAATTTAAGTCGCAAGAAATTGCAGAAATATTTTCAATGTCGACCAACGACTCCGCAAGTCGCCATTTATAGTAAAACCGTGTCATTCTCACACATTCGTCGGGGCCATTAAAATCAAAAGTGTTGATAATTAACGTAAAAAAGAAAAGTCCGCGATTCGACCGGCCACAACAGAGGCACCTCAAACGTAGTTCCATTATAAGAACTCAAAATCAATGCATTAAGAGCCAGTTTTGGGTGGGGATAGATCAAGTTACTTTAATGTGGTTACCTTAGTAGATACAACAGCGTATGTAGCTTGAGAGTTGTCGTGGTGTTAGACTTTTTGGATTTGAGTATCTGCCACTGGACTATGATCCGCTAAATTTCACATGGAGCATGATTCGGGAGTTCTGTGAATGACTATACATTAACACATTCGAGTTACGTGTGTATTATGAGTTGTTACGGAGGAATATGTAAGAGTAAACACGCTTACTTCTTATAGGATTGCTGTAGATCTAAATTCAGTGAAGTCCTTGTGAATACGAATCGACTTTAAGCTATTAGGAGCTTGTACTACATTATTTTATAACTTTATGTCTGAGTCAAGCAGAACAAAGTAATAGCATTTCCATTTATACATCTATGTTATTATTGGAACTCTTGTAAGCTTTCTGTATATATATAGGCCTCTGAATTATCAAATGCTCATTGTAGACAGCATAAAACATTAGACTAAAAAAAATATTTCAGGAGGCAATTGCAACCTATGTAGTCTCTCCAAATATATTCGATCTGTGTGGGCTCAAATATATTTCTAAAATATAATGTGTTCTTTTTAAAAATATATGAATTGAAGCTAATTTAACGTGATGTACCAATACTAAGGAGATGTTGGAACGTCTGTCAAGCCAGTATCCATCTCGTAATCACCAGACTATAATGAATCCAACCAACACATCCAACTGACGGATCACCACACCGTTTGACACTCAAATTGATACACAACACTTGTTTAATTACCAATTGAGCGATCACCAATTCACACCGTTCATTGACACTTGGTCAAATTGCGATAGCATCGAAAGGATCGAGCAATCAATTACACCGTTGCGTAATGGCATTACGACATGTTCTATGGCTATAATATGTTTGACGGCCACTCGTTACACGCTAACTGGGGCGGTATTCCGTGTGATGGCGATGTCGGCTTATTGTCTTTCGATAGCTATTGGCGGTTCGACAACTCCACTAACAAAGATAGTGGCTCAACTAACAGTATAAAATAAAACAGCATCGCAAGACTTATGCTATCAAAGAGCTATTTTGTGAGGAATTGGTATGTACTTATGTAGTTGAATTTAAAAGACGTGTACCTACTATACATATAATAAGTTTAAATTAGTAAACACAACTAGGTTACTAGATATTGGAAAATAATTAAAGGTGCATGGAGTACTAACGAAGTAAATGTGTAGGTACTAAGCACTTAATTTTGGTTACTTTATCTTCTACTGCTAGTTTGTAAAGTCATGAGACTCATGAGAATCGAGTGATCCTATATGAGTTCTGTTTTTTCATTTGGAGGTTCGAAACCCTAAAAATATGTCAAGAGAACTCGAAAAATCTGAGTCTCTATGAAGTGTGACATCTACTTCTCATTCGCTATAGTATGCCAATCGACATCGCCTTACGTAATAAGGAACACGTAAAGTATTAAATAGAAAGTGCAATAAAAATAGTAAAATCATCCAGTGAAAGGGTACGATGGCGGATGCAATAAATACATATCAATAGGATGTCGGTCAATTTTTCACACTTGACAAAGAGATGAATGAGACCACACCTGGAGATGGGAATGATAATTAGTGGAATTTAGAAAATCTACTATTATTAGAAGAACAACGGTCATAATGAGACTAATAGGAAAATGGGGTGGGACTGGAAGATTTCTTGGTTTTACGAGTAAGTAGCCAGTTTATCAGAAATATAAAGAGTGAATTGATCGTGAATAAGCTACCTAAGATGCTGGTTAAATTGCATATGAAACGGATTACTCACGTCGTATACGTCGAATATCGCTCGACATGTTTCGAATCGGTTCGCGATTTATCCTCAGGAGCGCTGATCAGTCGTTGTATGAATGCTGATATTGCTGATCAATACCTACCTACCATAAATGTTATATAATATCAGTGTGTGAGGTGAAATAAATTTTGCCTGACCTTACGAAATAATCGAAAAAGCACCTAAAGCATCAAAACTTTACTAATGAAATAAAGTCGTAGAAATTCGTCGGTGCGGTGACTAATCTCTAGATGGTAATGATAAAATGAACGCTATTTAAATTGTAGTATAAACATATTATGACATACATATTGCAAAATAATTTCTGTAAATTCCAGAATAACGGCGAATATGTGACCAACAGGAAAGTGTCGTCATTTTCTACGATCTTCTAATTTCTGCAGTTATATCAACTTAACTATTTGAATTGCCACACTGCAGTCCAGTTGGCGTTGAGTCACTCTTCCATCGACTTAATTGCTCCGAATGAGCTCATATGATCCGTTTCAATCTAAAGCTGCTGCTATTTCATGCCGTCTCTAATGTGGTCAATGCCCTGTAGATTCAATATGGCTATTTACGTCGTCAACAACGCAACATCGCAAATGATGAGTAGGTTTCGTATGATACCCTTACGCCCCGGCGGCCAGCGGAGCGGCTAGCTGCGGCCATAGGAGTGAGTGAGACATCGCGCTTGGACCTTCCGCTCCTACTTATGGCCGCCGCTCACCGCTCCGCTGCCCGCGCGTAGTTGTGGTTGGACCGTTTAAACAGTGGTCAATTGTACTTACACCAGAAAAATCTGAAATAAAATTGATACAAAGAAAATTGTTTTTGTCAAAATTATTTCTTTTTGGGTGTAGGTCAAGCCACTGCAGCCCGTCTAGCACAACTATGCTTCGCGACTCTAGTCGCGCGAGATAGCGCTACCCGTCTCTCTCTCACAGTTCTGCACAGAAAGAGGCGGGTAATTATCTCGCGCGAGAAATAGTCGCGTATGACAGTTATGCTAGAGGTGCAGGTCTGGCCCATATATACCAAATTCACTACGTTTCTTCGTTGAGATTTGACTTTTATAAGTGGTTGCTTTGTTGAACTCGTTAAGCAATTTGTTCATTTGTACAGTTATTGTTTGATTTATATATGTATCCCTTTCCGGACGACCACCTTGATTTCCTCGTCAATGTCTGCCATCCTCGAGGTTGCTTGTTTCAGACTGACTCAATGAATTTACCTCTTTAATTATTTTAGCACGGCGGCGTTAGTATACAGACTTACACAAATGTCTGAATATAAAAATAAATACTGTGGCTATCTAATTTTACCGATGTTTTATGTCACAAGACCCCAATTATTTCAAAGTGACCAGTATCTTGAGTATAACGGTGACCCTCTTATATCACAGAAGTGATATAAGAGGGTCACCGTTACACCCACTCCTGCGCACCCATTAAAAGCCACAATCTTTGACAGATGAGTAACGATACATTTAGGGTTCCGTAGGTACCTAAAGGGTGCACACGGGACTGTCCATCTGTCACAGGTTGGTATCCTCGAAACTGTAATACATATGTAGAGCCATAACAATATATATATAAAAATATATAATTAAATAAATCGTGCGTTTTCACGTTATCTGTTCTAACAGTTATTTAACTTAAGACTTGAAAATTTCGCATAATGTATATTAGAGGTAATATGGCCGATATAACAACAAATACTAGAAATAAAAAAATAAAGGGGTCCCTAATAACTCAGTAGAGTCAGACTCGCACTTAGCCGGTTTTTTAGGCTGCGGTCGGTAACGGTGGTGTGGTGTCGAGTTCCATGGTTTCGACTACCAGTTGCTGACGTTTGGTTTAATGCTGAGTTTGGTTTACTGTTAGATCGAATTCCGGGTTTTATAGGTTAGTGGAGTTAGGACAGCAAGTAAGAAAAATAACATTTGTAACGTTTGTAAATTATTTTCTTAAAAATAGTTTCCCTTAATGTGGAAATCGTCTAAAAGACGAGAGAGAAAATTCGTTTTGACTGTTAAAGCCTGATAGCTGAAATTAATCTAGGGTACAAATTACAAATCGAAGTTTCTAATGATATCTTCCCGAATCATTGCCACTATGTGTCTATTTTAGCGACAGCTCAATTTTTCAATACCACTTATACAATAGATTGAAGTAGTAGTAGTAATATAACTCATAATATATATCGACTATAACTTTCTGAAGTCCATAATATTGGTAATAGTTTCGGTCAAAATAGCTGTGTCACCTTCAATTGAATTTGACCCCCGAAACTGTGGCAGTTTATCTATGTTGAAAATGTTTCTAATTGACCCACTTCTCTATTAATTATGACCCATTTATCATTCAGTTCGTGCCGGCAGCTGATGACGGCATTTAATGATGTTATTTGCGTCAAATCAGGTTTTTCTAACGCCTAACCTAGCGCATTTACGTAGCCTATGCTTTGAATATCATTACTACTTTTAACAGTTTCGAATATACAAGTTAAACAATGCAGCAGCGAGAGGTCTCTAACTTACGCAAATACTGAAGGCTTTGTACATTTACCTGTTGTCGCAAAAAGACAGGTCTGAATGACTTCATCCACAATCGTCACTAGCGGAATCCATTATCATATTGAAGAGGCTGTGGAATTCATTATAGAACCGGTTTCATTATCCTTTTTGCGGAAATGACATACGACGCAACTTTCTGTTTTAAATAGATAATGGCACGAATAATATTGTAATTACTGTTCATTTGTACAGTGTCGGTTGGAAGGTTACGTTCTGAATGATAACGATTTCCGCACCACACCAGAAATGAGTGTGCGTTGTATTTAGGGATAAAGGAAGGATAGAGATCTGTTTGGATACACACAATAGCAACACTTGAAGGTTGCATCTACATTAATTAGTACGATTATGTTTAAGATAGAACAAGTGTCGCCAATGCTGTGAACTTAGAACAAATAACAAATGACTAGCAATAAGCAGAAGCGACAGAAGCATTGATAATTATTGTTAGGCTTACCTACTAGTTATTTGTATAGCAGGGTAAGGGGATACGAACATACCCGTCCCGTTCCGTTTCCGATATTCTTTTTTTGTCAATAGGTAAAGTTAGCCATAGAAAACAAATAACCTATGTGACTGCAACACAAACATCTTTTCTGTATCTGACTGTCCAAGCAATTAGTTTTGCGTAAGGATCTTTTCTCCAAGAATGACCGATGAGCAGATGCGATCAGCACCGCGTAGAATTCGGTTTCGTAATGTTCCGAAGATTACTAATGTCCCCACATTTGCTTAATAGGGGCAATAGATTTCTTTTGTTGAAAGTTACGTGTGGGATAAAGCGATTTGTCATTTTCTGTGGCAATGTTTTTGGGAATTCAATGGAATCATTTATATCAGCAAAGACATCAGATAAAATAAATCTATCATCTTTCAAAATTAATCGTATGACTTTCGGGGTATACGAGAAAGTAAATTAATTAGAATCAAGATTATATACGGATTAAGTTTTGTTGGGACTAGTAAATATTAAATGTTACTTTCAAGTTTTAACACTCTTTACAATTTCCAAGGATACCCTTTCGATTTTTTTTAAATTGAGGCTTCCAAATGACGTTACTTCAGTTTTTTTTATTCTAGGACGTGATTAGCTCCGGTCTTGAAAATTTATTGTCATGAAAGTTCGTTTGTTTAAATTCAAAGGACACCAATGCAGAAACTAAATTGCGAATCCAGGTTGCTCTATTGTTCTGCGTTAGCCCAGTTTTTGGACAAAACAATATTTTGTTTTGTTGCATACAATATTATCTGAATGTTGACCGACAACTGTCTATGGTTGTGAATACATTTATTCAAAACATAGCCACCAAAATAGATGCTACCTTCTGTTTCGATGCCTCGAATGTGGGATGAAGTGTCATTTAATGGAATTGTAGTGTTATAAATCAAGCGTTAAAATGATTGATGCTGATCGTCACAATACTATGGTTGATTAGGAAAGCGTACAATGATAATAATATTGACAGTAAGTGTGCTACTTTAAATTGTGGCGAGTGAAATGGATGTGACAGGGTCATACAATGGACAATGAGAGAACTGGTACATATAGATCCATATCGCATTAGGCGCTCTAGGCTGTGTGTGTTTGATTTGATAATAGATTTGGGTCGCAACATTTCAGTTATCGAGATATAATGCTTATAAGATTAAACATGTACGATACGTTTAGTACTGGATATGTTAATCAGATTACTGTTTAGTAGTAATAGTAGTTTCTAGACGTTATCAGTGTCCTTGTTAAATACGGGATTATCTTTGGTATCGTGACTTACATGACACACCTCTTGTACGATTAATTTGTAAATGTGCGTATTATTTTCAATACAATCAATTGTAACTACGGATAAAAAAATCGAAAGGTATCTACGGAGTATTATTTTGAAGGCACCCGAATCATAATACCGTATCGATTGACACCTTGATTATCGGATACGTATCACTTAGAGATGTTATGGCGAAATGTAAGCACCCAAGACTTCCACAACAATTTATGATATTAGTCAGCATTTGAGGAAACAACACATTTATACAAAGAAAACATCCATCTGACCAAATAACCGTAATTAATCTCGATATAACGGATGTTGTCACCTTGTCCACCCACAGAACAAATGAGTTCAACCCGAAAACCTCACAATTCTGTCATTATTCAATAAACCGCGAGCATTTGTCTGTGTTATTATGAGAAGTAACGTCCTGGGAGACGGCCTACTTACTCCAAATTGTAATTGTTCTAATGGCCTCACGCCTCCGTCTCATGACATTTATGAAACAATGTGGGACGATCCAACCATGCTCTCATTACCATCCTTGTTCCATCACTATAGAGCTTAATTCCTCTCATCGCAAATGCAAACTAATCGTAGTTATATTAATTTTTCGGACCAAGTTTTTGAATCATCCTGCGCTAGCCATAACTTCTTTGACATTGGGTTAAAGTCTATTTTGGTGCTTCTGATTGTAAATGGTAAGAGGGCATTTTTTTAATTTTAGAACGCATTTAATTAGCTCGCCAATTATTTTTTGGAGTCACGTCCTCAATTGTCAGTTCACGAAGGATTATTTAAATGAAGTGTCCTTCACTTGTTGATTCGTTTGCCATTTTTGACGCGTAGTTTTTAAAGAGATGATAAACAATGAAGACGAATATAGGTAGATATGAGTTTATATAAACATCCTTGCTTATTTAAACCAAGCAAATATATAAAATAGACTCAGTTGAGGAATGTTAAGGATATCAAATCAATTTTTTTAGGAAGCAACACGTTTACTACACCTATTTTTCGATTAATAACTGTAATAACTTTCACATTGACCATTTTATGAAATTTTGGGTTCACGACACTACAAGGGTTTCAGGTTATTACATGATATTTGTATACGTACATGGTTTTGAAACATCGTCTAACATTTGTAACTCTAAAACGAATTAAAAAGGAGTCGCGCCGCACGTGTTTATTTTTATGTTCCATAGCCGCGCTTGTTTTAACGTGTATTTTAATGCTACGTTTACGGCCCGTTTATGGATCATCAACAGAAGCACAACATCTCACTCGAACCAATAATCTCGTGGCATTAGCGGTATCCTGTGCATCATTACCCTGCCCTAGACATCATTACCCTGCCAAACGGGAATGACGGATCGTATTCTCATTACTTTGTTGCTTTGCTGAAAGTACTAATTTTCCGACCGAGCGAAATCGTTACGGTTTTATTGATCATTTACATATGTTCCCGACTGAACCTTTGTTCCTTTAAATTGGTTATGTCTCCAAAAACATCTCACAATACTTATTTATTTATTTATTTAACACGCTTACAGATCTTTACAGTTTTTGAAACTAATGCGCCGTGAAACTTTGATTATAAATACAATATTATTATAGAGCAACCGAATGAAAAAAGTGATACGTAGTCCGACAGTGAAATGAATAATATATAAAAATATTCGACATATTATCTAATTGCTTGTTTATTAATACACTTGTTAGGTATAGACTGTATAGCCTATATGCTAAATTACTCACTATATAGTATTTCCCTACTTGTCTGCCTACCTACGTATCTAGTAAATAAAATTTTAACCAATAATATTCTCTTCAATTTTTTTTATTATTCGTATGGCTAGGCACAAAACAAAAGTCAGTACAAATGGCGCACTTATTTGTCAAATGGCATTCTACCAGTCAACCATAGGGCCAAACAGAGATATTAGACGTTGATGAAAATCGGAAATCGAATTGTAAAGAGAACATATTATACCCCTAGCACTACACTACTCGCGAAGTTGACCGCAGTTGGGCGAATATGATAGTGTGGAGAGGCACCTCGCTGCGGAAAGCCATACTTAGGCTAACTTCACCTTTTTTTTTTTAAGATGGGAAAATGCGTTACGCATACCACCAGGGTGCGGGGACGGACCCCGGTGGTTATGTGGGACTCCCATGTCGGGTAATGAGGCTTATGGTGTACGCACTAAAAACCCCTCTATTTGCCGCCTCTGTGCTATGGGGCAAGGTCACGCGAACGCTCTAGGCATACTACCGGCTAACTTCGCCTCGGCCAACTTCGCGAGTCGTGTGGAGCCGCAATACAACTCTATATCGTTGCTGTCAATGCGCATCGTCATTACATTAAATTACGAGTGATCCGTCGGTTAGCGGCTCAATTTACTGGAGCTTCGCAATTTGCACCAGTTCACGTCATTCATTACCGTCCAGTTTTCGATTGTAGATGTGAATGATGGCTTTGCGTGACACCTGTTTAATGATAATAGACGTATTGACGCTTACCCTGTATATTACTTTACTCTTTGGAGTAGCCCTTTGAGCTGTGTTGATATTTGTGCCATAACGCGGATAAATGGCTCATATTAAAGGGGAAATTGCCCAGGGGATAGAGGGTGGAGGGACTGACGCATCATCGCGCCCTTACCGATATATTTAATTAAAGTTACACGCTTTTCATTGTTATTACTTATAAACAATGGTGTTATTAACTCAGCCAAATATCATTAGAAAATTTCGAATTTAGCTCCGTATACTTTTACAATTTCATAGTTAGTACCTAGTATAAAATGAGACTTATCCGGCGGAAGTATCAATTTACAAAGCATTTCGTGAATTCTGCGAAGTATTGTTCTTGACACTGTTGGTGCAAAAACTGGCCAATTAACAATCCACTGACAGAAATCTATCAGAAAAAAATCCTATTCAAACAAAGTTCACATGACCGTTAGACGTAGGGCTACCACCACTAGAAGTATTTTTTATGTAATCATAATTATACTCAAACATTTATTGCAATATTTTACTTTAATCTTACCTATCGGTAAATAACGATAAAGCCGACGATGGCATGTTTATCATGTTTAAGGTTGCTTGGGACAGATAGCTCTGTAAGCGATAAGACCTTTTGTCTATCGTTATTTAAATTTACTTTTTTCTGTTATTTTCTGTAAGCTGCTTTCGGTGTGCAATAAAGGATGATTGTGTTGTGTTGTCCCTGAACCTGAATAGTGACTGTTACCTTGAAGATATCCAAGCTATATTGTCCGAACTTTATTCTTCAGCCGTCCTAATTCTAATGAGTAAATAAACATTATTTAAAGTTGTGTTTTGAGACAATTATCAGTAACGACCGGTAAATGAAACCGTATTTTTTAAATAAATAACCTAAATAATATGGTACTTAATACCTACCTGAAATTAATCTGAAATAAAGATTTATTTTATTTTATTTTATCGGCAACCCTGGCAACGATGTTTGTATAGCCACTGGCCAAACAAGCCACCTTGCGCACAAGTCGCACAACAAGGCGAACACTTTCACATGGGAGCGGCGCAGGCGCAGCTATTGTTTCACCGCACCAATCCGCCAAAACCAAAACAGCTTAACTACACACGTTTCTTACGACACAGACTACCCTTTACTACGGACGGCATGTACACAACTAGAAGCAGAAAAGGCTTAAGTGCATGCATCTTACACCGTATCACTAGTAACATTTATCATGGTTAGCTTCCCAAATGAAAAAAGCCGTAAGTGAATAGATTTTCTATTACTGTACAATACACATACAGTATTATAACTATGGCGGTACTTACCTTTCAAAATCGAAACAGCGTAAGTGATCTTCTGGAAAAAATACAACAATTTATCTTCAACTCAGCTTTTTTTACTCTGAATTCAAGGCCTAAGTATGGTTAAGTAAAGGGTATATAGAACGTTATAGAATGGTTGGAGAGATAATGACCAAGCATTGTTCTCTGGCAATGACTTTCATCGCTGGAAATCGATTTTTGTCACTGTTAATTGCAATTTTGCTCGAAATCAGTTAATTGTGTGGAGCGGATTGCTGGAAAGCAGGTGTGAGCGGGTTGAGAGAGAATAGATACCTACGAGAAAGCATCATTGTGTTGTGATAAAAGCAGCTGCCCGAGCTGGTTTCGATTTGCAAGCGATTACATTTTTGGTTGCCTGCTGACAACTACAACTATGACTACAGTGGATTTTCAAGGGCGACTTGCAATAATGAAAAAAAAATACCTAGGTACATACAGTCAAAGATAGAACCTCCTCCTTTTTTGGAAACCGGTTAAAAATCATGTTATTTTTTTAAGCTTATTTTTCTAAAATTAAAGCTATTTTTTTATTTTCCGAGTGTATATTTACAAAACTGCTTCCTTCATCAAAAATTATGTCTGAAGACCCCTATTATTTTTAAAATACCTTACCTATTCAACGACACCGCACACACGTCTAGTGTTGGAACGAAAAAAAAATATCACCCCCACTTGTCTTGTACGGGAGGTACCCGAAAAATCGATTTTTTTAACCGTTTTGTCGGCGTGATACATAAGTACACATACTTGAACCAAATTTCAGCTTTCTAGTACTAATGATCACGGAGCTAAGCCGCGGACGGACGGACAGACGGACAGACAGACATGGCGAAACTATAAGGGTTCCTAGTTGTCTACGGAACCCTAAATAATAAGCTTATTATATTTTCATCCGCGCGGACGAAGGTGCATTTTAATTCAATCACCGCCTCTCCTGCAAAATCCAGCAAGAAAGACATTTCCGTCTATTCTTATAAATTATTCCTAAGTCAAGAATCCTGATCATGTTCCCATGACATCCCTCTCGCCCCGGTCACGCATGCGTGACACTCCCACGCCGATGGGAAGTCAAATGCACCTGAATTACCTGATTATGCTAATGCAATATGCTTAATAAACCTTTTTGTTTGTTAGATGGAAGGCGCCGCTTTGTGCGCAAACAAGAAAGAAGCCATAACTCATAATCCATAACCCATTATTACTTGTCCGTTGTTGAGTAAGAACCATCTGTGAATGTCCAGCTATCCTACCCTGCTGCCAAAAATGATCCAAAACCGTTTAGGGATTTTCGAATTATTACATTCATAAATAGGCCATGCAATTGTGCAGCCCATATAGTACCTACTGTCGGTGAAAGTTTAAAAAAACCGGCTAAGTGCGAGTCGGACTCGTACACCGAGGGTTCCGTACAACTAAATAATTTAAACTTTTTTGTTTTCTGTATATTTGTTGTTATAGCGGTAACATAAATACATCATCTGTGAACATTTCAACTGTCTAGCTACCACAGTTCATGAGATATAGCCTGGCGACAGACGGACAGACAGACGGACAGCGGAGGCTTAATAATAGGGTCCCGTTTTACTCTAGGAACGGAACCCTAAAAATAAGCTTAGCAGGGTGGTGCTCCTGGGCCCCGGCCAGCTCCTCCCAAGTCCCAAGCTCATAGGTGTCGATGGCCAGGATCAAAAGAATCCTATTATTATGAGTCCTATGGTGTCCCACTCCTGTTAAGGTGCTCCCCTCTTTTTCCACTGTACCCGACCAGTCCTTGTATTGAGGAATAACCACGTCAGTCCGCCATCGCCGATGAGGTCTGCCGCGTACCCGTCTTGAGTTGTGTGGCTTCCACTCTGTGGTCTTTTAGGCCCACAAGTCGTCCGGCATGCGGCAAGTACATGGAGTCCTAATATATTTTGTTTCAACAGAACCTTTCATTGCTAAGCCAATGTCCAATCACCGCAATAATAACCAAACAATACTCTACCTGTCTACACCATCACGTTGCAAACGTTAACTCGAACAAATCTGTTTATAATGCCCACTTTGCCCGTTTATTGCATTCAAATATCACAATAAACCTCACAAATAGCTGATGCCCCACTTTCGATCCACTCGTGAAGGTCGTTGTTTATTCCTTTTGTTATCTGTCGTGACGAGGAAAGTAATTTCGACGCCATCTTTATTTTTTCACACCTATCTATTCAACCATGTTTAAAAAGGCCTAAGTCACCTGGGTTTTGTATGAAGATGGTTTGTTTTTATATTTGTTTAAAGGAAAGTATTTGTGTTTACAACTGACACGAGGTGTCGTGATAAGGTGGTAATAAACTAGAATTATAATAGAGAATAGTGTTATGGTTGTCAAGCAACATGGATTATGTTGTTTGTGTAATTTTTTTTTTCAAGTAGGTGTGGCCGAGTAGTTATTACTGATATGATATTAGTAAATTCGTAGAATATGCATGACGCAATAAAACACGCAAATACCATAAAAACGATCAGATTTTAGAGCTACAGCAGCCAAATACGTAGACATGGTCAAAATTTATTTTAATAAATCGTAGTTTTCCAATATCTGTAATGAAACCTTAGGTCTTTCTCTTCCGGGACAAATGTGCAGCTATGGAGGCAAGTGGGTATAAGGAGGCATAAGAATAACAAAAAAACCAGCCAAGTGCGAAACTGACTCGCGCACCGATGGTTCCGTCCAAACTTTCACTTATCCTATCTTAATTGGCCTGGTTCAGTTAAGTTTGCACCTGAAATATATCGCGCCACATACAAACGAGGTGCAAACTTAACGCATCCGAGTTCTCCAAATATGATCATAATCATAATCATAAATCATAATTCATTTATTTGCAAGAATGTAGTAATACATAACATGGTGGTAGATAAGATATTGAGGATACATTCTGCTTCACTAAGCATGCAAACATTTTATTTTATTGAGTAAAGTAATACGTGTTTATTTTATTAAACATGCATTAATTCTCATAATTTATATCAACAATAAAAATACATAATTGAACTTCCAAAATTCTAATAAATGCCAAATTTATAATTTAATAAAAATAATAGCAGGTAAAGGTACACTATTTCATTGTAGTAAACATTAGTCAATGATACCTAGTCATAAAGAAAATGTCACATTTAACAATAATTAAATAAGAAATAATACAAAAAGTAATAATCAATAACGGTCTGGATTGTAATTAAAATATTCATTTAAACTATAAAAACAATGTAGTAGTAGCCAGTTGGTAACGTTTTTCTTAAAAATTGTTAGAGACATTTCTTTAAAATCTGATGGCAATTTGTTATAGATCCGAAAACACATGTAATACTTACACATTCTTTTTACTGTAGGCTAAACGATAGGATGGTGCTAGAATTTTGTGTTTGTCTGTGTGTGGTCGGTTCGAAACATCAGACTGTAGTTTAAAAAGATGGCTATTTTATTTCACAAATATACAGATTTCTCTTATGTACATACAGGGAAGAGGCAGTATACGCATTTAAAAAGTGGCTTGCAGCTTACCGTAGCTCGAACATCACAGATGGCTCGTATACATTTTTTTTGCGCTTTAAATGCATCTTCAATATCAGTCGAGTTTCCCCAGATTATAAGTCCATAGGAAAGACTCGAGTAGACGTACCCATAGTATGCAGTGATAGCTGCACTTTGTGAAACGATCTGCCTTAATCACCTTAACGCAAATACAAATCTATGTACTTATCACAAACAAACTTAATATGCGATTTCCAATTTAATACATTGCCCAACCGTATGCCTAGAAAAGTTATCATATCAACGTCCTCAATTTCCTGACTCATGAATTATATGATAATCGGAGCTGGGCTAGCCTTATGTACTTGTCATCTGAGACACTGGGATGATATGATGTTTGCAAAGGACTATATTTTTTTATGATTTTATTACAAATGTATAATTTTCAGACTTTTATAAGTATTTGTAGTATGTGACGATATTACTTGCCCAATTTCATAGTTCTAGGTCATCGTTTATCATTTTGATTCCCTTGAGAGTGTCGAAATTTACGTTTTTTGCGACATAAACGGCCTTTTCACAGCTTCAAGGGACCGTAGACTTGAGTATATATGGTGTTAATTTCAACTCCACGAGTTCTCGAGATAAAGGGTCTTGACAGACAGACAGACGGGCGGACAACAAAAGTGATCCGTTTCCGATTCCGAAGGGTTCCGTTTTTTCCGATTGAGGTACGGGACCCTAAAAATAACTGTGTACTATATTATGAAAATACCCACATGTCCCCAAAGCCGAGATTGTCCCACTGACCTTACCAATTTAATTGCTTTTTGTTTTTTTCCGCAATCTCATGGACCTATGTTTGTTTAACACTACCTATACAAATCGTAGGCTATTTACATGTAGGTAATTATTATTATTATTCTCAACATGTGTCTTCTTGTCATCAAAGATTGAGATAATAAAGGCTTTAAGTGTATTTGCATTTAAAATCCCAGTGACTCAGAGCAAGCCCTATTACATGTTTCCAAACTCTATCGATATTGACTTCAGGTGACATTTGCTAATAAAGAGCTTGGTGATATCCTAATATTAGTTTCAATCAAAATATTGTAAAGCGTACAGTAGTGATTGTTTGTTAGTATGTGTGCACGGGAATTTACAAGTATCTACAGATAAATGACAACACTGTATTTTATATCTAATCATAGATACCTAATATAGTCTGCATTAACATTAGGTATAAGTAAAGCTGCCGGCAAACTCCTTGACTGCACAGTAGCCAATTTACGTACAAATGCACATGCGTAGATCCGCCATTTTTGTTCTAAAAGTTTGCCGGCAACTATGTTTTTTACTCAAGCTGGCACTGGTGTTTACTGTGCTTTCTTATATTCTTCTACTTTTACACGCCAAATATGAAATACTAGCGACCCGCCCCGGCTTCGCACGGGTGCAATGCTGATAATTTATGCATGTATTATACATATAAACCTTCCTCTTGAATCACTCTATCTATTAAAAAAACCGCATCAAAATCCGTTGCGTAGTTTTAAAGATTTAAGCATACAAAGGGACATAGGGACAGAGAAAGCGACTTTGTTTTATACTATGTAGTGACTACACGGCCCTTAACTTAATAAGCTCTCATTTTTTTAAATTTGTTTCATTAAGTAATCCATACTAATATTATAAATGCGAAAGTGTGTCGGTCTGTCTGTCTGTCTGTCTCTCTCTCTCTCTGTCTGTTACCTCTTCACGCTTAAACCGCTGAACCGACTTAGATGAAATTTGGTATGGAGATAGTTTGAGACCCGGGAAAGGACATAGGATACTTTCCATCCCGAATAAATTTAGTGTTCCCATGGGATGAGCGGGTAACACCGCGGGGCACAGCTAGTTATTGATAATTCAAAATCATAATCGTTGCGTTAGAATTAGAATGTATGCCCCCATTAGTGTTTTATCATTAACGATCAAGCAAAAAATCTTTGTTATGTGCTTGTTATTCAATTGAGTAAACCTTCAGCATTTTTGGTGTGAAATCTACTAATTAATGTTTTTTCTTGTTACAGGTAAACTTTTGTGCAACAAACGAAGCGTTATTCTGGTAAACCTAAGTCATTACCAAACTGGTAAACCTAGCCTGACCTGAAACTGGTAAACCTAAGTGATTTAATATTTAGGTACTTTATTGTAGATTTCAAATCATAAATCAGGACTACTTCCTTAAGATTCTTATACCTTAATATTCATAAAATAATGCGGTGTTTACGTATAATTAGGTCTCACAAAGACTTCCATAAAAGTGTAATCAGAAGTCAGTGTAGCAACTAGTAACGTTTTTTATAACGATGCATGGGTTCGGGAAAAAAATCTTTCTTTTCCATTAATCGTTTGCCATCAGTTATAGTCCTAGAGTATTCACTTGTACTCATAAAGAGAGCTAACTCTGTCAGTCATCAAGTGTCATATCATGGTAATATCGATGGCGATTAGCAACACATATTGATCAACGACAACATAGACCTTGGTCCATCTGATTGTTGGTCAGTTGACATTCTTGACTAATGATGGCCGCGGATAAATAAATATGTATGGCACCGGAATGCTGTTGGCGTGGAATTGTTTGCATTTTATCCGTATCCATACAAATGGCTGTTTAAACCATAATTCGAGATGACGTTTTTATTCGTTCGTAGAAATCGTACAATGAATATTTGGTTCTATTAGAAACGCACTGATAGAACCAAATATTCATAATATAAGCCCGAACGATTTAGAGATTTCTGTTTTCTTTTCTTTAGTTTATATATATTTTTTCTAAATATCGGACAACCTCACATAAATTTAGTCCCACACCTAGGCTTGTGTAATGGGCACTAGACCACGATATTCATTCTTATATAGTCCTGGGTTCGAATCCCAGCCCGGGCAAATCTTTGTGTGATGAACCTCCTGCAGGGCCAGCATATCTTGCCGCGACTTCGCTTGTCGCGCGATTCAGCGTCACCTGTCTTGCTCGCACGGTATTAAAAGGAAAGTGATAGGTAGTTTTTGTCGCGCGACAAAGAGTCGCGTGTCATAGTTATGCTAGACGTGCTCGGTGGAAATTTTTACGCTAGGAAATGATTAGAAATTCGTCAAAAACCCTTAGCTATTTGGATACATACCTACGATAAGGCAGCCCATTGTCCAGGCACCTTTATCAAGTGCCGGCAGTACGCGCAAGCATGCACTTTCCGATATGAATGGACGCACGTATTATGGCGCGTCATTTTAGGGACCGTTGGTCCTTTTAAATACCCTTATTATCAAGACTAGCGACCCGCCCCGGCTTCGCACGGGTGCAATGCTGATAAATTATGCATGTATTATTCATATAAACCTTCGTCTTGAATCAATCTATTTATTAAACATCGCATCAAAATCCATTGCGTAGTTTTAAAGATCTAAGCATACATAGGGACAGACAGCAGGAAGCGACTTTGTTTTATACTAATTAATGAAGCTAGAAAGTAAGAAACGCCGTGCACTACACAAAGTCCGCGTTTATGCTGCGAACTAAATACGGTGCCTATAGACATGTAAAAGCGCTTCAGATATCTAAAAGAGCTCTTGAAAACCACTTGCAGAAAAATGTTTTAAATTTGGTTCATCAACGGAAAAACGACCATTCGGTAAAGATTGAGAATATACTACAGAAAGTTCTTTAGCTCTTCGAAAAAATTGCCTTCGAAAAATTAGACGTGGCCGTGGAGAGCGGCGATGCGATGGAACGATTCTAGGCAGCCGTTTTTGGTTGTTGTTAAAATTAAAGTGGACAGTCTGCTGGTGCGCTATGTAGGCTATTATCGCGGGTCACAGCACGTAGGGAGCCCGGCTTGCTATCGTGCCCGATCCTCTTTGTTACTTTAGTCCGGCAACAGTCTTCAAGCCATGACGGAACCCAATCCTTACGCAACAGTTCACGCTTCGCCTGGCAACGTATCAATGGAGCGATCCATTCAGCAACATCATGTGCGTGGATTATTTTAATGAATATTTACCGTTATTTTGTTAACCTTTCATTGAGTGCCCGGCGCCCGCCTTATGTTACACTTGAAGATAACATAAGAATGATACTGGTACTAATGATGGCGCGAAGTCGTGAGCGAGTAGCTTATTTTGCTATCCAATATTTGAAGAAGGCGATTCACTTTGTTTATTTGGAAAAATTACGCAAGCTCATTGATATATACAATTTGATAATTTTAATGAGATTCACCTACACTAAACACTAATCATATTTTTTATTATGCATGGTCACTTATTCCGTTCCCCTAGAATTCTTGATTTAGCACTGGTCAATGATCAACGTGAAATAATTTGTTTGATCTATCTACTCGTATAAGACTCGTATTGTCTCACTAATTTGTCATGCAGTGAAAATTAAAAATTTGGAATGAACGCTAAGAACAGATATGAACTCCATGAGTCTTTCCCTCGGGAGAAGACGAACACAAGCACCAGTATTTTTCCCATCACTTGTAACTTTATTCGACTGAGGGCACGATTTGTTCTATTTACATTTGAAAATGGAATCGTTTCCGTATTCCGAGACCCGGCGAAATCGAGAACGCAACGTAATACTGTATGCGTTGCCATCGAGCCGAGAGTCGATAACGGTCGCGTCCTTATTCGAACGTTATTGTTCTGTTTTTGGGTGTGATATCGTATTTAAATAGGTGTGATACGTGCTCGCCCTTCAATTATTTTTGTGATTTCTAATAATAAATGGACCCTTCAAAACGAGAAGGACGTAAGTCAAAAATTGTAACAATTCATTTTTTTTTACAGCGAAAGAATAGCAGCGCGCTTTTTAGCGCCCTGAATTCAGAATTCAGAGAAACCAATTAGTACATTTCTGATCCTTTAAGGTGGCTTCCATTGTCAGATAAAAGACACAGTAACCAAATCAAAGAAATAGCCCACATACCTTCGTAAACAACGATCGATTCCTCAGTAACCGTGTCTTAACACGTGTTTAGAACGGAAAAACACTTACGACCATAGAGTATATTTGCTTACGACTCTATCCAATGCGACAACGGATTAATCTAATACGTATCATGTGCACTTAGGACCTTCTACATTTGAATTCTAAAGGTAAATTATTTATCTACCATTCTGCGCATACAAATGGCTCGAATAGCTCTGTGATACTTCCTGAATGCGTGATTTTTTAGTTTTGCAATGGCGTTGTGTTCGAGTAGCATTTCGCACCTTATAAAGTTAGGTATGCGGCTGCAATGAGCTAATGTATGTAGATAACTTATTATACACTACAGACTCCTACGTTATTATCTATCTTTGCTTCAAGAGAGGCAAGAACAGTCGGAAAATGATGGCTGCTTTTATCATGCGATAAATAAGTGACAATAAAGCAACCATATTAGCCCCCTGCACCTCTAGCACAACTGTGACACGCGACTTTCTTGCGCGAGGAACATTACCTATCTCTTTTCTCGTAGTACTGTGAGAGAGTGACGGGGGATACTATGTCGCCCGACAAGAGTCTAGACAGGCTGGACACCCGAACATACTGTAGGAGTTCTTGGCCAAGCTCAATCGGAGATGTTTTACTCGCCGCCGTCAGTTATGTTCAAAGGGCGGACAGTTGATGCAATATGGTGACGAAAGCATAACATGGCTAAGACTTACGACATTTCGAGTAACATTTATGTATACTTATGCAGTTTTTTTGTGTCCATGTTGATCAGTACTTTTAGTGTCCAAGTTGATCAGTAGACCAACCAAGATTCGCGTCTACAAAACGGTAATCAGACCAATCCTGATGTGTGGGTGTGGATCTTGGACACTGACTCAAAAGGAAGAAAATAAGCTCTTAGTGGCGGAAAGGAAAATCTGGCGAAAGATTCTGGGACCAATAAGAAATGGGGATGGCAGCTGGAGAAGGAGAAAGAATAAGGAGTATAGTGTACTTAATACTAACTATATACAATATATAAGTTTTAATAATTAAATCTAACTAATACTTAATTTAAAACTTATAACTAAACTTAATTCTAATAAAAACAATGTTGTCAAAATAAATTTATTAATATGTATTTACATTACGCATAAATAACAGACAACATTAAAATAATAAAAACAATAATATACAAAATTTATAATAACATACTTTGTATGTAAAGCGGACAAGCGCACCGAATTTTGTTATTAGATAGTTGCATTCCTTATCTCGATGTGCCGCGCGGCTACGTCACGGCGACCGGTTTGCTGCGAAGCAAACGGCGGCTGGCCGGTGCACCGCGCTAGTACTTATGACGCTTCGACACTGAATGCATGTCGCTCGTACGCAAAAACTAATAACAAATACTCTCGCGCGCTGACGCTAAATATTAATAATTGTGCTTGTGCTTGTGTATCTTTCTTCTGCAAAATTATAAACTTTCTCCTTCTGTATATTTTCGTGTCTGTACTTTGGTACAATAAACCGTGTTGAAATATTTATGGATCATTATTTCGACCCCGAAGAGGAAACCTCAACCACGGACAGCCTCACTGGTGACCCCGAGAAGGAACAAATCATGCCAAATAACGAAGCAGAAGTAAGCAGAGTTGGAGTGCGGGTACCGCCATTTTATCCCGATAAGCCAGCGCTTTGGTTTGTGCAGCTCGAGAGCCAATTCGTGCTATCAAATATAACGGCTGATGCGACTAAGTTCCACTATGTGTTGGCACAGCTGGATTCAGCTACGGCGTCGATAGTGGAGGATGTTATTACGGCACCAGCGGCATCAGATAAGTACGAAGAATTAAAAACCGAGCTCATAAAGCGGTTGTCAGTTTCACGGGACAAGAGAATCCAGCAAATACTGACAAATGAGGAATTAGGAGACCGGAAGCCGTCGCAGTTCCTCCGGCATTTGATGAGCTTGGCAGGTTCGGGCGTCCCCTCTGAATTTATGCGATCCATATGGACTAGCAGACTACCCACAAGTACGCAGAGCATCATCGCGGGCCAGTCGAAACTACCGTTGGACGAGGTAGCCGAACTAGCCGACAGGATTCACGAGGTCGTGCCCCCGCCCCCGCAGATAGCAGCAGCAAGTTCACCAGCAGCGTCATCACCGCCATCGGCATCAGATCCCCTGCGCCAGGAGGTGGCAGCATTATGCCGGCAAATGAAAATGATGATGTCAAAATTCGACCAGTCATCGCAACAGCGTGGGCGTTCAAGGACACCTGGAGGACAGAGCAGACGTGGGCGATCATCATCAGCACGGAGGTCGAATTCGAACTATAGGAAATTCCCAACGTGCTGGTATCACCACAAGTTCGGGGACAAGGCGACACGGTGCGTGAAACCATGTGACTTCGCGGGAAACGGACGGGGCAATCTGTAATGGCGGCCGACGACTGCCCCAGTACCGGTCGCTTATTTGTTACAGACCAGCGATCAAAAACACAATTTTTAGTGGACACTGGTAGTGATTTATGTGTTTTTCCCGTGTCTAAATTAAAAACTAAATATAATAAAACTGATTTAGTTTTAAGTGCAGCAAATGGTACAAATATTAATACATATGGCTATGTTAATTTTATATTAAACCTAGGCTTACGCCGTGACTTCGCTTGGCGATTTATTATTGCAGATGTAACGAGGGCGATAATAGGGGTCGATTTTTTATCGCATTATGGTCTGGTCGTCGACGTGAGGAATCAGCGCCTCATCGATGCCGTGACATCGCTTGCGACCCCGGCTTTGCTTGCGCGAAAATCAGAAGACGTCACTTCGGTTAAGGTAATGTCTGGTGATTCTACATACCACACTATACTCGAGCAGTATCCCGAAATAACACGTCCACCTGGTATACATCGCACACCTACACATAGTACTGTACACCATATACGTACTACACCTGGTCCGCCCGTATCAAGTACACCTCGTCGTCTAGCGCCCGATAAATTAAAAATAGCCAAGGCAGAGTTTGACGCAATGTTGAAAAGCGGCATCTGCCGGCCGTCAGAATCTCCATGGTCCTCTCCACTTCACCTGGCCCCAAAGAAGAACGATGGGTGGCGTCCGTGTGGAGATTACCGTATGCTTAACGCCCGTACCATTCCGGATATGTATCCGATTAGGCACATACAGGATTTTTCCCACAGTCTATCTGGTTGTACGATCTTTTCTACTATAGATCTGGTCAAGGCGTACAACCAGATCCCTGTCAACCCTGAGGACATCGCGAAGACCGCTATAACCACACCGTTCGGGTTGTTCGAATTCCCTTACATGGGATTCGGACTCCGAAATAGTGGCCAATCCTTTCAGCGATTCGTCGATGAGATGCTCAGAGGACTCGACTTTGTATATGCCTATCTCGACGACTTCTTGATTTTCTCGCAGGACCAGGAGACGCATGAGCAGCACTTGCATCAGTTGTTCCGCAGGCTCAAGGAATTTGGGATGGTGGTAAACCCAGCTAAGTGTGTCTTTGGCGTATCTGAGGTTATATTCCTCGGATACCGTATAACAGCTGATGGAACCACACCGCTACCATCGAAGGTCGAGGCCATCCAGAAGTTCCCTATGCCGAAAACAGTTAAGGAGCTGCGTCGTTTTCTGGGGATGGTGAACTTTTACCGCAGGTTTATTCCAGGTGCGGCCAAGTATCAGGCACCCCTGAATGCATTACTAACTGGCTCGGTGAAGGTTTCTCACCCCGTTAATTTCTCCCCACAGGAAATCGACGCGTTTCAGGCGTGCAAGGACAGTCTTTGTCAAGCAGCTATGTTAGCTCATCCGGACTGCCACGCGAAACTAGCTCTGGTGACAGACGCGTCAGACAAATCCATCGGGGCCGTGCTCCAGCAGTTAAAGGAGAACGAGTGGCAGCCGTTGGCATTCTTCTCGCGAAAGCTAAGTCCAGCACAGGTAAAATATTCACCTTATGATCGCGAGCTGTTGGCGATTTACGAGAGCGTGAAGTACTTCCGGCATATGGTGGAGGCTCGTGACTTTACGATCTACACCGATCACAAGCCGATCACGTTCGCGTTCCACTCTCGTAAAGAGAAGTGTTCCCCACGTCAGTTCAGACACCTTGACCTGATAGCCCAATTTACTACGGACATTAGGCACATCTCAGGAAAAAACAACGTCGTGGCGGATACACTATCGCGGATAGACGAAATCTCGCAGCCAATCACAGCGGAGAGAATAGCAGCAGCTCAACAGGCAGATCAAGAACTAGGACAGCTACGAGAGGCAGAGTCGTCACTACAGCTGGATAAGGTGAAAATACCCGGTTCTCAGAGTCATCTGTACTGCGACGTCAGTGGTGCTACTCAGAGACCATTTATACCCAAAAACCTACGCAAACCAGTGTTCGACAGTCTTCACTCTTTGAGCCACCCCGGAGCCAACGCCACCGCCAAATTAGTCGCAGAGCGTTACGTCTGGCCTGGCGTCAAAAAGGCCTGCGGAGAATGGGTACGTACATGTCTCGCATGCCAGCGGTCCAAGGTCACACGCCACGTCTCAGCCCCTTTAGGTAGCTTTAAATTACCCAGGGCGAGGTTAGCATTCATACATATAGACCTGGTGGGCCCATTACCTTTATGCCAGGGGTTCCGCTACTGCCTCACAGCCGTCGATAGGTACACACGATGGCCCGAGGCAATACCGTTGGCGGATATGTCAGCTGAGACGGTGGCACGAGCTTTGCTGAGCAGCTGGATAGCTCGTTTTGGTTGCCCAGCGGATATCGTGACGGATAGAGGACGTCAGTTCGAGTCGGCCCTATTCCAGCAGTTATCTGCCATGGTTGGTTTTCAGCACCGTCGAACGACTGCATACCATCCAGCTTGCAATGGTCTCGTGGAAAGGTTCCATCGGCAACTTGAAGCTGCCATAACCTGCCACGGGAGTAGCAACTGGGTGGAATCGCTTCCTCTAGTTTTACTAGGGATACGGAGTGCCTATAAAGAAGACATTCAGGCTTCAACGGCTGAACTTCTTTATGGCCAACCTCTGCGCCTTCCAGGTGAATTTTTTAACCCTCGGGAGGATGAAACCACCGATGTGACAGATTATTTGTCACGACTTCGCGGGTTTGCAAGGGATTTACATCCATCACCTGCGTCGCGGCACAGTGGTAAGCGCAACACCTTCATATTACGTCGGGGTCACCAGTGAATAGCTTGCTTAGCGTGTTTGAATAGCTGGTGGCTACTTACACCCAACATAATTGGTGAAATCAAAGCCACACCACTCCGCTGGCTGGGTCACCTGGAGAGGATGGTAGACGATCGGGTGGTAAAGAGAGCGTTTCAGGGGCGACCGAGTGGAACACGTCCGGTCGGCCGCCCGAGATACCGCTGGAAAGATGAAGTGCAGAAGGATCTGTGCGCCCTAAATATCCCTAACTGGCGGTAAAAGGCGCAAAACAGAGAAGAATGGCGTTCTCTAGTGTCAGAGGCCAAGATCCTCTTTGGGTCACTGAGCCAGATTAGTAAGTAGTATGCAGTTTTTGTAGTCATATCCATATTACGTATATCGTTTGACATGATTTTGACGTATATCGCATCCACTGTCCGCCCTTTGTTATGGTCTTGTTGTCATCACATTACTCTCTTGGCAGAAGGGTCGTAAGCAAAATTCGAAGACTCCCTTACCAGACTATCTGTAGCTTAGTTGGTCGGACCGCATGGCATTATCAGTTCGAATAGGTTCCAATTTTTTTACGATTTCTATCTTTGTATTTGTAATAAAAGAAATAGAGATTAATTTCACTTTAAAAATCGTGGTAGTAAAACATCATGATTTCCGTAAAACGATCAAAAGCTATGCCTTGTTTTTTACGATGGATTACTATTATGATTTTCGCCGTGTGTGTGCGTGTATGTGACAGCGTTTAATATCTATTGAGTTGTCAGTAGTTACCATCTTCGAGGTAACCGATTACTATTTATTTTGGTCCCGTATCTTGGACATTTGTCGGCTTATCACGTCCCGTACGTAATCCTTACGCAACTGGTTATCTACGCAAATGATACTACCGATACTGCATAGACTAATCTAAAGAGCTATGCCCTTTATAAACTCTCTAGAACTTACTACGTTAAAACCTATTTTCCAAAAAGCGTATTGTCTAAAGAAGCTCTGGTCACTTATGACCTTCTGTATGGTAAGGTAACACTACGTATACATTTCAAACTATTCAAATAAATCAGCATATATTTAAGTTCAATATGCATCATCGTAAAATGCTCATTTTATTGACCGTAAGTCTCACCTCAAGACCATTTTCAGTTTGTATTTTGATCGAAAATTTAAATTGCCTCATGAATCGAATATGAATTATATCTACGACCGGCTATAAAAACTTAATAAAATATTGTATGAACGACTTTAAAAAAAATAAAAAGAAACGGTACCTAATATTTGCCAATTTACGCCATTTGAGCATATTTAGCGGTTCTAATCTAAAACATTAAAATGTATAAGTATACGTTTTTTCTTATATTTTAACAAACAGATTTATGTGCTAATTGAGTTTTTTTACTTGTCCTTGGACTTCCTTTTTAAAATGTATCCTTCGACTTTTTCTGTAACCCTTAATTGTATTATTATTAAATAAACCGGTCAATTTACTGGGTAAAGTACTTACGCCAAAATATTGTATAACATTAACTATAGTTATAGTCACCGAAATTTTGGATGTATTATAATGCGCACTCAATGTTATTGTATCAAGAATTCTGCTTAATCTAGTAGTTACGTATGTTTTCTCCTGTAATCGTTTATGAATGAACAACTTTCCTCTACGCTTGTAATTCTCTAAAAAAATGAATCGTAAACTTTTCTCATGAATGAATCTCAAATTATTGGCACGATGTTTACTAGTGCTTTCTAGAGACCAGAAAAAAAGATAACAATGACGATTCGTCGTCACGAGGTTAGTCCTCTGTCCGTTTTATTTTTAATATGCGACACAAATATTGTCACCTGCCTACATGATTATTTAAATCATGTTATCTGATATCGAATTGAGACAAATACGCACAACTCAATCGACGATATCGCGCGACGCTCTTGTGTTTTGTTTTATTGCCGAATTCATTTGTTTTAATGACATTCAAACATGAAGATGTTAAATTCCGTGTTTCCTATCAGTAAGTTTTATTTATAGTAATTTTATTTTTGTTCATACGGGTTTGCCAAGTTTTGTAAATTATCTAATAGTCCCGAAGTATTATTGTTTTCTGTGTGGATGTCTAATCGCATCTAAATGGGTGGCTACTGTATGCAAAAAAATAGAGCAGTACATTAGAAAACAAAAAGACTTTAGTAGGTATGTGCGTAATTTGACGTTAGACAATTGATCTTGCATTCATTCATTTGTTTAGTATTTTTTCCTTATCGTCCAAATATTTTTGTGCCTTGACAACAGTGGAGCATAACTAATGACATCGTTTTGACTTCGAACTCATTAGGTAAATATTCCACAATCATTCTGTACTTGGGTGGGGATAATGAGAGGACAAATTGTGATTTTGAAGTTAGTACGTTATACCATTTGACCGTTAGTGGTTCGAACAAACATATTTTAGTGTTTGCGCTGTTTTTTGTAAAATGTTGAAACATTTTTGTGAATGTTGATGTGTTTTTGTGTGACGTGTTGAATAGTTTGTGTTTTGTTGAAAATAATGGTTGTGTTGTTGAGTTTTAAAATTATGGATACTTGGAACAGTTCCGTTATGGAATCAGGTTGGTTATTAGATTTATTATAAGTTTAAAGGAGTATATGTTCTCTCTATTAACTTGGCTCATATATTCTTTAAAAATACAAGAAAAATCATTTTGCATAGCGTAAAGTACTCTATATTTATAATTTAGTCTAAGCTCTAGACTAGATGAAAGTAACACAATATTTTATTATTTCAACCTATACATTTTCTGATTGTTGTCTGTTTATCTAACGCCAGACAATTCAAGGATAAAAATAACTCCTATGGGAAAGGAAGTGCCAAGTTGTTACGAAGATCTAAATCATTTTAATCGCCCTTTAATAATAAAATCAAAGCACAAGTGGTTTATGTTATAAAATTGATATCATACTGCACCAAAGAGTCTATAAATAAATATAAGAGCATAACAAACCGAACGCATCCGCGCCTGCGCTCGGCCAGTCAGGCTCGCGCCGCGACGCCGCGCTAACTGAATCAGTTTAATGGACTAAATAAAACTAATAAACGTATAACCACGACACAGTGCACAATTTAAACGCAAAAGGATCGTTTTTTGTTTTTAAAAAGTTTGGGGCGTTTGGGTGTTGCGATTTTTCCCACCTTCGCCAATTATGCAAAATAATATTTACCGCCGCCAAAATGTAGTTCAAACCAGCCAGTTAAAATAGTGTAATATCAAATTATTTCCATTTCCCAGCGCTGTGATTAAAGTTTGAATTTCGAACAGTTTGTGATTGTTTGGTTAGTTTTATGGGATCAGTTTTATTGGCCAGTGTCAGTGTGTGTGGTTACCTATGGTTACATTTTTCAAAATTGGAACAGTTTTTTGATTGTTTCGTTAGTCATTATATGGCATCCGTTTTTTTGGCCAGTCTGTTTCGAATGTGACTCGATGTGTTATGGGTACAATATGCTGGTTCCACGCCAAATTAGTTATCGGTGAGTTTATGTGTGGATTCAATTCTTTTGGTTACGTTCCAAAAAACTCTTCCTCTTGGAATGTCGCTTACATAAAAGTGCAAAGACCGATAATAATGGATCAGTTCATATTACTTTCTAAATGTTTTTATATTTAACAGATGCTTGAGAGGCCAAAAATACAACTCAATTTAGTTTTTAACATTTCGGACTAGTTGAAATAAACTAATCACAGACTACTGTGTAAACGTAATCCCGTAAGGAAAAGGATGCTAAAGCAAACAAACATTATTTTTCCTGTCTATCAACAACTGTCTTGTAAAATAAAGTAACTAGGTACGTCAAAGAAAAATATACTTTTCAAACTAGGTTATCTCCACCTTTTTATCGATAGCAAGTTAGTTGCTACTGTTGTCACAATAAAATTCGCCGGTATACATTTCAAAACAAATCCCTATCCAAATCCCTGCATGGCATACGATAGCAAACAGTTCCCAGGGGTACCCAAACCACAGACTATAAACTCGTACCATTGAGCGCTGTAAACATAAACACGCGGCTGATGGGTGCGAACGGGTGTGAACGTGAACAAACGGTTTCAGGAAGTTTACGTACGGGTGTCAACACTTCCCGCGGTTTTCTTCAACAAGCGTGTTGTGATTGCGATAGTTGCTACAGTATCACTGTTGATATAGTGTGTGTGGGATGCATGTACCTTCTAATGTGCCATTTAGAGTTTACCATTGCTTCGACAGACGTTTCATCGACCATATCATTTCGTAGATTTTTTCTTCGATGCCATTCATTGTTGGGATTGCTGTACCAATCTTACCATCTCCAATGAAGGATGATTTTTACAAAAAAATATGAACAAATATGGCTTTAGGAAAAATCTTTGTCGACGACTTGAACATTTTGTGAAGTCAAGCAGCTTACGAAATGTTTGTCGATGAAACCGAAAGACCCACCACTTTCAGAGCTTCAGCGATTGACACGGGTCATTGCATAATTAAAAAAAATACAATAATTTTAGCGCGATCGTCCACGATCGTAGAGTTTGAAGTATACGGCAAGTTTGAAGAATTTTCACACGATTTTCGGGAAACAGATTTAAGACTATTTGCCAAAGATTACCTCAAACAGCTTTTATTGACTCTTGCCAAGGCTAATGGCGTTCGGGAAATCTCGCAGATATGTTTACCGCCATTATCTGACCGCGCGATTTCAAGTGCTCATGTGATTTTACGTCATGATATAACTGCTCGAATTATACAGTTGAAAAAAAAACAAAGGGTACATTCCTTTTGCTGACGTAAGATTTTATAAGTAAATCACTTGAGGTTAACAGGCTTTTAGCCACTTTTAACGTTGATAACACTGAGGATAGAATACTTGCATGTGAATTATATTTATGTAGTCAAACCTCACCATTAGTTGTTAACAGCTGATCGTTATCTCAATGTCGAGAAATTGATAGACGTACAAAAATAATTAGCCATTAATAATTCACTGTTATAAAATGTTATCGTGTTCTGATTTATACACACACTTTACGCAACTTTAAACTGGATTCTCCTATCATTAATTTAAACCTGCGATGACTTCCATAAATACATAAATCTCACTGCATCAATGTACAGACCAAAAGGAATGACCATAAAATTAAAAAAGCCGAACACATGAAAGCCATTATTAAGCTAAGCCGTCTAGTCCGGACGTTACTTCCCGTACAGAAATACGTACGCTCTCTAAACAAGCAGCATCCGTGGCAGAAATAGACCACTCCCACTCTACTCCGTGGTGCACCCGAGAATTACGCTACCGTGTTATTGTTTATTCACTCAGCTCAAAGGTTGAGGAGTACCGCCTACGTGATCTCGTTTATAGCGCAAAATGTTTCCTCACTACAGAGGGTTGCCTCTTTTGATCTACGCAAAAGAAAATGCGACGCAATTAACCGACGATGGACATAAGCAGATTTTGGCCGAATAAAAGCGGAAAGCTAAGCTGAGCACGCTGTCTCGTCCGCTTGTGTTAGCGCGGCGGGAGTCCGTGTTGGTTATAGGAAAATTATGAGCGGAAATCTAGATCCAGACTAACATCCCCAATTGCAATCGGGTACTTAAAAATAAGACGGGTTTCATCAGATCCGGGCAGGGGTAGTACTAGTGAGTAGAGGTGGTAACATTAACCGTCTGGTCGTTCATAGTTTTGTGTCTTCGTGAATATGAAACGATATCTAACGTTAATAATAATTTTGCAAGATTTTCATTTGAGTGGTCCAGCCATAAGGAAAACAATTACTTGGAATCATAAACCTCACAACTCATTATGTATCAGTTAAGTTATTTATCATTTGATGTAATGGCATCTGACGACATAAACCTAGATACAACGTTAGATATATAAGATCGATCAAGGAGCTTATCTGTTTTTCTGCGTTATTGAATAGATACTTCATACGCAGCTGACTCACCTAACGGTAGGTGGACAACTGGCCACCTCATTGTTTTAATGATATTAGGATCTTGCCGATGGCTTACTCCAGTAATTCATTCGGTCATTAAACGTCAGGTGGGGAACCTGAAAACAGCAATTAAAGAAGGCTAAGTTGGAAAATTCCCGATCACCAAGCTGAAGCGAGGATGGTACTTCCACATATCTATATATCTATCAACTCTCACATATCTATGTAGGAGTCTCTACGAATTAGTATTTATGTAGGAATTCCATTGTGCACTTATCTTTGTCAATATAAATCTGAGTGAGTAATACAATATAATAGTCTGAGTATAGTCAGCATTATTCAGTGATGTTATTCAGACTTGATTCACCCTTTAATCCCATCCATATAAGTTTACACCCAATTCTAAAGATACCAGCAGACTTAATTAATGAAATGAATCTCTCACTCGTGAAAAATGTTTGCAAGACCAAAGAGAGACGTTGTGAGTCAGAGCAGACGCGCTATATATAGGCATCGGAGCTGCTCTGTCCTGTCCTTAGTCACGAGAATCGCTTGGTTAATTTAAACTGTCGGTTATATCAAGACTCAACAAAGGAAGAGCTATGGTATTAATGTCGTAGAAAAAATACCAAGACCTCTTATTTTTTCTCCTGAGGTTTGGTCGTAGATTCATTGTCGGGAGAACATCGAGAAACCTGCCCTATTCAAGATTCACACTACACTCAAAAGGAAAATCTGCTATCTACATACAAAACTTTGAGTCTGAGCTTTCTTTTCTTGATGCAATTCTATCTTTAGATGTAAGGTTATCCACCTCATCAATTTCTAAAACGGTGACTCGAACATAAAGGGTTATTAGTGAGAGAATTTATATGGCTCCCTATGCCTAATTTGGTACTAATTCATTAGTTTGCGGCAAAACGCGATAATAGGGTTGGCCCGTAATATTTTGATGAGGACGAAGTTAGCGATCGTGGGTTCAAATCTTGCAAGGGAAAATTATTGAAGGAAGAAATATTAGATTTTCTCCATATGTATTTTGTATATTGTTTTCTAGTGCTTATACTTCACGCTTTGCTTAGTTTGTGTCTTTGTGTTTGAGACTAGATCGATTTGTGTAAAATTGTCTGCTAATATTTATTTATTGTCCCGTATGTCTGTTTATGTTGCCTTAACCACTAAACATTATAATGGCTAACACTACCAAGAACTTTAGCTTCGCTGTTATTCCTAATCGTTTACTTGGAAACAATAATAGTGTCTCTGTTTCTTGTATCTATAATAGTTCTCCAAACGGAAGACGAGGCATTTTTCGACGATGTTTCATTTCCTAATGCCCCGCCATTAGACCGAGATTTATCTGGGTCTGTTACCGAGATTCAACTCTCATGTTTACGACGATCCACAAAAACAAGGATCTTGACCTTTCCTTATAATGTACATGTACAGTCAGCTCCATATGGTAAACCATTTTGTAATTATAACAATCATTGTAATTTGGAACATATCAGCGTCATGGTTTTTGATAGCTTAATGTATCTACCTTATCTTAATTTCGCATTGTCATCTACATACGAGTACATATGTACTCATAAAAGGTTTTAAATGAATCATGTGACTAAGCCTCGTTTTAGTGAATTAAAGCGGTGACGCAAAATTCTGCCATATTGAACCGGAATCGGCAATGCAATGCGTTGAAGTATTCGAATTAAGAGCAAATGCTCATAATAGATAGATAATAATCCTGAATAGATAGTAATCCTGTATATACCTTCTCTGGAGTTCTGGGATATACATAATATGTTTCCAGGCAATAAAAATATTTAAAAATATTGATTTTTCCATTGAAACAGTTTATCGCGTTACTGTAATTCACAAGAAACAGATTTAATTACATTCAAAAATCTTGAGAGAAATGAATAGGCATTCTGTAATATAAGAAATATGTATTCTAAGCTCTCAAGTGTATAAAAGTATACTTACTCAAGAGAGATCTAGGTGTACGTCAAATGCTTGCCTAGCTTACATTGAAAGGTGTCGACTGTATTAAGCCCGCGTGGGTGTCCGTATACGTCGCCGTCGCTCATATTCCAATCTGATCGCAAACAGTTATAACGGCGATTGTTTTGTGGTTAACTTGCATTATTTGATCGCTGCAGTGTGTTGATCTCGCGCCCAATCAGACAACCGTTAAGAACAACACGAGTAAAATCGCGTTAGTCACGCTGCTTGTTTGGTTTGACGCCAGATTTGCTCTTAGCTGCTTCTGAGTTCTGTAACCCTGGGACTCGTATTACATTAAGTAAGTACTAGAAGATGCAACTTCGCGTAGTTGGGTAAAAAGTATCCTATAACCGATCGATCTTTGGATGTCCAGCTATCTCTCTCGATATAAAACTGATTTTCAATAAAATTTTAGAGTTGTAAGATACTCGTATAATATAATTATGTGTATATTTTCTTTTTTATTTACTGAAAGAGCTCATAAGAACCATGCTGACATATATATCTATTGTACCCGGAATCATTTTTTATATTTCCTGTCCTGTGTGTGGATGGATTTAAAGTAGGTGGTACAAAGTGCGGTGAATTCAGGAGTTTTAGCATAAAAAAAGCGAACAATTTATTTCAAAATCGAATTTGTTAGACGCCTGGCGTTTATTTACGAAAAAACTCTCTTCATTTTATATTAATTACGCTGCAAAAACTCGACTGGTTTCATACCTATATACGGATGTTTAATTAATAATTAGGTTTCTCTTTGTTCAAGTATTAAACAAAACCGATACTCTTTTACCCATGTTCCCATGCTTGTAACACAACAATCACACGCAATCAAAAAAACGCGGAAGATTGTTTGTACAAAAAGTTTTGATGTATCTGCCAATTGGTTTGCGATGAAGGACGAAATGATTATTACAATTTTTTTGTGAACAGCTACTGTTCCGTACATTTGGACGGGATAATGGGTTTAAAAATCATTTGTAATTATCATACATATACCCAATTTATACTAAATATAGCCGGTTTATTACGTATGGAAATATAGTGCCCTTGATATTCATAATTTGATGTTACGTAGGTGTTTTTCCGGCCAACTTTTAACCAGTTTTGTATGGGTCGCAATTGTCATTAATATGAACTTTACATACTTAAATCCTTTGGCTGGTACTCTTCATCGTTAAATGTAGGAACACGTGTTGGTTTTGACTTCCAGACTGACTGAAAACAAAATGTTTACATTTAAGCAAATAATTTAAATATTTAATTGTCCAGGCGGGGTTCCAACCCGCGTCTCCAACGGCTCCCGGGCCAACACGGTCGTCATTCCTAAAAAAAACCGGTCAAGTGCGAGTCGGACTCGCGCACCAAGGGTTCCGTACAAACACTTTACATCCTTAAGTGGTTAAGTTAAGTTTGCACCTGGTCTGTATAGCGCTCCATACAAATGAGGTGCAAAGTTATCGCAACCAATCCCGTTTGTTGTATGGGTGCCCCCCTTAAATATTTATTTTATTTTATTTTTAGTATTTGTTGTTATAGCGGTAATAGAAATACATCATCTGTGAAAATTTCAACTGTCTAGCTATCACCGTTCTTGAGATACAGCCTGGTGACAGACGGACGGACGGACGGACAGCGAAGTCTCCGTAATAGGGTCCCGTTTTTACCCTTTGGGTACGGAACCCTAAAAACTACTGAACCGATGCGTGAGCCATTGAATTTTTCAACCAGTTGCTTCATTTATAACATGCTTATGGTGGCATCGTAGCTCCATCTATCGTAAAGACTATGACTTCATGATCGGCACCATCGTCTCAAGTTATGTAATGTTGAGAATCGATAGTAACAATGTGCTATCAGCGCTACACCCAAAAGCTGTATTAAAATAATAACGTCACCTGCGAATATAAACCAAATGGAGAATACATTGGAGCGAAACATGAAAAATTCCCACCAGCTCCTCTAGCACAACTGAGAAACGCGACTCTTTCTCGCACGAGATATACTACCTATCTCTTTCTGTACAGTACTGTGAAAGAGTAACGGATGATGTTATATCACATGAGGCCCTTACTTGTTTTTGTTTCCATGTTTTATTTAACTAACAATACACATTTCTTTGTCAACAGAAGGCGAACTAGAGACAGAATGGTTGCAGGCCGCTGGCCTGGGGTCCCTCGCGGCGCCGTTCCAGGCAGGACTGGAGGTCACCGAGGCCCAGCTGGGTGAGGCCGTGAGGCCGCTGCCTCGGGAGCAAGCCGCCGCCGTCCGGAGACGAGTCCGAAGACTGAATCGGACTGTCAGGCGGCGGCGAGCCGCCTCGAGGGCGAGGAAACCTGATATTAGAGATGTCTTCCGGGATCTGGAGGTTAGTTTAAATTTATGCTTAACAGTTGTAACCTTTTTTTTACCCAGAGAAATGCATTGAATTGCATACCACTACGTAACATGAGACCCTCGGGGGTAGAGTCAAATGTTACGCATTAGTAATGTGGGGTCCTTAGCGGACTAGCCTAGCCTAACCACTAAAACTCTGGGATGCTGCCAACCCGTGCCGTAGTGGTAGTGCCATGGGATCGCGAAACTTAACCCCGCGTTTATGGCACTGTTAAATCAGGTGATAATAGTGGTCATAACAATAATTTTAACATTCTTATACCTCTCCTCTCTCTATGCATTCTATCTAGCATTAATTTAGTTACATTTGGCAGTTGTGCAATGTTTCTAATTTATTTAGAATGACAGCTGCTCATTGCGTTTTTGTAGATATCTAGTAGCTAGGTAAGTATATTGACCTATGATGTTAGGATAGACAGCTCAAAACGTTTAAATTTTTAGGAATAAGTTACCGTCCGTAGTGAATTTTGACATATTCACCGAACCGTTTTTCAATATTTCAAATGTCTAAACTTTTACACCTCTCACTAACTTTCTCAAAGAAACCCAACATTGACACCTGATGTGTTCATAGTTAACCGGAATTAAAATATCAGCGGGTTCAAAAACTTTTCCAAAGTTACTGACCGCACCCATCAGATCTACACAGATTGACGGACAGCCCACAAAAACTATAAGTAATTATCAAGAGCGCACTGTAGACCGGTTACAGAGCTGCCAAGAGTGCCAAGGTCAAAAACATATTATAATTAGTTAGGAATGCCCTCTGAAGCCAAATCGGAGCAGACCTCACGGTGTCTAGAGCCGGTTCCCAACTTTCTTTCACAAAAAACAAGTGACAGACACGCCGGCCTGACTCACGCCTGTCATTCAGCCATCTTGAAAATCGAACTCGATTTATTCAAGCGTGTGTGATTTGTTTTTTTGGTATTTTATGGCATGTTGGCTAACAATACAACCGAACATTTGAAAGAAGAAATTCTTAAAGATTTCAGTCATTAATGTTGGCAGTTCTGACTTATAGCACAGATAATAGTAATCTTTACTATATTTTATACCAGTAATAGATGTACGTCACGAAATCCCTTTAATATCTTCAGATTATCGTTAATGTTGTCAGCCCTGATCTATCGTACAATTTAAAACTAAACGAAAACGATTCATTCGAAATTCGAGCTGTGCTAGGAATTTCGTAACGAAATTTGACGTTAAAAATTTTAAACGGATAAATTATATCTGTGTGAGTGTTAATGACTTAGAGTTCAGTTTTCGAATTCACCGTTAAATATAAATGCCTACAGACAAGTTTGGCTAAAAGCCAGATTATTAAGTATGACTAGATGGGGATTACCATTACTTACCATTAAAATAGTTTAAAAACGTATTTTCTTGGCGCTTGTGTAAAGGGCATAACTTAAGTACCTATAATTGGTTTAAAAGAATTCGATAAATGTATTTCAATGGTTAGCATAACAACACATATTAGGTAGGAGGATTTATTGTATTGTTAATGTAGTAAAGATTGGTGCACCGTAGCTGTTAATTGGTTTGGATTTGGACGGTCATTAAAATGATTTTATTAGACGTATAATATGTTGTTTATTGTGTTCGTTGTATAGATAGGTGGCCAAATGTGATACTAAACAGGCGTAATAGTAATATGTAGGAATTGGGAATTCGTAAACTAGGTATTCGTAAACTAAGGAATTGGGAATTCGTAAACTAGGGACGAACATTATATACATAATGTTCGTCCCTCTTTTTAGGACACTTAATTTTTCAAATATAAAGAAAATCCTCAACACTGATATAGACTTTGTTTATTCTAGGAATTAGATAGTTTTATTTTGGAAAACAATTAAGTGTCTGAAAATTCACTAAGTTGCTGCAGTAGTAAGAAGGTTGACTGGTAGAGAATGCCTCATGGAATTAAGTCCGCTTTTTGTACGATAAGTTTTTTTTGTACAATAAAGATTAAATAAATAGTAAAGAAATAAATCAGTTTTGAGGTTTTTTTATGGATACGGGATACCTCTTGTGTGGCCTAAAAATTTAAGTCGTTAACAATTCAGGCCCGTTAAGAATTATTAAGGACAAAGTGAATTTTACCGATGACAGTGATCTTAAAGTGCATTTAAAGGCAGCACCACACTGCCCCCAACTCCTCACCTGGAAAAATAATAGTCATCCGCTCCATTACAGTCGTAATCATACAAATTCTGCAGCAACCTTGTAATTTCAGTCCATTCAGATTACGTAGTAATCGGTAATCGGTGTAATCTGCCAATGTTTACAGCCCGTTCCGCTCGGTCGCCGCCTAAGTAGCAAATTACAGTTTTGGAGTTACGCCGCTGGAACCCGGTGTAATAGATGATGGAAGCTTCCTTTCATTGATTCTGTAACCCAGGATGCATTAATTATAATGCTAGTTGGCGAGGCGTTATTAAATGATTAAATATTAAGGGATTATCTTTCACAAATCGACATTGTCCCAAACTAAGCAATGTTTGTAGGTACTATGGGTACTACAGACGACGATATACATAATACAATATCCATGGCCCAGGAAAAAAATATTCATCGTACAAATATTTGTCCTTGCCGGGAATCAAAGCCACAGTAGGCAGCTGCACTACTAACTGCGTTAACCGCGTCGTTTTAATATGTTTTTTTTCTTTTTAATCAAAAGGCTTTTTTCTTTTTATCTCTAGCAGCTAGAGAAAAACATTGTCCTAGCGCCAAGCGCTCTTTAGAGGTAAATGACGTTGGGAGTCTAAGGAAGAGTATTCCAGTGATGTGAAATGCCGTAATATGAGCCTAAAAATGCCCTGCATGACTTATTGCATGCTAAAATTCATTTAAAGGCAGTACACCGTCTCGTAATGTTTACAGTCCGTTCCACCCGGTTGTGATCAAGTGGCAAATTACACTTTTGGAGTTACGAACCATGCAGTGATGATGGCTTCCTTTCGTCGCCTCTGTAACCCAGGAAGTATTTAGTCGTAATGTTGATTAGTGAGTCGTAGTACTTAGCAACTCCTTTATTATATCCTTTTAATTCGATTTTGAAAAATGAGGTTGAAGTGCATCGGAGACTATGTTCTGTGCCCCAAGCGCTACCTGCTACCTACTTTAGCCGCAAATGACGTGGTGAATATTATGCCATAATGTTGTTTTTACATAATATATAGTCATAAATTATAATATAAGTCTTGATTTGTCTAATTATTAAAAAAATTACACAATTTTCCCGAAATCACCAATGTGTTTAAGGTTCCATACATACTGTGTGACGGAAGTTGTCTATTAATTTGGCAAAATCACAAAATACGTTTTTTTTTGTTCGAAAATATAACCGACAATTAACGTGATGCTCATAAATTTACACTTTTACACGGCAGCAGCAGCTCATTTAGTGAAACGTGTATTGCGAAATCCATTAACCATTATTCCAATTAAGGTGCATAGTTAATAATATTTAGTAAGAATCCATTAAAATAGTTTCAAAACAAGCCACTTATTAATGCCCTACGTAAGGGACACGAATTAAGGCCACCGATAAGTAACATGGACCGTCATTAGATAAAATAACTATTAACTTTCAAGGGACTTTTTCAAACGTAACGTATTCAGTTAAACGTCACGTGGGTAACGGACGCGTTCAAAAATAGAACCACACAGATTATAAAAAATACAGATAATAAAACGTTTAAAATGTTGCGAAAATTTTCATTGATTATTACGCAAGGCGGTTTGAATTAATCGAACGGACGTTCTAAATTTTCGCGCCAACACGAATTAACGGCGTCCGGTAAAAAATTACCAACTGAATGTTGGGTTCATACTGCAGTTGGTGGATTGAGTGTGCAGTTGTTTTCATTGTTTGTGCGCGAGTTTGCCATCATGATTTGTGATACAGTGAGATTGAAACTTTGTGAGAAAATGGAGAATTGTAAGGCGCTGGCTTTGGTGAAAACTTACATCGAAGCCATGGTAACTAACTTTAAAAAAGTTTATATTTATGGTCAGTCTAGGTGTTTGTCTTAATAGTTAAGGCATTATGATTTGGGCCGAACTTCAGAGTTTGTTTCGAATGATCTCTCTCAGCTGAAGCATTTTTTTTTGTTTTGCCGTAGAATCAGAAATACTTACTTAAGTAGGTATTAGCTGATTGCGTTGTTCAACATTCTTATATTGTTCAGCAAGAGTAAACCGTATTCATACACACTTCGGATAAATATTAGAATAAAGATATTAATTTTATAAGATTAGATTAAACAAAAGATTAGGTTTATCTTGAAATCTAACTCATACATTACATAAGTTCTGGAAATCAATCAGTCTGCGCCCATTTTCTGGAATTACGTTTATTGTTAACTGAGATTAAATTGATTAAAAATAAATTAGACAACATTCTTTTTATTTGAATTAATCACCTTATTAATTAATAGAACATATCCGGTAATTGTTGATTGATTGAATGAGTTTATGGGCATGGAAATCTGCCTTCGTGCCGTTGTAAATTTGTGATGAAAAGCAATCACCGCATAAAATAATAATTATTACGTAACTTAAGCACACATTATCACCTGTTCCGATTACTTTCAGTAAAAATACTCGTACTCGTACATGTTCTTTAGGAAATAAATTAACTATCTATACCTAAGTTTACACTATACTTAACAACCATCTAAACGCAGCGCAGCAACAACTATAGGCGTTCTGTATATACATATGTTCCCGTCATGAGGCGGTTCGGAGTAGAATTTCATTCTGCGCTATCCACGAACGTTCACTTTTTGAGCACGGATATGTCTTTAGATAAAAAAAAAACGGTCCACCCGCCTGGAAGCTAGATACCACAGACAGACACACAAATACACAGATAGTACACAATCATGTCAAACAGTCGTTTGTAACTAGTGCTACATTGAAATAATTTCTTTTTACGGATTCGGATAGACTATACAACCTCCTTCAACGGCTCAATTTTAAAACGATATCAAAATCCCATCAACTCTATCGGGAAGTTAATGACGCGATGTCGAAACACAGGACATGGGTAATGGGCCCGGATTCCGAGCAGTAAACCGGAACGATGGGCGAGATAAGATTACCAACCCAATTAGATAGCTATTTGTATTTATGTTATGTAAACAGTACTATCAGTCACAAGTCACAACGGACACTAGAAAGTCCAGGTTAAACAATAATATGTCGTAAGTAAACAATAAAAACGAGATGCCATTCTGATACGCACTGCCTTAGCCGAAAAAGTAGAATTGTGTGTATGGATTTGCGAGCTGAAAATACTCACCTTTATTTTAGTTGTTTAACCTGCCCAGGATCTAAGACTTTTTGAGCCACCACAATCGGAGAAGAGAATTAACTTCACAACGAAAAACTCCGAAATCGACATACATGTGCCTACAATATTTGAAGAGTTTCTTCGATTCCTCATGGATCTGGTAATCAGATCTTCACTAAAATGCTATGGGACCACTTGGAGATGCCCACTCTCGAACAAAAAAAATAACTTTCAGAAAGTACAAAATTTAAAAATACAACGGAATAAAGAATATTTTCCTTTTTTAAGTCTGTTTAAAAACCAGGCTTCGTCAAAGAAGTTATGTGCTTAATTTAAGTATGCATTATCATTGTCTCTCCGCGAATGATTGGTCATCGACATTTCATACGAGATCTTCTCTTTTTCTCGTTTACTCAGAAAAACTACAATCCCACTTCGTTACAATATGGCCCTTAACAGTCTTAACACGCAGGAAACCGGAGTCGTTAACGATTTCTAGTTTTGGCGTGCGAACCTCAATGCCGAATAACGAGTGCGTTGATTACTTGTGAAATCGTTTTCGATTTAAAATCTATTATGATTTCAAGTATTTCGAGTTGTTTTTAACACAAATCTGTAAGCGCCAGGGTTTTTCCGAAAATGATGAAGTTACTATGATGGTTTAGCCAGCTGTACCTCTAGCACACCTGACATGCGACGAAGAAAAAGTCCGATACAATACAATAATAGTACCTACTCTTTATTGCACACGTCACAAAACATACAGGAGAAATACAACGCAAAAAATATAATTAGAGGTAAACAACAGGCGATCTTATCGCTAAAGAGCGATCTCTTCCAGACAACTTTTGAGTAGTAGAGAACTTGAACATTTATTTTGTTATTATTACGCCATGGTTATTATATCAGATCTTACTGGACAGGATTTCTCTCAAACATGCAATGAAATATCGTCACAACGTGTGTTAAAATTATGACAGGCTTCGAAGTATCACGTTTCGGGCGGAACTGTAAAGGGATTTCATACAAAATTGAAGGCCTAGGCCGGGAAATATTTTTTTAAACATGGCGTCTGTGTTCATGAGCAGGCTATACAGCTGTTTTTTTTTGTTTCGTTATATGTACATGCCTTAGCCGTGAAAAGGGCTTGCCGGCTTCGTATCTCGTATCACTATCCGTCAGTCTATACCCCTAGCCCTTCTTTCACGGCGTCTGCAGTAATGTAGGACTATTATTCCGTTATGGAGACCACACTTGGTGGTACTTGACTAGTATTTATAACAATTTTATCGGTTAGACCACCAGGCTCTAATGTCGTTGAAAGCCTGTCACTCGCTTCTTAGTAAAGCTATGGTATGATTCGAAATCGACAATAAACCTAGTTGTCGGTTTAGTGTTTAAGGCTACGGATTCATTTGCATGCAATTTGTAATTGATTGACTATTGATTCATTTGATATATGCCTACTAGCGAAGAGTTACTAAGTTGTTGTAGGTACTTAAATGAACTCATTAAGAAAACAGAAGATGATGATATCTCGTGTTGTAGTTTAGGTTGACTAAACTAACTTAATTAAGTAAGTAAAATCGATGCCACAGTCAAACTCGACAGATTTACCTACACTTTACACCCCAATTTTTCATCAGTTATGGTTTTGCACCAATTTTGCTGCAGTCAAAAGTATTTACGAAAAATATATTTCAAAAATGAGTTGATATATGGAAGGACGAAATACCGCGTGACGGATACTAAGTGGTATATCAAAGTTGTGAAAAGGTTTGAAGGAGATACCTACCAAGACAGAGAGAGGCCGGAAACATACTCAATAAAACAGGAACTGATATGAAAAACGAACCAAACGACACCACCATATCAGCCAATACAACTTTCTTGCTCACATTTAATTAATGTAGGTACGTGTTCTGAGAACTCTCTTTGAGGACTACTGATGTCATTTTAAAGGTATCTCTTTTTCGATAATTCCAAAGAAACTTTACAAGAAATGGCAATAAAAGCAAATGCCTTTATAATCACTACATCCACAAACTTACATTATCCAATGTATAAATCATAAACCATCGTCCTCGCATACTCGCTTGTTAGTTTCTGGTCGACAGTGGCGCTAAAACGAACGGCACGGATAAAGTTGTAGAGAACAGGTTCCTTGCTCCTACTGACTGACATTCGTGTCCAGTTCTGATACACCGGATAGGATAGGCATATTTAAATAAGTGCCGGCCGTCTTCCGCATTACGCCTTGCGGTATTTTATGTACAAAGTGGCCTTCTGCACTCGACATGGGGTCAAATATTTCTTCGTTATTTTAAATAAAAACATTGTTTTGGAAAACAGTTTTCAGTGGGGTTGGCATCACGATTTAAGGGAAAATCTTAGTACAACACCGTTTCTTATAATAAATCTTTAAGAAATCTACAGTCTACACGCCGAGGCGGGTTTTGAACAATTTTGGTACCGCTGAACGTTTAAAGACGGTAAAAGGTTACCTACTTTTTCTGTACTATTAGGGTAAAGAAAATAGGGTTACGCGGACGAATTTGCGTACCAGTTCTAGTTTACTTAACTACTTGAATATTGTATGTAGATAGTTCTACACTATTATCAAAAGTTTAAGTGTTAGGATAGGATATCAGTTACCAAGGAGAAGGCTGTGACTGGTTGTAGGATAAATGATAATGATTTCTTCCGTGCAGAAGATAGAACCTATTCCATATAGATCAGAAAATAGGATCTATATCTGAATCCCTAACGTTTTTTAGCCTATTTTTGCATTCCCTAACGTTTTATGTCATAATGATCACTTGTCCTAACACTCATATGCCCTAATATTGATTTCCCTAATATCTTATTTCCTAATGTCACTTGCCATATTGATAATTTATCCTAATGTCATTTGTCATTATTATCATTTCTCCTAACACTCATATGCCCTAATTTTGGTTTTAATCACTAGGCTCGGGCTCTGTTGTGGTCGCAGTTCTAACCTAACCTAACCTATTAAACTACTTTACTGGTAGCAGTTCGGTGGTTGCAAAAGGGGCGGGGACTTTAAAAAACGAAAATTAATTTTAGGGATTTCGAGGAATATGGCAAAAAATATTAGGGATATTGATAGTTAGGGTTATTGATGTTTCGGACAAATGAGTTTTAGGACAACCATTACGTTATGGAAAATGTTTGTTATGGCAATTGATCGTTAGGGCATTAGCCCATTAGGACAAACGATGTTAGGGATCGCGAGGGAGACCCCAGAAAATATTATGATACCTAGCCAAATTGTAAAGCATATTGTCTATCCTTCATTAAAGATACATTATTAATTTCTAACGGGAAACCAGCTTAATCTAATTACCTTTTGACGGCCAAATCGCTTTCCTTATGTCACCTGCAGTCATCACAAATCAGACGGCTCCATACCCTTAAAAGGCAAGCGAGACAGTGCCGGAAGAGTCCAATCAATAAAAATACCTTAATCACCTTATACGGCTTGGCAGACATGGCTTACCAACTTGGTACGAGAATCTCGGCTTTTTCAAACTGTTTTTTATACTAATTAGTATAGTTTAAGATGGCCAGTGGAGGCCTCCTTTAACATGGCAAACGTCGGTAATGGGATTTTGGGCTCAGTTTTAAAGAGCTGGGCTGAAAATTGGAATCGATGGTGATCGTAGCCAGTACTAGGACACCGGTTTAATTGATATTATAAAGTCAATCACCTAACTCTATCTGTCAGTTTTTCACAATATATTTCCTCGGTTTCGGCGACTGCCCCACATATAAATAAAACAATTGAAACGGATTATGTCGCGTATCGCGTGTTTTTTGTGAAATTTGCCATGTCAAAAAGCCTTAGATGAATCATATTGAAGAGAAAGTTATACATTAGCCAATTTATGGAGGCAGTAGTATCAAAACAAACAGGCGATGTTGACGGCGAACTTCGAAGTTCCAACAATAATTGACAACTTGAAAATTCCCAACATTTAAAAGATACGATAGCGTCGACGCGTTTGGCTCGGTTTGTAGACACCTGCCTACTGAGTCGGCGGTCCCGGGTTCGAATCCCGGCCGGGGCAAATATTTGTTCTTGGGTCATGGATGTTATCTATATATGTATTTATATATTATGTATCTAGATCTAGATCGGTATCTAGGATGATTTGTGTATGATTGTCCCTTAATATTTATTTATTATACTAAATACCCGACTGCGCTAAGACCAACATCAGCATGCCTTAGAAATTAAATAAAAAATAAGTAATATCGGCCAACCTCACACAAATCAATCTAGTCCCACAGTAAGCTCTAGAAGGCTTGTGTTATGGACACTAGACGTCGATAATCATACTCGTACTTATAAAGATACATACATACTTAAATACAAATGGAGGCCTCCTTTAACATGGCAATACAAATAACATACATGACCCAGGCACAATTATTCGAGTTTGTCACACAAATATTTGCCCTTGCCGGAATTCGTACCCTGTAATATCGTCCCTTTCCAATCTATCTAAAAAAAGGGGCCGATACTACAGTGTTGCCATTTTTTATTTTTACATTTTCCTGTCGAACTGTAGTTGTTCTAGACAGGCATTCCCGTTTGTCGATCTGTGCTCAACCTGCTTTTTAGGGATGGCTAGTAAAATCAAGCACCTTCTAGTTCTAGGCAGTCGATAACTTAGAAGCTCACTAATGGAGGATGTCCATTTAGAAAGCAGACAGTGACTACACGTCTTAATGACTCTCCCATACGAGCCTCAAGGCAAGGTGTCCAATTGTTTGCGGTGAAACGCTGATATACGCCGCATTGTCGCATCTCGTTATGTAATTATTTGGCTACCTAATAGGTAGAAAGTGTTTTCGTGTATGTATTGTTTGTATACACGTATAGAGTTAAGCATGCGTTTGATGATTCGGTGAGCATCAATTTAACTGGTTTCTTTGTCTGTGTTATATCATTAGGTATTTGTCTACCTATGTAGTTTTACATTAAGGCGACATAGGGTGCGGAACTAGCGCCACTTCCGCTTTTTCTTGTATGTTCTAAAGTTCTAATTCAAATCAGTTTTCAAAAGGCTAGGCATTAAATCACTGTACATACAATTTAGGGCTCTATCTACCTCAGTTGTCCCGAACAACTTGTACAAAACTAAAACGGCCAATTTAGTTTGATAAATGATTAAGGACAAGAGATAGGTAATAATTACTCGCAGCAGCTCTAGCTAGCACAACTGTAACCAGCGACGCTTTCTCGCGAAAGATAATTTCCTGTCTCTTTCTGTGTAGTAATGGGAGAGGGTGACGGGTAACGCTATGTCGCGGGACAAGTCACGAAGAATACTTGTGCTAGAGTTGCTGGTGTCATAATTTTTGAAACTAAATGTGCCTAGGTAGCGTATTTGCAGAACAAAGTTTTAATTTAGATTTTGTATTGTTATAGAACTCGAGCGGCAGCGAGCCGCGGTCCCGGAGCGCGACCCCGGACTCCCTGGACTCCATGCCCAGCGGGGGCTCCGGCAGCCCGCCCGCCGAGTGGGCCGACACACACACCCCTCCAGATTTCGTGTGAGTATCTTTGTTGTTGTTGTTGTTGTTGTTGTTGTTGTTGTTGTTGTTGTTGATGATGACGATGTCGTTGATGTTGTTGTTGTTGTTGGTGTTGTTGTTGGTGTCGTTGTTGTTGTTGATGATGTTGTTGATGTTGATGTTCTTGTTGTTGTTGTTGTTGTCCTAAGACGGCCACGGCTCGCGCCACGCCTTTCTATCCTCAGCAACTTTTCTGGAGTATCTTTATGATTAGTACTCTGAGCCGGCTTCTTCTTAACCTCGTGATGCCCAAACCCAAATATTAGAACCACAAGGCCTATACGCCATGTACATTCCAATATAAGTATAATTTCTTAATATGTACCTGCGGCCCTTGTTTCTTTTGTGAAAATCTCAACTAGGATCTTTTCTTATTTTGAAGATGCTTTAGGGTCTAGACTAGACGAATATAATGCACTGAATGAATCTTGTACATTGTATTGTACACTGGGCGTTTACGCGAGCGTACCTATAGCAAATTGTCTGGGTCCGAGTTAAAAGTGTTACTTTGTGCATTGAAAGGTACAATGGGCCTCACGCAGTTAATATGTCACGCCGACCAGCGAAGGTTCGCAGCTCCCAAAATTGCACTTTATCGCTTCCAAGGCGAAAATAGGAACTTGTGATACCACTCCACTCAATGTCCAGGATGTCCAAGCCAAGATTATTTCCTGCCTACGTACCAGCGATTCTGCCCATTATTATTACTTCCAACAGGATGTATCTGTCATACCGTAAAGGAGCCTACTCGTATATACCTACTGTGGCCACCCAATACACACACACCCTCAAAACTTCTACGAGAACATTAGGATTACATCGTGTAACATTTAACTAACCTATAGATTATGTATTCTTGCACGAGGGAGGAGGCACTGTACATGAGCGTATAGGTATATGTACTGTGACGGAGGTCTATGATGGTTGCTTTTATATCACGCGATAAATAAGCGACAAAGCATCCGTCACTTTTTGACGAGATACGAGTGTGAGTGACCGATGCTTTGTCACTTCGCGTGAAAAACGCAACCATCATATCATGATCATGATAGATCTGTGAGTTTGCAAAGAATCAACGGTTAGCTTGGATCATCCTGTGGCGTTCGTCGTCGTGACTTCGTAGAACATGTATCTCCAAAGGATTAAACATAGTATTAAATACACGCTCGTTTAATTTTCCGGAAAACCATGTTAGATCATAATTGTAGCATGGCGTCTTGTCGCTGTCGCGTCGGAAGCTGCACCGTGCGAAAGTTGTGCAACGGTTAAATGGCAGGAAAGTGCGCGGCTTCCCATACTAACAATTAACTTAGCGGATATCCCTGTACGCGTCGATTTTCTTTGGTTTTCCTGAGTATGTCGATAGTGTATCGTACGTCGGATCAATTAGTATGAACATTTATTTCTTTCATCGATTGTTTCATATTCTCAAATTTTCATTTCATCTTTCCCCTGATCGCATAGATATAGTAAAAAAAAATACGGTCTTAAAAACAAAGCTCACCACAATCGGGTAAAAAGTATCCTCAGCGTCGGCGACAAGCAAAGGATTAGTCCTTACGCTACTTTTCTTAAGAAGTCGGCGTCAATTAACAATATTGGTGTGATGTAATAATATCATCCACGTGGAAGAAAAAGTCATTACCCTCTTTTATGCTTCTCCGTAGTCGGGTATCCTATAACCATCTGGCGATAAACAGCTACCCGTATAAGTACCAAATATTTTTGAAATCGATCCAACCGTGGATGAAAAAGTACTACTCGTACCTTCTTTTTTCTTCTCTGTAGTCGGGTAAAAAGTATCCTATAACCATCTGGGGATTAGCAGCTATCCGTATACCGATTTTTTTTGAAATGATAGGTACTCATACCTCATGCTGGGGGCCTGTGATGGTTGATTTTATATGTCATACGGATTCGTCACGTTTTGACAAAAGCGAGTGTGAACGACGAGAGATGCTGTGTCACTTACTTAACACGTGATAAATAAGTGACAAAGTATTTATCGCGTGATAAGAGCAACCATCATATGCCCCCTGGTTTTCAAAGGAAGTCAAAGTTAACTAATCATGTTAATGTTTCAGCGACAGCTTCCCCCCGACGGGCGCGCACTCGCCGCTCGCCCGCACGCCGTCCGCGCCGGCGGCGCCGCGGCGCGCGCGCCTGTCCCCTCCGGCGCTGGAGACTCTGCCCCGACACGAGCTCTTCAAGCCGAACGACCTGCACTGGGCCGACATTGCTACTAACACCGGTTAGTGACCAATGATATGTCGAAGCACTGATCAGTGCAAAGTATTTCCTCCTATGTAAACATATCATTGAGCTTCAATTTAACTGGAACATTTTTGACATAACATACGAGGGGTTAACGCTAGTGTGGTTTGGCATGTACAGTTTTTCAGTCAATCTGGTCAGTATTATAGAGTTATGTTATAGACGATACGAATTGAACGGAGTTACCGAACTTCAAAGTTTCAAAGCACCTTCAGATGTTTACCTTTCAATTAGTTTGATCTGGTGATTTTTTTTTACTGGGTATTTCCGCCCACTACTGGTTTAAATGGGGTTGGACTAAGTCCCACGAGTGCGAGTGACCCGAATCAGACTATCAAGCACATCGTATTGGATTGTTGTCTAAATGTCCTATTACCAAATTCACAGGAGGAATAGAAGACATCAAAAACCTCACGGAAATTGCCAGACACTACTTGAAGAAGGCTAACTTCGACCTTTAAATTTAATTAATTCTACCTATATCCAGTGACTCAAATGCCATACGGTAAATAACTGGATATGCGTAACTTAATCTTTGGCATGTTTTTGATTTCCAGAGGGTATCGAACTCCTAGGCTACCAAAGATACGGGACTGTCCAGGGACCAAGAATAGGCAAGGAGCGAATAAACGGATCAATACTGAAGGACAACGACCCTTTCGTGTAAGTATTAAACCCTATACACAATGTTCTACATACTAAATCCATAAGAGTTGATAAACCACTTTATAAACGGGCCTGGAAAGAGCTCGTGTACAATACTCCAGAGATATCTTCAACCTTCACAATCACAATTCTTGTTTTCGCTACACCTTTACGGAATATTTAAGGTTCATGTTGGCTGTGTTGCAAGAAGAACCTAATCGTTCCGGCGTTCTAGTTATTTAACGACTTAGGTAATCTTTAGTCTTAAAGTGCTAATGCTGCCTTTGTTGTGGTCGCGAGTAAACAACAGTGCCGTGGACTAACTGAGCCTTAAATTGGTCTGATACTCCATATATACTTAACAATATTGATTCCCTGATATTGTCATAGTTCAATAGTTCTTCTGAGAGCAAATTGAGCTCATAGCATTATCGGTGACACGAAACTACATTGCCCATGTCACGTTTACATTTTTGGCACACACCGCAATCGAGACCAAGAGCCCCGTTGTAAAAGCAGTAATTTTAAAGTTTTCCCAAGGTTCCACTAAAGCGGAGCAGAGCAGAGACGTGCGGAATCGACCAATCACTTCGAGTTCAATTCTGTATTTCGACTTTTGTGCTCCGCTCCGATACAGTGGAGTCCAGGGTTTGGGGCTCAGTAGGGCTAGCATATCTTGCCGCTGCTTGTCACGCGACTCAGATTAGAATAGAATATCTTTATTTGTGCATAAAATGTGGTACAATAGATGATATACATTTAGAGGTTTCACACAATTTACCAGTATCTGGCATGCATCAAAATTACAACTTTAAATGTTAGAACAATAACAAATACCCAAATCAACGGCAAGTAACTGGACAACAGTAGCTCTTTGGATACAACATGCTAAGCAGCCTGTATAACGAAAATGTTTCTTGTACAAAGAGAGCTCTCTTTGTAGAATTATTTTTCACTATAATAGTTAAAGTACTCCTGAACAGAATAATAACACTCCTGTATTAACCACTTTTTTTAATGCATTTTTAAACCTGTTTAGTGGCAGTTCTTTGATATCTTTGTGTAGTCTATTATATATTATACTAATTGGCATACAATAGGAATTATGACTATACAGCTGAGTTTTTTGATTGACCCGTTTTACTCGCACGGTATTGAAAGGAAAGTGACAGGTAGTGTTTGTCGCGCGTCAAACAGTCACGCCACAGTTATGCTAGACATACAGAGCCTATCCAAGAGCCCCTGTAGGTTTGGGGGTCAGAAGTACCGCTTAGCCCTCTGATAGATACGTCACTGGTGAGTTATTAGGACTTAATGTGGGTATGTGTTGCAGCAAGCACACGACAGTGTCGCGGGCAAAAAGCGTGGCGTCCGTGCAACAGCCGCTCAGCTTCGAGCACAAATTCAACCTGGACCGCCAGATGATGGACCATGAAGAGGTAAGTCAGCATTCCTCTGGAGATTTCTTAGTCTAATTGAAAAAATCAGTGCTATACCAAAGCAACAAAGAATGCAAAGTCCGTGCTGGACTGGAAAGCCATCGGAGACGTTATTCTCGTACATCTTTACAATTTACTACGTATTATGAGATGATGTTAAGACTATAGGCAGTTTGCTTTAGGTCTTCATCACTTTTGTAATTTTATAAAAGGCCTCAAGGCCCTCAGGCCAAACAACTAGGTACGTATGTCATTGTCAACGCAGAGTTAAGACCTTTGGGAAGTGGATGTATACATGGATGGACTCGGTAGCTCGTTAGGATGAAAGCGCTCTAGTTGGACCAGAAAGCCGTTGGGAGACGTGGGATCGAATCTCGCCCGAGCCATTAAATTCTTTAGTTTTCGCTTCAATATGGACATCTATAAAATTAAGAAAACTTTTTCCTTTCACCACGCCTGACGGCTGGCCCTAGATGGTTATAGGATACGCTTTACCCGACTACGGTAGAAGCAAAAAAATGTGTTTATAACTTTCTTTTCCTTTCCTAGCGGTCTAAATTCACAGGCACCTTTTTCGGTATATGTATAGGTATACTAGCGACCCGCCCCGGCTTCGCACGGAATCTCTAAAATTGACAGTGTTTCTCTACTATATTATGTATGTATTATACATATAAACCTTCCTCTTGAATCACTGTATCTATTAAAAACATCGCATCAAATTCCGTTGCGTAGTTTAAAAGATCTAAGCATATCTACATAAGGACAGACAGCAGGAACCGACTTTGTTTTATACTAATGTAGTGATTTTACATGCTAAGTTTACTGTTATGTTTTCCAGGAGTGGCCTGAAGACGGCAGCGTGGTGGACGTGGAGACTATCGGCGAGCCTCAGCTGAAGAGGCTGCCGCAGCTGCTGCTCCTGGAGCTCACTGCGCTCTTCGACAAGTACTCGCTGCCCTTCCAGAAGAGGAAGCCGCCGAAGAAGAAGAGGAAAGAAGGTACGTGGCGGAGAACTTTATATCAGCGAGCTATATTGACTCCGTAGCCCCATAGGTGTTACTGAGGTCCATTGCTGGTCAGTTTATTGTCGAAGAGAGGGAGGTAGGCAATTGCTGGCCGAGTATTAATTTTAAACGGATGACCATGGGAGTCCGTTTAACTTAATATGAAGCCAGCAATTGCCTTCTTCTTTCAAAGTCAACATTCCAGACCATTTAAATATTTTTTTTTCAAGAAACTGGTCTTAGTTGTGTTTAAGGTGGATTGTTCTATGAATTCCAACGTTTTTCTATGAGCGTTCTTTCAGACCGAGACTAGAGTGGTCGTCATTTCATCCATGGAATAAAATGGAAACAATACGTAGGTTCTTTCAGACTACTGAGTGGATGTCATCCCATGCATAGAATTAAATGTAAAAAATACAATTCGCTTTATCTATGCCTGAACGGACGCAATAGACTCTGTATAACAGACAACTTTTCAAGACTTAATTAAGCTAGAACGTACGAAGGAATGTAACTACTTAACTACATTCAAAACACACTGATTCACGCCTTTTCTTAGAGGCTTCCAGTGCTGAAGAAAATTACTTATAAGCGTATTTGGAAACTAGCCTCCAACGTTGTCTCTTCCTATTCCAGAGGGCTCAGTATTCGGGGTGTCGCTGGAGACGCTGCTCCGCAAAGACATGCTGCTGTGGGAGGAGACGTGGAGCTCGGTGCCCGGCGTGCTGCGCGCGCTGGCCGCCGCGCTGTCGGCGCGCGCCGCTGATGAGGGGCTGCTGAGGGTCGCCGGGAACAAGCATAAGGTAAGGGTCCTTGTATGATAGATGAGATACAAATACAAAGACATGCTGCTGTGGGAGGAGACGTGGAGCTCGGTGCCCGGCGTGCTGCGCGCGCTGGCCGCCGCGCTGTCGGCGCGCGCCGCTGATGAGGGGCTGCTGAGGGTCGCCGGGAACAAGCATAAGGTAAGGGTCCTTGTATGATAGATGAGATACAAATACAAAGACATGCTGCTGTGGGAGGAGACGTGGAGCTCGGTGCCCGGCGTGCTGCGCGCGCTGGCCGCCGCGCTGTCGGCGCGCGCCGCTGATGAGGGGCTGCTGAGGGTCGCCGGGAACAAGCATAAGGTAAGGGTCCTTGTATGATAGATAAGATACAAATACAAAGACATGCTGCTGTGGGAGGAGACGTGGAGCTCGGTGCCCGGCGTGCTGCGCGCGCTGGCCGCCGCGCTGTCGGCGCGCGCCGCTGATGAGGGGCTGCTGAGGGTCGCCGGGAACAAGCATAAGGTAAGGGTCCTTGTATGATAGATGAGATACAAATACAAAGACATGCTGCTGTGGGAGGAGACGTGGAGCTCGGTGCCCGGCGTGCTGCGCGCGCTGGCCGCCGCGCTGTCGGCGCGCGCCGCTGATGAGGGGCTGCTGAGGGTCGCCGGGAACAAGCATAAGGTAAGGGTCCTTGTATGATAGATGAGATACAAATACAAAGACATGCTGCTGTGGGAGGAGACGTGGAGCTCGGTGCCCGGCGTGCTGCGCGCGCTGGCCGCCGCGCTGTCGGCGCGCGCCGCTGATGAGGGGCTGCTGAGGGTTGCCGGGAACAAGCATAAGGTAAGGGTCCTTGTATGATAGATAAGATACAAATACAAAGACATGCTGCTGTGGGAGGAGACGTGGAGCTCGGTGCCCGGCGTGCTGCGCGCGCTGGCCGCCGCGCTGTCGGCGAGGGCTGCTGATGAGGGGCTGCTGAGGGTCGCCGGGAACAAGCATAATATTGCAAGTGACCTACAAAAGATATCGTAATTTCTGTAACAACCTGCTTAAAAAAATTAAGAACAACTACGACAAAAAACAATTGGAAATGGCTGGAAAAAACAGTAAATTGATCTGGAACTGTGTTAAAAATGTTACATATACGGCAAACCAACGAGAAACATCTTGTGAATTGTTACAAGCTCACCCCTCGAAGTCATCATCCGTTGAGAGCGCAAATGATTTCTTCGTAAATGTTGGAAAAGACCTAGCTGATAAAATGCAAAAAAACAAGCCGCTTCTCTCTCCCCGCGATCATTCATCTAAAAATATGCTGAAATCATTTGTGCTTTTAAATACAGACGAACAAGAGGTGGAAAGGATTATTAATAATTTAAAAGATAGCTCTGCGGTCGGCTTGGACGGCATTTCAAACAAAATGCTTAAACAATACAAACTCATCCTGATTCCACCTCTCACGCACATTTTCCAAAAATGCCTATCGGAAGGAATTTTTCCGAAATGCCTAAAAAAAGCGGTAGTTGTTCCTGTATACAAATCCGGCAGTAAGGACCAGGTAGCAAACTACAGACCCATCTCACTTTTACCTGCCATTTCAAAAATATTAGAAAAAATCATTAATTCTAGACTAATTAAATATCTTGAAGAACAAACTCTTCTATCAAGAAATCAGTTTGGTTTTAGGGCCGGGCTATCAACTGCTGACGCTGTTCATGAACTAACTAATTACCTAGTCCAAGAACTTGATAAAGGAAATCAGACAATAGGAATCTTTATGGACCTCGCAAAAGCTTTTGACACCGTCCCCATTGCCATTCTTCTCCAAAAGCTAGAAGCACTTGGTATTAGAGGTACCCAACTCAAATTACTAGCAAATTATCTAGATGAACGCACCCAATGCGTGAGGATAGACAATAATATCAGCTCCGACTTAAAAAACACCGCTTACGGAATTCCACAAGGAAGCGTGCTCGCTTCCACCCTATTCTTGATCTATATTAACGACCTTTGTGATCTAAAAATAGGAAATGGTAAAATAATCTCGTACGCTGATGACACTGTACTGCTTTTTTCCGCTAAATCAGCAGATGACGCACATGAATATGCACAGCGAGGCTTTAATAGCGTCAGCACCTGGTTACGGCATCACCTACTAACACTTAACCCAGATAAAACTCAGTATGTAAGATTTTCCATGCGTAAACCTAGCGTAGAAATAACCTACCGCAAGCTCTATGCCCACATATGTAATAACATTTCATCTGTCAAATGCAGCTGCCCGGACATAACGCGTACCGACCAAATTAAATATCTCGGAGTTTTAATCGACGAAACCCTCTCGTTTAAATTCCATGTGGAAGCGCTGTGTAATAGAATCCGTAAGTTAATATTTGTTTTCAAAAAACTGCGGTCAATTGCGGATGAGCAGCTCCTCAAGACGGTTTATTTTGCTCTTTGCCAATCAATAATAACGTATTGCATAACGTCATGGGGAGGTTTGGCTAAAACCACAATACTAAAATTAGAAAGAGCCCAAAGAGCAATCCTAAAGGTCCATACCTATCGTCCTTACCTCTACCCTACTAACCTTATATACAGTGAATGTAGAGTACTAACAGTTCGTCAGTTATTTATCCACGGCACAGTATTAAGGCAGCACTGCATAACTCCTTACAGCACCGAATATAAAAACAAGAGGCGTAAAGATATTGTTTGCTCCTATAACATGCAAGCAAAACATGCTTTTTCTACAAGATTTTTCATATTTCTAGGACCATTTCTTTACAATAGATTAAATGCGAAATTGGACCTATATCCACTAAGCTTCGCTCAATGTAAGAAAGCGCTTCGTGAGTCACTACAAACTATGACGTACGAAGATACAGAGAACTTACTGACTGTCATGAAATAAATATTTGTTTAGTTGAATTAAGTTCTTTAGTGTAAATTTTAGTAGTTAAGCTACAATAAGATTACTGTAAGATAGATGAATATGTACTGTAATTAAATAATGTAAAGGCTTTCCCATTGCCTGAAACACAGGGGCAACCCTAGTTCAGGTTATGTCAATTGTGAATTTATTTGTTTTTTTAAGTATAGAATTTAATCGTCACCTCTGTACATTATGTTTTATCAATAAATTATTATTATTATTATTATTATAAGGTAAGGGTCCTTGTCTGTCAATTCAGGACACACTTGACGTTAACCCTACTTAAAACTGACCTATGACCTACTATAATAACCTGCCTTTCCCAGTTTTGAGCCAAGGCACTTTATGCTGCTGTATCTATTCAATTTGTGTCCCGCTTACTCCGTTTTTGAAAAGCTCCTTGCCAGCGTAACTAAAGCATATCAGTTCCATAGGGTTCACTAAATCATTGTAGAATTACTTTTCGCCGAATTGTTCATTTCGTAGAAACCATTTATCTCTGAAACAAACCTAACCTAATCAATAGGCCATATGTTATTTGAAAGTTATGAAAAATTTATAACTACAGAGGAATAACAATTCTGCGAAATGATAATGCCGCGAAATGAAACATTAGACCAACAATAATTCTGCGACAAGGCAGTATACTTACCGTTCCACAAACTGCCTGTTTTAATTCACTCACGATTCGCTGGACCTATAAATATGCCATGTGGGTAAGGTTACCTACCCACATGGCATATTTATAGGTCCATAACCCCAAAATGTTACAAGAGTTGTAAGTATTAACTGTTCGACAGATCGAAGCTCTGTGCCAGCTGATCGAGCGCTCGTGGTACTCGGGCGCGCGCGGCGGCGTGGAGGCGGCGCTGGCCGCGGCGAGCAGCCACGACCTCGCCGCCGTGTTCAAGCGCCTGCTGCGCGCGCTGCCGCAGCCGCCGCTCACGCAGGAGCTCATGAGGCTGTTCTACCACACCTACGGTGAGTGTCTGTCAGTCCCCTCACCATGAGTGTACAGTGACAGTACTCGCTGGCCGCGGCGAGCAGCCACGACCTCGCCGCCGTGTTCAAGCGCCTGCTGCGCGCGCTGCCGCAGCCGCCGCTCACGCAGGAGCTCATGAGGCTGTTCTACCACACCTACGGTGAGTGTCTGTCAGTCCCCTCACCATGAGTGTACAGTGACAGTACTCGCTGGCCGCGGCGAGCAGCCACGACCTCGCCGCCGTGTTCAAGCGCCTGCTGCGCGCGCTGCCGCAGCCGCCGCTCACGCAGGAGCTCATGAGGCTGTTCTACCACACCTACGGTGAGTGTCTGTCAGTCCCCTCACCATGAGTGTACAGTGACAGTACTCGCTGGCCGCGGCGAGCAGCCACGACCTCGCCGCCGTGTTCAAGCGCCTGCTGCGCGCGCTGCCGCAGCCGCCGCTCACGCAGGAGCTCATGAGGCTGTTCTACCACACCTACGGTGAGTGTCTGTCAGTCCCCTCACCATGAGTGTACAGTGACAGTACTAGCTGGCCGCGGCGAGCAGCCACGACCTCGCCGCCGTGTTCAAGCGCCTGCTGCGCGCGCTGCCGCAGCCGCCGCTCACGCAGGAGCTCATGAGGCTGTTCTACCACACCTACGGTGAGTGTCTGTCAGTCCCCTCACCATGAGTGTACAGTGACAGTACTCGCTGGCCGCGGCGAGCAGCCACGACCTCGCCGCCGTGTTCAAGCGCCTGCTGCGCGCGCTGCCGCAGCCGCCGCTCACGCAGGAGCTCATGAGGTTGTTCTACCACACCTACGGTGAGTGTCTGTCAGTCCCCTCACCATGAGTGTACAGTGACAGTACTCGCTGTTCTACCACACCTACGGTGAGTGTCTGTCAGTCCCCTCACCATGAGTGTACAGTGACAGTACTCGCTGTTCTACCACACCTACGGTGAGTGTCTGTCAGTCCCCTCACCATGAGTGTACAGTGACAGTACTCGCTGTTCTACCACACCTACGGTGAGTGTCTGTCAGTCCCCTCACCATGAGTGTACAGTGACAGTACTCGCTGGCCGCGGCGAGCAGCCACGACCTCGCCGCCGTGTTCAAGCGCCTGCTGCGCGCGCTGCCGCAGCCGCCGCTCACGGAGGAGCTCATGAGGCTGTTCTACCACACCTACGGTGAGTGTCTGTCAGTCCCCTCACCATGAGTGTACAGTGACAGTACTCGCTGGCCGCGGCGAGCAGCCACGACCTCGCCGCCGTGTTCAAGCGCCTGCTGCGCGCGCTGCCGCAGCCGCCGCTCACGCAGGAGCTCATGAGGCTGTTCTACCACACCTACGGTGAGTGTCTGTCAGTCCCCTCACCATGAGTGTACAGTGACAGTACTCGCTGTTCTACCACACCTACGGTGAGTGTCTGTCAGTCCCCTCACCATGAGTGTACAGTGACAGTACTCGCTGTTCTACCACACCTACGGTGAGTGTCTGTCAGTCCCCTCACCATGAGTGTACAGTGACAGTACTCGCTGGCCGCGGCGAGCAGCCACGACCTCGCCGCCGTGTTCAAGCGCCTGCTGCGCGCGCTGCCGCAGCCGCCGCTCACGGAGGAGCTCATGAGGCTGTTCTACCACACCTACGGTGAGTGTCTGTCAGTCCCCTCACCATGAGTGTACAGTGACAGTACTCGCTGGCCGCGGCGAGCAGCCACGACCTCGCCGCCGTGTTCAAGCGCCTGCTGCGCGCGCTGCCGCAGCCGCCGCTCACGCAGGAGCTCATGAGGCTGTTCTACCACACCTACGGTGAGTGTCTGTCAGTCCCCTCACCATGAGTGTACAGTGACAGTACTCGCTGGCCGCGGCGAGCAGCCACGACCTCGCCGCCGTGTTCAAGCGCCTGCTGCGCGCGCTGCCGCAGCCGCCGCTCACGCAGGAGCTCATGAGGCTGTTCTACCACACCTACGGTGAGTATCTATGTGTTTCCTCCTTCTTATAATATGGGACCCGTTAAACGAAGCGTGAAGAAGCATCTCTCGGGCCAGCATGGCAGTGTCAACTGTGTCAACATTTTATGTCAAAGGGGGCAAACGAACAACGGATCGCCTGATGGAAAGCGATTACCGTCGCCCATAGACACCTGCAACAACAGAGGAGTCGTGCGTTGCCGGCCTGTTAGGTGGGAGTAGGTACGCTCTTTTCTTGAAGGTTTGAAGGTCGTATCGGTCCAGAAATACCGCAAGCGACATTTCATTCTACAATGCAGTCGTGCAAGGCAGAAAATTTCTAGAAAAACGCACATTTGTGGACACAGTTGCGTGTATTTCCTCCTTTTTATAACATGGGACCCATCAAACGAAGCCTGAAGAAGCTTCTCTCGAATAGCTGGAAGTACTAAGACGCCAGGAGTAGGTATTAGAGACCAAAACTCCAATGAAACTTTCTTCAACCAATTTTGATCGATTGTTGAGTGCAGTGCATATTACTCTTCATTCCATAACCCGTTGCCATTTTTTTTTATTGATGAAAATAACCTTTATTCAAGTACATACCAGTTCTATAAGCCCCGTGTCATGTTCCCCAGCGCTGACGGAACTTCCTTCTTCTTCTTCAATCAATTTTGATCCATTGTCGAGTGCATATCTCTTCATTCCATAACCCGTTTCCATTTTTATATCATTTGTTGATGTAAAGAACTTTCATACAGGTACAGTCAACCAATTTGATTCCTAGGCCATTTTGTACCTTGTCACATTGAACGTACAAAAGGAAAGCCGCTTGAAATCTCATATCATTGTGACAAGGTTCTATAGTGGCCTAAGAAATCAAATTGGTTGACTGTACCTAACTAGTGACAGGTGACAGCGACAGTGTAGGTGTATTAAAACAAGTAGGTATTTAATTCATTGGAAAAGAGCGTATTATGTACTTAATCTCAAATTCAGTTTCTAATGCTACTTAAATTAGTTTTTTTTTTTATGTAGGCATGAATTTTCTTATGAACTATACTTACCTTTAATATGTGAAAAGATGAATGTAACTTATAATAATACTCACTATTGGCTTTGTCTCGCGACCAATTTTCGTAATAATATTATTAAAACTATCGTGAGACATCTTTTTAATGTTATAAAAACGGTATAAACTCACGTAAAAATTGACAGGAACGGCCCGCCATGTTTCGAACTCATATGGAGCTCTTCATCTCGACTCGCGGCCCACTCAGTGGGTACAAGTTTTACGTGATTTTAAACCGTTTTTATAATTATTAATGTTCGTATTGGCTGAAATATGTTTTTTTATGTTTTCAATTCCCATGTGTCCGCAGCGCTGACGGGCACGACGCAGGGCCGCGCGCTGAACCTCCTGGTGCTGCTGCTGCCGGCGGAGCAGCGCGCCACGCTGCGCTGCATCCTGCAGCTGGCGCGCGGCATCGTGGCGCGCGCCGACACCAACAAGATGAGCGAGCACAACGTCGCCATGATCATCGCGCCGGCGCTCTTCCCGCCCAGGTACGTACTGTTAGCCGTTGTCGCATACGTGAGCATATCTCAAAAAGTTTGTACACAATTAAGACAGAAAGTTAAAGTCAAATATAATTTTCCTATTTTGTTACGAATTATTTTAGTAATTTTATATCAATGTTATGGTTATGTTCGGTAATTAAGGTTCTGTTATGTTTATGCTTTTTTAATTATAAATAATCTGATATCAATGTATTGGAAATCACAATAAAAAACCGTACAAAATAGGAAAATTATATCTGACTTTAACTTTCTGTCATAATTGTGTACAAACTTTTTGAGAAATGCTCACGTTGCGACACCTGGCGGAGGCCCTCTATAATCGTGTAAGCCGGGCGCACGCTAGATGGCGCAGCTTACGCTGCTTTACCGACCGAGTCGCCTGCGGCGCGGAAAGCCTCGGGCGCGTCGTCCATCTTTACTTTTTATGATCTAACACTGTAACTTCGTGTCTATAAAATAAAACCAATATATCAAGAAACTATTTTATTTGTTGAAATACTCAACAGCCGTATTTCGGAACGTACTTGAGGGAAGTGGCAACCCAACGCACTGACAGATAGATTGCCGCGTACTGATGGTAGCATCACGGATTCTTATAAGATCGATGACTGTTCAATACTAAAATATACTGTTATCCCATATCTAGTGCTTTTACTCTTAATAGTACCTACTTCAATCTGAGCTTTGAAGGCTGGTAGATCTAGCCCTGTGACTGGGGCTTTTTATCACGCGACGAATTTAGTACCTACATTAAACCTAGGGCGGTGAATTCGTAAATGTCCCAGATCGCTCCGGCGCTGTTCCCGCTCAGGTACTACAATCATCTTCTCTGCTTTGAATACTTAGTATATCTTGCTCTGTGACTGGGACTTTTTATCACGCGACGAATTAGTACATAGGTACATAATGCGGTGAATTCGTGAATGTCCCAGATCGCAGGTGTTAGTGTGGGTGCCACAAATATGCGATCTGGCGCTTTTAAAGGGTTACCGCCCGTGGTTTGTCTAAAGTTCTTCGTCTTGTCTTGGTCAGGATGTGAGATTATCTACTTGCGTAGCGGGAAAGACAAGACGTAACGGCCTAGGGTGACACGTAATATTAGTTTTTGATGCAAGTGTGGAAAGTATGTCATTTTGAACGAGTCCCGAGGAGTCTTGGCCTGAGCCGCAAGGCGAGGGTCAAGACTCGGGACGAGTTAAAATGACACTTCCACACGTGTACCAAACAACGTTTTTTAATACATTTGCGAAAAATTGCAATAATACAAATTTAAAACAGTAATTGAAAGGGGCAAATATATTTATTTCAGTCTGATAAAAATTAAGAGTACCTACAATTTTTAGAGCAATTGTGAAGGGTCGCATTTAAGGCCTTTGCTGGTAAGTTTAAAGTTTTATTCAAGTTGTTAATAATTCTCTTTTTCTCGTTTCCAGCCAATAAAATGTTCATAGACGGCAATGTAATTTTTCTTTCGATTTTGCGGGTAAAATACTCTCACTTGCAATTTTTGCCTTGGCTCGTATATAGGGCGGTGTTAAATCTATTCTGGTAACATCAGAATCCACCATTTTCTATCAAAAACTCTTATTTTATAAATCTTACGTGTCATTTACACATAATTAAAACAATCTTAAATGAAAAAGAAAGTTTTACTTTTAATTGTAATATTTTTTTTCAAGATGGCGTAGGCTGTCATCATTCAGCCAAATCAAAAGAAATAGTTTTAATATTTCAGAAGAGATATGATAACACAGTAATTTATTTGATTCCAAACAATAAACATCGTGAATCTGTTTTTAGTTCCTTACATTTCATATAATTGTAAATAAATATATTATTTAATACACAAAAATAGCGATTATTCATAATTATTATGAATTTATAAAGCAGCGCGTGGGTCACGCTTAATACTGTATTTTCTAATCTGTGACAATACTTTTCTTTTTAATTTTTATAGGTCACGCATAATACTCATTTGCTCATTAAATAATAGTCACTCAGACAACTTATTAAAACCGTTTTTGAATATTTTTAATAGATATAACCCTTTGATTGATCCAATATGCAATTTAAATATTTTAAGCATAATTATGAGATATACACCTGCAATGCTGCATGACGTACCTAATAAATAAAGTCAGAAAGTAATTGACCTTTGTTTGGATGTATGAGGTATGACGTGTTAGTACAACAGAAAATTAAAAAAAATTGAAAAGTAAAAAGCACTAGTTCGAAATAACCAACTTTTCGCACGATTTGCAGCTACGAAAAGTACCACTTTTTGAGCAACTGTATTAAAATAGTTATTTACGATACAAGTGTGGAAGGTAGGTGATTTCAGAAGAGTGTGATTTTTAGTCACGAGCGAGGTACGAGCGAGTGATTAAACAAACACGAGTCGGAAATCATCTTACACACGAGTTCCGTACAAAACTTTACTATGCATGTACGAGAAAATAGAAAATACTTTAATACTCACAAAGACTGTTTACATTGGAAAAAAAGTGTTTTGATTTGATTTATCCAACAAGAAGCCGTCGTTCACATTTTTACTTCTTCAATAACATTTTACGGGCTTAAATTCATGATTCGTCGCTTTATCTCGCCATTATTTCAGCAGATTTGCACAAAACAACTTCAAAATAAACTAGACATCAATAAAAAATGGCGGAGTCATTTGTAATCTGCGCTCGACATATCTACTACTGCGCATGTGCAAAAGTATTTTTTTTATATTCGTCTTATGTCAAAATGGCACAAGCGCGTGTACATTCAGCCAAATTAATTTAATGAATAACGATTTAAAGTTCGTTTATTAATCAAATTTTATATCTAATGTAATTAATGACGTGTTAAATGAATTAATTAATAAAATATTGGTTTTATTGTACTTTTATACGTGATAATAATCGGTATTTGACTTATTTATCAAACTTTTTGTAAATAATAAAACCTCTTTGCGTCAGGCTGTCAGATACGGCTAGAAATTAAAAAAAAATTGAAAAGTAAAAAGCACTAGTGCGGAAAAGTAGTACTTTCCGCACAGTTTGAATGCCTAGAATACGCTCTTTTCGAGCACATGCATTGTAAAATAAATTTCACTGTATTGGCGTAGTCAATAGAGAGAATAGTTTTTGATAAACGGAATTTATACAGTGTGTATATTTGATATACTTAACCGCATACTTTACAGGGGCTTAGTATAGGCACTTATTAATATATTTATCCGTAAATTATAAAAAAAATCGATCATTTTTTTTTTCATATAAAATAAATCAGCAAGCAATGTACTTGTTTGTTGTTGTTTGTTGACACATAACATCGTGATGTTATGTGTCACTAGTAATAACTACGCCATACATTGCTGCTCAGAAAATTTTCAAAAATTAATTACGCTATGGCAGTTAACGCTAAGTTAATAATTGTTATAAATATCAGATTATAGCACTAAAATCTCCGTCTGGCTACAGTATGCGGTTGTATCAAATATACACGCTGTACCTATATTGAAAAAGCCAGAAACTTCGTGAAATCAAATTTGCTCCCCAATTAAATACTACATATTCCGTGCGGTCGTTAGATATACCTACATAGTTAAAGGCTGATAGCAGAAAATTGCAGGTCTTATTTTTTAGAAGAATGATCAGATTCTATTGATAGCCCACACAGTGTCACATATTTAAAAGTTTTCCTGTAACTGATTTTTATAAAAACTTTACCTATCATAATTTATTTCAGCCTCCTGATCAAGCAGTCAGACAGCCTGGAGACGCAACTGGCCACGGCAGCCAACAGCTGCCACGTGACAGAAGCGCTGATGCGCTGGTGCGATCAGCTGTGGCTGGTGCCAGCGTCGCTGCTCGCCGCGTCGCAGCGCAAGCCCTCCCCGCATCGACGGAACCACATCTGACTATCCCCGAGCACCCTTAAAGTGCTCGTTCGATCGCGGTAACGCTGAACAAGATGGCCGCGCCACAAAATGGCGGCTGAAGTTAAGATGGCGGCCGCGTCAAAATGGCGGCTTGACGGTTGACACCATCCCTGCGCGCCAATCGGAAGATTGCCAAATTGCAGTGATGTGCCGATGTCATCGATCAAGTTTGCGTGTTAAGAACTATCTATGGTGTTTTCGAATTATCGAAATTACAGCATACTTGCTCGGGAAATATATTTTTATGCTGAACTTATTTAAATTAGTGTTACATCTCCACTATTCGTTAGCTTGTCTATCAATAATGCAATCACTATTTTAAGACAGATTGTAGTCACTTCATTCGCACTTCGAGTCAAGTAATACATATTGAACAATTTTATTATAATTGAGTGATAATGATATTAATTTAATGATAACGCATGTATACTCCGTGTTAATAATGGTTAACGCATTTAGTGTGGTATATAATTGTGAATGGGATGCCAAATATTCATCTTGTTTAGTGAAATAATTCCAGTTTTAGTTTATGGGAATATATCGTACAGCTCGTCCATTTTTAAAGTTAAAGCAAAAGAATAATTGGTTAGTTGTAAAATCGTTTAGGCATGGACGTTAGCCGTTAAAAAAGTCATCCAGAATTCGAATGGTGAAACAAAACTTAGATTTTAAGTTTTTGGTTCGCAGTTAATGGAGACTTAGTTTGGATGTTTATGAAAATGTGGTGCCATTTTTCGGCTCGATTCGAATCCCTAGTTACCGATATGGTTAATAGAAATTTTGCTATTGGTTCTATCACTGCGGTGCCTTGTAATCGTTTCTTTAGTGATAGTGGGAACTTTATACACAAATGGTGCATCTCTAACAATTACCAATAAACTTTAAGCGTCATGCTTGCAGTTTGCATAAATTATACCTACTTCCTTAATTATATCTGAAATTAATTTAGATAAATTATGCTCATTACTTTTCTTATTTATAAGTAATCTAAGTAATCAAGCGCCACCCAAAACTTGCAAAAAACTGGCTGTTTACTCGCAAAAAATATGTACTTTGGGTAAAGGTATGATTTTGCTTAGGTACCTACTAAATAAGACATGTACGTATGACATAAATATCTAATACTATCAGAAAAGTCCATTGAAATTTTGATGACAGTGGCCGATCTAGCACGAATTTTAACTGTCGGCTACAGTTCCACATATTAGCATTCAAAAGTTCAACTATTACAATGACCTAATACCACAATTGACAACATTTAAAATTTTCAAATAGGGTTAAATTTTCATTACTTTATAATCACAGAACCCAAAACAATTATTTTTCTTATGGTTATATGGACTACTTTTAAAAATATATAAAAAGAGGCGAAAGCAGCGTAGTCTAAGAATCAGCAGTCGAATGACGTCACCTTGAGGAAAAATGTACAGTCGCAAACTACATAAAGAACAGTGGTGAATCTGAATGGTCCAACTGTATGATTTACTGCGCTGTGACCAATTACTTGTCGCTTACGCTCTTTTAAAATAAGTCATTTTCAAATGTTCTTTTTTTTATTATAAAATGGGATATTTTTGAAAATGTTAACATGTGGTATTTTTTTTATTCTTTATTTATTTGATTATATTGGAAAAAGGCCTGGTTAGAAAAATTTAATGTTGTCAATTATGGTGAGGCTAAAGGGAATTAAAAAACAACTTTAAGAATTCAGACGATTGTTAGAAATCCACTACTTGTGAATAAGTCTCCTATTATAATAATACCTATTATTAAGTTGTAAATACTATGATAGTTATTGTAAAATATATTACCAATACTTTGACTAGGCAAGCAAAGACTGACTTGGTGTATTATTATAAGATAATGTGTATTGATATTATTTAAGTTGTATTTACTTCCATTATTAAATAAAATGCATATTATTTACAAAAGTTTGTTTTTATTATTTGTTCCAAACAATTAGTATATATTACAAACGTTTACATACATTTCATGAAAAAAAACTAAGATCACTCAGGGGCAAGTGCATCAATCAATCAAATCAAGTGCACGCAACTTTAGTTAGTGGTACCCCCTAAAATCCTACGATTTGCCCTGCTGACGCACTTCCTCCGTCTGATCTTAGTTGATAGTAATATATACATGGACTTTTAGTAAATGACAAATTCACCATGGCAGTGTTTAGTTATCAATTTGACTAAATTACAATGTATTTCCAGTGTTCCCTAAAATACCGGCTTTTAGGTTTAATTTACTCAACAAGCTCCAAAAATTTCATACTAAACAAAGAGGAATAATAAAATTAACAAACGTCTTGAAAAGAAACTAAATTTAAAAAGTTCACACAAATTTCTCAACCTTTTTAACAATTTTAGCAAACAAACTTATTAAAATTCAACTTGCAAATACAATGGAAATTCTTTCGGCTTTTAAAGCCATTTTCTCTTTAGTAAAAATGATTCAGATATTGATATTACTATACGAGTAAAAATATTAATACTTAAAATTATTAATTAGATACACAGCTTCATTATCCGCACCACACAAGATTCTTCCCCGATCACAGTGCACCGTATTAATAGCCTTATGTAGTGTTGGCATCAAGGAATTCACCACCATAGTGTTCTTATCTTCTAAAGGCATCCATGTAGCTACTTCACTATCAGACGATTTAGTGGTCTTGATCATCGCTTCCATATTCCACTCCCAAATCTCTCCAGATACGGAACAAGAGATTAACTTGGAAGGGTTAACGGGATGAAACTGCATTTCGGTGACACTAGCAGCGTGAGCACTAAGTAAAGAAGTAGGGAAAGAGTTCATACGTAAGTCCCAAATGGCTAAGGAGCCGGATTCGCTGCCGGCTAGAATGATGTGCGGCTGTGTCGGATGGCAGGCGATGCAGGTGGCGGCTAGGTCGTCTCCGGCTAGCAGGAATGAGGCGATTGGCTTGTTGTCGGTGGATCTCATGTCCCAGATCTTCATGTGGCCGCGGAGGTTTCCAGTGATAATCTGAAATAAGACACTGTGATTTAACTTTTGAGGCAAAAAAAGACAGTATTTGGTAATTTGTTTTGATAACACATTTAATTTTATTCTTAAAATTGGAAACTCTTACACAGGCCTATCTATTTCCATTATATGCAACAACTTTTGTAGTATCTATTGTTGCAGTGCATAATTCACACATTTTGTGAACAATAATCATGAGATAGTGGTCTGTGACAGACTGACAGACATTAGCCTGACATTTATATTATATATAGTAATATGAATAACGATCTATAAATTTGAACAAAAATGTATAGTTGAATTTTTTAAACTGTCTGTATACCACTTGAGAGTTTATCTAGAAAATACCATTGTTTAAATCATATAGACAATCTCACTTTATAACAATTGGAAGAAGTAACAAAATAGCATAGACTTTATTATCTAAGGACTTCTAAGTCACACGGTTGAAATTGCAATAGCAAACTATTCTAGTATGATACTTTAACATGGGAAATGGAACTCAGGTACATTTTGAGTTTAGTATGGCTTGAGTGTCAAAGTATCATTTTCAACATTGTAACAAAAAAAGATGATATAAATTTAAGTGAAAACAAGACAGCATAAAAAATTTCAACTAAATATTGGATTATAATATACCTAATGGAATGTTTCAGCCAGTTAACTGAAGTCAAGATTGTGTTTTATACATTTTCATTAATACTAAAATATGCACATTTAAATTAGCAGTTTAGATTAAGATACTTAATCTTCATGTTGTTAAACATTATATTTATTTGTCCTTCATATCCTTCAACTTTATACTTTACACACCTCATTATACTTAATAAAGCAGACTGAATGTAGCGAACAACTGTCAGCGCCATTGACTGTGCGGATCACATCTCCTCGGTGCCCGTTGAGAAAGTTGATGTTGCCGTCCTCTCCGATGGATGCTATGTCACTGTCCATGGTGGCTACAGCTGTACAGCAACATGGGTCTTCCCTTGAACAAAATATTTTATTGATAGAGTGAACACTATGATTTTGAAACCTGTCTAGAAAGGGTAAACCCTAGTGTTAATTGAATGCTACTAATATATACTAAACTGACATTCTAAGTACAAAGACTTTCTGTTTGTACTTTTATACATATAGATCGATAACCATATAAGAAAAAAAACAATAATTGATTTTTGGTTTATTTCGGTTAACTATGTTTTAATTTAAGTCACTTAATAACTCTAAAGGACTCAAATATTCCTATGCATTTGCAAATGATAATTTTAAATGAAAAACATATAATGACTTACCCAAATTTGTGTAACTTCTGCCATTTAAAAACCTCTTTCAATGGCTGCGATCTCTCGTACATACTGATTTCTAGTAACCTCACATCGCCGTCGGAAGTAGACACCGCAATCCGGTTCTTACTAGTAAACTTGATCTCAGTGACATCTCCTTCCACGGGGAACTCCGACAGGCATTTAGGATACTCCACTTCCTCATCGTCTTGGCTCTCGAAATTCCAAACTTTAACGGAATTCACATCGTCGTCCCAACTGCCGGTAAAGAAACACTTTGTTTCGACGTATTCCTCGGGAATCCATCGCACTTTGTTAATTTTTTGTGACACAAATGTACCTTGAACGTCTAAAGGCATTTTGTATGTAGCATAAGACGAATAATTCTGTATTTATTTATTAATCGTATTTAACAAGCAAGACCCAATTCACGCGGTACTTTTTTTAGAGGATTGATGACAGCACTATGACATGAACATGACTGCGAAGTGCGATGTGACAATTGATTGTGACCATGGACCAACTTCATCCAAGATTGTGACAGTCTCAGTCTGACACTGACACTACTGACAGTTTATAGGTGCTATTGCCAAGAGAAAACGGCCATTGTAAACTAAACATTCAGCCAAATCAAATCACCGTTAAACCGAATGCTCCAGTTTTATTTTTGTATTGTTTGTTGTGTTCATATTTTATCATTAGAGCTTAAAATGGATCAATAAAACAGGAACAGAAAATATTTCCATCATCATTATCAATTGAGGAAAAGTTGAAAAATAAGAGATAATATAAGTGGCAGAAAGATTAATTTCTTTTACTTAAGAAAAAAAAAGCTACGAGAATGTTTAAGATATAAATTAAACTGCTCCATTTAAAATATTGTGACTTACTTACGTGTTACTTTACGGCACTGACTGACGAAATGTATAAATCGTGTATATTTGATATATTATTATTTATTTGTTATTTAACCATAATTAAACTCCGAATTTCAGTTTAAAACTAGGCGTAACGTTATTTTAATTACTTGAAAACCTTAATATAATGAATCAAACGACGTATCTATAACATAACGCAACTGTCAAAATTGACATTAATTAATCATATTCGATGTTATTTGCAGAGCTATCACCGACCGCTACCCGACCCAACCGTACTTGTTCGTTGCGAGACAAAATTGGCGCGATTGCACAACTTTTAAAAACTTTACTTACTAATTCCATAATTCTAACGTTACTGTCTTGTACTATTATCTATTCTGTGTTGTTACTTTAGTGTGTTTACAAAAGTCAAGGTATGTACCGTAATAGTTTTAAACAAAGGTATATTCGGCTTTCGAAGAAAGTTGTTATTCTTATTGAGAAAGTGATGTCTTTTGTAACACCAAAATAACTTAACTAGGTATTGTTTATTTTGTGCTGATGTTCGACCTGTTTGATTTTGTTATTGCTCAAGTCGAAACCTGTCTATATTTTCAAGAATTATCTACTCAAGGCCTGATAAAAATATATAAAGGGGAAATAGAAAACTATTCTCTTTATATTTAACAGTGCTCGAAGATGTTGCTTCAGCCGGTTGAAGCGGGAGCGTTCATCGCTAAACATGCGCAACACGTCAAGATACATGAAGAGGGGCTCGATAAGCTGTGCAAAGAGGTAGGAAACTGTTTAAGCCACTTAAGATAACCATGTTTGAGTGTACAGATAATGATAAATTGAAATAGATTTGGATGACCATTTCCTCCTGTTTGGGCCCGGCCCAAAATTCAATGTTACATGCCACTGTACAGCAGGATATGGAATACACTATTTCAGTTTTAGTTAGGTTCTCTTAGGTTAGGTTAAGTTAGTTATTTTATACTTGTTCATGTTTTTATTTGGGATGTCACTAAGCTAAGGATACACTTAACCAAACTTTTATTCCAAGAATAATGTTTACTCTCAGATAGTAATGTCAAACTAGAGTAAGCGTCAATTCTTGGAATGAAAGTTTGGTTAAAACCAGTCTTAGACGCTAAATTATTTGACTAATTGACACTAACAATGAGTTTGCAGCATAAAAGAAATGTCATTGAATTTTCTAGTATTTTAATGTATAAATCTTGTGTTCAGATCATGGTTTGATAATCTTTTTACATAGGCTTAGTGAAACTTGATTTTATTAATATACATATATTTTATTTATTTATTTATGATAGTCAAGCATTTGGCCACGATTGCACTTGATGTTAAGTGATGAAGTAATATTCCAGATGATCAAAGGTCCAGAGGTTCCTGACACTGGTGCGGACATTATCCATCCCTCCAAGGAGCACCCTCGAGCGGTAGACTGGGTGTTCCTGTGCGATGCACTCAACTTCTGCTTCTGGTCGTACACAGGGGCTGAGAAGTGGACGGTGGACGGCCACTCTGGTTACTATGCATTAGAGGCGGCACTGCATAGAGCTATAAAGGTAAATACATGTACCAAATCAACATAATATTTATAATTTAAAAATAATATTTTTGTCAACAGACTTTCATATTTCATTTAACTTTTATTTTATTAAATCATTTCTTTAGGTTACTTCTTTGTACAATCAACAAATGAGTATGTATATCAATTGCTAATCCCAACCTACATTTGACGACGCGGTTGGCGCAGTGGTTAAGCAACTGCCTACTGAGCTGACCTGGGTTCGAATCTCGGCAAGGGTAAATATTTGTGTGATGAACTCGAATATTTGTGCCTGGCTCATGGATGTTATTTGTATTTAACTATGTATTTATCTATAAATATAAGTATGTATATCGTCGTCCCTGTGTCCATAACACAAGCCTACTAGAGCTTACTGTGGGACTAGATTGATTTGTGTGAGGTTGTCCGATATTTATTATTATTTATATTTATTATTATACTTTTTTTGTTATGTATTTAAGCCTTATATCAGATAAATAATAATACATTATATTTTATATTATACGGTCAACCAAGTCTGTGTGCCTTTGGGCAAAGGCCTCCCCCATTCTTCTCCACTCCTCCCTGTCGTACACCAGCCTGGACCAGGTTTTAATTCTACCTGCCATGACTTCAATTGGCGGCCATATGTGAAGATTGGTAGGATGCAAGTGTTGAAGAGTTTTTTCTTGATGTGTATACTTATTTCATTATTATTCATAATCTCTTTCAGAGACCAATATCTCTTCCAAGCATTTCCTATTCTTCTGTCTATTTCTTTTTTTGTAGAGTCATGGTTAGATATTAGTAATATTTATTTATTTATTTATAGCCTTTTCTCAGATACATGTTATTAGGTATAGTTCATTTATACAAATATTTTTATTTTATTGTGTATCTGTGTGCCCTTTGGCAAAGGCCTCCTCCAACACTTTCCAATCTTCTCTTTTCCTTGCCAGTCTAGTCCAGGTTTTGCCAGCTGTCTTAGTCAGATCATCTTCCCATCTCCTGAAGGGTTTTCCTTTCTTTCTCTTGTATATTAGTAAAGTTGGCCTAAATATATATACTCTGTTACATACTCGATATTGTTGTCATCTATTTTTATCTCCTTGGCATCTGCACAATTAGTCATGACCTTAGTTTTCTGAAGATTCATTGAGAGCCCAACTTCTTTAGGTACTAGCTGTATTTAGTTCTATTAAACATCTGTTGTAATTCTTCTGCTATATTGGCAAAGACCACTATATCGTCTGCAAATCTCAAATGTGTTAATTTCTCGCCGTTTATATTTAAGCCATGCTATTTATTATTTATTTAAATCATAAAAAAATATATATAGTCTTTGTTTAAAGTACAATCAATCATCAAGGTTAAAAGCAACGGATCCCTCGGTGGGTGAGTTTGACTCACACTTGTCTGGTTTTTCTTCACATTGGATAGTTATTATAAATTAAAAATATCACCATCAGGCCCATAATATTTATGTTTAATATTGATAACTCTTTAATAAATGTAAACTTACTTTAAAATAACTTATTTATTATTAAATTCCTGTTCGCACTTTTTTTCTAACTTTAATAATTATGAGAAATGAAAATTCTTAAACCTGATCCGTACGTTTGCTTTTGTTAGTTTGACTTTATCATTAATTAAATCAAATTTACAGGAGGGCTGCGACATCACAAACCCAGAATTCTACTCCAAAATCACCGCAGACCAGCTCCGCCACATCATGAGAGGAGACAACTCCGTCCCAATCCCACTCCTCCAAGACAGACTCTCCGTTCTCCATGAAGTCGGGCCTATACTGCTTCAGAAATACAACGGAACATTCGAGACTTGTGTCAAAGAAGCTGACAAGTCCGCTGTAAAACTTCTACAAATTATAGTAGATAACTTCCCTTGCTTTAGGGATGAGGCGGTGTATATGAAGCAGAGGGTGGCTATATACAAAAGGGCTCAGATTCTGGTGGCAGATCTGTGGAACTTCTTTGGCAAAGAAGGATGGGGAGAGTTTGAGGATATTGAGAAGCTGACGATGTTTGCTGATTATCGGGTGCCGCAGGTGTTGGTGTTCTTTGGGGCGATGAGTTATAGTGATGAGCTGATGGACAAGTTGAAGAGAGGTAAGATTTTTGACTGTGATTCTCAGCCATTATAAATATCCCAGTTGGTTTATTCATATTTCGAGATTAACATGGATTTAGTTCATTAAGTACTTACCTGTTTACATGGGTCTATTAACTTTTTCTGTTGCTCGTTACTATGGTGACGTTCTAATTTTTTATAAAACAAGTTTAATACAAAAAAATATGAAAATATAAGGGGTTTGTTTGCATTTGGTTACTGCTAAAATTTTAATATTTTATGTTTTGCCTCATATTTTGCTACGGCAACCTTAAAAACTGGTATGGGGTCGAATTGGGCGTCACCAAACTTGACTCAAATTCGTCGATTTTTTTTCGCGCCGGAAGCTTTGTACTTTGACCAATCGGGGTGCCAAGTTAGATACTAGGTCTCCGCCAGGTTACGTATTTCAATATTTCTTAGTGCATTCATATTTGTATCAACTTGTCCAAACATTTTTAAATTATGTTACCGGACTAATAATTATAATATTTTTTAACCCAGGATAATACCCCATTGTCAACAACACTCAAATATTTGTGTGATGAACTCGAATATTTGTTCATGACTGTTATCTATACAATATATATCTATATTATATGTACCAATATTATATATATCGTCGTCTAGTACCCATAGTACAAGTTTTGCTTAGTTTGGGACTAGGTCGATTTGTGTAAGATTCTCTTAACGCACTCACAACCAGGGCGCGTGGCCTAGGAACAAACATCTATGAAGGTGAACGCATATATGCGTTGCTGGCAGTGAATTATACATATTTCGTCGTTTGCGTCGATGCGTTTAGCTCAGTTTGTAGAACACCTACTGAGCCGGCGGGCCCCCGTTCGAATCCCGCTCAGGGCAAATATTTGTGTGATGAACTCGAATATTTGTGCTTGGGTAATGGTTGTTCTATGTATTTAAGTATATATTTATCTATATAAGTACGTATATCGTCGTCTAGTACCCATAATACAAGCCTTCTCGAGCTTAATTTAGGACTAAATCGATTTGTCTAAGAATTTCCCTTAATATTTATTTATTTATTGTTTTCTTAGTACATATTTCAATGCTCAAAGAAAAATTTAAATGCGTAACCTGTTGGAAGAGACCGGGAATCGAAAGCGGTACCTCTGGATTACCGTTCCAGCGTGTTAATCTTTCCACCACTCTAACGCCCAGATAACCTTTCGAATGTTTCTTGGTTCTCTTCGTGTGTTATTAACGTTAATGTTACGCATTGAAATTTTTCTTAAGTTTTGTTTATGTATCAATGGTTTCATATAAAAATTGTGGTGTGTACATACCCCACATAAAAAATGAGACATATTTCATCTATACTATACAAAATTCAAGATTTGTATTGGTCATGATTTCAGGAAAAATCTTAATAGCGTGGTGCAGGATCGTCATTTGTTTTGTATGGGCGCACGGCGCAATGCCAGCATGGCGCCATCTGTTGGCGGAAAATCCATTGTCCTCGCATCACGCCATAACGGCTGGACGAATTTTAACCAAGTTTGGTACAGGGATAGCTGGACATCCAAGGATGGTTATAGGATACTTTTTACCCGACTACGGTAAAGAAAAAAAATACGCGCACGAAGTCCGCCTCCTAGTCCATACTGATATTATAAATGCGAAAGTGTGTCTGTCTGTCTGTTACCTCTTCACGCTTAAACCGCTGAATCGATTTTGATGAAATCTGGCATAGAGATAGTTTAAGATCCGAGGAAGGACATAGGATAGTTTTGATCCTGGAAATTGTACCTAAGAAGATTGAAAAGTGAGTGAACATTTCTGTTGGGGTGTGGTGACCCTGTAGGAAATGTAATTATTAGACCAAAAGCACAATTGCTCTTACATTTGCTTAGGCGCTTTTAATAATCCCTTTTATCAAGTTCAACGCGTACGTAGTCGCGGGCAAAAGCTAGTATTTCATATTAAGGGTCTGTAGGTATTGTTCCCTATATACTTAGGTGCGGGTAGCGTGATCAAGGATGTTGAATAATAGTCCAAATTAATCTGACTCAAAATAGATGTATTGTAAGACACAATTAAATTTCACAGTTATCTTATGCGCTCTAAATACAGGGTGAGACTGACGTTAGCGGGGCCCGTACCCGTACCTATCGTGGTCGTGGCTTCGCTTAGTCAGCTCATATCGCAGTGCACTCGCACCGGGATATGAGCTGACGTTGCTAACTTGTCCCTACACATAAATTGAATTCTTGTTTGTTTCAGACGAGCTCCTCCCAGCAGGCTCCGAGCAAGAAGTGGAGATCCGCGGCTGCTCCATCCACGCGGTGCAGCTGCTGAAGGACAAACTCCTCGCTGCCAACCCTGGCTCCTCTCCAGCCGAGCTGAACTCCTGCTACATCGACTACTACCTGTGGTGCTACCGGCGGAGACACGCTGACCAATTGGAGAAAGTGCCTTTCCATAAGACGCTGGGTATATATTATTGAGTGACGACACGGTTGGCGCAGTGGTAAAGCACCTGCCTGCTGAGCCGACGGTCCTGGGTTCGAGTCCCGGCAAGGGCAAATATTTGTGTGATGAACTCGAATATTTGTGCCTGGGTCATAAAAATAAAAATAAAAATAAATATTAAGGGACAATCATACACAAATCGACCTAGTCCCAAACTAAGCAAAGCTTGTACTATGGGTACTAGACGACGATATACATAATTATATAAATACATATATAGATAACATCCATGACCCGAGAACAAATATTTGCCCCGGCCGGGATTCGAACCCGGGACCGCCGACTCAGTAGGCAGGTGTCTACAAACCGAGCCAAACGCGTCGTCGTCGTCATGGATGTTATTTGTACTTATTTAAGTATGTATTTATCTCTATAAGTATGTTTATCGTCGTCTAGTGTCCATAACACAAGCCTACTAGAGCTTACTGTGTGACTAGATCGATTTGTGTGAGGTTGTCCGATATTAATTATTATTATTATATTCTTATAGACGGTCGGAATATATTATAGAGTTAAGGAAATATGGAAGTGAAATTTCTGGAACATCATGTAATTTTTTTTTATAGTCCTTGATGTAAGTATCTACACGCTCTTTGCCTTCGAAACCCAAATAAAAATAAATACCCAAATTATTAAAAATCTAGCTAAGTGTTCCGACTAGTGACCGACCGAAACACGTTTTTCTGCCGAAACCGAAACCGAAACCGAAGGTTCGGTTCTGATTACAGTTTCGGCCGAAACCGAAACCGAAACCGAACCTTTTATAAACGTGATTAAAACGTTGTATAAAATGACAGCGGGTCGTTCTTTCTATTCTAGATATAATATGAATATAATGAAACATGTCGCTGGCATAATTGACCGATGGAGCAAAGCGTTTCAGTTTCAGCTTGGCCCAAAATTCTTTCGTATCGTATGTGCGTACGATTGGATGCTTTTTGGGGTGTTCTCGCCTGGAGGTCGTATTTCTTAACCGATTCTCAAGAAATTTTGTGAGTAGGTTTTATAAAAATATACTTAGATTCTTTTTGTCGATTAGAGGAATTTCAAGAAAGTGAAGATGTATATAGAGTGGAATTGGGGTAGAAAAAGTAAAAAAGTACAAATTTCAGCAATTACAAAACAAACTGACGTTTCACTTTTGTTTAATTGATATTTTAACATTGACACTTGGTCTTGGTTCAAATTGAATTATCCAAAAAATGAAAATGTAGCATTAACAGCTGTAATACTGTACTGAGGCAGCGATCTTTAAATTGTAGATGGTATAAAATAAAACAAGTTTAAAAACATAGCAACAAAATAATTGATTGAGTTTAAATTATTATAATTGCAATCAGGTGGTCTCGTAACGCTAACTCAAACGTACTAATTTTATTACATACACGCAACAATGACGAATTCTAAAGTCATTTTATGAAATAAGTAAACCTCCTCACTTTTATCCTAAAAAACAATATCGCCGTCAATTTGTTTGTACATTTAAGAAAAGCGTTCAGAATTACAATATGAGATGACAAATTCATAACACAAATAAAATGAAGTAGTGATGATTTTACCCCTCCTATCTCCGCTATTTTGAAAATTTTAAAACTGAATCGACGAAAAAATACTATACAGGGCGTCCCAAGACTATGGGACATCAAGGCAAAGCACCTTGAATATCTTAGATAGGATTTTTTGCTGAAAGAAGACTTTATGATATTTCTAAAAGTTAGCAATTCTGTATTTAAAGATTTTCTAAGAATTACTTGCTTCGTCTGGGAATCCTGTTAAGATGTGGCGTTTTTAATATTATTTGAAACATGCTCACATGACACAATTGACATTTCCTCTCTATGGTTATCTGTTATCCGGTGCCCCGACTAAACTGACTGTTGTACTTGTCTCGTCGTCTAAAAGTTAAATTGATTTTAATTAGAGTGATCGCTTTATCCAGTTCCTGTTCGATACAAAATAAAGAGCATAAGTGTGTCATAACGTATGTACTGGTTTTATTTCATGGGATCCATACTAAGGGACTTCTCTGCACTCTGCTCCCCGCCAATCTCCAAGAGGTTATCGTCCCAGCGACCAACCCTTGCGTAATCCCATGAAATATATGTGTGATCTCAATACGAACAACTCATCTGGCGTGTTGCTAACCGCCTTCATCCATTTCGCTTCGCGCTGGTGCAGCGAGCTTCACTGCAGTGCTTGGGGCAAGTGCAAGGCAAGGCGGCGCGTGCATGCAAATGGCGGCGGATAATATAAATGCAAATGCTACAAAGCTGTCGTATACTCATTTCGACCGGCTTGAAGGTGTTGGAAACTATTGTGTATGGAAGCATTATATGAAGAATGCGCTTATTATCGACGGCTTGTGGAGTTGTGTAACAAGAGGCGACGACGTTGCTGTGGATGCGGTCAATGACCAACGAGCTTTAGCAAGAATAAATTTATCCCTGAAAGCTTCCTGTATACAATATGTAAGAGATGCAAATACTGCAAAGGAAGCTTGGCAAGCTCTCAGCCATGTTTTTGAGGATAAAGGCTTCTACAGACGTGTAATGCTTCTTCGACAACTGCATCAAGCGAGTTACAATAGTTTTAATAATATGAATGATTACATTGAACACATTATGACGCTTGTGCATCAATTAAGTGATATTGGAAGAATGATAGAAGACTCTGAGATAGCAGAACTACTACTGTCGGGACTTCCTCAAGATTTTGATGTTCTTGTCAGCAGCTTGGAGACTGCTTCGATCACCAACAGCCTCAATAGTGAGATGGTGCGAACTAGATTACTTCAGGAGGACCATCGGAGGAAAAATAATGAAAAACAAAGTGATCTAGCTTTGTTCACCAAGCGGAAGGACATCATTTGCAATTTTTGTCACAAACCAGGACACATAAAGGCGAAATGTTACAAGTTTAAGAAGAATAAGAAGCGAGATGGCAATCGAAATGAAGCTTTGATGGTGACTTCTTCAAAGTGTGTGCCACATAGTAGTACAGTTTGGGTTTTGGACTCGGGTGCAACTAAACACATGTGCAAAGACATTAGTTTATTTGAGGACATTACTAAGTGTCAACAACATGTAACTGTTGCTGACGGTGGCTCCCTGCCATGTCTAGGCTTTGGTGAGGTTAGTATTCCTATGAAAAATAACAAGTCTCAAATAGTAACAGATGTTTTGTACGTCCCAGACCTCTCAACTAATTTAATAAGTGTTAGTAAATTGTGTGAGAAGGCATTTACTGTTACCTTTAAAAATAATAAGTGTTATGTTTTCAAAGGGGAATATTTAACAATATCTGCCACTAAACTTGGGGGAATTTATATTTTGGACAATGTGCATGGTTTTGTTTCTTCTGATCCACAGCAAAGGTCGTTTGTGACCAAGAGTATGGAAAATGTGTCGCAGCAGCAGAGCTTGCCCGACACAGATGCTGCTTCTTTGGCGGTGTCATCGGAGCTATGGCACCGGAGGATGGGTCATCTCAGCTATCGTGGGGTGAGTGTTCTCCGTAATATTGCTAATGGTGTTAAGTTTCATCAATCTCAGCAGGATGCAGCCGTTAAGGAATGTGAATCTTGCGTTGAGGGGAAGCAAACAGTGCAAAGTTTTCCTAAGGGTGAAGCTAAACGTGCTGTGCAATTGTTGGAGCTTGTTCACTCCGACGTCTGTGGGCCAATGCCTGTCAGCAGCTTGGGTGGATCTAGGTACCTGCTAACATTTACAGACGATTTCTCACGTAAAACGTTTGGTTATTTAATTAAAAAGAAATCTGAAGTTTTGTCCAAATTCAAGTGTTTTAAGGCTACCGTCGAAAAGCAAACCGGATATTCGATTAAAATCCTTCGTACTGACGGAGGTGGTGAATATTGCAGTAATGAATTCAGTGAGTATTTACTGGGTCAGGGGATAATTCATCAGAAAACTGCTCCTTATAGCCCGTCTCAAAATGGTGTCTCGGAGCGCCTTAACCGGACCCTGCTGGAAAAAGTGCGCTGTATGCTTCAGGAATCTGGTCTTGGTAAAGAATACTGGGGTGAAGCTGTTTCCACAGCTATTTATCTTAAGAACAGAAGTCCTACAGCGGCTCTTCCTAATAAACTTCCTGAAGAAGTTTGGACAGGCAACAAAGTTGACCTGAGCCATCTACGTGTCTTCGGTTGTCGTGCTCTGACGCTCATACCTAGCGTGAGACGTGATAAGCTTGATTCTAAATCTCATCATTGTATCTTTGTTGGGTATTGCGAGCATACCAAGGGTTATAGGTTAATTGATCCCTTAGTACCTAATAAAATAATAACTTCAAGAAATGTAATTTTCTTTGAAAATAAGTTTTGTGATAGTACAACTGATAACTGTGATATTCAATGTAATGATAATGATAAATTTTATTCTTATGAAAATGACTTGCAAAGCAATGAAAATAATTCTAATATGAATAATTTAGTGAATAATAATTTAATGAATAATAATTTATCGAATAATAATTTAAATGGAATGCAATGCAATGAATCCAGTAATGAATTGAATAATATTCCTGAATTAAATAATGAATCATTAAATTTTAATGAATCAACTGACAACAGTAATTGTCAATCTGATATTTCTGATAATGCGCAAAGCCCGCCTAATGTTTATCTTTCTCCAGTTTCAGGGGACTCTTCCTTCCATAGTGCTGAGGGAGTCGATGGAGACAGCGAGGACTTAGGTTCTTCCTCTTCATCGAACGAAACGGTCGTTCGAGGGGAAGATTTAAGCGCGCCAGCATCCGGCAGCGACCGACCTGTTCGTTCTACGCGTAACACTAAACCAGCAAGGTATGCAGATTACGATTTGTCTGACTCATCAGATTTGTCATATTTAGTTCAAAATTTTATCTATGACGAGCCTCAGTCCTATGATGAAGCAGTAGCAAGCCCTAACAAAGATAAGTGGCAAATTGCTATGCAAGCTGAGTACGACTCTATGATTAAAAATAATGTATGGCAAATTGTTGATAGACCTGCTAACCATAACATTGTCAGTTGTAAATGGGTTTTTAAATTAAAGTCTGATGATTCAGGTAACTATACAAAATATAAAGCTCGTTTAGTGGCAAGAGGATTTAGTCAAAAGCCTGGTAGAGATTTTACAGATGTCTTCTCGCCAGTTGTTCGGCACTCTAGTTTGAGAATGTTATTTTGTATAGCTAACGAACTTAACATGGATATGGAACATATAGATGTAAATACTGCGTTTTTACATAGTAATATTGATGAACAAATCTATATGGAACAGCCTCCAGGTTTCTCAACTGATAAGACTAAAGTATGCTTGTTAAATAAAAGTTTGTATGGTCTTAAACAAGCGAGTAGGCTGTGGAATAATAAGGTTCATGATGTGTTGACTAATCATGGTTACTTGCAAAATAGGTGTGAACCATGTGTGTATATTAAAAAGAATAATGATAAGTTGACTATGATTGCATTGTATGTCGACGACTTTTATATATTTTCTAATTGTCAAAATGAGAAAGAAAAATTGTATAGCTTATTAAAGTCTGAATTTAGTTGTAAAAGCTTAGGCCCTATAAAGAACTGTCTTGGTACTCAAGTTCACAGGGATAGAAGTCGTGGCATTTTAATGTTTGAACAATCTGACTATATTAAAAGGTTATTAAGCCGTTTTGGCATGACTAATTGTAAGAGTGTCTCAACTCCTATGACAGTTAATAATAAGTTAGAAAAGGCATCAGACAATAATTGTTTATCTGATAGTGATTATCCTTATAGAGAGTTAATAGGATGCCTAATGTACCTGTCTGTGTGTTCGAGACCTGATATTACTTATGCTCTAAGTCATTTAAGTCAGTTTAATACCGCTTTTACGCGAGATCATTGGTTGGCTGCCAAAAGAATTTTAAGGTACTTGAGTGGTACAATTAATTACAGATTAGTGTTTGTAAGATCTGGCAGCCTTGATATGTCAGTATATGCTGATGCTGACTGGGCCAATGATATCGTGGATAGAAGGTCGTATAGTGGCTTTGTTATTAAGCTGGGTGATTCTACAGTCTGTTGGGAATCACGCAAACAGCGATGTACTGCTCTGTCGACTACAGAAAGTGAATATCTGTGTCTTAGTGATTCATGCAAAGAAGTATGTTTTATTAGAAATTTTATGTTTGAAATTTTTGGTAAACATTTTAATTGTAGAATCTTTAATGATAATCAGAGTGCGTTGAAATTGCTTGAAACTAAAGAGTATTGCCACAAAAAGACCAAGCACATAGATCTTCGCTACCATTTTGTGAAAGACGTTGTGAAGAACGACAATATTACTGTTAGTTATTTACCTACTGATAAGATGGTTGCTGATCTTTTCACTAAGCCTCTGTGTAGCTATAAGCATTTGGGTTTTATTAATGACTTAAATCTGAGAAATGTATTGTCTTAATTTTACTTTACTTTGTTAAATTAGAGCATAGTTCTGTGACATATCTTTGTAAGATCATGTCAATCATCTTGGTGCTTATTGGATGGTTGACATAAGTCATGTTTTTGATTGTCGGCACATAGTCAATGTAGAGTTTTAATTAATTTGAATTGTTAATTAGATTATATAGTTATATAATGTTTCTCTGCATTGTTATGTTGTTTTCTCATGTTTTGCATGAGGGGAAGTGTTAAGATGTGGCGTTTTTAATATTATTTGAAACATGCTCACATGACACAATTGACATTTCCTCTCTATGGTTATCTGTTATCCGGTGCCCCGACTAAACTGACTGTTGTACTTGTCTCGTCGTCTAAAAGTTAAATTGATTTTAATTAGAGTGATCGCTTTATCCAGTTCCTGTTCGATACAAAATAAAGAGCATAAGTGTGTCATAACGTATGTACTGGTTTTATTTCATGGGATCCATACTAAGGGACTTCTCTGCACTCTGCTCCCCGCCAATCTCCAAGAAATCCAACCGACTTAAATGTGAAAAAAAAATCACCCCTATTTTTATGCTGTCAATCGAAAGAATGGACATAAAATAATAATTCTTCCTAAGTAACATAGTATCTTAAAAGAAAGGAACAACGTAAATGTTTGAGTCAAATTTCAAGAAAATTATTTTTTGCCGACGATGAACTATTAAGCAAGTAATTCTTAGAAAATCTTTAAATGCAGAATTACTAACTTTTAAAAATAACAAAGTCTTCTTTCAGAACATACTTACATACAAAATTTCATGAGAATCGATTGAGAAATTCGACATTAAGGCAAGAATAGCCGGTAAGCGCATGGACATCCAAACGTCCGGGCATACGAAAGAATTTGTTGGCCAATGCTGAAACGGAAATGCTTTGCTCGCGCGGTCAATTACTTCTTAACATTATTCGGGGAACAAATACAAACGTCACCTCACTGAGCAAAGTGATTCAGCGGCTGGCGGAGTCAGGCGAGCGACGCCATATTGCCAACCGTGCCGACTGCCGAGCGCACCCGACGTTAACCGAACGCGACCCGAAAGTACGATGTTGGAAGTTTCGGCGCGGCCGAAAGGTTCGGCTGTTTTTTGGCCGAAACCGAACCTTTGGCCGAAACATGAGTTTTAGGCCAAAACTGGCCGAAACCGAAACCGAAACCGAAACTTCGGTCGGTCACTAGTTCCGACAAGTGTATCGAAAATAACGAAGTGATTACAGTGACTTTATGTTCAGATCAATCAAATAGAGAAATTGTAAAAATACTCGCCAGGTCGCTCTATTGAGTCGCAAATAACATAACAAATCTTTTTAATAGGAGCTGTGATCTATTTCTCACATTTATGTTTTTTGATGGGATTCTTCATTCTACGAAGACATACTTACATGGAAGCCAGAGCTAAGTCAGATACTTAAGTATAAATAGTCATATACATAAGTAAGGTAGTCAGTAGGCAGATAAATATGAATTTTGTGACAAAATTGGTGCTAACTTATTTTTTTAGTTAACCTATTGCTACACATAATTTGTATGCATTTATGCGCATTTTATATATTTACCCTTTATTTATGCATTGTGATTATATGCTGCTCTAATGATAAGATTTAATACCCATATGAACTACCCCTAACTTTTGGACATTTTAATATTTTTAATTGGATTAAAATAAAAAAGACTCGTTTTGACTTCTGATTTTTATGATGTTACAAGCCAGTATCTTCATAGAAATTTCATACTAACAAATAATTTTTGACATTTCACAAAGAGTAGCTGATTTGAGCGGTCATCAAATACATGTCAAATACCGAATTTTGACGATATTACTTTATATTTTTGCAGTACCTAAGCATTTTGCAAAATGTATATTTAGATTTTTTATATTTAAACCTAGGTTTAGGTTCTATCTTATATATCAAATAAAACTGTATAATTTTGTATAATAATCTTTATTACATACACCCTTATACTTAAACGTTGGAAACTAGTAGTTAATAATTATTGATTTTATCACATTCTAGTAACATTCTTTTATTAGCGATAGCTATATTCTTTTAAATATGGCCAAATGAAAGAAAAAGTTATAGGAATAGCATTGTAATATTGCACCACATTTATACCGTTAGCTTTATAATAAAAAAATATAATTTAACCTTTTGACCGGTAAATTTAAGCAGATTGACAGTTCCGACGTCATATCATGTCGAACGCGAAATTAAATGTCGATTCAAATCTAAAGGTCTGTCGTTACATGCAAGACAACGAAAATTTCTATTAAGTCAATTTAAAGATACAATTTTTATTCTTATATCCCTTCGAGAGTCCAGCTCGTCGAAGAAAATTTGCACCCTAGGTATATTTCTAGACATATATCCAAATGTATGAACGGTATTTGCACAGATTTCCTTAGATTTGATTTGCCGTATTAGGCGTAAGTTAAGGCAGTAGGTACACACCAGTGGTTCCTAACATTTCATGATTTGATTCATTTTCACTTTTATATTGTATTTGTTAGCAGAGACTTAAACAAATTCCGGACTCCAGTGATGTTTCACCTACGGATTTCAAATTATTCACGAACCAATTTTAACGCCTGTGGACCACTGGTGGTTCGCGGACTACTGGTATAGATCGTTGTTGCACTTGGCTTGCTGACGGGTAATGCCGTCACAGATTTCCACTAACGTGGTTTGCCGTCGGACCGGTCAAAAGGTTAAATAGTTTTTAGTCCTAAACCCAAATTTTACAGTTATAGTGACATAATTATGGACACAACCACTAGGAGCTCATGTAGGTACAGTTTGTGTCAAAAATATTTATACATATACAATAATATCGAAAATATTGTGTGCAAATATTCTTTACACGATTGTACCTTAAAATGATACATATTTACAACTTTGGCATTAGCTAACCTACACATAATATTGGGAAGTAACATTTATTTTTACAAAAATGGCACTACAATAATATTTACAATTAAGAATATTTACACAACTTGTATCGAATTAATTACATTTTAAAAGCAACCTTACGCCTTTACATTTGAATAATAAGTAGACACTTGAATTTATATTACAACTTACTTGAATTTATTAAACACTGCACTTTACCAGAGTCATATCTTTTTAAAACAAGTAATAAAACTAATAAGAAATGTCTGGAAATAAATTATATGTAAGTAGGTATATGGATTGGAAGAATAATAAAAATAAGTCAAAAACCTAACTTATGAAGTAATATACTCACTAAACAAATTAGATCATATATCAGTATACATTTAAATATTAGGTATCCATCGCTAAACAAGATACGCCAAACGCGTTACGCCAAATATAAGAGCAAAATGAAATAAAAATAAATAAAATTATAATAAATAATAATCCTTCTGGATTAATTCTTCTGCTTAATTTCATACTCATTACTCCGTTTTTCTAGTCTAAATTAAATAAATATAAGGGCTAAAACTACACAATTTGTTTAGAAGTAAACAAGTTGTAGCGTAACCCTTGAAATAGACGCAATGTACAGAAAATCATGCCTGTTCTATACTACATTATTTAATATTGTTTCTATAAACAAACTAAATAAATTCTAACGGGATCACTTAACCTTTCGAGCGCCAAGCGGCAAAGCAATGAACGGTGCCACTGACGCCAAACCAAAAAAAAAAAGTTGCTCCAAAATCAACAGAGATTGAAAAACACAGAGAGTGGTTTGAATTACCATGTTTTTGACCATTGAAATTTTTGACGTCAATAGGCGTCGTTGGCGTCAGTGGCACGAATTCCCGATGACGTGATTTGCCGTCTTTGGCGGTCAAAGGGTTAAAAGACAACTCAATCAAAATATCCATGAAGCTGTTTTGAGACTTGCGTAGGTATAAGTTGAGTTTAGGAAGGGTTTCTATGATCAAACTATCACAAACTAAATTAGGCGAACAGTTTATCTTGACAAATTAGAAAGTTTTAGCTTGAGTACTACGCCAGTTATTAGGCTACATTTTGCAATAACCTCGGGAAAACATGTGACGATTGGATTTTCCGGAAGATAACGCAACACAGATCTTTTAATCTTACACTCGCAGTTTACCTACCTACACTTGTACAACACCTATACCTGTACCTGACCTACAGCAGTCGTTACTTGTTAATAAGAAGCAGCAATACTGGTTCACTAAAAGAAAATTGTAAAACGTACTCGCGAAGTTGACTGTAGTTGCGCGAATATGATTGTGTGTAGGCATTTGATGCAGGAAGCAATTAAATATTTCGGTCAACTTCGACTCGGTCGAATTCGCGAGTAGTGTACTTAGTGCCGGGTTTCAGTTGTTGCACAAAACAAGAAGGATCGAATTTTATCTTTGTGTATTTGTTCACAAATTCTTTTAGCAGTGGTTTCACATTCACAGCTTTGCCTAGCTATTTTCCAGCCACCTCTGCTTTACACTAAAAGATAAACTGATCCACAGTTTATCTTTGGAACATTTGAAAACTGACATTGAGATACCTGTATATTTGTTATTGAAGCAATTCCAAATTAGGTACTTCTCCCTATAGTGCTCAATGTTTATTACCAAGACTAAATTTAATATACCTAAGTACTTAATATGTACATTTAAAAGCTGGTGAATGTTTAATAATTAGATTGTACCAAACAACTGAACTTCTTAAGCCAGTATTAACTGCTTCTATTTACTGCTAAACTTAGATTTTAAACTCTCAAAGAACGCTAGCTTAGTCTTGATGGTACCAGGTTCAGGCAGTGGGCTCCCAGGTCTACTAGACTCCTTGGTGACATCTTCAGTCCCCTCAGGAATCTCCTTGGATCCTCCAGGAACCTTCAAAGGTGTAGCCATGGACAGTTTCAGCTCTTCTCTGAACTCCTTGGATATGCTCCTGGCTGTTAGACTGTGCATGAACATTTGTTTGCTAGCTTTTTCTGAGAGTAAATTCTCTTTGCTCTTTTGTCTTCTTAATGGTGCTGGCTGTGGTGGCTGCGAAGTGAAAAAATAGGTAGTTAAGAAAAAGCTCGTTAATAAAAAAATAATAATTAGGGACAAGAAAGTAATGATAATGATAATAACTAAGAATGTGATGTCAGAGACAACAAGATTAGTAAACATTGCTGGAAAAGTAATAAATAATGATGTAACTTATGAACGAAACTAATGCAATAAAAATATTCTTATGCAGCGCAAAGTAATCTTATAGAGAGGAAGCATTTAAGGATTTTCGATAGGTACAGTGCGACCAAAAAGAGTAGAAATTAAAAAGTGGCAATATTGTAGTGTCGTCCCCGTTTTCTTATATTGATTAGAAAGGGAGGACACTACAGTATTGCCACTTTTTAATTTCTACTCTTTGGTCGGACTGTAATGTAGGTATTTCCATTTTTTTATAAAAACGGAACATAGAAGAGAATCGTGCTTGTACATAAAAATATACGCTAATAATGTAAACATCTACCTACTGTTTCAATCAAATGTAATGATTTTATTCCACAGTAACTACACACATAATTTATGTTATGATGTAAATGAATCATCGTATACTTCTCAAAAGATAAGTGATTCACGACCTTGAAACTAACCTTGATTGGCTCGTTTAAATTGTCCATGCTGACAAATTTCTTCGCCAACTCCTTCACTTTAGGCAACTGCGCCAAGATCTCTTCTATTTCACTGATACTTTCTAATTTCTCCTCTTTCAATTCATCTTCAACGATCACAACGTCGCTTGGACTGAGACTGTCAGGCTCTTCGTTCTTATCTGATATATCATTGTTGTCATGTCCGGAAGTCTCGTATCTTGGCGAAGCTGATACGTTATCTTCGGGTTTACACTTCACGATCTCACCTGTTTGAACGTTGTATATTTTGATAGAATCTTCCAAACTACTCGAACTTAAATTGTCTATGCTGAGATTACTGGGAGATTGCTGCGGTTCTTCAACTATGTTAACTATGGACACGTTTAATGGTGCTTGATAGGTTTGAAGTAATTCGTCGAATTTCTTTTCTGCATCTTCATCTACGTAGGCTGGTTTAGCGGAAAACAGTGTTTGCTCGTTTATGTCTTCGTATTCGATCATTATTTCCGATGTAGGCACTGGTTTTATGGTTACTTCGTTGCCAGCGAGCGTCTTGTACTGCTGATTGGATGCGATCGAATTGAATTGCTTTATAAGTAATCCCTGAAATTTAAATATCAGTACAATAAAGATATCAGATAATTTATTGAAATTATTTCAATCTTTATCGTCATTAAGATAATTTTCAATTTTTAAAATAAAACCCCAGTTAGTGATATTAAAACGTGATTCACGCGTGCTTTTAAGCGGGACAAATAGTGCAATGTGGGTAAAAACACAAGTAAGAGAACGTACTAACTTTTGTTCTAAATATCGATAAAATTTTGGAAGGAAAGGGTTTTGTTAGGTATGATCGTCGGTAAGTAAAGCGAAAATAAAGGCATTTTTACATTATTTTTAATTTGGTTAGTAGCAGCAAGCTCCAATGCTGTTAGTCATATACTGCCAAAATCATACAACACTCACCACTAACGGCTTGGAGTATTACTGTTGTAAAGTACTGAAAATTATTAAGAAGGACACAATACTATAGTGCAGAACTAGAACTCATTAATTCAGTGCAGTGCTGTTAGTCAGCTTTACAGAGCATGCCTCACACACGGCAGGCAAACGTATGTCAAAACGAAGATATTTTAGATTAAGGTTCATGATGCTTTCACCATTTGATATAAATGAAAGGTGATGTTGGAATTTGATCGTGTCACCAAATTATGATTGAGTTTAGCATCTATGCGCGTAGCGAACATAGTAGAGATTCATGAGTTTATTGTTACAGATGGTGCTTCGCAGGTTTGAGGTGTATTAGGTTGGGTCTATGAGGGTGTTTATTCACCATAGGTCGGTTTGGAAGCCCTTGCTAAGCCGCAAGCTTCCACCGAATGTATAGTTAAGGCCCGGGCGTCGCTTGGAGCGAACGCACAGGTCTTCGCTTCGCAAGGTGTTGCTCCGCCTAACGTTCGTATAGCTCTCGAATAGATCTTCAGTTATTTCTGGTTTAACGGGTATTTTAAGTCTAACTATATCCTCGCTTTCCACATAACCGTCACCGTTGCACACTCTACTTGGTTCTCTTACGTGGTATCGACCGTTATTTTCGTCGGCATGATTTTCGTCAGCGTTATCGTTTTGTCTGTCGGGGTTTTCGAATATGGGGTTAATGGCGAAGTTGGGGCTCGCGTTTCTGGGGCTGAGGACAGCGCGGACGATGTTCTGGTGGAGCGCGCATGCCTCCAGGTCGCTCAGGGACGAACTGGCACTTACAGGCGTGGTCAGCTCTACATCGAAATTATCAAGGCTGGTGGACTTGTTCATGGAGGAGACGGAGCTGGTCTCACTGAGGCCCTTTTTGCGGCTGCCCGTACTCGCTTTCGCCTCTCTCACGTAATAATCTCTGCCGTAGCTGCGAAGCAAACAAAGTTAATGCGCGTTACTCGCGGTTGTAAGGTTTCACATTCTACAGGTGGTTCGAGGACTGACTACTGCGTAATGCAGATCTAGCTGACGCGTCGAACACACAGACAACCCCCACTAGACGGAGCATGTAAGGCGACCCGCGCGCACCAACGATATGGTACGGCAGAACATTAAAGTATCAACACGGCGGCCACCGTTTAGTTGCGTCCTTGTTTATGATCCATGCGTACGTCAACGAAAAAAGAAATTAAATAAATAACATGGTAAATTGTAGTGTTAAGTGTTGTAGAGAGACCTCATAAACATGGACGCAACTAAACGGTGGCCGCCGTGTTGATACTTTAATGTTCTGCCGTACCATATCGTTGGTGCGCGCGGGCCTCCTTATTCCTCTCCGCCGTCGCCTTACATGCTCCGTCTAGTGGGGGTTGTTGTGTACAAAATTACGTATAGTTAATTGTGGTGTCATTTAGGCAGTTGACACCCAGAAGACCCGGATTGTTAATTGTTTGTACATGATATTGTTTATCAAGCCATTTATTGACGTGTCTAAGACGTGAAGTTATCCCATGCCACTATTAATTAGGTACATACCGTTTGTATTGTGGAATTTCCTCCGCCAACACGTCTTTCAAAATTCTCGGAGAAGGACTTTTCGATCTTGTTCCATTCATATGAATATCCTCAGAACTGACACTCAAAGATGGTTTTTTCAATTTCTCTTTAACTGAAAGTTCTTCTTTTTCTTCCTGTGTGTTACCGCCATCCACAACATCGAGACTGTCTTCGATTTTCGATTTGGACGTAAGTGTGTCAAATAGTGATGATGTGCTTTTACTGGATAGCCTCTTTTGAATTGCTTCGGGTGAATAAGGGTTGTTAGGCATTTCGACATAGTTCAGCCATTTTTTGCGTTCTCTGTAGGCTATGGATCCTGAAATAAGTAAGAAGTAAATAATAAGTAAGAAGTTTTCTAACACCCACCGCTTGTTTTTTTTTTTTTTCAGATTTTACGTTCAGTATAAAGAACTGTGCATTATTTCCGCTATACAAAGATAAGTCTCTACTTGAAGATTTACGAGATATTATCATCAACAAATAAGACTGGTTATTATTAACGTACAATTATTTATAAAATCACGATTTACCTGGTATGAGGTCATCTTCACGGTCCGTGTCGCGAGTTGGGATCCTGCAAAAACGTACAGGTCACTAAAGTGCTTTATAGAAGTATTCTATTAGTTGTTAAAATAAAGTTTTTCTTACTGTTGTGGGTCGTCATCAAAGTGTTTTCTCCGGAGGCTATCAGCATATCTCTGGACTGGGAGTGTTACTGTTTCTTCATATTCTTGTTCTCGTTCGTGACGGCTTAATGTACTCGTAGGCCCTGATGTGTCTAAAAATCATAACATTAATAAAAACAAAACACTTTCACACATGATACGTACTCTTATTGACATATACTTGAATAGACTTTGGTATTATAATAAAATCATACGACTTACTTTTATTGGTGGTCTTGTTGTTTGTGAAAACTTCGTCGTTTTCTTTCATCTTCAAATCTTCCATATACGCGTCCACGTTGCCATTCAAAATGGTTCTGTGTATTTCTTCTTTCAACGCAAATTCAGCTTTTGTTAATGGACCACTATCCATACCAACGATTAATTTACCATTTACAGTCCCGTTTATTTTATCGCCATTTACATTGTAACCTTTAACTTCATTGTTAACGACATCAACCAGCTTGTTCTGCATATATTCGTTTTCGTCTACCTTCTCGAAGTCATCAGACCCATCAAGGATTGTCAAACTGTCAGGTTCAAAGTCAAGTGCTTCATCGATTTTGGACGATCCACCTATAATATGCTTAGATTCTAACACTCTTTTTATGTCACTCTTGTAGTCTACTTCTTCTTCTGCTTCATTGTCTGACGCGTTGTCTGAGAGGTCGGTGGTGTCGTCAGCGTCCCTGTCGCCAATCATGGCTTTATATTCAGCATTGGAGTTCGGTACGAGCATAGGTACCGGCACGGACTGTATGGTTTTTATCTTTTTCTTTTGGAAGAGCCAGTTCTCCTCCCATGTGCCATCGATGGGTTGTATCTCGCTGCCAGATACTTCGTCAAAGTCGCGTTCGTCATTGTCTGTAAAAATAAAAATAACAAAACTTGAGGATTTGCTTGAAAATTGTTCTTTATGGAAAGAGTTGTATTTAGTTTATTTTTATCGGCGTTTAGCTTACAAAACAATTTAGTGAGTTTCTTTTGGCTTTCTTCTCAACAGCGGTCTCCTCTTGTGAAATGCCGGTAGTTTCAGACATGTCAAAGTGCCGTTGTGGCCTACTTACAGAATAAACATTTTGATTTTGATTGATTTTGCCTATAAAGGATTGAATTTTGTTTATTGCAAATGCGGGTTGAGCGCCCTTCTAAATTAAGAAGGGTAATTTAAGGGAACGGTCAGAATGCTTCAACGTACACAAAATAAACGGTAACGTATCTGAAACACAAATTTTTGTTTCCCATTTGTAACGTTTCGCCAAATTTTCATTTGTCCGAAAGTGATTTTTTCCTGAAACCTGTAATATTTTCAGGATTTTATAAAGAACTTTTTAAAGAACCCATTAGGTTAGGTTAGGTTAGGTTTGTTTTATAATTATTCTAAAAAATTAACAGTTTTTGAAATAAATGACTTCCGGAAAATTTGGCGAAACGTTACAGATGGGAAACAAAAATTAGTGTTTCAGATAGGTAACCAAAATAAACACGATTTTGTACTTAAGTAAAGCCTGACCAGAAATATATGAGGATGCGCCATATTGCGGAATTTCGCTGGAACTAATTTCTTACACTGGCAATGATTTTATGATCATAGGAACTGACAGATATTTAACCGAATGTCATTAGAGTGCGGATTGCGATTGGTTGCAAAATTGTTGCCATATAAATCTTATAAATAACGCCCTCTTGACAATCCTCATATATTTCTGGTCAGGCTTTAATTAGCATTATTTATTTATATGTTAGCGATTTGTAAACGCACTTATCTTATTCTATCCTTATCGAATTTAACTGTAGTAACTAATTAGTTGAAACGGAAAATGGAAAAGCAGACGTGGGCTTTCATCCAGCAGCACACACACTCACACACATAGACTAAGAAGTACAGGCATTCAGCTATGCCACGATTGCTCACCAGTGTGGTGTAGCTCCCCGCTAAAAGCCGGGAAGGGGACGCGTCTCGGCAGCTCCACTGCATCCTCCGTTGTTCCCTCCTCCCAATCCGAGACGTCGTCTTCTTCACGCAACTGGAATATTCCAGAAGTATTTGTCAGGCTTTTTATCTTATTAGGGTGTGCTTGCAATGAACAATGTCATGATAAGGTGTAACTTAATGAAGAAACTACGTCATTTACGTGTTGCTGTGTAAAATGAGTTTATTATCAATGTGTCACTGGGCGTTTTTGTTGCCACTCCTGCAAAATTGAAGTTGTATCAGTTGAACCATCGCTCAATACCAAGCAAATAGCTTTTCCATGGTCAGATAAAATACTTTTTTTAAGTACAACTGTTCTAGAAGAGGCTACGGAACTGGCCTAGTGGATCCTTACGCTGCATAGTTACTCACCGGTGGGCTGATGTCCCTGGTATGTCTGGAGTTGAGGGACCGCGGTGAGGACCTGTCTGAAGGCGAGGGGCTGGCGCTTGCCGAGTGGATCCCGCTGCTGCGGCCCCCGGATCCCTCGGTCTGGTAGCGCTCGATCACCTGCAAATAAAGCGTTTCGATTATCATCTTTGACGTTTCTATCTTTCAGGTTGTGGAACTGGTGTGTACAATAGAATGAAGATCCTTTTCTTTAATAAAAAAATAATAAATTCAGTCTGGGGAAAATTTCCTTCGTTCTATTCATGTATATCGGTTGATATCGGCCTGACTCAAGATGGGCATTTACTGTCCGGTAACAACAACATAGCAATGCGCCAAAAACAATGTTTTGGTTGGTTGGTATCAATATCAATCCACTGATGGTACATAGGCAGATGACAGATTTGTATCCAATCTGTCGTTTCACAACTACCTAATCAATTAAGATTTATATCTGACGAACGTAATAAAGCACGAATTACGTAAAATTTAGTTCCGTTTGGCTCATAGGATGGCAGAAATATGTTTATCTACCTAGGAGTTATAATAAAGAAACAACAACATCGATAAAAGTAATTACTTATAACGGAAGATAATGGTGTACATCGAAACCGGAACGCAAAGGTTTCCAGACTAATTAACGGTAATAATATAAATAAGTAATAATAACATAATGAGCGATTGATAACTTTACATGCACTTTGAAGATCAAACATGATTCGATTTTCTTACAGTAATGTCCTTGTCATATGGATAAATGTTAATTTGAACCTTGCAGTCGAGCATGTGATTAATTATTGAAATTATTTAGTTTTCCTAAAAACTGGCCCGATATTAGTTCTGAGTTCTGAATAGTATCTCCTCGACACGATTAGTCAAACCACGCCAACTCTTCTTAGCAAATGAACTGCCAGACCATACAAACCGACTCACTTTGTATGGTTTGACAGTTCATTTGCTTGGAAGAATTAGCGTGGTTCGACTCTAAGTATGCGATATAATATAAATATCCAAAATAATACTCATGAATACTAAACTAGTATATTTTGTGTATTAGTTTATAAGACTGTCACTTGTATGAGCCTAATATTAAAATAAAATAAATAAACGAAACCTTAACGTCGTAACCCTCCGGAAAACTGAAGATCCCACTGAAGAAATTGTACATCGTCACGCGATACACTATCTTATACGAATAGTCTAAGAAATAACAGACCAAGTGGCTGTCGCTGGTACTGTTGATGCACTAAGTTATTCTGCGTAGTTGTGTGCATTACAGAGTTAGGAATAGGGTTGGCAATGAGTACTTATATTCCTTGGTTGGCAACCAGGAAATATTAAACCATTGATACAAAGATCAAAGCTCAAAGAGAAATTGAAATGCGTAACCTGGTGGAAGAAACCGGGAATCGAACCCGGTACCGCTGGATTGCCGGTCCAGCGCGTTAAACTTTCCGCCACCTTAACGCCCAAGCAACCTTCCAGGAAATATTAGTTTTATTCAGGACTAGCCAGAAATTCACGTTGTATTTTGATGAATGTGAGGATGTTTAGAAAAAAGGTGAAAAACCCACAGAAACCTACATTTTAAAATACAATATGCCTCATACACTTTCAGCGAATTGTTTCTATTCTTATTTGCAATAATACTGCCGTCATACCGAAATAGGGCGCTTCTACATAAACTTGAAAACGGAGAAAAAAAATATTTTGTGAAATTGAAATTAAAAAATTCGCTGCGTGAAAGAAAATAACAAATGAGATACTTTTTTAATGCAAAAACGTGTAGTAGCATTTGAACTATAGGGATTGATATGCAAAATCCAATTTGGATAACTTTTAATAATAAATAAATTATATTTTATCTTTTATCTTAGTAAAAAAAATACAAATAAATACTTTTATACTACAGTAAAAAGACGTGTCTGGCTAGAAACGTCTTTTCAGCGTAGTAATTTATTAAAACGTCTTGTTTACTTAGTAATAATACGCATAGCGCATTTTAGTTAACGAAATAAAAAGGACGCATTTAGCCATTAACTGCTTTTTAACGTAGGTTGTAAGTAAAACATCGACCAACTTAAAAAGAAAAAAGCAGATACGTCTGTAACGCATTTTTATTTTTGATGTTTGACCAGCCCTAATACTTGGTACATTATTGTTGAAGCGAAGGAAGTAGGTAATTGCTGGGTGATACGACCTTAGGAGTCCGTATAATTTAATACGAAGCCAGTAATTGTCCTTCCAGTTGAGACAGATATAGTGCATTTCTAAAAATGCAAAAAAAACTTTTTTTAGTTAGGTACTTACCTACAAATAAGTTTTAGTTTTACCGCTATAGGTCAAAACGGAATTCTTGCAGTGACGACTTTTTATTTGTTTTAATAAAAAAGTACAAGTGTATTTTTCTTCCGAAAACGTCAACTAAAAAGCCGTAGCTACTGATTTTAGCTTAGCCTTTTCAATATGGCAGTTTTTTTTTTTTATTTGTACGTGTCTCCTTTGAAGAAAATGTATACTTTAATAATAATTCATCCTTTAAATTTAAAGAAAAGCAAACTTATATAAATGTATGTATATTTATTACAGCAGACTCAAAACGTACACCAGACGTCAAAGCAAGAATAGGTTTAGCAAACGTGGCTGTTAAAAATAAAAATAATTTAATGACTGCAAATAATCAAAAATATCCCAGAAAATAAAAAAATAACAAACGAAAACTTTTTATATATGCACTATGGGTGTGAACATCGATCATGACGCAAAGGGACAGGAAGGTACTTACTGAAAACCTTCGAAATGTGGTGCTGGCGTAAGCATTTAGCAGTAATTGGTTGAACACCATAAGTCCGGTCCAGTCTAGGGATAGTGGCGCTACAAACAGCTTTCATGTGGAAATAATGTGCATACGTTATATTATATTTAAATTATTAAACGTCAGTAGCAATTTGTCATAGACCAAATTGAAAACATTGTTTACCGGAATGCTGCTCAATCCTTCGTTCTTCTTGCGAAATAATTACTGAATTCTATTGAAAAAAACTTGACTGACTGTGAACAGTTTTGGCTTTATTATGAAATAATACTAAAATGGAATATCTAGTCCTGTTTCCTTTTTGTTTACATCAGTGACTTTCAACGTTAGTTACCAAAAATGTGTTGTTGCCAGTAAAGTAGTACCACTAAAAATCCGCATTATGGCGTGGGTTGAAAAACATCCTGTTAGAGTATACATACTATCTCAGCTACACCGACTGAGTCTTAAATTTATGATGATTATGATTAAAAAAAACTCAAAATTTTCTTCAACTGCCTGGACGCATCTGATTGAATTGATATCCAACCGCGAGCCCCCTTTACCCCGCACGCTTAACTATACTACGTAGAAAAGACGGTACTGACACTTGCGCCTGACTTAATGTGACTTAAATGGTGATTTCACTAAGATGAAAGGGCGCAATTACGCAGAACCGTCTTTTCTTCTTATTACCGTGTAGAAGCGCCATTTCTATTTATGAAATTGTCCATATTTTTCTAAAATAATAAAACGCATTTGCTTAGATGTGTCTTTTTATTTTAGCATACATCAGAAATGCCCTTTTTCATTCGTATTATACGCGGTATCCCGCAGATACGTCCTTTTTGATTGTAGGTTTCACAGGGTTCTGTTCATCTTTAGTCAAATTTAAAAATACTGGTAGATCCGTCTTTTTTTGCTGATTCCGAATATGTATATAACTCATTTTTGACAAAAATGTTAGATGCGCCCTTTTTCGTTATGACGGCAGAATAGTAAGTCCGCCTTTTGTACGATAAGCTATTTTTTGTGCAATAAAGATTAAATAAATATAAAGTTAGTATTGTCCCTTTAAATAAGGCAGCACATAGTGAAAGTTCCTCCTAAAGTTTCGAGCCCATTTAAGTATATACCTGAGTTATATAGGTACATATAGGTAAAAGTCTGGCTTGAACTGTCATAAATACATCAGGTAAAAAGACTGTTCGTAACTTGACATATATGCTAATAAGTAACTGAAAAAACTATCATTTTGAATACAATTAACAATATTAAACAGCAGTCAAATCGATAAAAAATCTTCCATAAAATAATGACATTTTAATTTTGTATTGTTTGTGTAATTTGAATGCCATATGATTTAACTGATTGATTTGTAAAAGAAAACAAATTAAAATGAAATATACACTCCCACACAAGCGCCATGAAGGCTTATAGAATTATTTCATAATAATCATTGCACACTAAATAAATATCAGAAAGGACACGATCATGCGCAACGTTCAATCAAATATTACTCAAGCGTCTTAACAGAAAATGATTGGCCGGATAATATATTCATACTTAAACAAATATTGCGTGTATATAAAAACAGTAGACATTGAACTCCTTTCAAGAGACTTCCTTGGACATTGAAGATAGTTATGACTTATTGCAGGCGTTTCTTTCCTAACTATGCACCGCAGTGTATAGAGAGTAAGGGTGCGTCTTGAAGCGAGGCGGAGCGGAGAAGTGCGGAGTAGACCAATCGCCTGAGTTGAAATCTGTATCTCAGCTCTGTATCACTTTTGTGATTGGTCAATTCCACATATCTCTGCTTCAGTGGAGTCGCACCCTTAAGGGCGCCATGTGGCGTTTCGCTTTACTTTTCTCCGGTAACTAAACTATAAGCTATCTAAATCTGAATCCTCGCGATGTGCAAAAGTTTGGCAACCCCTGACTTATGTGACGTCATAATGTAGTACATTGGTCGACAACCTTATGGTAGACAAGGGTCATAAGAGTGTCAGATGAAGTTAGTGCGGACCGCATTTGTGTTTTTTTTACATAACAGCAAGGGCCGAGTTGATGAGTCTCGCGGGCTGCAAGGTGAGGACCACTGATGTACTTAGTAGATTGATTGATTAGTGATTATTAATGAGTCATAGTACAAAACGATACTGAATCGACCTGAATCCTCTAATCGGCCAGACTGCGCGTGCGCCGCGCGCTCCGTATTAGTTATATTATGATTTATTAGATCCTCTTCCTCTAATTATTTTATTATTTATTATTACGTGTATGAGCCGGTCTGTTAATAAAAGTCTTTCACTAGCATATCACGTTATCGGCGCAGAAGCTTAAGTAGTATTTAATATCGCTAGGTACCTAATGATGATGTCACGGCCTTCTGTCGAATCCGGATAGAAACAATACAATATTTCATATGTTCAGTACTACAGTATTAAATTAATTACCTATTTAACGAATATATCCAGAAATCTATAATAATCTTGTATTTTATTGGTCCAGCCTACGCATTGACGAGATAACGGATCAGTTTTTCGCATAGAATAGGTATGGGTCGGAGAGACTACTTTGAATCCCGAAAAAATGCTCGGTTCCCGTCTGTAGGGCAAGACTTTCTTTACCAATCAGGTGATACTGTGGGAGAAGCCTGAATTAGCTAGATTTCTGAACTCCAATTAAAAGACATAAAAGATTTAAAGAGTAAACTGTAAGCATAGTAAAGATAATGTCGAAGAGTGAGTCAGCTTGTATGGTTTGACAGTTCATTTACTCGGAAGAGTTAGCGTGGTTATAGACTCTAGTAACACTTAGAAATGAACACATTATGCAAAACATAATTACTTATTAATACTGTTTCGATGAACCCTGGCAATACAGCATGGGAAATTATCTTCTAACTATCTAAGAACATGTAAGTAGTCTCGTATGTAGCGGGTAAAAATATATTTAAAGAGACAATAACTTTGAAATGTCAGCTCATAGAAAAGTTACGAGAAAATTGTGATGGAATGCTTCTTAGATGTAGGTAGTAGACAAAGTTTGCGTTTTGCCGACATATTTAATATTCATAAAGTTATCTGACAAGATTTATTTAATAGACAACTTGGAAAAAATATTGTTATTATGAGTCAAACCACGCTAAACTCTTCCTAGTAAATGGACTGTCAAATTATACAGAGTGAGTCAGTTTGACTATAGTAAACTTTGGAAATATTAAAAATCTGAATTTCATAAGTGCAATAAAAAACACGTACTCACGGATAGAATGAATGCTAAAACATATAAAAAACCAATAGAACCAAACACTAAAACGGAAAGAGAGACCGTCATACTGAGATTACTTTGAGATCACTGTACTCACAAAAATTAAAAATAAACAATCTACTAATCGCACTATACTTCACTTAAAACGCACGCACATAAAACCGTCGCCAAAAAAAAAAACAATTGCCAAATGGCGCGAATGCGTCGCGATAAAATGGCGGCCGCGACTCATCTAAATTGGCAATACTGTAATTATGCACATTAAATACTCACCATTTCTTTATAAACAGGATTTGTTTGTGCCTATCACGCTGAAAGACTAACACTATCTGAGCTGTTATCGAAGATAGCCAGCAGGACAAGTGATAGTGATAATATTATCGTGGAATCACATTGGACTTGCGGCGCGAGTGTGTTACGATCTGTCTTATCTATTTATGTGAAAGATTATCCAATGCCCCGGATGTTGGGAAATAAGCTTTGCACATAAGAAATATGTCTACAATTCGTAACAGGAATCAAGAATTTTTTTTTCATCGATATATTTTGTCTTAGGCCGAAATCAACGAATACTTCCATTGTATTATTGACTGATCAAATAGTTTTACCTCTACCTCTACTCCTACCGGTAATCCCACATTTCCATTGTAGTGGAGTGTACACATTACAAAATATTGTCCAAGCAAATGCATTTTGTTAAAATTAATCTCTTATTAGGTAAAACCATTGCGTGTAAAACTGATATCTTCAACAATCCAATAATAAAATGCATTGTTCAAGGTTTTTATAATTAATAATCCAGTTAATCTGTTGAGTATAGGTGGGTATCTTCATTATTCCATATTTTCAAGAATTCTCACTTTTTTGTGATTGTGAGTCCAAGGGTCGGCTGGGAAATTAACTACCATTTAAACGTTCTAGAACAAGATAAAAAGCATTGGTTCGCATGGAGAAATAAGGCATGCCAACACAACCGTGGACATTCGTTATTATAGGCTAACAACAAAAACCTGAGAGTAACGTGACGTTTTAAAGCTGCGGAAAAAGTCTGATTGAAGGATTGATTGAAAGAAATAATGTGATTGATGAAACGTCGGTAACTATCGTGGGATTCACGGTAAACTCTAAGTCTCATATAATGCAGTGCTCCTAAATTGCGTTCTAAAATTGAAATCTTCGAGTACCTATTCTTGGATCCTCCGTCAAACTTTGCCGCGTTATCCTAGCTAAACCAATAGTGTGAAGTGCGACCACATAGAAATACCGAAAACTACAGATTTTTCCATATTTTGCGTAGATCTGTTGCGTTTCTGTGATATCTTCAAAAGACGCAGTTGTCTGTTATGTCTCAATTGTCTGCTATGTCTCAATTATCCCTACTATCCTTACCTATGTTTGTTGATAGATTTGTGTTATTTCTCTGCCAGCTGCTGTGCTAATTACCAACTATCAGCTGCAGTTTCTGAACGGACACAGTTCCGGTTCTTACTAATGAACAGATAGATATCCGACGGAAGCTATTGCCTATAATTTTACCGCGTAATCAATCTGTAGCCTTAAGCCTAATTATGAATGCGAATGTTCAATGTTCATCTATCTGTTTGCTACTTACCATATTACCGTGCTCGATCAGAATGGAACAAGGACCCTAAATCCATGTTATCTGATATCTCGGAAAGATTTCCGAAGTGGTAATATACTAGGTATCAGGCGCAGCTCCAATCGTAAACCGGGTATTAATGACAGTTCAAGGCGACATGCCTGAGAAGTCGCTTATTTGGCGATATTTCAAAGTACATTCGAATTAGCGCCTAGTCGATTTTTGCTATTTGAGCTTTGAGAATTTGACACTGAAAAGTTAGTTTTAAAGGCGTTAAGGTGGACATCGAACGTCATTACGCATTAGACCCATATTTAGCACCTGAAAATTTATTTCATTATTAATTGGCTGATTTCATCACCCAATTAATAATGAAATAATTTTTCAGCAGCATAAGCCAGAGTTCAGTTGGACATGGCCTTCCCCAAAAGACGACACCATCAAGGTTATGAGTAAACTTTTCCGAGATGAGTAATGTGTAAATCTAGCTAAAAGATATAAATGAAATAATTAAGTAGCTGTAAATTAAGATTATTATCATTGATAAATTGGATAGCTCTTGCTGATTCATCATTTGTTATTGCGTTGTTAATTATTTATGTACTATTATCTAATTATAAAAATAGATTTAAGTGATTAATTGAATACCTATTTGTGATTTATACCCATCTACGGTGGAAATATGTAGGTACTATTATTTATTAGCTGGAAATGGAAAAATATCAAGCATTCGATTCTCATTCAATTTACTTAGTGGTCCTTAATATTGAATATATATTTAACGTCTAAGTAGGTTCTTTAAGTAACAATGGCTCGTTAAAAGTCATAGGATATTTATAGGAAAGCAAGAATGGATGTGCATAGTACGATATATACCTGCAGTAAATCGGGGTAATTCGGCCATTCCTTATAACCACGTTCTGCCATTTGTTTTAGTATGTGAAATAAATTAGCGGTGTAGCAGTAAAACAATTAAAACTAGCAGTGTGTTCGAGTGGGCCGATGCTATACGAAAGAGCCAAAGTTACCCCAATTAGCTGTACCAGTATGGTTGCATTCATTTTATAAAAAGCATGGTAGTTTTTCTTTAAGTGTGTAAAATTTGTACATCATAGTTACTTACTTATGTATATACATAGAGATCAAATCAAACTGTAGGTATTCAACACCAATTGACAAAATTGTCTTTTATACATATGTTTGACAAATAAAATTTCTGATTTGAGCCAGTGATTTTGCTACTTTTAGCATAATTATTTTATCTGTCACTTCAACCGCCTTCGAATAGACTCATTTGGTTATCAGTGATACTGATAGTGATACGTATTTATGTTCAAGATAAAGATATCTCAATTCGTATCTGAAGCAGATTGATCGATTTATTCTGAGCTAGGCCGATAAATTACATAATTTATCTTCTGTATCAATGTTTTCAATGTAAGCCTGTATTTTTTATGCACGATAGGTTCATGCCGCCATGCAAACCTAGATGGCGCTTATTTACCCTTGTCTGATATTCTTTGGGAAAAGGATTGTCGGAAGAGAGACTCTTTAGCTGTCCCCAATAACAAATAAAATAATCAGTGCCGTATTTACCACTAGGCCCGGCCTAGAGGTCTAGCCAGTCTAGGGGACCCAGTCCCGGAAACAGGACTTGCACCAAAATAATCCTCCTTATTTATCATTTAAAAAACTACTACCTACTATTTAATTTGTTGAAAACCGTTTCGAGATAGGGAAGGGGCCCCAAATGCCAAGGGCCTAAGGGCCATGGACCTCTAAGTTCGGGGCTGAAAATGCCGTCCAGGCCGACGACCGATATACTACAGAGGAGACCAAGTCATCGAAGACTTGACTGGAATGGCCGGAAGGTCAAGATAAATTGCGTTTTTTCACAAAAAATTAACTACTTCAATGAGCGCTATAGGTATATATATTTTTTCTGTTGATTTTCTTAAAAAGCGCTACTATCAAACAAAAAAAAAGTCAAAGCAGATTCGTAATTTGCGATATACAGTCGAATTGAGAACTTTTTGAAGTCGGTTGAAAATGGCGTTTTCTGATATCGGAGGCCAGGATCCAGTTCGGGTTGTTGAGTCAGTGCTCAAAGCAAAAAAATATCTTAAAATATCTTAAAGGAGTATAGTGGCAGCCCTTAATTAACGTAAGTAGATACGTCTAGTCTAAGTTAGCCGGTACAACACATTACTACGGATTCGCCGAGGTTGCATATAATTACCCATGTTCTCTACAATCTTAACGTAATGTTTACTGATTAGATGGCTAATAATTATCACAACCCCGTCATTTTCGGGGCACAATTGAATTGACGCCTACTGGCCAAGTGTTAAATTATTCGTGCACTCTGAAACTCTTACAAATCACACACTCTCTGAAATCGCAAAATATCCGCTTATCGAAGGTTGCTTGAAAGATATCGTTTTTTAGCGATAAGATCGCCTGCTGTTTACCTTTATTTATTGTAATCAAACATATTATCTTTGTTTATATTTCTTTCCTGTCGAGAAAAAAGACTATTCGATTTTGTTGCATTATATTTACTTTTTTAAAAACAAATCAACATAGGTACTGAGCTAATAAGGACTAACCATGATTAAAAATGATCTGGAAAAGATTGCGATTTTGTAGAAAAGTTTATGATTTAAACGAATAGTTGGAAAATTAAACGATTTGGAAAAATAGTAATAAACACCTACATGTTACTTTCTCTTATACTGATGTTAACTTAAGTTAAAATGACTGTTTTAAAACTTCATAATGATGACGATAAACAACCGTTTCCAATTTAAACGCCATAAAACACATATCTGCCAAATCACGATGGTATCTCGCTAACTATGCAGTAAACTTGACTGTGAACTTGTAATAGTTTTAATTTATTCGGTTACCAGTAATTCCAAACACGGTTAAATTATAGGCAGTATTGTAACTCCGTCAAGCATTTGGTTTGGGTTGTCGTGTCTTGTTTAATACATGTGCAAAATTGAAAATGAAACTAGGTATTTCATAGGAGATGATGCTCCTGTCACTATTACATGTAATGACATGTATATAAAACGGAAACTGGAGTCATGCAATTTAATTTTCAGACATGAATATGTGCCCTTATTAAATATAACATATTAGGCAGGTAGCGATATAGCTTGCATAGTCTGTGCAAAGCAGGAAAACTCTGAGCATAGAAAATGTGTAGTATTTAATCGAAAATTTAAAAGAGGAGATACACACATGCATTGGCAAATCTTCTCGCTCGCTCGTGAGGTTTGATAGCGCCGCCAACCGTGCACAATTAGATACCTTAGTTCACAGTCGTACTAATTACATTTTTTTTGCCATTGACATTTAAACCACATCGAGTTGTGCACTTACGTCCTAATTAAAACAACTTTTTCCGAAAAGTTGGTACGAGTGTGAAATAAGGTATCGAATTATGAATACGTATACATAGGAAAAATATAGAAAATGTGGAGATCTTCAACATTGTTATATTTTTCGCTGTAATTACAAAGACCGGCAGGAACTACACGTTAATATACTGGATAGTATACTTTAACTGCATTAGATAGCCCATTATTACTGTTTTAGGCGCTTGTAACCGTCCGTTAGGCACCCGCACTCGACTCAATGGTAACGGCACAATTATGAGTAAGAATGGGAAAACGTCGAGTAAGCTTATTCATTGAAATCCCCCCATTAAGAAGATTGCGGAGTTTACGTTATTTCTGTGAGCAGTTTTAATTATTTGATACAATACTTTAATGAATTTTGATGCCTGTAAACGATTCGATAGGTAGTAGTGATTTAGTGCGGTGAAAATAACAGTATAAGCATAATTAGCGGTTAATTTTTATCGACCGAGCGAGCAAAACGTCTTCGTTTTAGCTTGAGCTTGAAGAAAATATTATAAACTTATGATCTAATCTTGGTAAATACAACGATTAAGGGGTATAATAAAGTAATGATCTAATAACATTTGGTATACCTAATTTAATTTGATATAATAAGTTTAAAGGTTCACGAAACACTCAAATAATGTGTTATACCAGATGGCTTTTATACTTATTGAAATAATACTCAATGAAATTATGACTATTTTTCAAAACAAATGAAATATTATATCATATGTTATCCATCTTTATCCACCCGCCGCAGCCTCTTCTACCACGGGCGCCTGTTGTTTTAGTTGCGCGTGGGCATTGCTGGCCGCGAAGCATCCACTGTTATAGCAGCTCGACACTACACGCAAAGTTAACCGAAGTTGGGTGAATATGATAGTGTGGCTCGTCGCTGCGGAAACCCATATTTCAGCCAACTTTACCTCGGCCAACTCCGATAAATTTCGCGAGTGCTGCGGAGCTGCAATTAGGTGTATAGTTCCGCTAGGAAGAAGTGAGGACCATGTCGCTCAGGAATTCGCCGTTGCCCCGCGCCCTCTCACTTCTCAATGCGCTCCTGACATCGACACCCGAGTGTGACTTGTTTGCGTGGCGATGGGCGGCAGTGTGTAGTGAATGCCTGAGATTCTGTGAGGCGATGGATACTAGGTGCTCTACACTGTTCCAAATTAAGCCGTTTGTTTATCTATTATTGTGAACCTTTTATTGTTAATTTAAGTTTTGTGACGCATAGGTTTATAAATGTAATGTCATAAAAATGTTTTATAAATAAATAAATAAATAAAGTGACCCTAAATATACCAATCCATACCTTATTGAGTATAGCTGTAGCGAGCAGATCCTCATACGTGTCTTCTCTGGGCGGCGCCGGGGCAGCCGCGTACCGCGCAAGCGCAGGCAGGGCCGCGGCCTCCTCCACGACGCGCGCCACTAGCCGCTTCAGGTGCGCGTGCGCGGTGCTGGCTGAAGGGGAGTCCGCGCGGGCCGGGGGGAGGTCTGTGGGAAAAAAGATAAGATAAAAAATATAAACAGAGAGACGAGTGTTACAATAGAGAAGTCTTGGCTGACAACGGCTGATCAAAGGAGTCTCAATGCTTGGGGCTAGAAACACTGAAAAAATTTGAGATTAGTTACCAGTAGCCCAAATGTCAGCTGCTAGTTAGATAAATAGGAGGACTGACAAACTGAGGGCTACTAGTGACCAAATTAAATGATAAATAAATAAATAAATAAATATTAGAAAACCTCACACAAATCAACCTAATAGTCCCAAATTAAGCTCAAGAAGGTTTGTGTTATGGGTACTGGGCGACGATATACATACTTATATAGATAAATAAATACTTAAATACATAGAACATCCATGATCCAGGCCATGACAAATATTCATGTTCATCACACAAATATATTTGCCCTTGCCGGGATTCGAACCCGGGACCGTCGGCTCAATGATGTAGCTAAGCATACTTGACGACGCGTTTGGCTCGGACTGCTTACTGAGCCGGCGGTCCCGGGTTCGAATCCCGGCCAGGGCAAATATTTGTGTGATGCACTCGAATATTTGTGCTTGGGTCATGGTTGTTCTATGTATTTATGTAGGTATATATTTATCTATATAAGTACGTATATCGTCGTCTAGTACCCATAACACAAGCCTTCTTGAGCTTAATTTGGGACTAGATCGAATTGTGTGAGGTTGTCTGATATTTTTTTTTTTATACTTTTGGTCACTAAGGACAATTTGGCTACTTTTTAAAGTAGTTTATCAAGTTGAGCTATTTCTTTTTTCAGTGAAGGTGAATTCAGTGGCGTAGCTTAGCTTTTAGGATACAGTTTTCTGTACGGGTTACATTTTAATTCTCTAAGTCTGTGCGTAATGTTATTAAATTTGAGTCAATTTAATGCCGTCTACCATACCAAGTCAACCCAAATATCTATAACGTTATTAAAACAAATACACGTGCCAAACACAATAACATTCCAGTGTTATGACTAAACACACATGCACATTCCAAACATTATGTTGCTTATGAGTAATTCATGGTAAATATTAAAATTCGATATGCGAGTACATGGTGCTGTGCATATACTGAAGTGGCGACGGAAAATTTACATAATGGCTCAACTTTCTTCGTAAAAAGTTCTCGATAAATTCTTATGAGGGTTTCTAGATGTCTCCGAGAACTGCCCGACTTTTTCGATTTTTTTCTGGTCTTTAATACTTACTGCCTACCAACCAACTAGGTACTACTACTACCAATGGAGAACGTAGGGTGGTAGGTAAACATTTCGAAAACCAGATTGAGAAGGTATGTATACTTCTCATTGCAAAAAACGACCACGTGGTTGGCGCAGTGGTAGTGCAGCCGCCTACTGAGCGAGCCATCCTGGGTTCGATTCCCGGCACAAATATTTATGTGATGACTACTTGAGTCATGTAGAAAGCTTTACGATACTGTTTATATATAAACAATGCATGAACTAAAGTATTAAGTACAGAACCAAAAACCATAATGATCTGACACAACACACAACCACTTACTAATATCCAAATGTACCAATGTCAACCGAATTACACAAGTCATCAATATGCAGCAAATGCACAGATTTTATCAACGATCGCCAAACGATCACTCGGACAGATCTGTAGATAAAAGCATGCGAGTGAGTGTTGAGCAAGCGTCAAGCGGGATTTGTGGGTCACGGGGTCCGTATGTTTTATATAATTTCAGAAAAACTAACATAGGTACACTTGATATACAATAAATTGACATAAACTCATTTCTTATAATGTAACGTTTGATATAAAAGGTTATTGTTATAATTTGTTATATTCTAATTATTAATTGGTATAGGTACTGTTATAATGTTAAATAACGGGAACTTCGCTGTGTGACATAAACTTGTTACAGTAATACCTACAAGGTGGTTTTTATATTGCAGTAATCTAAGATCTCCTAGGTAGAGACTTAGACTTACAAAAAATATCTTAAATCTTCTTAATTTTAATCGAGAGAATTAATCTAATTAATTAATCGATTTTTTTTTATCGCTGGATATTAATCTACGATTAACTTAATCGGGATTAAATTAATCGGAACTCGTGCGATTAGATTAACTAATCGTAATTGTTAATCGCGATTAAGTTGGTTAATGTTAATCGTTAATCGATTAACTTTTGCTTATACAGCCCTTGTACAGATAATTTAAGTTGTAGGTATAAGGGCGAAACAAGAGGCTTGGACTATTCCTCGTAATGGTTTTTGAGTAACCCTGATCTATGCAAATTTCACAAGTCATCAGTATCTAGCAAAACGTAAATTTTAGCAATAAACGCTAGTACAAGATCTGTAGATAAGAACGTGTGTGTGTGGTTGAGCAACCGACAGGTGATTTATGGCACTGACTGCAAGCCTGTGTCGACTATGACTATGATGCTTGCGTTTATCACGTGATAAATATCAAGTTTGCGCGTTCACCGCTAAGAAAACTCCGTTTACTGTGGCTCCGCAATTCCAGAACACATACCTCAACAACTCAAAGAGTATTGGGATCCTTGGGGTTGACATCATCAGTGACGTTCAGTTCCGAAGTCATTTAGAGGACAAGGCAAAGCTGGCATCTGAAAAGCTTGGTGTACTGCACAGAGCGAAGCGGTACTTCACTCCTGGGCAAAGGCTACTGCTGTACAAAGCGCAAGGCAGTGACAAAAGCATCTGTCACTCATACTCGCATTTTGTCAAAACGTAACAGTTGTGTTGTCACTTATTTATCGCGTAATAAAACCAACCATCATAGCCACTCCAGTGCTTGTGATAGCCTCATTAGACTGAGCGCTTACACAAAATATGTCCGTTTATAAACATTTACTTATTAGTTAAACATTTAAAACAATAACAAATCTACGCATGTTCAGTGTTTAAACAATAAATACACCACGTGAACTGTTTACGTATTCATATCAGCTCTATTTACATGTGATTATTCTCAATAATGTTTTACCTCATTATATGGGCCATTGATTGGATTGAAACATGCACGTAGTTTGATATTCCTTACTGTTTTTTTTCAGCCTTGCGATATTTCATAAGTCTGTGATTTGGCAATATTTCCAGTTACCGAGTTTTACATCGGATTTTCTATTAATGTGTTATCGAGAATCACAAAACCTTTTGGTCTTTTTTATAGCAACTAGTGAATATATTCGGAAAATGCGAAGGAAGTATACATGCAGTGGCTTGAATGACGCCACAAATGGCGGGAATTGCCAAAGTTATAACGTAGGTACAAGAAAAAAGAGCAATTTACCTATTTACTGACGAGACTTCTATAGTCAAGCCTTTAATAGACACAGTATTCGGGGATGACATTTTTAAGTTTTTTTTTCTGCGGTGCTCAATTGCTCATGCTCTATAGTCGTATTTATGTTTATGTGCAGTTCATTTATTAAGATTGCTTTGCTTTTTAAAATATTAATGTGTTCTTATAAATTCTACTTATTTCAATCCAAATAATACGTTTTCTTAACACTCCGCTACCAAAAGATTGACAAAAGATGAAATCGTTAGGTATCGACCTATTAATTGACGAGAACTCATGTTATTTTATTGTATTTATCTCAATAAATCTTATTTTCTTTCCTTCTTATTTCTTTAGGTATAAGAAAAAAACATATATTACATTTATCATTAAGTAACTTTGGGTACAATATCCCAAAGAAAAATGTTCTATGATTTTTCGGCTCCTTGGCTGACACTTTTCTTGCTGCCATATTTTCCTCTTTTTAAAAACTTCCGTATTGATATTACAAGCAGTGTGCAGTGTTGTCATTCAACAGAAGCTGACCTCTGAACTGAGGTCGACACTTCGGTAATTAGGAATAATTATGCATTCATGAGAAACAGACGGAAAACTTCGCAAACTAGTATTGCAAGCTGCGGAGATTTAAAACCAACCTTGGCTGCTTTAAATGAGCGCTGTTAATGTTTCCTGTAAAACCAGGTTTAGACAATAGATTCATTTTCTATAATTCTTAACATAAAGTCTACGGAATACTACTAGCAGCGTGACTGCATGGCTGCACTGCATTACCTACTATAACATTGTTTTATGTTAGATCGACCAGAAGAACTCTTCCGACAGGTTTTTCCAGTATCAAGTTTTTTTTTTATATTTCACCTTTAGTATTGGTAAATATAAATATAATATGGTTTTTTCTAGTCGTGCTTTGACATCAAAACTGATCTTTAAAGAGTTCCGTTTTTACCAACTGAGGTACGAAACCCAAAAAAAAAGAAAAAAAGACACATGGTGGATTTGCAATCGTATTTTAAAGCACGACCGTAATGAATTATTTTACACATGGCTTCATTGGTAAGATAATGCTGCAAGTCTTACATACACCTGTTTGCCCATTATTGGCATTGAGGCCACTTTTCAAGGGCCAGTAGGCCGGTACGTAATTTATTTATTTCGCTCGCTTGATCAAATTATATAATTGACTGGCATTTATGTGTCAAGGCATATTTACTACCGGTTGGTAATTATAATTAAATCAGTTTATGCAATGGTATGGCGATTTAAGGTATGGTAAAAATGTACTTAATTAAGGTCCGATTCGTAATGTATTTTCCAAATTAGAGCTTTTGTTACGTTGAATTGCATGTGAGTTATGAATTGTGTACACTTTAGAGAGAGTTTCAATGCTTGCGTGCATAAAGGTAAGATAGGATAAGATAAATCTGATGTTGTATTGATTTTAATTAACCTGAAAGCTAGATAACCTTTCTCTTAACTGCGGTACTCCTCTATATATTATTTTTTTCAATCATTAGGGTGCATCACACCTGAGGCGGAGCAGTGCGGAGACGGACACAATCGACTGATACCGCGCTCAACTTCAATAGCAACGAACTATAGGTATATAATAATTATACATAAACTTACTTGCTCTGCAGCGGGCATTTGACATATCGTCCATAACCGTTTGTTTAAACTAAGAACTTACCCAAAATGTCTTGCAGTCAGTAACAGAATACGTTAAGAAAGATAACGATATCAAACCAGAATCTCAGCAGTAGTACAGCGTGGTACGCACAAATTGTTATCGCATCACTAGCTCCCAGTTCTCGATGTATCAACAGCGCTGTTAAAACCGTCTGTTTAAATTTAGAATTTACCCAAAATCTCCTCCAGCCAGTAACAGGACACGTAGAGGAAGATGGCGTCGCCGAGCCAGAAGCCCAGCAATAGTACAACGAGGACGCACACATTGTTATCGCATCACTAGCTCACAATTCTCAATGTATCAACAGCGCTGTTTAAACCGTCTGTTTAAAATTAGAACTCACCCTAAATCTTTCAACCAATAACAAGAGATGAACGATGCTCAGCTAGAAGCCCAGCAATAGGTACTACAGCGAGTTACGCCCACATTGTCGGTTATTGGTTATCGCATCACTAGCTCACAGTTCTCGATGTATCAATAGCGCTGTTTAAACCGTCTGTTTAAAATTAGAACTCACCCTAAATCTTTCAACCAATAACAAGAGATGAACGATGCTCAGCTAGAAGCCCAGCAATATTACAGCGAGTTACGCCCACATTGTCGGTTATTGGTTATCGCATCACTAGCTCACAGTTCTCGATGTATCAACAGCGCTGTTTAAACCGTCTGTTTAAAATTAGAACTCACCCTAAATCTTTCAACCAATAACAAGAGATGAACGATGCTCAGCTAGAAGCCCAGCAATTCTACAGCGAGTTACGCCCACATTGTCGGTTATTGGTTATCGCATCACTAGCTCACAGTTCTCGATGTATCAATAGCGCTGTTTAAACCGTCTGTTTAAATTTAGAACTCACCCAAAATCTCCTCCAGCCAGTAACAGGACACGTAGAGGAAGATGGCGACGCCGAGCCAGAAGCCGAGCAGCAGAACAGCGAGGTACGCCCACATTGTCGGTTATTGGTTATCGCATCACTAGCTCACAGTTCTCGATGGCACATCACTACAGCCCACAGTTCGAGGCACAGCACTTTTTTATTTTATTTTTTTTGTCATGACATTTTTCTGATTTTGTTTATGGCTGCTGATAGTTCACGTCCCTAATATTGTTTTAATTTACTTTCAGTTGTACCTACTGTGATCCTGTAGCGCGTGGTATAGACTACGACGTAGTAAGACGTTGTTTTCATGGATATTTTTGATAAGGACTGAAGAATAACAAGTTTATTAAGCATTATTATTTTCGTGGCTTTGTTGTGTAGTATGAGCTGGTTGTTTTCAATATTTGTTGTTGTTTAGGCTTTCGTAGATTAGGTCTTTAGTTTGACTACGGAACTCTAAAAAACAGGTTAAGTTATTATCTAATAGCTGACATTGGTTGAATAAAGATTACGTAGGATTGGTTAGAATCCTATATGAAAAATTTAATATTTAGAATAGAATAGAATAGAATAGAATAGAATAATAATTTATTTAATCCACTGTGTATGTTAACGAATAAATTATTATTCTATTCTATTCTATTCTATTCAAGATAAAGATCCGGCAATCAGTAACAATGGTTCTTTATTTATTATAAACTTTCACAAAGTATAATATTAAGCGCATTCACCTTAAAGTAAGTTCATTTACGTTGTAATAACGAAACAACACATTTTCGTGGTGGTATTCTCTTATTTACAATTATAGCCTGTGTTAATTATAAACGATATTTGAGAGGTAATCAATAATATTTAGCATAACTCTTCTCTTAAGTAATGCTATTAGATTTGTCAGATATTTGGCTCTTTGTACCGACAGTTTATGTAGGTAATCAATTCGATTACTATTTGGCTTATAGTCATTTAACGTGGCCATATAATATCGATTTCAGTGAATCATTACACCTATTAAGTGACAATGATACGATGTTATTTAAAGGTATATGGAGCACATTGCTAAAATAAATGAGGTCTTTTCTATTAGTGATTCGTCGTTTACGTCGTTTAGGACGCGTCGACAGCTTATGATTATGAATATAAAGATGCAAACAAATTTCGTCCTTATGGTAAGCGACAAAGTTCACAGTTTAGTCTGAAAACGTCACATATCAAATCATCAAAAGATTATGTCAGGCTACATTGCGTTGCGTGTCAACGATTTTATGAACTCTTTACTACCAAAATCAAGGAGGGGTATTAGGATTGGTCACTCCTCGGACAAGATCAAATTTAGATAAGAGAATATCTTTTTAAACACAGAGGAACCTATCATTACAAAGTGAAGTGTCTATAGTACGGTATTGGTTGTTCTCAGGTGTAAGTACATACAGTAAGTATGTCTAACAACAACGGTAAAACAACGTGTTCCACATAAAACAACGAATTGGATGTCAACAGGGCGGACAGTTATGTCACTACGTGTTCAGTTAATGTATCAATGGCATTGGCATTATTGAGAAACATTGACGACGCGGTTGGCGCAGTTTGTAGTGAAGCCTACTGAGCCGACGGTCCTGGGTTCGAATCCTGGCCAGGGCAAATGTTTGTGTGATTAACTCGAATATTTGTGAGGAACTAGCTCATGGATATTATCTATGTAGGTATGTATTTAATTTATATATTATGTATATCTTCCTCTAGTACCTAGTACGAGCATTGCTTAGTTTGGGACATAGATCAACTCTATGGTTTGGGACTAGGTCGATTTGTGTAAGATTGTCCCTTAATATTTATTTATTTGTCGTTCGTTTGTTTATCTCGAATAGACAGACAGTTGAAGTCAGAATGTTTGTTAGTCTGGTCTACCATATACTTAGGGAAGATATTTTATGTATGGGTCAATTATCAGCCTGAATAATAATATTAAGGTTTTTACCATTTTGGAATGACGATCTAAATGCTCTACAAATGTATTACATATAATTTCATAGTAGTAATGTAATTAATCCTTCAGTAATTATAGCAACATCATATATGTACTTTTATATCAGAGTGTGGGATGCGAGTCTGCTTTCAAATACAAATTGTTTTCAGAATCTTCATAATTTAACAAAACAATAATTAAAACTTAAACGCACTTTTTCACGGTGAAAATGGCAAACTAGTTATTGTCGCCATACAAATATTGGTACTCATAATAATAATGACGTCACGATTAGGTGGCCATTTGTATGGAGCGTTTAGGAATGTTGAGCTTTGACGGTCATTTCTGACGTTTAGAGCAGTCTAAGTGTAGTAAGTCCGATATAGACATTTGATCCCACTAAAAAATAGAATCGTTTAACATCCATTAAAAAATTATATTTTAATTGATAATTATCTATCTATCTATCAGCCACAGACGTCCACTGCTGAACATAGGCCTCACCCATGACTCGCCGCAAAGTGCGATCCCGTGCAGACCGCATCCATTGATTCCCCGCTATGTTCACGAGGTCATCCGTCCATCTAGTCGGGGGCCGACCCACGCTGCGCTTTCCTATACGTGGTCGCCACTCCAGGACTTTGCTGCCCCAACGGCCGTCCATTCTCCGGCTACATGGCCTGCCCATTGCCACTTCAACCGTGCAATCCTGTGAGCTATGTCGGTTACCTTGGTTCTTCTGCGGATATCCTCATTTCTGATTCTATCGCGCAAAGAAACTCCGAGCATAGCCCTTTCCATTGCACGTTGATAATTATAGAATTTAATAATTCTGGAATAAGTCTCTAATATGCGGCCCTGACGAAAATAAATGAAGTATAATTCCGCTAACTCAAACGACGCTGCCCAATCGTATTTAAGGCTATTAAGTAATCACTATTCACCAAATCGCCTCGCGAAGGCCGCACGTCAACTTAAATGGACCATCACATTCACTGTACGTGTTGAGAATCCCTTCTTTACTACGATTAAGGAGGACCTGGGTGGCAAGGCCCTAGCTCCTAGGCACCTCGGTAAGAGGCCTTATTCCTTTTAAAAATATATATTTTCTGATTATGACAAATATATTGATAATTTCAACCAACTTTTTGAAGTGAATAATAACTTTTCACTGAGTTCTAGATAGTAACATAGCTATTTCATCATGCTTTCATGCGTGCAGTCGAAAATAAGTTGAATCAAACAGTTTTCTACGTGAATTTTGTAATTTTCGAGTAGTTATTTAAACAAAAATTATCAATGAAAAATTCAAACTCTCTGTTATAATATAATAATGATAATATGTTAAGAAACATGTTTGATCATAGGGAAAAATGTCTAAAACAATGAGTATTTTTGAACGGATAAGAAGCCCGTGCAATGGGGCACATGTTAGAAGGTAAGGTTTGTTAACAATATGCAACAGAAAATGACGTAAATATTTGGGTACTTCCTTTTAGTCACTGTTAAGTAAATGATATCTCGCTTACCATTAAATGATATTTCTGAGAATATTTACAAAATATATTTGTACACATAGCTTGACCCGGGTTCTACACTACTTGCTAGGTTGACCTAGGTTGGGCGAGGCGAAGTTGGCCGAAGGCCGAAGTATGGATTTCCGCAGCAAAGTGCCTTTCCACAATATCATATTCGTCAAACCTCAGTCAACTTCCCGAGTAGTCTGGAGCCGCAATAACGCTTTTAGGCACTGGTCCCACCGCCGGCTACAAACTATAAACGAGTGAAACTATAAACTACAAACTAGTGGGCGAGCGGCGAGAAGCGAGTATAGTTTTACTAGTTTAGACGCTGAGCTATCGGTCTGATCGCCAATCAGGCATCGGCGAGTACCGCTGAGCTAGTTTTATAGTCGATAGCTTTTATCGCTGCGGTCAACTAGTAGACAGTGGTCCCACCGCCAACTATCAGCGAGCTCGGCTATCAACTAGTAAAATTATGTACTAGAAACAGTTGACAATCGGCGGGCAGCCAGTAAACATTATATGGAATTATCGCTTACTCGCCGGGCGGTGGGAGAGTGTCCTCGCCGGCGGTGTGAACAGCCAGGTATAAACTATAAATATATAACTCTCTCTTTTATTTACACGAAAGCGATTATCTTTTGTTCGTTTCTTGAGCTAGAAAATAGCCGATAGCTCATAGCTTACTCGCTCGCGGTGGGACCAGTGCCTTAATAACAAGGCAATGATCATGTATCATACTGACATCATAACACATTTTTAATTTTCTTCCATACTGACTAAACGTTTTAACATTTTTACTAACTTCAAAAAAGGAGTTTCGTTGTTCGATTGTATGAATTAGTTTCAGTCTGCTTAAACCGATTTTGTTTTAAAGTATACAACGCCACTGACTGTAAGTACCTACGTCTATTACAAATTCAAAGTATGTAATCGCTGTGCCAGTTTTGCTTCGTTTCGAGGAATCCAGTATATGTCATGAAGGACGATAGGCAATAGGCATTGCAACCTCATTTCGATAAAGGTTAATGTGTATCGACTAGTCTAGAAATATCAGGTAAGTACCTAGTTAATAATAAAACAAAATAAAACTCAAGCTGGTTATCAAATTATTATAACAAAACGGGTCTTAATCGCTTTCAAAAAAGCCTTTCGTTATCATGGACTTACACTGATCACACACATCACGTCCCAAAATAATAAATAATTAAATAAATACCTGTTGTAAGCAAAAACTTTTTTGAAAAAAAAATGGGGTGCGGCCTGGGATGGGATAAAAATACATACGAGTAATTCTATTTAGTTCGTCAGTTAGAATATCGAAAAATATTAGACACGTATTATTTGCGTTATCAAATTAATAAAAATTGAGAAAGATCTGGAGCCCATAAAAGTTCTGGAGTGGAGGTTTGTGACGTCACTTATAAGTAAAAATGGTACTTCATAAAGTGACGTCACGCGAAACTTCAAACTTCAAAGCTCTGTATCATCGCCATTTTTTGTTTGATAATCAAAAGAAAAAATACGTGTTTTATATTTTAATAATCTAACTGATGGATTAAACAGTTTTTTTAGTCCGGTTGCCTATTTCATAGTGTTTAAAAAACTTTACATAGGTACCCTATTGTCAGTGATTACATCACTGAAGTAAAAGTAAGTAGTCATACCGGGAAGACTTTGTGAGATAACATCTAGGTATTCAATGGGTTACCTGAGGCTTCCTTATTGGCTTGACCACTTTCGTTTAAGCGAGATGCGCTAACTGACCCTACTGCTTGTCTGTCTACGCTTCGCGAATCTTGGCGCTCGACATATCGTCCGTCACTCTCTCACAGTGCAGCGAGGAAAGAGATGGGTAATATTTCTCGCGAAAGAGTCGCGTGTCAGAGTTGTGCTAGGTGTTAGCAAGCAAGTTTGTTAGTGAGTTTATAACCAGACCCTTACCATGAGTTTACAGTGACAGAACTCGCTAGCGACTCCGTAAACGATTTGTATGGAGAATTGTAGTTCTACAAAGTAAACGCTAGGGGCGCTGTATTGTACTATTCCATGCAAATTGTTTACGCCGCCGCTAGCGAGTACGGTCATGTCAACTCATGGTAAGGGTACAGGGTAGACATTTAACATAATACGGTACCTATTTGATGACAGCTCAAATCAGCTAGATGAAATGTCAGAAACGATTTGTTAGTATGAACTCTTATACGCGGAACCGTAGCTCCGTGTTCTTAGCACCGGCGGCGGATCCCGTACTACACTAGGGTTGCCACCTGTACTATATTATACATATATTATTATATTTCAGTCCATTGTACTATATAGTATAGAGAAATATATAATGTTGCACTTTATTGTATAAACTTCGACTAAATTAGAACACACCCGTTACTTTAAAAACAATAAAAATAAATAATATGTATTCCAAAGCGCAGAGCAAGTAAAGCAATATCAATAAATAACATACTTGGAAAAATAAATAATGTAGGTAATCATATTATATAGTTTAAACTGTTTAATGGTGTGCAATAAAGCGTCATTGGATTTGTATACAGTTTTTAAACATGACGAATGAATGAATGTGTACTTTTTTTTCTAAAAGTACCTACTATATTTTGGCAAGGCTTTGAGAAAAGTAATAATTCTTCGAAAAAAAGGTGGCAACCCTATACTACACGGACACGTCAAAGATACGTATCCGTGTCTGCGTTCGGCTACGGATCGGCGGATCTCGGCTCCGCTCGGGTATTGAATGAAAGCTTGTGTCAAACCGACAACTTCACGGACGTATCGGATCCGCCTGTAATTAAGTCACTTAAGAAACGCATCTCCCTGTAACACGGAGCTACGTATCATAATTACACGTGCCGGACGGTCCAGATCTCCGTTGCCGTGTTACTCGGCAACGTAGGTAGATCCGGCTACGGGTACACGAAACATGGACACGACCGCAAGCTCTAGATCAGTGTTTTTCAAGCCTTTTGGTGTCACGGCCCAAAATAACCAATAAAATTCTTTCGCGACCCGATTTTGTACGATTAAACTTGCAAATATACATGCTTGAAAAAATCTGCATTCCTTGTAGTCACGAGACTTTCTTAATGCTGATCCTCGCGACCCCCCTGGATATATGTCACGATCCCCTGGGGGTCGCGACCCACAGTTTGAAAAACACTGCTCTAGATGAAGTTTCTATGAAGATACATAGTTTGTGACGTCATAAAAATCAGTAGTCAAAACACATCTTATTTTTAACTTTTGTCCAACTGAAAATAGTAAATTGTCCAAAAGTTAGTGGCAGTTTATTTTGTTCCGTGTATTTTTGGATGTATGTTCAGATTGTTTAGTGGTTTCCAAGACACAATTAATTTTCACTAATTCAAATACCGTATTGTGACAGGCGAATATTTGTCGCGCGACTTTTACTACCTGTCACATTCCTATCAATACAGTGCGAGCAAGACACGTGACGCTATATAAGCTACGTCAAGATATGTTAGCGCAGGTCAGCCCGTCTACTAGCATACTTTGTTTCGCGACTCTTGTCTTGGCGCGCGACATAGCGTCACCTGTCACTCTCTTCCATTACTGCACAGAAACAGAAAGAGACATAAGAAAGAAATAGTCGCTTGTGACAGTTGTGCTAGATGTGCTGGTGTGTGTTGACTGTTACCGTAACAGAATGATGATTGATTATCAATTAGTAAATCTCTGAAATCAACTCTTCCGAACCGAAATCCATATTACAAGTAATGAAACTGTCAAACCAACCAATAAAACCAATCACATGGTTAGCTGTTAATTAAAATAGCAGTCCAGTTGCATTACGAATGCCATAAAACATTTAAACCATTTCCGTTGCGAACGAACGCGAGCGGCCATTTTTTATTTATTGGAAATCTCAACATTTCCTCACATACTGTTACAAAGTTGCAATTTCACTCGGCGACGGCGCCACTGTCTAATGTTCAAGCGGACTTTGTATGAGGTAATAGAAGTTTTGTATTTAGTCGAGTGTGGGAATAAGTTGGTAGTTTGAGCTAATATGGCATTACGGGATATTTCCACTTTCGCTGGAAACGCGTTTGAAGTTGTATGAGTTTTCAAAAGAAGTTTAATCGAAAGTATTGTTTGCTATTTAACTACTGAATCTGAATAAATTATAGAACCTAATATTTATTTCAATCTGAGCAGAGAGGAGTCAGAAGTGAAAACTGGAGTTTTATTTTACCTTTCATACTTTTTCCTTACAACTATGGAATGGGTTTAATTGAAAGTGAATATAATTATGCAATTATGTTTTTATATCTTTTATATAGATGCGATAATTGTGGAGACTTTGGATTGTTTACGCTAGGTTATTCACGTTTTTGCAAAACTTTGATAACCTTTACGATGTAACACAATTCATTGAAAGAATGTGTGAGTAAAGACAATAGCTCTATTACATAGCTAAAGCGAAACTTGTTAAATTCATTAATCAGTCATTAGGTACACGAGTTCTAAAAAGGTGGTGGTTCTCAGTTCGTCTCTGAATTTGATTCCTGGCTGATGATGTTTGCTTTTATCACTCGATAAATAAGTGACAAAGCATTCGTCACGTTTTGACAAAATGCGAATGTGAGTGACAGATGCTTTGTTACTTATTTATCACGTCATAAACGCAACCATCATAGCTAGGCTCCTTACTCAAGACTGGCTGTATCAATTGGGAATTTTGTTCTTTGTTTGAAAGGGCCTACTTTTTTCCCAATATTTCCAGACTGGGATCATCTTTAAAAATTAAATGCTCTTTTAGTAGTGGGTAATTTTTAAGATAGCGAGCAGTTTCTCTTGAAAACCATTATTTGGTGACGTGAAACTGGTATTGGAAATTATGGAAACCAACAGAGGGCTACTGAAAATCACTATATAGGTAATATTTCGCCTGGTGACAACCAAAAGTCACTAAAATTTCTGTCAACTGCTCTTCAAAACCTCGTATCTAGTTAGATAATTGATACTGAGATACGATTTGTTTTAAGTAGTTATTTGTTACTTAGTGAGTTTTGATTGTCAACCTACGACTTATTATAACGGAAAAAGTTTGTGAGTGTGTTTGTTACTTCTTTAAGCTTAAATGACTGGATCAATTTTGATAAAATTTCTTTTGGAGGTAGCTGATATCCAGGATTAACACAAGCTATTTTTTAGGGTTCCGTACCCAAAGGGTAAAAACGGGACCCTATTACTGAGACTTCGCTGTCCGTCCGTCTGTCTGTCACCAGAATGGTGATAGCTAGACAGTTGAAATTTTCACAGATGATGTACCTATTTCTATTGCCGCTATAACAACATATACTAAAAATAAAATAAAATAAATATTTAACGGGGGCTCCCATAACAAACTTACAGATAATGGTACGGAACCCTTCGTGCGCGAGTCTCACTCGCACTTTTGGTCGATATTATTTCTTGAATAAAAGTAGTGTACCCGTGGGATGGGTAACACCGCGTGGCGCAGCTAGCAGGGTATCATTTTATTGGTTTCGTATTACAAATCTTTTTTTTTTGTAATTAGCGATTTTAAATTTTATTAACAAATTGAAAGACCAAGTCTGCATAGTATTCAAGGCAGATTCAAGGTTACACAGATAACAGGCGAAGGTAGCAACCTGCTGATAACAAAAGATACACAAATAACGGCGGAAGATAAAAAAACTGGTGGTAGTGTATTGATAACATTGAGAAGAATTTCTTTAGCATATTGCAGCATCTCCGCGCTATTGCCACCAAACCTACCAGCACCAGTATCACTACATAGTATTAAAACAAAGTCGCTTCCTGTCTGTCCCTATGTATGCTGAGATCTTTAAAACTACGCAACGGATTTTAATGTGGTTTTCATAGGTAGAGAGATTCAAGAGGAAGGTTTATTATGTATACTTAATACATGCATAATTTATTAACATTGCACCCGCGCGACGTTGGGGCGGGCCGCTAGTTTTAAACATAAATATAAACCACTTCCTTCGTAGTAACGAGTCAAGTAAGCACCTAACGCTATACCTACCTATACATGTGAGTTAAATACAGTAATCAGCTGTGATGGGGCACCACATAATAATAATAATTTGCCCACTCTTGCGCACCTGGTTGCCAAACTGACGCATTATGGAGTAATATGTGTATTTTACGTAAGACGTCAAACCGCAATGGTTTGCGGGGGTCAAGGTAAGTTACTTAAGCTTAAGCCCGGACTTAGAGGGCGAGGGCCCCCAGGCACTTGGCATTTGGGGCCCCCTTCCCTATCTCGCAACGATTTTTAGCAAATTAAATAGTAGGTTGTTGTTAAGTGATAAATAAGGAGAACATAAGTTTGGTGCAAGTCTTACTTCTGGGACTGGGTCCCCTAAGCTGGCTGGGCCCCTAGACCCGGCCATTTTGGGCCTAGGGGGAAATACGGCACTGAGGTTACTTTAATGGCGGACGTACACTCAATTGAGCACTCGGGTAAGTGTCGGGCGAACGGCTCTTTTCCGAAGGCAGCCATGCACACTCTCTCGCTTATAGTTCATTTGCAGGTTGTGACCTCCGAGGAGACCTATAAAAACCGACATGGGATCGAGAGCAACCAAGACACACATCCATTTACACTCTGTCTTAGTGAGAGTGTATACAGGCGCCATAAAGTTCGAAATTTGCTGTTCGTATCATGCCAATTCATTACGACACGAACTTGTATATTTCGTAGTTGAGATTCAAGACGCTGGATGGATGGATGGTTTAGATATGAGGTTGAGATCAAAGGGTGTCCCAATGTGGGTGTGGAGTGAGAAATATAAAAAAAGAAACTGTAGCTATGGGGTTTTAAGTTTTATCTGTAGAATTGCAATGGTCAATTTAGGACTGAATTCATCGCTCGAATTCATATCTCTGGTATATCGCCTTTTTAATGCGATCGGGATGGCGAAATGGCGATAAGCTAGGTATATCGCCACTTCGATCTCTCCGATATAGGTATCAGAGAGATAAATGTGGAATTAGGGCCCTGATTCGATTAACATTAGAATAATTTCCGCGATGTAACTAATCTTTTTTTACATAGTTAAGGGCTTTAATTAAAACAAAGCTTAATTGATTCCTTTGTGTGACGAAAGTTACTCATACATGTTGTATGTCTAACTTTCGTCACACAAAGGAAGCGATCGTGATTTTTTGTTAACTAAGCTTTTGTCTGCCTTATAGATCAATTGCAATTTTTTTTTACATAGTTAAGGGCTTTAATTAAAACAAAACTTAATTGATTCCTTTGTGTGACGAAAGTTACTCATACATTTTGTATGTCTAACTTTCGTGACACAAAGGAAGCGATCGTGATTTATTGTTAACTAAGCTTATAATTATGTGCAAATTTTTGCAATCGACCCTTATCAGTTATCACGGACATCTGGCAGGCATACAATATGGCCGATACAGATCGATTTTTGATCTTCGCTTCGAACTTTCTTAAAATTGCATTAACAAGATGACTTAAGTATATAGCAGATACAAATAATCTAAATATATGTTATTCATATCGGCCCATGCCGCATTTTTTTTATATAAGTATTACAGCTATGTAACGTAAATGATGTATAGCGTCTAACTCTCGCCAGTACGTACTTAGATGCTCAGTGGTTTTAAATTTAATAACAGACTCCGCTTATTAATCAATAATCAGTGACGGACAACATGATGGATCGCATCAATCAACTTTAATTAAGAGTAAGAATTTACTCTCACGTTCGACCTGCAATCATTGAAAGTGCATGTAAACGATTGCAAACATTAGCCTTGTATAATTTAGGAAATATGATTTGACCATCTGTAATCTTCGCTAAGATCTTTTTGTAAATATCAAACAAAAGCTAGTCGTAAAATTGCCCTCGTTCTTCAAACAAACACAGCGGCTTGAAAAGTTTTGATATTTGCGTCACAATTTCATACGACAATTTTATATGTAAAAGAAAAGTAAAAATTAAAATATCCAAAAAGTTATGATACTGTTTTTTATTAGTAACAATGTATAGGATAGTTACCTTTTGCAATATTTCATTCATCCGATTCACTAGTACTTAAACTTTTAATCTGTTATACCATCAGCATCAAAAATAAAACAGCTGTCAATTTTAGTAAATATTAATAAAAAATAATTATTGCTACAAAAACAAAACAATACAACAGCAGCGGGGCCAGCATACCTTGCCGGGAATTCGCTGTCGCGCGACTTAGCGTTACTTGTCTTGCTCGCACGGTATTGAATGTCGCGCGACAAAGAGTCGCGTGTCACAGTTATGCTAGACGTACAGTTCATATTTGGATTTTTTACTGAATAATACTCACAAATAATGCATGTAAGTAAATAAATATATTACCGAACAATCTTACGCAAACCGGCCTAGTCCCATACTAAGCAATGCTTGTTCTATGGATACTAGACGACGATACACATAATATATTAAATACGTATTTAACAGCCATGGACTAGGAGCAAGTATTCGAGTTTATCACACAAATATTTGCCCGTGTCAGGATTATTTATTTATCGTATGGCATGTATGGAGTCACTGGATTACATATAAAAATAATTTATAGTTAGAATTTTGCCCTTCCCAGGTACGCGACTGCTTCTTCTGATAGGATCTTAAAATCGTCTACATGGCCTGCGTATTTAGTAAAGGGGCATTCCAGAATGATGTGGTTGATGGTCTGGTCTGGATGCCCACAGTTACAGGCAGGAGAGGAGCTCCAGCCCCATTTGTACCAGTGGTGTCCGCAGTTGCCAACTCCTGTTCTTATGCGGTTGAGAGCGGACCACACCCGGCGGGGTTCCTTGAAGCCCGCTGGGGGCACTCGCAGGGATAGAGCAGCGAAAGGGTTCGCTTGGTCTCTGAGGGCTTCCCATTCTTCGGTCCATGCTTCCTCCAGGGTACGGGTGATCGGGGAATTTCCCATCAGTAATGCAGGAGGGTTTCGGGATTTGAGGCGCTTTCTTCCGAAGCCCTCGAGGTCTTGGTGGATTGGTAAGTCAGGACTACGGTGCGCTTTCGCTAGTTCGCGTTGGAGGCATTTTTCTCTTCGCAGTCCTGGAGCATACCTCTCCGTAGCAGCTGGGCTTCATCCTTTGTATGGGTTTCCTGGACAAGGGCAACGTCGATGTCGTAATTAAATATAATTTTCTGCATGCATTCGGTTTTTGCAAGGCTCATCCCTTCAATGTTTAGAGAGCAGACACGAACAGAAGGTTCTATGTTCATTGTTATATGGTTCTGTAGCGTATTCGCAGTAGCAGGTGTCGTTGACATCTCGGAAGATATAGTTAGGGGGACAAAAATAAATATGTGACAAATCCAGTGAGGGCTGCGAGGTCGCGGGGGCGACAGTGCAGCAGCCAAAATTTGTTACTCGTTTAGCACCACCCGGGGATCACGTGTAGGGTTATCGAAGGTAATTCCTACGGACGTGGAGTAACAGACGATCCCCGGTCATGTCGGGATACGATGTCAGGATACGAACCCAGGATCACCGGCTCAGTAGGCAACTGTACACAAACTGCACCAACTGTAGTCATCATATCATAGTTTAAAAGAACAAATAACTTGTCGATTGTATGGTCTCAACTATTTTGAATTAGGCATACACATAAGAGGTTAGGTAAGGGCCTCTCTCAACAGGATTTGGCACCGAAAAAAACTGTGAAATAAAAACACTGGTGAAGTGCGAATCGCTCTTGCGTACGAAACACTCGTCTTGATTGCACTAGAAACATTAAGGTTTAAGAGTTAGAGGCCGTGACAGATAGACATACAAACAACCGCAGCTTAGTTTTTATAAGGGCTTAGGGCGCTAATTTGAATACATTGAAATATCCCCACATAAGCGATATATCTCAGGTACATCACCTTTAACTGTCAGTAAAACGAACTGGATAAAGTGACATTTCACGTTTTAAGTTTGCGTCTGATATTTATGGCGTCGCATTTAATGAGGCTCAAACTTAACGCGATCGGCTTGGCGAAATGGCGATATCAGAAAGAAGCGCTTCCATACAGCTCTTATATGGTAAATGGTATAAAGTAGAGTTGCAATGGCGGGATAAGCGCCAATACAGTCTGTTTGCTTGGGTGTGTAAAAAATAAGTACTCCATTGGTATCCTTTGGTTACGGAACCCTAAACACTTACGTCTCTGATGAGAGTGATCTCACACCAGACACAAGTTCAACAAGAACGTGCGACGTAACTGACGTAACACAATTAAGCCTGTGAACGGTTTTTATTGGTTATTGTTGCCGCCAAAAAAATGACGCGTGAATTGATAGAAATCATGTTTGGGAAATTTTAATGGTTCCTTTAGTTCCTTGTCATCGTGATTTTCGTGGTTTTTATAATTTACTAGCGACCCGCCCCGGCTTCGCACGGGTGCAATGCTGATAAATTATGCATGTATTATACATTTAAACCTTCCTCTTGAATCACTCTATCTATTAAAAAAAACCGCATCAAAATCCGTTGCGTAGTTTTAAAGATTTAAGCATATAAAGGGACATAGGGACATAGGGGAAAGCGACTTTGTTTTATACTATGTAGTGATTTATTTACACACAACTGTCCTCACAGGCTAACCTAATTCGACAGCATGGAAAATTAATAAAATAGACACAAATACAGGCATAGTACACAAACACACAGATACACGTCATCGTATTTCGATAGTTAGTAGATAACGCTCAATTTTACCATGTTATTTTAGTTTAAAACTTTTTAACCTGTAACCTGTCTACATGTATAGTGAGATTGTAGACTAATTCTTATGACAGCACGATCATCTTTAAGATGTGTCTTTGGAATGAATGAAAATTCGGAATTTTTACATAGGTAATATATTTAAACACAAAAATAGAGAATAAGCCCGCCAGCTATTTTACTTGCCTATGCAACGTAAAATGCCATGTATTTATTATTCGTTGTTATTTTTAGGGATCCATGAGTCAATCGTATATATGTTAGGTATAAATAACACATAAATACCTACCTACCACTTGTGGCATTAAATTAAACGATTTTAGATATAATTTCGATGTTATCCCGTTACCTCTCAAGCTATTGATAAGCACTTGCAAGTTGGAAGTAACGATAAGTATTTCTTAACCTCGTAAAAACGGCATTACTCGTAAAACATTCAATTGAAGTATGAATAATCGTGGACGTAAGCTAAGCCGAAACAAGTTCGACGCGACCCGCAGAGGATGACTGGTTGTTGTTGTTACTCATATGATCATCAGGTAAATTTTATGATACTGGCTCTAGATGTTCATTGAGGTAAGTAAAAAAAAACGAATATCAGACATGTCTACGTTGCACCACTCCTGAGATCCAGTAGGTATTTCCAGGGTCCATCATGAGGTCAATTTTAAGATACTGGCTCTAGACGTGCATTGATGTGAGTAGAAAAACGGAAACCACATACGTCTACGTTACCAATCCTGAACTCCAGTAGGAATTTCCAGGGTCCATCATAGGTAATTTTTATGATACTAGCTCTAGACCTTCATTGAGGTGAATAGAAAAATGGAAACCACATACCTCTACGTCGAACCAATCCTGAAATACATTAGGTATTTCCAGGGTCCATCTGGTCAATTTTATGATGCTGGGTCTAAATAAATGTTCATTGGGGTAAATCGTAATGCGAAAACTGCATTGAACCAATCCTGAGATCCAGTGGAAATTTCCAGGGTCAATTTTATGATTCTGGCTCTAACTGCTCGGAATGCGAAAACTGCACAAAATATATACCTTGAACGAATCCTGAGATCCAGTAGGCACTCCCAGGGTCCATCATCATAAAAATCGGGTCAGGTTTGTCTTATTAAGGACGTATCGAATATTTAACAAAAGCGTGTATGACGAGTCCCGAGACGTACTTACTTTCCGTTTTGTTGGTGTAGGCAACCCTAAGAGTAAGACACACCCACAACGTGCTACAACCAACGACGTTGCACCTCATTCAAAATTACCAATCAGATACTAGTAGGTTAATTCCTTTGCAAAAGCGGTAAATTACAACACAGTGCGGCGTCTGTAGTGTCTTTATTCTGTAGTAAGGGATTTTTATAAAGATTCGATTAAAGATTGTATAAAAAATCTACAATGTCGGAAACGCTGAATCTTGCCAATTTCTTTTAATCACAAGAACGGTAATAATAAAAAGAAACTACAAGTCTCTTAACAGTCTAGAAACTTTCCTAGAGAAATGCCTTAGAAATTACCGAAGCTGTTATGACAACAATGAAGAATCGTGTGAATTCTGTCCAAATAACGCTTATTAGCTAAACTGGGTTTAATGATCCGAGTACAATTAAAGTACCGTCTGTCTCTGTTTGGAGAAAGGTGTGGCGCAATTTTATGGTAGCTAAAGTAAAGTAAAAGTGATTTACTTAATTTTTTGCGATTAAAACTGATTTCGGAAAAGTAAAGTACCTACATGCGGTCAATTATATTAATTAGTTTTTTTTTTTTATAATAGAAGGTGTCCAGCGAACTAGTCTGCGTATTTTTTACCATAGTCGGGTAAAAAGTACCCTATAACCATCTTTGGATGTCCAGCTATCGCTGTACCAAAACTGGTTAAAATTCGACCAGGCGTTTGGCTGCGACGAGAAGACAAAGAAATTATGACCAACAAATGACACTAGGCTGGCATACAAAGTAAAATACGATCCCGCATCGCGCTTTTCAGACTCGTCCTGAAATCATGATCCATCTCCTCCCTGAAAAGTGTCTTTCAATACCAATCTAGTATTCTATAATAATATAGATGTATTGCGTTCACCTAATTTAGTATCAACTAGACTTCTTTTTGTTTTAAATATACTGCCCTCAGGTGGCGTGCATTTTTAAAGTCCGCATAATTATCAGGTCGTAAAAATATTTAATATTCATCTTTCATACCACAGATATTGTCTCTCACAAATGACATCAATAAACAGAATGACGAACAGCATCCGCTTTTCGATTACACCTTTTTCTAACCGCGTCTTTTGAAAAAACCATGACGTCAATAGCCACAAGTTTTAACGTCTTCAGCTTAATAATGCGTCTTATACAAATGAGATAAGAGTTATAATTCAGCCAGACGTATACATAATATTGTAAATGAGTAGGTACGTGTGTTAGTGGCGTACAAAGTACAAGGCAACCGTTTTACCTTAAAAGAAACCTGTATTTCGAAGTAAATTGCTGCCTTACAAGTTTTTTGAGCAAGTTAAGGAAAAAGCTATGTATTTTTATACGTGTCAAACTGAGAATAAAATCAACTGACACTGTATCAGCATGAAACTTTAGCAAATGTAAATAAAACAAGAGACTAAGGGCCGATTTTTCAATCACCAGATAAATTTATCTGCCAGTTAAAATTATTGCTATCCTTTTCTCTCGTCATATAAAAGAAAAGTAACAGCCAACATTTATCTGGCAGATATGTTTTATCTGGTGATTGAAAAATCGGCCCTAAATTTGAGAAATTACACTAAACTATTTATTTACAAATAGCAACTAAAACTTAAAATAAGTCTAGAAAATACTAGATAGTAGTAGTATGATGTCCTACAAACAAACACACCTAACTACTGGAACAAATATACCTACTTAAAACCATCCCGATAAATAAAGCATCAGTTTTATAAATGCTCTCAAATCGATTTCCATTTGATAACTACGATCCCATACAGTGGACAGGGGTTACTTTGATCAACGGGGCAACATTGATCATCGGTTTTTAAGCATAGGTACCTAATTATTTCTGTTGGGGTTGCCTACTCTAACCAAAAAAATATATAATCCCGTTCAAGAGGAAGCATCCTATAGTTAATAAACTAGTGTTATAATTTCACCCCGCGGATCAGAGTAACCCCTGCCCACGGTATTCAGCTTTTTCTTTTTTTCGGGGGTTTAACAAAAACATTAGGTTTAAGTGTAATCATCTATCTCATCGAAATCAAGTTATTAACTGACGCAATTGAAGTAGAATCTCTTTAAGAAACTTCCCGCAATAATGTAAAATACTTAGCCATGAATTTACGAGTTCAGTCATTATTCTTTCCTCAATTAGAATCGTATCCTTCATTACGTCACGAATGATGAATAAGTATCGCTGATCAATGATCGGGCATCATTATAATTAACGATTAATCCTTAGGCCCTAGTGATAAGGGGTATAAGTCAGATTTAACCAAGAGAAAAATTGCTAACTCTGACAATAGAGTTGTAACCTTTTGTTTTGGTTAATATTCGACTTATACCCGTTTTCAGGGGCACAGAATTCTTTGACCCTAGTGAAAAGGGGTATAAGCCAGATTTAAACCTAGGAACAAAGGAGCTAATTCTCACAATAGAGTTAAGACCTTTTGTTTTTGGTTAATATTTAAATTATATCCCCTTTCACTAGGGCCTGGAAATTTAATGCATCCATTATTTAGTTTATGTTTTTTGCTTACATATAGCACTAAATAAGCATAACCCTTCATTAACATTAAAAGACCTGGCGTGTACATATATAATCCGTAGTCAAATGACAAAAAAATGAACACCCCATAGTTCAACTATCGCTTTCTCAAACTATCTCTATACCAAATTTCATCTAAATTGGTTCAGGGATTTAAGCGGGGAGAGGTAAAAAACAGATAGAATTACTTTCGCATTTCTAATATTAAATATGAATACCATCGGAGAGCGATTTCAAAAAACTTAGCCTAATGTGAATCCTACGTATAAGGTCCATACACATCATCATTATAAACTATTCCTTTTCCGAAGTTAAGTAACTATACTACTCGCAACCTACTCACTCCGAGGCTAGTAGTTACGTTACTATTACTAGATAAGATGACACAAATTAAACGCCATTTCAAGTAGGTACCTAATGAACGGTGTTGAACCGCGAGGCAAGGCCGTTGAGTGACGTCAGTGGCTGCGGAAAGGTGAAGCCGTCATACATTTCCCGTGTAATTAGTATGGAGACAACATTTCAACAAATGGGAAAAGTTGTATATTACCGCAGACGCCGGGAAAGATGGGCTTGCCCGGTGAGTAGGCATAGTGATACGAAGCCGGCAAGCCCTTTTCACGGCTATGCATATACACCGTGGCCGTTAATAACCCGAAAGATTTAAAGCACTTATTTTTGACGACAATACGAGTAAATAATGTTATATCAACATGGGTCTAATTATGTGTCTTAATTAAATTACTATTTCCGTACAAATTAAATCATATTAATTGCCCGCTTCTTTGTGAACAAGTCTTAAGTTGAAGAAGAGTGAGCGAGCATGACACTTCACGAATGGCTCCGAAATCATACGACGAACGGCGAATGCCGTGACTTGGATTCTATGACAAGAAGTGTCAAGTTATCGCTGTCTCAATATTACAGGGTTCTATGTTTCACTTTTGACGAGTTCAAATTTGAACATTGGCATAATGACATGAATTAGGGTGTGTTAGACTGGAGATTTTTTAACTTTTGATTTGTTTTAAATAATTTATATCCCCTTAATTATGAGTTTTTGGACTATATGTTACTTAAGTTTATATACTCTAATTAGGCTCTAGTATCGTTAGCTTAAATCTTTCGGGTTATTAACGGTCACGGTGTATAGTGCGCTTCTCAAACATATATGCAATGAAATAAAAAAATACACCACCCAAAAAAGATAATATAATTTAGCAGTTTAGCCTTTCCGTGAACACAGACGCCATGTTTAAAAAAAATCCCGGTCTAGGCCTTCAATTTTGTACGAAATTCCTTTGCAGTTCTCTCGAGTTGTTCCGTCCGAAACGTGATACTTCGAAGCCTGTTATAACGCACGTGATAACATTTCATTGCATGTTTGAGAAAAAATTGTTTTGGTCCGAAATTATGTTTTAAGACAAACTTTAAAATGTCCGTGGTGAGCTCTACTGCCCGAGCTGTGACTGGATTTTCACCAACAAACTGGGTTTTGCGAGCCCTACTACTTGAAGTCGCTATCATCGGACCCGATGAAGAGGACATCATTGCCTGTGTCCAAACTCTTCGTCTATGCTAAGTAGAGTAGACCAATGATTATTAGTACATTAAATACACAGGGCGGTGAATGCGTCAATATCCCAGATCGCAGGTGTTTGTGACCCGAACTGAAGGTGAGGGCCAGCTATACGAATTACCGTCCGTGGTTTGTTTTACGTCTTGCGTTGGCCAGGAATTGAGTTTTTCTGGGCAGAATGGGTCTGGGTAAAATACATAATAAAGCTACATCAGCAGGCGACGACGACCTGGTTAAGATCGCAGAAAGGCATAGGAGGATGGCAGTGTATGATGTCGCTTTCCTCCAGTTCACGTTCTTTTGACTAATTCTTAAATCGTAGATGCTTCGTTATAGTTATATGTATATTTATAACTTCGCGCTCAAATGAGTAGGTACACGGTACACATGTCTGATAAGGTTAGCAAACTACTTACTTAGGTAGGTACTTAATTAGTTGTGCCAGTTGTGCAACGTCCTTGAAGCCTAATAGGGAATCCACTGTAACCGTGTCGCCCGGTCAAATATTTATATCGGATAAATTCAAGGTTCCGTACAAACTATTAAAGCAATGAATATTGCTCTGGCGAAAAGTTAAAGGTTTGAGGAACACACTCAACTTTGCAGTTGGAAAACAGTTGTCCCCATATATTGACATAAGTCGGGGTTAGTTTACTAACTGTAAATAAGTTTAGTTTGAAATCACACAAAAGTTATATTAATTTTAATGAAATTACAAACGTATGGATTTCGGACATGTTTATCTACCAAATATTATAATTGTACATATGTCAACGGGAAGTAGCCCATTATAATATGTAGTTTTTGATTGCCAGCGCAAGGGAATCAAAGAGCTATTTATGTAATATTAATTCAGAAAAGTACGTTTTTTTTCAAATTATAGTTTATGAGATTGTATATAAATACTAACGAGTAAGACTCGAAATAAAGGTAAGGCTTTAGCAACATGGCTTATTCTTACTTCACAACATGCAGTCATAATTCGTTTCCGCATGTATTTAACCTGAAAAGTCAATAAAAGAACTTCCTGATCCTTAAGTGGTCTTAAAACAATTTGAAGTATTTTACCATGTTTATTACAAGACCATTTATTACACGGTTACTGTATAAGTCATTAAGTGTCTTGTTTCATTGTGGGTTAATCTGGATTTTTTGGCAATGATTAAAATTTTGGTTCGCTGCATAGAACACACCTCTTCGTTTCATCAAACTCAGTTATAATCACTTTTCTATCCAACTCAGTGATAGTCACTTTTCCATCCAGCACAACTATGCTTCGTGACTCCTGTAGCGTCAACCGTCACTCTCTCACATTGCTGTACAGAAAGAGATAGTTAATATATCTCGCGCGAGAAAGAGTCGCGAGTCAGAGCTATGCTAGAGGTAGGTACAGCTCAGTGATAATCACTTTTCCATCCAGCTCAGTAATAATCACTTTTCCACCCAGCTCAGTGATACTCACTTTTTGACAAGATCAGTGATAATCACTAAAAAAAATAACCTACTTCAACTGTATATTTTAGTGTACCTAAATATTGTTATTATAAGTGGTGAATTTCGAAATTTTATTTAATTTGTGTGATATTGGAATTTATTGATATATATTTATTCTGCATTGATTTCATCGTTATTACATTTAACATTTCTTGACGTTGTTTTTTCTCCTCTATTGAATTACGACTTACTCAATTATTTTATTATATTTTGTTTTTTAAGATGACGATCACCGTATAGATTCGTGTAAATTGACCATATGTGTAATTTATAATTTATATTCCCTATATGTGTGAAATAAATCGAATCTAATCTAATCCAATCAAAGAGTAATAAAATATAATATAATTAAGTTTAATACCATCAACTATGAAACCGAAGTGAGAATGGTACTTATCTTTACAAGTAAGCTAGTTACAGAGATCAATGATATTAAGAGCTTAAATTAAATGTGTTCATACCCGTTTTTGAATGGCGTTGGAATTTAAACTGGTTAATGGTTAATAAAGACAAAATAATATCAGTTTTAATGAGCAAGTATTGTTATTTCATTATAATCACCTAAAAATACCGTTTCTGCTATTTATGTCTGTATCGCCTGGTCTGAACTTGGCTTTACCGTATTGAGCGTACATTGATGAACAATCAAGTTTTTTTACGAATTAGCAAAAAGTAAAAACAAATTAAAACAACGTATCCATACCAAGTTTAAAAATAATAAGTTATCAGATCCGAAACAAAGATCTGCTTTATATCTTCAGCACCATACCTGAAGGGCCTTATTCCTTTTAAAATGCTGATTGTTTTAGACATTTTTCTCTATGATCAAACATGTTTCTTAACATATTATTGCATGTTACTTTACTACATAGAACAGGGCTATTGGGATTTATTCGTATATATTTGAAACCTACAGTTTGAATTTTTCATTGATAATTTTTGTTTCAAAAACTACTCGAAATTGACAAAATTCACGCGGAAAATTAGCGTTTTCAACTTATTTTCTTTACTACGCGATGAAAGCTATGTTACTAACTAGAATTCAGTGAAAAGTATTATACATTGTAAATAGTTGGTTAAAATTATCAACATAATTTAATTTTTCATAATATAAAAAAAAAAAACATTTTATACAATGCCGTCTCTTTCCTTTCCGAGGGAGCTAGACCAGTGATGATAAAGCCGCGGCATGTTGAGCAAGTCCGACAGCAAAATAGTATTTTCTTAAAATATTACTTAATCCTCGAAATGCAATGCGTCGAACTGTTTGTTTACATATTTTGCGAGCATTCCTCCGAAGTCGCGATCTCTCACGCGTCAATACGTGACTTCTCATTCTCACGCACTACCGCTTCAAGACCAAACGTCGTAAGCGACTTCCAATGTCATACATACTTGTGACGTTTTACTGTTCACGATAGCTTCAATACCGTTTCATAAAAGGTCATAAGTGACTTTAAACTTTATATATCGTTATGACGTTCTTCTGTCGCGACGTTGCGTCTATTTCCGTCTTATCAATAGTGCTCCTTTGACCTCGTCACGGTTAAGAAATTATCAGTATTTTGAGTTCACGCGCACGCGGATAGATGAAGCTATTCCGAGATCGCATTGAACTATGAACATTTTCAGTCTTATTATTTTAATCCCAGACGAAAAAGAGGGGTGTTATAAGTTTAACATGTTTATTTGTGTATCTGTATGACTGTCTGTGGCATCGTTGCTCCCAAACCGATGGTCCGATTTGAATGCGTTTTTTTATCTGTCGAGATAGGTCTTACTTCTTAGCTATGTTTTTTTCTTTATTCACGAATTACTTAGGTACTGTGTTGCAGGATTTACTATAGCTTCTAATTAGAGGCGGAGAGAGATATTTATGAATTTTTTCAATAATCACTATCACCAATGCTTTTTCGAAATTAAAACACTGTTATACGATATTTTCACTGTGCTCTATGGCACCAAGAAAATTAAAACTATATTAAATTTGACATTTTCATAAGTTAATTTTAATTATTTAAACCACTTAGCTTTAAATTGATTTGCAAGACATTAAAATGATTATAGCTAAAACATCTGTTTTATTTTTTTATAAAAGAGATGTTAATTTGTCATATTATAACTAAGGTAAATGAATAATAACAGTAAATTTATTAATTTTTATTTAATTTATTAATGATAATGACGTCAGTATGACGCAGCAGTATTCTCATATCTTAATTTGTCGTTAAGTCATGAATAAGCAATTCTAGTTTTGATAACTGATCTCTGGTTCATAACAATTGTTTATAAACAGATGCAAGATCAACATCTTTGGTCAGCATGAGTGGAGCAACCACACAATTCATGTAGGTCCAACTAATTAGCTCAGAGACACAAAAAAGAATGCTCATTTTTTTATGAAAGCTAATTAATTTGTAAGGCGTTCCTGGGCCATAGTGGTCACAGTACTGGTTAATTTTACCAAATGAAGTGCAAATATTTCATAATTCATGTCCTATTATAATCAAAACATTAATGTATTACGAATACAGTAGACAAATTATTAATTTTAGCTTCGGCGGCTGTCTAAAATGGGCGCGATTTTGTTATGGGATCATTATCATCATTCATCTCTCTCATATGATACTAAATTGAAAAAGACGTGTAATAGTGGTCGCACGATAATAAGTTGTGCTAGAACTACTGATGCAGCAGCGAATGTAACTAACAGAATAACACTACTTTGTAAAAGGTTTACCTGTTAAATATTACAGGTGTTCGTTTGCAATGAAATACTTTAGGGTTAATGACTTTAACGTATTAGTCACATTCATAGTAATTTTTAATACAAATTTTAAACACATACCAGTCAAGAGAGGGCGCTATATGTAGGAATTAAAATTATAAGAAATCGATCGCAAACAGAGTCACAAACATTTATTCAAATGTCACCTGTTTAAGGTCAATTGAAAAAAAAAACAAGGACATATATATATGTGTTTATTAATAACATCTAGGTAATTGATTCAATATTTTTATCGTAGCTAACTGAATCGTCCTGTTAACATCGGTAATTTCTTTTTTTGTGTATCGTAGTTGAATCGACGTCTTAGATACTGAATCTATGGCTTCCAATCCTGGGATTTTTCTATGGGAAATTCCGGGATAACTCATAGAAAAATTCCGGCATTGGAAAAGCCCTGACTGAATCGTCTTGTCAAAATCGGCATTTTTTTGTCTGGTGTAGTCTTAGTGGGATCAACGTCGTCGTTGACTGGAGTAATCTGTCAGTTCTGATTATAGTGGATGTTTAATAGATAAAAGAACAGGTGACACGCTCCCCTCGTCGTATAACTGTAGCCGAAAAGGATATGGAAGAAAACTTACAAAAACAAAAGCTTGGCGCTAATCAATTAAAAAAGTTATGGCATACTAGCTGCACCGCGCGATGTTACCCACTCATCCCACGGGAACACTACATTTTTCGGGATAAAAAGTAGCCTACGTGTTAATTAAGGGTGTCAGCTACCTTCATACCAAAATTTATCAAAATTAGTCCAGCCGTTTGAGGGTGAAGAAGTAACAAACATGCACAATATCAGAACGTGGAATCATTATCATTTAGATACCTGTTTTGGGTTTTCTTTAGTATTTGGTACGCAATTGAATACATACATACAAGCGTCTATATGCTTAATGGAAGGTTCCAACCTTATATCTAGCTAAAAAGATTGTAAAAAACCAAATAAACTTTTTTGAATTTTGAATTTTTGAATTGAAGCATTTATGGAAATATTTATTCGCAACTAACTTCGCGGAAAACGTTTCCACCTTTTTTGAGAGTCGGTATTTTCCACGCAGATTAAGTAGCAGCTAGTCTTAGGTTTTAGAAAAATAATGAGTTACTGAAGTATCGACTTTTTGAATCTGTTACGTTATGTACTACTTTTCCGACATAAGATCGTAACAATGGACCTTGATACTGAAAACGGTAGCCGTGAAAATGTACATCCGACAAATCGTTTGTTATTCTATTGTTCCACCTGAAAACACATTGTTCTTACCATTGTACAAATTGGCTATTATTGAATTCCGTACAGAACGTAAAGACTCTCTTTATCATTCAGTCAGCTATTATCAGCGAGCTTAAGCATAACGTCACTATAACCACCTGTTTAAACCCATACCACGCAACACTTCACTCCACCAAAACAACTTCAAAACACGCAATTAAAAAAAAAACTACGAGTTCACAAACCAAACTTTTTGAAGCCATAAAAAGAAAATAAATTCGATTTTCGAATTTCCACTAAAATAAACAAACCTTATAACATGGACTTAGAAAACAACTGACTGGCCGCAATACTTTTTAAAAATTAAATAGAAAAGGAATTCGAAATTTGAATTTCGCGATGGCGCGAAAAATTCGAAGCGCGCGAACGGATGCGCGCGTTGCGTGCGCCGCGCGAGACGTTAATGTGCGCGGCCGGTGGAACCGGCCCGGTTTGCCAGACGTTGATAAGTTAAATCACTGGTTAAGTGTTTACTTGGCGGCTGTGAGCTGCGGATCAGATGTTTGTGTAGTTCTCTGAGTGTTGACTGATTGCGGTATGCATCATATAAAATGAATTGGATTATGATACAATTTGTTTGTTTTATTTTTTATTATTATTAAATACGTAATTATACTACTATACTCCGTTCAAGTAATTATCTTTAAATCTCGTAAGTACAATAACATTATTTTATTTAAGATATTATTGTTATGTTTCCTACGTACTACGTACAAATGTGCCTAAAGTATGTTTCAGAGTAATGTCAAATCGGAGATGTAATTTTAATATTCTGTTCAGTTACATAAAGACAGAACAAGCTTATTCTTCAATTTAAGTTGTTACAGTGAGACCATTTATATTCAAATTATATTGCTGTTTTGTAAGGACTTGCTCTTTCATGATTTACATAGAAATGTGTCACTTAGCCAAGCATCATTAAATTGACTGTAATATTAATCATAACAATAACTTGCCTCGGTATTCATTATATCTCGGTGGGTGGTTTGTAAAAAAAAAAATTGCGTTGCTTGGAATATAATTTATTTGTATGGGTCAATTTCCCAAGCAGTATTTTTTGATGGCAAGACTGAAAACGCAGGTGCAGAAAGGTTGAATAATAAAGTACCATTTTTTTTCGGAAACAGCCCGCCATTGTCTACCTTGGGCAACAGCTAAAATTTAAATATTAGTATATATAATAATTTAAAAAAATATATTTAGATCAAATTTCTCATCAAGGTGGGTTGTCCCCAAGCCGGTTTTGTTTGTAAAATGCCGGGTAAGTCAAATACTATGCATGACAAAGAAAATCTGTTACCATCATTTTTTACCATATAAATAGGTAACGAAAAAAGCACATTACCCGTTATATATCTCCTTTGTATACCCTTGAATAAGTGCATATACGTTTGTCCCGAGAAAACTTCTCATTACCGCCGACAATGTTTCGAACCGATTTATTTCCCAAATTTGATCAACTATGCCCCCCGTCTCCCGCGCACTTCAAAGAATTAGTCAAGCTGCGGCGCTCGACGAGGCCGGTTGTGTATAGTGGCAATACGTTGGTTTTTATAAACGTGAATATTTCATCGCGGTGGACAGGGGACAAAAAAAATGTCATTCCGGAGTTTGTTATAGCTTCTTTATTTTATAACTGCGTGGTTTGAAATTTATATATATCAGGTAAAGTACACTCGCCATTACAAGAGTTGAATTCGTTTTAGAATATAGGGCTTACTTTTTTTTTAAGAAATAAAAATATGTCGTGTTTCTCATTCCACCATTCTCATTCCGGTGTTTCCGGTGTAGTAAAATGACTTTAAACCCCACCAAAATGAGGAAAGCACCGGAATGACATCAAAAGTAGCTTCACTTTTCATAAATATTGTTGAAATAATAATATTTTTTTATTTTGTTTTTAATACCATACTAAGATATATGTTTATACTATTATGTAATGCCAATATAATATATATTACGAATATAAAAAGTAAAATTACTTTCATAATATGCCACTTTTCTTTCATTCCGGCGTATGAAATTTCATTGCGGTGCACTTATTTTATCATCCTGGTGTACATTTATCATTCCGTTGTGTGTTTCATATCCGATCTCGAATATCTCGAAAACTGTTACAGATTTCAGGGTCCCTATTACATATGTTTAATAATATAGTCTAAAGTGTCTCTTCACATTTAAAAAACTTAAAAATAATCAAAAATAAAGAATCACACCGAAATGATACAAAAAATGCGTCTTGTTGAAATTGACCCGTATACAGTTTTCTATCGATATAAATCTGTAATTAGATATTTGTTCACTATTCGATAATCATTATATCATCATGAAGATAATGAGTGAGTTTAGTGAACTGTTCGTTTCGTATTTTTCAATAGTAACGCAGGTATGAATTTTCTTAATTTAAGTACATTAAGAAGACGTAATGATTAAAGACTTGCCTTTCAAGAACCTTTCTACAATAGGTAGGTAGGTATATGAGGTATAAACTATAAAAGTGACTAATTAACTGCAGATACGAGGTTGGTATGTTCATTAGTTAATCTTTTTATAATCCGCGTATCAAGAAAACTGGTCTGGACGTTCTCGCGTAATTAAAAACTGACTCAGTGCAAAAATATGTCAGTTAGTTAATCCCAAATCCACAGTTAATCCAGCAACGTGTCACTGGGCCGTCATTTTCCCGGCGTTTTTTTACACCAATGGCGGAGTAAGAAATAAAGTAGCCGTTTCTTAATTGTGATCGTTAATTAGAGTTTATTGTGTTAATCCAAATTTATAGTCCAGAGTCTAGACTAGACTATAATTTATAGTTCGTATCGGTGACAACGACCTTATGTCATAATGATAAGAGTTATAGTTGGTTGTCTGGCAGGCCGTATTTAAAAGATGATATTGATAGGATACTTGTAATAGAAATTGTAAGGAATTTGAGGCCAAAAAACGAAATTATGTCGAGTTAAGAGCGTGAAAATCTATGTTTTATAAAAAGAAAGTAATATAGGTTTTTCTATGTAGCAAGCAAGTATCAGAAAAATAGTACCAAGATACGGATCGAAATGCATCAATGATAAGTATTAATAACCCAATTTGATCGCGCACCTCTAAAAGATCGACTCCATAAAAAAAAAGGTTAATTGCGAGTCGGACTCGCGCACCGAGGGTTCCGTACGAACTATGAAAGCACTGCATATTGCTCTAACGAAAAGATCAACTGCAAGATAACTGAACAAATAAAGACTGTATTTTTTATGATTTAAATACAAATATTTTTTAGTTTTCAGATATTTCCCTATATTTCAAGTATAAGACGGGATTACTTGCCATATTTCATAGTTAAAGGTCAACGGAAATACCCTATACATTTAGATTCCATTGAGAGTGTCGAAATATAAGTTTTTCGCGCCATGAACGGTTGTATTTTTTTTTACAATAACGTAAAATGAAATTTCTCATTTTTTCACAGCTACCGTAAAACGGGGATACTTTAGGAAAATTTGGGGGCTACTTTGATAGATTTAAAATGGTTATAAAAACGCAAATATTCATAGTGCGATTCAGCAAATGAAGTAAAAGGTTAGGTCATTGTTGAAGGTAGGTATTGCATTGCCACAGATAGTAAAAAAAAATAAGGATATGGCGTAAAAACACTTTTCCAAAGTAGCCCCTGCATTTGAAAGTAACCCCGTTTTACCGTACAATACATTTTTAATTTCAACTCGATACTTCCACGCCTTCCCGATAAGGGGTCTTGACAGACAGACAGACAGACGGACGGACGGACAACAAAGTGATCCTATAATGGTTCCGTTTTTTGTTCGTTCGTCTGAAACTGAACACGGTTTCAGATGTTCTCGTATAGTTTTGAAAATCTACTTTCACGGCCACGACTTCGGTCTTTACGGCGAGCGGCAGCAGTGCTCGGTATATGTGTCTCGCTCGCTCGTAGGGCCGCTACACTCGGATCTCTCGCTCAACCGCTCGCCGTACCGCTGGCCGCCGAAAGTCATGGCATGTTCGTAGAGAGCGAGACAACCGATACAGACTTTCTGAGGGTCGTGGCTTAGAGGTGGGTGGAGTGGCCTAATCAGGCACTGGAAATATCTGCATTTAAAATACCAAAAGTATTTATGCGTCGTTTTTTTTATTTATTTATGGTCCACAAATTTGATAATACAAAATTATCGTAACTTAATTTATAATGTGTTGGTTACATTTTTGTATACTCTAAAATAGACACAGCATGCATGCATTTTAGTTAGTGTGTGTATTAGTTATTTATGTGTATGTAATACTAACAAAATTTATGTATTCTCTTGTCCGAAATAATAGTACATTTCTGCGGACGCCGGGAAAGGAGGCTTGTCGGATTTGTAGGTAGGTTTAACTAGACGAAGCCGGCAAGCCCTTTTCATGGCTAGGCATGTATAGTGCTTTTCCCAAACATATGCAATGAAATAAAAAAAATACACCACTCAAAAAAACATAATTCAGCTGTTTAGCCCGTTCAGGAACACAGACACCATGTTTAAAAAAGTTACTTCCCGGCTTAAGGCCTTCAATTTTGTATGAAATTCCTTCACAGTTCTCTCGAATTGTTTAGCCCTTCGTGAACTTCAACAGAGTTCGAAGCCTGTTATAACGCACGTTATGACGACATTTCATTGGACGTTTGAGTAAATGCCTTTATTATCTTTATTATTATTTTATGTTTAGCTTTCTGTCCCACTCCTGCAAGGACTGCTTTTGAGCCGATTGTCCCGAAATGTTTACACTAGTGATTGTTTTTTTTTGAAAATTGTTTACCTACAAGCAATTCGATCTGTTGATGTTATAGGCGAATAAACAACAGGACAATACAACAATCGGTTAGAATAATCTTCAGAACCCGGGGTTTTCGATGCACGAATGATTTGACGCTTACTGTCTGCCTATAGTCTGTACTTTTAGGTATTTAAAAAAATGTAAACAAACCGGAGCTGTCAAATTGACAGCAAGCAATGGCGAATGTCAAACTGACAAAGTTAAAAATCACGTAAGGTAGGTGTTGCTACTTTAAATCTGTGACTTTCTATTTTAGTCGCGTTAATAATAAATAAAATAAATAAGTAATTAAAAAAAAAATGCACACTTCTTTTTTCGTCGGGGTTAAAAAGCGCAATACCAAAGTAGACATTAAGGGGATCACTGCTTCCTTTTCTCATACTCTCAGTTTAAGTTAAGTTTGCACCTGGTAACTATGCCGTCGCATACAAATGAGGTACATACTTAACATACACGAAATACACGAAATTTTATGAAAACTAAATGTGAAGGAAATGTTCTGTTTAGTTTTTTGCGCAAATTATTATCGAATTTGTATACCAGGCGCCCTTTGCGGGCATTTTGGCCAAAAACAGACACCTAGTATACACATTTTATAATAAAAAGCGCAAAAATCAAAACGGTGTGACACAGAACATTTCCTTCCCAAGCAGTAACTAAAATTTCGTAAAGATTGGTGCAGTTTTGTAGGAGGAAACACACGAGAGCAAAAACTCGATTTGCATGGAAAAATAAGCAGTGATTTTTAAAAATAAATTGATAAAATAAATAGGCGTGTATTTAACGCGGCGACAAATTAATCTGATTTAGAGATTTATAAAAAATTCAAGGGGGTAGCAAAAATAATAAGTTGGCGACTAATTGCGGAGACTAGTATAAAGTAAAAAGTAGCAGCTAAGTAATCAATTTTCGGCTTTGTTTCAATATAAACTAGCATCGAGTTTGGCGACTGAATTAACTAATTAAGCGGAAACATGACAGCGGATAAAAAGTTGAAAATGGCCTACTTTAATTGTTCAATGGAGATTGCATATAAAGTAAATCAAGGTCATAAAAAAAATTAAAGGAGCGCTTTTTAGGGATATAAAAAAAAACCAACCTAACCTAACCCGGCCGAGTCGGATCTTCTGCTAATATTAGTCGCCAAGTCATTATTTATAGTACCTCGCCTATGATTTCAGTAATCTTGTTTATTATTTCTGCTACCTTAAAGTAGCTGCCATTATTTGAATTTTGAAATATCCTTAGTTTAAAGCTTTTCATATTAATGATTGCCAAAATATTTAATCGCTGACAAGTTATTATTTTAGTTGCAAATAGTTTGCTGCTCTTTAATTTTTCTGTCGCCGCGAAAATAATAAGCCAAATAAATATGAAGGGACAATCTTACACAAATCGACCTAGTCCCAAACTAAGCAAAGCTGGTACTATGTACATATATAGATAACATCCATGACCCAGAAACAAATATTCGAGTTCATCACACAAATATTCTCCTTAGCCTTATCCTCGTTATTCGTCTAATTTTAGCCCTAGTAGGGTTTGCATCAGTACATTGTTTATAGTGATAAACTAAAGGTTTGACACGAGCCTTTAGTAAATATAGGCTGTGCCCGTTATCAACTACGCACTGCGTAGATTAGTCTGTTGACTGCTCTTTATTTGGTTTGCTTTGTTTTTACACTCGCATGAGTTCGCTGTTCATGTTTTGTATTTACTATATAATAGCCGTAAATTTGTAGTTCGTAAATGGACTTTATTCGTAAACTTATAGCGGACAGTGACAATATTTCACTAATATTATTAAAACTACCATCTATCTATCTGATCTATCAGCCACAGACGTCCACTGCAGAACATTGGCCTCCCCCATGACTCGCCACAAAGTGCGATCCCGTGCAGACTGCATCCATTGATTCATAGCTCACAGGATTGCACGGCTGAAGTGGATGCGGCAATGTGCAGGCCATGTAGCCCGAAGAATGGACGGCCGCTGGGGAAGCAAAGCCCTAGAGTGGCGACCACGTATAGGAAAGCGCAGCGTGGGTCGGCCCTCGACGAGACTTTGGAACAACAACAATGGAACAACGGAAGATACGCGTAGTTATTGAAATTGGATGGCGCCCGAATGGAAGATCCATATACGAAAATATTGATTTGCGTTTCAACCGTTTAGTAGTGCAAGCCTAGTGCAAGCCTAGCCTTGAATTAATAGTACCTAAGTATATTTTAACACAGCACACACATTACGTTAGGTAAAGGTAATCGATTTGATTCAAGTTTGAAACCGTAACTATACCTCAAACATGTTTCAATCCACGTGCTTTACCAACAAATTTATTTCTCTTGTCATGGAAATCTAAGGGAGCCTAGGAGGCGTTTGCTAAACAGTGGTGGTCACGCAATACGGCAGAAGTAAGTGTTACTTCCTCGGCTGGACCAATCTTGATAAATCTCGGTATGAAGGTAGCTGATGACACCCTGGCTTAATACATAGGCTTTTTATCCCGAAAAAAATTAGTGTTCCCGTGAGATGAGCGGATAAGACCGCGCGGCGCAGCTAAATAAAGGCGGAAGGTGGAACCGAGTATCAAGGTGTCTGTTAAAGCGCCTTGCCTATAGTAATCGATTTTATCCGGTTAGTATACTACTCTATTACCTATGTAGTAGGCACGTGCGGAGTGACACGTGTCTTTTAAAGTGCCGTGACTATCTGAAACTAAGGCACGATACAGACATACAGCGTTTGAGCAACCCACCTACAAAATTTCAGTTTTGAGGGCAGTTCCGATGCGGTTATCGTAACTGCGTAGCAGAGTCTTAATGGTCGAGAAATGAGCTCCCTGCCAAAGTTTTCCCCGGGGGCTACAGCATGCGGTTCTTCAAGAGGGGAGTAAATAGGTTCTTAAAGGGTCGGCAACGCGCGTGTGATGTGAATGACATAGAAAGCGTCTATAGGCGGCGGTAACCGCTTAACATGAGACGGGCCGCATGTTTGTTTGCCACCGTCGTAAAAAAAAACTGTATCCAAAATGCAAACGCTGGAGTGCAGCCAATCCGACTGTACCTTGCAGTCGGTCCAACTGCATGTCAGCTGCATGTGGACTGATCAGTCGAGATGCCGTACCACATGGCGCAAATCACGAAAACAATAAAGGCTTATCAAATCACGTCGTCACTATCAAGTTCCCTCTGTGACTTGCTCTCCATCGGCCATCTATAACAGATTTTATATTTTTTACTAATCTTATTATTTTTTTAATTCATCAGGACTGCCCTCGAACAGCAATTTTACAACTGGGTTGCAATTTAAAAGCTGCCCGTCTGTTTCAGCCCTAAGGGCTAATGGCAAGATGCAGTTACGGTAATGAAATCGTAAATAGTTTGCGACGAGATGGCATTGTCGTATAAATGGCTAATATTTACTGTGATAGCCTTGATAAGAATAAATATGACTGGAAAGAAACAATTTGACTTTAATAATCGGTCAAGCGTTTTCTCGAGAATCCTTCGTTATGGAAATGTTACTTCTTTCCTTAGGAAACAACAGAGAGTATTCAAAAGTCGCATATCAGTTTAACGGGAAGTTACTGTGCTAAAAACTGAGTTATGTGCATCTAATAATATCAATTCAGGGCACTACTGAAAATCAGCGCTTAATACCAATAGGTACAAGTTGGTTAGTATTTTTTATGTTGTTCCATATTCAATCGTGAAATAATTGTGTTTTCTTCAATTCTTTTTAATTTTTTACTGACGTTTTGGTTATTTTCTGATAATTAATTGTTGTTTCTTTTCACCAATATTTACAGAATAATTACGGAAAACTTAGAACATAACATAACATAACTTGCGTGAAATTACTCAATACCAATCGAAGAATCATTCACATCCGAACAATTATTTGCCATTTCGTTTACTTTCCTCGTTCCGTAATTGTCCGTTTCGTGTTAAATAAAAATAAACATATTGGTGTAATTACTCAAAGTCAACTTTGAACTTGTTGCGTAACTAGATTGAGGTATAGATGCGTGTTTCTGAGATCCTCTCGATTTAGGATTTCGACGTAAACACGATCACTACATAGTATATAACAAAGTCGCTTCCTGATGTCTGTCTGTCTGTCTGTCTGTCTGTCTGTCTGTCTGTCTCTGTGTAAGCTTAGTTTTTAAGTCATATTTATATACGATATTTCTAGTCATTTGATTTTTGAAGGTTTATAATCTTATCATATCGTAGGCGAAAGTGTGAAAAACATATTTCCTGAAATGTACGAAACGTATCTACAAATCTATACGTCGCATTTTTCTAGTTGCTTAATCCGCTGAAACCGAAAAGTTATCAGCTGACCAAATTGATTTGTCTCAGCTCAGCTCTCGGCTATACAAGTACTCTCCAATTCCACAAAGTCCTATCGGCCATATCTACCCCTTCTTACAATCAACCTTATCATTTTCAGTTTAGAATAGAAGTTTTCGTAAAAACTAGGCACGTATGACCCTGTCAAAGTAATTTCTACTCAAGCAAAAATGACGCTTTTTTATAGAAATTCGACGGCGCTTAAGTCGTTTTGTGTATGCGTGTTCGCAGTATCACACGCATGTGAGACTGGATGAAGTATAACAATAACTTTCTATGAATGTTAAACGTTATGCAATTTTTGCTGGATGAAAGTTTAATTGGTGATCTATGATTTCTTTGTGGTCTATGGTTTATTAACAGCCCGTTTCAATTAACAATATTTTGATTGATCAGATTTTACAGCCATCTTTAACATATTATGGCGTAACATCGAAGATAGTTAGTAGTTTTAAAGGAATTTTCCGGAGATTAAATTTTTTTTTATTAATTTTTCACTGCGTGAAACCTACTTACATCCGTTTACCACAGTTACTTGGATCAACTATTTATTTTTAAAGCCTTTTTATTTAACTTGTAACATTTGTATAGGCCAATAGGGGGTTTTCCAACCCACGACGCCATATTGCGGATTTTTAGTGGTACTAATTTAAACAATATCATAGCAAGATGAAGGTGGCTGATGATGGATCCCAATGGTAGTCTTAGAAGCTCTGTACTTAAAAAAGTATCCTGCCAAGTTTGGGCTCTTTAGACTGGCCCTGGTGGACGTTTAAAAAAAAGTACATTCAACAATAAAATGCTTGTCACCAAAATTAAACTTTGAAAAAAAATATTATAATAAAAAAAAAAGTAGTTTTTGTTTTCTTTTCTTAGTAGCCAAATATCGTCTCTTTGTAAGAGCTGATTCGTTTTGTGCTTTAGTTTCATCAAAACGGCCAGATTTGGTCCACTAGACAAAACAGCATTATTTTAAATCGATTGCGCAAATTAGAATTTGAAATGTCAGCCTGATTAGCGGTGTGCGCATCAGTTGCGTCACTGCCCAGGCGCAGCCGTAGAAGCGACGTAATTAATGGGTGCGGACTCTCACTCACACCGTATTGGAAGAAATTTGAAGATCAACAACAACAACAACAACAACAACAACAACAAATCCACTTTATTGCACACCTCAAATACACAGGGATACAAAACATGAGAGATATACAGTAAAAAAATTGACAGAGGTAAACAACAGGCGGTCTTATCGCTAAATAGCGATCTCTTCCAGACAACCATATTGATCATATTGCCGTTTCCCTCTCATCTTGCAGGAGCGGGACAAAAGAATACTAACTTCCATATTGAACATTGAAGTAACTTCTCAGGATTGAAGAGCTATTTGCTAAAATATCCCTTTATTATTTTACTAGCTGCGACGCGCGGTGTTACCCGCTCATCCCGCGGGAACACTATATTTGTTTGGGATAAAGAGTACCCTATGAGTTAATCCAGGGTTTCAGGTACCTTCTTACCAAAATGTATCAACATTGGTCCAGCCGTTTGAGCGTGAAGTAGTAACAAACATACACATAAACACGCTCACAAACTTTCGCCTTTATAATATTAGTGTGCTTAAGTAATTTAAGTATACACGGTGTGACATACGTCCAATTTAATCAGCAACCTTCCCCCGATTTTCGAGTCTACAGGTGATGGTATCGGGTTGCAAATCCAAACATGGCATGATGACACTAGTCCTATTACATAAGGCGCATGTAATGTGCGCATGTAATAGTTGACTTTGACATGTGGGCCAGCAGCCCAGCACACATGCTGGAAGGGCTTGACCAGTTTTTAGGGTTCCGTATCTGAAGGGTAAAAAATGGGACCCTATTATTAAGACTTTGCTGTCTGTCTGTCTGTCCGTCTGTAGCTCATGAACTGTTGCAGCTAGACAGTTAAAATTTTCACAGATGATGTATTTGCCGCTATAACAACAAATACTAAAAAACAAAATAAAATTAATATTTAAGTAGACATAAATATAGAAGTAAACATGGCGTGATGACACTAGTAGTCCTATTACATAAAGCGCATGTAATGTGCGCATGTACCTTTCGGCGTTTCTTCTCAACAGTGGTCTCCTCTTGTGAAATGCCGGTAGACTCAGACATGTAAAAGTGCCCTTGTGGCCTACTTGCAGAATAAAGTTCATTATTTCATTATTATTTCATTATTATTATTAATAGTTGATTTTGACATGTGGGCCGGCACATATGCTGGAAGGGCTTGCCCAGTTTTTAGTTTCTTTCCGGTTCACATGTTGCAAGTAAAGTATTGACCTGCTTTGCAAGTTAGTGCAATATAGCCGTATGGTGGCATACACCTTTAACACTTTCGTTGTCAACCACTCAAGATATTTTGCACCAGGCTGTATGTATGAACCGTGATAGCTAGACAGTTGAAATTTTCACAGACGATGTATTTCTGTTGCCGCTATAACAACAAATATAAAAAACAGAAAAAAATGTGAGGCTCCCATACTACAAACGTGATCGGTTGCGTTAGCTTTTCATCTCATTTGTAGCCGGCGTCATACATATCAGGTGCAAAGTTAACTCACCAGTACGTCACGAAGTGGAAACTTCATCACCTACTGCTGAACATAGAAGAGCTTGTCAACATTCTTCCGATCGCGTATATAGTAAATCGCCATTGGTCGAGCACCGGCGCGCCCGCCTGATTCACCTCACCAGTACCTCACGGAGTGGAAACTACAAGAGGGAGGCCTTCGATCGTCATCCACCTGCGGTCTACTGCTGGACATGGAAGAGTTTGTCAACATTCTTCCGCTCGCGTATACAATGGATCGGCATTAGTCAAGAACCGGCTTATTCCGGCTAGTTAAGATGGGATAAGTTATTTAGACTGAATAAGTAAATCACCAACAGAATATAGGAAGATGTTAATGTCGTTTTCAATGTTGATTTTAGGTTTACAGAAATTTATTTTCTCATAAGGATATATTTACAATTCACTTACATGAGAAAATATAATCTAATTTGACAATGGTATGGTGAGCGCATGTAGGTATGCATATTTGGATTCATATTTTGACACGAATGACCGGCAAATGGAGGTGAGAGAAGATAGTTTGCTGCTACGTCTTGTCAATATATGCGACGTTTTCCGAGTTGAAATGAGTGTTTATAGAGTTACTTTAGTCAATGTGGATTCATAAAGCCAAAATGTGTGAAAAAAAGTTCTAGACAAGTGTTCGTACCGAACCCTAAATACGCGAGTCAGACTCGCAGTTGGCCAGTTTTTTTTTACTGATCAGCTATAATGGGGTACTGGTTTTTCGTTTTTCCATGCCATGTTTGGGTATCTGGTATCAATATTTCCAAGAAACGCTTTTTCATCATCTGGAAAGCAGTTTTCTACAACACTAACATCGAAAGTCCTCAATGATGTGAATTCGAATTGGATCTACCGTCGCGTATGTGCCATTGTCTAACAACTAGGTCGATATGGAAACAATGTGGATTTCACTATAAGCTTCAGATATTAGCCGTTTTTATTAGCTGGGATATAATATATCGATAGTATAGATTAAGCGATTTTATTTATCTAGTCATCGTTTTGTTAAACACATAATGTATATGTTCTAAATTATTTTTAAATGCTCCAATTAATTTGATCTGTGGACTTTTGTACCAAAAAAATAACATAAAAAATTAATATTTTGTCTATACAATTATTATAAAAGTGTAAACATGTTTGCACATTTATATTAGATACCTCTTTTACAAAAGAAAAATAGTGGAAAAGGCTATTTACGTATCGATTCTCTCAGGTGACTTTTTTTTGGTCGTTTACCCTTGCTCCCCATCTCATCAAAACGGTTGGACCGAACGATGTCAGCTAACTAAATAGCCACAGATAACCTACGGATACTTTTTAACCGATTTTTACTAGGCGCCTTCTATATACTACTTAATAAAACTTGCTTTATACTACAAATAAGTTCAAAACGTTAATAATGAATAATAATATTAATTACTTATTGTATTAAGCGGTTTACACTCACGTGAAATTGTCAGGAACGGCCCGACATGTTTCGAACTCGTATGGAGCTCTTCATCAGGGACGGCTGCCCGAACACCGTACGTACAACATTAATTACTAACTAGGTATTTTTTTGTTAAAGGCTACTCATCCTAATTCTAGAGTCCCGAAAAGTCACCAACTTTTTGATTTGGGCGGCTTATCAGTTATCACTTCGCAAGTCGAATAACAAACTATAGGGCTTCTAATTCGAATATCCTTTCCCTGTGAATCGGTATACAAGAAACTGATTATTGGAGACTCCAACTAGTCTTAGTAGGTCTCTTGTCTTCAACGCTTATCTGCAATTACCGGCGAGTTAGGGCCGGTACAAACGGACAGCATGTGAACTACAACCTAGCCAAAATGACAGTTCGAGTACAGTTTTGCTGCAGTTGGTGTAACTGCGTCAAAACTGCAAACCGTCTGTGCAGTCCGCTTACAGTTGCAGTACAGTCCTGTCAACCGCACACCGACTGCAAGCTGGCTGCACGGTCGTAATGCAGTCGTATTGCAGTTGGAATGACTGTAATATAACTGCATTGTAACGACGTCGAAGCAAGAGAAGCAGCAGTCATATTCATACTGAAAGAGGTGTACCTACACTCTATTCACTTCCATAAGTAACTGGCGGAGCGGAAAATAAAGACTGCACACATTACACAGTTTCTGCAACTGCAATACGACTGCATTACGACCGTGCAGCCAGCGTGTGCGGTTGACAGGACTGCACAGCAACTGGTAAGCGGATTGTACAATTAGTTTGCAGTTTTGATGCAGTTACACCAACCGCAGCAAAACTGTCCGTCTGTACCGGCCCTTATAGCGAACAGGTTTGAGCGCTAGTTTGATCTTTGATCGCTCGATAATGGCCAGTAACCCGATCGAAAAAGTGCACAATGAGTTTTTACGCGGCGCTCCCACGGACTGTACCTATAGCCTGGTGCGTACGTTTTACGACCCTCTAACTGTGCACTGGCGGACAAAATAAGGGGATAAGTTACTGACAGGTTAATTTTACTTTTTGTCTAAATATACTTTGTTATTCTTCTCAAAATATAAAGAATGTAACAATATATGCGTTTACTTACAGTTTTTTAAACAGGTTCAATTCCCGGTTATGTATAAAATAAAATAAAATTGAATGCAGTTTTTATTACATCTAAAATCGACGCCATGGTTCCTATGAACGTTTGGATTGATCACCCTGTATATTGATTTTCGCTACTCAAGCAATTGACAATGACATGACATCGACGAATACCTTTTTTTCAATTTTACGGCAATCAAAAACAGAGAATATTGAATTCAGTGAGAGAGAACACGTCATTACGGTTAAAAGTCTGATAGACCAGAACGGGTATAAAATAATTGACAACATTTCATATTTTTAAGACTATCATTTTATTACTTTTCTGAATTCTGCTTAAAAAGATGAAGTAATCTCTGTTTTTATTTATTTTCTGAGATGATTATTTATTATATTATTAATTTATAAAAACATACTCATTTTAAAATGTGGCAACACCAAAACCAGAACTTAATGGAACGGTTACTTTAGTCGGTTTTCTTATTTAAAAAAAACTTAATCAAACTCGGTATGCATCTGTCATCTGTCAACGTCAAATAAAAAGAATATATTTTTTTCGCTCTTTGGTTTAGACAACAACCCTATTCAGACCGTATTGTCTTAGATTGAAGTTATTTGATGTGTTTTCTTATATTTCTTTAAATACAGAAGAATAAATTCAAAGATTTTTTTTTAAGGTACACGACTTAAAGCCCTGTCGATCTCTATATTAATTTCCACCTGTTATAAATATGAAATGTTGTCAATTGAGACCTGAAATGTATACTTTTATTTTTATGTATAAATGAAAGATTGGACCTAACCTATTTGACAGTAGCAAACTGTGATGCCGGATTTTGTTATTGTTTTTTCATGCATTTTATGATAATTTGGACGCTTCATAAAAGAAATATGATTTCACCTGCCTATTCCATCTTTAAATTGTTTTCTTTCCACAGATCTTATTTAACTTATACACTAATGCCATCGTAATATAAAGCCGTTGTCGACGCCTCGGTTTACATTTAGAGATTAGACCCTTAGTGACCTACTTGACACGACTGTTTATCACCTAATTTGCAACTAAGTTATACCATTCGAATATCTATATGCACAGACAGCAAAGTATTTTTCACCTCACCAGCTCAAACATGGCGATTTTGCTGTCAGATAACAGTGAACAAAATGCGATTTTGTTTCGAGCGTGAGTAGAAAGTAGCTTTTTAATTTTTTCAATATCTGACCACGAATTGTCATTCTTCAGCCAAAGGTTAATTATAAAATTCTAATCATTTGAATCTCGATGCACTCTGTTTCTTTCATATGTATATAGAAGAGAGGAATAGAAACTTATCAATTTGAAATTCGATTTTCGAATCCGACCTCGATTGAGAACAGTTCGGATACGCGTTATACCAAAAAATTCATTAAAAACACCCGATACCTAAAGTTTTAAGCGCAACGTATTTTTTTTTTCTTTATTATATTTTTATTTAACGACCGGATATTAAAATTATTGTAACTTTTATATAAAACGATAGATCATTGTTGCTCAAATAAAATAAGATTTTTCAACTTATTACTTATTGTAAATATGATAATAATTTATAATTTCACCACTTATCATAGATGCATATTCGAAACGTAGGTACCTTAAAAAATATCGAGTTCATATCGCAATTGTTATTTTCAATAATTGCATTTATTTTGTTTGGTGTTTTAGGAGTAAAAATATTAATCAATTTATAAACAAAATCTCGTAATATAATATGTATTTATAAATAAACACGTCTTGTATCTGCTAAATCATCCAATTTGATCAAATAATGACAATAACCGTGTTGGTCGGTTGATTATAATTTCAATTAAATTATATTGTTATTCCTTTTTAAGCAGCACTTATTTATTTTCTGATTAATAATATTATTGAAATCAGCAACAAAGACTATAAACATACGTTGGAAGAAAAAGCACAAAATGTCGAATATGTTCTCGCTGATGAGGTGAAAAGTTGTGTGTGCTACACGAGAGCAAAGTTTTTTGCATCTCGTGTTGTTGAGTCCCTCGCTACACTCAGGATTCTAACATAGAATCACTCGCTACGCTCGTGATTCAAACGTAGAATCCTTCGCTTACTCGGGACTCAAAATCAGCACTCGTAACAAAAAACAACTTTGCTCTCTTGTTGCACAAATAACTATTGATAGTTGTGATTTAGCACAGGGCATTGTCATTAATGTAGGCTCAGTTAACAAGAAAGGTGATTAACACTATACTGCTTAAGCTGAATGCGTCACCGATGAAACGTGGAGAGTTCGTTCGTTCACTCACAGGAAGATACAACGTACATTATCATAATTGTACGACATTAAAAAGGTAATTGTTAGCTTGAGAAATCAAATATTTTCGTACTTAAGTGAAAAGTTTTTTTAGTCTCTATTTTATCCATGATTACTTTTATTACATGTTATAATCTATTCTTAGCATTTTTCCATAAAAAAGGGCCAAAACACATACGTAACAAAGGAAAAGTTCACTTCCGACAAAACGAAAGTAAAAACAATACATTTCTAATGGAGGCCGACGCCACTCTGTATTCATAAATATTATTACAATATGTTTGCATTACATTTGTCGATACATTTACTTGTACAAGATTATTGCGTGTCTCGTCAAAAATGAAGGATCGGCAATGGCATGGTTCACCATGGAGTAACTTAACTTTCTTTTGTGTTCTATGAAATACACGTTCTTATGTACCTAACATGTATGTAGAATAAAATTATCTTTCGTAACCGTATTATACAAGTAAAAACAACATTATTCAATTGGATGGTGTATGAATACCCATTAAAGGGAACAATCAAAACACGGTAAGTATACGGAGTATACCAACAACTAGCTGCGCCGTACGGTGTTACCCGCTCATTCTACGGTAACACTATATTTTTCGGGATAAAAACTCATAAAGTGTTGCTATCATATGATATCAAAACTTCAAAAGACCTCTATGGACAAAAATATTTGCCTCAGGTGACTTACATACCGTAACATCGGGGTACTTTGACACTACAAGGTTACTTTGTCCACCCATGAAAACCATATATTTTTTTTTTTTAAACGACACTTAACGCTTATACAGAGACAGTTGAATCACGTGATGTTGTTTTAAAGAATTAATTGAATCACGTGATGTTGTTTTAAAGAATTAATTAATTTAATACTATGGTGTTTTTTTAGTGGATAAAGTAACCTTGTAGGGTCAAAGTACCCCGATGTTACGGTAATTATTTATTAGAAGATTCTAATACATCTCTTCTATACCTACTTATTATACATATTGTAATTTATTTTGTCAATCAATATAATGGAATAGAAGATATGTACTTTTCCGGAAGTACAAGAAAGTAAAAAAAACTGTGATTAAAATCTATCCACGTTGGACAGTGCTTAATGTTATGTTATAATTATCTTTGTATTTATTTAGACATTTATTCAAAAGGGACTTACAATATATTACGTACCACACATTAATAAAAAAAAGCTTACATACTTGAAGTTATAAATCGAATATTTAAATAACTAAAATAAATTAAAAAAGGTGTGAAAAACTGTGCCCCCAAGCGGCATAGTTCCGAAGATGCTGGCAGCATTATCTTTTTAGAGTTTTTAGTGTCCGCAAGTGCACAGTTAGCACGCTTTACGCTCTGCCCACTCGCGCGCGATATATTGCATCGCATCGAAATATGGGAATACACTTTATTTTTCGCGCAAATTGCTTTTTCAACCATTAAACCGTAACTGAGTGCAGACGCCTACAGTATACGTACGTGGCTATGAATTATGATGTGATGCTTATAATGGGTGCACGTCTAACCTATGGTGTTCTGCCTGTAGCATTATTCTTCGACGAATGTTTCATTTGGCGAATTTTCACTTCACAGAATTTATTTAGCGACACAGAACATTTCCTTTCCATTCAATTCATATAATTTCGTAAAGATCGGTAAAGTTTTGGAGGAGGAGACAGACGAGAATGAAACCTCCATTTGTATGGAAAAAATTGCATTGGTATTTCCTCTTAATTAAAACTAAAAGTTGTCCGCAGCATCAATTTGGCATCAATATGAGAACAATTTGATCAATATGAGAGCTCGCCTCTATTGATAACGGCATAGAGGCGTGTGCAGAAATTTTTGATCACACGTTTGCTCATTTTAAGAACTCAACTGTACAGTCCCCATATTTCAGTCAAATTTTTAAATAAAACAATTTCCTGCGTGAATGTTGTCAATTTCGAGTAATTTCTGAAGCAAAAATTATCAATGAAATGATCAAATTGTAGGTTTCAAATATCACTACGTAATAACTATAAAACAAAGTCGCTTCATGATGTCTGCCTGTCCCTATGTATGCATAGATCTTTAAAACTACGCAACGGATTTTGATGCGGTGTTTTTAATAGATAGAGTGATTCAAGAGAAAGGTTTGTATAATTATTAAATTCATAATTTAAGCCGAAACCGGGGCGGGTCACTAGTATACCAATAAATTGCAATAGCCCTGTTCTAATAGGTAACATTGATGATATGTTAAGAAACATGTTTGATCATAGAGAAAAATGTCTAAAATAATAAGCATTTTTGAACGGATAAGGAGCCCTAAGATTTCTCTAAGATTCTAGATAATACGTTAATAGCAGTCATTATGTCATACTTGTTACATCCCTAATTTACCTTCTGCGTAGCTGGAAGTCTCCATATTCCTAAGTTTATTATACAAACAATATTTGCGTCCGTACAATTCTTTATTTCTTCATAAAGTAAAACTAACATGACAAGCAACATCAAATATCATCAAAGACAAAGTAGTCGACAGCATAAAACCTCATCATCCCCCCGCAATTCTAATTCACCCCGGAATAAGAATTGTCACAATCATAAAGTTAGAAACAAACTAATAACTATATCTATAACTAAAGTTAAACATTGAAAAATAAATAATTGATAAAACAAACAAGGCAAAATACTAACTGCTCAGTATAAGAAGTGATAGTGGTCTTCACTCTAACTCCTTCCCCCCTCAATGTTAAACTTTATTTGTTATAAATGACAATAAAATGTAGATCAACAATAAACCTCATAATAATTATGATAACACTTTCGGCATACAAATAAACTATTCAATTAAAACCTAGTTTCTCTACAAAATAGTTATGTTTCTGTTTTCCTAAAGCTTTTGTTAAAATGTCTGCAACATTTTCATTCGTGTTCACATACTTTACAATTACTAATCGTTTGCTAATCAAATCTTTAATAAAATGATATTTAATATCAATATGCTTTGACCTCTTACTGTTTTCATTTGACTCCATCAGTTTGATAGCGCTTTGATTATCTACAAGTAACGTTGAGTTTGAAAGACAGTTAAAATCTTGTAACAATCCCTTTAAACTAACTAACTCTGCACACGCTAGAGCCGCAGCTATATATTCAGCTTCGGCTGTTGATAAGGCGACAACGTTTTGTTTTTTTACAGAACCAGGCTAACAAATTATTGCCATAGAAGACTACAGAACCACTCATACTTTTTCTGTCTGTTTTGTCGCCTGCCCAGTCAGCATCGGTATAGGCAATCAAGGGACAACTACTATCCTGTTTGTATACCAAACATTTTGATTTGGTGTGTTTTAGATATCGCAAAACACGTTTCGCTGCTTGCCACAGTGACATAGTTGGCGTATCCAAAAATCTACTCAAAAAGGATACTGCGAAGCAAATATCTGGCCTACTTGAAGTAGCTAAGTATAAAAGGCAACCTATGAGCTCACGATATGGTATATCCAAGGTGATACTTTCATTGGCATCAGTAGTGAAATTTACCTCCATTGGTGTCTCCGCCCCTTTACAATCTGTCACAGGCCAATATATCGCTAAGGCCCTTCTCCTCCAACAACAACTCCAATCGAAATTTCCAATTACTAAAATTATTTCCATCTTCTAGACGGTATATAATGTTCTGTATTTTTGCTTGAGCCATATTTAATTTTGAAGCCTTCTGCTCCAACGATAAACCGTCGTTTTAATAAAATTTTACGTAAAACATGAAGTTTTCAAAAAAATATACTATCGAAAATTTTCTCAATTTCTATCCAAATCACTGAAAATTAGGAATATGGGGGAACCCATAACCTGTTACATCCCTAATTTACCTTCTGCGTAGCTGGAAGTCTCCATATTCCTAAGTTTATTATACAAACAATATTTGCGTCCGTACAATTCTTTATTTCTTCATAAAGTAAAACTAACATGACAAGCAACATCAAATATCATCAAAGACAAAGTAGTCGACAGCATAAAACCTCATCAATACTCAGTACTTTCAATGACGATACCATGTTTGACCCCTGTGTCACTTCACCTTGAGCGGTACCAGGGTCAAATATGAGATAAATTAAACATTGGAAATCACTTCAAATCCTCCTTTAATACGTAACTTTGCTATCTATCAACTAACTTGACGCGAAGTCAGGAACATGAAAGATTTTGATTGAATGCACTAAGTGTAGGATTTAACCTTTTATTTTACCTTTCTCTAACACTATATTTTATATAAACTTGATTAATAAATCTAACTTAAATTTCAATACTGTGGTACCATGGATTTTTTGTCTGTGGCGCTGACTAACTTAAATTTCAATACTGTGGTACCATTTTGGATTTTTTGTCTGTGGCGCTGAGGGCACGATGTCAGTAAAACCGTTTTTTTTGCTCTCCACAGCATCGCTATGTTAAAAGAAAATAAAAGAACCGACTTCATAACTTGAAAAGCCATAAATAACCCGATGTACAGATTACATTTGAATCACCTTTTAAAATCGGTGCCAAACCATTCCAAGGAAATATCGGTGAACACAAATTAAAAATAGAACCTCCTCTTTTGGAAGTCAGTTAATGATCATGGCTTGGAGTTAAAAACGCAGCTCAGAGTTCGCATAATTGCTACATAATAAGCATTATGATTATGAGTAATGGGTTTATTCTTGACCTGCATTACAGATTTCCACCGGCTTAAGTAATTAATACTCGATTACTTGGGATTTCTTGTAAAATACGCTATTATATAAAACACTAATTTTGAGATGACAAGTTATTTCGATTATTTCAGGTGATTTGAAATTACGCGACTCAAATTACGCTCGCCTGGCTTCACCCATACCGAAAAGTTTAGTTTTATCTTTTCTTATGACATTTGTCTGTCATATCACCTGCACTGTTACTTTACTGATGTGCTCTATTTAATGATATTTTGATGCTGTTCCAATGAAGCAATCGAAACATCACAAGTCCACGATACATCGCTCAAATCTGTACTGTACTGCATCGAATTAGGCCGCAAGTATAACCAATCCATGGAAGGGAATAAGAAGAAAGAGCAAATAACAGTAAAATTTAAGCGTGAGGTTCCTTAGAGGGATATCTTCTACTTTAAGCATGTGTTTCGTGACCATGTTTGTTATTTCTTTATTTGCAATAAAAAATACAGAAAACCTGCCATTTTGAGCACAGAGCCTTGCCTCAAATTACGTTTCAATACAATACAAATACTTTTTATTGCACACCTCTAAGGCTGTAAACTGGAACGAACAAAACATGAGAGATACATTAAAAACAAACAGACGTTACTAAAAATCTTCATGGTGTTAGAAAGAGATTGCAGAACTATTTAATAATTCATCCATATTGTTTTCTAATCTAGTGTTTATTTTTTAGGGCTATATGTAAGAATACTAAGCACATGTGGGAACTAGGTTGCTACTTGCGCTGCGTAATGTGTGTGATTAATATGTAATCGCGGATGATCTTTGCTTACTCGCGCCAATACAGTCAGGAGCATTAGCAAAACCACTTTGCCTACACATACGCTTGGGTGGGCGGTTGGCTTCGCTCTCCACCGTTGTTTGGACAAAATCGATGCGCGTTTGTAGCCAGTCGTAGCGACGCACATATCGGTTGATCGTGTCCCGGGCTTACGACCGATAGCGTCACATAGTCACATTAATAATAATAATAATAATAATAAATCTTTATATGCAACTTCAGATATACAATTATTATGTACCCTGGCTTTCAAAGTAGGTTTCCCTGTGTCTTTAGATTAGACTCAAACTACTAATAAAATACAGGGTCTCGATTCGACTATACATTTGAGAGACGATAGCAATGTGATAACCATATTATTCGTTAGTATTGGGATTCCAGTGTCGTTCTAACATTCTATATAGATACATTTCTATGAATATTCCAATGCTTTTTGGATATATTTTGCAACTTGCACAGGCAGGTACACAAGTGGCAGGCAGGTATATAAGAGCCTATAAACGTTGCTGACCGTATCCGGTATCTCAGTATTAGGCATCGTTATCTAATCTTCACAAATACAAAGCTGAAGCTTTACTCACCTAGTTAGACTCGTCGGCTTACATCCTTACATCGCAAAAAGGGGCGCCGAGCGCGAACGTCACTTCTAAAACGTTATGCTATAAGTATGTATATAAAACTTAGAAGCGTACTTTGGAGTCACGTTAACTGATACAAAATGCAGGGAGTTTACGGCAAAATTATTTTATTATAGTCATATAGTATTTACCTGGTGCAGCGTGGGATCTCAGTATGCCTTATAGCATTAAGTCCGCCATTTGTACTTTTACTTTCGTATTATGTGCAATAAAGTTTAAATAAATAAGGTGGATGACGAGTGGGAATCGCAGGATGCAGTGGAATGAGGGCATCGCACAACCGATCGTTGTGGCAAACTTTGGAGGAGGACTTGCTTCATATCGTATGGCTGATTCGGGAGACGACGAAAATAGGTAGAACCAAATACATATTAAGATATCTATGTAACGGGTTTACTCACGTCGTAAAAGTCGAATAACGCTCGACATATTTCGAATTTGTTCGCGATTCGTCATCAGGAGAACCCATCAGTCATCACTTCAATTTAAATTCATGTTCTCTATCTAGCCACTGGAGGGGGGCAGAGTAGAGCAGAGTTGTGTATATTTTCTCCGCTTCACCAGTGGACAGGCAGCCTTACTGTTTAAGCCTTAGTTTTTGTTTAAATGTTTTATTTTATTTATAAAAATATCAGTACATATCACTTACTTACAGACAAATCCAACACGTGATACATACATAATGTTGTAACGTGAAAGTAAAATTCCAACGCTTTTGGCAATCATGTTCATATGACACCATGACTATGTTTGTCATTGCGTCACCGAAGAAAATCTACGTGGGAAAACCTTATATAACAATATAGTTAAACGATAATAAAATACGAATGACCATACAAATTTTTGATTGTAGATCGAGCATTAATTGCCAACGAATGGTGCGGATCGGCGCGCACGCATCCGAATGGAACGTGCATCTATTATCTACCTTTTTCCCTTTGGAATATAATGCGTTTTCAAATGAAACAAAATACGTTTTTCAATAAAAATGTTGCATATGTTTAAAAGTTGTGACGAGAATCTGAACTGTGTTGTTAAGTTGTTAAAGTGTAGTTCGGAATTGGCATTTTTTTGTTTATTTTGAGTTCACTCTAGGTCAATGGCGGAAACTAAGGAAGTAATGTATGGGGATGTGTGGAAGTTAGATGAGTGTATTGTGTAGGAATATACAGGGTGAGAGTGAGGCTTCAAATATAGGTATACCAATAAAGTAGGGTATCGTAACTTAACTCTGAAAAATTGTTTCCCATCTGTATCTTTTAATTTTCAGTTGTCCGAAAGTATTTTTTTCTTGAAACACGTAATATTTTCAGGAATTTATAAACATCGTTTTAAAGAACCTATCGTGTTAGGTTAGGTTAGTTATATAATTATTCTGAATAATTAACAGTTCTGGAAAAAATGTCTTTCGGACAAACGAAAATTTGGCGAAACGTTACAGACGGGAAACAAAAATTAGTATTTCAGATAGGAAAATCTGTCATTAGTTCTAATTCGAATAGCTACTTATTCGAGAAAATATTAATCGCACACAGAGTCTAACTATCTGTGATCCATTTCCCGAAGCTACAAATTACAAGCCGAAGCCCCTTTTAATTTTTTTTACATTAGAATGAGACCAGAGAGGGGCATTGCTACAGAGAAAAAAACTTGAATAAGTAACCCGGTTATAATATTTGTACAACCACTAAATAGTTTTTGTTCAAATTCCATCCCGATCGTGGTAAAAAAAAATCCTGTTAATACAAACGTTAAAGAGTAAATTCGTACATATTTACGGACGTTATTTCTTTAATTTTTATTTACCAAACATTCAAAATTTAGTACTTACTAAAAATATGATGATAATTATGTGCAAAAATAATACGTATCTAGAGGCATAAGGCATAGGTATTTTTTCTTTTTGGTCGTTTTTCTGTCAGGTTTTTATCACTCTGTATACATAGGTAAGCTAAGCACTAAAAAAACCGGCCAAGTGCGAGTCGGACTCGCGCACCGAGGGTTCCGTACAAACACTTTCCATCCCTAAGTGGTTAAGTTAAGTTTGCACCTGGTATGTATAGCGCCCCATATAAATTAGGTGCAAAGTTAGGTATTAAAAAAAAATTTATGGTTTTCGTAATTATTCCTTTATCTATGCTATAAGACGTTGCTTCGTACCAAATTTCAAGATTCTGAGTTCACGGGAAGCACCCTGTAGGTTTTGATTCCCTTGCAAGTGTCGAAAATTTGCGGCATAAACGGCTGTATCTTTTGATTGCGTTGGCTTAGAAGTTTGATTTTTTCACAGCTTCAAGGGAAAGTAGACCTGAGTAATTGATATAAATTTCAGCTTCATACCTCCACGCGTTCCTGAGAAAAAGGGTCTTGACAGACGGACAGACGGACAACAAAGTGATCCTATAAGGGTTCCGTTTTTTCCTTTTGAGGTACGGAACCCTAAAAATTATGATATATGCGCAAAGCTGCTATGGTTTACGCATGCGCCGAAGCGCAAGAAAGCAACTTTTTGTGGTGATTATTGAGTAACGTGGTTGATGACCCCAAGTTAATTTAACCAACTGAAATACAACTTTACAAGTAACGGAATTACAGCCAAAAATATGATAAAACTAAACTGAGATTAAAAAAAAAGTGTAGGTACATAGGTACATGATGAAAGTACACTTTGTAACATATAAAAGTGTACATGATTGTACAATCGATTCTGTCATAATAGTTACGATACTAAAAAGTTTGGTGAGGAAAAGTATACTTTCGTGTTAAATTAACGAAAAGATATTTTTGTTATAAGTACAAGTATAAAACAATCATACATATGATTGTTTTAATTAGGTAATGTAGAACACTTAAGCGTCCAAAAGTTGCGTATCTACTTACCCACCAAATTTTATTGAAATCTGAGAAAAAAAAAAAAACATTTTTTCATTCTTCTTGTTATTACAACCAGATATGTACCTAAAAGTTTTCTTGAACCAATTAAGTAAGTAATAACTATTAGCAAATTAAATTTACCCATTAACAAATTGTCGTGTCACATATGTATACCTACAACGTATCCTACAACGTATAGCAGTTTGATTTAATACGCAAATAGTAGATGAAGTTGTAGGTAAGAGTCGTTTATTTAATAACTCTTTCCGTTGTATTCGCATTAAAAACAATATTGACGTCATGTGGCAAAAACTAGACAGTGAAATAACTAATTATACAACGATCGACGAGGAAAAAATAAGGTTGAACGTACGTTGCACAATGTATTTGAAAATGTTGACGCTATGTTGACGAAGCCATAATCAATCTAAAAATCACATAACGATTTATAAATAAATCTTACACAGTTCAACCTAGTCCCAAACTAAGCAATGCTTGTACTATGGGTGCTGTTCGACTCCATGACTCAGGAACAAATATTCGTGTTCATCACACAAATATTTGCCCTTGCCGGGATTCGAACCCAGGACCGCCGGCTCAGCAGGCAGCTGAACTACAAACTGCGCCCACCGCGTCCACAAATAAGAACAGATAAGGAAGCAAATTCACCATAAGGGTGCTCCGTCGTCGTCAATATTATGCCTTACTATTCCTTTTTTAATTTCTTCTTATTTTTTTTTATATTATGACAAATGTGTTGATTATTTCAACCAACTTTTTAAAGTGAATAATACTTTTCTTTGAGTTCTACAAAGTTACATACTCGTTACTTATGCTTTCATTGCGTTGTCGAAAATGAGTGGAACTAGGTAACCAGTTTTTTCCGTGAATTTTATAAATTTCGAGTACTTAGTTTTTTAAACAATAAATATCAATGAAAAATTCAATAATATGTTAAGAAGCATGTTTGATCATAGGTCATAGATCATAAAATATTCAGCATTTTTTAACGGATAAGGAGCCGTAGGTACGTAATGCACCATTTATTGTATGGTATTTATTGTTACATTACAAGTGAAGGCTCGCGGTGAAATAGCACCCTTCATTTTTTTTATTAGACTTGACTGAAATTTTTCGAGAAAAATAACAAGTTTTACAAACTAACAAGACTAGCTACTGAAAATTAACCCTAGCGTTAGCAACAACGTCAACGATTAACTCACTTTTAAACTCAAATTAGTCTTACCTCTCATATTAACCGTCTGCCATATTAAACTTATATTCAATTCAAATCAGCTTGCACGATCGAGTCGAAGTAGTCCAAGACATCTAATATTTGCGCGGCGTCGAAACTTACCCGAGCCCCTACGGGAGTCGCAGAGCAAAGTTGGCGTCAAACTATTGCTATATTAAAACGTCAGGCGCTTGAAATGTGTGGTAAGTTAACCGGTACAGTTATATTTCTGTGGCCCCAGTGGAGTATAAGGTAAATATTAACGAGAAAGAAAAGGTTATAACTCTATTGTGAGATTCAAGCTTACTCTTAGGTTTAATATTATGACTTATACCCCTTTAGACTCGGGAAAGGGACACACCGATTTATTTAAATCATTGTCGGTGAAGTATTTATATTGAACTAAATATTTAATGTTAATAAGGGTGGGGTTCAAACCCGCGTTATCAACGGCTTTCCGGGCCAACACGGGTCTTACCTATTAGACCTCAGAAACCACGCTCGAGCCAATGAATCCATGTTGATGTTAAGAAACCGTTTGATAACGTTACTCGTTTTCAAAAAGTCATCATCATCATCATCATTTCAGCCACAGGACGTCCACTGCTGAACATAGGCCTCCCCCAGTGACTTCCAGATCGGCCGGTTGGAAGCGACCTGCATCCAGCGGCTTCCTGCAACCTTTACCAGGTCGTCTGTCCACCTTGTGGGTGGACGTCCTACGTTTCAAAAAGTGCCAAAACTAAAATAATAGTGCCTAAATAAATTAAATATCAATAACACAAACAAGCATAATTTGTCATACTAAAATCATGCACTATGAGTTATTAAAATAAAAAGGTACAATTACACTATCTAATCTACCACAAATTATACAGTTTTCTCGTGCATGTGTTGTAGTAGGGGAGCCCAAGGGGGATTTCAGGATTTACTAAAGCGCGGCAGATTAATATATCAAGTACAACCAGTCAACCACCCGCATCATGGAAACAGTAGTTTTTAAGATTATGTAGGACATGGACATGGATGCTATCAATATCTGACGCGCTCGAGTATGTCCATGCAACAGTTTTTTTTTACATTTTTGAAACTCTATAGCCGCTCTCGCCACCGATGAAAAGGTATATATTACATGTCATTTTTTTCTTTTTATCATCTAAGCTTCGCAACCCAATAGGTCTCTATGACGCTCGAGTGAATCCCGATTTAGCATCTTGGGCTACCCTACTATTGGTATTACAAAAAATATACATACATGATAGCTTTTTTAACCAGTGCTATTACAAACCACACGATCAAGGCTGCATTCTATTTACTTAACTTTTATTCCAAGAATAACGCTGTTGGGAACCTCTTTCTTTTTCTGTATATCTCTCATGTTTACAAATGGAAAAAAAAAATTGTATCAGAAAGGTAACCTAGCTTACTCTCAGACAGTAATGTCAAACTAGTGTGACAGTGCAACTACCAACATAGCATGCTAGTATCGGAGCATGCTCTAGGCATGCTGTTCCAGCTTACGTGACAGCGCGTCCCGAAGCGCAGTAGCGAGCGAAGACAGCGTGGTGCTCAGCTCAGGATGATGACGCTCGAACATGCTTATATCTACACATGAACATTATATCATGAGGTGAGGAGGTGAGGTGAAAGGTGAAAGGTAATCACTCCTGGCGTGGAGTCATTCCTGTAAGCGGATTTGTACTCCCGCACAAAGTCCGACTCACTGGTTGTGAGTTCTGATACAGATCTAGTCATTCTTAGAAAAGGGGTAACTTATGGTTCATGATTAAGCATATAATTTACGATATGGCTGCTAAGCTGGAAGCAGAAATATCTAGATACTGCTTACTAGGACAATAAAAAAAAAATTTTTAACAAAAAAAGAACCGACTTCAGTTCAGTAAAACTAAAAAGCCAACAATAACCCGTTCAAGTACAGATTACATTTGACTCACCCTTCGAAGTCGATCCCAAACCACTCAGTTCTTATATTTATATATTATAGTTTACGCGAGGTTTGGCACCGACTTCGAAGGGTGAGTCAAATGTAATCTGTACTTGAACGGGTTATTGTTGGCTTTTTAGTTTTACTGAACTGAAGTTGGTTCTTTTTTTGTTAAATTTTTTTTTTTTTGCTTTTTAGTGATTCGTATACTTTCCTTACACCAAATCCTATTTACTGAATGTAAATTCTTGACTTTATCAATAAATTACCGAAAGCGCCGTACATGTCCCTATAACATTTGAAGAGTTCCCTCGATTTCTCCAAGATTCCATCATCAGATCCCGACTTAGTGCCAACGGGACCAACTCGGAGTTATACCCTTTCGATTAAAAAAAAAAATTGAAAATCGGTTCACGATTCTCGGAGATATCGAGTAACATACATAGAAAAAATAAAATAAAAAATTAGTTCGAATTGAGAACCTCCTCCTTTATTGAAGTCGGTTAAAAACGAAGCAAAACTTGTTATTGTGACCAAAAAGTCAGATCAATCAGAGATGATTCGCCTTAATTTTTTGAGAGATATAACACAGCAATATAAAAATGTTGACCCTTGACATCATTTTTTAACCCTGCGTTTAAGGCGATAAATGATGCGAAAGTAGTGCTACTACCGATTTGTTCTTTATCTTATACATTCAGATCAGTAAATGTAAAAGGCACTAGAAAAACACCTTTAATTATTCATTAAATTACTGCATACAATATATCTAAAAAAAAAAAAAACACTGCACGGGTTGATTATGGGATTCAAAGAAATGTAATAAATAATTCTCAATGATGTTGGACGGTATTTGACTCTGAGTATTAAGGTATTTAATGACAGCTCAAATCAGCTACTCTTTATGAAATGTCAAAAACGATCTGTCACTTTGAAGTTTCTATGCAGATACTGGCTTGTGACTCCATAAAAATCAGTAGTCAAAACACGTCTTTATTTTTAGTTTTGTCCAATTGAAAATGGAATAATGACCAAAAGTTAGTGCTAGGTTATTTGGTTCCGTTGTATCTTTATTGAGTGTTTTAGTGGTTTAAATGATACAATTTATTTTCACTACTGTCAAATACCGTAATACTATCTGGATGGCATTCCCTCCGTTTGCGTAAAACTGTAGGTAATAATTACTTTTACCTTCAAGAATCATTGCTCTATCCATGATGAAATCCTTCTAAGTATAGTTCTCAGTAAAGTGATCGGTCGACGACCGAACATTGCACGGCAGGATTATGACAGAAACATTCTAAATTACGCGTTAAACTTGTACAAGACTAGTTAGTTGTAGTAAGCTGAAATTTGCATTATGTTTAGGTCAGTTTGAGCAAGAATTGTATATTTACTTAACTAATAAATTCATACACGGGGTTTTCGGTATGTACATATAATAATACTAACTTGTTAACGGCTTATTTCTAAGTATAGTTGTCGTTTTATTGTATAAGTGAAATAATATTTTTCGTATTTTACACACCGGTTTGATTTTCTTTTGTTAATTTAAAGTTTAGAACACATGTATGTATACCTACTTATATATAATACGAGTAAGTATGTAGTATTTGGAGAGGTTTTGTCTTTAAAATTTCCTTCCTTCTGTCGCTCTCTTCCTATTATACACAGTACACACATAATACTGATAAACTCGCTACAAACTATCGGAAAAATACAGGTTAGGTTGCCATATTTGTAGTGCCACGGAAATGCAGCTAGGTAGGTATCAAGCTGCATCAACATTTAACAACTTTCATGGTCCGCAGTAACCCCCGTTTTTTCATACTTCAAAGCAAAGCACTGTACTTATAACCCCAGCTGATATTGACCGATAAGACCAGACAACAACGTTCTTTTGTTCAAGTCGTTCGGCCTCTTTTTTTAGGGAACAAACGAGCAAACGGATTGCCTGATGGACAGTGATTACCGTCGCCAATAGACACCTGCAACACCAGAGGAGTCACAAGTGCGTTGTCGGCCTTTCAGGTACGTACGCTCTTTTCTTGAAAGTTTAAAGGTCATATCGGTCCGGTCCTCTGAATCTCAAACTTCGTATGATAACAATAAGCAGTCAGGTACTCACATGCAGGATGGTCATAGAGCGGTGTGACACTAGCGGCCTCTATCGGCTCCCCGGCCAGGCGCGACGAGAGGGCTTCGAGGAACTCCCTCACGCTCCGGAGCTCTCGGCCGGCCTCGCCTGGCCCCAGGCTCTCGGGGCCTTCGCATTCTTCCTCTGAAAAAAGTAAAATTACAATGAGTCGCTAAGCTAGGATAAAAAAGGCCTACAGGTGCCAGGGAATTAATTATACGCGGCTTTGGCTTCAATATCCGCAATGTAGTAAATACTGAAACGTGAATACAGTCAAGTACTAACACAAAAATTGAGTACGTGTATGACAGGACAGATATTATTTTATTTAGAATCCAAGGGAATAACTACGCGGATGGTTAAATGATGGAAGTACCTCCAACATGAGTTCTTAAGCTATGTTTTGCTGTCTCAGTACAAGATTTTGTATGTCTGTTTGAAACTCTATGCCGGCTCATGTGCTCCTTCTTATTTCTTCTTCTTATATTCTGGCCGAAGGGTGTTGTGTTTCGGCAGTTCCAGGGCAATCTGCCGAATCCTGCGCCAGATCAGACGACGCAACGGAGCCACGCTGTTACGTCGCCTAAATCAAACTAGATTTATGTTTTTATTTTATTTTATGTACAGTCGAGTTCATTTACATCTACACAATTACGAGAAAAAAAAAATCTGAACACGACCCTATTGTCAGGAGCATAAAGTCGTGTTCAGATATTTTTGTTCTCGTAAGTGTGTAGATGTAAATGAACTCGACTGTACCTATAATTTTGTAGTTCACAGTGCCTTAGTTTAATCACTGTAATGCTGTGTAACTAATTGAATTAAATAAATAAATAACATGGGACCGTTCAAACGAAGCGTAAAGAAGCATCTCTCGGGCCAGCATGGCAGTGTGAACTGACATGGCCCCGTTGGTTTCTTGTCAGTTGCCATTGCGATTCCCCATTTTGCTTACCATCAGGCAAAGTGGAGCCACTATGTTGATCCGCCATAAAAAAAAGAACCAAAATTATATCAGCGAGCCCTTCATACAAGTTTGTTTCATACCGTCAGTTTTTTTGTGCCCTGAAAGGATTATAATTAGTGAAACAGTTTGATGGCAAAAAAATGACAGAATTTAGGCTTTAACAGTTTTTTTTAAGTATTTGCAATTTTGCACTTATATTACTTACTGATCACTTACCGATTTGCTCCAGTTTGTCTGTGCTGATGGACCAGGGCATGAGGCTAGCAGCTCGCTGGACTTGCCGCAGGAACCAGGCTCCGGACTCGAATTTCACCGGCCTGGAATCATAGGAGACTCATTATCACTATTGCTATTGAATTCTGTAGCCTATTCGTTTGTTTACAACAAGTCTGCCCAATTGTTTACCACTCCTCCCCCTAGTAGCCAAAAGTGCTCGAAAAAGGTCTCGTTTACATCAATGATCTTTAAAGGCTGAATGTCCACTGAAGCGTGCGGAGAAAATGAACCTTTGTGTAGCCCTAAAGAAGTGCATTTAAATCTGTGATTGGTCCATTTTATTTTATTATTATTATTATTTATATATTTATTCAAATGAATTTTGTCAAGAACATGTCAGGTAAGGTACATCGTCCCACAAAACTGTTTTCACAGTTTGACTGTGGGATCCTTTCTATACAATAGTAATACTCAAGTAATAAAATCTAAATCTTAATTAATGATAATATGTATAGGTAGGTAAGAGGCAAATATCTATAAGTACAATTTTTAGCTCAAACTTTGACTTAATTAAGTTAAATACTGTCTAGGTAGTATTTTAGTACAGCTTTTTTAAATTTATTTTTATTTGTCTCTGTCCTAATAGCCGCAGGTAAGGCGTTAAGTAAATATGGTAAGCGCTTTTCGATGAGCCTGTCCCCATAGTAATTGCTTACTCTGGGTACAGCATACTTGCCTGCAGCTACGGACTTGGTGCCATGGTTATGGCTCATTTTAGATAGGTTACTCTCTTGATTACCGTGTTGATTGACTGATAATAAGTATTTGTGTTTAAGGCTTGCCGGAAGAATTTTACATACTTTAAATAACTCGTAATAATCATTTCTATATTTATTTTTAGTTTTATTGTTTACTAATAGCTTCAGGAATCTAATTTGTAATTTTTAAATTTTTTCGAAATTCGTTTTAAAAGTGAGGCCATAGCTATCCAGAGAGTAACCTATAATGGATTCTACTAGTGACACATAAATACATTTTAGGGTGCTTGTTGGGAATCTATAGCTTAGATGATAAAACCTACCAAGTAGGACTCTTAATTTACTACAAATATAATCTATATGAGATGACCATGAGAAGTTTTCATCTATTTTCATGCCAAGGTAAGTGATGTATTTTACACAGGTTCGCTCCAGTGGACAGGCAGCCTAAGAACTGGTGTTGCACCGTCATCAAGTTCTTAATCTGTTTTTGTTGGTCTAATAAGAATGGCTTTTTTCGGGGGGGTTTCTCTTGGCAGCAGATACTTTTACTAATTTATCGTCATATCTTCCATGAACATCTTTAAACTCACACGGTTTTTAGATATTTCAGCGTTTGCTAACTTTACTCAAGAGGCAGGTTTTCTACGGTGTTCTACTTTTATAGACATAAATAGAGTTATCTACCTATGACGGGGACAGATGCAAGGCACGGGGCCGCCTTGCGTGTCGCCGCCGCATCGGGCGCAAATGTCCCGTGAGCTTGGAGGCAGACAGCGGCTGTTCTCGTTCCTGAAACAATATTTCAGTAAATTAGACTCGTAATGGTTCAACTAAACGCAATTTTTAGGGGTTCCAATCTCAACTGAACCGAAATTTGTACCTTGTTATAATTATAATAATGAATAATTGTCCTAAAAAATGGTTACCTATCTGAAACACAAATTTTTGTATTCCATCTGTAATGTTTGGCCAAATTTTCTTTTGTCCGAAAGTATTTTCTTCCTGAAAACCCGTAATATTTTCAGAATTCTATAAACATCGTTTTAAAGAACCCATTAGGTTAGGTTAGGTTTGTTTTATAATTATTCTGAAAAATTAACAGTATTGGAAAAAAATGGTTTTCGGACAAATGATGGCGAAACGTTACCTACAGATGGAAAACAAAAATGAGTGCTTCTGATAGACAACCAATTTTTAGGCCAATGTATTCATTATTATAACAAGTTACCGGATAATGTTTTAAAATTAGCCTTATTTAAAAAAAAAAAAACTCTTATGTCAAAGGCATATTAATACAATAGAGGACTATCTGACAGACAAAAATGCATGACCTGAACCAGTAAATCCCACTCGTGTTAGATGATGAGTGATGACATTTATATTCCGTACAGTAGGCGACTGTATGTTTTGCGCAGAAACGTTAATCGTGCGCGCGCAACCTTGCTCCTTGCGCCATCAGCCATGGCGAAAAGCCTTTCCTATCCTTTCACAGCGCCACAACACTCAGCGGGTCTACTGAGAAGTCTGAGAACCCAGAAACGCTCGTATCTATTGTCTCACGGTTCAACAACCATTACCTGCACCTCTAGCATAACTGTTATAAGCGACTATTTTTCGCGCGAGATAATTACCCGTCTCTTTCTGTGCAGTAATGTGAGAGAGTGACGGGTAGCGCTATCTCGCGCGACAAGAGTCGCGAAGTAGAGTTGTGCTAGACGGGCTGTACGTGCCTGAATTTTATTTGTCACAAATGTACCACTTGCCATAATTTTAAGAGGATATAATTATCACTGCTCCTTTTCCCATGCTAACAGTTTTCGTTAAGTTTGCACCTGGTAACTTGGGCGTTGCATACAACCCAGGTCCAAACTTAGCGTAGCCGTGTTATACAAATCGAGTCTTCGTTCTCTTATGTTTCCTTCTATTTAACTTATACACTTTACGAAATTTTAGGAACAAATAGGCAAGCAATGTTCTGTGTCGTATTTGCCATAAACTTTTTATTTCATCTAGTTTTCATATGTCAAGGCAAAACAAAGCCTCAATACGATTTAGTGAAATTTACAAGTTCACGTTTTAAAGGTTTTAAAAGACTAGACATATTCGCGCGCTCGTGTTTGTTGTTTATTAGGGGAACAAGTATAGATAGGGGATAAGGAATTATTTTAATGATACCTAAATAAAACATCATTATGTCTATTGCTTGATAAAAGTTTAACACGCTGTCATTTCTGCTATTTCCAAAGTGGGTCACTTGACTACTGTAAACGCAATAATTTTATGAGCGTTTCTTTAATAAGTGGCTCCGCTGATATACTCTGCGCTAATTGCACAGATCAGCTGCAAGTCTGCTTGCAGGTTGCACAATGCACTCGCTGGGTGACTGTCGGTTAAGAATTTAGACACCGGTGGCTTTACGCGGCCCACTTGACATTATTTTTATAACCGATTTCAAAAAAAGAAGCTTAAGCGGCCTTATTTCTATTAAAATATATTTTTTTTTCATATTATTTCAAATATATTGATAATTTCAACCAACTTTTTGAAGTTTATAATCCTTTCCCCGAGTTCTAGGTTGAAAAAACTAATCTTCCGCGTGAATTTTGTCAATTTCGAGTAGTTTTTGAAACAAATAATTTTTGTGATGAAAAGTTCAAACTGTAGGTGTCGAATATATACCAATAAATCCCAATAGCCCTGTTCTAGGTAGTAACATCAATAATATGTTAAGAAACATGTTTGGTCATAAAGAAAAATGTCTAAAAAATCAGCTTTTAAAAGGGATAGGGCCGCAGCGACTGTATTTCAAATAGAAGCGAAAATTTCAAAATTACCTGTTAGAGACCCTGACTGTTTTGTGTTCTTAGTGCTACGGCGTTTGACCTGCGATTTGTAGGGTCCGTACCCAAAGGGTAAAAACGGGACCCTAGTACTAAGACTCTACTGTCCGTCATTCTGTCTGTCTGTCACTTATAGGCTCATGAACCATGATAGCTAGACAGTTGATATTTTCACAAAATTAAATGATGTATTTTGGTTGCCGTTATAACAACAAATAATAAAAACAGAATAAAATAAAAATTGAATGCCTTAAACATGGCGTCTGTGTTCATGAACAGGCTAAACAGCTGAATTATGTATTTTTTTAGTGGTGTATTTTAATATTTCTTTGCGTATGCTTAAAAAAAAATTTTTTTTTTTTGCTTAGGAAAAGCACTATAATTTCCTTAGCTGTCAAAAGAGCTTGCCGGCTTCGTATCACTATCCGTATATCTATCTATACCTACTCACCCGGCAATCCCTGCTTTCCCGGCCTCTGCCGTAATACTATTAATCCGTCCGTGATGAGTGGACAAATATTTTTTACCAACAGATGGCCCTGTCCGGCTGGTGCCGCGGAGTCATACAAATCTTGCATCGCGCTACTGTTAACATGTTTTCGGAAATAATCAGCCCTCTACATAGAAAACTGATTTCTCAATCATTTTTTTAATTACTGTATATTATAGTATACCTAGACAAAAAATTATATATAAAATAAGCACAGGGATGTATGAAATATGGCATGTTTTGTTGTTAGTTGAGCGTTTCCCAAAAATTTTGCCCACAATTAAGACAGAAATTAAGGTTCAATATAATTTTCCTATTTTTGTTACCAATTTTTTTTGTTATTTCCAATACATTGATATCAGATTATATATAGGTAATTAAAAACGTATAAGCATAACAAACCTTAATTATCGAACAAAGCCATGACATTGATATAAAATTACTAAAATAATTGGGAACAAAATAGGAAAATTAGGCAAAATTTTTGAGAAATATCAGTTACGAACAACGTCGTATTGATTGTCCAATTAATGCAAATTTAAATTTATTGTTTAATTCTATTCAAGTGAATGTTACGAAAACGATTTGAATTTTGTTCAATGGGTTCACCACTAATTGACTTATTGAAATCGGCCAGTGATATTTGTAATAATTAATGAGTAAGCTTACAAATGGTCAAAGACAATGCGAAACGAGGACCTGTGGAGAATATGTCACCAGTCCCCCATAAAAGTGGACATCGCGATATGCAAATGGAGATGGATAGATCACACCATTCGTAGAGGAGAAACGAAGAATGGAAACCTTTTGAACTTTGGACTTCGCTCTGAATCTCGATATGTCAAAAATTCCTTTTTCAGTTCTGACATTGAGCTGGATATGGTTGCTGCAGTGCTTTAATGCATCAAGGAGTAGCTGAAGATAGAAAGGCGTGGCGCGAGCTGTTGAAGGCCCTCTGCACCTCCAGGGTGCCTTAGTACAACAACAAGCTTACAAATGCGAGTAATTGTCTGCGATCAAAATCTCTTAAACCCATACAAAATGAAATGAGTTAGCTTGGTTTATCAGAATTATTTCCAGCAAAGCAATTCTTTGTGCCATGACAATTAGGAATATCCAATGCAATCGGTTATTTAGGAAAGGCAATTTAACCGAAACCGCGTTTTTTTGGACAAATCGGTTAACCCATTGCATTCCCTAGGTACTTTGGCTATACTGCGAATCATCTTATTTTTAAATAGAGAAATTACGTCCTAGCTTCGACTCCTTCATTTGGACTTTGCCATGAAACAATCATCATTAAAATAAAAATAAAAAACTATTTTGGAAAACCATAGTGAAAAAATTGAAGATTAATACCCTATACTGTTGGGCGAACATAAGCGGAAGGAGCGGGTGGACGCGTCGGTTGACTTCGGTCTTAGCGGCGAGCGGCAGTGGTGCGCGGTATGTGTGTCTCACTCACTCGTATGGCCGCCGTTTGCCGCCGAAAGTCGTGGCACTTCCTATAGAGCCACAACCGCGCGGGGCGACTTATGGCTAGGGGCTGCAGAACCGGTATGGGAGCCCCGAGAATTCCTGGTACTGTTTATTTATTTATTTATTGATACAAAATCCACAGCACAATTTACAATATTTTTTTAAACAGATACATATGTGTTTAACATTGGCCAATTACGGATTTACATTATACAGACTTATCACTAGCAAATAAAAACTAACTTTGCGGTAGGAGACATTCGTTCGCTGTAAGAGACGCATTCAGACAGAGAGTGCTCAACTGACTAAGTAAATTTCTAAAGTGGAACATATTATAGTAAACTGCAAAATAAAAATAAAACTTTTAACAGTTATTGAGGAACCAATGGTAGGCTGAATAAATAAAGAGATTTGGAATGGCACTGTAATACAAAAATGACCCTGTAATGCAGGTCCTACTTGTGGTGTGCTTCACATATCGATATTATTTTGTTTTTTAGCTTGTCACTGATAGCGCGTACTTGTGGCCGGGTTAGTGCCTATTGCTTTAGACTAGGTATGTGCAATTCGCAAAACATGCAAGTATCTTTACAAGTCATTAACTGCAATGAATTAAAACAATTGCGAAACTTTTCGCGTGCCGTGCAGCTTTAAGGAACTGTTGCTCCATAGCGAGGTGAACTGGTCGGAACTCCGAAATATCGTACCAAATTGATACAGGTAAAATAAGTCACTCTATCTATTAAGATCACTCTCTGGGGCGATCACCATACTTTGTAGTTTTGAAAGCAGGAATAATTTTTGACAAATAATAGAGATAGATAGTTCAGACCACTAATGGCTGTATTCGACTAATCTTTTATTCTGAGAACTAGCTGCGCCACGCGGTGTTACCCGCTCATCCCACGGGAACACTGCACTTTTCGGGATAAAAAGTTATGTGTTAATCCAGGGTGTTAGCTACCTGCATACCAAAAATTTATCAAAATTGGTCCAGCTGTTTGAGCGTGAAGAAGTGACAAACATACACATAAACACACTCACTAACTTTCGCCTTTATAATTAGTGTGATAACCAGGCATCGAATATTCGGATCGATTTTTACCTAAAGTTAACAAAATCTTATTGCTATCTCACTCATACACCAACAAGCCGCCTATAACTACGACCGAATAACAAAACCGCCGCCAAAGTTTAGGTAAATATCGATCCGAATATCCGATGCCTGATGATAACACTTTACTCTCGGTAAAGGGTATCTAGGGCTCTCGCTGGTTAGGACGCGTGCCGACATAGAGCACCCTAGAGTGTTTTGTTTGAGACCAGTGTGTCTTAAGCTCGGGTATATTACGTAAGAGATCCGCTTTTTTACTTGCCAGCCTCTAGAGCCGAGAAGGTATAAGTGAAATACGTGACTAATTTAATGCTCCATAAAACCCTTTTCAAGATTCCCTAGTCATGCTAGCGCCCATCCCTTCCAAGTCCCTTGTAATTCCGTCAATACCTAATTCAGCTCGGAATAGGTTTAAAGACCCCGCCGGCCCTATAGACAGATTATTCTGTGCTCAAAAGGGTTACTCCAATTTTCCGGATTTCAACTTCGTGTCATGCCGTCCCGCTCATGCATGTATTGTTTGACAGCAGACAGAGTGGGATAGCACGGTATACTTTGAATATCGATTCGGAGTAGACCTTCAGGACACCCGTAAAACGCAATTGCCTTCGGATTCTATAGTAAATGCTCGTTTCCAATCTAAAAAGTGATTTTAAGAAATATTTCGGTATGAATAGTAATAGACGAAAATAAATCTATTAGATGGTTTACTTTACATAAATAATTGATTTTCTTTCTTCTATTTAAAAAAATTGGGCAAGTGCGAGTCCGACTCGCGCATGAAGGGTTCCGTACCATAATCTATAACAAGTTTGTTGTATGGGAGCCCCCCTTAAATATTTATTTTATTTTATTTTTAGTATGTGTTGTTATAGCGGCAATAGAAATACATCATCTGTGAAAATTTCAATTATCACCGCTCTTGAGATACAGCCTGGTGACAGACGGACGGATGGACGGACGGACAGCGAAGTCTCAGTAATAGGGTCCCGTTTTTACCCTTTGGGTACGGAACCCTAAAAAGGGCGATGAACGGCACTTAAAAAAAAAAAACTATTTATTGAGATTATGAACGTTGTTGTTTAATAAAAAAGATATTTATGTATAGGTTACATCTATTGAAATAATCTCATCATAAGTAGGAAAATAGAGTGAATTAACTAAATAGCTATTATCAAGCGCAGCCCGGTTGCAAAGCCTATTTTTATTTTTACGTACCTCAAAAGGATAAAACGGAACCCTTACAGGATTACTTTGTTGTCTGTCTGTCTGTCTGTCAAGACCCTTTTTATCCTTATGCCAAATGGGTTTAATGTGTAAAGATATATGATAGATGCCAGGAGAGCATTCATTACTTTATTTAAAACATCTACCTGCTTATATAAGGCCTCCGGAGTCTAGCTTATTAACATAGAGCTATCCTGGTTTAATAAAACAACTGAATATCCACAGTACAAATATATTTTCCTCATACATCACATTTTCCTACAAATTGGAATAAACAGGCTGGATAAACAAGATATCTTATCGGAAATTATCTTTCTTCATTCATACACTTATGAATGTAAACCCTTTGCATATTAATTTAAGCTTCCTTTGCAATGACAGAAATAACTTAGATAAGACAATGCAAAATTATGCTGTATGAATGGTTGTTTATTATGATAATCAGTTGGCTCCTTATGTGAATAATTACATAATTACATAATTCATACATGACCCGGGGTGAATGTCGTACGATTAGTATGTAAACTCTGTTGACGTACAGAAGCGTATGTTTACAAACAATGTTGTCTAATGATAATAAGTATGTAATAGTACTGATAAAGGCATGTGTTTAAATCGATATCTGTATATCGATGGCAAAAAGCGAGAACGTAGTAACCGCCACTTGGTCAAAAATTTTTTTTTTGCATATTCGGAATCAGCGAATTTTTCTGCGTCGACTGGTCTGGGTCCCATGGCTCTACGACGCTTAGAAAAAACTGGACTACGTTGCAAAACGAATGTTTTTTTTTGACGATGCCCACATCTAATTGCTGTAAACACCCAAATAGTAGCAATTTTCTAAACGAGTACATTTACGCTAATTTTGTTCTTTCATAAATCAAAGGGTGTGCCGGTTACAGCGTTGCCGAAATTTTGTTCCGTGGCGGTTGCAGCATTTATGCATGAAGTGAAAAAATTACGAACCAAGCTTACTGCAATTATCCTAAAATAAATTATCTATGATTGACGCTTACTACATTTCATTCGAAAATGAATTAACAGCAAGCTACAGTAACGACATTTGAAACACAACGTGAAGTGGGTAGTGCTTGAAGATACAGCAATAAAAATGTGCGCTCGCGGCGATGTGGCTCGTGAATACGACCTGTGATTTAGTCTATCGGCGATCGCCGGAGCGAGTGGGTGTGCGTAGTCTGTGTACATGCCTTTTTTGGATGTAAAAATATGTTGCGGGTTTAATGGAAAATATGAATATTGGGATAAAACATAACTAGCATATTTATTTGCTTTATTAATATTGAAAGGACAGCAAAAATGTTTTTATTACATTTTGTTGGAAGAAAATAACGATGTTGGGGCGCGGGACGCGGCAGCTTTGAGAGTTCCGTGCCTCAATCGCCAAAAACTAAACTTAAATAGGATCACTTTTGTGCCTGTCTATCTATTTGTCGAGACCTTTTTCTCAGGAACGCGTGGAGGTATAAAGCTGGAATTAACATCAAATATCATCAAAGGTCTGCTTATCTTCAGCTTCAAGGCAATCAAAAGATACGAGCAAACGCTCGCATGATGATTAAAACAAAATGAAAAAAATATTTACTTTTTTCGGCTTTCTTCTCGACAGCGGCCTCCTCTTGTGAAATGCCGATAAATTCAGATTCAGACATGTAATGTGGCCTACTTACAGAATAGGTATACCTACATTTCAATTTTGATTTCGATTTAAATTAATGTTTTTTTTTAATTAGTATAATATGTATATCTAGTTTACGGTTGTAATCGCTAGAAGAAAGTTTTGCTGTAATCTACTACGTTTCACTACAACCATTAAGAGTTAATTGGTCTAACCCCTAAAAAGCTGACTCTGAAACTAGTTTGGGGTGTCACGTCCGCATTTTTATTGTCCAAGGGCTAGAATCAGGATAAGCACTAAATTTGTTGAGCTGCGGTTGATAAACAACTGTACGGTATTTAAAATTTACCGGTTAACTGGTGCCTGATTCGATTAATATTTTCACAATAACCATACGCATGGCATAATCGGGCAACCTCACACAAATTAATCAAGTACCACAGTAAGTTCTAGGAGGCTTGTGTTCTGGACACAAGTGAACATACTGGTAAAGATAAATACATACTTAAATACAAATAACATCCATGACCCAGGCACCAATATATTATTCGACAAATATTCGAGTTCATCACACAAATATTTGCCCTTGCCGGGATTCGAACCCAGGACCGTCGGCTCAGTAGGCAGCTGCTTAAACCACTGCGACAACTGTCGTGATTCGTTTTATCACGGACATAATATACAGCTTTGCGGCTGCTTGAGCTACATCAGCTGTGTTCTTAATTCTGTCAGTTAGTTTTTCGCCCGGAATACTGCGTTCCATGGCTCTTTGACAAACCTTGAGGGTGGACTTCTGAACTTTTGTCAAAGACCAAGTCTGCGCTCCGTAGGTCAGGATTGGAAGAATGCACATGTCCATCAGTCACTATTGCACTAATTTTCATTACTTTAGAGGGGCGATTTTTGAGTTAATTATGACAAACATTTTGAGGAGTGTTATTATAAAACAATGCATTTTAGAGTGGAATTTTTAGTATTTTTTTAAGAACAGTTATTTGAATTATGTTATTATGAAAACGAATTCCATTGGAATGCAATTTTTAGGTTCCTATTTTAATGTCAATTGATATTCTGCCTAAGAAAAATGACTTCGAGTGTTTATTTAAATAAATAATAACAATTTTAATTTGTACGGTACCATAGTGATATAACGTCTAGTTATTAAAGTTAAGTATTAATGGTTCAGTGAGATTAGTTCAAAGAAATATTTTTATAATTGAGGTGATAGTTGTGTTCAAACAATTGTTTAAGAATTATGTTGAAAACTTATATAATAAGTAATACTTACATTCAAAACATCTTTTATAGTTAGTGGGTTTAATAGGTAGTGAGTTTTATATCGATAAAAGTTACTTAAAAGACAATTGAATGCCAAAACTGAAGATAAAATGTAGAGAGTTTTAAAGTTTTCACGGGAATATTAAACCTCATTACCTATAATATTTAGTTTTAGCGGATAACAATATTATAGTCTGATTAACCCTAAGTATATTTATGTTTGTTTTTAGCACGATAAGTACAAGGTTGTGATTTTATAATATGAGAGATTTTATTAGCCTTTTGAAATGTTACAATCAACGGAGCGGTTTTAAGTAACTTTCGTAATGTTTTTATACAGAGAAATTGAGACTAGATAGTATTTGTAATGTTAAGACGGTAATTGTTGCTTCTGAGCTTTTAATTTGTAAGAAACCTGCATTTAAAATTTGGAAACATTTTAAAAAAGTATGTTGATAAAAGTTGATTGATACTTAAGTCGTTTTATTTTCACAGTTTCTTTTTGCCGGTGGACACTTACCACATTTCAGTTAGTCCTATAAAGAACGTAATGACATTTACGTCAAAATTATTGAATCTTAAAATAAATATGCATCTGGTTACAGCATTTATGCTTTATGGAAATAATACTCGTTTCACCATTTTAGTACATTTACTTCTGGCGTTTACAGCGTTTTCGCGTAACGAAAAAAAGAGTTCAATTGTCGTAACCGCCACTAAGTCGTAAACCAGTCTTTTTTGTTAAATATTAAATATGCCAGTTGAAAGAAAACCATAAGTTATGAATTAGGTCCAAATATCAAGCACTTTCGTTCATAAATGAAAGAGTTATGATTTTTTTTCTCGAAATCGAAAAGTTTTTTGGCTCTGGTGTAAAGTTTGCATTTTGGCGGTTACTACGTTCTCGCTTTTTGCCATCGATATTCCCTTTTTTCGATCAAAATATTTGAGTTTTACCAAAAATACTGACTTGCACACTAATTATGCACACTAAATAATGCGAATTAAATATACTATTTAAAGGTATTTGCAAAACTGTTTTACTGGATATAAAAAAAAAAAAACTAACCTAACCCGGCCGAGTGGGATCTTAGTGTGCAGTGCGAGGATAATTAGTGTGCAAGTCAGTATTTTTGGTGAAACTTTCAAATATATCCGATGTACGAACCATATTTTTGGTGTGCATTCGGTTAAAAAGGTCATCTCGTTTTGTATGATGTTTAAGTTTTGCACAGCATTAGTTTTTCTGGTACCTATGCATTCAGTTAATTAGTGTGCTGAAAAATTATACAGATGTGCATTTAATAATATCCCTAAGATAAACATGGAATTAACAGTAAGTTATGTCTGAGATTGCATCCATTAATCATTATAAAATGTGAATGCTATAAAGATTCACCTCTAAAGATCATCATATCAGGATTCACCTCTAAAAATCATTAAATAGTCACCTTTAAAGATCATAATATAAGTCGAGGACAAAACGACAGAGGACGAATCCTGATAAGGTTAAAATAACAATAAGAGGTAAGGGAAAAACTGGCCATACCCATTTTTTTTTGATATTTTTAGTCTATTGACACAATAAAAAAACAGTTTAGTATATTTGCGTACCTACTGGTCTTTTAATGGTATGTTTTTACTTAAGCCATACAGCCGTTAAAAGATTTGACATTTTTCTTCTGTTGGTACTGAAAAATTTGACTGAGTCAGTTCTTCCCCTTAACCCTCCTTATATTATATGAGGCAAAAAACATCCGCTTACGTGCAATATCGGTTAAACACAAGGGATGTACTGGAAAGTAAAGTCAGTCAACAATCCCCGATCAAAAAATATCTTTGGCAATCGTAGGTATATCCAAGTAGTCCCTTGAGCTTATCACGAGTTGTACAATAGTTATCAATATCCATATCAGGGTACATATTGGCTCACATAATATTATTATTCATATCTACTTTTCTCTGAAACAAATAACTTTTCAGGATTATTATAATTTATAATACAAACCTAAGCTAACAGGTTTTACTCTCTACACACTTGTAAAGTTATTAATTTTAGTGTTATGGCTAACGATTTTATGAAAAACAATACGTTATGGTTATGACAATCAATCGTTATGTGAAAAAACACGCACCCATATCCGAACATATACAAAGATGACATTGAAGTGAAAGATTGAATTTAATGGCACATAATAAATCTGTGAATAAATTCGCAAAATTATGCATCGTATATCAGATAAAATTAAATGAAAGCTTACACCGTAAACATTCGAGCTGAATCGTTTCGTCAACCTTGATAAACGAGCTACCTATTCACACGTTCAGTCGTTCATTGGTGGTTGTGTAACCAGAAGTGTTGAGATTTCAAGGACACGGCCTTGAACTGGCCTACTTCACAGGGTTGACATTGACTCTTGCGGTAGATTTGTGACCGTATTCTTTCTAATTGTTTCTTCTTTACTAAATGAAACTGTCCTTCATGTCGTTGATTTTTAATCCCCGACGAAAAAAGAGGGGTGTAATAAGTTTGACATGTGTATCTGTGTATTTTGTGTATCTGTATGTCTGTCTGTGGCATCGTAGCTCTCAAGCGGATGGACCAATTTGAGTGCGGTTTTTATTAATCGAAAGACATGCCCGCCGATATGGTTCTTAGCTATGTTTTGGAAATAGGACCAGTAGTCTCCAAGATATTCAGCTTTAATTGGAAGAAGCGACAAGATCTCAGCCACAATTGAAGCTAAGAGTTCCAAATTTTGTATTTATGTTCTGTATTAGTAGCATTTTCTATAGCATTCAATGAATGAGGGTCTCACGTTGACTTTAATTTATATTATTATCTAAAGATGAAGAATGTGATTCTTATGTGAACTTGAGATTTTAGTATTGACTTTCGTTCAGTGTATTATTTATTGTTGATTGCACCACCAAACGTATCGAGACTTCAAGGTCCAAATGTCGAAATGGCGTATCTCCCATACTCATGAAACTTGACAGAATAACACTATGCTTTTGAGGTTTTTGTCCTTACTGGTTTTTCTCTTCTTTGTCACGATCGAGACTATTTGCATTATCTGTTGTGTGAACTATACTGACTTGTAATTATAGTTATAATATTGCTTCTCCGATAGTTCGATTCGAATAGATTCTATATTTATCAGATTCCATAAGAACGTCACATCAATGTATTTAATACATTCGGAAGTTATTTTTGAAGTGAATTTGAACTAACAACCAGTATTTTCTTGGGAACCAGTTGTGGCCAACCTTCATTGATGGCGTAACTACATGTGGTGAGATTTCAAGGACACGGACTTGAACTGGCCCACTTCCGAAAAGCCAGTGACTGTATACTGTTTGAGTTAAACATTCTTCGCGACCAGTCGTTCACCTGTGACTCACGCCACTGAAGTTGCGTAACCAAAAGTGGTGTCTTCAAGGACGTGGACTTGACATTGAATTTTGACAGTGTGATTGTACAATACGAAAAGCTAAGGCATTAAAACTTCAATTTAGTAGTACATGTTTCAGTAGTTGAGATATTTACTTCTGATTCCTAGCAGTAACAGACCGACAGTCAATAATCGAAATAAGGATGTCAAACTTTGAAACCTTTAAGGGTGCTTTCACAGCATTCGCCTGTAAGGTAACAAAAGCAAATGTTTTCATATATTTTCTTTCCTAATCGTGGTGAGGAACTCTCTTAGTTGTACCAACTATGAGTTAAATCCTTTCTTGCTTAAAATTTACTTGCAATGCAATGATTTATAATTATGAAGTATTGTTGTAATTTAAAACGTTTGTTTTATATTACTAATAAAAGTACTATACTTGATATTAATTTACAGCATTTCTATTTTCTCCTCCACTTGATAACTGGGGCTTAATTCATGTTTTCTAATGATGAAATTAAAATAAACATATTTGAAAAGGTCTACGTTAGCGATACGCTTGAATTGCCTTTAAATTATAAGTAACTTTTCAAATCACTTAATACAGTTCGAATATTAAGAATCGATATAGATAATATTAATCGATACACGGTCATATTGCAGTGATATGACCGACAAATCGGTCAAACAGCAAAATAAGCTATTGGATCAGATTCGAAGAAAATTTGTTTTCCTCGAAGATGACCAGTTATTAACTCGGTTATCAATGCAGTGAAGGACATCTTATCCGTGCCTCGGATCACAGTTATATCTTCTATAAACTCTTGTTTACAATGCAATACCTACAATTACGGTTATTTTCGTCGGTTAATTTAACTCTTTCTTTAACGGTCCTTATCATGATTAAATTCATCAGAACTTTAAGGTTCGTCTTTTGGCTTTACCAATTTGAACATTTAGGGGCCCATAGGTATATGTACCTAGAGTTACCATCGGCTGATACCGTTGTGCCAATAAAGTTCAAAATACACTCATGTTTAACATGGAGAGTATGTAAGTACTTACAATCAACGATGAAAATTATCTAGTACCTATCTGCCAAATATTAATCGAATATTTCCAATATTTGAGGAACAGTTGACATTACCTACGTATCATGCAAAAATGAACAACTACAAAAACATATCCAAATACCGGTAAATATGTATAAAAATATCGATATTCCTTAAAATCTATCATCATACACAGCTGAACAGATCACAATCACAGATCACTTCACTCATATTCATCACTTTATCACTAAAATTATGACTCTTCATCCATGTCGAACCACATCGACGTGACGCTTCTGCTCCGCTCACTCCTCGCCTGCTCCTCCGTGATGATCCGCAGCACGACCACCTCCATCATGCACAGAGCGAAGAATATGAGGAATATGGCGAAGTTGGAGCCTTGGTGGTGGAACTGGAAGGAGCTGGGCAGGGGACCCGGCGGCGGCCATGCCGAGACCCCACTTGTGAACAGACTGGATACACAAGAGAAACTCATCCTTTGGTTTCACATGGCATTTTGAAAAGTATTCAATTCTGGAATTCTTTCTTCCTTCCTTCCTTCCTTCTTTGATAGTTTCTTTCACATTTCTTCAAAGAAGCCTCTCATCAATGAGCGACTGTCATATGTTTATTGGCTTCACGAGGTCTCGGCGTATATTTCCCGACACTCAATTGTTTATTTCCTGTTGTTGACAAAAGATTGAATTGTTTTTTAAACGATTATAATTCAAATTACGAACTGTCAATGGCTATGTCTAGACTTGGCTATTTAAAATCAAACTTTGTTTATTGTTTTTTCGCAACCGCCACTTGTTCCGTTTTCGAATTTGTAAACCGATCGATCGGACGTGCAATTCGCTCGGCTTATTTAAAACTACTAAGCGTTTTCAGAGGCGGGCTGCTCTGGCGGTTGCAACAGCTGTCTTATGAAATATGAATCGTTTGGTTAGATTCCGTCGTTGGGAAACGTGGTGGTGAACGCAATGCGTTTTGCGGTCAAGGCCGACAGTGACTGACCTTTGATGTCGATCGTGTTTGTTTTGGTACGATTTTTGGGAAGAAAGTAAACTTTTCGATTGTTTTTTATTGTATGCATATCGCGGTTATGAATTCACTTTATATGAATCAGATTTCCAGCTGAATCAAGAATAAATGATTCGCTTTTTATAAATAAATATCGGACTCTAGTAGGCTTTTTGTTATGGGTAATAGACGACGATATATAAATAGGGCCTATTGTTGTATCTCGTCAGTATCTTTTATCTTATAACTTTTGACACTATTGTAGGTATTTAATGGCATGTATTTAACGCGGCGACAAATTAATCAGATTTAGGGATTTATAAAAAATTAAAGGGGATAGCAAAAATAATAAGTTGGCGACTAATTGCGGAGACTATTAAAGTAAAAAGTAGCAGCTAAGTAATCAATTTTCGGCTTTGTTTCAATATAAACTAGCATCGAGTTATTGTTTTGGCGACTGAATTAACTAATTAAGCGGAAACATGACAGCGGATAAAAAGTTGAAAATGGCCTACTCTAATTGTTCAATGGAGATTACATATAAAATAAATCAAGGTCATAAAAAAAATACTTTGTGCGACAATTTAAGAGCTTTAATCAAAGTTGAAAATTGCATGTATAAATAATAATTTTGGTCTATAGTTTTATTTAGTGGCTCTGATTTTGGTCAATTTTTCGTCAGGTGTGATGTCATATTGACACCTATTTTTTATGATTCTATCGTATAGAATACGTTAAAATAAACGTGTTTTGTATGGACAACTTTTTTCTAAACTTAATAATTACCGAGATATGGACTCCTAAAACCGACAATATTTTTTTGGATATTGTGTCAGACTCTGCCTTAGCTCCGGCGCTGCGGGAAGTGCAGCCCTTCCGCCCTTGCGTGGCAAAGCACGGTCGCGTTTACTCCGTTCCGCAGCTTCGGCTTGTTGGTCGCCTTCGGCGACCAGCCTCAGCCGCTCCGCTCCGCACGGCTCCCGAGCTTTGTCACGGCGGGCGAGGGCTGCTCTCCCTCCGCGCCTCCGGCTTTTTATATACACTCTAGGGGTAGGGCAGACAAGACCACGTGGAATCGGGGTTGACAGCTTCGGTTCTGAGGCAAGTCTTATGATAATGCATTGCTTATTTTAGCGTAGCGTGTTTTAGCTAGATTCGGACTAAAATAAGCGTGTTTTGTATGGGCAAAACATTTTTACCTAAAAAACGCTTATCGCCGTTTTCATTAAATTATGGTTTCGAAAACTAAAAAAATAACTCCCCATTACTTTTATATAGTACCCATTTTAATATTTAAGCTGCCAGCAAATCAAAGCCCAAAATGCTTTTTTAGATGGAGACCTGTAGTTGCCACTAATATAAAGTTTGTTATCCTTCTGCTAATATTAGTCGCCAAGTCATTATTTATAGTACCTCACCTATGATTTCAGTAATCTTGTTTATTATTTCTGCTACCTTAAAGTAGCTGCCATTATTTGAATTTTAAAATATCCTTAGTTTAAAGCTCATTTAATATAAATGATTGCCAAAATATTTAATCGCTGACAAGTTATTATTTTAGTTGCAAATAGTTTGCTGCTCTTTAATTTTTCTGTCGCCGCGAAAATAATAAGCCGTATTTAATGTTCTTAAAAAACTTTTTTTTTACATACTATTGAAACGCTAAATTTTAGAGAAATAAATAGCGTAGTCGTAAAATATGTCGTGAGGTTTTTAATTATTTTGTTTCCGAAGTAATGAGGAAAACTACAAAACTGCGGTGTCGCATATTTGATGCTAACAGTTATGTCTCCTAATCACCTTAAGAGGCCTTATTCCTTTTAAAATGCTGATTGTTTTAGACATTTTTTTTCATGATCAAACGTTTTTCTTAACATAATATTATTGACGTTACTACCTAGAACAGGGCTATTGGAATTTATTGGTACATGTTTGAAACCTACAGTTTGAATTTTTCATTGATAATTTTTGTTTCCAAAACGACTCGAAATTGACAAAATTCACGCGGAAAATTAGTTTTTATTTTCGACTGCATGCAATGATATAGCATGAAATAGCTATGTTACTACCTAGAACTGGGGGAAAAGTATTATTCACTTCAAAAAGTTTGTTGAAATTATCAATATATTTGTCTTAATATGAATAAAAAACAAAGGCTTCTTAAGATGCATGTATCATTCTTTACCCATATAATTTTTTTTTTTGTTTTTTTTTTATGTCATAGGGGGCAAACGAGCAAACGAATAGCCTGATGGAAAGCGATTACCGTCGCCCATAGACACCTGCAACACCAGAGGAGTCACAAGTGCGTTGCCGGCCTTTTCATTTTTCATTAAGGGCATTGTTTTTTTTTTACAATATAAAAAACATTCTTTATTCGCAGACAAGAAAAAACAATAAAAATAAAAAGTCAAAGTAACCGACAATACTTGACATTGTTGACATTACGACATTGTATTGAATTTACTTGGTAAATGTGCGCAATTAATTTATTGCGCACATTTATAGTGAATGTATTGTGTAGGTACCTACTTAAGCAGCAACCTTCAGTCGGTTGCCACATTACGAGTAATTAATACCCTTCGAAGGGCGTGATCGGGTCTTTATAATTGTAACCTTTCTGCGAGAATGGATACCATGTGATGCGTACGATAATACTTATTTCCGATGTTTAAAGGTTATCGCACACCTAACCGCTCGGCACCGGACCAGTGTCACACCGGATCAGAAGGGCTATACCGATGTTTGAAATTAGAGCGTCGAATAGTGCCGTCCCTCTTGATCTCCTGTCAAAGTATATTTGAGTGAGCAGGATGACACTATACGACGGAATTTCGAACATCAGAGTAGCCCTTCAGCACCGTTGACAGCGCAGCGACGGCGAGGCGACGACGTGCTTGCGTCCACTTTTCACGATTGTTTCTAAAAGCGCGGGAACCAGGCGAGGTCTCCTGCCGGTGGCTAGTTACAAATTGTAACTTACAGGTGTACTACATTTGTAACTTACAAGTGCGACATCCACTTGTCGTTAGCGTGGTGACAGAGTACATATTATTCATCTGTGGGTGACAGCATGCAACATTACGGATTTGACAGGTGTGCGCTGCATTTTGAAATCTCATACATAAATACATTTACGTCTTAACCTTGACAGTGACAGTATTTGCTTGTCGATACATAAATACATTTGCGTCTTAACCTTGACAGTGACAGTATTTGCTTGTCGTTGCGTTCAAGTTAATGCAATCTGAACGCGATCAGTATTCGTGCGTGCAGCTCTAGTGGCGCCACCTAATGGTCCCACCGGAAGATCAGCGCTGGCTCTCGAGCTAGCATTACGCTGAGGTGGGGCCTTTTTGAGGCAAATCGTAATTATCATAGTTCATAGTTTTAATCTTTTTTTATTTTGTTTGTGACTGTATTTCTGTAATTACGTTTTGTTAACGAATAAATGTTTTTCTTTATTTTTTTATTTCTTTCTAATTCTGAACGCTGCCGATCCGGTGGCGGACGGTTAGGTGTGCGATAACCTTATATCGGAAGTAACATTGGTCAGATCGGTGTTTGTATCGGAAGAAAAAGAAACACGTTGCTAACATACTCGTAGAATGAACATGTCATATTTTTTGCCGTCTTCACCCGATTGCGTTGGATTGAGTGCTATTTCTACGAGTGCCGTCATGAATATATACAGGATGGAAAATACTATGGGCCCTGGATTAAATCCTTAAGAGAGCTCAATTTCCTTAGGACACACTTTTGTCATTTGTCTAAGATAAATATGACCGTGCATTCATACATTTTCTGAAGAACCGGTAGCGAGTCGTCTAGGAATGCAAATAAGATTCATATTCGTTTTGGAACTGACAAGGCAATCTTCTACCCTTTACTTCGCAAAATAAATGAGTATTCCGCATTTCAAGCCTAGATGAAACAATAACACGTAAAAAAGTACAAAGAGATGATTAAATTAAATGTATGATATATGAAGAAACGGGTTAATCAACATCAGACGATAAAAATCTTCATGAAGGTGCCTATACTTAGGGGGCACAGCCATGCCCCTAAATCAGTTGATTAGGTTTCATTCCAATGCTAGTGACGCGATGAAGTGACCTTCTAGAATATAGATTGCATTGTTTTGGAAGTAATGTTGAGGACGCTTGTATACAATATTTTAATATAATCAATAAAGTCAATGTGTTTTTGGAAACAAATGTTGAGGACGCTTGTATTCACTTAATAGTACCTAGTAGCTCAATGTGTTTTAACATTTTAACCTTTTGACCGCTCAGTTCGTCAACGGAAAACTGTGTCCCAGATGATAAGCTGACAGTAGGCTAGTACATGTATGACACTGTATGGCGGCAAAGTGACGTCATGGTGTCTGGTGCACAGCATTCCGTCGACGTGATTTGACGTCCCGGCACTCAAGGGTTTAGAAACATTTTGTAAAGTATACATACCACCTTGGATTTGAAACGATAGGTATCTCTTGTAATACCGGGGCGAGTGCACTACCAATTGTGCCAAAGGTCGATATGTTAATTATAACTATTAGGGGGACAATGTTACACCAAAATTGATATAGCCCCAAACTATGCTCGTACGTATGGGTACTATATGACGATAGACATCACGAGTTATAACCATACTTAAATAAATATAAATTATCCGTAAGTCAGGAACAATTACTGGAGTTCAGCACAAACATTTAATATCTGCCCTTGCCGGGATTCGAACACTGAACCGTCGGCTCAGTAGCTGCACTGCACTACCACTGCGACAACTGCGTCACAATGAGTTTTAATAGTAATTAAAGTGGAAACTGGATAAGTGGAACCTGGGTTAGTGGAAAACCTCTTTAAGTGCACCCAAGTTCTCGTTCCAGTCCCTTGTCAACGAATTACCTCTATAAATAGAATTTTGGGACCTCTATAAACGGAATCCATTTTTTTCGAAAATTTCTTATTTTTACCTCTGTAACTGGAAGCAGCCGTCTCCGAAACCTCTATGAGCGGAATAGTTCGGCGTTATAAAATTTGTATTTTTAATAAACCGTCACAAGGAGGGTAGTTTGTTTCGTTAACATTATGGTTTTTGTTTTAACTACATAGAGTACTGTGGATTATTTTCAGTATTGCTTTTTTTAAAGTCAGGATTACATACCTATTTTTTGTTAATACATACATATCTACATACATACATACATAATAAAAGATAATTATTTAAGTCTTGATCTTTTATTTGACCATATGTATACATGACCTCTATAAGCGAAAAAACTAGCATCCACAACCTCTGTTATCGAGAACCTCTGTAAGTGAGAAAACGTTTTATTTGAACCTGGTTAAGTGGAAAACTCTTGGAAAACTGGATAAATGGAAAAACCTGGATAAGCAGAACTAAACAGCCGGTCCCATGCGATCCCACTTATCCAGTTTCCACTGTATTAATTTTACTGTGTAATAAACAAATCACTCATTAAAAGTTATAAGTAAGCCTTTTCCGCCTCTGTATATTACTTTTGACATTGTATCGATAAATATTAGAAGAAAACTTGAAGAAAATGATCATGTTAAGCTCGTTTTGTTATGACTTTTGATGAGTGACATGAAAACTTACTCGAAAATCCTTTATAGTTTCGAGCCCTGCCCAAGGGCCCCGCTGCCGGTGGCACCCTGCGTCTTTTTTTCATTATTGATAAAATATTTTAAACTTATAGTCATTGGTAAAACGTAATTATAAAAATATATAAGTAACTTATAATTAAAAGCTATACAAGACCGTTTAGAACCTTTTGACACGACCGTACACTGTCACTCGACATTGTCAAATTAAACGTCAACATTATATCAATTATCGTGTGATTTTTGTCAATATTGCTGTTATTTATTCCTGTAATAATGTTAACATAAACTAAAAGATCTTGTGTGTGACAAAGAAAAGAGCTATGTTCATAAATGTGGTGTACAAAGATGCGCCCGAGTTGTCGATGATGTCTCGTCGGTCTTCCACTGAACCAGATCCAGCCTTGGAGAAAACTTTACTGGTGAACCCTGACTGTCCAGTAAGTACGCTTACATGTCCTGTACCCTGTACCCTGTACCCTGTACCCTTACTTACATGAGTTAACGTCATCGTACTCGCTAGCAACAGTGTAAACGACTTGGGGATCATCCACATATTACGTAACACCGTAAGGGGGAGGGGGGGGTCATACCAAACGTGACAGTACATGTTAAAGGTATAGCAAAAAAGCGTGACATGGGGGGGAGGGGTTCAAAAAGTCGACATTTTGCGTGACGTAATATGTGGACGACCCCTTGTATGGAGAATAGTACAGTGCCCCTAGCGGTTACTTTCATCATCATCATCATCATCAGCCAAAGACGTCCACTGCTGGACATAGGCCTCCCCCAGAGAACGCCACCATGACCGGTCCTGCGCCTCCCGCATCCAGCGGACTCCAGCGACCTTCACCAGGTCATCAGTCCACCTTGTGGGGGCCTACCCACGCTGCGTCGTCCGGTGCGTGGTCGCCACTCAAGAACTCCATGGCCCCAGCGGCCGTCGGTTTTACGAGCGATGTGCCCTGCCCATTGCCACTTAAGTTTTGCTATCCTTCGGGCTATGTCGGTTACTCTGGTTCTTCTACGGATCTCTTCATTTGATCTCGCAAAGAAACTCCGAGCACTGCCCTCTCCATTGATCTCTGAGTGACTTTGAGCCTTCTAGTGACTTTGCGGCTACTTTGTAGAACTACAATTCTCCATACAAATCCTTTACGCAGTCGCTAACGAGTACGGTCACTGTAAACTCATGGTACGGGTAAGCACCACTAGCACAACTGTAACACGCGAATCTTTCTCACGCGAGAAATATTCAATAGGTAATACTTCTCGATTGGAGAAAAGAATGGCAGGCCTTTGCCCAGCAGTGGGCCACATAAACAGACTACTAAAAAAAAACTTTTCGATTTGTTGAACACCGTAGAGAAGAGGACAGGGAAGATGTTTGGTCACACATAAACAGACTAAAAAAAAATACGTCTCGATTTGTTGAACACGTAGAGAAGAGGAGAGGGAAGATGTTTGGTCACACATGACGTTTTTATAAGCAGCTGCAGGTGTTACCCGTTCGTCCCACGGCAACACAATATTTTTTCGGGATAAAAAGTAGCCTATGTGTTAATCCAGGGTGTCAGCTACCTTCATATCAAAATTTATCAAAATCGGTCCAGCCGTTTGAGCTTGAAGAAGTAACAAACTTAAACACAAACACACTCACAAACTTTCGCCTTTATAATATTAGTGTTACATCATCGAAGGAAAAGTTGAAGGAAAGCGAGGCAAGAGGACCAAGAATAAGCTACATAAAACAAATAAAATAGTGCGTGGAGTCCCTCCGCGCGGAAGAAGTGAAACTTCGTAATGTAGAAATGAAAATAGGAAGGAGTAGAAATTGTAATTTCAAAAGAGAAAACCTAACAATCAATTGATATTCACAAGAGGCGTACCTTGACATAACCTTAAATCCGTCGCATTTTCCGTCGGATTGTTGAACGTTTAACGCAACAGTGCTTTCCTACCCCCTTCACGGTAGCGTTAAACGTTTAACGCAACCTTGTTGAAAGTCGCATTAAAAGTTTCACTTCAATAAAAGAGAAGGTAAACGTCATGTCGTATATCAAGGAGTTGGCTATGGATAGGGATAGACGGAGACAGCTACATACTACATCAGCTACACCCACGAGAGTTTGACTGAAGCGAAAGCGAAGAAAGAGATAGCTCTTTCTTCGCTGTATTGCGAGAGAGTGACGGGCGATGCTAAGTCGACAAGAGTCGCGTAGCGTAGTTGTGCTAGATGGGCTGGTTAAAGGCTTCCCCTATTTTCCAGGAAAACTTAGCTAGTAGTAAATAGCGAATGAAGCAGTAATAGAATAGATTTATTAGAGTAAACTGGCATCTGAGAAATTGGGACACGACGTCTGAAGTTGGATCCAGGCGGGCCAATTTAGTAAATGCACTTTTCTAAATTGCCTATTCCTTTAGTACTCGCAGATATCTTTTGAAATTTGAAATACTATTTGTAACTGATGACGAAAAAGTTGTTTGTCATACTAGGAGGTGCCACTGTACCCTTTAGGTGCCATGAGTTTACAGTGACCGTACTCGTTAGCGACTGCGTAAACGATTTGTATGGAGAATTGTAGTTCTACAAAGTAACCGCTATAGGGTCGCTGAACTAATCTCCATACGTTTACGCTGTCGCTAGCCATTACGGTCACGTTAACTCATGGTAAAGAGTGCAGTAACCCTCCTTTCGCAATCGGGTAAAAGTAATAAATAGCTATACTTGGTTGTCCAACTACCCCTTTACTATAATTTGTTAAGACCTGTCCAGCCATTTTGCCATGGGGAGGCCGTAAACTTATTTGACCGAAATGACCGCCTCGCTTTGTTACAATTTTAGGGTTTTGTATTAGTATAGACTTACCAATATTTTTGTATGTTAACCGTAGGTAAGAATTATGCTGGAGTACATCAGGAAGCACTGCAAGCTGGGCACCTTTACTGTGTTCGACCTGTGCGAGGAAAGTGGGTGTCTTATGGGCCTTTTTAGCCTCGAGACATACGCTTATGCCACCGACCGCTTTGAGCACAAGCATACCTACTACGTCATCGTTATGAAGACGGTATGTGCACCTTCACTGTGTTCGACCTGTGCGACGAAAGTGTGACACTTGAAGTTGGGATACTATTTATATTTATTTAAAAAGAAACAACAACCTTCAGTATCATCATTATTATTTAAAAAAAACCGGCGAGGTCAAGGGTCCGGTTAAAATAAAAAATGCCGTCTGGTTCCCACTGCGCAGTTAGGTACTCCCCTATGATGCGGGCCGAAGCAGTGTGATGCAGCAGGTCCTGGTGGTGTCGGGAGCGACCCGAGGGAGCGCCTTAGGCAGCTACGGTGGTGTTGGTGGTGACATCGGCCGGCAAATAGTTCCTTGGACGAGGAAACCGGCTGCAGCCGTAAAATTGCACCCCTTTCGGGGTGCAATTCACAACGACGGTTAACAGCTCAGACACATTATTTACCTCCTACTCGGTATTTATTTTAGAAGAACGCCGATAAAATATGATAATGATAATATTCAATTATTGAGCTCGCGTGAGACGACACTTGGCTTGGCGGAGGCTAGTGAACGCGGCTATAATAATTATAAAAAGATCCGTCGCTAAAGACAGCCGAATGCAGCCGGATGCTGTGCGCCGAAAGTGGCTGCCTCATGGGCCTTTTTAGCCTCGAGGCTTACGCTGATGCCACCGACAGCTTTGAAAAAAACTACTCCCAGGCACCCTGTATTGCTGAAATTTTATGGAAATATTTAGTTTACGTAACCCAGTTTTTGCATTTTAGTAAAATTTACATTTATATTCTGACAAACTATGACTTTGATTACTTATGTATATTTATTAGATTGCAAATTACAAATACAATTACAATTACAAGCACAATTTCTTACCTTTTGGCGTCGAGACCCTGGGTCCGTGGGGCCCCAGCGCATTAAGCCTCTTCAAAGATATTTCGAAGAGGCTTATTGATGTTACTGGTGACCGGAGAGCTGGCGGTTTCCTCGCTCAAAGAATCAGTTTGGCGATTCAGCGAGGAAATGCCGCCAGCATCTTTGGCACTATGCCGCAGGGGCCATTTTTAGATTTAGTTTAAGTTTATTATGTTCGAGTTTAGTTTAGTTTTTAGTATAGTTTTATTGTAAGTATTTTAAGTTGTATTCCTTAGACTTTATTTTGTACAAATGAAACTATAACATTGATTGCAAATTGAGTTTCTTTATCAGTTATCAGTTTATAATAATTTACCTACACAGTATGGTATTATGTATACAATACACACAATGTTATTTTATAAGCAGGTCTAACAAATTAAACAGGTAGGTTTACGAGTTGCCCTTGGCCCTTGGTAATTATAATTCTAAGCACGCGAAACTGTTCGCGTAATCTTTCAACAATACTTTATTACTAACCCGTGTACGAGTAAGTACCTATACCTAAGTCTTATAATAAACTAGCGACCCGCCCCGGCTTCGTACGGGTGCAATATGCTATATCATGGCACGTATTGTACATATAAACATTACCGGCTGCATTACACTACGAATGCTGAAGATATCGCAGAATATGTAAGGGTGAAGTCCGGTGTCATCCTGAGGGTCGTAAAATTGGAGTTTCGCCACGACGTGAGTTTTAATTCCTTCGTGCTGAGAGTTACGGACCAACTAGCGACCTTCACCAAGGAAGAGTACTGGCCGAAGGGTGTCATGTTCCGGCGTTTCCGTGCTGGACGGCTACTGGCACTTCGAACACGCGTAACACGTCGCTGTTGAAAAATGTGACCTATAGTTTAGTTACTTGTTTTTATTATTTTGTATTTGATATGTATGTTAGTTTTAAGGTATGTATCTATGGGCCACAGTTGCCTGAAATAAATGTTTTCATTCATTCATTTAATCATTCATAAACCTTCCTCTTGAATCACTCTATCTATTAAAGATAACCGCCTCAAAATCCGTTGCGCGATATATGTAGGGACAGACAGATATATAAACAGACAGCAGGAATCGACTTATATAATAGTGATACGTCTAGAATCCTAGTCAGCGTTTGGAAGAGAAGCCAGTTCTGGTAAGCCAGGCCCATCATGGGCTAAGTTTCGTCCGTGTGCGCATCTGTCACAAGCAAAAGGTCTCTATGATCGGTTCGCAGACATAATATAAAAAAATTACGTTCTTAGAAGAATTGAACCCAACCTATTGCCTGTTTGCTCTAGAGCTAAACAAAGGATTGTTGCCAAGCTAAGCAGTAGGTACTAGTAGACTCAAACTGGGATTAGAGTCAAACCACGTTAACTCTTCCAAGCAAATAAACTGTCAAACCATACAAAGTGAGTCAGTTTGTATGGTTTGACAGTTTATTTGCTTTGATTGAATCCAAGCAAATAAACTCCAAGTTTCCAAGATTAAACTACCAACTATTTATGGTGATTCAATGTGCCCCAGGGTTCGGATAAGCGGCCATGCGTATTGCCCCAGCTGAACCAAGAGAACAAGCTGTATCTTGAGCTGAAGGAACGAGTGCAGCAGTTCCTGCTGACAAACAACTCCCCATTTGATGCGGTAAGGATACCTTATCTAAAGATTACTCCTGAGGCGCGGAGATAATCCCCTTAGCGGGTTATACTCCCACACAAAGTCCGCCTCACTGGTAGTGACAGCCCAAAATAGTAATTAGTCAACTTTATTTAAAATTATTACTTTTTCTTAAAACTTTTGGTTGGTTAGAAGGTTGTCCATGTCCATTATAATTATACGGTACACTGTGTATAATAACGCCCATTTGTACGATGTCTATAACATACTTAGTAGTAGGTATTAGTCTTATAAGATCTGTACTTGTGTACGATCTTTTTATTAGGTGCGCTTATTCCGTGTGGCGCTTGCCCTGACCTTATCGTAATTATTATAAAACTGTAAATGATACTTGAGGGAGAAGCATTCTTTCGGTCAGTAGTTATGAAAATGAACTTTACGTCACCCTAACAAACTTTACGAAATTTTTGAAACTGTAGGTATAAAAAGAAAATGTCCTGTATCGGACCTAAAATGTGTCTCTAGGCGTCTGTTTCTGGCAAAAATTCCACCGCAAACGGACACCAACCCAGTACACAAATTTGATAATAATATGTGCAAAACTCTAAACGGTCCATAATCCTAAAATTTCATAAAGATTGATTAAATTTTGGAGGAGGAAATAGACGGAGGACGAAACCTCAATTTGTATAACCCGGTTACGTTAATTTTGGACCTCATTTGTATTCGACGCCATAGTTACCAGGTGCAAATTTTACGTAAACTTATAGTACGGAAAAAAGAGTAATGATATGTCCTCATAAACGGTTATTATTTTATCCCATGCGATTTCTAAGCGTCTTCCTTAATATACCGCCGGATAAAAAGTAGGCTGGGTCACTTTTGGATGGGAAAAAATTCAATCTATATATATATTACGCGAGGCCGATTTTTGTACATCCCATCAGATCTACAGTTATGGTCCGATTTTGATAAATGATATGTCATTAGATTCGTCTCATGCTGGAGAGGTGCATAAAACTCTTGGAATTTTAATTTTTTCCTGAAAAGGTACTGAAAAATGGATTTGAAAAAACTACTGTGCGCTAACCACGTGACTTTGACCACGTGACCTGTGATCCCTTTTTTGACATAAGATGACCAAATAATAATAAGCATGATTACGTAACACACCTGTAGTAAGTTGTTCAGCATGATGAAATATTATTTTTGAGTCGGCAACATAATATCCGCAACACTTAAAACATGTACGAATATGCAAAAATAATTTTACAGTTTGTTGACAATGAATGACAGTAACCATATTCTGACAACATTTAATGTCTTTTTTATTGGGGGCTATTATGTCAATGCTCTAAATTGCCAGGTTGTTAATCTTTTTAAAATGTTGATATGGAAACTTTTTTTGGTGCTCAAAAGACTAGAAAAACTGACCGTCATTCAAGAATAGATTATTTCTATAGGCGAGTTTTACTAAATCTAAATCAAAGCAGAAAAAAATTAGTAAAACTAATTTAAACGTCATTCAAATAAGTAAATTTATGGTAGATTATTATAAATATGATTATATAAGTCCATCAAAAAAATAATTCCAAAGAAAATGGCACGACTTATGGTAAATTAAATGGTATTTTACAAGAAGAAACTTAGTCCTTCCGCTTGCATGTCGACGGGATGGGAAATGTGGTCGAGTTGAGAATATGGATGACTTATTGACAATGTAGCTAAGTTAGGAATGTAGGTATCTACATTGGTAATATGGATGAGTTGGTAAAATGGATGAGTTGGAAATGTGGACGAGTTGGGAATATGGACGAGTTGGGAATGTGGATGAGTTGGTAAAATTGACAAGTTGGTAATATAGACGAGTTGGAATATGGACGAGTTGGGAATGTGGATGAGTTGGCAAAATAAACAAGTTGGGAACATGGACGAGTGGGCAATGTGGACGAGTTGAGAATATGGACGAGTTGGCAATGAAGACGACTTGGTAATACGGACGAGTTGGTGATATGGAAGATTTGGCAATAAAGACGAGCCGATAATAAGGACAAGTTGGTATTGTAGACGAGTTGGGTGTATCGTCGAGTTGGGAATATGGACGAGTTGGAAATGTGGATGAGTTGGCAATGTGGATGAGTTGGTAAAATTGACAAGTTGGGAAAATGGACAAATGGGCACTATGAACGAGTTCGCATTATGGACGAGTTGGCAGTAAAGACGATTTGTTAATACGGACAAGTTGGTATTATGGACGAGTTGTCAATGTGGATGAGTTGGGAATATGGACGAGTTGGGAATGTGGATGAGTTGGCAAAATGAACAAGTTGGGAACACGGACGACTGGGCAATGAAGACGACTTGGTAATACGGACGAGTTGTCAACGTGGACAAGTTGAGAATATGGACGAGTTGGAAACGTGGATGAGTTGGCAAAATGAACAAGTTGGGAATATGGACGAGTTGGCAATAAAGACGAGCTGATAATAAGGACGAGTTTGTATAGTAGACGAGTTGGGTGTATCGTCGAGTTGGGAATATGGACGAGTTAGAAATGTGGATGAGTTGGCCAGACGACTTGGAATTGTGGACAAGTTGGGCATAATGGACAAGTTGGAAATGTGGACGAGTTGTATTTGTGGACGAGTTAGCAATATGGTCGAGTTGGCATTGTTGAGGAGTTGGAAATGAAGACGAGTTGGCAATGTAGATGAGTTTGGTGTATGGACGAGTTGGTAATGTGGACGACTTGGCATTGTGGACGAGGTGGGAATATGGACGAGTTGGAAATGTGGATGAGTCGTATTTGTGGACGAGTTAGCATTGTGGACGAGCAAGTAATATGGACGCGTTGGCATTGTGGATGAGTTGGGAATATAAACGAGTTGGCAATGAAGACGAGTTGGTAATACGGACGAGTTGATAATATGGACGAGTTGATAATATGGACGAGATTGGCAATAAAGACGAGTTAATAATAAGGACGAGTTGGCATTGTAGACGAGTTGGGTGTATGGACGAGTTGGAAATGTGGACGAGTTAGCAATATGGATGAGTTGGCATTGTGGACGAGTTGGGAATATGGATGAGTTGGCAATAAAGACAAGTTGGTAATATGAACGAGTTGGCAATGTAGATGAGTTGGGTGTATGGACGTGTGGGCAATGTGAACGATTTGGCATTGTGTACGAGTTGGGAATGTGGACGAGTTGGGAATATGGACGAGTTGGAAATATGGACGAGTTGTATTTGTGGACGAGTTGGCATTGTGGATGAGTAAGCAATATGGACGCGTTGTAATTGTGGACGAGTTGGTAATATGGACGAGGCAGGTGGCATTGTGGACGAATTGGGAATATGGACGAGTTGCCAATGGAGACGAATTTATATCTATAAACGTTTTTTACTCTATATTTCATACAATTGAGTTTTTGTGACATTTTTTATTATCAATATTGTGAAATATTTACGATTATAAATGAATACATAAACAGTTACGCACTCCATGATTTCATTTTTATAACCTGCGTAGTGAGAGACCAACTCTGTCGTTTCGATTCATGTGCTATTTCTGGAAATTGATAGGAATCGATAAATTGATGTCCTGAAGAAAGAACAACAAATTAAAATTCACCAATCTTATGTTCGGTCCTATGAAAATATGTCAATTATTTTTTTAAGATAGGGGACTATTGTAATGAATTATATTTTTCCATAAATCGAATAATATGCATTTTATTTGTGAAACAGATCAGCAGATCACATGTCATTAATGCACAAGTTATTTTTACAAAAGATTTGAAAAAAATCTCACGATGAAGCTGGCAGTTGGCTATCAGGCCTGCCTCTAGGCTGGCATGTTTTAACGTTTTTAGGGTTCCGTACCCAAAGGGTAAAAACGGGACGGGACCGGGACTTCGCTGTCCGTCGTGTCGTTAACTTTGCTCCTCATTTGTATGGGGCGATGTACATACCAGGTGCAAACTTAACTTAACCGCTTAGGATGGTAAGAGTTTGTACGGAACCCTCGGTGCGCGAGTCTGACTCGCACTTGACCGGTTTTTTAAAACATCATTTTAATGTGTTTTTTTACAGTATTAATTTATTCTTCGTTCCCCAAAAACTTCTTATCGATAAAGTAGTTATTTTCTGTAACACTACCGGATTTCCATATTCTAGCGGCGGCGGTTCGACGCCGCAACGGGTCTCTAGTATAATATAATCATGGTTGCTTTTATCACGTGATAAACAAGTGACAAAGCCTGATACTGACACTCGTATTAAGTTAAAACGTGACAGATGATTTGTCACTTACTTATCGCGTGATAAAAGCAACCATCATAGGCCCTCAGGTGGTCATAGGATACTTTTTACCCGGCGGTATACTAAATACCTGCGGTTTGATTTTATCCAGGTATCTCCAATGACGGTGAAAACTACCTCGTCGTCCATCAAAGGGGCACCTTCGATGAGACCCGGGGGTAAGAAGAAAGCGGGTAGCAATTTAAAAAATAAATAGCGAGTCATAATAATTTTGGTTTAATTTACAAGTTTTTATTTAACTTGCAATGTATTTAGCTATTGAATTGAAAGTCAGTTTTCTATGCTATGGGGAGGGGTCATGATTTCTGGAAAAATCTTAATAGCCTGATGCGGGATCGTCTTTTAATTTGTTTTGTATGGCCGCGCGGTGCCATGCCAGCCTGGCGCCATCTGTTTTTATAATTTCCTTGCTCCTTTCATCACGCTGAAACGGCTGGACATATTTTAACCAATAATAACCAAACCAATTTTGGTACAGGGACAGGTGGACATCCAAAGATGGTTATAGGATACTTATTATCCGGCTACAGTTTTAGTAACTACTATTTGATACCATTCCACATTATTATCATATTCTCTGTTGTCAAGCGCCTGCCTAAAACCGTATAGCAATTGTTTATTAACATAAATTTGCCACTCCGAAGCTGTTAGGAGCTATTATCGGCCTGGCCGCGCGCTCTCAAATGGCACTAATTGTGCCAATTACGCTGAGATTGATGTATCGTGGGTTAATTAAATGATGAGAGCGCTCGAGTCTAATGAAGGACATTATTGGCAATAAATTATACCCTCCATTGTACACATTCTACATAATCTTATCTGATTATGTCAAACCATTCATGATCTGTTTCCGTGGCTTTAAACTAAACTAACACAATTGACAACATTGTTTTTTTTAACCAGGCTTTTTATCGGTTTTATCAAATAAGGGATAAATAATTAAATATTACTACATTTTTAAATTTACAAAAATATCTCATTTTGTTATTGAAAAAATCATTTGAAAACCTCATTCTCAAAGCGTAGGCGGCCAGTAAATTGGTCACAGCACAGACAATTTTACAGTCGGACTATTACTATGACATGCTTAGGCGGATTTAGTCCATGCGCCCTGTGCGCCCGCGTCACCCCAACCCAAATTACCCCTGTGGCGCGTAGATAATCCCATTAGCGGGTTATACTCCCGCACAAAGTCCGACTACTGGTAGTGAGGGCTAACCAGCCCTGATACTGTTCAAGTCATGTCTTAAAAAAAAAGCGGATTTAGTATTTAAATTGTACCTACCGATGTTATTTCTGTGTGTTATGACTGTTAAATTTTCCACAAGATGACGTCATGTAAAGGGCCGAGTCTTAAATGACGCTGCCGTCACATATTTTTAATATATTGATAACTAGTCGGTATAATCAAATAAAAAAAAAATGGGTTCTGGGATAATAAATTAATGGACAGTTTGAAATGTTGTCAATTATTAACCCCCGGTGAAAGAGAGTCGTACTGTAAATCTGTCGGTGGCACCATAGCTCCTGAATGGATGATCCGATATCGATTTAGTACTATTAAAAAAACCCTTTTTGGGACGGATACTTTTAGAACCCTGAATCTACCAGTTGCAGGACCTCTTCCTATCGTTGAGAAAAAACGTGTTGGCTGATATGATGATGATGCTATTGATGATGATGATTTAATTAATCAACGTGACATGTAAATAGTACGCAATAGCTAAATATGTTTTACAGAAAACTACCGTGAGTCTCAGACATAAAATGAGTCTCAACAAAACACGTAAAATAAGTCTCAGACGGACGGTAAGGAGTCGGACGTCGAATATCGCTCGACATGTTTCGAATCGGTACGCGATTCATCATCAGGAGAGCCGACCATCGGCGCCGGCCAACCGAGCACTATAATACGAGAGCAGTCATGGGGCAAATCTGCGGTCACTATACGGTGTTATATCAGCTGAATAACCATCACAAAGAGAGTTTGTTTACCTTCCGGTTTAGTGTGTCGCTTGTCACTTGATATGGTCCGGCAGTGAGGTGAGGTGATTGGCATGATGAATATGATGATTAAAAGGACTAGCACGTCTACCATAACTATGACACGCGACTTTTCCTCGCATGAGATTACCTGACACTTTCTTCATGGTACTGTGGGAGTACTGTACTTTTTTCTTTTTCTTTTTTATTCCCCTTTTATTATTACACTATACAATTTTTATTTTTCAAGGTTTTATTCTACCACTTTGTCAGTGTGACTAATATGTATATCCGTGCCAAACTAAAGTTTTCTAGTATGATCTGTGCTAGTACGAACAGTCTCTGAGCTAAGCTGCAGACAGACGGACGGACATAGCGAAATTAAGTATAAGGATACTTTGTTGAAAAAAGTCGTATTTCAGCCATTTCGCAAAATTTTCGCGGGTTCTACCTCAGTTCACAGAGCCAATAGCATTTAATTTTAGCCTTTATTCCAGTGTATCGAACAATATACCCTGACTCACCGATACTTCCTGCTCCCGGCTCACCGGATGGCGGGAGGATGTTAAGGAAGCACGTGTTTCGACTAATAAGTGTCAAGCGTGATAGTACGTAGAATAATGATCGGATACCTGCTTTCGCATAACTATACCTGTTACCAAAAAAATAATTTCATCATCATCACTGCTGGACACAGGCCTCCTCAATAGATTTCCACATGAGCCGGATAGCAGCGACCCGCATCCAGCGAGTCCCCGCAACTCTAACCAGGTCGTCCGACCACCTTGCGGGTGGCCGTCCTACACTGCTGGTACGTGGTCTCCACTCGAGAACCTTTCTGCCTCAACGGCCATCGGTCCTTCGAGCTACGTGCCCCGCTCATTGCCACTTCAGCTGGCTTACCCGGTTTGCTATGTCGATGACCTTGGTTCGTCTACGAATCTCCTCATTTCTGATTCGATCTCGTAGACAAACCCCGAGCATAGCTCTTTCCATAGCTCGCTGAGTGACTCTGAGCTTCCTTTAAAGGCCCATAGTTAGAGACCATGTCTTGGCTCCGTAGGTCATCACCGGTAATACGCACTGGTTGATAAGATAACTTATCTATAATTGACAACATTTCATATTTCTAACAGGTGGAAATGAATATAAAGGTCCAGAGAGCTTTACGTCGTGTGTAGGTATTTGAATTTATTTTTCTTGGAGGACCGCCGGCATAACGCGTTATGGGGCAGTCGTGGGTGTGCTGGATGGTTTGCTCTTCGGCTCCACAGGCACAGGCAGAATAATCTACCCACCCGGAAAGATAGCAGGCAGGAGTATCCACCCACCCGCAGTGGTATTTATATTGAGCGCAGCGACCGTGACCAGTGCGAAGTCTGTTCAAATTGCACGTCTAGGAAGATGTGACCCTTTTATTCGAGAGCCCGGTATGATCTCGCAGCCCAGTTTTCCTTCCATTTCCGAGTTCCACATCTGCAACCATTCCTGTTTGAGGTTGAAGTGGTTATTAAGCAGTTTTGAGGCGATGTATGATGAGTTCCTGGACTTCAGATGGTATGTGGTGAGAACAACAAACTCGAAGTTGATATAGACTTGGGATCTTCTGGATTTTGAGGGCTTCTTTTGGTAGGGCTTTTCTGTGTATACCATACGATTAAATAATAATTGGAGCTAGGTTGGATTTGTTTCTTACAAGTTCTGGAAAGTTTTCAGATTCGATTTCAGAGAAAAACTTAGTTTGCGAATCAGAATCAGAATCAGAATCAGAAATTTTTATTTGTCAAACATAGGTATAAATATAGTTATTGGTGTTGAATACAATTTGTTTTGACCTCTATGTTTTACCCATAAGTATGGATGTACAAATTTTACACACTTAGAGAAAAACTAACATGCATTTTATGAATAAATTACAAAATTAGCCATAGAAACACAGTCGTACGGAAATAAACAATTTGGTGCAATGAAATAATAAAATTAAAAACATGTCAAGTTGAGAAATAATAATTATGAAATCTAAAATTATGTCACATCATTTAAATAATCTTTGACCGAATAGTAGCATTGTTTGCTAAGGTAGGATATAAGTTCTTTTTTAAATTGGACCATATTTAGATCTTTCAATGAGTCTGGAACTTTATTATAAATCTTTGGTGCCATACCTAGAATACTATTTCTCATCGTTGCCGTGTTAGTTCCATGTCCATCTCTCAACTTGCATTTATACTGCGGACGTGTTGGAAATCTGCGACCGTCTGCAACTTTGTTAAATAAGTCAGGATTGGCTTTGACAAATAGGCTTACTTCAAGAATGTACAATGAAGGCAAAGTTAATATATTAAGAGATCTGAAGTATGGTTCGCAGCTGTCTCTTACAGATAACCCGCACATAGCTCGTATACAGCGTTTTTGAGCCTTGAATGCCATATCTTTATTGACTGAGTTGCCCCAAAAGATTATCCCATATCTCAGCAACGAAGCTACAAGTCCATGATACGCCGTTAAAACTGCTTCACGGTTTACTATTTTTGATAGCTTAAACAGTGCATATGCTGATTTACACAATTTATTACACAAGTAATCTATATGGTGTTTCCAGTTAAGCTGGTTGTCAATCATTAAGCCTAAGAATTTTGTCACTTCCACATCATCTATCTTATTTCCTTCATACGCAATCTTTAATTGCGGTATTTGTGTTCTTTGGTGAAAGTGCATCAGATTAGTTTTATTTAAGTTAATTAATAAATTATTGTTATTCAGCCATTCAATAATATTTTTTATTACTGTATTTATGTCCTGTTCATAATCTTCTATAATATTATCATTACATTTAATAATAGAAGTACTGTCATCGGCGAAAAGTACCATAGGATGCGGGATATTATTAGGCAAGTCATTAATATATATAAGGAAGAGAAGTGGGCCCAGCACACTTCCTTGAGGGACACCAAATTTAACATATTGTTTGTTTGACACATATTTATATTCTCTTTTCCTGAGGGAGCAAATTCTTGATATTTCTGTGTATTGCTGTCGTCCGCTTAAGTAAGATTTTATGAGATTCAATACATTGCCTCTGATTCCGTACCGGCTCAATTTACTTAACAGCTTGTTGTGGTCTACATAGTCAAATGCCTTTGTCATGTCAGTGAACAGGGCGCATATTGGCTTTCTTTTATCTACATTATCTATAACAAGGCTAATTAGATCGTATATTGCCATATTAATAGAGATATTTTTCCTAAACCCCCTTTGTGCTTCACATAGTAAATTAAATCTAGTTAGGTAATTGTAGATCCGTTTATATATTGCCTTTTCAAATATTTTGGAAATAATTGAGATCAATGCTATTGGGCGATAATTCTGTGGGTATTCTTTATCACCCTTTTTAAATAACGGCTTTATAATGGTAGTTTTTAGGGCATCTGGGAAAATACCTGCATCAATGCTTAAATTTACAATATGACTAAGAGGTTTATCTAAAACATCACTAACAAATTTAACAACTTCTGTACTTATACAGTCAAACCCTACGCTTTTTTTATTTTTTAGTGTATGTATGATAGTTTTTATCTCTTTCGGTGTTGTTGGTGACATATACAGAGAATTTTCATTATTCAGAATATTTTGTTCCATCCTATTACAATGCGATGGGGTTTCTCTATGTACAAAATGATCATTAAAAATTGTGGCTATAATTGTAGGATCTGTGACAACAGTACCAGACGAGTTTTTTAGTTTTAGTATAGGTTCTTTTGGACACCTTGCCTTACAGCTGTTAATAACATTCCAAGCGGCTTTAGATTTATTATCTGAAGTTTTAATCTTATGATTATTCTTTGCTCTTTGTGTTAATTTTATAATTTTTTTATATTTTTTTGAGTATCTCTGTAAGATTAACTTATTAGCTACAGTTCTCGACCGTCTATATTGCCAAAGCAATCTTCTTTGATTTTTACTACACATTTTTATACCTTTAGATACCCATTTAACATTATTTTTTGCTTTAATTGTCACCAACTTTACTGGAAAACATAAATCATACAATAAACGAAAATCTTCAATAAATGCATTATATGCCACATTTGGATCCAAAGCACTATACACTTCAGAGAAGGATAAACAGTGAAGATGCGATCTGAAATTGACAAGATTTTCATGTGAGTAGTCACGTTTTTCTACCCGCCAGAGTTTTAAATTATTTGTCCTTTTTATCGGAACTTTCAGTATTTGAGCTGTGTGGTCCGATAAACCGAGATCGATGACTTGGTTTATTTGACCTCGTTTTATGTTATGAGCAAAATTGTCTAGACATGATTTGCTAATAGGTCTTGTCGGTTTTCTAATTTCCAGGAATAAACCGTAGCTCTTTAAAAAATATTCAAATTCTGATGTGATTTTATTACGTTTTAATATGTCGAAATTTAAATCTCCGCACATGATTACTTTTCTGGTTGAATTATTCCTAAAAATTAATCTTAAAATTATGTCTAGTTTTTCGTAAAACAGTTTTAAATTTTTGAAGCCTGGGGCTCTATATACACATATCAAAACAATTTCAAAGGACGTAAGTTCTATTGCACAGCATTCTAGTACACCTGTAACTGATTGTTTGGAGATCTTTTCTAGCGTCGTGAAAATTAAGCCGGGCCTGACTAATATACATGCTCCTCCACGTTTTGAGTCCTTCCTTGAGTAGTATGCTGCCAAGTGGTAGTTTGGTAACGTTAATACATCTTCATGACCAGCCATCATAAAGTGTTCCGTTATACAGATTATATCAATATCAATCTTTTTTGTATTAAGTTCGGTCAAATTAACTGTTAGGATATCCGTTTTATTAATTAGACCTGCTATATTTTGGTGCATAATATTTACATAGTTATTGACGAAAAAACTCTTGTTGGTCGTTCATCTCTAAATTTGATACTGACAATTTGCTGCTTGATTGAACAGGATCGATAAACTCATCATAGTTCTCTTCTACTGTAGATTGCTTGATGTTTGAGATAGCTTGGTTAATGCACATAAAAATATGTTTCATTCCTTTGTTCTTTAACTCTCCTGATCGCTTGTGAAACATGTCATAGTCGTAGGATAGAGACTGATTAGAATCCAGAAAATAAGCGTAGCAATGTGTTAAAATGTCCAAGTACAATAGATTGTTAAACATTTCGAGGCGCCAGTTAAATAAATTGCTACTATCACCACATTTGTAGGTCGGTGAGCATATTATAAAGTTTGTATGCTGCAATTTTTGAAGTGTTTCTCTGATGTACGTTATTAGTGAAAAATAATTTTTAGTTGTTTCAAAATCGTCCTCACCCAGAAGTATAATGCAATAGTCATCCAATGTCATATCTTTAGTTTTTTGGCTAACATCTTTTAATAATTCTTGGATACCACATTTTGGCGTTAGGTAATGAAGAGTTTGTAAGTTTTCTGCTAAGGTGGTATTTGCAATTCGTAGTATTTGATTTTTTTTGTTAGAGCTTAAAATAGTGACCTTGTTCTTTTTGTTACTCGTTGAAGTTGGCGCAGTGTTGGCGCTGTAGTTTGTCAGTATTTTCTTTTGACAGTTTGTATGGATGACATTTGATGACGTGATATTTTCTATTGATGTGGTGTTATTTCCCGATGACTTTTTTTCTTCCTCTTGCTCACTAGGCTCTATTTCAGTTAAGATTATTTGAGTGCTACCTGTAAACTTTTCCGTTCTCAGTGTGGGTGAGTTAATATGACATATTTTGTTTAAGTTTTTTTGTTTTTTGCAAGATCCCTTTGCTTTTGTTTTGTCGGGAGTAGTATCGTATAAAACTTTTTTGTATGAGTTAATATTCGTTTGGCAAGTCTGTATAGTCTTTTTTAACTCACTAACCTCGCCGTTAAGTTTTAAGCGAAAGAAAACAGTTGCAAATTGCGAACGGAAAGGAGTTCCATTTGTAAAAAAACTATGGCTATTGCCCGAAAAAAGGACCACATTTGTTAATAGTATTGTAAAATAATGAAAGGCTTGTTTTTAATAAACTGAGTAACTGAAACTTTAAAATATCTAGCAGATTTTCCTTTATTTTTTATTAAAGCAGTAACGTCTGCTAACGTAAACTAAATGTTTACAAATGAAGCGAAAATTGAAAAATTTAATGATTGATGATGAGATTTTCCTTTCTTCAAACTTCCTTTTTCCTGAATGAATCACACAATGGTAACTACATAATCTGACTTCAACATACAGAAATACTTGTAAAAGTGCTAATTATATCATTCGCATTAATTATTAGTTTACTTAAATGTAATTAACGTCCGCCAGAAGGTGAAACATTCAAAAAGCTACAATGAAGGAATTTCGCTTTCGTCCGCAACAATTAGTTTCTAATTTAAAGGCGTGAAGTTGTATATAGTTCATCTAATAGTCTCAAATCAGACGCCCGGCTGGTTAAAGTGAGATGCAAAATAACTTATAAACACACTAGTCGCGAGGTTGGTCGAGGTTGGGCGAAAATGATAGTGTGGAGGGGCACTTCGCTTCGAAAAGTCATACTTCGGCCAACTTTGCATCGGCCAACTTTGGGCAACCTCGCGCGTAGTATATAGCTAGGGTAAGGGCATACAATGTCTGGCATTATAACTAACTCGTTAAGCTGTTTTGACCCCCGACGAAAATAGAGGTGAAACTAATAACATTAGTTTAACACGTGTATCTGTGTGTCTGTCTGTGGCATCGTAGCTTCCAAACAGATGGACCAATTTGAATGCGGTTTTTTTATCGAAAGACTTGTCCGTCGAGATGGTTCTTAGCTATGTATAGTGGAAATAGGACCAGTAGTTTCCAATATATTCAGCTTTAATTGGAACAAGTGACAAAATGTCAACCCGTATTGAAGGTAAGAATTCCAAATTTTGTAGTATGTTCAGTTTTCTCTGTAGCAGTTTCACTCTTAAATAAATATGTTAATGTACCAAAAGCGATTAAATCTAAGATTGTGTTTTTACTTAATATTCTAAATCTAAACATACATTTGTTCAAAAGAGTTAGCGTTAGTAGGTATAATAGTTTTTAAGAAGATTTCTGTCTCAGAACTGTTAGTTACATTACATCACACCTGAATTATACAAGAATCCTTACACGAACTCTTCTTTACATTTCCTTTTGTGGCTGCCGGCGGAAGACAGTGCACACGTCTTGGCTCCCCTTTCCACCTTTTTATGGGCAGATTCGGCGCGCATTCCTAGCCAATCACAGATAAACGGAATAGGCGATACTAAACAGATACGCCATTGACTGATGTGTAATTTGCCGTAATTATTAAAGTTACAATAAATATTTATTACCTATCTAGTTATCATGGCCGCCAGTGTAATGCGCAAGCGTCACGGTGTCTGTGCTCATTATACTGAGGTCACACTTTGCTGCGTAAGCATTTATATAAAACGGCATATCTTAGTCCTAGGGTTATGACGCTTACGACCTTTTGTCTGGTAGTATCGGGCCACTTTAATTATACAAAAAGTCATAATTAAGTTCAAGCCTTCTGTCGCTTATGACCCTTTGTTTAATGGATATTGGGCTGCTTAACAGTGTTGATATTAGCCTGGTTCAGTAACAGTAAATGTGGGTAACCGTATGGGATTTGGTAACTCCACTGGTATGCACCATGGATAATTAAAAAAATTACGTAAGTGACTGATTTAATTAGGTAGATGATGTCATCAGTTTCAGCATAAGCCTTGAAACTAGTAAAATTACATTGAAAGGCTCCCAGTGAGACTACCGAGGCTGTAACTATACCTTTAGGGGCTGCGTTCGAGCATTTTGATAAAAATATTATGTGTTTTGGTCGTAGAAATGCTGCAGTTACATTCCAAAACATTTTTCCAAATTTGAAATGAGAACAATTTTGACCAGTTCGTGATAATTTGGAGCGTTAAGACCTAGATCCATTTTTTTATCAAAATAAACAAATAAATAGATATTATACAACCTCACACAAATCAACCTAGTCCCAAATTAAGCTCCACAAAGTCTGTGTTATTACCACACCTGATGCAGATTGTTTTAAGCTATACGATATACATAAAACAACCATGACCCGGTTTTATACTAACTAAGACGAATATTCGAGTTTATCACACAAATATTTGACCTGACCGGGATTGGAACCCGGGACCGCTGGCTCAGTAGGCACCTAGGCTTTGTAGTGCACCTACAAACTGCGCCAACCGCGTCGTCAAATAAAGGAAAAGTGTTACATTGTTACCTATTTATTTAACAGCATTATCTCTCACCTCTCTAGAGCAATCGAAACACCCTTTTATCTAACAAACGGTAACTTAATTGGCGAACCGAACCGATGTCACGTTCCATAACACTGTCGTTCGTTTTCCAACTATCGATCGAGGCACAGATAACAGTAAATTTTGTCACAGTGTCTATGATAGAAAATGTATCCTAGAGGAAAAAGATGCTGCCTAGTGTTTAAACGTTGTCCTCAGAGATATTGATGGAGGAGTATACTCTTGTCTAATATTAATACCTATAGAGATGCAGTGAATTAACAGATTTGTTAAAAAAACGGTTTCAGATAAAGTTCAGTTTTTTCTGATACAAAATAATTGAATTACCTAGTTGGGATGTGCTCAATTTTATGACGATAATCTGTAAAGCATGCTCCCGTGGAGAACCTAGTAGATAATTTTTGAGGAAAAGGGTACTGAAGAAAAGGGTATTGTATCTTTCTGGACATTTAGATACATGGGAAAACGTAAACGGAGTTTCATTAGTAAAATTTGCTTGTCTCAGCTGTTTAAAAAACCACACAGCATAAAGATCACAATAACTTCTAGTAAAAGTCAAAGAAGCGTTTACTAATCCAAATGGAAAACCCATGAATTTATACTAACCCAAACTAAGTAACAATCTTTTAGCATACAAACAGGGATGATAACTTATTTGATTCAATACCAATTTGTAACAGACTGATATGATCATTTATTGTCGTTTATCCGTTTTCCACCTTTTGGTTGGCTGCACAGATAACACTAAATTTTGACACCGTGTCGATTGCATCTGTGCCCGCAACTGGTGCTATTCGGGTTAGTGTTTTTGGACGGCGCGGTAGGAAGTTGCAAAACGTGGTTACGTATTAATTGTTCAGTTTTACTTGTTAATGTTAATGCTGTTTAGTTTTTGTCAATGTTGGATGATAGGTACCTAGTTTATAAAACTGTTATAAATTAACGACATGTAAACGTATTGAAGAATGATTTTTGAACATAGATTATTGCTCAAAGAGTTGTTGATTAAGATTTAAAGTTTGCAGGACCTGAACAAATGGCGTGATCTTTTTTTTCGGAGATTAAGATCCTTTTTAAACACTGATCCCAAGTAGATAATTACTAATATGCTAGACGAATGGCTCTTATTATGTTCTGATTCTATTTAAGTGAGAGACGATAAAGAGTAAACAGTCTATCTTTGACATAGAACCTACATAAGTTACTATGTAGATTCGCCACATTTACCTTTAATAAAACCAAGTTTAATACTGAACAGGATCATAATGTTGATTATATTTTTTGTGGAATTACGACATTTTTTATTTGTATGTTGAAGCAAAGGTTAATTATAAAGACAAAATTGTATGCACTCCACTGCAGTCGAAGCAAGTCTCTAATTCCCGACCTTTATTTTAGAGCATTACTCCGGTAAAGAAGAGGTCGTGACTTCGATTCTCTTGCATTGCATAAAATTGCCAGAATTGAAGTGAAGCCAGTTTTAGTGAGCCACGGCCTGTCACATGCTCAGTTTCATGTACGCATCTGTCACAACGTCAATATCACAACACGTCTCTGATTCATTTGTAGACACGCACACATAAATGGTTTTATGTGTGCGTGTCTACAATTCAATCAGAGACGTGTAGAATAAATTTTATTCTAAGTCAAAAAGCGGGACGGCACGATCTAACTAAAAATATCGCACATCGGAGCAACCCTCTTCGCTCCGTCTGGCTTGAAATGAAATGACTTCTAAAATGTAGGAAATTCTTAAGTCACCGAACAAGTTGCAGTGGAACAATTCAGCATACGAGAAGGCCACAGATGCGCAGCTGGAGCTTAGTTCTGCGACAGTTTTATTGCTGAACTGAATTATTGGCTGGCTTTGGAAATTTCACATGTTGACTTCCCTTATTATTTTATAGTAGTTTATGCAACTGATACATAATGAGAGGCCTTAAAACACGAGTGGGGTTTTATGAAACGAGCGTTAGCGAGTTTCATAATAGGATCACACGAGTGTTTTAAGGCCTAATTATGTACAGTTGTATACACTACTTTATCTATACACATATCACAAGTACTCTAAGATGGGTTCAGAAGCCATAAGAACATGACCGGCACCACTAGTGCTACCTGTAAAATATCTAAAGACTACATTATACTTAAAATGCAGTAAGCAATAAATCTGAACAAATACATAAACAGATTATTTATTGTAATAGTTGTAATTGACATTTACATTGGAACAATATTTTCAACTAAAATGTAAATTACAAACAAATCTTCACAATTTTACTTTCGTTGTTTTTTTCTAAATCATATGTACCTATCCATATTCTCATGTCACTCGAGATCAAATGTCGTACGGTTTTGATAAAAAAACATACTAAATTGACGTTTCGTATCGATAAAAATATTAATATCTATGGATACTAGAATAGAGACCAACTTGTGTTTTGACAGCTGTTCCTAATTTAAACTCGTAACCTTACAGAAATCTGTACTGTAATAACATTACAGTACAGATTTTACCTACTACCACAGACAAAAAAGTTCCCATAGTAAAATTGGTTGTAATAATGGCTGGCATTTCCTACGGTTTCTGAACGCATTTTAGAGCACTAATGATATGTGCGTAGATAAAAGTTATTTTGTCATTAATAACTATATTTTTTCTAATTCATAATTTCCGCCTTATTTTTGACGATCATGATATTAATTCGTAAAATGTTTACATAAAGCAAATTTGTAATGTAATTTTTGTCGTGAATTAAAATATTCTAATGTAATCATGAATAATTGTACCTAAGTACTAAGTAGTAGATGTAAATAAAATCTAAAAAGAAACAATATCACAAATTGACCTAGTTCTAAATTAAGTTCTAGTTTGTACGCTTGTGTTATGGGTAGGTACAACGATACACTTACTTGTGGATAAATAAGTATATCACTAATATTATAAACCCGAAAGTTTGTGAGTGTTTGTGAATGTTTGTTACTTCTTGACGCTCAAACAGGCTGGACTAATTTTGATTTAACATAGGCTACTTTTTATCCCGAAAAATGTAGTGTTCCCGAGCGGGTAACACCGCGCGGCGCAGCTAGTATCTACTAAAACGTAGCAAACATACATGACTAATAAGTATTCAAACTCATCACATAAATTTTGACACAAGGGCAAAAGGAAAGACTAAACTTCCTTTACACAAATTGATGTTACCTATCAAATGAGCTCAACAACCTTATCTCTTGCAGCAAATATTAATACTCATGTTTAAGGTTCCATGGTGAAAATAAAGTATTTCCCATTTTGGGTAAATATTCTTCGGACAGGAGGTGCAAGTAAGTGTCTTCAAAATTTTCTGGGTGCGCTTATTCCACAAGGACCAAAACAGGAAGATAACTTACCTAAGTGATTATCATCGAAGTAAAATTTCGAGAGTAGGTAAGGATTTTATTAATGTCAAACATTAAAACGTTTTACAAAATTGATTATTTAGTACCTACCAAATTTTTAAGTTAAGCATTTTTCCACTTGGGCCGTTTAAAAAAATACAAAAAATGTAGACAAAATGGGTTTCAATTACCTTTTCAGCTATCCAAAATTCTCCCAATCCACAAAACACTGGCACATAACACTACACACACGAAAACACTGTCCGCAAAAGCCAAGGTTCAATTAAAAAAAAAAACTGTTTAAAAACTGGCTACCGAAAATGCGTTCGAAATTACGATTGGCGCGCACCGACTGACTGACTCTAGTAACGCCAAGTTAACTTTACCGCCGGTAAAAGCGTGGATGTCGCGCGTTCCCTTAAACTTTGTATGTCGCGCCGTTAGTCCCTGTGTTCACCACCGTATCAATTAAGTTTGTGGCACATTCAAAACCTCCCCTTTGACACAGGTGGTCAATGTTCCGAAACATATGGCAAAACGGTTTATAATGTAATTTTAGGAACTCGCAACTTCGGGTCGCGTTTGCTTGCAAATTAAACTCTAACTGTAAAAACCAAGGCAGACTTTTCAAATATTGGTTGTCGTTAGATAGGAGCTTGTTGAGGCTATTTTGACGATGTCCGTTGCTCGATGAAAACTAACCTATATGTCATCATTAACTTAGCTGGCTTGCTCGCCATGGATGTACATAAAATTGTTTTGGTATGGTAGTCACGCTTGGGGTCCGATTACTAAATGCTTTTGTTGTAATCGCATGACTACGGATGTGACGAAACGGCATTTGGAACGATACCTATCTGACGGTCAATTTTGTATGAATAAATTAGTAGATAATTATAAAATTTCAAGGAATCGCTCTTTGGAGAGTTGTTAAAGTTTTTATTATTTCCTGAGAAACATTCATTCGTCAGTCATTCGAGGAAATAATTATCACAATAAAATTACTTATCATAATTATGTGGTAAATACTTCCTTTTCTATTGCAATTAATTTCTAAATGTATTCAATAAGTACTTAGCTAGTTGCTGTGAAATTAACTATCAATTCCCTACATCGCTACGAGTACTTTCATAAGCAAATAAAGAAAATGTAAATAAAATAAAATTATATTCAACTTAAAAGTTGATAATACTTTTAGTGGTATTTGTATTTACTTTTTAAACAAAGTTGCTATGTTTCAATAGTTATTTACGATACAAGTGTGGAAGGTAGGTGATTTCAGACGAGTGTGATTTTTAGTCACGAGCGAGGTACGAGCGAGTGATTAAACAAACACGAGTCGGAAATCATCTTACACACGGGTTCCGTACAAAACTTTACTATGCATGTACGAGAAAATAGAAAATACTTTAATACTTACAAAGACTGTTTACATTGGAAAAAAAGTATTTGGTTTCATTTATCCAACAAGAAGCCGTCGTTCACATTTTTTAATTCTTCAATAAAAATTTTACGGGTTTAAATTCATGATTCGTCCCTTTATCTCGCCATTATTTCAGCAGATTTGCACAAAACAACTTCAAAATAAACTAGACATCAATAAAAAATGGCGGAATTATTTGAAAACCGCGCTTGACATATCTACTACTGCGCATGTGCAAAAGTTTTTTTTAATATTCGTCTTATGTCAAAATGGCACAAGCGCGTGTACATTCAGCCAAATTCATTTAATGAATAACGATTTAAAGTTCGTTTATTAATCAAATTTTATATCTAATGTAATTAATGACGTGTTAAATGAATTAATTAATGAATATTGGTTTTATTGTACTTTTATACGTGATAATAATCGGTATTTGACTTATTTATGACCTTTTTGTAAATAATAAAACCTCTTTGTGTCAGGCTGTCAGATACGGCTATAAATTAAAAAAAAATTGAAAAGTAAAAAGCACTAGGAAAAGTAGTACTTTCCGCACAGTTTGAATGCCTAGAATACGCTCTTTTCGAGCACATGCATTGTAAAATATAATGTTCAACTTGTTCTTATCGCCATCTATCGGCTTGCAGTGGCACTATACTTTCACGTCGAAGGCTACAGAACTGTAGGTAGATCAGCGCCATCTATTGGGCTTACGTGGTATTATTACTAAGTATAATCTAATCAATTCTGAAAATGATCGAAGTCCTAGGTTTTTATTTCCCAATTTATGAAGTGGAAATTCGTGATGAAAGTCACCACATAGTACATTGCGACGTATAGCCTTCCGAAGTCATTCTATGCCTACACGTATAACGATAAAGGTAAATTGCATTGTGCGCCTTGTAAAGTTGTACCTAACAGATAGATCCTTCACAACCAAATTTGATATCAACGCGGTAAGCGCAGTGATAAAGCAGCTGCCTACTGAGCCGGCAGTCCTGGGGCCCTATGCTATGATGGTTGCTTTTATCACGCGATAAATAAGTGATAAAGAATCCGTCACGTTTTGACATATTGCGATTGTGAGTGACAGATGCTTTGTCACTTATTTATCACGTGATAAACGCAACCATCATAGGCCCCCTGGATTCGAATCCTGACTTGGGCAAATATTTGTGTGATGAACACGAATATTTGTGCTTGAGTCATGGTTGTTCTATGTATTTAAGTACTTATTTATCTATATAGGTAAGTACTAAGTATGTACACTCCGGATTTTAATTAGGCGAACTAACTTGACAGTTCATTGCACACGAATGTTGCCACAGTTTCGCTAGTGTTGTTAATATCGATAATTATGTTAAGAAGAAGGTTGATAACGTGAGCATGGACTCATTGTCTATGCTATACTTCTTTTTATATCTCTGCTATTTGTTTCCTAGCAACTGTTGTTTTTATAATCTTTACACTAATATATATTGTCGTGAACGAATCACACGCTTTTCCTTGCTAATTTAAAGAATTAAAAAAATTGGGCAAGTGCGAGTCCGACTCGCGCATGAAGGGTTCCGTACCTATATATATGTATATATAGGTATAACAAGTTTGTTGTATGGGAGCCCCCCTTAAATATTTATTTTATTTCATTTTTAGTATTTGTTGTTATAGCGGCAATAGAAATACATCATCTGTGAAAATTTCAAGTGTCTAGCTATCACCGTTCTTGAGATACAGCCTGGTGACAGACGGACGGACGGACGGACAGCGAAGTCTCAGTAATAGGGTCCCGTTTTTAGGGTTCCGTACCCAAAGGGTAAAAACGGGACCCTATTACTGAGACTTCGCTGTCCGTCCGTCCGTCCGTCCGTCCATCCGTCCGTCCGTCCGTCCGTCCGTCCGTCTGTCACCAGGCTGTATCTCAAGAACGGTGATAGCTAGACAGTTGAAATTTTCACAGATGATGTATTTCTATTGCCGCTATAACAACAAATACTAAAAATAAAATAAAATAAATATTTAAGGGGGGCTCCCATACAACAAACTTGTTATAGATTATGTATATATATATATATATAGGTACGGAACCCTTCATGCGCGAGTCGGACTCGCATTTGCCCAATTTTATTACCCTTTGGGTACGGAACCCTAAAAAACAGTTCCTACCAGAGGTTTAGTTAAACAGCATTAAAAAACCGGCCAAGAGCATGTCGGGCCACGCTCAGTGTAGGGTTCCGTAGTTGCTCATCCTTCACAATAAACTGCTGTTTTAAGGCCCGAGGTTTACGTTAAGAAAGATTTTAAGTTCTATAAAAAGGTCGTAAACGCCCTAGAAACTGTAATCACTTATTACCTTCTGGAAGTCAACTTACGACCTTTTAAAGAAAACATATGAAATTTGACGATAACTCAATAACGGCTCAACCGATTTTGTTCAATATAGTTTTCATTGAAAGTACTTATAGGGCCTCATTAACATGAATTTTTCCGATTTTTTTTTACCCGTGGTTGAAAAGTTAGAGGGGGGGGACACTATTTTTTTTGTTTTTGGAGCGAATATTTACAAAACTGCTGACTTTATCAAAAAATAATGTTAGAAGATCCCTATTATTTTTACATGACCTATTCAACGACACCCCACACACTAGTGTTGAAAAGAAAAAAAAATTCACCCCCACTTTAGGTGTTCGAGAGGTACCCGAAAAAAAAAATTTTTTTTAAATTTTATTTTACCGTTCTGTCGGCGTTATACATACACATACTCATACCAAATTTCAGCTTTCTAGTACTAACGATCACGGAGCTAAGCCGCGGACGGGCGGACGGACGGACAGACGGACATGGCGAAACTATAAGGGTTCCTAGTTGACTACGGAACCCTAAAAAAGTAGACATTACGTATTTCATAAATTTTGAATTATTGTGTTTGAAATCTAACTAATAATTTTATTACACGAATCAATAATAAAAAAAACGGTTGCTATTAAAATACTCACATCGAACGAACTTTATTTTAGGACATCGCTAAGAACGCTGTCCGCCTTTTTGTTTTCTTGACAGTTCCATAGTACTATCGAATACACTGATAACTGTAAATTTTTAAACGAATATAAACCGTATTACAACATAATTAAGTGTCTATGGATGTATTGTTAAGGTTATATCGACATATTTGTATCGACATAAACCAATCACTATTTTTTTTTTTCTATTCCTGACAACACTTTGAGCTGTCAAGTTATTTCGCCTAATTAAAATCCGGAGTGTAGGTATATCGTCGTCTAGTATCCATATCTTTTCACATGTATTCAGCGAAACGGACACTGATTCAGCATTCCACGAGCTTCACGATATCCTAAAGTTATTTAATGACTTATGTTTTCCGCATATCCGTTTTAAAGCCAACCATAAATTGAACAATAACAGATGGCTTACGCGTGGGCTGCGGCGTTCGTGTAATATTAAGCGTAAACTTTACCTAAAATATGTCCAAGACCAGTCAAATAAAATAATTAATAGACGCAAATACGCCGAGTACACGAAATTGCTCAGAAGGTGCATAAATAAAGCAAAGCAATTACACAATAAAAAAACTATAAGTTTAGCTAGGAGTAAATCAAAAGCAACTTGGCGTATTATTAATGGTAATACCTACACCGAACCAGACTTCATTGATTGCATAAAAAATGACCAAACTAAACATACGGATCCCGCCATAATAGCAGAACTTTTTAACGACTTTTTTATCGATGTATCGAAAAATGGTCAGGATGATAACCAACCACATTTGAAGGCTCCCATAAACACAAACGGAAAAACTATATTTCTTTATCCATTCAACGAACAGGATATATTTATAATTATATTATCCCTAAACAACAGCTACGCAGTGGGAGTGGATGGTATAGCTACTAAGGTACTAAAGCTATGTGCTAAAGAGCTCGCTTCGCCTCTTGCTCACATTGTTAACCTGTCATTTAAACAGGGCCGGTTTCCCACCAATCTGAAATGCTCTATAGTAAAGCCAGTGTACAAAAAATCCGAAAAATCCTCAATGGATAATTACAGGCCCATAACTATTATACCGGTTATTTCCAAAATCCTCGAAAAAGCCATGTATAGACGGTTGATAGATTTTGTTAATTCCTGTTCTATCTTAAACAACTAACAATATGGTTTCCGCAAAGGAAGTTCAACGACGCTAGCTTGTTTTAATCTAATAAAAATTATAACAGAAACATTAAATAATAAGTCGCCTATAGCGGCCTTGTTTCTAGACTTAAGCAAGGCGTTTGACTTCGTGGGCCACTCGCTATTACTAGATAAGTTGGAAAAATATGGCATACGGGGAAATGCGCTAAATTGGATTCAAAGTTACCTTTCTGATCGAATGCAATGTACAGAAATTCAAAAAATTATAAACAAGGATCAAGTATCAGTGAGGTCGCAATACAAAAACAATCCCTGTGGAGTGCCCCAAGGGAGCATTTTGGGTCCTTTATTATTCCTGCTATACATAAATGATTTGCCAAACCACCTAAACCACAAGTGTATAATGTTTGCTGACGACACGACCCTATTAGTTAAGTCAGATGATATAAATAACTTTAATAAGGATATAACGGAAACTTTAATTAATGTGATTAAATGGTTAGATGACAATAATTTAAAAATTAATATTAATAAGACATGTTTAATTCAATTTAGAACATTTAGACATACAGATTATAAACTAGATATAAAATATAAAAATGAAAAAGTACATGAAGTTGAAACAGTAAAATTTCTTGGTGTTCACCTAGATAAGTTTTGTAGCTGGAAAACTCACGTTGATTATGTCTGTGAAAGGCTAGATAAATTTGTATTTGCTCTGAGGAGGTTAAGCAGCACTTCTTCTAGAGAGGTAGCTTTGATAGCTTATCACGGACATGTGTCCTCTATTCTAAGTTACGGAGTGTTACTATGGGGTAACAGTGTCGACATCGAACGAGCGTTTAGGGCACAAAAAAAATGTCTACGGGCCGCTTGCAATGCCCACTATCTCGCACCATGCAGACCTTTATTCAAGTCTACAGAAGTCCTTCCCTTGCCGTGTATGTACATAAGACAGATTTCCATATTGGTAAAGGAGCACCCTGAATATTTTGATACACGAGATCGCTACTTTCCCAGATCAACGCGACACAAGGATTAAATACACTTGCCAAGAGGAAACCTTAACATATTTAGGAATAATTGTTACTTTATGGCAATCCGTATATTCAATAAACTTCCACAACAAGTCAAGGATTGCCATCCGAGGACGTTCAAAAGTACACTTAATAAATGGCTTTTGTCCAAGTGTTTTTATTCTGTCAGAGAATTCTTGACGGACAATAATACAAATACTTAATTAGAGGAATTTTAATGTAATTGAATTATTTATTATTTGACACTGAATTATTAACTATTTATTGAATTATTTTCTATGAGATTATTATTTGTCATTACCATTATCATTGTACCTTTTTTTATTATGGATCATTAAATTTTCGATGAAATTATGAATATGCATGCACTTGAATAATTATTACCATTATTTAAAATGTATAGTAAATAAGCATAAAATCTTTGACATTCTCGTATTTATATTAATGCACGCTATTTACCCATATTTTGAAAAAAATTTAATATAAATTCACATGCCTATAAGGGCAGAATGTATGAATTGACAATTCCAAAGCATATAAATATCACCTTATGTACGCACCATATATTCTGTGAATAAATGATTATGATTATGATTATCATTATAACACAAGCCCCCTTGAGCTTAATTCGGGACTAGGTTGATTTGAGTTAGGCTGTCTGATATTTAAAAAAAATGGTTTTGCAAGCCATATTGGTGCACATGACCGACCCACGACATAGGTCGTGGAACCAGGTCTCGCTTTTGAAGAATACGTCAAGGAGGACGATATATATCTTAAAGAATAGTACTTACTTTGGCCACGCAAGTCCATTGGTGAAGATGTAACACACTCCTGACACGATGCCAGCGAGCAGGCCCAGGCTCACACCCGTCGACAGGAACAAGGTATCAGGCATTTTGTGGTCCAATGTTGACTGTCACTGTCACTAAACTGTCACCGTCACTCTGCCAGTGATACTTATGTCACTTTTGTGATATTTATTTTGGTTTTCCACTGGTTTCTTAGATGATTTTATTTAACACTGCACTGTCATTATTTGCTTTAGGAAACAGATGTAAGTATTTTGAAATAAGTTAATTGTCACTACGAAGTAAAATAAGAATCGTGATGTGCATAATTGGATTATAGTACTCGTACCTACTAAAGTTATATTCACGTTTACACAAAAAATAACCGACCACCGATATACCGACGAACCGAAAGGAAACTTAATTTCAGAGAACTACTGAACGAGTATATATAAAATAAAGCACTAAAGAAATAATAAATATCGCCATAGATATGCCTATAATTACCTATATTTGAGCCTCCCAAAAATATCAGAACTGAGAACCACCTTTTTCCGCCGGTTAAAACAAGTGCATGTAACGTTAACGTTACCGGTCTAGCCGATGGGTTATCAGTCAACCCCAATTCTCACGCACAAAGCCATACAATGCATGGGAACTGTCTTGCAACGGTAATGATGGACGCTTGAGTGCAACAATCATAATGTCATCTGCATAAGTCTAGCTCACTATGGTCTGTTGTCTAGCTGTTGTAAGTTTTAGGACGAAGCTGATAATACAATCAAGAGCCTAAATACCAGCAAAAATAAACGTAAAGAATATAATAAATAGCGTATGATATATCTAAACGTGGTGCGGAGTTACGACATCTCTATGCATCTCTATGTTTGTCAATTACGAGTACCCAGATCATTCTCATCAATTATTTTATTTAGCGGTTTACACTCAAGTGAAATTGTCAGGAACGGCCCGACTTGTTTCGAACTGCTACCCGTACAACGACGCGGTAACTCAGTCACTGCTGGTTTGTTGCTGCTTGATATAATAATTTAATTTGTTTCACAAGTTTTAATAAGATTATCATTCTCGTCGCTTAAAATGTCTTTGTTTGTTCTTTTGCTTTATCCTACTACTCTCGACTATCTCCTGCAAGGCTAGGTATCTGGCCGCGACTTCATGTGTCCTACAACTCATCATCGCCTGTCTTAATCGCACGGTATTGAAAGGAAAGTGACAGGAGTTATGTCGCGCGACAATACCTCGCGTGTAGGGCTGCAGCGCTATCCACGAATCCCTAATAATACCCATTTCCCGTTCAATTAAGATTATTTATGAAATCATGATCTACGCGAGGCATCTAGATAATTTTGGGGTAGTATTGGATGAGCATCTACACTGATAAATTAGTGAACACACCATAACGAAATGAAATGAAATCAGATAATTTATTCAGTAAGTAGGCCACAGAGGCACATTTACAAAGTCAGATTATGAATCTACCGGCATTTCGCAAGAGGAGACCGCTGTTAAGAAGAAAGCCGAAAGAAACTTAACAGTAAGTAATTTTTCGTAAAATAATACTTAAAACAATTACATTACATTTGTGTTAAAATTACATGGTGCATGGGTACACGTAAAGGAGAAGTATAGATACCTACTCCAAATCAATGTTAAGTAGGAACATTTACATTAACATTTCACAAAGGCAAACCCGTCGTATATCTGTTCCTACAGTTATTTAGCTAAATATTTGTCCCGGAAGCTGTCAGGCTTATAATACTTAACTACAATAAGCAACAAGCTCAATAGAGGAGTGTCTTTTCAAAAGGACGTATTTCTCTACGGAAGCCATACCAAACTAAGCCGTTTTGAAAATCACTCTTCAATAATGACTTTGGCGCATGCGCCCTTTTAGAATAACCCGGCAGCTATGGTGAAACCGCTAATCATCTAACACCAGACATCGAAAGGTCCCAGCTCTCTCGTTACGTAGTTCGCTGCAATATGTCAAGATTCGTAGTTTACCTCGCGCAAACTGGGAATATAAAGATCAATGAGTCATTTTCAAAAATCACGCACATAGTTAAGGGCTTAAAAACAAAATTACGATCACTTATTTTTGTGTTACGAAAGTAACTCATACAAAATATATTGAGTAACTATCGTTACACAAAGAAATCCATTAAGTTTTGTTTTAATTAAAGCCCTTAACTATACACATGTATTTTGAAAATGACTCCTATTCACTTTTAGTTTCATATTTTTTGTGTTCCATACCCAAAGGGTAAAAAATGAGACCCTATTACTAAGACTGTTACTGTCCGTCTGTGTGTCTGTCTGTCTGTCATCAGGATGTATCTCGTGAACCGTGATAGGTAGACAGTTGCAAATTTTACAAATCGTGATACTGAAAACAGAATAAAATAAATATTTAAATGGGGCTCCCATATAGGTAAGAAACGATCGGTTGCGTTAACTTTGCCTTTGGTACCGTTTGGTAGCCAAAGTTTTGTAACTGGCTACGAACAGGGAATTTCGGATATTCCCATTATTAGTAATGGGCCTGCGTAGTGCTGTTTGGTAGCCAAGTTTTGTAACTGGCTTCAAAATGGGAATTCGAAATTCCCTGTTCGTAACCGTTACGTAATGGGCCTGCGTAGTGCCGTTTGGTAGCCAAGTTTTGTAACTGGCTACAAAATAGTAATCTGAAATTTCCTGTTTGTAGTCGGTTACGTAATGGGCCTGCATAGTGCCAATTGGTAACCAAGTTTTGTAACTGGCTACAGAATGGGAATCCGAAATTGGTAGGTATCCCGCGCCATCTGCGCGCCATACATACAAGCTGCAAACATAACTTAACCCAGCCAGTAAAGATGCCTTAAGTGTTTGTACGGAACCCTCGGCGCGCGAGCCCGACTCGCACTTGGCCGGTTTTTTACGTAAGTTACAATATTGTTCGCCTATTTCCATACAGATGCGTGGTTCATGCAAATGAGGGAGTTAAAGCTCGCCGCCGCGCCGAACTGTTTTATATACGATATTTGTATAAGAGATGAGTTATTTCGGAATTATATTTGTCAATCGGTTTATTATAAAAATATCGAATATTGCTATAATTCGGTTCTGTTATCCGAATACATCATCTTGAGACTTGTATTTTTAGGCAATCCCGGTAAAAAAACCCGGCCAAGTGCGAGTCTGACTCGCGCACCGAGGGTTCCGTACAAACTTTCACTTGTCCCATCTTAATTGGCCTGGTTGAGTTAAGTTTCAACCGAAAATGTATGGCGCCGCATACAAACCAGGTTCAAACTTAACGAAACCGAGTACTCGATATCTCCACGCGTTCTCGTGATGAAGGGTCTTGACAGACGGACGGACGGACTACAAAGTGATCCTATAAGGATTCCGTGCTTTCTGATTGAGGTGCGGATCCCTAAAAAGGAAAATTATTTATTTATGATATTTAGAAGATAAACAAAGTTAAATAATTGTTCCTAGAATGTCAATATTCGATACGTTACGATATTAACCAATTAGATAAAATCCAATCAATATTTTAAAGTCAAGGTGTGTCCCGTTCAATATTAACAGTTTTACTTAATTATTCTGCTCATCGTGTATTACGTAAAGTTATTTTATCTACGCACATATCATTAGTGCTCTAAAATGCGTTCAGAAACCGTAGGAAATGGCCAGCATTACTACAACCAATTTTACTATGAGAACTTTCTTATCTGTGGCAGTAGGTAAAATCTGTACTGTAATGTTATAACAGTATCAATTTTTGTAAGGTTATGAGTTTAAATTTGGAACAGCTGTCAAAACTAAAGTAGGTCTCTATTCTAGTATCCATAGATATTAATATTGTTATCGATACGAAACGTCAATTCAGTATGTTTTTTTATAAAAACCGCACGACATTTGATCTCGAGTGACATGAGAATATGGATACATTCGTTTGTATATGATTTAGAAAAAAAAAACATTCGTCTTGACGGAGGTTCGAAATGTTCGAATTGCCGCCATTATTGTTGTCATTTGTTTGTTGGTTCTTTGCTGTTACGAAAATATAATTGTGATAAGTTTATTGTAATTCACATTTTAGTTGAAAATATTGTTTCAATGTAAATGTAAATTACAACAAATAATCTGTTTATGTATTTGTTCAGATTTATTTCTTACTGCATTAGTATATGTCGTTTTTAGATATTTTACAGGTAGCACTAGTGGTGCCGGTCATTTCCTCATGGCTTCTGAACCCATCTTAGAGAACTTATGATATGTGTGTAGATAAAGTAGTGTATACAACTGTACATAATTAGGCCTTAAAACACTCGTGTGATCCTATTATGAAACTCGCTGACGCTCGTTTCATAAAACCACACTCGTGTTTTAAGGCCCCTCATTATGTATCAGTTGCATAAACTACTATAACGAAATTGATAATTTATTCACAAGTTGGAATGAATATAAATATGTTTGAATAAATATCGTATTTGTAAGACATTTATCAAACGCGCCCGTCGGATGCGATGTTACTCTCTACTCTATGCGAGGAAAGTACCGTTACGAAATAGCCAAATCGGCTTGGTACAATTTTACAAGCTTTTATTTAACTTGCATTGTATGTATGTATAAGTACGTTTGTTCGGGTGGAATCTTGCAACTCAATTTTGAAGCAGATATCGTCCACCAATCAAGCTGAAATTTTGCATACTTACTTAACTTTGATGAAAATACAATAATATGGTACCATGGGGCTGATCTGATGATGGAGCCGGAAGTTGGCTATAGGAGCTCTATAATAGAAAAAGCAATCCTACCGAGCCTGGGCTCTTTAGAATCGTCTCAGTGGGCATTTGATTGATATCCAAAGAAAAGTACAGTCGGCTATAAAAGCTTGTCAGTAAAATGACATTTTTGACAGAAACTTATTTGACCATTAAATCTTATTTTATTTCAATAGTCCTTGCTGTAAGGATCAACGAACTACGGTCATTCATTTTTCTTTACCAAGGTTTTTCCGAAATAAATAAATAAATATCGGACAACCTCACACAAATCGATCTAGTCCCAAATTAAGCTCAAGAAGGCTTGTGTTATGGGTACTAGACGACGATATACGTACTTATATAGATAAATATATACTTAAATACATATTATAACAATCATGACCCAAGCACAAATATTCGAGTTCATCACACCAATATTTGCCCTGGCCGGGATTCGAACCGCCGGCTCAGTAGGCAGGTGTCTACAAACCGAGCCAAACGCGTCGTCAAAATGAAATGTTTTTAGGGTTCCGTACCCAAAGGGTAAAAACGGGACCCTATTACTGATACTTCGCCGTCCGTCCGTCCGTCCGTCTGTCACCAGGCTGTATCTCAACAACGGTGATAGCTACACAGTTGAAATTTTCACAGATGATGTATTTCTATGCCGCTATAACAACAAATACTAAAAATAAAATAAAATAAATATTTAAGGGGGGCTCCCATATAACAAACTTGTTATAGATTATATATAATGTATAGGTACGGAACCCTTTATGCGCGAGTCGGGCTCGCACTTGCCCAATTTTTTTAAATGACAGGGCAGAAAATCCTACTTTAAACTTAGGGTGACGTAATAGTACATTACATACCTAGGTTGGTGAATTCGTAAATGTCCCAGATCGCAGGTGTTTGTGCCATAAATATGCAATCTGGGGGTTTACGTATTACCGCCCGTGGTTTGTCTAAAGTTTTACGTCTTGCCTTGGCCAGGAAGTGTGATTTTCTCCCCGCGTAGCGGGCTTAGCAGTGGGTAGCATAAAATATTTTAATGAACAACTCACGTATCACCGAAAATAGAGCAAAAAGTAGACAAACATGTCTCTAGTTTCCCTAGTGCTTCAATGCGCCATGATATCACACATCCAATATTTGCAGTTGTAGATAGCGACAGTAATGATAATGATAACATGAGTGCTTTATTATTAACCAGCAATAACGCAGCATCGCTAGATGAGTAATGTGTGATTTCTTGTAGAGCCGTTATCGTATCGTATATTCGTGTACGTATCGGGAAACGTCTAATTTCGCCCTAGTGCGTAAAATGTTCCCATTACCTTCGAGAAAATAAAAATGTTCGAATTATTTAATCACTTTCATTAATTAGAAAATAGATGAACGTTGGTCCGTATTTACCTATATTTAGAATGAAAAAAAAAAAAAACCGGCCAAGTGCGAGTCGGACTCGCGCACCGAGGGTTCCGTACAAACACTTTCCATCCCTAAGTGGTTAAGTTAAGTTTGCACCTGGTATGTATAGCGCCCCATATAAATTAGGTGCAAAGTTAGGTATTAAAAAAAAAAAAATGGTTTTCGTAATTATTCCTTTATCTATGCTATAAGACGTTGCTTCGTACCAAATTTCAAGATTCTGAGTTCACGGGAAGCACCCTGTAGGTTTTGATTCCCTTGCAAGTGTCGAAAATTTGCGGCATAAACGGCTGTATCTTTTGATTGCGTTGGCTTAGAAGTTTGATTTTTTCACAGCTTCAAGGGACAGTAGACCTGAGTAATTGATATAAATTTCAGCTTCATACCTCCACGCGTTCCTGAGAAAAAGGGTCTTGACAGACGGACGGACGGACAGACGGACAACAAAGTGATCCTATAAGGGTTCCGTTTTTTCCTTTTGAGGTACGGAACCCTAAAAATGAAATAAAACTCATTTATGTCATAATAATTTTGCTCGACCGATCTGAAACCATAAATGTGATAACACAAACCTAATCTAATAATAAAAAAATTAAATGATAATTCGATGAAATGAAGCATGAAATTTGGTGAAGTGTTTATCTATAAAAGAAGAGGATCCCAAAGCAATGACACTTGATGATTAGACGACCACGTGTAACTCGTGTAAGTGAGATGACGTGAAGAAAGTAATAGTTTCTTAGTTCATGCAAATTGGTGTCTTACGTGTCAGAGTCGTCAGGCAATAATGAGAGTAGTTTCAAACACGTTAGTGTTTTATGGACGTATGTCTCGAGTAATAAGGGAAGTAAATTAACTTTGTATTAGTTTGCTAATGTAATGCCGTGAGAAGTCAGATAATTGCACTTAATTTTACTGAAAATAGGAAAGTTCTAGATGCATAGAAAATATAAGGTATTGGCTGCCATGAGCACACCTGTGGGATCGTATAATCTTTTCTATGTGGCCATGAGCATCACCAGTGCGATTAGATACTCATTTTTCAGGGTATTGTTCAGCGGATTTTTTTGGGGGTCAGACTCAACCTTTGAATGCTATTTTGCCATTCAAAGGTTGCGTCTGACCCCAAAAAAGAGATGATTAAGCGATTCCACTGGTGATGCTCATGGCATCTCAGTAACAGAGCGATGCTTTGAGCATCACCGGTGGGATGAGTAAGTTTGTATGGGGCGTGGGAGGAATAATGTATGTGTAGTATGGTGAGCGGCCAACGTGTTGATATTCGATCATCATTATATCGTGACGTAGAACGTTGCGTCAGGATCAGGACGTGATGCTTTACATAACGAGAAGATTTATACCTGTTTTGTTCACTCTTACGCGATCTAGATAAGAACCTCTCAGGTTTCACCCAAACCCTTGTGAGTATTATATTTTTTGCCCAAACCCGAATCGTAATCTTACCCTCTATCCTCCCTCCCTAAGTCAAACTGATTCGGTTCAGTCTGTTCACGACGCAGTCCATGCGCCCAGTGCGCCAGCGTCACCCCCATGCCCCCACAAAATTAAAGATCAAGATTAAAGATTATTTATTAAGCATAATACATGAATACTGTAAACAATTTGTTCGTAAGCAGCTGCATTAGTATAAACTGTGTCGCAGCTGTGGATAATCCCATTAGCGGGTTATCTTCCTCCACAAAGTCCGACTACTGCCAGTGAGGGCTAACCAGCCCTGATACACAGTTCCAGTCATGTCTTTAAAAAAGGTATTATAACTTTTTGAACAGAACTATAGAAATTCTTCATTAGCATCTGACGCTACTCTATGGTTGCTTGCGTCAAGAATATGTCAAGAATGAACTGATTTTGTCACAGTGTTACTTTTGATAATTATTTTAGTAAAGTTTTTATATACGTTTACAAATAATATCATGGAATTACAATGTTTGTTGGGCTTGAAATGTAAAGACTTTGCGATGATCGCCGCTGATCTAATGAATTTCCAGAGCATGGTGATGGAAGATGGTATGTGATTGCTGAATCGTATCGGAATTTTATTATTATATTGTTACCTGGTATACTAAAGGCTCAGTTTCATTGGTCGATCAGGGCCCGCATGCGGGATGCGAGAGATTTCCATAACGAATGCCATAGGGCCTGAATTTGAGATATTGCATGCGGTATGTCGAATGAAGGCTGATTTAGACGATGCCAATTTTGAGACGCCTAAATTACGGCGCCTCGAAAAGGCACCGTATAAACACTTTCCGCGCCATTTTTTCGCCGCATGCCAGCGCTGGCGCGGAATAGAACACGAGCCTATTTTTTGGCGCCAGTGACCCCCCCTCCGCGTCTCTCGCTGCCACTAATGACTGGTACTGAAAAAAAGCACCGTGTAAACACGACTGGCGGCGAGATTTAGGCGGCTGAACATAGTCATTGTCTAAACGGTCGGAGGTGTGCTGTGCGGTAATCACTGGCGCCGTAATTTAGGCGTCTCAAAATTGGCATCGTCTAAATCAGCCTTGAGACATCGAGCAATGACGACTGACACATTGACGACTCGCGGTTGACTCAGTTTGTAGTGGCGCTGCCTACTGAGCCGGCAGTCCTGGGTTCGAATCCCGGCCAGGGCAAATATCTGTGTGATGAACTCGATTATTTGTTCCTGGGCCATGGATCTAGAATGTCGTATAAGCTTTGCTTAGTTTGGGACTAGGTCGATTTGTGTAAGACTGTCCCTTAATATTTATCTATTTAATGATATTGAGCCTTAAAACAATTTGATTTTGATTGTAATGGGACCCTATTCGTTAGGACAATTATGTTGCTTAAGTTTCTTGCGTAGTTTTGATACATTTCTATAGTAATTGTTTTGAAACGAACTACAGGATAGACTCACTTGTCTTATATTTTTTTGTGACCCTATTTACTGCTTTTTTTTTAATCATCCGTACTTCATGTGGGTAAAATGGAGGCCTATAGTTCTATACATTTGGCTCATACAAGTAAAGGCAAAACCAATATTGTCTCTCATTGGTTTAGCAAAGGCAGCAGATGTTCCTGACGCGATTAACCCAGCAATGGGAAGCTGGCACGATTCCGATATTAATTTCTAACATACTTATATTAAAACGTGGTTATGCCGAGCAAAGATCGTATCACAAGTAATATTATAGATGCGAAAGTGTGTCTGTCTGTCTGTTACCTCTTCACGTTTAAACCGGTGAACCCATTTAGATGACATTTGGTATAGAGATACTTTGAGTCCCGGGGAAGGTCATAGGATACTTTTCATCCCCATTAAATTTAGTGTTCCCTTGGGATGAGCGGGTAACACCGCGGGGCACAGCTAGTATAGTATAAAAAAAGGCCCTTGTGTATATTGCAGACGGTTTAGAGTGTAATGTTCATACCTCTGGGTTCGGTGCACGAGGCATTTGACGCCCTCTGACGTCCTAGTCTTAAAATCATTCGTACACCGAAAACCCCGCGATAGTGAATGTTCGAGAGACACCGTTTTTGGTGGTTTTGGTAAGCAAACCGATACGAGCTTCACATGTCGTACCGCAGGCCTGACAGGAGATGTTGGTGCCAGGTGGTAATGCGTCGCCTTATTGACGTATGTCTCTTGTCAGCGAAAGCCGCGAACCAGCCCGTCAAGTAAAACTTTGCATGGTGAATCTTGTCGCGCGGCATATCGTCACCTGCCCGTCTAGCACAACTACGCTTCGTGACTTGTCGCGCGACATAGCGCTACCCGTCACTCTCTTACATTACTGCACAGAAAGAGACGGGTAATTATCTCGTGCGAGAAATAGTCGCGTATGACAGTTATGCTAGAGGTGCTGGCACCACAGAAGCCTGTCACTCTCTCACAGTACTGCAGAGAAAGAGATAGATAAATATATCGCGCGAGAAAGTCGCGTATCACAGTTGTGCTAGAGGTGCGGTTCTGTTTTACGAATGATGTTTGCGTTTGTAGGGAGAAGTCACAAACTATAAGAGATAGGGAAATTTGTTCTTAAATCTCATACATAATTTCATACATAACCGGGTCAAAATCGCTGTAAAAAATGTTACAGAATTTAAACCAGGTTTAATTCCCGGTTATGTATGAGATTGTTAAAAAAAAAATTATGTAGTTTTTATTAAATCTGAAATCGATGCCATGGTTCCTAACAGATTTCCCTATAGTTTTCGTTTTCTCCCTACTGACCCATTTGGATGATCACCCTGTATAGTAAAGCCGCAGTTAAATGTAGGCGTGTATTTAGTCTTCTCAAAGTAAAATTAATTAATTCAACAAATAAAAAACAAGCTACCTACGTAATCGTATAAAAACAGACAACAGAAACAAATAACAAGGCTTATTTCCAAATCCCTGGTAAAAGGAACTTTAAATAGGTAGGGTATTTTCTAGTCAACTAACGGAAACGAAATAAAAAGAAAGAGGCGAACAGGAAATGAGCTAAAACTACGAAGGATAGATGGCGCTATTTAAACTAAATAAGGAAAACGTTGAAAATCCACTAGCGTTGTCTTTTTTCTGAGACAGTGGAACCTTCTTTAATGTAGCTTTAAGATTTTCTACGGCATTTAAGCTAGGTGCAGACATGACTTAAGTTTATACGGATGAACATTTGACTCAAACTCGTTGAGTCCGTTTCTTAAAATGTCTGCTTTTCAAACTGGTCTTCCTTCAAGAAATTACTCTTTCCTGTAATGTCAGCAAATGGTTTCCTATGGTGCCACTGTCTTAGAATGAATGTTTATTTTTATGTCCGTTTCGAAAATTGTCCTGCTTCCGCTTCCTATAATGTCCGCTTATTATGGTGTAAAAAATTTAGGATTTCCAACATTTTTGGAAACAGAAAGTATAAGAAATAGACATTTTATAAAGCGACAATGTGGAACGAAGGCAATTTTGAGAAGCAGACATTTTAGAAAACAGACACTTTCAGAAGTCGACTGGAAAATTTATAACTCACACTGTGAATGTGCTTTACAAGATGCCACACATTATCGTCAAAGGCGCTTGATTATGTACCGCTTGGTTTGAGCGCAGCAAAATAATTAAATAGGCCTCTTCAACCGAAAGGTTCTCCATCTTAGGGGATATTTTTATGTGAAGATATGATGGTCAGATCCATGAGGTATCGAAAGAACTCCTCAAACAATAAATATTTATAGCAAACTATTTATATTTTTACATCACCTTGGGCCGTGAAGTGGGATTTACTGCCCGGTACGCGGGGAGATAATCTCACTTACTAATAGCCAAGGCAAGACGTAAAACTGAAGACAAACCACGGGCGGTAACCAGTAAGGCCCTAGGTATGTAATGTACTATTACGTGCAGCAGCAAAACGTGAAGAGACTGTTATATTGTTTACCTATTATTTAATTTTGTATACCATTTGTGTTTATGTAATATACAAACTTACACGTCATCCACTCCGTGTCTACCCAGCCTTAGATTCAGGGTTCAACGGAAGATGGAATGGCTAATTTCTCATTTAGTCGTCTGGCGCCGCGATTAAACACAGGCTTGGCTCTAAATACCGTCGAGTGGCCTATCAGTGGCATGATGTCTCAAAACCATTGTGTGCAATTAATTCTGTCCATATCAATACAAAGATTGATCCATAGAAGTAATTACTGAGTTCGATCCTTGCTTATGGAAAAGTGATGCAGTAGGGTAAATTGTTATCTCATTAAAGCCCATTTTTAACCGACTTCAAAAAAAGGAGGGGGTTCTCAGTTCGGTTGTATGTTTTTTTTTTTTTTTTTTAATGTTGGTTACCTCATAACTCCGTCATTTATGAGTCGATTTGGAAAATTCTTTTTAGGTTCATGAATAGACATCTCAAGGTTGGTCCCATAAAATTTTGGTGAAGATCGGATGACGAGATCCATGAGGAATCGAAGGAATTCCTGAAATTTTATAGGCACTCATAATATTTTTCATGTATTTTCTAAAACTATTTAAGTATTTGCATATGGTAGTCATCATCTTCTCATGCTGAACTGATAATGGAAGGTACAACTCCTTAACAGTTAGGAGTTAGGAGATAATTCAAACGAGATGCATGCCTTCAAGACCTCCCTGATCACCCCGCCATAAGTATTTTATATGAATCACTAAAAAGCGAAAAAAAAAAATTTTTAACAAAAAAAAGAACCGACTTCAGTAAAACTAAAAAGCCGAAAATAACCCGTTCAAGTACAGATTACATTTGACTCACCCTTTGAAGTCGGTGCCAAACCTCACGTAAACTTTAATATATAAATATAATAACTGAGTGGTTTGGGATCGATTTCAAAGGGTGAGTCAAATGTAATCTGTACTTGAACGGGTTATTTTCGGCTTTTTAGTTTTACTGAAGTCGGTTCTTTTTTTTGTTAAAAATTTTTTTTGTTTAATCTGTTTTAGGGCTCCGTATCTCAATCGGCCAGAACGGACGTCTAATTGGATTATTTGCACGTCTGTCTTTCTGTCTGCCGAGATATTTTTCTCGGGAAAGCGCCAGGAAAACTGCAATTAATATCAAATACTAAAGTTGCTACCGCTTAGAGCCGTAAAAAAACTACTTCTCAGTCAACGCAATCAAAAGATACCGAGCGTTTGTTTGTACTGCAATTGGTTTCCCCAACGCCGTTTTTATTAATATTTCATATCATACTTGCACCTCATGTTGGGCACAGCATTATGTTCCTTCGATTTATTATCGTGTTGTATTAACACAGCGTTATAATTTTGCAAGCACATTCTAATTTCCATAGTCATAGAAAGTGACACTTACGACGGCCGAGTCTCGCTATCAATCACCGCAAGTGCAAGGTCATGGCTTTGTCAACCAACCTATAAATACGCTGCCTTTCAGCATAAATATTAATCTGACCCGGTTTCCGTTACCGCTAAAGACGACAATGGGATTTCACTCAATTTCCCATAGACAGACCGAACAAACACATTCTAAAACGCCTCAAGTACGTGAAAACAAACTAGGTTTAAGACCTTGAGAATATGACACTTCAACTCGATGCGTGGTAAAGTGCCGCAGGCTACATAAGTAGTCAGTTATCCACACAAATCTGAGGTTCTTGGTAACCGTCGTTTAAAAGGTATTACACCAATTGCTTTCTCAACGTCACATTATACGAATTCCGTTTCCGCATTGTCAATCTTTCGATATGAGTGAGAGAGTTCACGTTTGAAGTGAAAATTTGATTGAGTAAGAGTTTAACTAGGTTATAGACGCTTGTCTCATCCTCCAGGCCTCTATCCTTCGATCAATCATCTTTAATGTGCTGTTGGAAGGGATTATGAATGCAAATTACGCTGAAGGTGTATTAGGTATGTCAGTGATGTATGATAGGGACAAACAATATTCTGTGCAGGGATATGGTGTGTTTAATGTACGGGGGAGTGCTACTGACGCGTGCGTCTGGCAAACATGGAATAAATGACTATAAAATTCAAATTCACGAAGAGTTGAGGTAATTTAGTGAATAATATTCGGGACAAATAGGCGCGTTGCCGTTCTGAATTCATGAAATTTCATTGTTGTTGTTGGCTTTGAAAATTGCCTAGCACTGATTGAATCATACAAGCTGTTTTGTATGTATCAGACACTAAGAGTAAAAAGGTATTAACGTTTTCTAGACGAAGAGAAAACTTACAAAATCAGCGACAAGGCGATGATGGGCATTATTGGAGACCACGCTGACACGAAACATTTGGTGCAGTACATGATGAGGCACATGGAGTTGTACCGAATGAGGAACTCGTACTCGCTGGACATAGAGGCCATAGCACACTTCGCCAGATACAACCTGGTCGGTGGGAGACTTGGCGTAAGCAGTTTTTTTAACCTCCGTGCAGTTTTTGTACTAAATGCTTATAGTAGAGTTTTTAGTCCGCTGTTTTCTAACATAATTGTGCGCATCGGGTTACAATTACAAGCATGAAATTTCTACCACAGATAGAGTGTTCCACGGTGATTATTTTCAGATGTGGAGGGAAGTCAGATTCATCCCCTGTGAGGCGCGAGAGCGGAGTGAATACGGCCAAGTATCCCTCTTTTCTTTCTTTATTCCTGGTCAGTTAAGTCGACCAGGACGTGTTTGGTATCGTTTCCGTGTAAAACAAATATCAGAAATTCATTTTTAATGTTATTTTTGTATAGTTCTGTATAAAAATATGAGTGTATGGCTGAAAAGGTAAAAATCACAACAAGTTTTTTTATTCAGTGAGGTAAATTAGTTAAATTTCGTTAACATTTTCAAATTATTATGAATATTTTAAAAAGCTCATTTAATCTAGTTTCTAAAAATATATGCATATTGGGCACTTCTCATACAAAGAGCTAGTAGCTTAAAATATATGTTTACGTCGGCGTAACCAACGTAAATCTCCGAACGCATCCTATTTCACTTCATTAAATACATTAAATAATGATTATTAACATGCTTATATTTTTTTGCTAATGTATCACGAGCACACGGGCTAATCTCAACATCAACAATTTATTTAAGTTACTGTTTGTATGAAAAGTGTCCATCGTGTATTTATTTTTAAAATCTAGATTAAATTTGCTATTTTGCAATATTTTTGTTAGTTGTAAATATTCAAGAAATATAACTAATTTATCTCCCTGAATAAAAAAAACTTGTTGTGATTTTTACCATTTCGGAAATACACCCATATTTTTATATGGTACTATGAATAAATAACATAAAAAATGAATTGCTGATATCTGTTTTACACGAAAACGATACCACACAAGCCCTAGTAGCGTTAACTGATCATTAATAAAAAAAGAAAAAGAGGACTCGTTTTTCCTGTTCACCCCGCTTTCCTGCCGCATAGGGGACGAATCTGACTTCCCTCCACATCTGAAAATAATCACCGCAGAGTACTCTATCTGTGGTGGAAATTTCGTGGTTGTATCCCGATGCACACAATTTTGCAACTTAGCAAAATGTACTAGAGCACGCAGGCTAAGCTTGACATCAACCTTTTTTTCAAGGTACTTATTGTATCAGATGTGCCCAACAGGTATACATTTTTAAAAACAAGATTAATTTCATATTTTTTAAATTAGAAATATTCAGGATATAAAACTAATTTATCGTTCTGAATAAAAAACTTGTTCTGATTTTTACCTTTTCGGCTATATACCCAGATTTTTATATCAAACTATACTTAAATAACATAAAAATTAATTGCTGATATCTGTTTTACACGAATGCCGCACAACCCCTAAAAGCCTTAACTGATCAGTAATAAAAAAAAGAAAAAAAAGTACTTGGTCCTATTCACCCTCTGCTCTCCCGCCACGCAGGGGACGAATCTGACTTCCCTCTACATCTGAAAATAATCACCGTGGCACGTTCTATGGTGTGGTAGAAATTTCATGCTTGTAACCCGATGCGCACAATTTCGCGGCTTAGCAACTCTACTATTAGCTAGACGCAGTCGACGATACGTTTAGTGTAGCTAAGCACTAAGTCTCTCTGACTAGTGCTTACACTCGTGTGTTTCTGTCGGGAGGAAAAAACGTAAGGTGTGATTCCGGCATTAATGATAATGTCTCTCTAATTATTTATATTTGCGTCGTTAATCGTTTTAAATAGAAGGACGAAAAGCCAGAAGAGTAAATCCTTGAGGCAAGTTTACTTAGGTAAACACGACCACGATCTTGAAGATAAAAGATGAATTAATAATTAGAGAGATAAAGCTTTTGAGGAGATGTAGAAAAATAAGGAGTCTTTACGTGAGAAGTAGGGGTAAAGTGACATAAGTATCAACAATTTCACCATGTTTAGCATAGCTAAGAAGCCAGAAGACTTTAAGCCTGTTCAATCCGCTTTTTCTTCCGGTCAACGTCATTACCTTTTTTTCAGGCAGGGCAGGAGATGCCGTACCACGTAAACCTGCTGTTGGCAGGCTATGATGAAAAGGAGGGAGGACAGCTCTATTACCTAGATTTTTTTGGGACATGTGTTCAAGTCCCGCATATAGGGCTGGGCTTTGGTGGAATGATGAGCATGGGAATCTTAGACGAATATTATAGACCAAGTGAGTGGTGAACCTTCTAGAACTTGTATGTACTTAGAATACAAGAAAGAGCAGCTGTATTACTTAGTCTACTTTGGCACAAAGTGTTCAGGTACCGAATGTAGGTTTCGTCCTTTAGGAATGATTGATGTCCTTGATTATGGTGAGTCCCAAATATCATGGCTGTCCATGATGGGATACCTTCATGTGCCTGCATTTCATTTTTATCCATGTAAACATCATTAGCTTCAGGTTTGTTGAAAAGGCTCAGCTCACATGGAAAATGTATTGCAAAATATTATGGCAAATGATAGAGTCTGCAGAAAAGTAGCTAACCATTAAAAACGCTCACAATGATCTGTACAATCCTCATTACTCTAGATAACAGATTCCGTTTGCATTTAATTTAACCTGGCGTGCATAGCTTCTTCTTCTATACTCTTCTGCTGCTATATCATATAATTATTCTGTTCTTCGCCAGATCTGACAGAAGAGCAAGCCTACCATGTCATGAAACTGTGCACGGACGAGATTCACCAGCGACTGATCACGCAGCTTCCCAAGTTCCAAGTCAGCGTGGTCTCCAAACATGGTATCAAGCAACTGCCTCCGCTCCTATTCAAAAGGTTTACGTCTTAATTTGGATTTGAGCGGGAATTTGTTTTTATTTATGATGTAAGCTCTTTCTCTCTGTAGAGGTGCCTTGTGATAAGTTCGCCTTTGTATCCATGTTATTTGTATTTGATGCGTTTTTAACTGTTTTTGTGTAAAATAAAGTGTTGCGAACTATTAAATTATAAAATGATTAAAACATTTAAAAAAAAATGGTACTTATAGCCTAACAAGCGTCGGTCCGGCCCAGGGAAAGTGACGCTACAAACAGCTTTCATATGGCAATAATGTGCATACGTCATATATTTGAATTATTAAATGTCAGTTTCGATTTGTCATGAACCCAATTCAAAACATTGTTTACCGGAATGCTTCTCAATCATTCGTTCTTCTTGCGAAATGAATACTGAATCATATTGAAAAAGAACTTGATTTTCATAATTGTGAATAGTTTTGGCTTTATTAAGAAATTGGCGAAATATTCAGTCGTGTTTCTTCTTTGTATAAATCAGCGACATGTACTGACTTTGAAAGTCAGTTACCAAAAATTAGTCGTTGACAGTTAGATAAATTAGTACCACTATAAATCCGCAATATGGCGTGGATTAAAAAGCACCATGTTGGGCTATATTTACTCTAAGTTCATTGTTTTCAAAATCCCCGCCGTAGATGTTAATAGATTTCAGTTTTCGCAAGTACAGTCAAGACGAGATTATCTCGTTCCCACGCGAGTTTCCAACAGATTATCTCGGGACTCATTATTTCCAGATTTACACAATTAAGGAGACAAAAGCGCGAAGTTAGCGGCAGATTGTTCAACAGCTGTTGATTTATTCTTAATTTGTTTTGTACGCTGTCTAGAGTGGATTTAGTAGGAAATGGACACTGATTGACAGGAATAGATAGACGAACGGACGGGTAGAAGGGTGGATAGATGAAAAACAAGCCGTGATATAAAGGATTTTGATATTTCATTGGCAAAGTGGAGATCTGTAGAGGTTTCTACGGGTCCGTTATTAAATGGCAACCATGCATCGAAAGACATGGCATTTTTAGGTTTCCACAATATGGGGAGTGGATCAAAATAAAAAAATCTTGAATTATTGTTTATACAAATACATAGAAATAACACCACTCATTCCTAGAAAAAAATACAGATTTTTTCTGTAGATAAAAAAAAGTTGAATAAAAAGGAACACAGCAGCACTTGGCAGGGCCAAGTCGAAAAAAAATATCACGTCGGTTAGGTTACCGTACGATGCCCGTAAGGCGGGAAAAAACATTTTCATAATTTTTTGGCTCGCTCTGTCTGACTGACTCGTTTTATCGGCCTCGATGAACTATACATAGTTTAGTGAAAAATGCAAATACAAGCAGTACCAAGTACATTTTTAGAAAAAAAAAAAATTGTTTCCGAAAACCCTAAGCAGTGGTTGCCAGATATTACTGGGCACGCTTGGCTTAATTTTGTTCAGAGTGCGTGGCATACCTTCATACACCTATATGTGTATATGTTACCTGTAGCTATGCAAATAGACGTTGCGTCAAGGTATCCGTGATAAGCGGTAACACACGACGGACCTATTATCACCAGGGCCATACTTAGGTACTCGTAGGTAGGCATATCACATAAAAAGAGGTTAGCGAAATTATGTATATTATATATCTGGTTTTTGTTTAACTCTCGCCAAAATTACTTGCACTTGCATTTTAACTAAATTAGCCGCAATATTTTGATACATCTATATAATTGTACTCGTACTTACGTTTTCCACGCCGGGACTCGAACCTCGGTCTTTGGATTACTGGTCGAAAAGTTAAAACTTTGGACCGGTGATCCAAAGATAGCGGGTTGGTGTCCCGGTGTGGAACACGTATGAACGCGATTTAATTTTTCTTTGCGTGTTGACTGACTTTGTATCTATATATTAATAAAAAGAAAGTGGTGTTTATTTACCCATATTTAAAAAACATTTCGAAAAACATAATTGTGTTTCTAAAACAATCAGCATTTTGAATGGATAAGCAGCCTTAACGGGAATTAGGAAATTTACAACTGATAGTTTAACAGACAAACAATGAGTCCATTCATAAAGATAAGCGCGACTAACAAAGATTGTAAGCCCTTTAACAGGCAAACGCGGCGTGAAGTTTTACACATTCCTTATTTCTTAATATGCTGATTTACAGCGAATTGCTTCAGCTTTTTCCAGAAACAAACCTGATTGCAACATCTGTTTTGTATGAATACTAGAAGCAACTTTGTCCGTACCTATATTTTTTTTCTGTTGTACCATTGTTGGTAAAATAGTACATTACATACCTCATCATCAGCCAAAAGACGTCCACTGCTGGACATAGGCCTCCCCCAGAGAACGCCACCATGACCGGTCCTGCGCCTCCCGCATCCAGCGGACTCCAGCGACCTTCACCAGGTCATCAGTCCACCTTGTGGGGGGCCTACCCACGCTGCGTCGTCCGGTGCGTGGTCGCCACTCAAGAACTCGATGGCCCCAGTGGCCGTCGGTTTTACGAGCGATGTGCCCTGCCCATTGCCACTTAAGTTTTGCTATCCTTCGGGCTATGTCGGTTACTCTGGTTCTTCTGCGGATCTCTTCATTTCTGATTCGATCTCGCAAAGAAACTCCGAGCATAGCCCTCTCCATGGACATACCTAGGGCGATGAATTTGTTAATGACATAGATCACAGGCGTTTGTGGCCCGAACCGAAGGCGAGGCCATAAATATGCGACCCGGGGTTATACAAAATACCGCCCGTGATTTGTCTAAAGTTTTAAATCTTGCCTTGCCACGAAGCGAGATTTTCTCCCTGCGAAGCGTTCAGAAAATCCCACTTACGGCCTAGGGCGACGTAAGGTATCTTACTACCATCTTTGGACGTCCAGCTTTCCCTGTACCAAAATTAGTCCATCCGTTTCGGTGTGATGAAAGTATAAAGAAAATTTTACTACTAACAGAAGACGCTGTGTATGGCATACAAATTCTGTCTCTTTGGGTTAAGATTTATCCTGATTTTTTCATTCAATTATGTTTAAAAATTAGTGAACTCTAGTATTTGTGTTTAGCCCTATAGTTGACTGGTAGAGAATGCAATTGACATAAAGTCCGCCATTTGTACTGACTTTTGGTTCGTGCAATAAAGTTTACATAAATAAATAAACGCATCGTAGATTCGTTAATTTTAAATTAGGATTATTTCAATTGTTGTTTGTCAGGATTATACGTAATCTTGGATAATTAAATTGGAAAAGACTATAAAAAAGTGAGGTCTTGAGTTCGCAACTTAATTAATTTTAGAAAAAGATTAAATATAGATAGATGTATTGTTATATCGAAAGTATAGCTCCATTAAAATATTTAAATAGAAAACTGTGTGAACACATGCACAATTGAATAGTTAACCATTTAAGAGGTTTAAGATGCTGCACCGATTGAAATCGTGTGACATGCAAACATAAAGAAACGTAGAAATAAACTATCGTGGGTACAAAAAAAAATTAAAACTAAATATTTACAATGGAGCAGAATGGCTCTCGCATCAGGTTCAGCGGTCCAATAGGTAAGACACTCATGTTGGCCAGGAAAGCTGTTGGAAATTTAGGGTTGAACCCTGCCTGAACCACTGAATTTTTTGGTTCATTGTAAAAAAAAAATGCCGTATGTTGTTAATGATTGAAGGTTCAGGCGGGGCTTGAACCAATGTCTCTCGCATCGGTTCAGTGGTCCAATAGGTAAGACGCCTGTGTTTTCTGGACATACAGTTCATATTAATGTAATGTAATAGTGAAGTATCCTTTACGAAAAAAATACTGACTGTTCCGTTTGTTTCAGCGTTTTATTTGAACAGTGGTCTCCTCTTGTGAAATACCGGTAGGCTTAGATATGTCAAAAGTGCCCTTGTAGCCTTCTCCAGGATAAAGTTTATTATTGCAATAATCATATTAAATAATGGAGCAAGTAATATATAAATGTATGTAACATAACATATACTTTAATTATAAGTTAGTTAAATAATTATTAATGCTATAATATTATTAAAACTATCGTGAGACATTTTTAATAATTATTAAAATGGTTTAGACTCATGTGAGTTCGAAACATGTCGGGCCGTTACTGACAATTTTTACCTTAAACTCACGTAAAACCGTTTTATAATCATTAATTATCAATCAATTAAGGTCCAGATAAAAAAATATATACTTTATCATACTTTGACGTGATGAACTGATAAAGTAAAATTTCGGTTGGTAGTCAATGATCAGTCAATCACTGACCTTTAAAGGGTTAACGCTGATATGTATTGATTAACACAAATTATGATACAACCAATTGGACAAGATTACCTGGACTGAAAAGGGGTCAAACGAGGAGGTGCTCAATATGGTTGAGGACAGGTGTATTGTAAAGACAATGGAGAACCGAAGAGGAGAAATTATTGGACACCTGCTGCGGCACGACGAATATTTAAAGACTATAATATAGAAGAAAAGATTGAAGGGAGGAGAAAGAGAGGAAGACCGAGGAGAGATTAGATGGACTAAATGAAGGAGAACGAGACATGTCGTACCTACTAGGATGTCAAGGAGAAGACGCAAGAACGAGATCCAAGGAAATTGCTGCACCGACAAGAGCGTAGCTCTTAAATTTATAATGATGATGATACCTACAACCATGCACTGCCACAAACACAACTAAAGCAGTTCTTAAAAACATCCGTAACGGTCATATGGGAGGAAAGCGAGAAATGTTTGCACATACTTAACGTATTTGCTTATTAAAAACGAGAAAACAATATTGTATGAGTAACCTACTAACGTGACGTGCTGTACTTATTATTTTATGCATTAATTGAGATGGTAAATACTGTGGTTTTGAATCGTGTACAGCCCGTTTTAAATCGACTTCAGCAACGAGAAGGTTCTCGATTCGGTTGTTTTATTAGGGTTTCGTACCCAAAGCGTAAAAACGGGACCTATTACTAAGACACCGTTGTCTGTCCGTGCGTCTGCCTGTCTGTCACCAGTCTGTATCTCATGAACCGTAACTAGCTATTACGGTTACAGTTGAAATTTTCACAGACGATGTATTTTTGTTGTCGCTCTAACAACAAACTAAAAACAGAATAAAATAAATATTTAAGTGGGGCTCCCATACAAATTAGGTGCAAACTTAACCCGGCCAGTTAAGATGAGATAAGTGTTAAGTAAGTAAGTAAGTAAACACTTTATTGTACACAAAAATAGTTACAAAATACATCTATTACAAATAACATAAAGGTACAAAGGCGAACTTATCCCTATAAGGGATCTCTTCCAGTTAACCTTTGAGCAATTGAGTGAGTACGAGAAGAAGATAGACAAACTAACACCGTGTACAAAAAGGTATTAAAAATAATAAGACTACTAATAATTACACATATAAACTATGAATACATACATACATACATACATACATACATATATATATATAATGTAATACAAATATACACATAAATATAAATACATTGTAGATCCAATTCACAAGTCATTGGAAAGCCATAACTTCTTAATATTCGTCTTGAGCGATGCTACAGATGGAGACTTCCTAAGGGACAGTGGCAATTCGTTCCACAACTTCACAGCGCTGACTGTGAAAGATTTAGCGTACGTACGCGTCTTGTTAGACGGTACAGCCAGAGTGAGATTGGCAGACGACCGCAAGCGGTGACCACTCCCATCGGCCATATATTTAAACCTTTCACTGAGGTAAGGAGGTGAAGCAGGGTTGTAGAGAACATTAAAAAGCAATGACAGGACATGCAGGTCTCTACGCTGACGTATTGGCAGCCAACCCAGCTGCGCTCTAAAGGCGGACACGTGATCGTATTTGCGCAGTCCGAAAACATATTTTATGCACACATTTTGTAAGCGCTCGAGCTTGTCAAGCAGTTCCTCTTTGAGATTCGTCATAGCAATGTCACCATAATCCAGAAGGGGCAGCAAGAGTGATCTGGCAAGAGTAAGCTTGGTGGACATTGGAAGGAAGTTCTGCAGGCGCCTAAGTGAGTGAAGAGATGCGAAGAGCTTCCGGCTGACCTCCGAGATATGCGGAGACCAAGACAATGTCTGGTCCATGGTGATACCTAAATTCCTAACAGTAGAGGAAAAAGGGATAGGAATCCCACCAAAAAGAATATCAGGCACCACCATTTCTGCCAGCTTGTTCACAAAGTGAGGACTACCGATGACAATCGCTTGCGATTTTTGTGCGTTTACGTTTAAACCAAAATTATTAGCCCAGCTGTGAATGTATTCTAAATCTGCATTGATTTGATCAACAAGCGATGGCAGATCCTCAATACTAGCCGCCGCATAGATCTGCAGGTCATCTGCATAAAGATGGAACGAAGATCTTAGGCACTCTGTGATCCCACTAATGAAAATCGAAAAGAGAAGAGGAGAAAGGACCCCCCCTTGAGGGACCCCTTTGAGTGTTTGTAGGGAACCCCTTTTTTATGTTTGTTATCTTAGCACCCCGTCACCTATAAACTTGGCCGATCATTTATAAGGCATCTGCGAATTGGTCCCATAAAATTTGGTGAAGATCTGAACGACGAGTCGAAGGAACTTCTTAAATATTATAGGCACATTTATACCGATGTTGGTGTTTTTATAGCAACCAGCTTAGTTCTTTTCGAAAATACGATTTGCTCTCGTTGAAGTCTAGATAAAGGCGCCTTGGGCGCAAGAGCGCCACTTAAGAGGGAATATCATTGCTTATTTTTCACACTGCTCATTTATATCCGACACCATAATTACCAGGTGCAAATTTAACGTAATCTGAAAGTCTGGGAAAAGGAGTAGTGATATTTCCTCTTAATGACTCGCCCAGGGTCCCAGTTATTATCAAATGATTAATTTCTCCGATCGGTTTGTTCTTAATAACTTGAACTGAAGAGTGAATAAAACGAAATCAAAGAAAATTCTAATTTACCTCTCCAACTATGCACATCCACAACATAATCCACACTGCACTTCACTCAAAACCTTACCCTTCACAAATCTAATCACAATTCAGCATTGAAAATCACTGTAATGGACTCCAATTCGTCCGCTGGTTGCTATGGTTACTCTATAAAAACTATCGTACGCGCTATAAGGCTACGGTTACGAAAGTATAAAATCGTTTGCACTATAAGGCTATGGCGGAGGCTGCGAGACGAGCGCGCAAGGCCGATGCGCACGCGCGGATGAACGTTATCACGAGATGCGCTGTGACCGTCTTCACAGTATATCACCTTTTGACAAACAAACGACGTATAAGACAAGGTATTCCTCATACATTATGTCTTATAGTATTCTGCGCATTGTGCCGTATAATATCAAATCAAAATGACGTAGATACCATCTTGAGAGACACGGTTTTTGATTATTCTATGTCACCCCAAGGGTGTCGTAATGGTAGGCTAATGGACTTACCGGAGACCAGGCAGCAGCACCTACCTATTGAACTGCTAGCGCCCTTTAAAGGAAACCCATGTCCAGGAACCCATGGGCATCTTTTGTTGGTTCTCCTGCGGATATCCTCACTTCTGAGATGATGCAAGGAAACTCCGAGCATAGCTCGCTCTGTAATTGCCCTTCGGGTAGGAGTCCTTACGGATACACAAACCTCTAAGCTCTTGGGTAACTTTGAGTCCTTTGAGTACTGAGTCAATACCATTTGGTATCAATGGTAATGGTAACACATAAATATCGATAACTTCAGCTGTAATAACTTTTCGAAGAAAGTTGTAATTAGAAGGTTAGTGCACAACTCTAGGTTGAAATTTAGTACGAATTAATAATAGTAGAATTAATGTATCGATATTTCATGTAATATGAAAGTAAATGTCGTTTCGGTAGAAATTGAGTTGCTCAAATTAAAAAACGAATGTTAATGTCAAACGTTGAATTGAGGCCCTAGGAGGACACCATGAAGCTAGCTGGAAATAAAAACAAAAAAGAAAAATAATCGAAATGAAATATGGATTTAAATAGACTGATCGTCGCGTCGGGCCCCGATTCTGTAGCGAGGCAGTAACGAGGCAGTCGATTGATCTCACTGCGACAGATATGTTTTGGATAACTGATCCAATAAGTATTAATTATGAGATCTACATAATATTAAAATACTATGAGCCAGTTAACCACAAAGGTTATTTCCCCGATTAAACAAAGAACGTCGTTAAAATATCTTTTACGTAAAGCAATATAAATCAGCCATTTTACATAAGCCGGTGAGGTCACCCCATTGTGAGGAGCTGATGAGGGTATTCCGATAAATCACCTCAACTCAAACACAAATGACTGAAGCCTTCAGTGATTTACATGGACTTAGGCTGGTTTGTATCTGGATATTAGATGGCGTGTTTTCTATAGGAGATTAACGGTGTTATTTGAGGTAATTTGCGACTGAGTTGGAGATTTACATGTTTACTCTGAGTTTCAGTCATGTGCAGGATAAATTCTTTATCTTGTTATGCCAGTACCTTTCCTATAGGTATCTATCTCATAATGATATATTTATCTCATAATGGGAAATGAAGCACTTTTAACCGACGGTCGTGGCTCTAAGATCAAAAGGTGACTATATGTATTTTTATCGGTACATAAACGGATAGTTTATGGCGTATTCGTTTAATACTCTTTTATTATTTAAGTTTCATTTTTAGGGTTCCGTACCCAATGGGTAAAAACGGGACCCTATTACTAAGCATCTGCTGTCCGTCCGTCTGTACATCTGTCACCAGGCTGTATCTCATGAACCGTGATAGTTGCCGCTATAGCAATGTATATACGTATACTATTCATTATAAAATAATTATAATTAAGGGGGGCTCCCATACAAAAATAGGGGATTTTCCTTGATATTTAGTTCGACGGGCATTTTCTCATGAACCGTTATAGGAAGGCAGTTGAAATTTTCAAAGCATGAATATTTTTGTTACGGCTATAACAACAATAATAAAAAAAATAAGTAAAAATTAAAGGGTTACATAAAGGCTTCTCATACAAAGCACGTGTTTTTTGCTCTTCAACCCTTCGTGTTCGAGTCCAACTCGAACTTGGCCGGTAATTTATTTTATTACCTATACCTAATAATTATTATTTAAGTAACATCGCTGCTGGTTAATTATATCGATTTCGGATTGGCAGCTTTTCAGCCGTACCAGGAAGGTTTCATCGCTGATACGGTGTCCGTCCGGCGAATCGTCGTCCGGCGCCCGATCGTCCGGTGTCCGATACACCACTTCCCTCACCGGACCGGACGACCGATGTTTGGTGCCACGGCCACTTTCATTTGTGCATCTTGTGATTAATTATTTTAGATCCGTTTTGTAACAAATCTGAAAAATTGTTTTGAGAAATAACACTAGTGGCTCTATGGGTTGTAGACCTCGCGACTCTCGCGAGTTGCTTACAAAATGGTTGAAATTTGTAATTTTTATTTTTTACGTTTCTACAACTTCTCTTCTTACAAACACCATATCTTTGCCATTTTGAAAAACTTCGAAAAACTGGGGAGGAGGAGTGTTAGGTTGAACTGCGACCCTAACCTAAAATGAGATTTGATTTGCTCCGACATGCTACAATTTCGATTTTTTGATACAGCGGGATAATAATATTTTGGACTTAACATTTTCGGCATAAAAAGTAGTTGACAAATAATACTTCGGCAAACAAAAATTCGGGCAACTAAAAAAATGTGAAAAGTTTTCGGGATTTTAATATTCGGAATTACAATTTTCGAGTTTATGATAGGTAACCCAAATTTTACTTTAAACTAAAGTAAGTACTTACGAAATAATTGATAATAGTCAAAAACTACAAATCTTGCTTCCCAGCGCCATCTAGCGTGAAATGTTTAGTTTTGTTTCCTCTACAACCATCTTAAAAGCATGAAATTTCTATCACAAATAGTGTTTTGAGGGAAGTCAGAATGGGTGGGATTCGGGTGAGTGGGGTGAATATGACCAAGTAATCATCTTTTTTCCTTTTTTTTATTAAGCTCTACTACAGTTAAGGCTACTAGAGCTTAGAAGGCTACAATTATTACACGTCTAGGCGCCTGAAATTTATCAAACAGCAATGTCGCGGACAATGAGTTTTTTGAAATATGTTTATTTTAGGTACTACACTTACTACAGGCGTCGCGACTCGCGTGTAATTGTTAATTTATAATACTTAATTCATTATAAGCTCGTATTATTATGTCAATGTGTTTCTTACGTTCATAAGAAAATATTGACTCTATAATATACACTATAAATCATACTATTATACCGCGTTTTAATATAAAAGCACAAAGCGCAACAGGACATAAACTATGCCCTTAACCTATTTGCTCTCATAATAGGTCGCGTTTTATTTTTACTGCCAAACTAAACGGCGGTTCACGCATGCGCCCTATAACGCGTCTTGTCAGTGCATAACCTCAAAAATCGGCAAAACATCAACATTATTTGTTTGTGATTGTGAATATTATACATATTCTCATCTATAATTATAAACGCATTTCATTGGTCGAAAAACGTCAGACCATCGCTTCTGTGATTGGGACCACTTAGATGTTAATTCATTCACAGTTTATTAGTGGACGACGAAAGTGTTATTAGAAAATAATCGAGTGTTCTCGCTTAAGTTTTGCTGTGATATTTTGTGTAGGAAGTTTAAGGTAAAAAGTGAATTAATTAATATTTAATGGTGTATCGGTGTTCTCTTTCGCATTCAATTTGGTAAGCCGGCTATGAGTAATAGTCTAAATATGACGTCAGCTGTTTGTCCTTGTTCAATATTGCGCCCTAAGTGAATGGTTAGAAAGTTGGTTTTCTTTATCGTATGCATGAAAAGCAAAGTTTGTATGTTCAATATTTATTTAGTTGTTCTTTAGGTACCTACTCATATTTACCTCTACGAGGAAACAACGCAGAATGATTGTTGTTCATTTCATTATACATTTTTAATGATCGTAAACTCAGTAAGCTATATTTTTATAATGAAGTAGCGACCCGCCCCGGCTTCGCACGGGTGCAATGCTGATAAGTGATAAATTATGTGATGTATGATCGAGCTATAAAAAAAGACATCAAAATCCAAAATCCGTTGCGTAGTTTTCAAGATCTAAGCATACATAGGGACAGACAGACAGGAAGCGACTTTGTTTTATACTATGTAGTGATAAATTGAAAATTAATGTGATTGTTTACAAAGATAGGTCCCGTACCATCAAAAAATAAAATATAACGTTCTTATTAAGTATTTTATCTTTTTATTTTTAGTAAGTATTTGTAGTTGTTGTGGTCATAGTTTCGTACCCTATTTACAATAAATAGAAGGTAGCTGAAACCCCGGATTAACACCTAGGCTACTTTTTATCCCGCATGAGCGGGTAACACCGTGTGGCAGCTAGTTACTTAATATTTTCTTCGGTTTCCACAATAAATAAATAAATATTATGGAACAATCATACAAAAATCGACCTAGTCCCAAACTAAGCAAAGCTTGTACTATGGGTACTAGACGAAAATATACATAATATATAAATACATATATATATATATAGATGACATCCATGACCCAAGAAAAAATATTCGAGTTCATCACACAAATATTTGCCCCGGCCGGGATTCGAACCCGGGACCGCCGCCGGCTCAGTAGGCAGGTGTTTGCAATCTGCGCCAACCGCGTCGTCAAAACGAAATAAAATAAACAATCTAAACGAAACGATTAAATATTTAATTTGAAAATTACGAAGCCAAAGTTTGACTAAGAAAAACACAAATTCTCTCTAACCAAGTGGGTCCCACAAAATAGCTTCCGGCGCCCTGGTAGACCTCGAAGGAGATGGCGCGATGAACTTGATGCGTTCCACAAAGACTGGTAGGAAATTGCTCAGGTCCAGGGCACGTGGCAGAATGACGGGGAGGCCTTTGCTCAGCAGTGGGATACTCAAGACTCTTAAAAAAAGTTACATTTATGCAAAGTAGGTACCCGTTTTATAAATATATGTAATTAATTGTATCAGGCGTTGCTTTGTCGAAAACCTATATAAAAAAATATAAATAATGTCATGATAGAAATGTGCCTAATTTGTTACGATAGCTATAGGTGCATCATGTACCAGAAGGGCATTCATTAAAGAAGAACATACTAACCAAAACTTTCGTATTTATAAATTAGACAAAGATTTTATAATGACTTTGAATTAAAAAAAAAACTTCCACAAACTTGAGCAATAAAAACATATTATCCAACATCCTAACAAACCCGGTCCAAATAAAAACGGCTGCGTATAATTTTATTCATTCAATTTCGAAGTTCAAAAAGAGGGAAGTTTGCAAACAAGTTTTAGGTAACAAAGATTTTTATCCTTTTTATAATCCCTTTGACCCTTACGAAGGGTCCGACTGTACACAGATGTTGGGAAAGAATGGCGTATGTGCCATTGAAAATGCTATAAATATAGGTCGTTTTGTTTGCGTGTGAAGGGTATAGCAGTAGGTCGTAACAGAACGCGTGGTGGTGCGAGATAAAATTATTATCCTACTCGTACTACGGTAGACACGGTAGTGATACAGCCAGTATTAAGACCTTCCATAACCGCTCAATATTTGTTTAAGTTTCCTTGCGTGATCTAATCAGAAATGGGAGATACGCAGGAGCCAAAGTCAGCGCCTCTGCTGAACAGAACGAAGGGTACTTCAAATATATAACCCTGAGGATGATTGCTGACCATTTTTGTCGTCCAATAGTAGCACATATACGTCACTAAATGTAACATAGTTTTTAAGGTTTCTATCTTGGAAAATAAATAAGTGGAATTTTATGTTATTGAAGAGCGTTGGGGTTGAAAGGTTTGGGCTGAGTGACGATGGCGGTAGGTGACTGTCGATCTGGTCATGATCATCGGATGAGGATGACGTCGGCACCTGACCGATTTGCGATAGCTTTAGGCGAGGCCTTTTATCCAGTCTCCAGTGGCTGTTTTGCGCAGATAATGATGATTAGTTGTTTATAAACTGACATCTATATCGCGCATTTATTTTTCAATTGATCTTAATGTAACATTCGCTTGTCGCTCACATTAAAGTGTCAACACTAATTTGATACTTCACTAAGTGTGAATGAACGATGTACTGATAAGACCGTGAAGTATTTATATTATTGGCTGCTCATAAGAGTTTAATTCAATAAAAACATCAAATTTAATAATATACTATAAGGATAAGGATTGCCTCGCCTTGTATCTAAGTATTTACCTATGGAAGGCTTATCAGCTATTAATGTGACATTATGTTTTGATAATATTCTTTGACAGTGGACTCCTATTCAGAAACTTTGCTCAGAAGTGTAGTCGTTTGGACAGCAAACAGGTGGCATATTCGGTATCCTATGTCAACTGCAAAACATTGTTTCCCGTCTGTAGGTAACGTTTCGCCTTTCCAATTGTCCGAAAGTATTTTTTTCCTGAAACCCGTAATATTTTCAGGATTTAATAAACATCGTTTTAAGAAACCCATTAAGTCAAATTAGGTTTGGTTTATAATTATTTTTAAAAATTTACGATTTTGGAAAAAAATGCGTTCGGACAATTGAAAATTTGGTTAAATGTTACAGATGGATACAAAAATTAGTGTCTCAGATAGGTAACCGTCATATTCATACTGTATACCTTTAAATAATCGAATCGATTTTAACACGACTATCAAGACTTCAAGAGCAAAGCATAATAGTGTATCTAGATTTTTCTCAGCTCAGAATTAGTACAAACAGAACTCCACTGATGTTCTTCTGTGTCATTCCCTTCCGTTCTATTTGTCCGTTTATGAAGGTAAAATACTTCTAAATATTTTAACTGTAGCAAAGGGAAATAAGGTCTGTCCATAAAATGACGTCCGCCAGAAATGAGATTTTAACACAGATTTGGGCAGGGTCTTAAGCGCGTTTAGTAGACTTGGCCTCTTTGATACGACAAATATTTTATGAGAACGACTTTAATCTTCAACGTTTTCACAAATTGGGACTTAATCGTTTATAAAATTAATACTTAAACGGAAATATTCATTGAAAACTGGTGTTCGTATTGAAATATATCTATATAAATATATCGCTTTCTGTTTTTTTTATTTTAGTCTAAGTGTCCTAAAGCTGACTTCTATGCATTAATGCTAAAATCAACGGTCTAATTTCCACAACTAGCTCTAATATTTTCTATTGAGTTCTGAAATTTTCTTTTTGCTGTTTAAAAAAAACGTATTTATGAAACACCTTTCTGTACTCGAAAATTACCAAATACCAAACCAAAATTTAATATTTCGTTTTACCCTGGTAATGGGTTGATAGAAAATACTCTTCATTGCACGCCTCAACAAGAAAGAAATACAAATACAGATAACATTTAGCATTAGAGGTAAACAATAGGCGGTCTTATCGCTAAAGAGCAATCAGACAACCTGGGGGTCTGATAATCCTGTTCGCACTAAAGTTTAAAACAATATAAAATTCTGTAAAATCTCAGACACCTTGGTGTCAGGGTATCGGGCCCGCGGCAAATAGACCGGAAAGATTAGCCGCTTAGCACCGCGCCATTTCGTTTAACTACAGCACCCAAGTACAGTCGCCAAAGAAGTGGATTAGTGGACCCGTTTTTCAAGAAGTTGAACTAAAATTAAAACAAAAACAATAAAAACTTTCGTGAGACATATTTCACTATTGTATTAAGCGGATTGTATCAAGGATCTTGCGAAAAATTCTGGGCCCGACCCGAAGAGAACATGGAAGCTGGAGAGTAAGAAGAATAAAGAGATCGAAGATCTAGTGCGGGAGCCTAATATTATAGGAGAGACCAAGGCGTCCAGATTCCGCTGGCTCGGGCACGTTGAGAGAATGTGAGAGGATCGTGCTGCGAAAACCGCTTATCTAGGACGACCAAGTGGTTCCAGACCCGTAGGACGGCCTAAATATCGCTGGAGTGATGAAGTCCAAAAAGATCTCCGGGACCTCAGGCATCCTTAACTGGCGAGAGCTGGCTCAGATTTGCGGTGTGGCGTGATCTGGTGTCGGAGGCCAAGATCCAGTTTGGTTCGTGGTGCTCAGTTTCTATCTTTTTATTTGTAATAAACAAGGAATAGTAAATAAGTAATTTCAATTTAAAAAAATATGATTTTCGTAAAAAACAATAAATAATTTGGCCTGGTTCACCGTATAGGCCAAAACAAACCATTATGTGATTAAGTACTTTAAGCTTTTAAAAAAAATTGTTCAGAACTTGGTAAGAATAAATTAACAAAGCTGAATAAAATAGCTGCACGCATTTTGTAATCTAGATATGTGGCAAGTTCAAAATTGTCTGCGGTTTATTAAAAAAACAAATCCGTTTAACAAGTCCTAATTTATTAATGGAAAAAAGTTCCATATTTTTTATAACCTAACTTTTTTACGAGTGCTGACCTTACACTCCGGTTTAATTTTTGTTCAGTGGACGGGACGGGGTAATTTATCTGGAGCCAGAACGACTTTTATTAAACTGCCGTCGATTTTCAGTGGAATTTCCACTCCGATACGATTTATTATTCAAATGAGAAAAATTGGTTCACGTTGCATTCGGTTTCGGTTTCAATGTGTATGGGATGATACTTCAGTTGGAAATAGTTTTTAGAGTTCCGTACCGTCCGTTTTAGTCGAGTTAGCTCAGAAAACATTCTGCGCAGTAACAACTACACCTGGCAGTTTTCAATAAGATGTGACTTGCTGCCTTGTAATTCTGGAGGCACAGCACGAACAGAACCCTCAGCGCGACCCAGACTCACACTTGACCGGTTTATGCGCCTGGCGGTTTTAAGTAATAGTGACTTAGGTACCTACTGCTTAGTACTGGAGGTACAGAACCCTCAACGCGAGTCCGACTCACATTTGACTGGTTCCTTGTTTCAGTTTAATTAGCTGAGAACGCTACTTGCGCCTTGCAGTTTTCCAAGATTTCCAAGCGCTTTTTTTATTCAAAACAGTTTCATGTGTATTTTTACACATCCATGTGGTTGGAAGGATCTATTTACGTCATGACCAAGCAACAGCGCATAATAAAAATATACAGAAGTTCACTCTTTTGATTTTCATTAAAGTCGCTTAAGATTTTATTAGGTAAATATTTGTCTAAAATGTGACGTAATTTTCCGTGATACGTGGCGACGCAACCAACCGACGCGTGTGCGCCTCTGCGAGTTGCTAAGAGCGCGGGCCAAGTTCGTGCGAAAAAAGTCGAAGGTGGAAGGCTTGCTGCCCGTACTGCGCAGGTCTTGACAGCAGTATCAATAGTAGGTTATAGGTTATCGCGGAAAACTAGCCCGCGATAACCTATAACCTAGTCCAAGTCGCGGTAAAATCTAACCCGGCTCTACACTATCACAAGTTGACCGACGCAAAGTTGGCCGAAGTATGAGTTTCCGCAGCGAAGTACCTCTCCACACTCAACTTCGCTAGTAATGTAAGCTAGCTTTAGGGTTGCAAGTAGCAACCTAGTTGAATAAGCTATTGTTAGTATGTCCCCTAACCAATTTGTGGGCACCTTCAACCCTATTTTGAGACACGATGCCCTTGGCGTATATGCAAACAGTACTATAAAAAAACCGGCCAAGTGCGTGTCGGGCTACGCGCAATGTAGAGTCCCATAGATGATCATCAAAAGAAAAAAAAAGGGAGAAGTGTTAAAGCTTAATATTTCGCAAATGCATTTCTTTATCGAAAAGTTGTCTGTAGTAAAATACAATATTTTTAAAATACCTACTATAACTGACACCATGGGGTAGCTGCAAAAAAACATCCCCACTTTACATGTAGGGAAGGTATTTTTACCCTAAAACAATATTTATATCAAGATTTTATTCTACCACTTTGTCAGCGTGACTAATATGTATATCCGTGCCAATTATAGCTTTCTAGTACACTCCGAATAGTACGAACTGTCTCTGAGCTAAGCTGCGGACAGACGGACGGACGGACACGGCGAAACCATAAGAGTTCCTTGTTGACTATGGAACCCTAAAAATAATGATCCGGTCTGTCTTACAAATACAAATAATTTAACTACAGAAATATATTACAATTGGATATATTATTAAACGTAATTCACTTACACACTGCAATTAATAAAACCATGAAAGAGAAAGGCCGTCAACGCAACATAATGAATAAAGTGGAAGAAAAATACAATACCTACAGGACCTTAAATGATCTTACTAACTAAGTAACTAATAAACATCAACAAATAGCAGTCTTTCAAAATAAAAGGAACCTAAGAAACTCCTAATATACATATAGTAGTTTTCATCTCGAGCATCTTGACATCGCTCTCACTCATCTTACTGAGGTTGTTGAGATGGTTGCAAACAAGGTTGGCGCTAAAAATACCCTAATTGACCCTTGAGCTCACGTGTTTCGCCGTGCGAATATAGCCTAAGGCACACCGTTCCAATTTCTCAACAGATGGAGCTTACATAAGCGCCATTGGGCCAATTTCTTTAATACATTTTGAGTAACTCAATGGAGAAAAATTTGTAGGACATATCTATATGTATATTGTAGGAAATTGGGCTTACCGTGGTCTGAATAAGCAACTTTACTAACTCACCAAATTTTATTGAAATCTGAGAAAAAAGTGAAATCGACAACAAAATAAAAATTGGCTCATCTATCGATCATCGATCGATCAAAATATATATCAAAATCGCAAAACGAGTTTATGTGGCAGCCGAATTTAAGCTAGACCCAGCTCAGAATTTAATCCCATTTTTGAAGCACTAATTTTCAATTGAGCGAGCGTTTAAGAGGATACTATCACTGCTCAGTTTTCCATACAAATGAAGGTTTCTTGCCAAATTTAGAGATTTCGTCTTATCTTTAGTGATGTATAAATACGATAGTGAGATTAGTGAGCTTTTGTTCCCTGCATATAGTAACGACCATAGATAAGGTGTATTACTGGTAACGACTTATCGATTTTATTACGAATTATAAGACAGGTTTTGACCATGTTATATTAGACCTAGCAAAATTTTAAAACAAGCTACCTCTATAACTTTATAACGTCAGTCGCATCGCAAGTACGCGACCAGGGCAAGTGCACCACCGGTATAAGTGAAATGACATTAAATGAAATGAAATAATTTATTCAGTAAGATAGGCCACAAGGGCACTTTTACAAGTATTTCCCAAGAGGAGACCGCTGTTGAGAAGAAAGCCGAAAGAAACTCAACAGTAAGTATTTTTTTCGTAAATCATACTTAATAACAATCATTTATATTTACGGTATAACTAAATACATTGGTACACGTAATGGTGATCTGTAGATTCTCCAAATCAATGTAAAGGAAGTAACTACATTTATACAAAATTTAAGTGCACCTACCATATCGAAATATCGAAAAGTACAGACGTTAGGGACCGCGAGGCGCTGGAAGCATTTGAAATGTGGTGCTGGCGACGGATGGAGAACATCCATCCAACTGGGATGGAAAAAGTTACCGATGAAGAAGTGCTTAAAAAAGTGGAAGAAATTATAGTCTTATTACAACTTTAATCTTATTAAGACTTTCGTGAGACATATTCAGTGACGAAGTTGCCGCGGCGGTGTACGGGTAGCAGTTTATATATTTTAATATGTCTGAGATTCACGGTAGTTTTCTATGGAATCGGAACTTACTTATTGCATACCTTGTGTTGGTAATGTTCCGACGTATTGTCCGTCGCATCGTGGTTTCAAAACGACATGCAGTCGGTAAAAGTGTTGACAATTTGGCCTACGTCGCGCATGTAACGTTTCTATTCAGTACCCGCAGCTTTCTTTATGTTTTAAAAGCAAATCCCTACGCGACCGAAAAAAACTGAATGAAGCCGGGGGTGACCACTATAAAATAAAATAAATTATGCATATTATTGCCACTAACATCAAAGTAGCTATAAAAAATCATAATAATACATAATCCATGTATAAGATATGTATTAAGAACACTAGAGATAGGATTCTCTGATAAGACACTTTCTTTAAAAAAAATCATTTTATCGTAATCATCAGACGATCACGCGATGTAGGTAACTATCGAATCTAACATCTATAGGTAAATTAGCTGTGTGGTCCGCGACTTCGTCCGCGTGAAATCTTATCTTGAACATTTTACATCTTTATTATTTTCAGATCTCAGCAATGTTGAAATTACTTTTCTTTTTTGCAATTTTTGCTTTGATGTTTTATTTAAGCTTCCTATGCTACTATACGAATTTGATGATAAAAAAAATTTTCTCTTTGTAAGCGGTATGCGGAAATTCCTATTAATTAAAATAATAATATTGCCTTGCTAATCCGCGATATAATATCGTGCCAGTCAATTTGCGCTAGTACCCGTTATACTTAGTTGCGTATTTTTACATGAATTTATACAGATAATGGTACGGAACCCTTCGTGCGCGAGTTCCACGCCACGCGCACTTGGCCGGTAATTTATTAAATTCTATTATGTTTTGGATCATCGATATTATGTTTGGACAATTTATTCGTTAAAGTTCTGTTTCCTCTCAAACTGTTTAAAATTGCTTAGATATAAAACTATGCGTGCAATGTTTTAAAAAGCAGCAAAATTGTATATGAACAATTCTTGGCCCTGAACCGCCTTTGATCGATAATGACCGTAGGTAAATCATCTTACCGAGTCAGTGCCTCGTTATCAGTTCTTATCGAAACGTGAGCTAACTAGACGTCGTTATTCCCATTAGTAGTGGTCATTTCCACCGCGAGAGTGGAAAACATCTGACAGCCGTCTTGAAATACGTTTATTTTTATTTTATTTGTAGCAGTGTTTTGTTTTATTTAAAGATTCAATAGTGCGGTGTGAAAGATACATTTAGTTCCTACATTTTTGTTATTCTGAGTTATTGAAAGGAATTGGGGCAGATTAAACTTCCTAGATGTGGGATGATGATGAAGTGTCAGACCGGTTGTTGAAATATCATATTGTGACAGCCGTGTTATAAATTATTGTGAAATCTCTTTAAAAACGTTGAGTTAACAGGAAGAGTTCGAAGTACCAACTAGAAAAATAACTAGTCTATATAATTTTATATTTGCTTAGTTATTAATGTTAAATATTTGCATTTTATTACAAAATTACATGATAGCGTCTGACGGCAGTAGCTGTGTGTACTAGATTCATTCATATATATATTTATTATTAAGTATATAATTATGTTTCGCACGAACGATTCCAGTCTCCGTGTTTTTGTGAACAAAACAACATGTGCGAATGAGACACCTTACGCCAAAAACCAATTTAAAGCACAAAAAAGGTTTAGTGATCAGAAATGTGGAATTGAAATGTTGCGGACCATTATAATATAATAACTCAATATTTTATAAATAAACAGTTTTAACAAAAAGTGTTCACTCTGCCTATTGCAAGGTTGGTACTCAAGGCTGAACAATTCTAAACTGTAACACTTTTTTCTACCATATTATCATCGCAGATCGGCATTACAAAGACTGATAATATAATCTAAAAGCAATCTAACGGAGGATTAAGTGGACGTAGTTATGCAATAACGTTCCAACCCACAACTCGCCCAAAATTGAGATAACACAACCAGTGAACCTTTTTCCACATATTAAAATCATCTAGGTAAAAGGTTCCAGTCCTTATAGCTTATTTTTTTAGATAAAATTTGGCCCAAATGTTCCACCCCACACTTTTACTAAACAAGGATATTCATAAAGAAAACAAAACATCACATGTAAATTGAAACAAATTTAGTAACCAATATTCATGAATATTATTACCTTATAATGTTTCAATGCTCTTGGAACATTTCTATAAAACGCATACTATAATTTTGGTTATGCAAAAAATGTTTCATGGACTTTGGAACATTATTGCAAAACACATATGATACTTATTGTTCTCTTTTTTTTTTGCAAAAATGATCCACATCTATTTGTAACATTTTTGCTATTAGGTTGGAACGTTTTCACAAAATCCATATTTGTACATTTTCTTGCAATAAATGATCCACGTCTGTTTGTAACACTACTGGTCTTTAAAACCGTAAGGCATTAGCGATCCAAAATATGTGGAACATTTTATTTTAGACCAAAATATACATTAAACAATTTTTCAGAAGCAATTGGTATGCCATTAGGCCACAGCAAACAGAAATCAGAATCGCTTATGTGCCTGGTTTCTCCCTTTTTTTTTTCAATTGTCAACTCTTTAAAATCTTCTTCCAGTGATGATCTCATTAAGATAGAATGCACTTTATAATTTTTTATTTGAATCTATTTTGCATGTAACCAACTAACTTTGCTTTTGTCAGTAAATTTCTTTCGATTGGTTATATTTTTTCTATTTCGCTTGAACTATAAAAATCAGTCTTCTCCATTTTATATACTTGAAGTGGTTTAATTTTCTTACTACGTTTAATTATATCGATGTATTCTTCAGCTGTATACACGCGTTGGTGGTGTTTGAGAGCTGTTTCTATTTTAGAAAAATCCGTGTCATTCGGTAAAAATGTATGGCCGGACTCAAGAAATCGAAATGAGACGGTTTTCAAAGTTGGATGGGAGCTCAAAATTGCTTTCATCATGAGAACGATTTTGATATTTCGGTTCTGACCACCGCAACAATCTATATATATAAAAGAAGAAGTCCTTAATGACTCATCAACGCACAGCCGAAACTACTAATGTTAGAGAGTTGATTTTTGCACAGTAAGTTACTTTTATAACGTGGGCTAGAGATAAGAAGGGATTTTTGGAAATACTACCCCTAAGAGGGTTAAATAGGGGTGCAAAGTTTGTATGGGGGAAACTTTTTTTTTGAAGCTAGAGACTTGAAACTTTGTAGAAAGATTACTTATTCAAAAACACAAAAAGTACTTTCAGTGTTTTGAAAAATTTTACCCCTAAGGGGGTTAAAAAGGGGTGCAATGTTTCTATGGGAGAAACTTTGTTTTTTGAACTAGAGACTTGAAACTTTGTAGAAAGCTTACTTAATCAAGTACAAAAAAAGTAATTTCAGCGTTTTGGAAAATTTCACCTCTAAGGGGGTTAAAAAGGGGTGCAAAGTTTGTATGGGGAACACCGCTAATGTTGTTTATAAAGAAGAGTTACGCTAAGGTTATCAGTTTATATTTTTTTTATTTCCTGTCTTCTACCCAGTGACTACGTCCTTTTTTTAAAACGAACTTGCACCCCCTTTTCTATGGTTGACTGTCAACAATATTTTCTTAGTGCTGTCTCTTATTAATTGTGTTCCAAACTTTATGTGTTCCTATATTTAGTGAGTTGTCTATCAGCACATGAATAATCTATACTTTATATACCTATTCTTACTTTATTTAGCTTCTTGAGAAATATAGAGAACTGTAGCACCAGAATATATTGAATCACTCTTCAAACAATCTACTAGCCTGTAGACCAAAATAGTAATCGCATCATTAAATTCACTTATGTGCATTTAGTTTTTAATGGTCACATTTCAGCACTTTCCTTGAACACTAGCCTTTTTAATAACTGGGGTACCTGCTAGACCATTTAGAAACATTTTGGCCAGCCTCGGGAACTCCGCCACTCAACTCTTTTCGTTTAATAGCCAGGCCGGCGTGTACAAATACCAGTGCCGCCTTCTTATGAAAAGAGGTCATTATTTATTATAGTTTTGAAATATAGTTTATTATTTATTATTGTTGAAAGAGATACTCTTCATTAAACTGCCTCCATCTCTCGATTTCCAGTGCTGAGTTTAAGATTGTTTTAACAGCCTTAAGATATTTAAAAAAATTTTTTAATCTCTTTTATTAACTAAGTTCCCCATTTTCTAACTCCAAATCCATGCGTCGCTCTATAAATATTAAGCATCCTGCAAACAATTCCCGTAATCTAATTGTAAAATCTTCTAAAATTCTTTAACAATTGCATATCAGTGTCTGCCACTGTTTGAAATGTAATATGTCTAGACCATTTTAACACGTTCAAGGCGAAGCTTCATTTTGCGAACTCGCTCTCAGTGCGTTACAACCCATGAGAGTCCTGTATTGAACTTTCTCGCTGTGCGGTACAAGTCATTTACAGCCTGTAAGAAGGGTTTTTATTTTACCTAAAATGTCTTTACCAAATACATATATATGAAATTTGATTATAACAATGTTTAGTCTAATAATGAGCCTACCTTATACTGCCTTCGCCGAAGTTGATGACTGTTCGTTGAGATTTTATTGACGAATTAATTTACAGGTCAAAATTGACTTGTAACGCACAGCCAGGACTAGCACAGATGAAAATGTCGATGATTTAGTAGTGACGGGAAAGATAAATCAAATAAATATATCGAAACATTTTTTTTATATTTGTTACAAAACGAGCTTTTCAAAGGTATTTTTACATAATTTACACATTCTTTAGAATATGTGCAACCAGATGATGGGCTCATGTACCTAAGTACATTTTTGAGATGCGTTTGGGGGTATTTCAATTTCGTTTTCCGTACTTACATGAACAGCTGACGATGGTTGACTGCCATTCGGGGACGTGGAGGTTCCAACCGAATCATGTTCCAATATGCGAACTTTAGATGCTGCGAAACCATTAAGTTACTAACTGACTTTACGCAGTGGTTGTCCAACATTCTTCGAGACCGCTTTTTAGACGCATTCATGTTTACGTATAAACAGAAACAAACGTGTGTACTAATAGCAGGGTAACAACACTAGTACACTCTGCAATTATCTGCACTGCTATACAAGGCCCTACACTACAGGTCATATATGCCCTGTTCCGCACTGAATAACAAAAGTTTTAAACTGGTGCGAACAGGTCATATGTGACCTGTTAATTAATTTATATGTTGTCGGGTAGATCGTAAAATGACGAATCTAAATGTATACTTGAATATATAAAAAAAATTAAATATCACAACATTATGGCCTTCGCACCAGTGCAAAGTCCCGTATTTCGGTCGCCGCACCAGGCGAAAGTTCAGAACAGGGTCAAAATGACCTGTTTCGCAGTGAACGTGTTAACTAAGAATAAAATTCACTTACCTATTTTAATATCTTTGTCATTATCAAAAATCTACGCGGACGAAGTCGCGGGCGGCCGCTAGTCGCTCCATAAAATTAAGTGTGTGACAGTAAAACTTTCTACTACTTTGGCATTACGAATTTCCACCTCTAACTTATCACACGTGTTACAAGTATCTTTCTTTAATGTTTTACACTTCACTCATATATCGACAGGCGTTTATCCAAAAGTATGGCAATGACCGCAAGTACACTTCTTTGAACTATGTGAAAAAGATTTTTTATTCCAAATTTAACCTGAAGTGTAAAACATTAAAGAAAGATACTTGTAAAACTTAGCTTCTGGTTTATATATTTCTTAAGGCATGATCCAACTTCCTGGGCTCCCCTTCCTGCTTCTCCTTCTACCCATACATAACAGTGCCCAATGTCATCAGATGCACTATGAATACCACTATTGTAGAACCACAATTGCCTTTTATAAAATGCTACATCCGTTGGTATGCAGGGCAAAGGTAATATCTTCTCTAAATCAAATGTTAAGCATTCGACAAACGGTGAATTTTTTGCTTGCTCAAAATCCAGCTTCATTTGGTTTCTTAGATTAGTAGCCCTAAAATAGAAAAAATATAACCAATCGAAAGAAATTTACTGACAAAAGCAAAGTTAGTTGGTTACATGCAAAAGAGATTCAAATAAAAAATTATAGAGTGCATTCTATCTTAATGAGATCATCACTGGAAGAAGATTATAAAGAGTTGACAATTGAAAAAAAAGAAGGGGAAACCAGGCACATAAGCGATTCTGATTTCTGTTTGCTGTGGCCTAATGGCAAACCAATCGCTCCTGCAAAATTAGCTGACTTGCAATCAATGTACCAATATACCATACCTGAAGATTGTCTTCAATTTTAAAAGGTCTAGTGTTCTGAGGATATTCTCGATGATGTTGATGGATTCGGTGCGGTGCCAGATTTTGATATAGAAGGTTATGAAGATGGATAAAGGTTATGACTTACTTATTGCTATTTTTGTTGTTTTTATTTATATTCCTAGCAAACATTCACCTATTTATTGACTTTATTTTTGTTAAGATTATAATAAAGTAATGTTTCATACATCGTGGAACGTTTTAGCAAAATCATTCCGGATTAGAGTCCATACAAACAACCATTTTGTAAAAACGTTCCAATTCTTATTTCTCTTAATACGTACCTTTATACTATATAATTTTTAAAAAATATGTCATCATCAAGTAACGAACATATATTTCTACAAAAAAACACATACTACACGTATGTACTGGTTACAGCAAAAAAGTGTACCACTGAAACCTAAAGTTGCATTTATCTCAAAATGAGGTCGCTGTGGTTTGGAACATTATTGCATAACTACGTCCAAGTCATCGATTGCCAAAGACTCGATATAAAATGACTGTACTTCAAGATAAAGTTAGAAATGATCCCGGAGACGAGCCTAAAGTATTAATACCTGGAAGTGTAATGGACGGTATAGATATGAACAAAGAAAAAGTGCGACATGAAGTGACTAAGTACCGATGGGTGATTTTGGTTTTGTTTGTGATGTACTCGGCATCGAATGCGATGCAATGGACGCAGTACACAATCATAAGCAACATAGTGGTGGACTACTATGGTGTTCCAAGTACGCTGGTGTCGTGGACGTCCATGATATATATGGTGACGTATGTGCCGCTGATTTTCCCTGCTAGCTGGCTGCTGGACAAGACGGTAAGTGGATTTTTTCTGAACTTTCTATTAACTCCATGTATAATATTTGCTTTGGATCGAAATCTGTGGACTTACAATGCAACAATTTTGTTTATTATTATCTTATTTATTAGTTCTTTGCATTTAAGCCGAATTATTTTTCGAGTTTCATTTTGCCGTAGTGTCATTTCGTAAATACCATAAACTATTAGGCATTGATATAAAATAAATCTAACCTAACTTAATCAATGCGATAATATTTTCAAAAAATAATAAGAAATGTATGACGTCAGAGGGCAACAAACAGCGAAGTGAAAATTCTACGAAGAATTATTCGACGAAAAGGCAATCCTTATTATTTAACTCAAACATAAATGTGCTATGATAAAATAATAATTGTTAGCGGCTCACGAATTTTTTTTTATATAGAATAGGTAAATTTGTTATCCAGATTTATAACCGAATTGCGAGGTACAAATTCCTCAAATATGTAGGTACGTTTTACAGCTAGTTATCTCCTCAACTATCTATGATTATATTACTCGCGGAATGCAGTCTAGTCGCGACGTGGATTTAAAAACCCGTTGGATATAATTGGAAATTCAACCAAATACTTTTGAACCCTCGGGATTATTCCCGTTTGATAGCTTTATCCACTAGTCTGGAACCCCGCATTCCCAGAGTTGCCAGGAATCGATTTGTAATGCTAATGGACTCTTGTGGATCTGGCATTTTCGATAATTATACATTTACGTTTGATTTGGTTCAGTTGACAATGTCATTGCATGAACAATTATCTTTATATTGATACTATATTCACTGCTATTTCGTGCTGCTTCTATCGCAAATTGTGAGAGAGGTGATGTTATTTACTTATCGAAGATGTTTTCGAAAAGTTCCTTGCACGAATAATGCCCGTTTGCGTAGTTTAAACACTCTGCCAGAGTCTATCGAGTTACCCCACACTAAGACACCATAGGGCGTGAGTGAATAAAACTAGACGTAATAAACTTGAAGCTGAGTGTCACCCGTGCAGAAAATATGAATTGGTAATTCACAAATCACAACTTACATAATAAATCATTCGTGAGGCACATTTTCAGGGCGTCTTTTCATTAAGCAATATTTTCCCTTCAACAGTAGATCTATCTGATTTTTTATCTACACGTCTACCATAACTGATCGTCGCGTGACAACTCACTGTCACTTCTCTTTCAATACCGTGCGAGCAGGATGGGTAACGCTGAGTTGTGCGACAAGCAAAGTCGCGTCAAAATAGTGTGTGTAAATAATATGTGTTCATTATTGCGGCATATAACGTAACGATCTCTGCGAATCAAACATATTTTGTTAATTAATAAAAACCTGATATTTCCCAACGTCGATACGAATTTCCGTCCCAATTTTATTAATGAAAAATGATTGAAAAAATTTCCCCTAACGAATTTTAAATCCTCAGGATTATCCGAGTTTGATAGCTTTAACCATCGATGCGTAAACCAGGTCACCACTCGATCAGATCTGGCGTCCAAAGAAAAAGTACTAAAGTATTTATATCAACATAATTGACTCTTACTGCATTCTTCTCCTAAAGTACACGGTTTTAGTTCACCCGCTCCTTGCCACGAATTTCGTTTGTTATAGCGATGGAGATCCTTGTGGAGACTCGGGCAGTTACGGGTATTGGAACCATAAAGGGAATCACGTTTTCATTTTACGATTTCGATTTGAGTGACGCTGCCGCTTTAGGTACGCGGTCAGCGGGCTGATGTTCATTACTTCCATTGACTTCGCCTTCTAGCTAGCTTCATATGATGAGCTCTTAAAAGGTGGTTTTTCCACCGGCAGGGCGAGATAGATGCGATGTGGATTGAATTGAAATTTTTATGGGAAATTATCAATCCTCTCCTAGCGTAATAATCAAGGAATAAGTAAGGATTGACGAGGATGTGCAAGACTTGAATTGAAATAATTGTTTGTGTACAAATTAATCACATTGCTTCCAATGTAGAGTATAAGTTAACTCTGCAACAGAAACACACTCGCGATTGGTTTTTTGTTGTTCGTCACTTTTTAATATTCTGCATGTTACATTCGCGATTGCAATTTGTTTTTGGGTCATGGATGTTATCTATATATGTATATATATATTATTTATATCGTCGTCTAGTACCCATAGTACAAGGTTTGCTTAGTTTGGGACTAGGTCGATTTGTGTATGATTGTCCCATAATATTTATTTTTATTTATTTATTTAATTAATGCCAATTTTTTGTGGAAAAGGGCTAGTTCGATTTCAATTCTCACCGCGCCGCGTCTAGTCTCGCCCTGCCGGTGGAAAACCATCTTAAAGGTGCGATCATACCACCGCTTAAAAAACGATAGCGGCGTGCTTACGCAGTGACTTGGCGTATCTAATACTGTTTTTACCGCAAGCTCTCCACGCCGCTGCTCAAAAAACGGCGATGCACCATACACACAATCAAATGTATGAAAAATAATATACGCGTGACGTTTAAGTCACGTCTTATTCATACATTTTGCGTGCATCGCGTTTATTTTAATCTATCTGCGCCCCGCAATGCACCCGCTCTTCCTACGGGAACACTACATTTTTTCAGGATAAAAGTAACCTATGTGTTGATTCAAGGTGTCAGAGAATTGGTCCAGCGTACACATAATCACATAAACACACTTTCAAACTTTCGCACTCATGATATAAGTGTGATTTCACACTATATAAGTCTGTCCTACTAAAATTTCTCCAGCATATCTAAAGACAGCATTCCAATCTTGACAAACCAACCGAGCAATCAGCTACTTGACGGTGGTCGGATGGTTGCGCGAGACGGTCGCTTGTATCCGTCAGCATAGAGAGTGTGACTCATGTTCGTTGGTCGTAGTTGCCAAGATCTAGATGCCATTTTTAGTCCTATCCGAGGACCTAGCTGTGATTTTTTAGATGAGAAAAGAAACTTTTAGGTCGAATATCGTTCGACATGTTTCGAGTCGATTTGCGATGCATTGTCATGAGCTACGCAACAGCGGCTAGATGCAAACCGCGCGTATTTCATGTTTCATATGTATTTTTATGTCCGAGATTCACGGGAGTTTTCACTGTGATTTCATATAAAGTATCTGGAAAAAGAACTATAAAATCTTTTTTTTTTAAACTTCCCTTGTGTCCCTTTCCAGTTGAACTGCAAATATCTACATAAAATAGATCTGCATTATTTGAAAGTGAATAGAACTTAATGACCGACAAACCGCCAAAAAGCATCCACCATAACAAGAACCCTTCGCCATCCGACTTGCTTTGACTTCCTTCACAAAATCACGGACACCTCAAGCAAGCGGGGTTCCGGCTAAAATGGCCATCGCCGTAAAATGAGTCTTTCTACAACAAATTTTCTTCGAAGACATAAAGTTCCTTTTAATAATTTGGTTTCATAGGCGAGATTCTATTTTTATGGACGTGTTCTCGCCATCTAGTCAGAATGGTCCGCAAATGTGGAAATATCTTTACCTACTTAAATATCTATAAGACACGGTGTGGTTTTATGAAACAAGCTGTAGGTGAGTTTCATAATATAGCGTTCCAATAGTAAATGCGAATCTGTTTTTTTTGTTTGACTTTAGACATAATTCTTTATGGTTTTAGGCAAAATTTTCAAGTTCGCGAAAATTCAGATTCGCAAGTTTACTATTGGAATGACTATAGTCACACCAGTGCTTTAAGGTCTAATTATGTAATATTGGCTGAGATCTTGTCAATCTTGAAAACTGGACCTATTTCCACCAAATATAGCTAAGAACCATCTCGACGGACGGTTTGGGAGCTACGATGCCACAGACAGACACACAGATACAGACAGACACAGCCATAAAAATAGTTGCATATTGTTTTTTTTTATTATCGTTTCTGTCACACCTTTTATGTAATTATGTTTTGTGTCTCGTCACGAATAAATGTATTTCTTTCTTTCTTTCTAGATACACGTGTTAAATTTATACTAACCCTCTTTTTTCGTCGTTGGTAAAAATAGATTAGTAGATGTGTATCACAGTAACTGATTGATTAAGACTTGGCGATCTCGTCTGTCCAAAAGAAGATGGATGTGCTTGCGGTTCTACAGCAAAGGATAAAATGTAGCTTCAGATAAGAGACGGTTTCAGTGAATGGCGCCGTGTCTCGGTCCTGCCTCTGAACGAAACGATGTAAGCGACAGACTTTTTCTATAGAAATAAGTCTCTTGGGACTTGGAGTGTTGGTGATATCAAGTTTCTGTGATAATTAGAGCAAGTGCGTCGCTCAAGTGGGTCAGCTTCCTTAACTCTTCTTGCGTTGCTTTCGTTTGTGCTCAGTGCAAAAGGAAGTGGAGTTATTTCTACCTATAAAGAATTCACAAGTGTTTTGTAAAACATCATCCATTTCCGTATTTAAGTGGTTTTCACTCACGTTTAAATTGTAAGGAACCTATAAGACTTTTTTTTAAGACATAACTTGAACTGTATCAGGGCTGGTTACTCCTCACTACCAGTAATAATTAATACATGTGATCATTGAATATTCTCGATTACTATAAAAAAGTTCGGTATCATGTCTGATAAAGTGAATATTTTCATCTAGACGGCAATCTTTTTTACCGACAAATAAATATGGAAAAAACTTACTATGAAAACTATTTGTAAATAGACGAATAATAGACATTTTATTTGTTTTTATTTTAAAATGAAGAGAAAAAAATATGTTGAATAACATTTAGATCTTAACAGTAACATCGATATATTTTTTGTTGATAAAATATTTTGCTACATCATTTTAGTATCGGTGCCCCGAGTTAGCACAGGTAGGTATGAATGTACCTACTATTTAAGCTGTTACGGACTGTACATACCACTAATTTCGGGTGCCTATGCTATAGTGAATAACAATGATCGACACTGTCGAGTCTTTGAATCTTTGAAGAAGAAACGGCGAAAGCGCCGTGTCTTCTCAACAGTGGTGTTGTCTTGTAAAATACTGGGAGACTCAGACATCTAAAATTGCCCTTGTGGGCTACTTATAGAATAAAGTCCATTCCTTCATATTTCACGTATATTTATTTATAAAACAACAAACCCCGTGAAACCGCGTATAAGATCACGTATCGTATTTCATATTAAATGCCCTATACGTTACCCTATAACTCCCTATCTACCTCGTTCATAAAGGTCTTAACTGCTTTTGTGTTCCAGTGCACATACGCCCCTTTTGCAGAGCGGGTGTATAACGTATTACTCCAGTTATCTGCGTATTTTCTTATTCGGGAGCATTATTTATTTGCTGGATAATAAAGGTGCAACCACATCGCCGCTTAAAAAACGGTGAGCGTTTATATGCAGTGACGAGTCGCATCCGTCCTTTTTAACCGTGAGCTGCCACACCGCTGCTCATAACATGGTGATGCACCGTAAATGCAATCAAATGTATGAAAAACAATGTATTTATTCTATATATTAGCCACAGAGATCCACTGCTGAAAATAGGCCTCCCCCATGACTCGCCAAACAGTGCGATCCCGTGCAGACCGTGACCGTATCCATTATTCCGAATGATTTTCTTTTATTTTATCATCATCAGCCTGTATCAGTCCACTGCTGGACATGGGCCTCTCGCATGACACGCCACTGAGCTCGATTTTCAGCTCTCTTCTGCCAGATACCCGCTGTCCTACGAATGTAGTCGCTCCACCTTGTTACAGGGCGCCCTACACTACGTTTACCGATTCGTGGCCTCCTCTCCAGAATTCGTTTGCCCCAGTGGTCATCGGCTCTACGACAGATATGACTAGCTCAAGCTGCCACTTCAGCTTGCTTATTCGCTGTGCTATGTCGGTAACTTTGGTTATCTGTCGAATTACTCGTTTCGGATCTGATCCCTAAAAGACACACCGATCTCTTTCCACGGTTCGCTGAGCGACTTTGAATTGGTAGACTAGTCGTATGGTGAGTGGCCACGGTTGTTTTCTTTATTTGCGCAAAGTAATTTCGAGCAGCGGCACAGGCGCGACAGCGGCCTATCGGTGTAACTCGGGCGTTGGTGACCTTGTAATGCCGAATCCTTCGACAAGGCATTCACGTGAATGCCTTTCCCCACCTCGCACGTCCCGCGCTCGCCCGCGCTCGCCCCTCGACACGCACACATAGCCGCGAGTTTTGTTACTGCACATAAGTGTCGCTGTCGTTTCTTTTTACGTTAGTATATATATTCTTTGGCAGCGGTGTATCGCGCCTTTATTTGCCGGATAATAACGCAATCCGGCGGCTGCCGGCCGTGGCTAACGCTGATCGATGGAAGAAGGGTTGTTTAATAGAACTAATAACTAACTGTTCGAAGCGAAGAAAAGATTGCTACGCCCACAAGAGATTACGCAGCAAATGCCGAAAATCAGGTTATAAGGCCGCGTATCCACAGAAACGAAAGCGGGGAAAATAAACCAATCAGGCCGCTTCATCGTGAAGCTCGAAATAAGTGCATTTTAGAGGAAATACCACTGCAATTTTTCCATATAAACCGAAGTTTTGTTCTCGTCTGTTCCCTCCTCCAAAACTCAACTAATCTTTACGAATCTTTAGCACCTGAATGGAAAGAAAATTACTTTGGTTGGTCTGTTTCTATTATTGCACTTATTAGACAATGCATATAGTAGGCGTGTGTTTATGGTCAAATATCCGCCGCAGAACGTTTCCCGTTGTGTATGGGAGATAACTGTTGAGTTTGGACTGTATGATTAAAATAAAACTCCCATGAAGTATAATAATTCCCGCCAGGCAAGCGGGAGACCGTGAGATGTGGTCGCTTCGGAGTGTAGAGTGGTAAGTGAGCTGTTGCTGGGGGCGCGGGGGTATTTGTGCCCGCGCCACTAGCGCTCGGCGTGAGTGCGCATCAACGCGCTTAAAACTAGGCCACGCCTCCGAATTGCCTCTTGGGTTTGTTTATTGAATTAAGTAAACATTACAATATTTTATTCACAGACATAGTACACATTAAAATAGGTAAGTAAAAAACAAAGGGAATAAAATATTTATCTTAAAACTAACACAAACGACATAAATCAGGCAATAAGTAACACGTAAACAATAAATCAAATAATAGCAATTAAACGGTAGAAAACAACACTTACGTACTATGTATTATAACTAAGAGATCGACATACGTGATATTATACATAAATTAGGGTTATTTCCCACAGTCTTCCCCCCGTGTGCGAACACCGTCTCCGAGTTTTTTAGGAAATAACGATGAGTCTGGAGGCTGGGCGACGTATGGATCCTGCGGCTGTGCGTACTTCTGTTACTCTCACGTTGCCGTCGGGTCCTGGATATGTCTTTATCACCTCGCCTCTAGGCCAAGTTCCGCGTGGCATTGTGCTATCGACTATGAGCACGATATCGCCTTCTTTTACGTTTGCGTGTGCGGATTGGCTTGGTCTAGCTCTCAGAGTAGGGCGGTATTCTTTGATCCAACGCTGCCAAAAATGGTCGGCTAGGCGCTGCGCTGTCTTCCAGGAGTTCGAGGTCAATACGACGTCCGAGAAAGCGCCAAAGGGCGACATAGCGTTGGAGCGACCCAGGAGAAAATGGTTAGGGGTAAGTGCTTCTTCATTGTTCAGCACGACCGGCGTAAGTGGTCTGGAGTTGACAATGTGCTCGGCTTCCAGCAGTAGCGTGTGCAGCACCTCGTCATGAGGATGCTTTTCTTTGAGGGTTACTCGTAGCGCAGTTTTGACGGAGCCTACGAGTCGTTCCCATGCCCCGCCGGCGGAGGGGTTGCCAGGCGGGATTTTCTTCCACACGATCTGCTTGTGCTCGGCGAACTGCTGCATGTCCGTCTCTATGTTGCGGAGAGCGTCTGCTATTTCACGTTCGGAGCCCACGAAATTGGTAGCGTTGTCCGAGTATATTACGGTCGGAGTTCCGCGCCGAGCCATCATTCTTCTTAGTGACATGATCATGGACGAGGAGGAGAGGGAGCTCACGAGTTCGAGGTGTACGGCCCGGGTAGTTAGGCATGTGTACAAAGCTCCCCATCTCTTTTCGTGTCGTCGTCCGACCGTGACGGTCATTGGCCCGAAGAGGTCGCATGCAGTGGCTGTAAATGCGGGTTGATTAGCCATGAGCCTTTCTTTAGGTAAGTCGCCTAAGGGGGCCTTTGAGGGTAACCCCCTACGGGTCCGACACCATTGGCATCGATTGCATATGTATCTCAGTGCGCCTCTCAGCCCTATCACGTGATATCTTTGAGTGATTTCATTCATCACGGTGAAGTGGTTACCGTGGTTGAAAGTCACGTGATAGTGTTGTATCAGCAATCGGGTGAAATCTTCTTTCGCGTGGAGAATCGGCGTAGCAGTATCTCGATCAATTCGCCCATCTAGCAGCAGGGTTCCGTGGCTGTCCATTTTCACGGCTAACTTGCTGAGCGCCGACTTCTTCGGTAAATTTCGCCCAGCCTCCAAGTGCTTTATCTCCTCGCTGAATGACGCCCGTTGACTTCGTTGAATATTCAGTAATTCAGCGATTTTCAAGTGATCATTTTTTATATCCGTTTCTGTTTTCATTTTGAGCAATTTGGCTTTAAATGCCTCGGCGGCTAGCAGTACGGTAGCAGTGGCCCTAATTAACCGCGAGTATTTCGAAAAACGCTCTACTAGCGGTAAGGACGGAAACGACGTAAGTGACCTATCGCTAATGGTGGTTACGACCTTTTTAATGGGACGCTCTTCCCCGGTCGCGGGCAGCGTGCTGCGCTCTGACTTGTCTATCGGCCAATTATTTTCGCTCTTTAGGATAAATTCGGGGCCGCTGAACCATCTGTGGTCCTTATTGAACTGTAAGGGGACGCCCTTAGTAGCGTCGTCCGCAACGTTTTCCGAGCTTGGGACCCACCTCCATTCCGTAGGCTTTGTACTGTCCTCAATCTCGGCTAAACGAAACGCTACGAAGCTTTTATACGATCGCGGGTCCGATTTTATCCATGACAGAACGGTGCGCGAGTCTGACCAGTAGTGGCAGCTCTTTATTTCGTAACTAGTTTGCTCCTTAATGGACTTAGCTAGCCTGCATCCTAATACGCAGCTCTGTAGCTCTAGTCTAGGTATAGATATAATCTTTAACGGACTCGCACGCGCTTTGGCCGCTACTAGCCGCGATGTCCTGCCTACTGGGCTATCGCTCACGAAATATACCGCGGTTGCATATATTTTTTCGCTAGCGTCGCAAAAAATATGTAAGGAGCCCTGCCTATTGCTGGCCGGGACATAACGCTCTAGTTCTAGCCCTTTTAGCTGCTGTATATTTTGTATATAGCTATTCCATGCGGGAACCGATTCGGGCAATATCGTGTCGTCCCATCCTATTCCTGTTCTCCAGGTGTCCTGGATGAGGACCTTGCCTAGGGCCGACACGGGAGAGGTGAATCCATGAGGGTCAAAAAGAGCCATTACGCTACTAGTCACCTGCCTTTTGGTGGGCAGCTTTTTACCCTCTAGGACCTCCTGCGGCGTGTTACGCAGATTTATGTTAAAACCTAGGGTATCGCGTTCGTGATTCCATATAAGACCTAGGGTTCTTTCTGCGTTACTACCGCCTATGACCGTTTCAGACTTAGAACTTTTATCCGTGATATCTGACAGCACAAATGGATGACTCGAAGCGAAGCCTTTTAATTCGAATGAGGCTTTGGCGTTCAAATTTATTACGTCATTAACTATTTGTTTTGCCTCGACTTCGTTTTCGTCCATTGCTATCAGAAAATCATCCATATAAGCGTTATTTATTGTATATTCGGCGGCTTTAGGGTACGTGTCCTTGTGATAGTCTGCGTTCCTATTTTTAACATACAGGGCGGTGGCCGGGCTAGAGTTTGAGCCGAAAACTAATCGTTTCATTCTAAATTCTGAAGGCTCGCTCTGTCCGTCTCCCTCCCTCCATAGGAAACGTAGACTATCCCTGTCTCGCTCTAACACTTCGATCTGAAGGAACATTTCCCTAATGTCCGCAATTACTGCAATTTTTCCTTCGCGGAAACGTAACAGTACGCCGAATAACGATTGCAACAGGTCCGGACCTGGGAGGAGCGCGTCATTTAAACATTTTCCGAATGATCTACTAGCTGCGTCGAAAACCATTCGCATAGTGCCCTTCTGAGCATGATACACCGGAAAATGGGGCAGGTACCAGGACCTCTTAGCGTCCTCGGGCGGTGGCGATTCCATTCTCTCTGCGTAGCCTTTAATAAGCAATTTATTTACTTGCTTTTCGTATTCAGACTTTAAATTCGCGTCTTTACTCAATTTATTTTCGAGAGAGTGTAATCGTTTCAACGCCTGTGACTTGTTACTAGGTAAGGACTCGTCATCCGACTTCCATAAAAGTCCGGCCTGATACCTACTTTCGTTTAACAACGGTTTGCAAGTCGCGTCTAACAATTCTAACGCGCGTTGCTCAGGGTCGGACTTGGGCGGACGGTTTTCTACACCTAGTGACTCGATACTGAAATGTTCTTTAATCATGTCAGCTATCTCATTTTCGCTCACTTTCACGGGACGCAAGTGGTTTACTACGAATGCGCGGTTACGGGGGACGTCATGGCTACCATGGAGTACCCATCCAATTTGGGTTAGGGAAGCCACTGGGAGGCCTATGTCCCCGCTTAAAATGCGACGAGAGACCAGTAAATGCCAGTGATCTTGCCCTATAATCATGGTAGGAGCCGCCTTGTCGTAACATATTTCGTCTTCAATTTCGCGTAAATGTTCGCATTTATTTACTATATCACGCGATACCTCTTGCGTCGCGAGATTGAGCCTATTTATTGTGTATGCAGACATTTTTTCTAAATGCCTATTGCATGCGCCACGGATGGAAAAACTTATTTTGCAGGACTCCTTATCCGATATCGAATTCCCACCAACGCCCTCTATCGCAAGGATTTCTGTTTTCTCTCGCGGAGCTATTGCGTCAGCGACATGTCTCTCTATTAGAGATATGGAGCTACCGTCATCCAGGAGGGCGGTCGTTTGTATGGTGCCTAATGGGCCCGACAGCTCTACTGGGATGATTTTCAGGTAGGTATTCGCGCTACGCAAATGGTTAACTATCCCGTTAGTACTGCGCGAAGGAGTCGAGTTAAGTATCAATCCGTGTAACATTTTATGATGCCCTGATTCGCATTGATTAAAACCGCAAGGTGTGTACTTGCATTTAACGGGGCGCTTATGATTGGAATCCAAGCAACGAAAACACAACTTATGTGTTTTGACGGCTTCCCATCTTTTTTCTACTGACATTTTCACAAAATCTGCGCATTTACTTATTGAGTGCTCACCGTTGCACAATACGCATTTAATGCCATTCATAGGTGGGGAATTCGTCTGTGTATTGCGCTGGGATTCCATCATACGCGGCCGTTGGGGTTTTTTTTTGTTATTAGAGAAGTTATTTTTATTATTATTCGGCCTAGTGTTAACCTGCGCCACGGTATGTGGGAGATAATCATCGCAATCTGAATCTGATGAGTCGTAATTAAAATTCGATACGTGCGAGTGGGACGGGCGGCGCTCTCTCGCTCCCTCACCGCGCATGCGCGGGGCGGGGCCGTGAGAGATCTCGTTCACGAGATTAACCGGCTGCCTAACTCGTTGTCTACTATGGGTTTTTCTCGTGGCAACACTTATGTCATTTAAGAACTGTGACATAGCCACAAGACCCGGCACGGATTTATTATTGATTCTATATTTATTCCATTCATATCGAACAATCAGATTCATTTTGTCAATGATTTTATTTACTAATTCCGGCGCGTAAAGGAACTCGTTTTGGCGGAGTGCTTTGATAGTGGATACTACGTTAGCGACAGTTCCCGCGAATGCGGTAATGTTGCTATTATGTTCGGCTAAACGCGGCATGCGTTTTACGTTATGCATTTCCGCCAATACGATCTCCTCGGGATCGCCAAAATGCCGTTCTAATGCCTCTATTATTTCGTACGGGTTCGACACGGTGTACATAATGGATTTTACAGCCAGCCGGGCTTCTCCGCGCAATGCTCTACGTAGCCTGCCTATGTTGCTTACGTCTGAGAATAGAGGCGAACTATCGTCGAATTCTGACCGAAATGCTATCCACTCGGCTATGTTGCCGTCGAACGGCGTCAACTCGGGCACGTGTCGTTGAATGACCGGCGTGCTTTTACTACGATTGACGGCGCTAACTAAATTGTTGGATAACAACTCGAAGTCCCTATTCGCGAAAACAGTACGTTCGCGTTCTACTGGGGCTTCGCGCGGCGCGAAACTGGGCCCTATTGCCGGCATCGGACAGTCTAAACGCTGTTGTTGCTGTACCCAACCTAACACACGCGTGTCCCTAGCAGTCGGTTCGATTGTCAATGGCACATGTGAATTGTTGGATGCCTCAATACGTGCAATTTCCAAGCGATTCTTCGCCGCCATTGACGCTCGTTTCGCCTGCTCTAATTCTGCGTTATGTAATTCTAATTCGGCCATTAAAACGGATAACTGAGGATTAACACTGCCTAAGGGCGCGCCTACCACAGTGCCCGATGCACTCCTACTATGCCTAGGTAGATCGTGCTGAGGGGGACGTTCATGTAACGGAACGTCCAGATTCGGATCTGAATCGTAATTCACTGGGGGGCCTGCTGGCGGCGCGGCGCCTTCTAACTGAATAACGTTCGCGGGATGTGCCGGTGCGTTCACTGTGCCACTGCTACCTATACCACCACCGCTGGTGCCTTTGCTCCACGTATTTGTACTATCACTTGTTGTCAACCCGGGAGACGGTGTCGCTTCGTCCGTACGAACACTTCGCGAACGGAGGACGCGCACAACCTCTTCATTGGTCGACATGATAACGGTGCGCGGGACGCGGGGGGGGAAGCACTGAATTTAACACCTACGCGAGCGTTACTGGAGATTGACGTCACTGTAACGCTCGAGAACCTAATTCCCTACGTTTTCTTCTTTTTTCTTTCTTCTTTTCTTCTTTCTTCACGTGATCACCTCCACGCAAAGGTTGCTCAAACAAGTCTGCGTTTGTCACCGTTAGGTGCAGAAATGCAAGCCCCAGCTAAAGCTGGCGGAACTGGACCAAGCCAGACCATACGACTAAAGTCGCCGAAAGTTTTAGGAACCGAAGCCGAAGCCTCTCAAAAGTTCCCGGGGTCGAGCAAGCTCTTCCCTAGTGAGACAGTTGCCCTAAGGCCACAAGAGACAGTATGATGCACGCCGCACGGGGAACCGTAGCTCGCAGTAAGGTGCACGACGCGCAGGCTCTTGAGGTGATCTTCTAAATGGGCAGGAGCTCTTCGTAAACAGGAATCTTGAGGCTTCGTACTTGGAGGAGTCTCTTCTTATTGGACTACAATCTTGAGATTTCTTTCTTGAGACTTCTTTCTTCACAGGAATCTCTTCATAATAGACAGGAATCTCTTCTATATTAGACTGCAATCTTGAGACTTCTTTCTTGAGGCTTCTTTAGACGTATGATGCTGCTTCTTCTTTATTGATCCGGATCTCGAAGTACCATTGTTGAGTTTGGACTGTATGATTAAAATAAAACTCCCATGAAGTATAATAATTCCCGCCAGGCAAGCGGGAGACCGTGAGATGTGGTCGCTTCGGAGTGTAGAGTGGTAAGTGAGCTGTTGTCACACTCGAAGTTGCTAAGAGCCCCGGCTAGCCGTCATAGCTTCGCCGGAGACTTGCGGGCGTTATGGTGAGCGATGAGGCCCTTGAACGCTGTATCGGGGTCGCGGGCGCGCAACGACGCGCCCGGGCTTCGGTCCATCATTTTGTGGATGGGGTAGGTAGTGCTTCTCCGCCGCGAGCTGTAAGGGTGCTCGAGCGGCGGTGATGCTGGGCCGTCTTTTTCTTGCCACCGCGAGCGGAGCTCAGCGGTGGCACGGCTTGAGATAAATCCTCTTCTCCGCCGCGAGCTATAATAGTGCTCGAGCGGCGGTGGGTGTGGGACGTCTTTTTCTTGCCACCGCGAGCGAAGCTCAGCGGTGGCGGGGCTTGATATGGTCCTCTTCTCCGCCGCGAGCTGTAATGTTGCTCGAGCGGCGGTGTGAGTGGGCCATCTTTTTCTTGCCACCGCGAGCGGAGCTTGACAAAGTCCTCTTCTCGCCGCGAGCTGTAATGGTGCTCGAGCGGCGGTGAGAGTGGGCCGTCTTTTTCTTACCACCGCGAGCGGGGCTCAGCGGAGGTGCGGCTTGAATTATCCTCTTCTCCGCCGCGAGCTGTAATGGTGCTCGAGCGGCGGGGTGAGTGGGCCGTCTTCTTCTTACCACCGCGAGCAGAGCTCAGCGGTGGCACGGCTTGAGTCATCTGCTTCTTCTTGCTGCCGCGAGCGGCTGCTCCCAGCGGCGGCGGGTATCGTAGGGGACTTCAGGAGTCGGTCAGCAGCTCTCTGGGCAATGCCCGAGCTCTGCTGTCCGGGGGCCTCGTGTAGTGAGGGGCGATCCCCTGGAGATGCTCATGGCGTGAGCGGTCCGCGCGGCCAAACATTGACCGCGCGAGCCTGCCGATGAACTTCTCCAGGGGGTGCCACTTGAGGTCCCGCATGATGGTGTCGTTGCGCACGTATCGTTGGGCGCGCACGATAGTGCGCAACGTACGCGTCTCCTGAGTCCGCAGCTTCGTCCTGTTGGTCTTCTTTAGCAAGGCGTACCACGCCGGCGCGGCGTACGTGAGCCGCGACCGGACGTAAGCCTTGTAGAGCCCCAGCTTGGTGCGCCGGGGGAGCCCGCTGGCGAAGACAGGATGGAGCTTTGCGCGCGCTGCTGCTGCTCTGCTGATGGTGCTCTCGGCGTGTTGACGCATGGTCAGCCCTCTGTCTATAGTGACGCCCAGGTATTTCACTGTGCGTGACCAGACAAGGGGCTGACCGTAGAGTGTTGGAGCCTGTGGAGGGTGAGAGTAACCTGTTAGTAGTGTCTGTGTTTTGGCGATATTCACAGAGAGGCGCCATTTGGATAGCCAAGCTGGTAGAGCGTCCAAGGTATTTTGGATCTTGGCTACTGCGTGCGAAGAGCGAATTGACGTCGCAAGGTAGGCTGCGTCGTCGGCAAACAGTGCCAGCTTGGTGTCGCCAATCACCGGAATGTCGTCGGTGTATAGCGCGTATAGAGCAGGGGAAAGACAACTACCTTGAGGGACACCTGCGCGGATCGGGCGATCCGCGGAAATGGCGCCCTCTACGTTGACTTCGAAGCGCCTGTCAGCTAGAAAGGAGGCGATGACCCTCACCAGGCGCGGTGGGATCGTGGTGTTGGACAATTTGAAGAGCAGGCCGTCGTGCCAGACTCGGTCAAAAGCCTTCTCCATGTCCAGTAGTACTGCTACGGTGAACTCCTTCTTGTTGATGGACGTGGCCATGTGATGTAGGACCCGGGTAAGCTGTAAAGTAGTGGAGTGATCTGACCTGAACCCAAACTGCTCCGGTCTGGGTTGTATGTGGGGGATCATCTGCGACAGCAACAACCTCTCAAACACCTTAGAAAGGGTTAAGAGAAGGGTGATGGGTCTGTAGCTCTCCGGTTTTCTTCTGTCCTTGCCAGGCTTGGGTAGGACGATGATACGCCCCGTCTTCCAGATGGTAGGGAAGTGACCTGACCTTAGTATTCCGTTGAACAGGCGGGCAATCGCCGCTAGGGCTCTCAGCGGCAGGTTGCGGAGCGCCATGTTTGGAATACTGTCGGGGCCCGGCGCTTTCTTCGGGCTGCAGTGCAGCCGGATAGAGCGCAGCACCTGGTGGGGAGAGAAAAATACCGGATCCTCGTGAGGGAGAGTCGCTATTGCCAAGTAGCGCTGGAGATGTTGCTCGACTTCGGTGGTGTGGTCTGGATCCGTGTCGGGATTCAGCGTGAACTGCTGCTCGAGGCTGCAGGCGAGAATCTCAGCCCGCTCTCGAGCAGTATACTTGAGGTCCCCGTTGGCGTCGAGCAATGGCTGGACCGGTGCCGGCTCCGAGCCCAGCTGCCTGCAGAGGCGATGAATGGACGGCATATCGTCCGAGATAGACGCGATATGGGCGTCCCAGTCCGCGCCCCTGTGCTCCTTCAGCCTCAGCTTGAGCTGAGCCGTCAGGTGGTTGAGGCGCGACTTGAGAGATGGAGTCCTGAGGCGCGTCCAATTCGCGAGAGCCTCCCGCTTGTCCTTCAGCAGTTGTTGCAGGTGCGGCGGGAGGGGGTCCTTCCTGTCGGTGGCCGGGATGGCCTTCGAAGTGGCGGTGATGGCCTCCGTGATGTGCTGCGTGATGTCTTTGGCTGCATCCTCTACCTCGATCGCTGTGGAAATAGGATGAGATGAGATATTGTCCTCAAGTGTCCTAGCATAGGCCTCCCAGTCGTACTTCCTGCTCGGACCCCTCGGCAGAGTGGTCACCGCTCGGTCCGCTACGGTGAGCAGGATCGGGCGGTGGTCTGACGGGAGATCCGGCAGGACTTCCTGGCGAGTAAGCACGTCCACTCCCCGCTGGATGGTGAAGTCGATGATGTCCGGGGTATGACCGGTCAGCGGGTAGTGGGTCGGCTTGTAGGGCCCTGCTAGGTCCACATTGAGGTTGACAGCGACTCTGTGTATTGCAGAGCCATTGTCGTTCTCCTTGGACGAATTCCAGGCAAAGTGCTTCGCATTGAAGTCACCAGCTAGAATGGTAGGCACGTCATCCTTCAGCAGTAATTCGCGTAGGTCGCGCTCGAAGTCGGGCTCGACGATAGTTCCCGGTGGCCGGTAAACCGAGAAGACGCGCAGGTTCCGCCCGTTGAGCTTCAGGTCGATCCCCAGTGCCGTGAGTGAGTCCTTCTGTGGAGGCGTGTCCACCAGTTGGTGGACGATGTTCCTCTTCACGATTACCGCTAGGCCCCGGTACGCCCGCCCCTCGGGTGTCTTTTGGTCCCAGCGGTAAACGATGTAACCTGAAAATTTAACGACATCCATGGCTTTTAGATGTGTTTCTTGTATGAGCATGATGCTCACGTCCTGCTGGTGTAAAAAGACTCTCAGCAGGTTGGACTTTCCCCTAATGGAGTTAGCATTCCAATACACAATGCGCAAATTATTGCTGTTGAATGTTAAGCTTTGCGATCACGGAATCAAGGTATTGCTGAATTTGAGCGAATCTCGCATCCAGCAGTAGGGAGATTTCCTCGCGGGAAACTCCGGTAGGGGCTTGTGTGTGTGAGTGTGTGTGTGGTGGTTGGGCCGCCGCATCGTTACCGGTCGGGTGACTCTGCTGGCTGCTGCGCTGCTGCTGCTGCCGCTGTTGTTGTTGCTGCTGCTGCTCCTGCTGCGGCCTCTGGACCGGGTTGTAACGAGAGCGGGGGCGGCGGCCCTGTGGTGTGTGACCTGCGGGGGTGGGGCGTAGGTGTTTGGGCATGTAGGCCGGCGCCATGAGTGAAGCCGGAGCGTACTCCTCGACCTGCCTGACGGGAATAGAGGCGCGGGTGGTGACCCCACGCTTGACCCCCCGTGAGTAGGGCTGTTGCCCTCCCGTCCTGATCCTCTTCTCACGCTGTAGGACGGGGCACTGGCTGTGTGTGGCAGGATGCGGGCCCTTGCAGTTGATGCAAGTTGGAGTGGCATCCTTGGGCAGCGTGCACTGCGCGCTGAGGTGAGGTCCGGCGCAGGACACACACCTTGGTATCCTGAAACAGCCGTGGGAAGAATGGCGGAAGCCTTGGCACCGATGACATTGTGAAATACCCTTTTTGCCTCTCCATAGCTCGATACGGACTTTGGAGAGGCCCATGAAGAACTGTGTCTCCAGGAACATGGCGTTGTCCTTTTCCCGTCCCTCGAATTGCACGAAGAAGAGGGCGCCTGATCGCCCTCTGCCCTCGTTGATGAGCTTCACGTACTCCGCAGTGAAGCCCAGCTTTCGGCAAGCCGCTATGATCTCCTCCTGTGTTGTGGAAGAGGGGAGGCCACGAACGCCGACTTTGAGCTTATGCTCGCGGTCAGTGTCGTAGACCGTATACTCCACTGTCTTGTCCTTTTGTTGCACCTCCTCCAGGTACTGGATCAGCTTCCTGTAGAGTTCGCCGTCCTTCCCGGGCGTGAAGCGGAGTCCCTTGCGGTACTGCTCCGCAGGTATCCTCTTCTTTAGTGCGGCGCTCAGCTTATCTACGTGGTCCGCCCAGTTGGGTAGCGGATCTGCAACGATATTTGGATATCTATTAGATCGCTGGGTAGTTGTAGCTGTCGGCTGGCGCGTCGGCTGCGGTGTTGGAGGCGCGCGTGCTGCTGCTGCGAACGTGGATGGTGGCGGAGTTGGGAGCAGGGCCGGAGGCTTCGGCGTGCTTGCTGTGTCCTGTGGAGAGACAGTGTGTGTGTGTGTTTGTGTGGGAGGCGGCGATGCCGCTGTGGGGGCCGTGTGGTGCGTTCGCGGCGTGGCTGCTACGTCCGCGTCCAGAATCGGACGCGGGGGGGCGGCCGTCCCCTCGGGCGTGGTGCGGTTGCACTCGCGCTTTTCCGGGGCCGGCGGCGTCTTTTCCTCTCGCTGGCGCTTCTTTAGCCTGCGTCGGGAGGTGACGACGGCAGAGTCCTCGTCCATCTGTGGTGGGCTGGGTCGCACGGCCTGTAGTAGTCTGGACTCTAGTTCGTCCAGCGCGTCTGCAGCTAGGCTCCCGCTTGCTACCTGCGAAATGCGAAGTAACATTAGCGTCCATGTGGACTCCTCTACAAGGAGAGGGGTCTTTAGGCAGAGAACATCAGGGTTCTCTGGGATGAAGCGGCGATGGGATCGCTTTTTGGGCGAGGCCAGTGTGGAGGATGTCTTGGTGACTCTCGCTGTGGCTGTGGGAGAGCCGGGCGCGCTTGGCGGGCCGCTTTCTGGCCCCTCGCACATCGTGGACATTGCGGATTCTTCCAGCTCCGAGTCCGCCTCATTGCCCGAGGCCGGGTTTGAGTCGGACTCGTCGCTGGATTCTTCCGATGTGTGCCCGGTGTGCGAGGGGACGGCGTCCTCGATGTCGTGTAGGCGCCTGTGACTGGGCGAATCTTCTTCGCCGCATAGCCGGCATTCTCCCGGTGACGATGCTGCTGGGCTGGATCCTTCCTCTGCGTCGCTGAGGGCACGCTTGTCAGCGGCCGGTGTGTTGGGCGCTTGTGCCGCCATTGGGACCTGTGAACACGTGAAAAGCAAAAACAGAAACTAAAAACAGTTAAGAATCACGCTAAGACCGCAAGGGTACACGTGGTGATTAATGACACTGGGAAAACACGTTAAGACACGTTAAAACCTTAAGGGTGCACGTGGTGATTATTATTACAAGAAAAACACGCTAAAACCTTAGGGGTGCGCGTGGTGATTAATACACCAAGAAAGAGATACACAAAAATGAAAATACAAATACAAAAATGGGGGAAATATGCAAGAGAAAACACAGGGGGCGAAAAATAGAATAGGGCAGATGATGAAATGCAGTAGAAAAGAAATAAATTATATACAGCGACTACAGTACTGAAAGTACAGCAGTCACAGTATATTAAATATTCTTAGATACCCTATAGCAATATTACTACTCGGATTCGTTGTCACCGTTAAGTATCCTCCGAATTGTATTATTGCTACAAAAATATCTCACTACACTTCACAATAACTACACTACACTTTTCACTCGCGAAATTTGGAATTTACAACGACAACTCTACGGAGCTACTCCGGAGCACGTGTGATCCCAACGGCGGCGCGAGCGCGAATGAGAGCTGTTGCTGGGGGCGCGGGGGTATTTGTGCCCGCGCCACTAGCGCTCGGCGTGAGTGCGCATCAACGCGCTTAAAACTAGGCCACGCCTCCGAATTGCCTCTTGGGTTTGTTTATTGAATTAAGTAAACATTACAATATTTTATTCACAGACATAGTACACATTAAAATAGGTAAGTAAAAAACAAAGGGAATAAAATATTTATCTTAAAACTAACACAAACGACATAAATCAGGCAATAAGTAACACGTAAACAATAAATCAAATAATAGCAATTAAACGGTAGAAAACAACACTTACGTACTATGTATTATAACTAAGAGATCGACATACGTGATATTATACATAAATTAGGGTTATTTCCCACAATAACGTTCTCGAGAACATTTGCCATACAAAATGAGGGAAGTTTCCGGACACTCTCGGAAACGGCACACCACTATAGTCCACTATAAAAACAAATACTAAAAATAAAGTAACTTATTTATTTGATGGCATGGAACCCTTAGCGGACGAGTCCGACCCAAACTTGGCCTGTTTACGTAGGTGTTACGTACGAGTATTGTAGGTAAGTACTTAGATCTAGGTATGTCCATTCTCGCTACATCCATTTCCATCTTGTCTTTTCACAACGATATTAACACCACAGCAAAGGGATTCATTACTAACTTCTCGCTAGTTAAGCTGCACAGTCGAGTCTAAGATATTAATCCAGATATGTACGGGCCGGCCACGAGTTTGGTCTTAGCGGCGAGCGGCAGCGGAGAGCGGTACGTGTGTCTCGCTCACTCGTATGGCCGCCGGGCCCGGATCTCTCGCTCTAGCCGCCGAAAGTCGTGGAATGTATGCAGAGCTTAGGGTGCTTCTCCACTAAAGCGAAGAATATCTCCATATGACCTGAGTTGAAGTCTGTATCTCAGCTCCGACTTTTGTGAATTTCCCACATCTCCGCTCCACTCCGCTTCAGTGAAGCACCCTTACATACTACACGTGAACCTAACCTAACCGATTAATGCATCGAGCAATCTATCGACAGTTAAATGTAACTAGAGGCCCGTTGCGGCGTGGAACCGCCGCTAGAATATGGAAATCCGGTAGTGTTACAGAAAATAACTACTTTATCGATAAGATGTTTTTGGCGAACGAAGAATAAATACTGTAAAAAAACACGTTAAAATGATGTTTTAAACACGTTAAAACATGCCAGGCTAGAGCCATGCCTGATAGCCAACTGCCTCTTTTGTAAAAATAACTTGTGCATTAATGACATGTCATCCGCTGATCTGTTTCACAAATAAAATGCATATTATTCGATTTATGGAAAAATTTAATTCATAAAAATAATCCCATATCTTAAATAAATAATTGACATATTTTCATAGGACCGAACATAAGATTGGTAGAATTTTAATTTGTTGTTCTTTCTTCTGGACATAAATTTATCGATTTGATCGATTTCTATCAATTTCCAGAAAAAGCACATGAATAGAAACGACAGATTTGGGCACTCACTACGCAGGTTTTAAAAAGGAAATCATGTAGGTAGTGCGTAACTGTTTATGTATCATCATCAATCATTTATTCAATAACAATTACACATTGTGTTTGAAATTCTTACGCTAGGTAGGTATAGGTACTTAATCAAACCCTATTTACTAATCTAAATAAATAACTGACCAACAATACTCCACCATAAAAAAAAAGAATGTGTCAAATATGTGTAATAAATAAAATCCAATATATAAAACAGCTAAAAATGTTTGAAAAAAGAATGTTAAGACATATTTTTTTCAACAAATTTAGGGCTGAAGGCCTCATACCCGAATTCCAAATTCAAACTTTCGTCTTTCCTCTCATTGAAATAGTGTCTGACAGAAGAGTGAGGGAGATGATATCTATATTCTCAAGTCTATGATATAAACCTAATTTTAGGGTTCCTTACCATAGTCGGTAAAAACGGAAGCCTTATAAAATCAATTTGTTTTGTTGACAGCAGAATTTGTCAAATTTTATTTTGAATGAAAAAAAGAATGATCAGACTGACGTCATTAATTCAAATATGATTTATTCTTGAACGCGTAAATTTTTTTAAATTTGCATCATATTTAGGTTATTTCTACCATCAAGTTTCGCATGTTAGGGTAACATGTTAATTATTCCATATTGCCAACTCGTCCACAATGTCAGCTCGTCTATATTCCCATTTGGGTCACAATGCTAACTTGTCCACACACCCAACACGTCCACATTGCCAACTCGTTCATACGCCCAACTCATCTGCATCGCCAACTCGTCTATATTACCAATTCGTCTCCATTGGCAACTCGTCCATATTCCCAATTTGTCCACAATGCCAACTCGACGAATTCCAACGCGTTCATATTGCTCACTCGTCCACAATGCCAACACGTTCACAAATACAACTCGTCTACATTTCCAATTCGTCCATATTTCCAACTCGTCCATATTTCCAACTCGTCTACATTCCCAACTCGTACACAATGCCAAATCGGCCACATTGCCCACTCGTCCATAAACCCAACTCATCTACAATGCCAACTCGTCCATATTACCAACTGGTCTTTATTGCCAACTCATCCATATTCCTAACTCGTCCACAATGCCAACTCATCCATATTGCTAACTCGTCCACATTTCCTACTCGTCCATATACCCAACTCGTCTACAATACCAACTCGTCTTTATTGCCAATCTCGTCCATATTTTCAACTCATCCGTATTACCAACTCGTCTTCATTGCCAACTCGTTTATATTCCCAACTCACCCACAATGCCAACGTGTTCATATTACTTGCTCGTCCACAATGCCAACTCGTCCATATTTCCAATTCGTCCATATTCTCACCTCGTCCACAATGCCAAGTCGTCCACATTACCAACTCGTCCATACACCCAACTCATCTACATTGCCAACTCGTCTTCATTTCTAACTCATCAACAATGCCAACTCGTCCATATTGCTAACTCGTCCACAAATACAACTCGTCCACATTTCCAACTTGTCCATAGGCCCAACTCGTCCACAATTCCAAGTCGTCCACATTTCCAACTCGTCCATATTCCCAACTCGACGATACACCCAACTCGTCTATACAAACCCGTCCTTATTATCAGCCCGTCTTTATTGCCAACTCGTCCATATTCCCAACTTGTTCATTTTGCCAACTCATCCACATTTCCAACTCGTCCATATTCTCAACTCGTCCACGTTGACAACTCGTCCGTATTACCAAGTCGTCTTCATTGCCCACTCGTCCGTGTTCCCAACTTGTTTATTTTGCCAACTCATCCACATTCTCAACTCGTCCATATTCCCAACTCGTCCACATTGACAACTCGTCCATATTACCAACTTGTCCGTATTACCAACTCGTCTTCATTGCTAACTCGTCCACATTGCCCCCTTGTCCATGTTTCCAACTTGTCAATTTTACCAACTCATCCACATTGCCAACTCATCCACATTTCCAACTCGTCCATATTCCCAACTCGACGATACACCCAACTCGTCTACAATACCAACTTGTCCTTATTATCAGCTCGTCTTTATTGCCAAATCTTCCATATCACCAAGTCGTCCGTATTACCAAGTCGTCTTCATTGCCAACTTGTCCGTATTACCAACTCGTCCTCATTGCCAACTCGTCCATAATGCGAACTCGTCCACATTGCCCACTTGTCCATGTTCCCAACTTGTCAATTTTACCAACTCATCCACATTGCCAACTCATCCACATTTCCAACTCTTTCATATTCCCAACTCGACGATACACCCAACTTGTCTACAATACCAACTTGTCCTTATTATCAGCTCGTCTTTATTGCCAAATCTTCCATATCACCAACTCGTCCGTATTACCAAGTCGTCTTCATTGCCAACTCGTACATATTCTCAACTCGTCCACATTTCCAACTCGTCCATTTTACCAACTCATCCATATTACCAATGTAGATAGGTACATTCCCAACTTAGCTACATTGTCAAGTCGTCCATATTCTCAACTCGACCACATTTCCCATCGCGTCGACATGCAAGCGGAAGGACTAAGTTTTTTTCTTGTAAAATACCATTTAATTTACCATAACTTATGCCATTTTCCTTGGCATTATTTTTTTGATGGACTTATATAATCATATTTATAATAATCTATCATAAATTTACTTATTTGAATGACGTTAAAATTAGTTTTACTACATTTTTACTAAACAATTAATACAAAGATCAAACACATACATTTTTCTGCTTTGATTTATTGTAAAACTCGCCTATAAAAATAATCTAGTTCAACTCGCACTTAACCGGCTTTTTCCTCCACATTTTTAACAGGTATGCGAAAAAAGTAAAAAAAAAAAAAGTAAAAAAGTATTTATTTTCTCCACCACATAGTATACAGTTTATATACAGTAAGTTATATATTTTTCTTATGAATAGGTATACAACTAGTGCGGTGGAGACTGGTGCCCGAACTAGGGGGAACCTGTATGTCAGGTCACCAGGTCTCCATCTCTCAGGTATCTATAAGAACAGACTTTGGGGATGAGTTTAGTTATATAAACTTCACTATATGAGAAGTGAACAATTTCAAAGTATAGTTACGAGTATATGGTCAAATATCCAAAGAGTATTACAAACATGATTTCTTATTGGCATAGGTATCTGTGTGTGTGTGTGTGTGTGTGTGTGTGTGTGTGTGTGTGTGTGTGTGTGTGTGTGTGTGTGTGTTTGTGAGCGCTACATGTGCGTTTAGAGGTTATGAGATTGGGATCATCAGCTTTTCGGTACTATTATAATCCAAATTTAGCAGCCATTCTGTTACAGTCTTTTTAGAGTAAGATCTTGTTTGGGAATAAATGGATAGTTCATTGTTTGCTTTATTATATAAGAAACTACCGAGAAAACAGTAGAATCTCTGTGCAAACCGAGTATTAAATTTTTTTATTGGACAGATCTGATTATTACGTCTTTTATTTGCCAGCTTAAGAGGTTCGTAGGTTAACGTCGAGTGCTTTTTTTGGATGATGTCTAGGAAAAATAACTGCCGCACTGTTAGTACTTTGCATATTTTGTACAGGTCAGTTGTGGGGTACAGGAACGGTAGGAACGCACCAACTTTTAGTACTGCTCGCTGAGCCCTTTCTAATTTCAGCAGGTGGGTTTTATGTGCTCCTCCCCAGGAGGAGATACAATATGAGAGAATAGATTGCACCAATGCAAAGTAAACCATTTTTATTATATTTGTGTCAGCTATGTGACGCAGGTTTTTGAATATAAATATGAGTTTACGTGTTCTTGCAGTAAGGAGGTCAATATGCTGCTTAAAGTTAAGATTTTGGTCAAGTACTACTCCTAAATATTTCAAATGTGTAACTCTTTCCAGTGCAAGACAGTGACAGTTGTGGAGGTCAGGGTTGAGACACGTGTGGGCTAGTATGGGACACGGGGCGTGGTCTTTGTGATTAACGGTTTTAGGGGAGAAGGTGATGTATTTAGTTTTAAGGACATTCAGAGTGAGGACATTGTTAGACAGCCATTTCGTTACTACGTTCAGACCTTTCTGCGCATACCGAAAGGCGTCGTTCCACGTGTTGCCATGGAATATTAGGGCAGTATCATCAGCATACGTAATGATCTTACCACACTCCAGTTGCAATTGGCACAAATCGTTAATATAGGTCAAGAAAAGCGTGGGGCCAAGGATACTGCCCTGCGGGACGCCATACGTGATATTTACCTCGTCACTCGTGTCATTTCCAATTTTGACATATTGTGTACGACCTGTAAGATAACTCTCAAAGAGTTTCAATTGAAGCCCACGGATGCCTAGTTTTCCCAGTTTGGATACAAGGATGGGTACAGAGACCGTGTCAAATGCTTTCGCAAGGTCAAGAAATAAAGCTACTGTCTTTTGTCTACTATCAAGCTTGTTAACAACATCATGAGTTAGTTCGTGGACCGCATCTGCGGTTGATTTTCCTCTACGAAAACCGAATTGTGAGGCGGACAGAAGGTTGTTCTTTTCTAAGTACTTAACTAGACGTGAGTTTATAACGCGTTCTAAGATTTTTGACATGGCGGGAAGGATGGAAATTGGTCTATAATTGTTGACACAGCCTCTGTCACCATCCTTGTGTATCGGGGTTATTTGAGCTTTTTTAAATATACCAGGAAAAACTCCAGTAGAAAGTGCCAGGTTGCACACGTGGGTTAGGGGCGGGATAATGACATGTTTATACTGCTTGATAAAACTTCCCGATATTTTGTCAATCCCTACAGCACAATCGGTTTTAAGGTTGTTAATGAGCGTTTCAATTTCTGTTTCGTCTGTAGGAATCAGAGCCATTGAGTGTGGTGAGATGGAGGTAGTACCAAGACGAGATGCAACTTCATTACCACCACCTGTAATTTTCTCCGCCAGTGATTTACCCACATTTGCAAAAAACTCATTGACCCTGTTTAGTGATGTTTTCGGGTTGGCGGTAGAAATGAGTTCAGTAGGCACATTTTTTGGCCGCGACGTGTACGTTATTTCTTTAATAGTACTCCATAGTTTTTTATTATTTGATCCTGCTTTCTTGATTTCACTTTTTTCATATTCTTTTTTTACTCGTTTTAGTATTGAAGTGCAAAAATTTCGGTATCTTTTATAGGTAGTTTTCAAGATTTCGTTATGGGGGGATTTTTTAAGTTTCTTATGAAGGTTGTCCCTATTTCTAATGCACCTTAATAAGCCTGGCGTAATCCATGGTTTTCTTATCCTTTTACGATTAGAAATTTTTATTACTTTTGTATTTGACTCAATAACTGCGGTTAACGACTTGACAAGACATGAGGCTGCGGAATCAGCGTTATTCATTTCTATGACCGGTTTTAGGTTTATTTTTTGCATATCCAGATCAAGTTGTTTGTGATCTGTTTGTCGATGAACAGGTTGAGGTTTCTTATTGCACTGCGCATGGTCCAAGAAAAGAGTAACACATTCATGGTCGGTCAGGGACGAGACGACTACACAGCATCGGGCATTGAGCTTGGTTTTGAGTATCATATGATCAAGACAAGTTTTATTATGGGTAGGGAGATTGTGGGCTGGTAGCATACCGTGTGAGGCCAATAAATTTAAATATGGCATTGCCCGTGAGTCGGAACTACCTACAGCAATATCAATATTTATGTCACCAGCAAGAACAATATTCTGAATGTGCGAGTATTTCTTGAGGAGGTCATTGAGTGATTCCACAAATGCTGTTGTGTTGCGCTGGCCGGGGGGCCGGTATATCGCGATTAGCAGTGTGTTGTAATTTATGATTAGTGATAGGCAATTTGAGTCACGTAATAGGGGTTCTTCGACAGAGACAACAATATTGCTCTTGCAGTAGACTACGACTCCCTCGTTCTGGGTCATATTGATATTTGTGCTATAGCTGTCGTAGTTTTCTAGAATTGGAATTTGGGGAGTGGAGGGCAGCCAGCACTCTGTTAAGACAATGAGGTCCCATTGTATATCGATTCTAGTCAAAAGTGTTTGTAGGCCAGGGAAGTTACAGGATATACTTCTAATGTTTTGAGATAAAATCTTCAGAGTTTTCACAGATAAATCCAGGAACTTACTGCAGCCCTCGGGGTCGCAGTTAGCTGTTTGCGCGATAGTGATTGTGTCGAGATCAGTATTTAATGAGACGATATTATCCACGATTACGGAAACAGGTTCTGGCGAGTGTCAGACAAGTATGGACAAAAAATATATTTGCTTGAAGTATCTCATTATATGAAAAAAATGCACTAATGATTTGATGGGTTAACAATTGATAAACATCATTACATAATACAGCCGGTATAAGTGTGGTGTTATTAAGCCGTTTCCTTTTATTATGATCATAAGTTCCCCTTAACGGGGTTGAATTATTCGTATTTAAGTGTAAATTGATGTTATTGTAGTGATCAAGGTAATGTTCTGTTTTAGGTACGACTATGTATGTTATTAGAATATATATGTATGTTATAAGACTAATTTTGTTGTATTGGCAGCAATTAACGTAGCGTATAACTGTGTGTAATGATATGAGTAAGGTAAACAGTGGCAGAAAAGTGTGTAGTATGCTATTTTTCGTGTAGGTTGTGTAACAGATATTTATTAAAATAGTATTATAACAATTATTATAACTACAACTATAACTATTTTTATTTCTATTTCTTAGTGTATTAAAGCAGTCTAGTCACTCTAGACCCTCTAGTACAAATTCAGAATCTATGTAAGTAGCAAAAAGTATCCATATCAACATTTTAAAAAGAAAAACAACCTGGCAATTTAGATCATTGACATAATAGCCCCCAATAAAAAATACATTAAATGATGACAGAATATGGTTACTGTCATTCATTGTCAACAAACTGTAAAATATTTTTTGCATATTCGTACATGTTTTAAGTGTTGCGGATATTATGTTGCCGACTCAAAAATCATATTTCATCATGCTGAACAACTTACTACAGGTTTGTGAGCAAATCATGCTTATTATTATTTGGTCATCTTATGTCAAAATAGGGATCACAGGTCACGTGGTCAATGTCACGTGGTTAGCGCACAGTAGTTTTTTCAAATCCATTTTTCAGTACTTTTTCAGGAAAAAATTAAAAATCCAAGAGTTTTATGCACCTCTCCAGCATGAGACGAATCTAATGACATATCATTTATCAAAATCGGACCATAACTGTAGATCTGATGGGATGTACAAAAATCGGCCTCGCGTAATATATATATAGATAACCTAAATTGAAAAAAATTAAACAACCCCAAAACAAGTAGCTGGTCATCACGGGACCCGAATTTAATAATAAATAAATAAATATTAAGGGACAATCCTACACAAATTGACCTAGTCCCAAACTAAGCAAAGCTTGTACTATGGGTACTAATAGACGACGATATACATAAAGGGTCCGATTTTTTAAGTCTTTTTTAATATTAATTTGTTTTAGCCTTTTATTTTAGTTAGTTAAGTTCTTAGTTTATAGTTAGTATTTTAATTTCTTTAGTATTATATATTATATGTAGTTTTAGTTAAATATTATATACTTGAGCCACTGTATACTGTTAGAGTCTATATATAAATACATATATAGATAACATCCATGACCCCAGCACAAATATTCGAGTTTATCACACAAATATTTACCCTGACCGGGATTCGAACCCAGGACCGCCGGCTCAGTAGGCAAGTGCTTACAAACTGAGCCAACCGCGTCGTCAAAATAATGATTAATGAGTGATATATAATTATCGGTAAAAGAGGGGTGTCATAAGTTTCACATGTGTATCTGTGTGTCTGTCTGTGGCATCGTAGGTCCCAAAGGGATGGACCAATTTAAGTGTTTTTTTTATATCTAAAGACTTGTCCGTCTAGATGGTTCTTAGCCAATATTGAAGTCTGTTCTGCCTTGTTTACCTGTCAAGCCAGTACTCTTCTATTTGTTCTGTACGTTCCAATACGAGGTTTTGACAACGCTGTTAGCGCAGTGGAAGCAGCTGTCTACTGAGCCGGCGTTCCTGGGTTCGAGTTCCGGCAAGGGCAAATATTTATCTGATGAACACGAATATTTTTGCTAGGGTCATGGATAATAAATAAATAAATAAATATCAGACAACCTCACACAAATCGATCTAGTCCCGAATTTAGGTTAAGAAGGCTTGTGTACTAGACGACGATATACATACTTATATAGATAAATATATACTTAAATACATAGAACAACCATGACCCAAGCACAAATATTCGAGTTCATAACACAAATATTTGCCCTGGCCGGGATTCGAACCCGGGACTGCCGGCTCAGTAGGCAGGTCTCTACAAACCGAGCCGCGACGTCAAGATGTTCTAAGTACTTATTTATCTATAACACGAGCCTTCTTCAAATTAATTTGGGCCTAGGTTGATTTGTGTGAGGTTGTCTGATATTTATTTATTTATTTTTGTTTAAACAGTAGCAGTATTGTGCTGCCACTGTTCTGCCACGTGTGAAACGGCATTACTTATCTGCTGTGTGCTGACGGCGCGAATCGGCTGACCTTTAATGCAATCTGAAGCCCTGCAGTTGCATATATGACGCACTACTGACGTTGTGATCTTTAATATAAGCCTAGCTTTTATGCAATAAGTATAATGAGTCAATATACTTTTCTCTATTGCTCGTTACAATTGTGATGTCCCCTGGGTCACTCTTTCAAACTACGATTTTCGGCAGTTATATTAGTCAAAGTCATTGTATTTCAACAGTAATTATAAATCGATTTTCCCGGACTTATCTCTATAGACTATCTATTTACAATATCAGTTAAACATAACAATACACGTACTCTTTATTGCATAGGTACCTCACAAAACAAACAGGAGAAATACAACGCAATTTTGTATTGTATTGTAAGGATTCAATCGTTTATTTTCTGAGTCATGTGTCTGTCTGTCTGTTACCTCTTCAAGCTTAAACCGCTGAACCGACTTAGATGAAATTTGGTATAGAGATAGTTATAGACCCGGGAAAGGACATAGGATACTTATCATCCCGAATAAATTTAGTGTTCCCGTGGGATGAGCGAGTAACACCGCGGGGCACAGCTAGTACTGGATAAGTCTAAGCCATTTAAATCCACTTAAAGGTGTAGACGAAGGATCACAGTTTCAATCGGGACGAGGCAATCTCTTAGCGCGACCTCTAAGATGTCCCCTGGGATCGTTTTGAGATCTACTCACTGCTAACTGACATTCTGGTATAGTCCAGTAAAAATTGTGTTTTGACCTTTGCTAATTTTAAAGTTTTTGATTTTTGTTTGGGTGTATTATTAATGTTAACTGTTAACAACTGCTGACTAGCATCTCGCCAATCGCCAAGCGGTAGGGGGGAAAAAAGCATAAGTGAATCTTCTAACTTTATAAATTTAGCTCTCAAAATGAATTATGATGCTTTTTTTTCCCCCTACCGCCTGGCGGACTGGTGCTTAGTTTTCAGAATAATTCCTCTTATAACTCCGAAGGTTCATCGGTGCAGTGTTTCTTTTATAAAAATATTTTAGCAACATGTATTTTTTTACTTTTCCATATTTTCGTATATCTGAATTTTTCGAAATTGTTATTAATATTTTAATAGTTTCATGTACCAAACTAAAGTGTAATGTTATTTTTTCATTAAAGAAAAGCAATATTTTACGAATTGTTTCAATTATACCGAATGCATAAGGTAGTAGAAAATGTCTTTCTAATCTAATTTCATCATTTATCAACACGCCAAAAGGCCATGCCAGGATAAGCTAAGTGAATCTGCCCCCAGCGAGTTTTGGCTTGTAATTTTTTTTATTGATTTGTCTTTTTATTAGTGTCGTTTATGCCAAATTACAGCTCCCCAAACCTTACCGTTTTTCTTTAAAAAAAAAAAACCAAATCTGATCTTTCTTCGATATTTTTTTTCTAGCCGGCCGATTTTGACGTGAGTCACGTATATTGTGCTTATAATAAAGACAATTATATGGTATTAATTTTAATACATATTGCCATACAAAAACTTGAAAAAAAGATTAGAATTTATTTTTAATATTTTTTTTTAGCATTATCTCGATACCGGTGATCAGGAGTAGAAAAATATTAATATTTAGCTAAAATTAAACTTAATACGCGAGGTCCCGCGCAATTACCTCACTATTAAATTAATTAAAAGTTAAAACATAATTAAAACTAATGAACACTAGATACATGGTCATCCTGCATAAATTATTGAAGTACGATACCTACGTCAAGTGTCATCGCTTTGGCGGGAAATTTTACGAAATTTTCTACGACTTTGTTTATGTAATGACAATGACAATGACAAGTTATTACTCATAAATTGTCATTCCCATTAAATTATTAAAGAGGTTGTAGTGTAAGCACACCGATACAGATTAGTTCGGTGACAAGGAATTTAAGACAAAATCGGTTTCAAAATAAAAATTACACCGGTCAACACGATTTCTGGGTCTGGCTCCTGAATGTGAAATTTTGGTTTCTCCTATGTCACAAATAAATAAATAAATATCTGTTCCGATCAAAGTTTGCTTTTGTAGAAACTAGAGCAATTTTACGGAGTTTAAAAAAAATACTAATTATTATATTTTCTCTGTAATTTTATTTAAACAAAAGCAAACTTTAAGAGTTAAAAATGGATATCCGAGTGTTTTTCGATGTTTGGAATCAGAATTCAAGCATTAGAACAGAAACCCAAAAAAAATATTTGTTTTTGTAGACCTGTGTTATCATAGAAAAATAAAAGTTTGTTTTCATGTAATTGCGACTTCAACGTGACCGCCTACTTACTTACAATACTTTTTTTTTTGTAAGTGGCCAGTGTTCATTATAAACATACACGTTTCTTTAAACAGTTTTTAATCGATTAATTTTAATAATGAGCGGGTAAAGAAAATGTATGGTGATGAATTCAATTAAAAAAAAACAACCCGTTATACCACAAATAAAATTAAGTTAATACATTCATTTTGTAGCTTATTAAAGAGGCTAGTTTTGGTGAAAAATCTGGAGGTGTCGCTATCGAGATAATGCTACAAAAAAAATATTAAAAATAAATTCTAATCTTTTTTTCAAGTTTTTGTATGGCAATATGTATTAAAATTAATACCATATAATTATCTTTATTATAAGCACAATATACGTGACTCACGTCAAAATCGGCCGGCTAGAAAAAAAAATATCGAAGAAAGATCAGCTTTCGTTTTTTTTTTTTTTAAGAAAAACGGTAAGGTTTGGGTAGCTGTAATTTGGCATAAACGACACTAATAAAAAGACAAATGAATAAAAAAAATTACAAGCCAAAACTCGCTGGGGGCAGATTCACTTAGCTTATCCTGGCATGGCCTTTAAAAACTAATTAGTTCTAATGAATTACCGAAGGCTGACTTTCTATTTCATTCTATTTTACTGGACTATTAGTATTCAAACAGCATTGAAATGAAATGAGAACCGTTTATTTCAAGCAACTGTGATCCATAGATAAATACCTCAAAATTGCACATAGCTACGATACGAAGGTCAGCTCTAGTGTAAATGTGACCATAGACTTGAAGGTACCGGCAAATTCTTATGTAGGAGGAAAAATACTATATCGGAATATCGAACAACCTCACACAAATCAATCTAGTCCCACAGTAAGCTCTAGCAGGTTTGTATTATGGACACTAGACGACGATAAACATACTTAAATACAAATAACAACCATGACCCAGGCACAAATTTTTGAGTTCATCACACAAATATTTGCCCTTGCCGGGATTCGAACCCAGGACCGTCGGCTCAGTAGGCAGTTGCTTCACCACTGCGCCAACCACGTCGTCTCAGGAGGAAAGGGCATAACATAATCTTTTTTGTAATTTCAGTGCACAGTGTAGTCAAATATCGTAGGTATTGTACAACTATCTCTGATTACCCCAGTTCAAAATGTGTGTGTGTGTGTTTATAATCTTTTTTGTAATTTCAGTGCACAGTGTAGTCAATATCGTAGGTATCGTACAACTATCTCTGATTACCCCAGTTCAAAATGTGTGTGTGCGTGTGTGTTTAGTGTTCAGACAACTGTCCAAAATCCTCCAGAACACAATCAATCTCAGGCTCCGGAATACCTGTCGAGAAATGTGCGCACTCATCCCAAGCTAATTTTGTACAGAAAAGTAAGTATCTCCTACTAGGTTTACGCTTTACGCTGATGCGATAACGTGCCTATAGAACATTCAAACTTTAAACGACTGAACGGATTAATATTTTGAATTCATATCATCAGATTCACTGCCAGCGACGCATAAAGGGTGATCAATCCAAGTGCGTCAGTAGGGAGAAAGCGAAAACTATAAGAGATAGAAAAATCTGTTCTTAAGAATCATATAGCGTCGATTTTAGATTTAATAGACACGACATAACTATTTTTTTTTATCTCACACTTAAATATGTATGAGTACGGGAATTCAAAAATCTGGTAGAAATTCAGTAAGTAATCGCATGTCATATAAATAGTATAAATATATGTGTATTATTACTTAGTTTATCTATTCATACTTTTATGAAGCATAATATACTTAGATATATCGTTTGTACGCAGTGTAGTTTGCCTATTTTCTTTAAATACCCATTCCTTCAATTGCTCAAAGGTTAACTGGAAGAGATCCCTAATAGGGATAATTGTTCGCCTTTGTACATGTTTCATTTGTTATCAATGTATTTATAACCAGTTGTTGTGTACAATAAAGTGTTTACATACATACATATTGTAGCATTCTTTAAGTTTCCGTTTCAATATGTAAATTCTCGAACAGTCCCAGTGACAATGGTGACGTGACGGGCGTTATTTACGACCGGCCCGGACATAAATCCAGCACCCGGGTTATACCCGGACATTGGCCACAATGGAGACATTATCCGTTTATCTATGTATAAGCAATTGAATAACTATTCAACCAACTTCGAAAAAGGAGGAGTTTTCAATTAAATAAACAACTGCACTACATGCTCATTTCCTACGCACCTGCTCCGCCTTCCGATTTTATTTCGGTGCGCATAAAGCGGAGCCAGTAATAGCCTCACATGAGCTGTCGGCCATGTAGCCACGTCCCACGGCTAGTTATGTCACATTTTACACTAACAACCTATAAAATACAGTTCTCAAACGACTAAGCCACTCAATTGCTTCGAATTTTGAGTTGGACTCTATTTATATAATAAAATAAGAGCGGTGACAGGTAGCCGTAGTTACCAAAAGCAATCTAGTGGTTAAGTGAATATCAAAAGAGAGTACCTACGTTCTGTAGCCCTTTTAGTCTATACTGTTGTGGTTATCATGACTAAGGGCATAGTAACAACACACCGTTTTAACAGTTTAATGTTAATTCAGAAGCAGTCCCAGTGATAATGGTGACGTGCCGGGCGTTATTTACGACCGGCCCGGGCATAAATCCGGTGTACCCGGGTATACCCGGACATTGGCCGAATGGAGACAATACCAGTCTGTCACAACGCAACTTATTTTATATTTTCAATAAAAAATATTTTATTATATTTGTTATATTTAAAAATTGGGCAAATGCGAGTCCGACTCGCGCATGAAGGGTTCCGTATCATAATCTATAACAAGTTTGTTGTATGGCAGCCCCCCTTAAATATTTATTTTATTTTATTTTTAGTATTTGCTGTTATAGCGGCAATAGGAATGAAAATTTCAACTGTCTAGCTATCACCGTTCTTGAGATACAGCCTGGTGACAGACGGACGGAATGACGGACGGACGGACGGACAGCGAAGTCTCAGTAATAGGGTCCCGTTTTTACCCTTTGGGTACGGAACCCTAAAAATGGTTGTTTTTATTTTCTATTTTTTATTATTATTTGCAATGTATGTTGCTAACCTGAATTTGAAATGTTCTCTGTGGTTTACTCAATTGAATTGAATGGGATTTATTTCGGTTCTGATAAATTCATTGAGAAGCGATTTTCTGTGTGGATGGCATAGAATATAGAATAAATACGCCTAGAAACCTAGTCAACGCTTGAAAGCTTGTTTTGGTTAGCCACGGGCTAAGCTTCGTCCGTGTGCGCATCTGTCACAACGTCAATGTCACAAGCAACACGTCTCTATGATTGGTTCGTAGACACGCCCACATACAACCAAAAGAGACTTCATCTTTTGAAAATCTGTTGTATGAAGACTTTCGTTCTAGACGTATTTTATTCTAAGGTGGTATGGATGATGATCAGTTATCGGCAGGATACACGTTTTTTTTTTGTTTTGTGCGAACACTGAAAAGAGAGACTAAATGTCTAAATAATAGGGATGGCGACTGATGTAAAAATCTACAGCATACTGTAATCATATTAATAGAATTAGCTCAATATGTCATGAAACAAAGTTTTTTTTTTTTTATACCTACCGTGAAACATGCCAACTTTGCCCGCTTTTTTCGTAAAAACCCGAATTTCTCTATTTTTTTCTATGACGGGATAAAGTTTTTTGTTGTCTAACGCATCCATCGTATTCATATGCATCCGTTTATAACGAGAAACAATTTTTAAATCTACATTTAACCATTTTTTTTATCAATTTTCACCTCGGGTAAAGTTATCTAAACTTTTGCAAACATTGCCCAAATCGATTATTTTCGGGGCTATCCCCTACAACGTTAAGATAAGGATCAGTATAAAATCTGGGGTAATAATGGCGTTCTACTTAATATCTTGGTCTTAACTGTACAAACACGTGTGCAATATGGGTGGCCAATGTTACATGGGTATTTTGTTTTTCTCCATACAAGCCGAATCAAGCAGTTTGAAATTGTTAGGGTTGTCACTTTTGGTTGAGTAAACCATATTTACCAATACCATTATCAAAATGAAAAATGTATGCTTAATATTCGATACTAATAGTTTGGCGGTTATTTTTTTACTTCACGTTAGAATAATCTAAATAAAAATGGTCATAATTGAATATTGTATATTTTTTTGTTTTATGGACATGACATGACATGACATGCAGCTAATGCTAAAAGTACAACGGCTTAATAGAAATATAAAGCCTGACCAGAAATATATGAGGATTGTCAAGAGGGCGCTATTTATAAGATTTATATGGCAACAATTTTACAACCAATCGCAACCCACTATAATGACATTAGTTTAAATACCTGTCAGTTCCACTATTTTAACATCGTTATATCATTTAATGGAATGCACTCTTTTCCTGACTGTTTTTCGTGTAGTAAACACGTGTACACTTTATTTATAATCTTACGTTCACGACTGTTAATGGTTTTCGGCATTTTCTTTGGACATTTTTAAATATTTGTCTTTTAAAATATTCACTACGAATGACATCGACATTGTTGACAAACCATCATAAAATAATTGCCCGTGTAAGAAATTAGTTCCAGTGAAATTCCGCAATATGGCGCATCCTCACATATTTCTGGTCAGGCTTTAATTTACCTTACCTTAAATACATAACCCTCCTTTATTTACGCAGTCAGGTAAAATTACGACATGGTGACAACCCTAACCCTTTTTTTAGTCTGGGCAATGTTGGCATTCATAGGTTAGGAAGTTACTGGATAACATTGCCCACCATCATAACTCCGGTTTTAATAAGTATTTTTAGTTCAAACTACAATAAAAATGATCTACAGTTCTTATTTTATAACAAGCAATAAGATACATTCACCTGAGGCTTCCCCATTCTGTAAAAAATACACCAGAACTTCACCTAGAATTGGCCCGCCAAATCACGCACCTTATTCGACTAGTCCCAACACGTTACAGAATGAAGTTGCGCGCAAATGTGATTCCCAGTGATACCACAGATAAAATCTATTTTCCACTAAAAATAGTAGTGTTGCCATAATCATCTTGAAATTGTCTACAGTAACGTTTTTTTTTTTAAGTAGCGTTTTGGGCAATGTTCCCTGTGGAGGCAAAGTTGGCGTATTTCACGGTATATGTGACTTCAAAGATACGTCGCAAATTTTATGATTTTTTTTAATCCTAAAGCTATTTTGAAATTGTTTCTTGAATCCACATAATTTAACAAAGCATTAATTGTATGAAAACCATGAACTCAAATGCACTTTTTCATGTGTGAAAATGGCAAATGACTTATGGTCTCCATACAAATATTGGCACCCATAACATATAATGACGTCACGATTAGGCCATTTGTATGGAGCGTTTTAGCCCTCCGTAGGAATGTTGGTCATTTTTTACTTTTAGAACAGTCTAAGTATAGTTAGTCCAACTAATATATACATTTGATCCCAAAAAATAGATTTGATTGACATCCTCAAAAAAATTTTCGCCGTGCCTACTTTAGTTGTTTCTCACATTCTAGTATATTATATTTATATTCATAACTTCGTGTTAGAGTCAGACCCCATTAAAAAATACAGAGCTCTAAACTCAGACTTCAGTGCAAGTCTAACAAGGCTTCATGGACGCGCGACACGAATAATAACGTAACTATTTTATTCAAAGTAACTCGTTGAAGTGCCCGAAGGCTTTTAGTTACGGCGCTCAGTTTTTGATCAGCTTTGTTAGAGCTTTCATAAAAGTTCACTTTGTCACGAGTTTTTTAGTCGCTTTATGTGTGTGTCAATTTTGCATTCGAGAGCTTGTAAAATATGGAGATTACATAACATTTTGGATAAAAATAAAAGCAAAACAATTGACAACATTTCATATATGTAACAGGTGGAAATTAATATAGAAATCGAGAGAACTTTGCGTCGTGTGAACCCTAAATAAATATTTGAATTTATTTTACAAGCTTTTATTTACTTTCATAATGGATACTTTCGGAATTTTGCAAGTTAAATTTTACCTACTTTCCGGTTTCCGATTAAGCTGAAATTTGGCACGAATATGCAAATAGCGTGACAATGCAAAATGCAATATTATGATGACGTGGAGCTGATCTGATCATTGGGTGCGGTCTGCACAGGATCGCACTTTGTGGCGAGTCATGGGGGAGGCCTATGTTCAGCAGTGGACGTCTGTGGCTGATAGATAGAGCTGATCTGATGATGGAGCTGGAAGGTGGTCATAGGAACTCCGTAATAAAACCACATAACCCTATGGAGTTTGGGCTCGTTTGATTCGTCTTGAAGAGTACTTTGTCTTCAGATAGTTTCCAGGGTCTGATGATGGAGCCGGAAGGTGGCCCTAGGAACGGAAGCCTGTAATAGTGCAAATCTACCGAGTTTGGGCCTTTTAGAATCGTATCAGTTGATTGTTGATTGATGTTCAAGGAAAAGTACAGTCAGCTATAAAAGCTTGTCACAAAAATGAAATTTTTGACAAATAATTATTTCTGTAAGTAAAGAAATATATAAGAATATACATTAAATAACCAAAATCTACGACAACCATGCCTGCATAGACTTGTAGTCTTCGACCTATTCGTGAGTTAAAATAAGCTGTGAACAATGTCAAGATCAACGTCTTTCGTTTTTTTTTTTAATTAAACTCCAGTAACCTTTCGATTGTGTCATAGTATTGGAGTTATGTCATTTTAGAATGAGTACATTAAAAAAAAAAAATTAAAAGAAATGTGATCTAAGCAAAAATATAAAAACAGTAATTACGTCGTCTTTCTAAGCGGAATACAGAAAAAGTAATAAAATTGTAGTCTTAAAAATATAAAATGTTATCAATTTATTAGAAATAGAGTCTACTGACATTGTATGTATTATGTGAGTGGCCAAGTCCCTTTGGGTTGCGGTCTCGCATATTTTGCGTTATTGTACCCGTGTAATCAGTCTATACAAAAGGAGATATTTCAAGCGCGAAAATATACTAATGTACGAGTACTTATACAAGCCAGCGTGAATATACAATTTATTTTGGGATAATTTTAAATTATTTACACTCATAAGGTTTACGTCTGTTTCGTCGAGAATCATATTATCAATTGTTTAATTTTATAGAAAACATATTAATCTGAAACCATAGAATATTTGGGTTTGTTATAAAAAAATCTAACCCAACCTATTTTATATTTTTAAAGACATAAATATATATATATATATATAATTTAATCTACAAAAATAATAACTTGGCAGTTAAATCAATAAGTCGGCATCTATTCGGTTTTTATTTTAGCTGCCCGGAAAAAAATAACTATAAATGCAATATTATTCTCAAGTGAGTTTTACAAAGATCAAAAAGCAGAAAACCCTCTGTATCTGTAGTGTTTTAGCTTTAAATCAAGTGTGATTCATATTCAATTTATAAAATACTCCTTGAATAAAATCGAATGCAATTCGTTCCCTCACAAATAGAAAACTCCAAACGTAACCACCAATGATAGCTATCGACGCAATTTATATCTCCGTCACAAAAGCCATCTCTCACAGACTCCGCACGTAAAAAACAAAGAGTACAAATTCCATTAACTTCACAAATCCCCAATACCGAAACAAAACTGTTCTGAACAAAAGTGTATTTATCAACATTCACGAATCTATTGTCCCGTCCCTCGCGATAAATTAATTACTTTTAAACCAATTTATCCTTGCAGACTCGCAAACACTAGCTCAACTGAGTTTCAAAGAACTTGGCTCGCGTTTTAGAACAGTAGCTTTGCCGTGGATACATTAACATATTGGCGAAAGTGACAGATGGCTCGGCCTGTGGATGCTTTCATATAAAATTAATGAATACGTTTTGGAAAATAATTACAGGGAGGATCAGGGGTCACCGAATTTGGCCTTTTCAGGAGCCATTTCGTTAGGTTGGTGTTATTTATCGGGTGAATTCCTTTTACATTGTATTTACCTGATCTATATTTAGCCTAATTGGAAGCGATGCGAACCGAAAAGGATTCCTATAGGTTAAAATACAAATCCACGTGACCTTATTTTGGCGTAGATAATCTACGTCAGACGTAGATACATTCATGCCATGACTGAATAAAACTTCAACTAGATATCCGTCTAACAAATATAAAATTAAGTATAATTTTCAAACCCTGATCACGAAGACGCAATAAAATGAATCACGTTGTCAGAAACAAAAACTTTCACATCTGTCACGTATTTTGCTTGGGATCCTATCGGCTGCCATAAAATTGATTGGCATAACGTATTGTTTGGTATAAAATCGTTAAGCCATAAATCTGAAATTAATAAATTTGCCAAATATCAATGATATGTACTGTAACATATATAAAGGATGAACCTTTTTAATTGCTCTTTTGTTTTGTTCGTGTTGTGCTATGCGTGTGTGCTATGAGTTTAAACTAGTTAAGACGACAAAAAAAAACAAAAAAAAAACCGACTTCAATAAAACTAAAAAGCCAAAAAAACCCGTTCAAGTACAGATTACATTTGACTCACCCTTTGAAGTCGATCCCAAACCACTCAGATATTATATTTATATATTATAGTTTACGTAAGGTATTTATTAACATGAGGTAGTTATTAAAATATAAGGACCATTTCGTTATATTTACATAACAATTATAAACTTTCCTTGCTGTTCTGTTCCAGTGTTCCAGGTCTATCCAAGTATAAAAACTTGAAAAATGCATTGATTACCTCCCAAACGATCCATCGTATAGAGCGTCTGAAGTGTTTTTTATTTGCTCCAAAGCCTTCACAAGTTTCACGGAGCCAGTGAGCTGAAAAATGGTCTGGAACTTTGCTGAAAAATGTAGGAAGATCGCCGATGTACTTTGAGTTTCAACCAGGGCCATTATTCGACGAAGAATTGCTATAATCCAAGCTATATCTTGCCTTTATTGCTGCAATGTATTGGGATATAATATCGGTTTTTGCTAATCGAACTGCATTAAGTGATACTGAAAAGATGACATTTTAAAGGAAAATAGTCACTAGAAGGTTCCCGTAACTTCGTACGCATAACTTTTTTTATATACCGTTATCGAGTATAAAGTATACTATAAATATCTTTGGATGTCCATCTACCCCTGTACCAAAATTGGTTAAGATCCGTGCAGCCGTTTCGGCGTGATGCGAGGACAAAAGAAATTATAAAGACGGATGGCGTCAGGGTGGCATGTCGCAGCGCGCCCATACAAAACAAAACGCCCCTTGCTGCTATACGGCCACATCTCAAAAAAAAAAAATTTTTGGATTATTGCTGATTCGTATTCAGAATTGTCTAATTTACGACCTTATTTCGAGAGATATAAGAAAAAGTGTCCTTAAAAGCCTTTTTTCCACCAGTGGCCTTATGGATCCGACCAAAAATTGTCAGTTGACTCCCTGCAAGACAGCCACTTCGGAGTTATGGCTGTATAACATTAATTTATAATATTTTTTTTGAGTTGACGTGTCCTAAAGGCGTAAAGATTATTCGAGTGTTATTCCGATGAATCCCTTTAAATATAAGCGAATTAAAGGGCATTTGATTGTGTCACAACAGTAAGTACCTATAGTACTTATTATTTATTTTAATTTATTCGTATAGCATAATATTTTCTAATAGTTTTTGCCGCCTTTTCGTATAAATTTTTTTTTTATGATTTCTTGCAATAATTTTTTTCCCATTATGTAGTCATTTATATACAATTATAAGTTAAATTCAAGATCTTTTATCCAATGAATTGCGTCGTTACCGAGGACAAACAAGTCTGCAGGGTCGCCGTTATACTGTGATTCTCTCCAACCACATCTGTAGAGGAAGTCTCGGGATCGCCCACTCCCAGTTCTGAGCCTGTTGAACTGGCACCATTGTTTTCGAGGCGGAATGAAGCCAGGAGGTTTTGCCGTGGGATTTATACTTGCATCTCTAAGTAAGTCGGGTGATTTGAGTTGCAAGTAGGTTAGAATTTGATTGCAGCAGGTCTCGAGCAGTATGGTACGGTGGGTGCCTCGACTTCAACCGATGAGGCGGGTTTGCGAGCTCTGCATGAATGGGCAAATCGGGACGATCCACGACTTTTTGTGCTTCGTGGACCAGTGCCTGATGTCTTCTTAGTTCGGCGCGAGCTATATGACTCAACGCAGCCAAACCAGAGGTTTACATTTTGATGGTTCCCGATATACATCGCATGGTTTGGTTTAGCTATACGTCCATCCGATGGACATGTGCGCTGTTGAGCCAAACTGGCGCGCAATACTCTGCCGTGGAGTAAACTTGGCTAAAACCGGTAGTGCGTAGCACATCAGCTGTTGCTCCCCAAGTAGTTCCCGCTAGTCAGTGGAGTATGTTATTCCGCGTCTGTAGCTTTTTCCCTAACTAATATGTGGCGGTGAGACTGCGGTCTAGAGTTACACCCAAGTACTTTGGTGTAGGATTTAATTTCATCGCCGTCTCTCTGAAGCCGATTTTTGGCCCATAATTTGCTGCTTAGTTGCAGAGATGGAATGTCGCAACTTCTGTTTTACTAGCAACGGACTGCAGTCGCCATTTTTTAAAGTATTTCCCAAGATATTCAAGATCGCGAGTTGTAGGTTGAACAGGAGCAGGGCCAGGATCGATCCCTGCGGGAGTCTATCAGCTTCATGACTTTGCTTAGAGTGCTTCAAGGTAGATGATAAATTCCCTTATTGCTGAGCATAGTGTTAATTAGTCTCACAATCTTTCTACAGGGCACCACGGTCGTGAGTTTATAGAAAAGTCACTGTCTCCATACGGTATCGAATGCAGCTGAGAGGTCGATAATTTTCTCTTTCCTCTTAAACCCAGCCTTTACGTGTGTTGTGACGTTGTGAGCTGCATTACCTGATCCACGCAGTTCCGGCCACTAAGGAATCCAGCCTGTTCCAAAGGAATTATTTTGTCGGCAATAGATTCGATTCGATGTAGATTAGCCTCTCCAAACGTTTGTAGACGTAACTAAGTAGAGCAATTGGTCGGTAACTCTTTGGGTCGTCGCCTGGCTTACCTGGTTTCAGTATGGCTATTTTTTTGGAGCGGTTGAACTTAAGTGGAATTCTATTATTCGAGACTATGCCAGAATAGAACTGTGAGTAAATACCGACTCACATAAATTGCTACTCTGAATCGAACCAGTCTTCGTCCAGTATTCCTGAACCTAAAAGTAGAAAAGCTGGATGCACTGATTATCGCTTACAGTGATGTTATTACTGTAACAAAAGTTGATTAATAAAGGTATTTTAACTATTTTGGTGGGTGTATTTATATTTTCAATATATATGGGGAGTTTATAATCCGCAGGGTGCTCGAAACTTGGGACAAGGGATTTCCGATAGGAGGAAAGCGGATATCGAACCTCAGATATGCCGATGACACGGTTATTTTAGCAACGTCTGTGGAAGATATCCAGGAGCTGTTTGGGAGACTCGAGACGGAGAGCAACCGCATGGGTCTCGCAGTAAACAGGAGTAAGACGAAGCTAATGGTAGTAGACCGTGCCGAAAAACTGCCCTGTACAATTAACATCATCCCAGGGGTTGACATCGTAGACCACTACGTTTATTTAGGCGCACTGATTTGTCATGATGGCAGCTGCGTACCGGAGATAAAGAGGCGTATTGGTATGGCTAAGGACGCGATGACCCGACTGAATGTCATCTGGAAGAAGAGAGGTATAACCATCACCACCAAGACCCGGCTAGTACGCGCTCTAGTATTCCCCATATTTCTCTATGGCGTAGAAACATGGACGATTCGAGCTCGAGAAAGGCAAAGGATCGATGCATTCGAGATGTGGTGCTGGAGACGTATGCTGAGGATACCCTGGACCGCCATGCGCACCAATGTGTCGATCCTTTCCCAGCTTCGTGTCCAAACCCGCCTATCCACAATCTGCCAGCAGCGTATATTGACCTATTTCGGCCACATAATGAGGAGGGAAGATGAAAGCCTTGAAAAGCTGATCATTGTTGGGAACACGGAGGGCAAACGAGCCCGGGGACGGTCCCCAACCAGATGGACCGATCAAGTGAAGGGCCCTTCCTCAGCCAAGTTTTGCTCGGTCATCAGAGATGCGATGAACAGGCACCGGTGGAGGCAGATCATAAAAACTAGGTGTAGAGCATCTATATCCACCGATGACCACGATCCTCAGTCATGAGGGAGCGACCACAGAGAGAGAAAGATTTATATTTTCATGTAACCATTTTCCCATAATTTTCTTCTGCGGTTTTGGACGCATCTCAAAATTTCAACAAAATGTGTCTGCAATACGGCCACAACTCTAAGTACCTGACTTAAAGGCCTTGTGTCTTAAAAATATACATGTTTTATACAAAAAAAATGTATTCATTTGAAGCATTATATCATCTTGAGTAAAAAGAGCTAAGTCAAAAATTAATTGACCCAAAACTCAGGGAGTAATCTCCGTTTTACTACCACGCACTACGCTGCCAAAACTTTAAAGTTTCAAGCGATTTCTCGAAAAAATGGTTTTTTGAGATGTGGCCGTATAGCAGGCAGGGGGCGAAAAGACGATCTTGCATCACGCTATTAGGATATTTCCTGAAATCGTGATCCCTCTCGACAGAAAACTGATTTTCGATACAAATATAGAATTTTATAATAGTAATAGATATTGGTCGCGCCTTTCGGTTATATGTTAGCAATGTGGCTCTCCATTTGCTATTACATTTGCAGGTCAACTGGCGTGTTCAACTCAAATTCAATGAGACAATGCGATATCTACATTTGAACAATATTGTTCGTTCTGTAGTTTTTACTAGCGATATGACTTGCCATCCTGAATTTTAAATGTATCAGTTGTTGAGAGAGCTTAAAAAAATATTCATCAAGGTTACCCAAATACATATTAGGATGCAATCTCCAGTAATGTAGCAAAAATAAAATGAAAATCTCAGTTGTTTTTGTCACTTTACAGTTGAAAACACGCGGTGAGGAAGCACCCTAACACACTGCTAAACAGTCAAATAGTGGCAAGATATATTGATGGAAAGATCCTGATCCGTTCAAAAATGCTGATTGTTTTATACATTTTTCGTTGAATTTTTCATTGATAATTTTTGTTTCAAAAACTACTCGAAATTGAAAAAAATCACGAAGTAACTGTTTTTTCAAAATGAAAGCATAAAATACCTATAATACTATCTAGAACACAGGGTAAAGTATAATTTAACTTTAAAAATTTGCTTTAAATTATCAATAAATTGGTCATAATATGAAAAAAATACATTTTAAAATGTATACTGTATAGGGAGTCTTAAAACTTACACGATTTTTACACATTATTAGAACAAGACAGGACTTAATCGCGTTAAAAAATTGTTTATTTACTTATCTCGACGGACTCCAGGGAGTTGCTTCGAGACCATGAACGTATCATCACGTCTGAAACGTCGAGGCAATAAAATAAACACTTCTTGAACGCGATTAATTCCGTTGGTTATACGAGTGGCAATATCTCGGACACACGTCGTTATAAAAGTCGAATTTCCTGCGCTATTTCTCTTTGGTATAACGATGCAATTCTGTTCAAGTTCCGTGAATATCGATTACGTGTATTGTTGAACCCGTGAGGTAAAATATAAACACGAAATATTCAGGTATTGGAAAGGAAAAGTGAGGTAGCGAATACCGCCTTTGCACCATTAACTTTGAATTATAGTACATTACTGCAGACGCCGGGAAATAAGGGCTTGCCGGCTGAGTAGGTATAGACGGCCGACCGTAAGGGAGGCCGTCTAGTGATACGAAGCCGGCAAGCCCTTTTCACGGCTAAGGCATGTATAGTGCTTTTCTCAAACATATGCAATGAAATAAAAAAATACACCACTCAAAAAACATAATTCAGCTGTTCAGCCAGTTCATGAACACAGACGTCATGTTTAAAAAAAGTATTTTTAATTTTCCCTCCAATCCCTCTATATTTTTTTTCTTTAATAAGTCCACGTGTGTAGTGTGCGAATATTAGGGCCATTATACACATCCTGATAATAAGAATCTTAGTTTCTATAATAAGTAAAATAAAGGCAGAGGATTTTTAATATTGTCTATGGTCTCTGGTGACTTACGTATAGACGGTATTTTCAGTTCGTGTGTACTAGGCATTAACACGGATATTGTTGGTCCGATGGCTGAATGGGTAGCTACTAGAAAAAAAATATATATCAGCTGTTCATACACACAGACGCCATGTTTACATTAAAATTAAAAACAAATTACTTCCCGGCTTAGGCCTTCAATTTTGTATGAAATTCCTTTACAGTTCTCTCGAATTGTTCCGCCCGAAACTTGACACTTCGAAGCCTGTTCTAACGCACGTTACCACGTTATTTCATTGCATGTTTGAGAAAAAACATTTTCTCACTCTTTCTATAGGTTTACATCTGAAATTAAACGTATTATTAGGCATGTAAAAAAAAAGAGAATACAGAGAATCTTTGTAACAATGGTTTAATATAAAAATTGTGGTCAACCCACATAAAAAAATTGATATTATTTGTTTCATAAATTTAAGAGTATTTTAGTAAGACCTCTTAAAAAAGTTGTTGACTCCGAGTCGACATCTTCCTGTATGAGACGGAAGGTATCCGGAATCCTTTCTGTTTCCTTTGGAGGAAAACGTCATCATATCGACATTCGGGGACATTAAATATGCCAGTGTTAAAATATGAAATAAAATACCTAAAAGAAAAAAAAACGGCTTGTGTTTAAACGCCTACCAAATATGATTAAACGCCTACCAAATATGTTGATAAATTACGGGTACAATTTAAATGCTCACCAAAATGGCTTTTATACCCCCAAAACTAAATAACAAATAAATTGAATTGCCTCCATTTAATATAAATTCACTCTATACAGTGCTCCCCGAATTAAATCATTTTGTATACCAAAATCGATATACATTACACCAGAATAATTTTATGTTGAGTCAGAATATCTTTTTGCTTCCCAAAATGGATTTTTTGCTCACCAAATATTGTTTTCATAAAACATCAAAATGATTACCAAAAAATATCTTTTTGCTTCCCAAAATGGATGTTTTGCTCACCAAAATGGATGTTTTGCTCACCAAAATGGATGTTTTGCTCACCAAATATTGTTTTCATAAATTAGTGTTTCAGATAGGTATCCATCTAATCCTGATCACCTTTCAGAGCAGATCCGACTCGGCCGGGTTAGGTTAGGTTAGTTTTTTTTTTTTTATATCCCTAAAAAACGCTCCATAATGTGCGGTAGTCATTATTAGCTATGCTATATCAATTTGAAATTTTCTCCATACAAATCGTTTTTTTTTCGATATTTTCCGAATTTGACCGAATTTTCGGACAAGATTTCAGATTCATATTTTTGAGCTCCGAGAGCCCCCCGGTACCGAGTTTTAGCTGCCTAGCACCAATTTGAAATTTTGAATCGTTGTTTTTTCGATATTTTCGGAATTTGATAGAATTTTCGGACAAGATTTCAGATTCATATTTTTGAACCCCGAGAGCCCCCCGATACCGAGTTTTAGCCGCCTAGCACCAATTTAGAAATTTTGAATCGTTTTTTTTCGATATTTTCCGAATTTGACCGAATTTTCGGACAAGATTTCAGATTCATATTTTCGAGCCCCGAGAGCCCCCCGATACCGAGTTTAAGCCGCCTAGCACCAATTTGAAATTTTGAAAAAAAAAATCGTTTTTTTTCGATATTTTCCGAATTTGACCGAATTTTCGGACAAGATTTCAGATTCATATTTTTGAGCCCCGAGAGCCCCCCGATACCGAGTTTTAGCCGCCTAGCACCAATCTGAAATTTTGAAAAAAAAAGTCGCCATCTTGATTTTTTTTTTCCACAAGTGTCTAACAACCAATCTTTAAAAACAAAACCTGCTTTTTGTCAAACCAGCCAGCTGTGTGAATGACCTTGTTGTTGAAACCAAAAAAAAGTTACTTTGCAGGCCTAGGCCTGAAAAGCAGTATGAAATCCCTTTACAGTCTTCTCGAGTTGTTGCGCCCAAAAAGCGATACTTCCGAGCCTATTTTAAGGAACGTAAAGACATTTCATTGGATGTTTGAGAAAAAGCCATTTTGGTGAGCATTTAGTTTTTTGCCTCAGCAAAAATGACTAAAATGGAAGTAATAATATAAAATATTGGTGACATCCATTTAACAGTAATTTAGATTATTTGGTCTGAAATTAACTTTTTAGGTGTGCATATATTTTTATAGGATGTAAGAAAAAGAATTATTTGCTTTATTTATAGAATAATTTGGGGTACACTATTTGGTGAGCATTCATCCGTTTTGGTGAGCATTAAGAATTTATTGGTAGTAATTTATCAATATATTTGGTAGGCGTTTAATCTTATTTGGTAGGCGTTTAAACCTAAGCCATAAATTACTACCAATAAATTCTTAATGCTTACCAAAACGGATGAATGCTCACCAAATAGTGTATCCCAAACTATTCTATAAATAAAGCAAATAATTATTTTTCTTACATGCTATAAAAATATATGAACACCTAAAAAGTTAATTTCAGACCAAATAATCTATATTATTGTCAAATGGATGTCACCAATATTTTATATTATTACTTCCATTTTAGTCATTTTAGCTGAGGCAAAAAACTAAATGCTCACCAAAATGGCTTTTTTCACCAAAATTTCAAATTGGTGCTAGGCGGCTAAAACTCGGTATCGGGGGGCTCTCTGGGCTCAAAAATATGAATCTGAAATCTTGTCCGAAAATTCGGTCAAATTCGGAAAATATCGAAAAAAAAACGATTTGTATGGAGAAAATTTCAAATTGATATAGCATAGCTAATAATGACTACCGCACATTATGGAGCGTTTTTTAGGGATATAAAAAAAAAAACTAACCTAACCTAAACCCGGCCGAGTCGGATCTGCTCTGAAAGGCGATCAGGATTAGATGGATACCTAGCTGAAACACTAATTTATGAAAACAATATTTGGTGAGCAAAAAATCCATTTTGGGAAGCAAAAAGATATACTGACTCAACATAAAATTATTCTGGTGTAATGTACATATCGATTTTGGAATACAAAATGATTTAACACTTTGCACGCCGATCACGAGAACCACTCGGTACGCATTTTTTCTCTAATTCGCCGGCCATTTTAATAACTGCCATGTCTAGCTCGCCGATGCCGAGTACCACTCGTGACACTTTTTTTCTTAGAGTCGCGGATAACGAATAGTACTCGTGATCAGATTTCATACTGTTTGTATTAAAATATCGAACACAGTTCGTGATCCGCTTAATAGCAACGTGTAGAAGAACGTTTAAGCTACCCGCACACATGCAATTTATTTACGTGAGGGTTGGGGGAACGGCAAGACGATGCGTCGCCCGCGCTGGCCTCGTCAGTGCTCGTGCTACCTAACAAATCCATGTTAGAGTTTTTATTTTTTCATAAAACGAGTTCTTTTCAGCGACAGTTTAAAATAAAATAAATAAAATAAACACATTGTTTTATTTTTCTCATTATAAAATACTAAAACACCTCTTAAATAAAAAAGAAATTATTCCTGTATCTACGCTAATTATTATTTTATAAATCTTACAATATCGCCGAAAATCACCGGCGAACCATAGGTGGCGCCTTAAAAAATGCGCGGCGTTCTTGGGAAAAAGAGCATCACGAGTGGTGCCCGTGATCAGCTGTTGGAGCGCGGTACCGATTATAACTTACGGCGTGCAAAGTGCTAATTTGGGGAGCACTGTATAGAGTGGGTTTATATTAAATGGAGGCAATTCATTTTATTTGGAATTTAGTTTTGGGGTATAAAAGCCATTTTGGTGAGCGTTTAAATTGTTCCCAAAAAAAACTATTATTTTCACAGGTTACTGTTACGAGTAAAATATCTCTCATTCTAATGAAAATGTATTTGTATTCAGCGCGACGCGACGTTGTTTTTGACGAATGAGGTGTCATAATGTTATTGGATTCGTTGCTGATGCGATACGTGGTCCTAGTAATATTTATAATTTATATCAGAAATATGTAGTAGGTACGACATATGCCTGTGATGTGAAAAATATATGATTCTAAGAACAGAAATTCTAAATGTCATACTTTAATTTTTGAATTCTCCATATAAAAAAAATCGACGTGGTTTCGTCAAAATAAAAGAAGCAAAACGAGCATAGTTATTTAAAAAACAAAATGGGTATCTCGGGTAATAGCTTAGTAGGTAGTAACCAGAATTATGCTAATTTTACAAAACTTATTTTGAGTATTAGTAGCCCTCACTTTGGCAGTCCTCCGATTTATGTAACTGGCAGCTAACAATTGAGCTACTTAAACAATTTTTTTTCAAGTGTAAAATATCGCAAAGACTGAATTAAGTCTACGACTATAATAGGCGGTGTATATTAACATTTTAGAGTTATATTAATCTGTGCCGACTTTTGAAAATACTTCTGTCCAAGTTGCAAAACTTTTAGTAATTTTGTTCAATGATTTAACTTTCTCAAGGCCACAGGGGATGCTACGGCGTAGCCGGGAACCCGTAGCGCGTAGCATCTGGCTGCAAGCGTAGCGTACGCAATTTCCTGTGCTACGAGCTTCCTCAAGAGACATTCAGTAGAAGGATGCTTTTAAATTGAATTGGTTATGTTATTTTGTAACAATTTTAGTCAGAGACGGAAAACAGCAGCTGCCGTTGTGAGACCGAAAAATATTATATTGGAAGGTGCTTATTTTAGAAAAAAATCATTACTCTTTTTTCTGTTATGCAGTTGCAGTGTTTTTATTGATACATTTTGGACGTCCAATCTAAAATTGTTAACCTGTTCTGATTTGTGATCTCATAAATTTTTACAGATAATTAACAATTATCAAAAAAAATCATCAAAGAATTATATATTTTTTAGATTTAGGGACCAATTCATTACTAAATCAATTTTTTTAAACAATGTAACATACATGCTTTATTCAAAAAATAAATTTAGAGAGCTTTCTTTGGTTGTTATTTTTTTGTACAAAATTTTAAATTGGGAGAGTATTGGGAAATAACTTTGATTTACGAGTATTAGGTACATTTTAAGATCTGAAGTCGTACAGGTAAATCGAACAGATATACTTATTTAATCTTTATTAATTAGGACTATATAAACAAGTCTGAGATAATGTTACCAACATATAAGACGGCCCGAAGGAGGTTCCGTTAATGCGTCGCTAACGATCAACCCCTTTTAATTGACGTGAGGGGGGAGAGGGGGATCCTTCAGCTGTCTACTAATTATTCCAAAATTATTGTATATCGGTCGGCTCGACAAGGATTGTTTTATTATACCTACTGGTATGCCCAAACAGAATTTCACATACGTCATCGTGACATATAATGTTGCGAAGGTAGCGTTGCGTCAACATGATGTGAACGTCTACATTATGTGACGTAATTAAAACACGACGATATCTAGTAAAGTGTATATCTAGTAAAATCTTGTGATATTTTTGTAATAACTGCTGATCATGGTCCGAAATGGTCTTGAACTTTTTTTTCTCTAAAATAAATGAATTTCTCGGTTGCTAGTGAACTGAAAATGTCTCTGTTTCGGTTTATTTGATTTTTCCATATACTTAGTATTTCTCTTTAGTTTAGACGCTTAGTGTGTAAGTGCTCTCAATTCTATACCTACATTTTAGTAAGCATTAGGAATCGTAGGCATAGCATGAAAGAAAACAAATACCCTTTTGTTTACTCCTATACGTATTCTATTATATTTCGCTTCGATTCGCTTGGTTAACGATACGTGATATATTTACTCTCTATTGTCTATTTATTTACCAAAACCACTGAATCTAGGACCCTAGACCTTAGCAAATTTATACAACCTGAAGCCTAAGTTATACTGGCGAATTTGCAGCGGAAAACCAAAATACGTAGAACCGTATATCCATACATTATCCAGATTGCTTTAGTATCCAGTTATATTGGTTAATGGATATTTTGAGCGACCAAAATGTGAGGCCTCGAAGTTCACCGATTCTTCATGTGTGGTATGAGTCAAAGAAAATTGGGTGTATTTGTAAGCCATATAACCAGATAACTTGGCCTCTCGTTTGTAACCAGATGCATAGGTTCCAGGGATATGTTTAGTGTTGTTTAAGGACAATTGGATTGCCTGTAATTTCCGCTTGTGGTGCGTCCAGTCTTCCACGGGGACAAAGGAGTGTTTTGTCAATATTGACATTGTTTGACATTGTCATTGGCAGCGATATTGCGTTTATGAATTCTTGGTGATATAAGAGTGATGATTTCATTATTTGTTTGTAAATAATGTAATTTTTTCGCGGATTTTGTAAATATGAAATGCTCCGAGTGCTACATTTGCCATCATCGTCAGGGTTTAAGAGCTCAGCTCTTACCATTGGAGTGATGAGTGATCGCCAGTCTTCTCTATGGTAGGTCTTTGATTTTTGATACGACAAGTGCTTTGCTTATCCTTAGTTTAAACTTGGTTTTCTGGCCTTTTCTTCTGTTAACTTTTCCTTCACATATGATCACAAAGAAAGCATCTGATGATTAATATCGCTACATGTCTCATGTTATCTTCTTCTTAACTTTTCAGTAGACATCTGTTTTCTTTCACTACATACCCATACCTCTTCATCATTCTTACTCTCACATTTTTATTATGGAGAATGAATGCTCTCTACCTATTGCGATGCAAAACTCGCATTACGACTCGTTTTTCAAAATCACACTCGCGTAACACATTTGTGATATCTATTGATATAATTTGAAGCTTTTTAAAGATAACAACCCTCCATTACCAACAATATGTACGTCGTTGAAAAGCTGAGCTGTAATTGTGAACTGGTAAACTCTGCAAAAAGTTCGAGTCGGCTCCGCGAAACTAATTTAGGAAGTGGAACTCTGCCGAGGCGCTGTAATTTAATTACTACACATTACCTACCGGTTGGGACTGACGCGCACTGCATGCGGTAAAGTCAATGACAGTGTAGTTTTTTTTTTTTCCTCCCTTGAGTAGGCAGTAGACAATTTTGTCTCCAACTGCATTTGTCCTTACGTGCAGGGGGGGTAGAAGACCCACGAACCCGCGGATATATTTAAAATGTGTGTGTGTGAGCTAACGAAAAATGTCAGTGTAGAGGACTACATCTACCTCTATATGTATGAAGAATTCAATGTATGGAGAATAGTACAGCGGCCCTAGCGGTTACTTTGTAGAACTACAACTCTATATACGTATCGTTTACGCAGTCGCTTGCGATGGTCACTGTAAACTCATGGTTAAGACCAAGGAATATAATACTCACAAGGAGAAGAACGCTAACTGCCATACAAGCAAATGCGACATACTCACACACGCACACCCGTACACGTATATAAGTCCTACAGCGCCTCAACGTCAGCCCAGTAAAAACTCAAAACCGGAACCGGAAATAGGTGTCATCAGTCAGAAAGTGACAGTTCAATATTCGCGGGAAACTTGAATAATCAAAACAATATTGCTTTGTTAATCCGCGATATAATAACGTGCCAGTCAATTCGTGCTTACCTTTACTTATATACTTATTTGTGTATTTTAATGCATAATGGTGGGACCATTAAATGCATGATTGCATGAAAAAATACGCAAACAAGTAAGTTGGCACTAATCGACATGTACATGTTATTATATCGCTGATTAGCAAAGCAATATTATTGTTTTAATTAATATGGATTTACGCAAAGTAACGCCTTATTTGTCCAAATACTAAACTGATATGTCAAGAAACCATTGTTAATAATAATAATGTCATACTTAACATCAGTAAGTTAAGTATTTGGAACTGCCGGTTTCCCTCACAACTCTGGAATTAACGTTCATTGTAATCATTCATTTGTATGTGAAATAAAACTAAATCAAGATGAAATCTACATTCTTTACTCAAAGAAAGAAGAATAATATGAGGTTTTGCAGATTATAAATTCCGATTGCACACCTTGAATACAGAATAAAATAATATACATCATGAGAAACAATAAAATAACAAGCAAAACGTCCAGCATAACTTGGACACGCGACTCTTTTGTCGCGCGACAAATACTATCTGTAATTTTCCTTTCGATACCGTGCGAGATCGACAAGCGAAGTCGCAGCAAGATATGCTAGCCCTACAGAGGTAAACAACAGGCGGTATTATCGACTAGCGATCCCTTCCATGTAATATTATTTGCTGAGTATCTAACGCTTTTTAGGATATTGTGCACTTCTACATTTGATGATGAATATATTTACGGGTCGATTGCAAAAAATTGTACATAGTTAAAAACTAAGTTAACAAAAAATCACGGTCGCTTCCTTTGTGTGACGAAAGTTAGTCATACAAAATGTATGGGTAACTTTCGTCACATAAAGGAATCAATTAAGTTTTATTTTGATTAAAGCCCTTAACTATGTACATTTTTTTTTTTGCAATCGACCCTCTCCCTACCTGTATATACCTGTATATTGTCCCAATAATTTCATTAAACGTTTCGTGAGACATCTCTAATAATTATTCCTCGTTTCCGACAATTTTATCACGAGTTAAAATAAATTTACCAGCACATCAGCAAACATTATGATTTTGCTCCGAGATAACAGGTAAACGAAATGCGATTTTGTGTCGAGCGAGAGCACAAAGTAACTTTTCTTTTTCAATATTTGGCCACGAATTGTCATTTCTCAGCCTTAGGTTAATTATAAAATTCGAATCATTCTAACTTCACAGCACTCATTTTTATCTCAATCTCAATCTCGAATAAGAACACGTTCCAATACACCCGGCCAAAATTATTATTATTTTGATCTAATTCCTAATGACAACCGTGGTGGTTGTGAGAGACTGGTGCGGCAGTGTTGGAATGTATAATTTCAATTATATTATATTGTTATTCCTTTTTATTAGCATTTATCTATTTTTTTATTTATAATATCATTGAAATCAGCAACAAAGACTATAATCATACCTACACTTTAATGGTTGAAAGAACAAGTACAAAAAAAAACGAATTTGTTCTCGCTGTTGAGGTGATGAGGTTGTGTGTGCTACACGAGAGCAAAGTTTTTTGCATCTTGTGCTGTTGAGTCCCTCGTTACACATGGTTACACTAAGGATTCTTACTAAGGACTCAAAATCAGCACCCGCAACAAAAAACAAATTTGCTCTCTTGTTGCACAAATAATTATAACAATTATAATTATTATATTATCCTATTACAAATACTGGTTTTGACACACATAAACAACACCTAATATTTTTTTTAAATAGTCATTTTCTTCTGCAATGATTTTTCGCGATATTCTCCAGCAAATTATCTATTCTTAAGGGCAATATATCGCTTGACCACTATGTAAAAACAGTTTTTTTTATATAATCAATGTTTGATATTACGGTGCTGTTCACAGATTATAAATTTATAATCTACCTGATATAACATTTGCATAACTTTTTCTTTAATAGTTTCTGTCCAAGCTTCTTGCTCTAAAAAGTTATTTGTAAGTGTCGCGCAAGTCTCAACACATAGCACATAGTCATTATGAACGTAATTTAAGCTATTGCTTAAATCGTCATATTCTCTAAAACTTGTGATCATGTGTATGGGTGCACAAGTGTCATCAGTCAAAAATGATTTTATGCCGTTGGGGCATTTGTTACTTTTTAATTTTTTAAATATGAACCCACACACATATGCACAAGCTTGAGCTTCGGAAGTTGCCTGGTCTACTGCTTCAGTTGCATCAGCTAATACCTGATCTAATGGTATATCTGTAGGCGTTTGATTACTTGCTGGCGGTTGTTTGTTACCTTGACCTGATACAGATAACAAAAATGTATTTAAATTATCGTTCAGAATCGCAGTATCAAATTCATAATTAGTTTTATAACCGGTGTGTCTCAAGTTACTCAATTATCGCCCAGAAATAAATTGGATTATTGTGGGATTATCATTTGAACCACAGTGGTACCTTATGCAACCGAAACAGTTTTCAAGCGGATCTTGATTTAAGCGACAAGTAGAAATGCTACTAACGCCCATTGCGTTTACATTATTCCACAGTCTCTCTACCGCATTCATTGTGCGTATGCAACCTGCTGGTGATGGCGGAGGTGACCGTATTCCTTTAAATTTAAGTCCCCGAACAAACTCTTTCATTCGCTTAAATAAATCTAAATGTGGGCTGCGACATGTAAGTGGAGTACTTCTTTCCTCCACGCAGGTCTGGGCTGTCAGCATTTAGGGAGTCAAACAACGCATCAAATTTATTGAGCATGGTTAGACGTAGCATGGGCTTCGGATGGAAGTTCATCTGTAATGTAATTTAAAACACATTATAAAATAAAATTCAATAAATGCAGTAGACATTTCATCGTATTTCTTATTATATGAATATTATATATAACTAGCTGTGCCCCGCGGTGTTACCCGCTCATCCCCGGGAACACTACATTTATTCGGGATGAAAAGTATCCTATTTCCTTCCCCGGGACTGAAACTATCTATATACCAAATTTCATCTAAATCGGTTCAGCGGTTTAAGCGTGAAGAGGTAACAGACATACAGACACACTTTCGCATTTATAATATTAATATGGATATACGTCGTATAGTATATAAATATATGTATCATTGTATTTACTCGTATGGTAGTAAAGTTATATAATACTAGCTGTGCCCCGCGGTGTTACCCGCTCATCCCACGGGAACACTACATTTATTCGGGATGAAAAGTATCCTATGTCCTTCCCCGGGACTGAAACTATCTATATACCAAATTTCATCTAAATCGGTTCAGCGGTTTAAGCGTGAAGAGGTAACAGACAGACAGACAGACAGACAGACAGACAGACAGACACACTTTCGCATTTATAATATTAGTATGGATACAGTCATGTATTCACTTGTATCTTAGATGCTCTCCGAACACTTATTTTAATTAAAGCAGTAACGTCTGCTAACGTAAACTAAATGTTTACAAATGAAGCGAAAATTGAAAAATTTCATGGTTCGGACAGGATTCGAACCTGCGGTTAGGTTACCGTACAATGCCCATACAAGGCAGAAAAAGGACTATGGCTAAAAAACTTTAAAAACGACGTAATATAAATTATCGAGCATGTATGATCAATGATCACATTTCTTGGATCATAGACAAAGCTAAGCAAAATTTAGAGATCGATAGATACATACAGTATGCAGTAATGTAATAAGTTTCTATCAAAAATTTCATTTTAGTGACAAGCTTTTATAGCCGACTGTACTTTTCTCATCTATCTTGGATATCCATCAAATGCTCACTTAGATGATTCTAAAGAGCCCAAACTCGGTAGGATTGCTTTTTCTATTATTGAGTTCCTATGGCCACCTTCCGGCTCCATCATCAAATCAGCCCCATGGTATCATATTATCGTATTGTCATCAGTTAAGTAAGTATGCAAAATTTCAGCTCAATCGGTTGACGATATCTGCTTCAAAATAGAGTTGCAAGATTCCACCCGAACAAACATACTTACATACATACATACATACAATGCAAGTTAAATAAAAGCTTGAAAAATTATAGAGTTAATTTAATTATCTAACCTGATGCTCAGAAGTCGATGGAACTTGCTCCAGTCGTGGCCGTGGCGCCTGTGAAGTGTCCATGGCGTCAACCAGTTACCCTATACTCTGTAATTAGGAAAAAAATTGCATGTTTAATCGATAACAAATTGAGGAGGATGTCTGTTCGGTAAATGATTGTTCTTAATAATGTCCATTTATATAAATAACGAGTATAAATGCTCACCTGATGCTTAGAAGACGATGGAACTTGCTCTGGTGGTAGCACTTGTGTCGTTTCATGGGCGTCGTCCAGATTGTCGATACTCTATAATTTAAACAATTTTATAATGTTTAATCGCTACGAAATGCAGGAAGTTCTTAGTTCTAGTTGAAGATGTGTTTTGGATTTGTTTGGAAATGAATGGACCGATTGGGTTTGTTTGTTTAATTGTGCCGATTGCCAGCATGTGAGCATCCAATCCTGACATTAAGAAGATCTCGAGGGAACTTTTTAAATATTTTATAAGCATACATATCGTGATTTGGGTTTTTCAGTAACTCGTTCAGCTGATATCAGAAATACAATTTCATATCGTAAATATGTAAGTATGTTTTTGTTCAAATAATATATAATTTGCTTTTACTCATAAATATGTTCGCGTTCATACTCGTTAGTCGCCATAAGGGACTAATTAAATACCTAATAAAATTTAATAGCAAATAGTCAATTAGAGAATATAATAATACTTCAACCAAGAGAAGTGACCGCGCTGACACAGTAAATTCAAATTTAACCCCTCCATTTCCCCAAAGGGATGAGTTCTGTCATAAAAATCGTCTAACAATAACAAACATCCAAAAATTGCCACACACTTTCTCATGTATAATATTAAAGTAGAATAGGACAATCATTAATAGGTATCCAGTAAGCTCTCTACAGACAAAATAATTTAATGTCTGAAAAGAATGCGATGGTTACCTTTTCAATTTCATCAGAGTGACTTTTCATCTCCCTTCATCAATTTGATGACATATTCCCTCTTTCCCGGAATAGAATGCATGGTGCATCTTCTAGCGGAGTAACTTTTAGCGGAGTCAACAAAACAGGAGTCCCCGAAGTGTCTCCAGCACAAAACTTTGTGACTGGAATGCAACTTCATAAGAGACTATTGACCAGGATTTCTGTTCTGGCCAACAGTATATATGGTTTACACCTAAAACAAAAATTCTGTAAAATACTTTTGGAACGACACATAACATCAATAATTGCGTAAAATTGAGCAAAGCTGCTTAAACGCACGTAAAAAATGCCAGGAAGGAACCCTGAGGACGAACACCACACGAAACATTCCGTTCCTAACATTTTTTGCGTGTGTAAGCAGTATTTTTTCTCAATATTATGAGTATTAATAAGATTAATGCTGTATATTTATTCTGAGGGCACGATCTTATCTTATAATATTAATTTAGAATTATGTCATTATGAAAAATAAGTACATACATGAATGGTATCTTACCTTAAGATGTTGGTTTTGCCCGGTTTGGGAAACCGATGAAATACTTTCCGGTTGTCGATATGTGGAGTAATTCCATATCTAGAGCACTTGCGGTATTTATCAACAGACATTTTCGAAAATTTTGGATTTTACCGTAACAGTAGTAGCAACGTAACACAAAACCACAAAATTTGATGATTTTTTTTACAAGAGAGTACTCTGACAGGTTGCGTTGACATTTCCGTTGATGTTTAAATATCTAGCATAGATTACGCAGCTAGAAGTGACAGCCATAGAGGAAAAAAAAATCTTAAGTACTTATCACACTTTATTCAACATTTTGATATGAAAAATAAAATAAATAAATAATTATAAAAGGCAAGTAAAATCAATAATTACTTATTTATACAATTAAAATCATATGTCTTTTAAACTTCGTCATTTTTCTACTTCGTGTTTATGATTTCATACATATAGACCAAGCTCTATATAGTCCCAGACTCACACTAACAAAAAACCTTGGTCAACGTTATTAGCAACGTTATTATTCCTTTCACACTTGCGATTTGCAGACGACATTGTCATCCTGGCGGAAACGCTGCAAGACTTGCAATTTATGCTGAACGGCCTAGCTGAGTCTTCAAAACGCATTGGCCTCCGGATGAACTTGGACAAAACCAAGGTTATGTTCAATGAACATGTTAGTCCGGAACCAATTGCGGTACAGGGCAGCTTTCTCGAGGTTGTTAAAGAGTACGTCTACCTTGGGCAAATATTGCAGTTGGGTAAAAACAACTTCGAGAGAGAGGCTAATAGAAGAATACAGCTGGGCTGGGCAGCATATGGCAAACTTCGTCGGGTCTTCACATCGCCAATTCCACAATGTCTGAAGACGAAAGTTTTCAACCAGTGCGTCCTACCCGTAATGACATACGGTGCCGAGACGTGGACACTCACGGTTGGGCTGGTCCACAAATTTAAAGTCGCTCAGAGAGCTATGGAAAGGGCAATGCTCGGAGTTTCTTTGAAGGATCGAATTCGGAACGAAGTGATCCGTCAGAGAACCAAAGTTACCGACATAGCTCACCGTATTAGCAATTTGAAGTGGCAGTGGGCTGGCCATATTATCCGAAGAACCGATAACCGGTGGGGTAAACGTGTTCTTGAGTGGAGACCGCGGATCGGCAAGCGTAGTGTGGGACGCCCTCAGACTAGGTGGAGCGATGATCTGTGCAGAGTGGCTGGCAAAAGCTGGATGAGAGTAGCCGAGGATCGCTTACAATGGCGTGCAGTTGGAGAGGCCTATGTCCAGCAGTGGACAAGAATAGGCTGATGATGATGATGATGATGATGATGAACGTTATTAGTTCTTCAGTTGAGCACCCTTGGTTAAGACACTGCTGTATAGAAATACTGTGTAGAAATACTGTCACTATATTTTATGTTAATTTGGGTAATTACCCTAACTATGGGAAGATTGGGAAGTAGACTGGCCTATAAAGAAAGGTAAATGTAATAAAAAAAAAACGTAAGCTTAAAACATAATATCTGCCCTTTGTAAGCCAGGAGCTTAATAGTGGGGGTTTCTAATTTTATTATACCGGGTGATCAATCCAAATGGGTCAGTAGAGAGAAGTCAGAAACTATACGAGATAGGGAAATCTGTTCTTAGGAACCATGGCGTCGATTTTAGATTTATAAAAAACTGCATTATTATTTTTTGTAAATCTCATACATAATTTCATATTTAACCCGATCAAAATCGCTGTAAAGAATGTTTCAATACGACATGCGATTATACATACAGAATTTTAAACAGGTTCAGTTCCCGGTTATGTATGAGATTTATATAAAAAAATTAATGCAGTTTCTATTTCATCTAAAATCGACGCCATGCTTCCTAAAAACAGATTGCCCTATCTCTTATACTTTTCGTTTCATCATCCTATATATGTCTGAAATATTACGAATCTATATCTATAGCGATATGCTTTATTTTGGAAAGTAGATCCCAGGCAAAACTCAATGCATGTCGTAAAGTCAAATTGTAAATCCGCCCTTTGAAAACAGACTATCGCTTGTCATTTATCTTTCGAATGACAAACAATGCCTACATAATTGAATATGCCTTAGTGGCATATTCTATTGAAAGATGGCCTCATGATCACCAGCTACAATACAATACAAGTACTCTTTATTGCACACCTCATAAAACATACAGGAGAAATACAATGCAAGCAATTACAATTAGAGGTAAACAACGGGCGGTCTTATCGCTAAAGATCGATCTCTTCCAGACAACCTTTGGGTAGTGGAGAACTGACAAAATAAGATTTTCTTCGGTTTCCGCGACTGTCACACATTTAAATAAAACAATTTAAACGGATTATACTTGCGAGAGAGAAACGACGTTTTCCCAGAATGTTGCGCGAGGCTATTGAAATCAAAAAATATCCCAATTTCAATAGAGAAGATGGTTTGTCATTACCACCGGCTTGGGATCCTGTTGTACATCTTATCAAGGATCAAGCAAGACACAAGACTGGAAACCCTGGGCCTCGAACGGTGTAAAACAAATTAGTGTTAAAAGTAGTATATGTAGAGTTTTTGTTTAAAAGTATTTCATAATAATAAATAAGGCAATCTGGGAGTTTTCTTTGGCGGTTCTTTCTCCTCAGTAAGCCTTTAGTGAACCGCTGGTAGATATTTTAAATAAAATAATAAATGCCCTTCTGGCACATGTGTAACTGTCTTTACACATTAGGCCCATCTGGCATGTATGAACACCTTTATTTTAAATTAATATTTACAAAATGGGTAGTTTGCACAAATGTAACTTTGACAGAGAAAAATTGTGTTTTTCTCAGTCAACCTTTGACAACGGTATCTGTAAAGGTACTGAAACGTCAGGGAGGCTCAAATAATTAATATACGCGATATAATCCGTTTAAATTGTTTTATTTAAAATAAGATTTTGTTATTAGGCGGTGCAAAAATCGGAAAATAATAATAATAATATATACATAAAAACAAATAAAAACATAAATACAGAATAAACAAGCAGCTACTTGTTTCGGGGGTGTTAATTTTTTTTAATTTAGGTTATTTGTCGTTTGCGTTTGGTTATGAAGCAAATCATGTAATCCAGCCACATTATTTTTGCGTTCCACGTGAACATTTCTTACAGTAGACCTTGAACGGATTATCTTTTCATGTAAATCTGAGAACAAACAGTATGATAGCTATTTAGGCATTAGGAGAATTGTATAACATTACGATTATTGAGGACTTTTTAAATAGCAATTAGAAAGGAAATAAGGAAGTTAAACATTTAGAAAAGTACATACCATAGTGTAATATCGGTCTAGAGGAATTTTGTAATAAGATAAACATAAATAAAGTTCTTTCCTTGTTCGAGATATTCAATTGTATGCTAAGTTTACAGAGATAAAGATTTACTGCTTTTTTAACCGCTTTATAAATAGATTACGCTAAGTATATTTTATTCTCTTTGCTTATTTCCTGTTTACTTCATGATATTAAACATAGTGGCAATCTCTTCCTTTTTAACGCAATTCTCCTATACCTATGCATTTTAATTTGTAAATGTTGTAAATATGTGCGATGTTATATAATGCCATAACTATGAATTTCATAGGTATACGTACCTATACGAGTATGGTTGACTGGTAAAGAAAGCCATTTGGCATTTAGTCCGCCATTTGTACTAACTTATTTATTTATTTAAGCTTTATTGCAGAAAACAATGCAATAAATTTATTATTGGTATATGACTTCCAACTGTAAGATCCGGTCGACAACACCCCCCTTCGCGGGGCTTCCATTTCCGTTCTTATTTGCCGACCAACAGACATATCCATGCAGGCCGAATTAGAATGAGTTAAATGTTTTTTTTCCACTGAATCTCTAGTAGAAAAATAAAACTAGGATATCTCAAGCATTTCATGATCTGACAGACTATATGTCTGAGCGAGGACATAATATATCTTGTAGTATAATTCTGGTCGAAAGTTGTCGTGTTCCTGCTATTTCGCGGCCGGCTACCCGACACCCGGAAGTTACGTCGCACGTCGCAGAACTAACGTGTTTCTGTTTATTATATATTCTTGTTTTATTTGATATATATGCTAGTTTAAATTCTATGGGTTACAGTTGCCTGAAAATACATAAATGATATTGATTGAAATACAATTACATATAACCGGTTGATCAATCCAAATGGGTCAGAAGGGAGAAAACGAGAATTATAAGAGATAGGGAAATTACTTCTTATGAACCATGGCGTCGATTTTAGATTTAATAAAAACCGCATTTTTTTTAATAATCTCATACATATAATTTAATTAAACCAGGTTCAATTCCCGGTTATGTGTGAGATTTATAAAAATAATAATAATGCAGTTTCTATTAAATCTAAAATCGACGCCATGGTTCCTAATAACAGATTTTTATTTTTTATTTATTTATTTAAACTTTATTGCACAAAATACATAGGTACAAGTATTTTAGTTCACGAGCAACTTAGTTCGTTTTTAACCGGTCGAGAGTCATAGATTCAGTGTGGCCTTAAATTCTTTCGTATGAATGGATGTTTGAATGATCAAATATCGCTATCAGTTTGTCCGTCTTTTTGGCTGTTTTCGCCTAGGTCGCATTTCTTAAGCGATTCATATGAAATTTTGTGAGAAGGTTCGTTAATTATATAGATTTTTATGTCGATTAAATTTTTCCAAATGGCGAAGACATGGTTGAATAGTACATTACTGCAGAGGCCGCGAAATAGGGAATTATTGGCCGAGTAGTAATAGATGGCCGAGTGATAACGAGGCCATCTAGAGATACGAGGCCGATAATCCCTGTTCGCGCCGAGGCTTGTATAGTGCTTTTCTCAAATAAATCCAAGGAAATAATACAAATGTTCAACTTATATATTCATATAAAAACAAATTTATTTCAAATTTAATAAAAAAAAGCAAATTTATTTTTTTAAGCTGTTCGGGTCAATGTTTTTGCCACCAAATGTTAAGATGATTCTATTTATTAAAAAATGACAACACCTTATTAATTAGATATTGTTATATATTTTTAACAATAAACGTGATTCCTTGCCTATTTTATTGAATATCTGATTTAATCGAATTGAATAATCTAGTTAAATATAAGAAATAAAACGTAAATATACATGCACAAACTAATTTTTTTTTTATTGGCAGTATGCCATAGATTATCAATAAAAGAAATAAACCCCACTGAAACAAAAGACAATCTCTTTGTTGGCTACGGCCAATAATGTTGTATGAAATTCCTTTATATCGTTCTAATTTGAAATTAGAACGAATCTTCAACAATTGCTATACAAAGACGTATTTCGCGTTCTATTACCACGATCATAAGAACGACATTTCCTTGGATGTTTGAGAAAAACATTTTTATTACCGTTTCGAATCAATCTCTCGAGCTCTCTCACAGAGGAACTGTACTCTTACCATGACTTAACGTGCCGTACTCGCTAGCGATAGCGTAAACCATTTGTCTGGAGAACAGTACAGCGCCCCTAGCGGCTACCTTGTAGAACTACAATTCTCCATACAAATCGTTTACGCAGTCGCTAACGAGTACGGTCACTGTAAACACGTGGTAAAGGTACTGGCTTATCAATACGTGGCTATAAGTCAATGTCGAATTAAGCTCAAAGTATTTTCGGTTTTGACATATTACTAAATCAGATATCTGCCCAATGACATGCTGTAAAACGGCTGAAACAAGATGTATCGTGACGCTTCATAAATTGATTTATTGCTTTTCTATACGAGGCACCGGTTTTATTTTTACTCCCTGAATTCGACGTAGGTATATTGGCATTTTTACCGACCAGAACGGAATGGAGACGGTATAAGCGTATAGTGTCAAAGGTTGTTTGTGTATGTATATGTAAGTTACCATTTTCCTGGAGGACTGACTTCGATGCAGTTTTGGGAAATGGATCATGTACTTATGAAAATTTTCAAAAGTCTTGTAGGAAAAAAAAGAAAAAATATATCGAGGGTACACAAATCGACCTAGTCCCAAATTAAGCAAAGCTTGTACTATGGGTACTAGAAGACGAAACGCGTAATATAAATACATATAGGTATGGATAACATGCATGACCCAGGAACAAATATTCGAGTTTACAACACAAAATATTTGCCCTGTCCGGGATTCGAACCCAGGACCGCCAGCTCAGTAAGCAGATGCACTAGAAACTGCGCCAACCTTGTCGTCAAAAAGACGAATTTTGGATTTTAAAGGGTCCAAAATTTTCTAGACTAATTTGCCGCTATGCATAGGTACCTCACATGTAAAACCCCCTCGTGAGATATTTCTGAGTAGGGAGGGGCAGTTAAAGTATTGCTGACCCAGAGGGCCATTAAACGGCTCCTTCCGGAACAAAAGGCCTCCCGCCGAGGCTTCCGGGAGGGCTCTTTGAAGGCCTTTTAAGAGGGGTTATTGTCTTGCTCGATTACGACTCATAAGGACATTGTAAGCGTGAGGAAATTTGGCGTCTATAGAGTTGTTTGGCTTTTAAGGAATTGTTTTATGAACTTTGTATCATCATCATCATATATTTAAGAGCTAAGCTCTTGTCGGTGGAGTAATTTCCAGCTTATTCTACATTCCGCCTTCACTTTGTATGAATAACCTAAATTTAAAATTCCCCGACAGAAATCCTAACTGGTCGTCATGAGACGAATATTGACTGAGATCTTGTCACTTTTTCCAATAAAGCGGAATATATCTTGGAAACTACTGGTCCTATTTCCACCAAACATAGCCAAGAACCATCTCGACACATTTAAATTTGTCCATCTATTTGGGAGCTGCGATGCCACAGACAGACACACAGATACACAAATACACAGATACAGTATATATTAAACTTATAACACCTCTCTTTTCTCGTCGGGAGTTAAAAAAGTAAATAGATTATTTGATTGTAGACTTTAGCAAAAAAATCTAGAACGATTTTTCAACCTGGATGTTATAAATAGGTACACGCACGTGCACAGTATTGGTGCATAAAAAAAATCATGAGTTGTTGAAATCAAAATGAAGCTAATCTAATATTTTTATTGGCTCTGTTAACTGTAGACTTATTACGTTTTCAACCCCCATATTTCCACCATTAAAAGAAACGAAAATGAAATCGACATAATAATTGAACCTACTAAAAAAAGAGAATCTATTGAGAAATGCGACTTCTACGCGAGAACAGCCGGAATGCATTTGGACATCCGAACATCCAGATAATTAGGAAATAATTTTGGACCAAGCTGAAACCGAAAAGCTTCGCTCGCTGCACCCGCTCGGTCAATAAGTTATTGAAATTGGCTTATCAATTACAGAAATCTAAATAGACTGGGTATAGCCTAACAAGCGTCGGTCCGGCCCAGGGATAGTGGCACTACCTACCTACATACAGCTTTCATAAAAGGAAAAAAGTGCATACGTCATATACTTGACGTCATATAATTGACGACGCGTTTGGCTCGGTTGGTAGACACCTGCCTACTGAGTCGGCGGTCCCGGGTTCGAATCCCGGCCGGGGCAAATATTTGTGCAAATATTTGTTCTTGGGTCATGGATGTTATCTATATATGTATTTATATATATATATATATATATTATATATTATGTATATCGTCGTCTAGTACCCATAGTACAAGCTTTGCTTAGTTTGGGACTAGGTCGATTTGTGTATGATTGTCCCTATTTATTTATTATTATTATTATTACTTGCATTATTAAACGTCAAGCGATTTGTCATGAAGCAAATTCAAAACATTGTTTACCGGAATGCAGCTCAATTCTTCGTTTCGTTCTTCTTGTGAAAGAAATACTGAATAAGAATAAGACCTTGGCTTTGGCTTTATTATGCAAAAAATACTTGAAATTTGCGGAATATTTAATCATGTTTCCTCTTTGTCTACATCAGTGTCATTCAGTGACTTTTAACGTCAACCACTAAAAATCTGCAATATGGCGTGGGTTTCCCTGTTAGGCTATACAAATATTACAAGTTAAATAAATAGGTTATAAAATAAAGATACAACACAGGTGAACACACGCTCACGCCGTGTTATCCTATTTTTGAATACAATAACGAGCTAACAAATCATTGAAATTGATTCGATCCACTTCTTAAAATCGCTATGCGTGGTTAATTTGTGGCTGTGGTAATTGGGGTTCCATCACTAAACTTTATAAAACAATAAGTTTCTGTCAAAAATTTCATTTTAGTGACAAGGTTTTATAGCCGACTGTACTTTTCTTTGGATATCCATCAAATGCTCACTGAGACGATTCTAAAGAGCACAAACTCGGTAGGATTGCTTTTTCTATTGTAGAGCTCCTAGTGCCACCGGCTCCATCATCAGATCAGCCCCATGGTACCATATTATTGTATTGTCATCAAAGTTAAGTAGGTAAGTATGCAAAATTTGAACTCTATCTTAGGACAGTCACGCGTCGCATGGCACTTGCAAAAAAAACCCGCACGTCATCGGCCCAACGTTCTATGAACATCTACCCGACAAGTTGCGAACCGAGGCATCAGACGAGAAGTTCAAACATCAATTGAGAAACTTTTTATTGGATAATCCATTATACTCAGTAAATGAGTACATGGATAAATAATTTATATTTCATTTTATATTGTTTTTTGTTTCTTATATTTTTTGTTTTTTATATTGTTTTTTGTTTTTTTATATTGTATATAAACGACGCGTTTGGCTCGGTTTGTAGACACCTGCCTACTGAGTCGGCGGTCCCGGGTTCGAATCCCGGCCGGGGCAAATATTTGTGCAAATATTTGTTCTTGGGTCATGGATGTTATCTATATATGTATTTATATATTATGTATATCGTCGTCTAGTACCCATAGTACAAGCTTTGCTTAGTTTGGGACTATGTCGATTTGTGTATGATTGTCCCCAAATTAAAAAACAAAAAAAAAAAAATTGTTGACAATCCTCTAACCTTTCACATATTTAATTATTTGACGTAGTAACATATAATAATTGTTTTATTTCGCACCGTGTATAAATATTGTTGGTAGTTGGTATTTTTAGAATTTTGACAATCCTTTAAGGAGATATTCTTATATTGTAACCACATTTAACTGCATTATGATTATGACATGTAAATATCTTTTGTTCCAATCAATTGTTATGTTTTTTACTATTATTATATTATCTCATTTTTATCTTTATGACGATCGTAGTATAAATGCATGTAAATTGTCTTAGCGTAATTTATACTGACATTTTATATTATGAAATAAATAAATCTAATCTAATCTAATCTATCGGTTGACGATATCTGCTTCAAAATTAAGTTGCAAGATTCCACCCGAACTAACATACTTACATACATACATACAATGCAACGGAACTAACATACCTACTTACATACATACAATACAATGCAATGGACGGGTAATGCGAAACTAGCGCCACTTACGAATTTTTATTATATCTTCCAAACCAGATCAATTTTCAGTAATTGCAAGATATTAGGAGCTGGTAAAACACCTTTAGTGTTTATTAAATCATTATACACAATTTCTTGTTCTTTAGTTGTCTCTAAAAACTTGCCCAATACTATTGTGGCCGCTTTTGACGTGAACAAGTTTTGTAGGGTAAACTACAGTGAACAAATTGTATATAGTGATTTAATAAATATTAAAGGTGTTTTGCTAGCTCCTAGACTTCAGCTATTTCTAAAAAAGTATCAAATTATGAGGTATAAGAAAAAAAACGAAAGTGGCGCTAGTTTCGCATTACCCGTCGCCTTAAATAAAAGCTTGTAAAAAAGTCGCCCGCCGCGTGTCTGTCTGCAAGTTTGCGATAATCTCAAAAACCGGCCAAGTTCGAGTCGGACTCGTGCACGGAACAAACTCTTATCCCATCTTAACTGGCCTGGTTAAGTTATGTTTGCACATGGTTTGTATGGCGCCGGACACAATGGAGGTGCAAAGTTAACGCAACCGATTACGTTTGTTGTATGGGAGCCCCACTTAATTCTGTTTTTAGTATTAGTTGTTATAGCGGCAACAGAAATACATCATCTGTGAAAATTTCAACGCTCTACCTATCGCGGTTCATGAGATACAGCCTGGTGACATAGAGACAGACAGACAGACGAATAGACGGACGGACGGACAGTGGAGTTTTAGTAATAGGGTCCCGTTTTTTACGGAACCCTAAAAAGTACTGAACTTCCATGCTGTTTGCATTGCAGTGATTCTTAAGGAATCTACAGGTGTGTAGGTAATTTGCTTGGTTTTTGTGTAAGTTGTTTGAAATATGACGAAACGTGCCTACGCCACATCTTGGGATTTAGGTAGCCGACCCCGATTGAGAATTCATTCTCAAAAAATGGGACAAAGGCTAGGAGGATGATGATGTTTGAAATATGACGACAATTGTTGAAGAGGTCGCAAAAAAGTCATGCCGTCTGTGAGCGTATGTGTATCAGTTGTATGTTATTTAAGTCGCTGATTTTAGAGTAACGTTGAGAGTGGACCAGTAAGGATGGGGAGTATTGAGTGTATGGAACCCTCTCGGTGCGCGAGTCGGACTTGCACTTGGCCGGTACTTTTAGGGTTCCGTACCCAAAGGGTAAAAACGGGACCCTATTACTAAGACTTCGCTGTCCATCCGTCCGTCTGTCACCAGGCTGTATCTCAAGGACGGTGATAGCTAGACAGTTGAAATTTTCACAGATGATGTATTTCTATTGCCGCTATAACAACAAATACTAAAAATAAAATAAAATAAATATTTAAGGGGGGCTCCCATACAATAAACTTGTTATAGATTATGGTACCGCACCCTTCATGCGCGAGTCGGACTCGCACTTGCCCAATTTTTTTATCTCACCACCTATTTTTAGGGTTCCGTAGTCAACTAGGAACCCTTATAGTTTCGCCATGTCCGTCTGTCCGTCCGTCCGTCCGTCCGCGGCTTAGCTCCGTGATCATTAGTACTAGAAAGCTGAAATTTGGTATGAGTATGTGTATGTATAACGCCGACAGAACGGTAAAATAAAATTAAAAAATTTTTTTTTTCGGGTACCTCTCGAACACCTAAAGCGGAGGTGATTTTTTTTTTCTTTTCAACACTGGTGTGTGGGGTGTCGTTGAATAGGTCTTGTAAAAATAATAGGGGTCTTCTAACACTATTTTTGATAAAGTCAGCAGTTTTGTAAATATTCGCTCCAAAAACAAAAAAAATAGTGTCCCCCCCCCCTCTAACTTTTCAACCACGGGTCAAAAAAAAATCGAAAAAATTCATGTTAATGAGGCCTTATAATTACTTTCAATGAAAACTATATTGAACAAAATCGGTCGAGCCGTTTTTGAGTTATCGCCAAATTTCAAAATTTCATATTTTTTCTTTAAAAGGTCGTAAGTTGACTTCCAGAAGGTAATAAGTGATTACAGTTTCTAGGGCGTTTACGACCTTTTTATAGAGCTTAAAAACTTTCTTAACTTAAACCTCGGGCTTAAAACAGCAGTTTATTGTGAAGGATGAGCAACTACGGAACCCTACACTGAGCGTGGCCCGACATGCTCTTGACCGGTTTTTATTTATTGTTTAGATTTTGCTGACTTCATCCAAAGTTTACCTGGAAAAGATCGCTCTTCAGCGATAAATCCACTATTGTTAAATTAAAGTTTCTTTTATAACATGTCTCTTGTTGATGAGATATAAAATTTAGTTGTAAGCGATACTTTGTTACCGCCTGTAGTTTTAAGCGATACTTTGTTACCGCCTGTAGTTTTACCTCTAATTGTAATTTCTTGCATTGTATTTCTCCTGTACCTATACCTACTTGTATTGTATTCTATACTTTTGGTCTCAATGCGTATGACTTGTGCCGTGCGCGAGTAAACACATGAGACAATTTACGTTTAGCGTGCAAATTGCAATTTTCACTATTATTGTGATATTATGCTGACAATACAACCACTGAGCGTAAGTCGACTTAAGTGATTGGTCTTGTTTTGATGTAACATACTAGAACGAAGCCTCGATTTGTATAAGCGGGTTGCGTTAAGTTTGGAACTCATTTGTATGCGACGCCATAGTTACCAGGTGCAAACTTGACGACGCGTTTGGCTTGGTTTGTAGACACCTGCCTACTGAGCCGGCGGTCCCGGGTTCGAATCCCGGCCGGGGCAAATATTTGTGTGATGAACCCGATTTTTTCTGCTTGGGTCATGGTTGTTCTATGTATTTAAGTCTATATTTATCTATATAAGTACGTAAATCGTCGTCTAGTACCCATAACACAAGCCTGCTTAATTTAGGTTGTTCCATGTATTTAAGTCTATATTTATCTATATAAGTACGTATATCGTCGTCTAGTACCCATAACACAAGCCTGCTTAATTAAGGACTAGATCGATTTGTGTGAGGTTGTCCGATATTTATTTATTTATAAACTTAACGTAGACTGATAGTCTGGGAAAAGGAGCAGTGATAAAACTTAACAGATTTATGTAGATATAGCGGCGATGTACAGTTGGTGCCTCGCGGTCATACAAATCAATGTATCGCGCAGTTGAAAGATTTTTAAAGAGATGACGACTCCTCTGCATAGAAAACGAATTTTCAATGCAATTGTAGAATTTTATACTATTATATTATTAAATAATATTTACAGTAAGTACTGAAATGAAATGAAATCATTTATTCAGTAAAAGTAGGGTGGAGCGGGGCAAAAAGGGCCATTTTACATATATTTGGTGGTAACTGCTAACTTATATTGTTTACAAAAAATATTTCAATAGCAATGGATAGCTTACTTCTTCGTCTATTAGTGACAATATTTAAAAATAACCAATTTTCAAATCCAAGCCCGATATTAGCAATATAGAAAGTCGGGTCGATTGGACCTTTTTGCCCCAACTGTGGGGCATAAAGGACCACTAAATCTATATGGCATTGTGTAGTTATTTAAAACAGCTACATAAAAGCAGATTGTGCCGTGGGGTGACCGGCCTTAGAATTGTCCCCCACCATTTCGTCCCGTGGTTGCAGTAGAAGTCTGCTAAGGGAATAATAATATACCGGGAGATGGGCAGCAGCGTCTTCCAGAGACCTTAAAAAAAAAAAAAAAAACTGCGCGCGCCAACCCGCCTGCCAAGCGTGGCGCGTATGGCAAAACCCCCCTTAATGATAAGTCACATTAATACCAGGCCCCCAGTCTCCGGCAGCTCCGCTATCCCTGGCGTGGGTAGCGGCCAAGGTAATGGCGGAGCAGGGGGTGCTAAGAATCCCCGGACGAAATCCGGCTACCCATCCCCACGATCCAAACTCGAGAAAGAGGTCAACCGCCGAATCCAACTCGGCTGGGCAGCGTTCGGGAATCTACGCAATGTCTTTTCATCCGACATACCTCAGTGCCTCAAGACGAAAGTCTTCAACCAATGTGTGTTACCAGTGATGACTTACGGCACCGAAACGTGGTCTTTCACTATCGGCCTCATCTCAAAGCTCAAAGTCGCTCAACGAGCAATGGAGAGGGCTATGCTCGGGGTGTCTCTACGTGATCGAATCAGAAATGAGGAAATCCGTAGACAAACTAAAGTGACCGATATAGCTCACCGGATTAGCAAGTTGAAGTGGCAATGGGCAGGCCACATAGCACGCAGAGCAGATGGCCGATGGGGCCGTAAAGTGCTCGAGTGGAGACCTCGGACCAGCAAGCGCAGCGTAGGACGTCCACCTACAAGATGGACAGATGACCTTATAAAGGTCGCCGGAAGGCGCTGGATGCAGGTTGCTTCCAACCGGTATATATGGAAGTCCAAAGGGGAGGCCTATGTTCAGCAGTGGACGTCCTATGGCTGAGATGATGATGATGATGATGATGACATAAAAGAAAGGCATGTTAAATCAACTCAATTATATTTTTACATATTTTCTACCAAACATAACTATGGCACAATTTTTAGATTGTGACATTAAGTCTTTTGTGATTCACTTTTTGGTCTCAGACATATAACGTATGGTATAGAATAGGTACCCTTTTAAAATTAACTTCTTTTAAAACATAAAATCATAACAAAACAAAACAAAAATAGTCACTCAACTTGAGTTATTTCTAATATCTTGGTTTATTTAAAATTTATGGACCTTTATGCCCCGTAGTGACTTAGTTTCATTTCAAGGTCATAACGCAGAAAACAATTTTTTGCATTAGATTTACACCATCTTAACAGGAAACCATATATAAAACAAGCTCACACTTCTAACGGTTTAAATAAAAGCAGTAGACAAAAAGGAAATGAAGTGCAATATTTTAATTACGTGAATTTTTTTCGACGTAGACATGTATAGACCGGTCGGCGTTCGCCAACGCACTGCGCGAGGCGGCACGCGTACTCCCCCCGCAAACCCCTCACAGTCGAGTCACTTCGATGTCAAACGAACTTTTAATTTCGGAGTTAGGTATGGTGGACCTTTTTACCCGCGGACCTTTTAGCCCCGTTCTACCCTAGGCCACAAGGGCACTTTTACAAGTCAGATTGCGAATTTACCGGCATATCCCACCGGAGGAGACCGCTGTTGAGAAGAAAGCCGAAAGAAACTCAACAGCTAGTCATTTTTTCGTAAATAATGCTTAAAACAATAATTTATATTTATGGTATAACTAAATACATTGGTACACGTAAATGAGATGTATTATAGATTCTCCAAATCAATGTTAAGGAAGTAACTACATTTATACAAAATGTATTCAATTTGAACTAATAATTTCCCCAGAGATGTATAAAGTCTCTAGGCGTCTTGACATGCAATAAGATACAATTAATTAAATTAATTCTACAGAGATTGTATAAAGTATATAGGCGTCAACGTGAATAGCGAACAATATAAAATAATGATTAAGTCAAAATTTCTTAGAGATATAATATATTATTATATAGTCTCTATGCGTCACAACATGCAATAAAATAAAATAAATTAATGAATTACAACAAAATAATAATTATTAAATAATCATTACCTACTTGAAACGAACACCTGTAATTTTAATCCAATCCGCGATCGTGATCGTGATTACATGCGAACAGCAGACAGTAAGTCGAGCCTCTTATCTTTATTACCTACATAGCGTCGCGGATAGTGCAATACCGCGTAAATAACAGCTGTCGATAAAGTTCTCATTTCAATAAAATACTTAGCATTTGTTTGAATATTGATTCGTATACACTTGTTACTTACGCGGTATTGCACTATTCCCTACGATAGGCAGAGTACCACGCAAAAAGGCCGCATATCAGGCTACAATACACGTTGTGCCTACGTCATAAGAGGTGACTGTCACACTGGTTTCACCGTATGAGGCGTAGCATGGTATAAGATTGTTTTTTATTCAACAAAAAAAACAACTTCAAAATAAGGAGGAGTTATACCTTCCATCATCAGCTCAGCATTGGGAGATGATGACTAGCAGATGCAAATTATACATAAACAGCATCGGGAGATGATGACTATCAGACGCAAATACATGAACAACTTTATAATCGCGGAGAAACATACACATATGGGGCTAACTGAGAACGTTCATTTTTGAAGTCGTTTAAAATACTAAAACCTTCTCCTAAGTGTAACGAATACTTTTCTGAAAACCAAACATACAATACATACACGGACATACTGACAGGTCAAACTGAAGTCGTTTAATATTAAGGCTGGCGTTACACAGTCTGGATCCCAATCTGAATTCAGATTATTAATTCAGAATGAATTGCATACAATTTAACTGTTCCACACACACATTCAGATTTTTTTAGATTAGTATAAATTTCTCAGATTGATCTGTCAGAAAGATTTTGACGTGCATTCTGAATTCAGATTATGAATTCCAAACGCTATACAATTAGTTCGGACGAGCACACACATACTGGATTCAGGTTATTAATCTCAGTTGCTATTGCAGACTGATCAATCGGAATTTTTGAGACAGACAACCGATCACTCGGAATTTTTAAGACATGTGTGAGGCAAGGCACCGGAATTCAGGCTATGAAGTCAGATTATTGATTAAGATTGGGATTCAGACTGCGTAAGGCCAGCCTAAGGTATGGCACTCCGAAATTACGGGCAAGACTTTTGACGCTTCACGCTATGATAGGTTGGTTGGTCAATCCGTTTCTGTGTTGACAGTGGTGTATCATAACACTCCCCGATTCCTTTATTACCTGTATGAATCTTATAAAATCGTGAGTGTAATCAATTATTACGACAAAATAAAACTTAGTCAAAGAACATGACAATCGTAACGCATAAATGCATAATTATGTTTTTTTTGTACGACTGGCCAAAGGCTTTTTCCTTATCAAATTCAAATTTCTTTATTTCATAAAACACACTAGTCTATGATCTAAGGTGATGGAGCCACCCGGTAAGCAAACAAGCCTGTGTGCCTTATAATTATTTTGTTACCATATAGCGGGAACTAATCAGTGAGGTAGAAAGTCTCACTAGCCGAAGTGTCATACCGACTACATATTTCTGTTTAACCCAGTGGTTGACTGGTAGAGAATGCCTAAAGGCATTAAGTCCGCCATTGGTACTTTTTTGTATTGTGCAATAAAGTTTAAATAAATAAATAAATACCTTATATTCTTAGACCGGCCTTACACAGTCTGAAGCCGAATCTGAATTAATGATCTAAATTCATATTATTAATTCAGAACTTGACTATTCACCACACACATTCAGATTTTTTCGGATTATTAATTTCTCAGATTGATCTGTCAGAATGACTGACGTGCGTTATGAATTCAGAATATGAAAATTCAGATTATGAATTCCTTTGAGAGCACACCTACTGGATTCAGAATATTAGTATTAGTTGCTGTTGCAGACTGATCCTTCGGAATTTTTAAGACATGTGGGAGGCAAGTCAGACTATGAAATCAGATTATTAATTCAGATTCGGATTCAGACTGTGTAAGGCCGGCCTTGCGCCGTATGAGGCATAGGGAACGTCCATTCAGCCGAGGATCGAGGAAAACAGAAAACAGTCGTCGGCCGACCGCCGCGCCGAGCACACGACCGCGCCGCGTCTTCCAAAAAAGCGCGCGAATCGACAATAAATAAAACAAATCAAACTTAGGCTTTTAAAGCGACAATAAAATTGTATTATCTATTAGGGTGCCAAAATTCGACAATAATTAGTATTAATAATGAGTGAAAGCAAAAATATGGAAGTTTGCGGGAGCGTCATGGACGGGGTAGCGGAAAAAGGGGGGGTTTTGGAGTCCCCCACTAAAAAAGGGGGAGAATACAAAGTGTATCCGATTAGGTGGGTGATGTTAGGGATTTTCGTGCTCTACTCCGCGTCTAACGCGTTCCAATGGATCCAGTACAGCATCATCCAGGATGCCGTGGTCAAGTACTACGGGGTCTCGAGCATCATGGTGTACTGGACGTCGATGATATACATGATCACGTATATACCACTGATCTTCCCTGCTAGCTGGCTTTTGGATAAAACTGTAAGTTAGAATGAAAAACTAATAATTTTAATAAGTTTTTTTTTCAACGGTTTAAAGTCACGCAAAAATTGTCAGGAATGGCCCGAACGTGAGCTAAGGGCCGTGAGTGTAGCAGCACGGACAGTTGTCCCTGATGAAGAGCTCCATATGAGTTCGAAACATGTCGGGCCGTTCCTGACAGGTTTTACGTGAGTTTAAACCGTTTTTATTATTAAAAAATATGTCTCGCGATAGTTATAATAAAGTAATATATTAAATAAATAGTTAGAATAAGTTAAAAAAATATCAGCTATATGGGTCACAGTTAAACAATTAGCAGAATGAACCCAAATTAACATATAATTAACTATAAGATAGTTGTTACGACTTAAATTATAACTGCACTTTTATATAGTTCCATTTTGGGCCATAAAGTCAGTTCTACCGCGATGTTTCCTATTTACCTTTATTGTCTGACGTTTCTACACGGTTTCATGCGCCGTGGTCTCACACGTCCAAGCCGCGAGACTATAAAATTTTAAGCAATAGAGTCAGGGTTCAACTTCCGCTAGAATACACTTCAATTTCTAGTTGCGAGCCTTCCAAGAGCAAACAAACATCATCACGTTATTTTTTCCTCGAACTTGCAGTTTAGGAAATGAACCCACTTTGGAAAGTTTCCGATGTGTTATTATAAGCAAAAACTCATGAACCACCTCATTTTTTAATCTTTGCTAACTGTTGTTGTCAATAATAGACTCTAAAAAGCGTAATTTTTTACTACTTTTATCCTTATTCAGCTATTTAATTATCCACAGAATTCATTAAAGTCCCGTCCTGTTCGCGGACCTATGATGTTGATGGTTGCTTTTATCACACTGTCATTTATTTATCACGTGATAAACGCAACCATCATAGACCCCCAGGGTTATATTAGGTACACCCCAGGGCAAAAGTATGGAAACAAAGTTTTTTCTTTGAATATTTAAAGTTTCCAATAATTATTCCTTGTGTAAATGTTATTTAGTAACCGTAGGCCACCCCTCAAAAGATTAAAAAATAGATCATCCACTATTAAAACATTTGCATATTGTCAAAATATATATATTATACTTACCTAACTCCGGGACAAATGCATGACGTCGTTTTTTTATTGCCTTTCTACAAAATGTTGACTGGCAATTTTCATAAGCAGAATTTGCGTTATTGACTTTTAAAATGTTTATAATCATTTTTATATTGTGATTTTGTAAGTTATTCAGTTAGGAAATCACAGTTTTGTATAGTAATATAAGCTTGTTTCCATACTTTTGGCCTGGGGTGTATGAGTAATTCTAATGTAATATTTTCGCGACCAATTTCAAAACAGCCTCTAAGTTTTGACGGATCAAATGCAGCATTCAGCGCAACTTGTAAGTGATGCCACTGAGCATGTACCACGAAGTAAGGTTTTCCAGTGAGGTTTTTATGACTGAACTTTTCTCACTAATTGACCGACATGATATAAAGTGACGTTCAGTTTTTCCAGACAATGAAATATGACGTATATTTTATTAAACTTAAAACAAACACTGTTTAGATCATTATTTATAATAGTACCTATAGATATAAATATCTATACTATTATAAAATTCTACATTTGTATTGAAAATCACTTTTCTATGGATCACGATTTCAGGAAAAACCTTTATAGCGTGATGCAGGATCTTCATTTGTTTTGATGGGCGTGCGGCGCCATCCCAGCCTGGCGCCATCTGCCATCATTTCCTTTGTCCTCGCATCACGCCGAAACGGCTGGACTGATTTTAACCAATTTTGGTACAGGGATAGCTGGACATCCAAAGATGGTTATAGGATACTTTTTTTCCGTCTACGGTAAAGAAAAAAAATACGCGGACAAAGTTGCGAGCGCCTCCTAGTAACAAAATAAACCGCAACTCGACCACTCATCTGTTTGTGGATGATCTACTTGTACTTATTGTCTTGCCGACCTCGCATACTCACCAAGTTTCAATGACGACATTTAAAATTTTCAATCAGGGTTATTTTTTTTCTAAAATATACTTTAATTTATAGGGTAAAATTACTCTTAAATACAATTCAATTCTAGATGCGACCTTTCTTAGCTAGTTATTGAACTAGCTAAGGTGTTATTTTTTTCCTTGAACTGCCAGGTCGGAAAATGGACCCTCTTTGAGACTTATCCGATGCGTTATTAATTATTATGCAAGACCACTGGTGGATCGAGATGGTGGGTCCTACTGGACAGAGGGACATTACAAATAAACTCTAACTCGAAGAACATGAACATTAAAGCTCCGCTACCCAAAGGTTGTCTGGAAGAGATCGCTTTTTAGCGAGAAGATCGCCTTTTGTTTGCCTCTATCGTAATGTTAAGTGTTATCTGTATTTGTATTTCTTTCCTCTTGAGGTGTGCAATAAAGAGTATTCTATTCTATTCTATTGAAGAGGTCTGTTGGTGCGTTGCCCAACATTGCACAAATATGTAAAATATTGTCTCACAGCATAGGTACTCGCCAAGTTTCAGAATTAAGAGGCTGATCAAAAACTGACATAGGCACATAAGTTTGACAATACACAACGTGGAAAAAAATAATGTGAAACGGAAAAACCGATTTACTGTTAAGCCTGAAGTGTTCTGGAAGCATATCTTAAGTGGCCGGCAATTGATTAGAAGAAATCTACAAATCTCACACTACGCGCTACTGTCAAAGGCATTGGAACGGTAATTTTGAAAAAAAAGCACATGAGACAATTTGATAAATTTCAACCATCTTCAATCATCTTTTGTCGGTCCGCCTCCTAATAAGATGGCTCAAACTGTAGCTTCATTTAATCCCAAGTTTTACTCCTTTCCGTTTCTTGAATAGGAAGCCCAAAAAAAAGTTATGGGGAAATTCGCAATCCGGGTCAGTGAAATAAAATTGAAATTTTGTCAAATTTTAGAAGATATCAAAAAGTTACCGACCGATTTTGGGAATTCAAATTGTACTTTAAAGCCCTCTGGTAGATGCACAGTTTGACATATATGATCCATCCGCATCACTCATATCTGCGAAACTACAGGCGAAAGTCACAATTTCATTAATCGGGGCACTATCAGGAAAACAAACATTTTCAATGTTAGAAAAAACTAACCGATCTCTTTAGTTGCATGACACGTGTATCCAGTTATCCAGTGGAAGTAGGGTGAAAATGATGATAATAAATCGTCATCTTCACATCCACTTTGTTCATAAGTGTAGTATTGTCAATAATACGATTTCGGCACGTTCGCCGACTTATGTCTTGTTAATGCATTGTTTATTGCTCACTTATCGACACTTGAACAAATACGAGACAAAGAGCAAAAGTGGCGAGGTAGGTAGGTACTTATGAAAGTTATCAGCTAAAAATTTGTCAAGCCTTTACTGAGTGTTGCCTCGAACTTCGTTTGTAAGAGCCAACTCATAACCTTCATTTTCGCTTCCAGTTTAGTTGAAAAATCACACTAATATTATAAAGTCGAAAGTTTATGAGTGTGTTTGTAGGTTTGTTATTCACGCTCAAACGGCTGAACCAATTGTGATAAAATTTGGTATCTAACGCAGGCTATGATTTTTACCAAGTATTCCTTTTTCCCGTGCAATGCGCGGGTAACACCGCGGGGCGCAACTAGTGCTATAATACTCATTTCCACACTATTATTTTTTAACAGCAATAGAAAAAAACCCAAGTAAGTAAAAAATGTTATACATTGACTGCTATAAATTGTACGTTTTATTTTTCATTGTTTTTGCGGTTACATTGCTTGATCATACAAACCAAGTCATAATTGACTTTCACATTGACAATATGTAAGACGTACAGGTACATAAATATGTTAAAAAGATAGGAACGTTGTTTAAAAAAGGCCAAGTGCGAGTCAAACTTGCGCACCGAGGTTTCCGTACGAACTATGAAAGCACTACAAACATAATTGCTCTGAGCGACAAACTTAACTTTATCGCTGCAAAAAATTATTACGTACCTACTTTAAATAAAGATTATATTTTTTATGATTTAATTATTAATATAGTTTAATAATATAATGTACGAGTATAGTTTTCAGATTTTTTCCTATACTTACCTACTTGCAGCATAAGACGATATTACTTGTCAAATTTCAGAGTTCTAGGTCAACGGGAACAACTTATAATTTTGATTCCCTTGAGAGTGTCGAAATATCATTACGTTTTTTGAGGTTCTGAAAAAGTTGGTAGACCACATAACAGCGACACTTTGGACGAATATGATATTAGAAATTTCGAATTCAGCTCTTAACAGAAAATCAAAATAGGTACATATTTATAGATTTTATGTGAAAGATCAATTTTTTCGACTTATCAGGTGTAACCACGCAACCCTCGAAATATTCTCTAACGTACTTGCATAATTAATACGTTTTATGATACTGATTGTTAATTTTCATTAATAACTATTATGCCTTGGCAATAGAGCGTTAATACGTGTATTTTTTACAATAAAAATAAACTACCTACTTTTAATCCATAAAAATGTGTGATTCCATTTTTTATATGGGCATAAGAATAGAAGTATTTAAGTTTCAAGTCACTGATAACTTTTGCGATGTAGGTATGTTATTCGCTTATTTAAGTGTAACGTCGTAAAACCTTATATTCGCCGAATTTTCCATTAGGCACCTACTCTTACATACATATTATATTCTTAAGTAGCTTATTTTTTATATTTTTATTTATTTCCTGTAGATTCTCTGCTGATTTGTTATAGGCTAAAATGTCAAAATAGGTATATATTATGAGGGTACTTGGTGGATCTTGCTGTAACATTAGTTATTTACGAGTATTTTACCACACAATCGCACAATACATGATACAAATCATGGGCTTAATTAAAAGTCATTGTCTCCCAAGCATCTTCTACTTAGAACGCAAATAATATTTGGTAAAAATCAGTCGTGATTCCGTCGTCTGTTATTTATTATAAATTGAAATCCCAGGCCACATGGCCCATAGACAAACACCTTACAGACTAACATACATACATAGTATGATAACGTAAATAAATATGATCACGTCTCCTCATTTCACTCTCAGCTTCCCATCCGTCAACGACGCGAAATTCGCATGCTTTGCACACTCTATTCGATTCTTAACGATCCACAGTCTCCTGAATACCTGAAGACTTTCGTCTGTTATCGAATCCACTCGTAACCGTCATTTTTGCTCTTCCGGTAATCTCGCCCTTTCTATCCCTCTTCACCGCACTGGTTTCATGTCCTATATTCATTCTCTATTCAAGTGGCTCGCCTTTAGAACGGGTTTCCACTATCAATTAAACAAGCACCGAGTAAGTTAGCGTTCAAAAAGTCCGTATGTATTAGCTTCTTTGCTGGCAGAAATGAAGTCTCGTAGTCTGTCTGCTTTGTATGTTTCATCGCTGTATATATTTATTTATATTATAACTATATGTCGGTATTTATTATATTAGTTGTATATATATATTTATATGAATAGGAAGATTAATGTATAAGTGTTATAATTATGTTTTGTTACTTATCTACAATTTTTCTGCTTTGCCCTAACGCTTTGTACGATAACTTTTCTTTTGTGCAATAATTAATAACAATGAAATAAATAATAAATAGTAGGTGTTTCGTTCCAGTCGGTGCGGTACCGCACTGTTTTTTCTAAAGTTTCTTAGCAAGTCTTAGGTAGTCAGGTAGGCTAGGAGACGCCGGTAGCTTTTTGTTTTTGCTAAAAAAAAATCTCGCACATTCGAACATATTTAAGCGAATAACATGAATTCCATCAATTTGTTTCCCTACGCCGGTTGTCGGAGAATGTTTTCCATCGCCATTTCGTAACGTTTACCCGTTAATGACTGTTTGATGACGACATTTATCATCGGATCACAACGTGAATCATTTGCAAAACAAACAGGGATTTGTGTAAAGATAACTTTGTTTGAATCTTAATAATTTTTTAAGATTAAGCTTTATAAGATTTATTCAACACAAACACAAGTTTATCAATTGCGAGTATTTATTCGGTAAATAATCTTTTGTCTGTGAAAGTTTAGGTTCAATGTATTTCGATTGGTTTAAAGACTTTGAGAACATGTCAATTGTCACACTAATGTTATAAAGGCGAAGGTTTGTGTGTATGTTTGTTACTTCATCACGCTCAAACGGCTTCACGAATTTTTATAAATTTTAGTATGACGGTAGCTGACACCCTGGAACACATAGGCTACTTTTTATCCCGAAAAAATGTAGTGTTCCCATGGGATGAGCGGGTAACACCGCGTTGCGCAGCTAGTATTTTATAAATTTACCAAACCTCGTGGATCGAAACTCATAGTCATTGATGTTTCTATTTCCTTTCTTAAAAGATAACACGTGTTTGTGTTATCAATTCTGCGTATTGAGTCTTGTTTAAATACAAACAAGTACCTACAGTTATAAACAAGGCAGAAAACTCCTAGAGTGGCGACCACGTATAGGAAAGCGCAGCGTGGAGTCAATGGATGCGGTCTGCACGGGATCGGAGAAAAACTACCTGTCACTTTCTTTTCAATACCGTGCGAGCAACACGGAAGATGCTTACTCGCGCGACAACGAAGTGGCGGATATGCTAGCCCTGCAGGCAACATAACCCGGCCACGACTTGCGCGACAGCGGCAGCGGTGAGCGGTACATATGTCTCGCTCACTCGTATAGCCGCCGCGTTCGGATCTCTCGCTCGAACGCTTGCAGCCGAATTCGAGGCATGTCCGTTAACCTGCCTCGCTTATTATTCATATGCTATCGTTTAAACCAGTTTGAGTTTACCGGTTACCTATCTGAAACACTAATTTTTGTTTTCCATCTTTAACGTTTCGCCAAATTTTCATTTGTACGGGAAGGATTTTTTCCTGAAACCCATAATATTTTCAGGGTTTTATAAACATCGTTTCAACCCTCTAACCGTCTAACGTGACCTCTCTATCACGAACTCTATGTTTACTTTTTTTAAGCATCTTCATAACTAAATCACAAGTCGGATAAAATTAGGACTATTGTCATACTTGTCCATGGAGAAAGGTCATGAATTCTGGGAAAAAATTAATAGCGTGATGCAGGATGGCCTTGGGTTTACATGGGCGCACGACGCCAGCTGTACATCGTGCCATCTGTTGGTTAGAAGCGGACGAACCTGCGCCCACCTCAGTAGGCAAAAACCTCATCGGCGCTCCTTTGCGGCCCTTTGCGCTCCTTTGCGGCCCTTTGCGCTCCTTTGCGGCCCTTTGCGCCTCTTTGCGGCCCTTTGCGCTCCTTTGCGGCCCTTTGCGCCTCTTTGCGGCCCTTTGCGCCCCTCTGCGGCCTTGCGCCCCTAGGCACGTGCCTACTTTGCCTTAGGGATAATCCGCCACTAGGCCACCTTCTTGTTTAGTCGAGTTCATAAATTTATGAGCTAAAGTGTCATCAAAAAGATGTGAACATACCACTATTGTAAACAGCGTAGAGGCGTGTTCAGATATAAAAAAACAGGTGTGACGAAAATGTAAAAAAAAAGAAATGTGTAATTACAAAAATGTTTATTCCTATTATTTCTAATTTATTACAAATTTTTATTACTTTATTATTTTGTAAAGTGACCTATAACAACTTTCATGTGTGGCAATTTGCTGTAAGTGTAAGTTGGTTAATAATAATAAATATAGTCTAGCTAATGAAATATTACTCGAAGTTTTGGCGGTAAATTAATAAAATCTCTGGCTGGTCACACTTTGTGTAGTAGGAACTATAGTTTTGATACTAGAAATTATTTTTCATTTTCTATGCACACGTAAGGTACCCTAAGAAAATAAGTTAAATACATATATGTTGACGTGCAGTTATAGTCAGCTCACATAATTTCTACCACTATGTACGGTACAGTCAACGACAAACACATATGTTTACACTTTCTAACCATTATACAAGGCGAAAAATTAAATGTAGTCTAAATAAGACCTAGCTCGATAATACCATATATTAATCCATCACCAAAAAATTACATTAAGTACTATGCCAAATTTAAACTCCATCGGAATGTTAGAATTAGAATTAGTACATAAAAGATCAAAATTATTTATAGAGGACCCACCTACTAAATTGTTTAAATCATAAACAATTGGTGATGCCACAAGGAAATATCTGTCAACATTATTTGGCTAGCCAGACTCTATATAAAAAATATATATGTTTGTTTACATTTTTGCTCATAAATTTTAAAGACTACTTTATATTAGGGTACGTACCATGAAATTCCCGAAACTCACATAAACAACATTTTACTGCAACCTCAATAGGTACTTATTCACAGGTGACACGCTCATGAGCGGAACAAAAGAAAAAACACATTTCACCTCACGTTTTCCTTACAATGTTATTGCCTTTGTGACAATGTCAATATTAATTAGGTATTTTTTATTAGTCTGTCTAAACGTAAGCCAAATGTTTACATTGAAGAAAAACATTCTGAAATTCTACGGGGTGTGGCCTGTAATATGAGCAATTAATTAAAACATAGATTATTCCCTTGAAACTGAACAACATTTTGTTAAGCAACTTCTGAAAATAACGTGTATTAAATTACCATAGTTATGCAGAAAGCGACCAGCGTAGATTTTTTGTCAAAGTGACTTAAGTCTTAATCAATGAATGAGTTTGGTCGCTTTTTGCATTATAAAAAAAAACTTTGGTCGCTTTCTGCATATGGTCAAATGATATTTTGTAGAATAATGTTTAGACAAAAAAGCAATGTAAGTGAAATGTCTAATATTAGTAGAGTGACAGCTATGACGAAGGTCAGGGAATGTCAATGTTGGACGACGTATATTAAAAATGCTATTTAATTTGTTTGAAATAACAGAATTCACAAAACTGACTTTATTTTAAACTTGCTGAAAACTGTTGTTTAGTTTGAAGAGTAGAATATATGTTTTAATTTATTGCTCCTATTACAGGCCACACCCGGTATAACTGGAGCTGGAATCAAACCGTTGTCCAGTGAGCTACATAATATGCAAAAATAATTGAATTTTAAACCAGTTGCTTCATTTTTTATATGCGTTATAATAAGACTATGTAAAATGCATTAGATTAGATTAGATTTATATATTTTATATAAATTACCCTAAGACAATTTTTTACATGCATTTATACTATGGTGGTCACAACCATAGTACTAATAGAATAGATAATCTATGATAATAATAAAAACAGTAAAACTGAATACAAAAGAGATAAAATATTACATGTCAAAGTTCAAACAAATTGAGACAATGACTCCTCAAAGGATTGTCAAAATACAAAAATTAAGATAACACTGTAAAAATTAACTAAATAAATTATTTAACATTGAAAATTATAATGTCAATATTTGTCATAGTTACCACTTTTTATAACCGTCGCGCGTCGATCGTATGTTCGGATTATATCAAGTAAACACAACAATGCAAAGAACTAAACAGCAATAGTATATTGTGTCATAAGGGTAGTAAGTAGGGGATTACTAACGAAGGTCTATTAGAAGCCCGACGCCGAAGGCGGAGGGCTTTTAATGTCCTGAGTTTGTAATGCCCTTACTACCCGCCTTACACACAATATTTTTCATCACATTTTGGAGTAAATAACAAATAAATAAGCCAAAAATAAACATTAAACAATAACGATTGACAACCAACTTTTTTCTGTATATATTTTTTTAATTTACTATAAGCACTGGCAAAACGGCCATCAGCTTAAAACAGAAAACATATATACATACACAGAATCTTACCATCCATTATTAAACAAATAACAATTAACAATATTATGCAGCAATAATTAACAGCGTAATATTATAAAACTTAAATATGAACAGTAAGTTTGTTACAAAACTAATCTAACCAATAATTTTATAACTTTTTTTCCTTTTTTTTGTGTCGTCTACCACAGATAATGCTAAGAACTGCGTTTCGTTTAAAAACTTGACAGGCTATACTGCCAGATTTACTTAACGATAATTCAAAATTTAATTTAATAAAATTATTGCAAAATACACATCTGCCGTGTCAATCCTATCTCATGTAACTCAAAAAACATAGTTTTGAGAAAAAGCAGTTTAAAGTTTTTTTTCGTAAATTGTTGATAATTCAACGATATCATGCAATAATTAAATAATATATATTTTGATATATCAGTGAAAGGCTAATGCATATTTTTTGTGTTGAAAATATTTTTATATGTGTATATTTATTTATTTATGAGCTCTAACAGAGTTAGGCGTGACAGGCTCGCCATACTAAGCCTGTCATGCAACGATCTGTATCTAAAGATACATGACTTAGGCATATCAGGGCGTGAAATGCGAATTATATTTATAAAGCTGCTGCTGGCTGCATGGTATAATTTTATTGTAATGTCATAACAAGGAAGTGCGCAGGCAAGTAGAAATATTTTTACCTAAGTAGGTACTTATTAAAAGAGAAAAAAAACTCGTGCTATTCATAAAAAAAAAACGTATATTTTGTTTCAGAACGATAACATTAATTATCAATTGAAATTATTCAGGTACGAAAGAAAATATACATAGAAACGAAAAGAGATAACTTTCATCAAAAACAACAATAAAATAAACATAATCATATTGTAAGTCTTTTCATATGGGTGCAAACAAATTAAAATGATAAAAAATGTAACATACATTAATCAAAAAAAGTCACATTTATTTTTTTGAACAAACAAGGAAAATTACCTACCCAACCCAGCTACAAAGTGGCAGTTCCAGAGCAGTTTGTGGTGCGCCTGCGAGCTGAGCCGGCGGCGGTCCTGGGTTCGAGTCCCGGCCGGGGCGGGTGTTAGTGTGATGGGTTCGAATGTTTTCATCACATTTGCTCGTAAAAGATGGTATTACATGCGGGTGTACTGAAGGACTAAGGCCTATATAGTTCCCGCGGGAGTTATAAATTGACATAACTCCCTCGGGAGTTATGGTTTTAGTTTTAAAAATATAGTACGCACTCGCAGATTACTTCAGACTAAGGAGGTTTCAATCCAGCCAAGGTTTTTTGTTGTATCAACAAAACTTGCCTACCAGCAAATTTTATTGTGTATTGAATTAATACGGTATATGTAACTGCATTAATATTTATGTTTTACAATTATTTATGGTGTATTTTGCAATAATTTTATTAAATTAAATTTTGAATTATCGTTAAGTAAATCTGGCAGTATAGCCTGTCAAGTTTCTAAACGAAACGCAGTTCTTAGCATTATCTGTGGTAGACGACACAAAAAAAAGGAAAAAAAGTTATAAAATTATTGGTTAGATTAGTTTTGTAACAAACTTACTGTTCATATTTAAGTTTTATAATATTACGCTGTTAATTATTGCTGCATAATATTGTTAATTGTTATTTGTTTAATAATGGATGGTAAGATTCTGTGTATGTATATATGTTTTCTGTTTTAAGCTGATGGCCGTTTTGCCAGTGCTTATAGTAAATTAAAAAAATATATACAGAAAAAAGTTGGTTGTCAATCGTTATTGTTTAATGTTTATTTTTGGCTTATTTATTTGTTATTTACTCCAAAATGTGATGAAAAATATTGTGTGTAAGGCGGGTAGTAAGGGCATTACAAACTCAGGACATTAAAAGCCCTCCGCCTTCGGCGTCGGGCTTCTAATAGACCTTCGTTAGTAATCCCCTACTTACTACCCTTATGACACAATATACTATTGTTCCCGGGTCGGAGATGCTATCTTTATATTACCTATTATATGTATTTGAATATTATGTGTATCCTCGTCTAGTACCGGGGCTTTGCTTGGTTTGTGGCTGTGTCGATCTGGTCCCAAAGGCACAAGATACCTAAGGCACATCGCGGTTTTCGGCGTCACAAACGAACTTGATTATAATGAATATAACTTAATGATATTAAACTCAGATACATTTTTCAATCACGATCGCATTATTTTCATTTTAAACCCGCGGTGTTATACGGGCCATGCCGATCACCGGTTATGGGTGCTAGACGATGGCTAATACGTAGTTACTTGTATAGATAAATAATTATAATAAAATACATGCAAAAACCATGCCCCAGGCATGAGTATTCGATTTCATCACATCACACAACTGTTTGCCGTGGCAGGGATTTAAGCCCGGGGCCGCCGGCTCGGTGGGCGGGTGCACTACGGACTGCGTCAACCACGTCGTCAAAAAAAAGTGCACAAACTGCTAATTAACTAAACGAAAACTGCTTTAACAATTATTTTGTGACACCGCGTAATAACCGTGATCGCTTGCTACACATAAAGTACTCTGTGTGCTACACGAAACTAAACACTTATTCGTCGCCGATACAGGTCGGAGCGGGGGCGGAAGAAAGAGACGGATAGAGAAAGTACTGCGCGCGCGACGAGTGACAAGCAGGATGCAGGATCACGCGCAATCCAGTCGCGGCTAAATCGTGTATCTTAAGTTACCTGATATAGAATTTGCGCGACGTTTACAAACCTTGTCACGCCTAATTGATGTAACTTAAGATACAGTATTTACGCATAATTTACCATGGCAAAATCACAGTTACATGAGTTGTGTGACAGGCCCGTACAGGAAATTGGTTAGATAAATTAAAAAACCTGGTATGTGGGTCCATAGAGGTACTCGAAAAAATACGATTTAGAGCTGTTACGCGTATCTCATGTATGTTAAGATACATGAGATAGGATTGACACGGCAGACATAAATAATTGTAAAACATAAATATTAATGCAGTTACATATACCGTATTAATTCAATACACAATAAAATTTGCTGGTAGGCAAGTTTTGTTGATACAACAAAAAACCTTGGCTGGATTGAAACCTCCTTAGTCTGAAGTAATCTGCGAGTGCGTACTATATTTTTAAAACTAAAACCATAACTCCCGAGGGAGTTATGTCAATTTATAACTCCCGCGGGAACTATATAGGCCTTAGTCCTTCAGTACACCCGCATGTAATACCATCTTTTACGAGCAAATGTGATGAAAACAGTATTTATCTTTTGTACCGCATAGAAGCTATTGTTCAATAGGTATGGATGTTTATTTGTATATATACTCGTATGTCTGAATCCAGTCATTCTTCTGGAAAGTGCTACGTATAATAATAACGGAAAATCAATGGAGTCAGTCATTGAATTATACAACACACGGTAGTAATATGAGTAAAATTAACTAAATATGTCATGAAACAAAGAAAAATTTGGCAAGTGCGAGCCCGACTCGCGCATGAAGGGTTCCGTACCGATACATATATATATAATCTTTAACAAGTTTGTTGTATGGGAGCCCCCCTTAAATATTTATTTTATTTTATTTTTAGTATTTGTTGTTATAGCGGCAATAGAAATACATCATCTGTGAAAATTTCAACTGTCTAGCTATCACCGTTGTTGAGATACAGCCTGGTGACAGACGGACGGACGGACAGCGAAGTCTCAGTAATAGGGTCCCGTTTTTACCCTTTGGGTACGGAACCCTAAAAAAAGAACAAAAATATATGTATTTTTGTAATATTTGGCTTCAAACGTACGCAAATTTTGATATTGTTTTTAGAATCCTCATTTTAACAAAACAATAATTGTATGACAATCGTGAACTTAAACGCACTTTTTCACACTGAAAATGGCAAAATAATATTGCTTCCATACAAATATTAGTACCCAACCCATAAAAAATGACGTCAGCCGTAGGTGGCTATTTGTATGGAGTAATGTTGAACTTTGACGGTAATTTCAGACTTACCTTATAGAGCTGTCTACGTGTAGTCCCGTATAGACATTTGATTCCTTTTACTTTTTTACCATTATTTAGTGTATACATTTCATTTTATCACTACTTTGCTTAGTTGGGCTTGGTTGGGCTGAAATGCGTACCTTTGTGGCCCTTTTTCTCATTGTGACAAGAGCGAAAGAGGTACGTGTTTCAATCCTTGACTGTACGTTAGATAAATCAGTAGTTTACTACGTGCTTCAAGGAAATATACGGAGCTGTAATGAAACGACTGCAGCGCAGAGCTGTTTGGATTTAGCACCTTGTCGTATTAGTGGCGTGAACTTTACGTTCCAAGTGCGAAATTTCCTGCTCTCGAAATTCGTGTGGCAGTTACATTCTGACAAAAAAGAGCAGAAATTAAAAAGTGGCAATACTGTAGTGTCGTTCCTTTCTAATCAATCTAAGAAAACGGGGACGACACTAGGGTATAGTGCGGCGGTGAAAATAAATTGTAATTATTTAATTTTACGTAATCCTAGGTCGTAAGTGGGATTTTTCTGCCCGATAAACGGGGAGAAAAATGACACTTCCTGGCCAAGGCAAGACGAAAAACTTTAGGCAAACCACGGGCGGTCATTCATCAAGCCCCAGATTGCATGTATATGCAATGACTGACACCTACGACTACTACCTATCTGCACCGCATTCAGTATGTAATGTACCAAACAATTAAGAGCCCTTATTTCTTATAAAAAACAAATCTGTTTATGACAAATATCTACATTGATAATTTCAACCAACTATTTGAATTGAATAATACTTTTCATTGAGTTCTAGATAGTAACATAGCTATTTCATTGCGTGCAGTCGAAAATAAGTTGAAAAAACCAGTTTACTGCGTGAATTTTGTCAATTTCGAGTAGTTATTGAAAAAAATATATCAATGAAAACTTCAACTGTAGGTTTCAAATATACACCAATTTTCAATGGCCCTTTTCTAAGTACTAACATTAATAATATGTTAAGAAACATGTTTGATCATAGAGAAAAATGTGTAAAACAATGTACATTTTTGAACGGATAAGGAGCCCCAAATACATGGTGTAGGATGCAGCTTATAACAAAGAAATCAAGATTGATTTAAAAGTAGGAATGTTTATTTCTTCAGCTATAAAATTCAATAACAAAACGCTTTCGCTTTCCAAAGTTGGATCGTAACAGTTTACCTAAAAACGCGTTATTTCTATTTCCTTCTATTTAAGGGCCGTGTAAAGTGTAACAATAAGTTCTTTCTTCCATTTTCTTCAATTCTATCCCTCGTTATTCTTAGGTTCGCCGGAATCCCACCTGCCGCCACGCCCACTCATCCCGAATTCTACACAGATGAATAATATCACAGACAGACCGGTTACAAAGAAAACTGCTGAAACAGCGTAGTAGCTTGAGGACACCGCAATATATTATGCTTACTTCAACGTTCTTGGGACTTCCAATCCAATTGACAGTGTCAAATTGCGTAAACTGCAAGTACATATATATCAATGTGTGATTTTCAAGCTGATATACCTATATAAGGTTCACGCTACGCTACCACGCGATACCTAAATAAGGTCGAGTGATATGCGGCATTATTGCGTCGTATGCTTAAAAAGTCCTTTCGCCCGACAAAGAAAACTGCAGCAATATCTTCATTTTGATTGCAGGCTCAAGGAGGTATGAAAATGAAAAATAGGTATTTATTTCGGTTTTGCAGAGTGTAATAACACAGATATATTGTGTTATATTTTAATTCGAAGGTTTGTCCGCGCAAAATTACTTTGAAGATAGTCTTAACCGTCATTTTTACTTTTCTGCATTTGAGTAAAACGTATTGTATACAAAATGGACTTAAGTACATAAATATTATTGGTGGCGTGCTTAGAATCCGATTTCCACCGGTTTTTGATAACATTTGTACTTAGTTATTGCTCTCAAAGAAAAGCAAAATCAAATCTGCTCCAGTATGTCCCAATATACTTTTGACGTCACGCCATATAGTTAGATATAAAAACTCTTTTGAAGGACATTAAGCCGGCATGTTTTAAGGAAATTCTCGATGTTTTTTTTTACAACCGACTTAGTTGTTCTAAGCTATTCCACGGGTGATTTACACTCCGGATATAGGCACATACCGCCGGATACCGACCTTGTCGTAGACAAGTTATGTGTTACCGAGCTGGGTGCATGGCTATTACCGACTGTAATATATGTGACAGAACTCACTGGAATGCAAGGAATTTACTCTGTGCGAATGAAGTTATTACTTGGTTCAGTTAGTTCCTACGAAACATGTAGCGTTATTTTCCTAGATTTAGGATATCCTGAAAATGTTACCGTGAATAAACAGTAGACATTTGTTTCTAACTTTGACAAAGTTCCCAAATAAGGGTTTTATGAAAGGAGTGCTAATTTGTTTTTTTAGTAATCATCAAAGTAGAGTACATGTTTTTACTTTCAATATTTGTTATTCCTGTTATCACAGAATAAAGACACTACAGAAGCCGCACTCTTTTGTTACTGGCCGCTTTTTGTATCTGATTGGTAAACTTGAATGACGTGCAACGTCGTTGGTTGTGCACGTAGTTTTCGCATTCCGATTTACTTTGTTGAGCAGTTAGGGCCAGTATCATAAAATTTAACTGATGTTAGACTCTGGAAATATCCACTGGATCTCAGGATTGGTTCAACGCAGACATGTGTGGTTTTTACATTTCGATTCACCTGAAATAGAAATATTAAAGCATTTCTTTGCTTCTTCAACGTTTCACTTCACATTGTCGTGCAAATACATATTTTTTAGGGTTCCGTAGTATATTCGATACCAAAATAACACATATCCAAATCCACCAGAGGCATGTAAAACCTCGTTAGCTGAAGTACCAGCCTCCAATTAATACCGGGCCACTAGTGGACGAGTGAGCTGGGTCACTACTAACTTAGATAACCGTAGTTCGAAACCACATGTTCACTATGAGTGGATTGCACATTGGATACCTATATACAATCTTATATAACCTATTTAAGCAATAAATAAACTATCTTAGAACTAATTTAAGAGAACTGGGCTAGAAAATCCTTACCTGCAGGTCGTCTAGCATAACTGTGACACGCGACACTGTGGCGCGCGACAAATAGTACCTATCACTTTCCTTTCAATACCGTGCGAGAAAGACGCGTGATGCCGAGTCGCACGACAAGCAAAGTCGCGGAAAGATAATATGCTAGCCATGCAGGGCGATCTTAGGGACTAATCTAATTAAAAATTAAGAACCTAACCACTGAGAAAACTTGGAAAAATTTCACCTTATGATAATCTGGTGTATTTTACATTGCAGATGTTCCTGCAACCTGTAAAGTTAATTACATCCCCAGAACGACATAATTGCAGCGTATTTAAAAAGAAAACTTTCCTTCTAAATGGAAATAGCCTTCAAAATGAACGTTCTAGTACTAGTATATGCATTTTCATTAAAACTTTCTCAAATGAAAGCAAAAGTGGAATACCGCAGGACAGAATGTTTTCAAATATTAATTAAGTTAGTAAACATGATCCTATGCCCACGTTATTACCTGAACGAGTTTGTATACGCTGTAAAATTAGGAAGTAAGTGTAAGGGACGGTAAGGGCCCATTTTGAAGTTATCGTGCTATGCAGGCTGGGAGGTAATTTATTTTCCCGTGTTATAAATGCGAAATTTTGGTGGTTACCCACATAGCACGCATAACACGCTGTTATGCAGGTTTGCGAAAATTTAATTGTAATAAACGCTGTGTATATATACACAAAAAAAATGAGCTTATACAGCCCTTATACAGCTTATTAAAGAAAAACTGTGTGCTACTTGGGTAGTTAATGGCTAATACGTTTATGGACACAAGACCATTTTTAAAATTACATGCCGCGGTACAGATTAAACCCATCCAAAACAGCGTTCTAGCTAAAAATGCCACGAGGCATTTGCTTTTACATACAAACTATGAGAATAAATAAATTTATGAAACATGTAGGTAATGCCTCATTTTATATTAAACCATTATTGATATAAAATATTCACTCCCTCCACCAGGTTACGCATTTAAATTTTTCTTTGAGCTTTGATCTTTGTACTCGGTTTAATAAGAGAATAAATGGTCGGCTGTAGACGCAGTGCCAGTACACGGACGTGGTGCCGTATCATGACGGTCCTAATTAACGTCCCTCGACGTATTGCAAAAGAATAACCGTCCTTTTTTCAAAGGGAAAAGCTTTTCAAATTGCCACGTGTCGTTGAATATTACCAAACAATAAAAATGGCTATTTTTATGATTTTCGTAATTTTTTGGTCCATTGTTACCTACCTTATGAGGTTTTCAAGTGATAACGGGCCTTGGTAAATATTTATATGAATTGAACTGGGTAAGGGAGATAATAACCTGATCAAAGGAAAATGTGTCTAAATATATTTGGATACGGCAAATATATTTGGAAAATTGTAATAATGCCCTTTGAATTATTGAATTATCTTCATAAAATATAGTTTTAACGAACCGTGATTGAAATTTTCATAGATGATGTGTTTCTGTTCTGTTGCCGCTATAACAACAAATATTTAAGTGGGGCTCCCATACAACAAACGTGATCGGTTGCGTTAACTTTGCACCTCATCTTGTATGCGGCGCCATACACACCAGGTGCAAACTTAACTAAACCCGGCCAGTTAAGATAGGGAGTGTTTGTACGGAACTCGGTGCGCGAGTCCGACTCGCAGTTGGTCGGTTTTCCTTTTTTATACTCGATCACAAGTTACAGAAATATAAACTGTCTCTGTCCATTTACTTTTTATCCCCATTTTATCATAGATTTATTTGTTATCGGCTGAAATGGATTCGAATACTCCATCGAGGCTGTATTACGTGATGCTTTCCTCTTTTCCATTCACATAATTATTCATGAGCTCTTACATAAAGGGTCGTGCAGGCTAGCCTTAGAGCTAGATAAAAGGCTTAAGTTGAGACTCAATAGGAACCTTTAGATATTTGGGTTTCAGACGCTTCTCTCGACTAGACCAATCCAGAAAATTAACTATTGACAATTCTGATCACAAGCGCTAACGTATCTGATCAGAATTGCCAGCAGTAATTTTACCGACCGGGTTTTTTTCGATAAAAAGAGATGATTTCAATTAAATGGGCGTGTAATGTTAAATTTTAAAACTTCAGATAGGTATATTTTCACAAGTAGTGTACACCATACTCGTATATGGACATATTGCTGTGATTTCTGCTATTCGAGTTACATAAATTGACAGACATGTTGACATTTAAAGACGGGATTCCTTTATTACGTAAAAATATTGAAAGTGTAGCGTTTGTCATAAAAGTGTTTGTTATAATTCGGAAACCTTACAGGAATATTGTACAGCTCAATTAGTACGACCCATTAGGTTGGGTAAGTTTAGTAATATAATGATAAAACGCCGTTAGTGTGTACACGTCTTAACTGGATGTTGGAAGAAAGCTGCAAAAGAAAGTGGAGAAAACGCTTTGAATGTCTTAGAACAGGAACTAAACGGACTGTGGCGGGCGTCCTGTCTCAAGGGTATTCATTTCAAGAAAATTCTCGCTTGTCAGACATTACAGTTTTAAGGCTCCGTATCCTTTCAAAAATGCTGAATATTTTAGACTTTTTTTTCTATGATCAAATATGTTTATTAACGTATTATCAATGTTACTGCTTATAACAGGGGTTTTTCGATTTATTGGTAGGTACATATTTGAAACTTACAGTTTGAATTTGTAATTGTTAATTTTTGTTTCAAAAACTACTCGAAATTTACAAAATTCACGCAGGAAACTGTTTTTTTTTTCATCTTATTTTCGGCTGTACGCAATGAAAGCATGAAATCGTTATGTTACTTTCTCCAAGTCAGGGAAAAGTGGATGAATTTTATGTGGGATCAGTTGACCATGAAGGGGTATTATTCACTGTAAAAAGTTGGTTGAGCCTATCGATATATTTGTCATAATATGAAAAAAAAAAAATATTAAAAGGAATAAGGCCTCGTACACAAAGATTTGTTGAAATAAATGTGGTAGTTGGAGGCTGTACTTACGTTGTCGTCTTAAATTAAAAAGTATGGTACGTATTTACTAATGCTATGAGCCATAAGCATACCCCAGAGTTTTTGGAGCAAGAATGATTTGTTGCCTACGGCCTAGCGTTAAATCATTTATGCACCTTTCTGCCCCAACGGTCATCGGTTTTACGAGCAATGTGCCCCGCTCACTGCCACTTAAGTTTGGCGACTGTCTGAACTATATCTACAAGTCTACAACCTTGGTTCTGTTACGTATCTCATCATTTAAACTCCGAGCAAAGCTCGCTACATTGCCGTTTGATTAACTTAAAACTTTCTTTGAGCTTTGATCTTTGTATCAATGGTTTAACTTAAAACTTACAGGTCGAGAGGCATAACCTGAAAATAGATTATCTAGAAAATATGAGAAATAGTTTTTTGCTTTTTTAGGGTTCCGTAGTCAACAAGGAACCCTTATAGTTTCACCATGTCCGTCTGTCCGTCTGTCTGTCTGTCCGTCCGCGGCTTAGCTCCGTGATCATTAGTACTATAAAGCTGAAATTTGGTATGAGTAAGTATGTGTAAATATGTATCATGCCGACAAAACGGTAAAAAAAAATTTTTTTTGTGGTACCTCTCGAATATTTTTTTTGTTCCAAAACTAGTGTGTGAGGTGTCGTTGAATAGGTCTTTTAAAAATAATAGGGGTCTTCAAACATAGTTTTTTAATAAAGTCAGCAGTTTTGTAAACATTTACTCCGAAAATAAAAAATAGCGTCCCCCCCTCACCTAACCTAACCTAATTTTACGCATCCCGTCCTTGAGGTGTTGGAATAAGGACGGGTATGTGGGACTCCTGGTCTCCAGTCTACCCACTAAAACCCCTCGGTCTGACCTCTCTCCGCCTGGTGTGGGGCTACGGGGACGCTTGGCGCTTACCGCGGCACCCACTTGCGGCGTCTTGCCCTTTTAATGATTTAATGATAATTTATTCACTGAATATATGGTAAGTTACATAATAAGGTGGTATAATATAAACATTTGATCCTTAATATATTCGGCCTTTATGGCGTGTGAACATTTGCTCAACTATTTTCTAGGTAAAAATAGCATGCATTCATAATGATTATTTATATACACATAGCTTTAATGTTTTAGCATGTCATTTACAATATAGTCAGACTTAATAAGCACATTACAATTATTATATATTTATTGAATTTTAATTACATGCACATAATATTAATATTACTTATTTTAGTTTACATTAGTTTTATTTTCTCCTTAAAAAAATCTTCAAGACAGTAATAGGCTCTGTTAATGAGTTCCTCTTTTAATTTACCTTTAAACATTGTGTATATCCATTTTTTTTAATTCATCAGGCAGATAATTAAATATTTTAGAAGCCGTTCCTAGCAAACTGTTTCGCAGTAATGCTGTTTTGCCAGGTACTGTTTTAATGTTAAATTTGTGACGCATGATTTTAGTTTCCATCGTCTTTTGTGGAAACATGTTGGGGTTTGATTTTACAAATACTGCAACTTCATAAATATAAAGACTGGTCAGTGTCAAAACATTTAGTTTTACGAAGTAAGGCTTACAACTGTCCGTTTGTCTGAGGTCACAGATGGCACGAATACATTTCTTTTGTGCACCAAAAACAAGGTTTTTGTTTGTGGTATTTCCCCAAAAAATAACACCGTAGCGAAGTATAGATTCAATATATCCGTGATATGCTAATAAGGCTGTGCTGTTATCTGATATTTTTGAAATTCGTCGAAGGGCAAATACAAAACTATTTATTCGTTTTGATAATGTTTCAGTGTGTGTTTTCCACTTCATATTATCATCTATTTCGATTCCTAAAAATTTGGCTAGGTACATTTGTCTGTTTTATATATTCATCATTATATTTTATGTCAAGATTTGTACTGTTTGATTTAGAATTATAAAATTGCATTATTTGGGTTTTGTCAATGTTGATTTTTAGTCCATTAGTTTGTATCCAGTTAATAATAGTAGTGATTGTATTTGTTATTTCAGTCCTATATGTAGTCATGTCATCAGATTTAATTATCACGGTGCTATCATCAGCAAATAGAATCATGGGGTGTCGTATGTGTTTGGGCATGTCATTAAAGTAAATTATAAAAAAAAAATGAATTATCGCAAAATTTCATATTTTTCTTTAAAACGACGTAAGTTGGCTTCCAGAAGGTAATAAGTAATTACAGTTACATTGGCGTTTACGACCTTTTTATAGAGCTTGAAATCTTAGTTCCGCTGTTTTAAGCCCGTCTATTGTGAAGGATGAGCAACTACGGAACCCTATACTGAGCATGGCCCGACATGCTCTTGGCCGGTTTTTTTTTTTATATGAACATAATATAGAAGCATGGTTTACTATACTATTATAAAATTCTAGATATGTATTAGAAATCAGTTTTCTATGCAGAGGGGAAAATATTAATAGTGTGATGCAGGATCGTCATTTGTTTTGTATGGACGCGCGGCGCCATGCCAGTCTGGTGCCGTCTGTTGGGCACAATATCCATTGTCCTCACGCCTACACTGCTGGTCAAATCTTGACCACTTTTGTTCCAGGGATAGCTGTTCATCCAAAGATGGTTACTTATAGGATATTTTTTACCCGACTACGGTATACAAAAATGCGCGTACGAAGTTGCGGGGACCTTCTAGTTCTTTATAAAGTTAACAATTATTCAAAACTACCATTCCTGGAATAATATTAACCTAAACATACGTCAATGGCCAATGGCTCACGATGATGGCCGTTGGGGCAGAAAAGTTCTTGAGTGGCGACCGCGGACCGGAAGACGCAGCGTTGGAAGGCCCCAACAAGGTGGACCGACGACCTAGTTAAGATCGCGAGCAGAAATTGGATGAGGGGCAAGATCGATCGTTGTGGAGAACTTTGGGAGAGGCCTCTGTCCAGCAGCGGACGTCTATCGGCTGATGTGATGATGATGATGATGATGAAACATACGACGATCGGAGCTGCCATTCTCGGCTTAATAATAATACTAAGTAAGGCGATTGCTTCGTGCTCACAGGTTTAAATTACACAAAAAATATCATAATGACCTATGATGTTTTAAGGAAAACTGGTGGCGGCATAATATGGTAGGTACTTTTCGCAAACTAGATATATCTTTAGGTACTAAATGCTTAAAGATAAAATATATCCTAGTTTTTCGAGCTCTGAGTTACTGTTGATGTTATGTGGTGTCATTGTCCTCTTTACATATTCCAATCACAAAGCGTACAAAAAGAAACTAAAGCATAAGGAAGCGAATTGCCATGTTTTGTGGCATTTACGAGTTGCCATAAAATCTGGAGTTTGTACTGACAGAGACAAATTGGCCGTAAGCCCGCCTCAGCTTAAATACAGCCTCTTCCTAGGGAAGTAATCTTACGCTATGTTTCATTTATCTTTTACGGCATTTTCGCTGGCATAAAAAACTGGTCTGTGCCCTTACCATGGAGTTTACAGTGACAGTACTCGCTGGCGACTGTGTAAACGATGTGTATGGAAAATTGTAATTATACAAAGTAACCGCTGGGGGCACACTGTACTACTTAATACTTCGAGAAATCTAGTTAGCGCTTGAAAGTGAAGCCAGGTTTGGTTAGCCACGGGCTAAGTTTCGTCAGTGTATGTACGCATCTGTCTCAAGTCTCAACGTCAATGTCACAAGCAACACGTCTCTATGATTGGTTCGTAGACACGCACATATAAAACCAAAAGTGATTTCATCTTGCGTCAATCTGTTGTATGAAAACTATTATTCTAGGCGTACTTATTCTAAGGTCATCTCCATTACTGTAAAAAATATTGGGATGATGCCAGCACTTGGTATTTTGCGTTAGGAATTTAAATATACATTATCATATTTATTTAATACCTATTTAGTGCTTGCTTGTCTGACCAAAAAGAGTAGAAATTAAAAAGTGGCAATACTGTAGTGTCGTCTCTGTTTTCTTAGATTGATTCGATTAGAAAGGGACGACACTTTTAATTTCTACATTTTTTTTCACACGGTATCTTATTGAATCGAAACCGAAATTGAATAAAAAATCTTGTAAAAATAGATTTTCAATAAAAACTTTGAGTAGATACTACTGTCACAGGCTTAGTTTCATACGTGTACGCATCTGTCACAGCGTCAATTTCAGAAGCAAAACGTCCTATGATTGCGTAGACACGCACACATAAAACCAAAACCGGCTCATCTTTTGCAAATCTGTTGCATGAAGATTGAAGACTATCGTTCTAGGCGTATTTATACTAAGATGCATCCATAGTCGACTGGCTGGAAGCAACGGCCAATAGGAAGTTGTGGAGATCTAACCGAGAGGCCTTTGCCCGACACAGTAACAGGTTAATTAAAAAATAAAAGTTTTAATATGAATTCCAGTGCAGACGTGGAGTTTATTTTTAGCTCAAGCCTCGGTTGTAGTTTGGGCAACCACGAACCGCAACGAGAGCATATTTTGTATTTACGGGCACCATAGGGCGGGTGAAGAGTTTGTTATTTATTTATTTATTTATTTATTTATTCAAGTTAGTTACACAGCATTACAGTAATTAAACCAAGGCACTGTGAACTACAAAATTATACAGAAAATAAAAATAAAAACTTAAATCTAGTTTGATTTAGGCGACGTAACAGCGTGGCTCCGTTGCGTCGTCTGATCTGGCGCAGGATTCGGCAGATTGCCCCGGAACTGCCGAAACACAACGACCTTCGGCCAGAAGTCTGCACTTGCGATGGTGTCCTGCAGCGGCCGCGGTACGCGCACCACAAACGAGCTGAAGTGCACGTAATGGCGGGACTGCAGCTGTTGCACCCTCAGCGTGAAGCCAGTCTTCCGGCGAACGTACTCCACCACATCATCAGCCACGGCGGAGTGATGCAAGCGCGACACATAGAGGGCCTTACTCGGTGTGGCAATCCGAAGACCAGAACCAACCGGCTCGGCAGTGCCACTCAGAGTCTTGCGGGGCACTCTGCGCGCCTTGCTCTTCCTTTCCACCAGTGTGAATCCCTCCTTATCCACATTGGTGCGGGAGGACTTTTCCTTATCAGGAACCCGTATTGAGGCCCGGTTAGCTGCGACAGACTGACCGGCGACGTCAGCATAAGCACGCTGACGCAACTTTGAAACTAGAGGCGGCCGCACCGGCGGGGGGCGCGCGGGCGGTGTAGCGGCGGGTGCGGCACTTTTTACAGTGTCAGCAGAACGCAAACTGACAGACTCGACGCTTCTAGCGGTGGGTCGGTCATCGGTCTTGAAACTTGATGCTAATACCGACTGAGTTGGAGCACTATTTCGCAAACTGTTGACTTCGTTGCGCAACTCAGTAATAGTGGCTTGGGCAGCTTCAAACTTCAAAACTATATCGGCTAAACTTGTTTTTAGGGCCACGATATCCTTATACAAGCAGCGTACGTCAATTTCATCCGGAACATGGGACGGCAGGGTACAGGCATCTGCCGCCACAAACTCTGGAATCCGGTCTTCGTTCTCCTTCAGGATTTTCTTAATATCCGCAAGGGTCTTTTTTCCTGTTTCGTCCCCTTTCCGATGAGGTACATAGGTGCCAACAACTCCAAGGGACTGGCACAACACCTGCTTCGCATGACAGATGTCTTCGATGCTGAATTTCGATGCCCACTCATTAAAGTGGACAGCGGTCACCGCATCCATCTTGCCTTCCAGCAGTATCTTCTCCTTATGCTGCTCGACACAGAATTTGTAAAAACGTGGCCTAAAATGAACTTAGGTTTATACTAGAATTGACAATATTTCATATTTAGAAGACTACAATTTTATAACCTTTCTGAATTCTGCTTAGAAAGATGAAAAAATCAATGTTTTTATTTTTTTTCTGAGTATACTATTTTTTTATTATTATTAATTTATAAAAACTTAATCATTTTAAATTGTGGCAACACCAAAACTATGACTGAATGGAACGGTTACTTTAGTCCGATCTCTAATAAAAAAAAACGCAATGACTTTGAGGTTCACATGACATTGTCACTGTAGAATCGGGAATCTGTAGACGTGCGTCTAAAGGGATTCCCGGTCAGGAGGCCTATGATGATAGCGTTTATCACGTGATAAATAAGTGACAAAGCAAAGTAATTTAAAGTTTCTATGCTTACATATTTTCTTTCATATTGCTAACTCAGTTAAACTCAATTTGACCACGTTATTAAACTCCAATTATAATTTTTCCTTCTTGTAAGAAAAACCAAAATGAATGGTGTACCATTGATAATCAGTTTTAATATCTATATGCTGTTACAAAGTCCAAAGTGTTTTTCACTGTATCCGGACGAACTCAAGCCTGTTATAATTTAACTGTGAGTGAAACATAATTATTTTTTAGGGTTCCGTACCCAAAGGGTAAAAACGGGACCCTATTACTGAGACTTCGCTGTCCGTCCGTCCGTCCGTCCGTCCGTCCGTCCGTCTGTCACCAGGCTGTATCTCAACAACGGTGATAGCTAGACAGTTGAAATTTTCACAGATGATGTATTTCTATTGCCGCTATAACATCAAATACTAAAAATAAAATAAAATAAATATTTAAGGAGGGCTTCCATACAACAAACTTGTTATAGATTAAGTATATATATGTATAGGTACGGAACCCTTCATGCGCGAGTCGGGCTCGCACTTGCCCAATTTTTTATATTAATATAAAAAAATAACTACTTGAATAGCAGAATGTAGCAGAATCTGTTGAATTATTTAGCCGGTTTTGATACCGTCGAAATAAGTATTTACTGCACTTCTACGTGTTCTGTTGTCTCGGCTCCCAGGATTTACTGCAAATTGTACCATCTTACTTCCGATTCGGTAAATGTCTCCGACTTGCTTAAATTGTAACTTGTGTCGAGGACTTATGTAACGGGATTTACGAGTCGAGCGAATATTCAACAGAGCAATATCCCAGAAGTTTACCTAATATGTAAATCAAGCTATTATTCAAAAATTCAAGGACCATTTTTATTGAAAATAATATGAGGTTGATCAATTGAATATTAGGAATGAAATGAAATAAAATTAAATTATTTGTTTCGGACATTGATCCAACAGGTCCGTTAGTAACATAGACTTAATAACTTATCGTCATCATGAATTTAAGAGTCAATCTCTTGTCGGTGTAGCTGAAGAAAGTATGTAGTTTTCTCCATCTAACTCTATCCATAGCCACTTCCTAGACTTCCCTATACGACATGAGGTCTATCTTCTCTTTAATTTATTCAATGTAAGTTGTTCTTGGCTTTCCTCTTTCTCTTCTCCTCAACCTTTCCTTCTATGATGTTATTTGTAAAAGCATCATGTCGTATAAGGGGGCCTAACAGTTTCGCTCTCATATTCTCTGTAATTTTCAGCAGATTTATTTTTTCTTCCAAGTACTTCTTCATTTGTAACATTTGTAACTTCGTGACCCTGAAACAAATATTCGAGTTCATCAGTTTCATCCCACAAATGTTTACCCTTGCCAAGATTCAAACCCAGGACCGTCGGCTCAACTGCACTACTAGTGCTGCGCCAACCGCGTCGTCACTTCTATAAATGAATATCAGACAACCTAACAAATATCGGTCTAGTCCCAAATTAAGCTCAAGAAGGCTTGTGTTATGGGTACTACTTAGACGACGATATACATAGTTCATCATCATCATCATCATCATCTCAGCCATAGGACGTCCACTGCTGAACATAGGCCTCCCCTTTGGACTTCCATATATACCGGTTGGAAGCGACCTGCATCCAGCGCCTTCCGGCGACCTTTATAAGGTCATCTGTCCATCTTGTAGGTGGACGTCCTACGCTGCGCTTGCTGGTCCGAGGTCTCCACTCGAGCACTTTTCGGCCCCATAGGCCATCTGCTCTACACATACATAGTTATACTATACTATACATAGTTATATAGATAAATATATCCTTAAATGCATAGGAACAGCCATGACCCTAGCACGAATATTCGAGTTCAACACACAAATATTTGCCCTGGCCGGGATTTGATTGAGGGTGCCGTCCCGCTCACTCAAGTATACTTTGACAGGAGATCGAGACAGATGGCACTATACGACGGTCAAATTTTAAACATCGAAGTAGCCCTTCTGGAAAATCCTCAATTAACACAGATATGAATATCGAGTAGCCGAGTTGCCTTGCCAACGTAATTAGCTTTTCTCGTATTTTCCAACACTCTCCAGAGGCCCAGTTTCCTCAATAAATTATTTTTTTACCGTCTGCTGTTTTATGTTGTACTTAAATAAAGTACACGAAACTTCCTTTGTCTTGGATCGAGCAAGATTGATTGCGAACTGGTTATTTTGTGAAGTTTTCTCGGTTAGTAGAGAAAAAACACGGGGCCGTGGGGTGACCGGCCTTAGAATTGTCCCCCACCATATCGTCCCGTGGTTGCAGTAGAAGCCTGCTAAGGGAATAATAATATACCGGGAGATGGGCAGCAGCGTCTTCCAGACCTTTAAAAAAAAAAAAAAAACTGCGCGCGCCAACCCGCCTGCCAAGCGTGGCGCGTATGGCAAAACCCCCTTTATGATAAGTCACATTAATACCAGGCCCCCAGTCTCCGGCAGCTCCGCTATCCCTGGCGTGGGTAGCGGCCAAGGTAATGGCGGAGCAGGGGGTGCTAAGAATCCCCGGACGAAATCCGGCTACCCATCCCCACGACGACTGGCCCTGGTAACACACAACATACGCACAATGAGGACTGACGAAAAGATTTGCGAGTTGGAAGAGGAACTGAGCAGGTTACACTGGGACATTGTAGGATTATGCGAAGTCCGTAGAGAGGGGGAGGACACCGTAACCCTGAAGTCTGGTAACCTGCTCTACTACCGGGAGGGCGCCCAACAGTCCCAAGGCGGTGTCGGGTTTCTCGTTCACAAGTCCCTCGTTAACAACATAACTACCATCGACAGTGTGTCGAGCAGGGTGGTATACCTAATACTCAGAATATCCAAAAGATATTCGTTGAAGATCATTCAGGTATACGCACCGACCTCGTCACATTCTGATGAGGAAGTAGAGGCTATGTATGAGGACGTAAGTAGGGCCATACATACTTCCAAAACCTACTTCACTGTTGTTATGGGGGACTTCAATGCAAAGTTGGGCAAGAACAGCGGTGATGAGTTGAGAGTGGGGCAATTTGGATACGGGCAACGGAACCCTAGGGGACAGAGGCTGGCCGACTTTCTGGAGAAAGAGGAACTCTTCATGATGAACTCTTTCTTCCAGAAGCCGCCTCACAGGAAATGGACCTGGATAAGTCCCGATGGTTCCACGAGAAACGAGATTGACTTCATCATGACCGACAAGAAACGGATTTTCAGTGATGTGTCTGTGATCAATAGGGTAAAGACCGGCAGTGATCATCGAATCGTAAGAGGCACACTGAATATCAATGTTAAACTGGAAAGGTCCAGTCTGATGAAGTCTACGCTCCGACCTACTCGGGCCCATATTCAAAACCCCGAGAGCTTTCAACTCGAGCTCTCCAACCGCTTCGCTTGTCTGGAGAACTTTGCCTCAGTGGACGAGATCAACGACGGGCTAGTGGAAACTGTCCACACGGTAGTGTCTAAGTTTTTCAGACCCCGCCGTAAAGATAGACCTCAGAAATTGTCTGATCGAACCTTAAACCTCATGGCTGAACGACGCTCGCTACAGTTGCAGTCTCCCGATGACGCGAGGTCATATAGGCAGCTTAATAGATGTATATCGAAGTCCTTGCGACATGATCTGCGGCTCTTTAATACGAACCGTGTTAAAGAGACCATTGAGCAGAACAAAGGCTCCAAAGTGTTCGCAAAGGACAAGTCTATTGGACAAAGCCAGCTGACCAAGCTGAAACGGGAAGATGGCAGCATAGCGTCGACCAAAGCAGAGGTTCTAGGCGAGATCGAGAGGTTCTATGGTTAGTTATACACTTCAGTCGCAAAGCCCGTTAACAGCTTGGTAGGCGATCCAAGAGCCAAGCTGTCCCGACATTATACCGAAGACATCCCGGACATCAGTCTGTACGAGATTAGGATGGCCCTGAAGCAACTTAAGAACAACAAGGCGCCGGGTGAAGACGGAATCACCTCAGAGCTTCTGAGAGCGGGTGGAACACCGGTACTTAAGGTCCTCCAGAAGCTCTTTAATTCCGTCTTGTCCGAGGGCAAAACGCCTGAAGCATGGAATAGAGGCGAGGTGGTACTGTTCTTCAAGAAAGGTGATAACAGCCTATTGAAGAACTACAGGCCCATCACGCTTCTAAGCCATGTTTATAAGTTGTTTTCAAGGGTCATCACGAACCGTCTCGAACATAGACTTGATGACTTCCAGCCTCCCGAACAAGCCGGTTTCCGAAGAAGCTATAGTACCATAGACCACATACATACGCTGCGGCAAGTTATACAGAAGACTGAAGAGTATAACTTGCCATTATGCTTAGCGTTTGTGGACTATGAGAAAGCCTTCGATTCGGTGGAAACATGGGCGGTGCTCGAGTCACTTCAGCGATGCCATATTGACTATCGGTACATTGAAGTGTTGAAGTGTTTGTATAGTAACGCCACCATGTCGGTCCGAGTTCAGGAGCAGAGCACAAAGGCCATTCCATTGAGAAGAGGCGTGAGACAGGGGGACGTTGTGTCCCCGAAACTGTTTACGGCCGTTATGGAAGACGCCTTCAAGCTCCTGGAATGGCAAGGACTTGGCATCAACATCAATGGCGAATACATCACTCACCTTCGGTTTGCCGACGACATCGTAGTCATGGCAAAGTCGATGGAGGAACTCAGCATGATGCTCGATGACCTCAATCGAGTTTCTCAACGGGTGGGCTTAAAAATGAACATGGACAAGACGAAACTCATGTCAAATGCCAAGGTTGTGCCCATCCCAGTCTCTGTTGAAAACTCGGTACTCGAAGTTGTTGACTCATACATCTACCTAGGACAAGTGGTCCAATTAGGTAGGTCCAACTTCGAGAAAGAGGTCAACCGCCGAATCCAACTCGGCTGGGCAGCGTTCGGGAAACTACGCAATGTCTTTTCGTCCGACATACCTCAGTGCCTCAAGACGAAAGTCTTCAACCAATGTGTGTTACCAGTGATGACTTACGGCACCGAAACGTGGTCTTTCACTATCGGCCTCATCTCAAAGCTCAAAGTCGCTCAACGAGCAATGGAGAGGGCTATGCTCGGGGTGTCTCTACGTGATCGAATCAGAAATGAGGAAATCCGTAGACGAACTAAAGTGACCGATATAGCTCACCGGATTAGCAAGTTGAAGTGGCAATGGGCAGGCCACATAGCACGCAGAGCAGATGGCCGATGGGGCCGTAAAGTGCTCGAGTGGAGACCTCGGACCAGCAAGCGCAGCGTAGGACGTCCACCTACGAGATGGACAGATGACCTTGTAAGGGTCGCCGGAAGGCGCTGGATGCAGGTCGCTTCCAACCGGTATATATGGAAGTCCAAAGGGGAGGCCTATGTTCAGCAGTGGACGTCCTATGGCTGAGATGATGATGATGATGATGAGAGAAAAAATATTAAATTTGTATTTCGGTGGTGGCGGACTCAGACCATAGAAATAAGGTGGCGGAGTGATTTTTATATGTAAATATTATTATTTTAAGTCTGTAAATAAGAATTAAGAATGACTTAAGAATATAATATGAAATATTGTTTTACTTATTAAATGAATATTCGATCAATGAATATTCTTTAGTATGAAATCTTGATGAACTAAAATTCTAAAATAATTATTCTGCAGAATGATTATTCTGTGAAAATAAATTACGAGAAACATTTTCTACGAAACAATATTCTATAAAAATGTCTGTAAAACATCGCACAACCGGACTGAAAACGTCTCTAGAAAGTATCAAGCTTAAGTCATCGATGTCCTATGAATTGAACTTGTTTACTCGTATGCGTCAATACAAATTGTGATAAAGTTACAAAATTAATTGGCTTAAGTATCAAAGTATAATTTTTAGCTTTAAATTACTTTCGTGTAAAGTTAACGATACACACTATACTAAGTTACGGTGGGGTAAGACTAAATGTCAGTTAGTTATTGGACTGTCAGACTTCTCCACCAGTTCAAAGTTGCTCAGCGAGCCATGGAAAGAGCTATGCTATCTTAGGGATCAAATCCAAAGCGAAGTAATTCGACAGAGAACCAAAGTTACCGACATAGCACAGCGGGAAGCTGAAGTGGCAGTGGGCTGGTCATGTCTGTCGCGCCGACACTGGGGCAAACGAGTTCTGGAGTGGAGGCCACGAATCGGTAAACGTAGTGTAGGGCGCCCTGTAACAAGGTGGAGCGACGACATTCGTAGGACAGCGGGTGGTAACTTGAGGAGGAGAGCTGAAAATCGAGCTCAGTGGCGTGCCATGGAAGAGTTCTATTGCCTAGCAGTGGACTGATACGTGCTGATGATGATGAGTCTTCTCTTGGTGATAGTCTTACCCCCCCCGTACATTACTAAAAAAAACTAAAATTGTTTTGAAAATCAGTTTTCTGTGGGGACCTCCCCACACCGTAATTATTTCAGGAAAAGACAAATTCTAGTTGTGAAGGCGAATGTAAAATTGATTTAGTAAAATAGCATTGCAATTTTATGTTTTTCCGGTACAGGACTAAATATTTAAGTTACCAGAATATGTACATCATGATGCAAAAACGTGATCAAGTTAAGTAGAGTAATAATTGCAAATGCAAATAACCGGCATTTAAAATGCCAACGCTACTATAATCGGTAATGTTAACAGGTAGAGCCTCTAATGTGTACATAATGCGACAATTGGTCAAACATTTTGGGTAGGTACCCAAATTAGGAGGTGCCGAAATTCGATATTTATTTTAGAGCAACTTCGTTTGCGTATTTTTTAGGGTTCCGTATGTCAAAAGGAAAACACGGAACCCTTATCACTTTGTTGTCCGTTCGTCCGTCTGTCCGTCTCTTCTGTCAAGATCCTTTATCTCGGGAACGCGTGGAGGTATCGAGTTGAAATTAAAACCATATACTTACGACACTCTTAAAGGAATCAACATTTATAGGGTATATACCATTAGCCAAGCTAGGATTATTAAATTTGTGAAGCCTCTGTGCCTCTTTTACGGGCGACGATCTTAATCCTAGTTTTTCTAAATAATATTTATTTACCATTTTACTTAAAGATTAAATGTTTCACCGTGCTTTCCGTAACAGGTACTATCTAGAAAATAATTTAAATCTATTATTGAAGACTAAAATTTTCAAAATCCATCATAAAGTCAAGATACAGCTGATTTGGGGATATCGCAATGCATTGTTGACTCAGGACTCAGGGCATGATCAAATCAAGCATCAGTCCAATTTTTCTTTATGCTTTGAACTTTGTAAGTATTAAAAGTTCACTAAATTAGTTTTTTCACGTTAACACGTTCGCGGACGGGCATTCTATGGCATTCGAATTTTGAGTACCTCTTGTGACGCGCATTCTATAGCAGTCTTTAATCGAGCTTCTTTTCTGAGCGCAAATGCTAAAGAATGCGCTTTGCCATAGTGAAGACGTGTACATTAACATTTACTGTCAATTTCTCTGCAACCCGGGAAAGCTTACTGTCACATTACTTGCTTTTCGCACACTGCCAAGTTGACATGTGTTGCCAACAATCGTACCCCCCTCTCCCGCACACAGATGCTATAGCATTCTCGGTTGTATGAAAATTAGTTCAGTCGCCCGGCGAGTGCGCCGCTGTGTTGACCGTCAGTATTTTGAGAATTTTGCGTGTCGACAACATTTCGAAGGATTGTTTTTATCATCGTAAGTAACATTTATTCAAGTATTTTCTTGGATATTTTGGTGGGTTGTAATAATTAGCTATATTTACTAACTGTTTATTGCCCTTCAACGAGCTTTGGCGGTGATTATAATTTAAAATACAGACATAGATTAATGTACATATTTTATATTATACACAAACACAGTAAACATAATTGTCAGTAAATATCTTGGAATTATACGTCTCTTGGTTCACCATTCAACTGCTAACATAGTGAAGGGTATTCTAGCTTTATCGCAGTGTAAAAAAGTGCTTTTAATTTGAGTTACATGACTCCAAAGAAGGTCCTCGCTCGAGCACGACCCCCGACTCGGTGGTGCCATACAGACTGCATCTGACCTATACAGACAGGCTTCACCGTCACTGCCTTTACCACTAAAATCATTAGATCAACGAAAGGCTCGTCCAATACGAGTTTTTAAGCCCACGATAGTGAGAAGTTACTGAAAATGTTCGAAGAGGTGACCTAGGAGTCATCGGAGGATCAAATTAGCGTTGAAGACTCACAAACATCAACCAATGATCAAGAGAAGAGTCAGAAGTGTAACCAACGATACCGGTGAATCTGATCAAGACCCATTTTACAATAAAGCGGGGCAGTGAAGTTCCTACGAAGACTATATGCCAAACTCGTCTGGTGCGTCGTCTGAAAGTAACAAGAGAGACTCAAATAGAATAGGCGTGAGTGACAAACCCGTTGATAACTACAAGTCCTGTAATCAACGCCTATATTCGTTTTCGCTATCACATATAAGCGTAGCAGGCAGCTGCTATAACATTCAATGCCATAAATGTACCACGAGCTAGCTAAGCCATGTGGCAGAACTGCTATGGAAGTATAATGCTATAGCATTTTGAGTCTCTCTTGTTGTTGTCACATAACGTAGTATCAAAACGTATCTTATTTGACGCAACTGGTATAGCATTCGACTTGCATAGTGTTCACTGTCACATATAAATTGTACTCAATCTTACAATTATGACGAAACTGCTATAACAGTTTCAAATATTCCATACAAAATTTTAGTGTCAAACAGGTGTGTCTTACTGTCCGCGAACGTGTTAAATTCAAATGCAATCTCGATTGCCACATGGAATCGACAGCACACAGACATGGGGTGACATTTAATTACATTCTCCCTGCCAAGTTATGCCGGAATGCCTGGAGAAGCACAGATTCGTTATTTCGGAGCGCTGAACTTTTTCTAAATTAGCTATTCTTATCATTTCGTTACGGAATTTGTATTAGCTGAGAAAAATTATGAGCTCATTTACATAATTTGGCGATAAGGCACTGAATATCAGTGACTTCAATTTTGAAGATAAATTGCTCTGAAAAATTGGAATGATGCTTGATTTGATCATGCCCTGAGTCCTCAGTCAACATGGCATTGCGATATACCCAAATCAGCTGTATCTTGACTTTATGTTTTTAAAGCAAACATTTTTGAAAATTTTCTGCATCACCATCATGGCTTTGAGTCCGCCGTTTGTACTATAAGATTTATTTTGTGCAATAAATATATGAAACTATATTTATCACAACTGTCTTTCACAGACTTAAAATTATCATAATGACTACAGTTATTTCTAAATAACCTATTCCATTTATTTTTTGTAATTTATACGTAGGATTTAGGCTGCAAAATATACGATTAGTCCGTTCAAAAGTATCTTCTTTTCAACGTTATGGATTGGTAGTATATGTAAGTGAAGTAATTTTCAGGTATTTCCAGAAAATATAATGTTATTTATTTTATATAAAATCGACTTCCATGCCAATATCTTGAAAACGATGACGGATATTAACATAATTTGTTTTCTGAGGGAAGAAACAATGCCACATTTGCTTAAAAGACCCTCGTTCCGTTCCACCTTGTGTATTTTTCTACGGCTATACTGCACATACATTTCACATTTAAGTACAGTTTTATAATAGCCTGGATTAACGGAAATGAATTGTACACGCGAAATAACAACCGATGCAAACAACTACTAGAAAAAAATTAAATCTTACCAAATCACTTGTGAAGGTCCCACAGTTATTGAAAAGCAAAAAAAGTTCATTTGTCTTTATTGAACAATAAGGCATCATTACATTTATTTATTCGTCTGTAAACGGTCTATTTACGTGAAGAACAAAGGACTGTCGCATTTATCATTCATTCCTTCTTTCAATGAGTCGGTTCAGTGAATGGATGCAGTCATGAACGAAGATCAGTTTTCTCCCGATTAGGTATACAGGGAAACAGGAAAGACGGGATAAATTCAGCACGCTCGAAATAATGAAATATTTCTTACATCTCGGGTTTATCATTCTGAGATTAATATATTTCCTATTTTATTTGTGTAGGATTTTCCTATCCTGTAAAAATAAAAATAATATATTAAGACGGAATTAATCATCGTATAGTGTCATGGCGGTGTCAAACGTATCAAAATCAAATTGTTCACCCCGAGTTAATGCATTTGGATAAGTATTAACACTATTGCTTAACAGAATTCTGTTTAGGGTCCGAATATTTTTAGCACTAATATTACTAAGACAGCTATCCGTGCTGCTACGCGGGATACCTATTAGTGGACCGTGAATCGCGTAGCAGCACGGATAGCTGTTTTAGTAATATCAGTGCTAGAAATATGTCCCTGATGAAGAGCTCCATATGAGTTCGAAACATGTCGGGCCATTCCTGACAACTGTTACGTGTGTATAAACCGTTTTTATGATTTATTTCTGGCATCTTACTCGAAATAAATAATTAACTACCTATGTCGTATCAGGAGATCGAAAAATACAACTAATAGCCTATTTAATGTATGTATGGGCTGCACAAATGCATGGCCCATTTATGATTATTAATGAATTGGCATATTTTATTTTACATTATTTTATTTGAAATTTTGTAACGTTGTTTTTTCTTCAATTATCTGTTGAACTTAGACTTGCTGAATTTGTTTATTTTGTTGACGATCACCTTATAGATTCGTGTAAATTGACGATGTGTAATATTATAACGTATTCCTATAGTCAAAGTCAAAGTCAAAGTCAAAATTATTTATTCCATTGACATAAATTATGCACTAGAATAAGTCTTAAAACATGATATATGGTTATTCTAATATTACACGAAACAAATTATTAAATTATATTGTTATATTATACTTTATAGATGAGTCATTCCATATTCAGTTTTCATTTAATTTAAATTCAATGTCATAATATTCCTTTATGTTGTACAGTGCGTGTTCGGTTAATTTACTTTTTAAATACAATTTAAATTTAGCGTCATTGAGTGAGGTTACACAATCGGGTAGATGGTTGTACATTTTTAGGCTCTGATGGATGAAACATTTTTTAGTCTTAGCCAGTCGAATTTTTGGTAGGCACAACTTATTTCTGTTGCGTGTGGGATAGTTATGAATATCCTTTCTCCTTATACTGCCACCGATGTTTTTCCGTGCATACAGTAAGTTTCTATAAGCGAATAGTGAATAAAACGTCATTATACCAGTCTTTCTGAATATGGCTCTGCAGGTCTCTCGAGCAGTCAGACCAAAAATGTTTCTAAGAGCTCTTTTTTGCAGTCTAAAAACTCTTGATGATGTTGCTGCATGTCCCCAAATTAAAACTCCATAAGACATTAATGAGTGAAAGTATGCGTAGTATACAGTCTTACTTGCTTGAATGCCACATAACTCCTTAATTTTTCTAATTGAAAAGGCCGCTTTCGTAAGTTTTTTGCACAGATAATCAATATGTCTATCCCATTTTAATGCACTATCTATAGTTATCCCTAGAAATTTTGTCTCTTTATTATATAGTAATTTGTTTCCTTCATATTCTAGATGTACATTTTCTGTTGTAGGCTTTAGGCTGTATTGCATAATTTGCGTCTTATTGGCATTCAATTTTAGTTTATTCGCTGAGAACCAAGCCTTCACTAAGTCAAGAGCACTTTTGACATTAGACACCGTATCCCTGACGGTGTTATCAGACGTAATAAGTGATGTATCGTCGGCATATTCAATTATGTTAAATTTTAATTGCTTGGGAATGCTATGTGGAAGATCGTTTGTGTATACAATAAATAATAACGGGCCTAAAATAGATCCCTGCGGTACGCCTTTAGATATAAGTTGGCATTGTGATCTGGCCTGATTTACTTGTACTGTTTGATCTCTGGCGGACAGATATGATCGAATTATTTTAAGACTAGTATCTGCAACACCATAAAAAGACAATTTATCCAATAAGATACCATGATCCACCATGTCAAAGGCCTTTGACAGATCACAAAATATACCCATACACTTCAGCTTATTTTCTAAACCATTATGTACATGTTTAATAAATGCGGCAATGGCATCTTCTGTAGAGAGTCCCTTACGAAAACCAAACTGCTCCGTGCTAATTATATTATTTCGCGCGAAATAACTACTCAGCTGAGAAAACATTATCCTTTCAAAGATTTTACTGAAAGTGGGTAGAACACATACTGGTCTGTAATTATCAGTTGATGTAGCGTCTCCTTTCTTAAAAACTGGAACAAGTTTAGCCTTCTTAAGTGACTTTGGAAAGACGCCGAGCTCTAAACATTGGTTTATGATGTCTGTGATAATGGGAACTACAGGTAAGATAGTTGCCTTAACAATTTTGGTGGATAAGCCCCATAAATCGTAAGTATTCTTAATTTTAAGGCTTTTACAAACTGTAAGGACTTCCTTGATACAAACTTTAGTCCACTGAAATGTTTCGCGAGGTGGGATTGTTTTCATTAAATCCAAAGCGTTGATATTTAATTCTGTCTCTGAATGCTCTGCTTGTATTGTAAAGAAAAAATCACTAAATATTTTTGAAATGTCATTTGGATTCTGATGCAATCTGCCCTCGTGAAAAAGTCGGATGTCCTTATTTATTGTAGTGTTGTAACCTGTTTCATCTTTTATTATATTCCAGGCGGTTTTAATTTTATTTGAAGATTTTCGTATTTTGTCATGAAGCCACATTGACTTTGCCTGAGTGCATACTGTTTTAAATATTCGTTTATAGGTTCTAAAGTACTGTTTGAAGGATTCATCATTGCTAATAATATACTTCGAATTTAATTCAAACATAATTTCTTTGCTCCGTCTAATTCCTGTAGTAGCCCAATCGTTAAAGCATTTTTTTGCTTGTATACAAATATTTTTCATAGGCATAACTGTATCCAGAAGTCTTATGTACGCGTTGAAGAAAAGGTTATAGTTAAGTTCAGGATCAGGACCCAAAACAAAGTTACTGAATTCATACAATAGTTCATCGTTCAAACATTCAATTTTTGATTTAGTGACCAATCTCTTACTAATGCGGCTGGGTTTACTTTGTATATGCGATTTAGAGTCGATACTTACAGATAAACATTGACCAGAGTGGTCTGAGCACACAACAGATACATTTTTTATCATATACTCGTCCACATTAGTGAACACGTTATCCAAGCATGATGACATTCTTGTATGGAAATTAACTGTTTGCTTGAGACCATAAGTCAATAGAATATCGCAAAGCGATTTTGCTTGTTCGCAATTTTCGTTAAATTTAACATTGAAATCACCGCACAGTACAACACGAGAATTATTTCTTATGCCAATATCTAGAATTTGTTGCATTATACGGAGAAATAAACAAAACTCTCCATTTGGAGGTCTATATGTAACAATTACTATGCATTTTAAGGAAACTAATTCGATTGCGCATGCCTCCACATTACATTCATCAGATAAGGAGCTCATGTCCGGTCTGTCTTTAAAACGTATAGAGTCTTTCACTAGGATTGCTACACCGCCGTGAATATGTCGGGTTCTTAAAAATGTAGATCCTAACTTATATCCTTCCACTTGTAGCGCACTTATACTATGATCCTGAAGCCATATTTCCGATAGGCACATGACACTAATATCTAGTTCGTACAATGACAGGCATAGTGGAAGTATTTTATTTCCAACCCCCTGAACATTTTGATGAGCGATTGTTAACTGTCCATCAGGATGGATCGAGTTCACAGGGGCGATATTCCTAAAAAAGTATGTTCTTGTACTGGTTGTTGCGTTTCTTTCAGAGTCCATTGAGTTGACAATGCAGTAGGTGTAATGTTCGTTGTCAATAATCGGTGTCCTTCATCTACCTCATTTATTGTAGCATAACATGCGTTGTTTCGGGTATTTGGGGTAGGTATGACGTCATCACCGGCGTTTGTCAGTATAATTAAGTTCTTGTATTGATGAGTGTATTCGTACAGAGAATTATGGGTTATTTTATTACATAGATATGACACAAATGATCTACTGAGTACATTTTTCAGGTAAAAAATGCTTTTACTGAAATTGTTTATATCAATTAGTGTTACACCATTTGATCTTTCAGTTAAATATTTCAGATCTGTGTTAATTTTGAATATTCTATTATTTATGTTCCAATCCACCCCGAATGGTAATGTGGTTATTTGCAGTTTAAGTTTTCTTAACGTGCACAAATCTATTGCATATTTGATATGTGCCATGCTGTAGTTGTTCACATTTGAGGCTATTATAACCAGATCGTCACCTTCTTGCATGTTCTGTGTAGTTCCGGATATATTGCGCACTATTTCTTTAAGTTCAGCATTCGGTTTACATACTGAGTTGACCGACTTGTAGCATGGCGCCCGGTTCTTGATGTACTCAGCCAGTGACTTTCCATACTCGTCACATAGTATAAACATTGCTGGTTTTTCTATTGTATTGCCGTTGTCTTTTTTCACTTCGCAAGTATGTGGCTCTTCCGGCGTATGTCTTAATGTTACGGGTGACGTTTTACGTTTTTCTAATGGTTTCACAACTTCTTTGTCTAAAACAGTCGTTCGAGTACTATTTACCTGTTTTATAGAAGCACTGATCTTTTTTGTATTCTTCTTCAGTTTCTGGTTCGATTGAATAGTGCATTTCTTATTACAATTCGATGTGTTTGTTTTCGGCTTTTTGATCGGAGTACTTTTGGTATTTCCTTTTTTAGAGGAGACGACGGGTCTTTTTGTCGATTTTTGAGTCGGTTGTGGTGTTTTGTTTTTGTTTATAGCTGTAATTGTGTTTATTGTGTTGCATTTCTGTTTTGCACTTATTTTTAATTGAATATTCTCATGTTGAATTTGTACTATATTTGATTTTAGGCAACTAATCTCCTGATTAAGTTTGTCAATTTTCGCCTCATTTTCTGTCTGTATAGAGGACTGAAGTTCTTGGAATAATATTGCATTTTTTTCATGCATCTGTATTATAGTTAAAGCCTCCTTGTACTCCTGTATATCCGGTGACTGGTCGACTAAAACGCGTTGCAATTCGTTGCGCTCGTCAATCGTATTTTGAAGTTTCTCATCTAATGCAGCTAATTGAGACTTAAGTGTGACTACTTGTGAGGTCAAATTTGCGTAGTCCTCCGCGCACTCGTCTTGTTCCTTTAATAATTTAATATTTAGTTGTTGCGCCTTTTGTAACTCGTTTGTCAATGCTTTAATTTGTTCATCTGCCTGCGCAAGCGCAGTCTTACTACGTGTTGAAGGCATGTTCAATTGTTCATGAGCTCATTTGTGGTGCTGCCCTCTGCCGAATATTGTTAATTTTAATCTTTAAGCTTCGTCTTCCAGTCCACAGTGGCTCCACTAGCAGTATATATATTTTTTTGGGAATATTAAGATACTTTTTAAAATACAAAATTTTATATGTGTGGAATAAATCTAATTTCATCTAATTCATTCTTAAAGCAATTCTGCAGCTCATTGTAGGGTCAGAATCATAGGTAGCTGACAATTTTACTACTAGCTTAATATGTCTAATTGCATAAATTGTCAGATGCTTTTGATGCTGACTGCATGTTCCCAAGTACTGGAAGATATTCAGATCTAATTTGATATTCAATATGACTGTCACTCAAGTTCGGTAACTTGATTTTGTACGCTACAATATTTGCGTCCCATTTCCCATGACGTCCGTGTCATGTCAGTGTCATCTCCAAGAGTCAGCTTTTTCGAGTAGATTTGGTTGAGTACCTATCTAATCGAGTTTGCCTTTTCCATTATCCGGTTCACGCATATTTTTTTGGGGTCTATATTATTGCCTCTTAGAATTATTTTCCATCGAATGTTTCATTGGTCTTTGTCTTTTAGCCGAATGATTTTTACGCATAGTTTTTGAGTGCTGAAACTTTACTTTCTGGCAACAGTTATCTTCTCTTCCGAATCGTAACCTAAAGTAGGTTTGGTTAAGTTAAGGCAGTGGTTCTTTAATATACAGGTAACAAAAACTTGGTAGTAAAAATTAAGCTTTTAGAAGATTTGGATAAATAACGATTTGGCAAGCATCGAGTTTATCCGTTTTTTTTTTATTTAAACAAATCTCACGGAACCAGTTCGTGTCAGTAGACCGTTGTCAGGGCGATAACGCGAGTTTGTAAAGAGGAAGCTACCCGTATGAATGGGCGAATACCGAACTAATGAGAGCTTAAGCTGGATCACCAGAGACGGAGCCTCATTAACACTTGAGCGGGTGAGAAAGTGCCTTCTCAATTGGGTTAAATATACTTAGTTTGCCTTTTTGGTATTACGAGTAGGAAGAGCTGAAAATAAATTAATAATTGCAAAACCGGCCAAGTGCGAGTTGGACTCGCGCACCGAGGGTTCCGTTCCGACGAACACTTGTCCCATCTTAATTGGCTGGGTTAAGTTAAGTTTGCACCTGGTATGTATGGCGCCGGATACAAATGAGGTGCAAAGTTAACGCAACCGGTCAAAATATTTATTGTATTCTGCGTTTTAGTATTTGTTGTTATAGCGGCAACAGAAATACATCATCTGTGAAACTGACAACTGTCTAGCTATCACGTATCATGAGCCTGGTGGCAGACGGACAGACAGACAGACAGACGGACGGATAGCGGAGGCTTGGTAATAGGGTCCCGTAAAAAGGTTTCATTATTAAATAAAACTTCAATAATAATGACTGATCAAGCCCTACATTTGACAATAATGGACATGACACTAGAAACATGTTAAAATATACGGTGTGTGACCGATACGCGAGCATGTATAAAAACTGAAACTGACAAAATTGGTGAATGAAATGCGGAAACTAATTTCCGAAATAGGTAAATGCCATTATGCCACCAACAGTAATCAATTTTCTTGACACTTTACGTAGCTGTACATTACGGGCTGTTTCAGTTTTGTTTGGAAATACGTAATAATGGTAAAGAAAAGTTGTGTTCATGGTTTTGTTCGGGAACTACGTTTAAAAACAAAAGACTTTTGCTGACTGTTTACTGTATTTTGTCACATCGTCATGCAGATTGTAAAGGGAAAGGAAACTAAAGGAAATATCTTGACTACGAACGGTTGATATCTTTCTAAGAAATCTTATTATCCGAATGGGCCAGTATGAGAGATAGGGATATCTATTTTTAGGAACCTTGGCGTCGATTTTTAGATTTAATAAAAACTGCATTCATTTTTTCAAAATCTCATACATACACACCCGGGTATCAAACCCGGTCAAAACCTCTCTAAGTATGATATGCGATTAATAAAATTTTAACGAGATTCGATTCCGGTTAAATTACGAAAATTAAAAATATTATAATGGCATTTTTATTAAATCTAAAATCGACGACATGGTTCCTAAGAAAATATACTGATATTAGTTGCTGATGTCGCTATACTAACCCATTTGGATTGATCACCCTGAACTCAGAAACTATGAGAGATAGGGATATCTATTCTTAGGAACCATGGCGTCGTCGATTTTTAGATTTAATAAAAACTGCATTCATTTTTTCTAAATCTCATACATACACACCCGGGTATCAAACCCGGACAAAACCTCTCTAAGTATGACATGCGATTACTTATAAAATTTTAATATACACAAAGAAGAAAAATCTTTGTGAAAATGTGTATAGAGACAAAGAAGCTACATCTTTGTGAGGATGATTAATGGCTTAGGCATTAAATACTTTGCAATTTGGAAGTTAATTGTAAAATAAACATTATATACCTATTTATTCGTTTTATACTGCTTAACAAATCCCAGAACGCCGTTAAAGAACGACATGCGTTGAGAGCTCAATTTAATCCTAATGATTATCTTTAAGCCATCATGTTCAAATTATCTGTGTTAAATAATGGCCGATTTAGGAATGACATCATTATGTAACATGGTAAACAATTTATCTCAAGAAACGCTGGATTTATTCGTCATGTTATAAGGATTAGACAAGATTATCCAATCTATGTAATTAAGGCATTCGTGTGGTACGATTTCGTTTCCTTATTTTGCTTAAGATAACTTAGTTCTTTATTTGTATTCGTGAAACTGAAATAAAAGCCAGTCAAGTGCGATGCGAGTCGGACTCACGCACGAAGGGTAGGTAGGTACCGTCAAATAAAAAAACGACCTAAAAATTGCGTTTGTTGTATGGGAGCCCCCTTAAATATTTATTTTATTCTGTTTTTAGGGTTCCGTAGCCAAATGGCAAAAAACGGAACCCTTATAGATTCGTCATGTCTGTCTGTCCGTCCGTATGTCACAGCCATTTTTTTCCGAAACTATAAGAGCTATACTGTTGAAACTTGGTAGGTAGATGTATTCTGTGAACCGAATTAAGATTTTGATGCAAAAATAAAAAAATAATAATAAATATTGGGGGCTCCCCATACTTAGAACTGAAACTCAAAATTTTTTTTTTTCATCAAACACATACGTGTGGGGATCTATGGATAGGTCTTCAAAAATGATATCGAGGTTTCTATAATATTTTTTTTCTAAACCGAATAGTTTGCGTGACAGACGCTTCCAAAGTGGAAAAAAGTTGGTCGCCCCCCCTCTAACTTCTATAATAAGAAAATGAAAAATAAAAAAAAACACATGATGTACATTACAATAAAAACTACCAACGAAAATTGTTTTGAACGAGATCTAGTAAGTAGTTTTTTTTTAATACCTAACTTTGCACCTAATTTATATGGGGCGCTATACATACCAGGTGCAAACTTAACTTAACCACTTAGGGATGGAAAGTGTTTGTACGGAACCCTCGGTGCGCGAGTCCAACTCGCACTTGGCCGGTTTTTAGTATTAGTTGTCATAGCGACAACAGAAGTACATCATCTGTGAAAATGTCAACTGTCTAGCTCTATCACGGTTCATGAGGTACAGCCTGGTGACAGACGGACAGATAGACAGCGGAGGCTTAGTAATAGGGTCTCGTTTTTATCCTTTGGGTACGAAACCCTAAAAAGCGTGTTAAAACATCAGTAACAGCAGTGACAAAGTTACCGCGCGGCTGTACGGGTACCAGTCCTTGATGTAGAGCTCCATACGAGTTCGAAACATTTCAGTCCGTGATGACAATTTCACTTAACTGTAAACCGCTCAATACAATAAGTAAATATGTCTCACGTAAGTTTTAATAAGATTTTCGTGTTTAAACTGGCAATATTTATCACAGTTATGCTCTTCTGTTTGTGTACAGCGAAAGTAGCGAAACACCGATCATAAATCACGACTAGGTAACAAAGAGTTGCAAGATTGAAGTTAGTAGTCAGTTATTCAGCTATTAGACGTCGTGGGAAGTACCTCGATTGTTTTCCTCATCCATCTTAGAAACAGTTGCTCCTTTGGATAGTTACGTGCATGACTTTAACGGCTTTGATTTGCAACGATCATGGCGCGCAATCCATTGTAAGATCGCAAGCCGCGTAACTAGGTAAATATTGTAGAGTTATGCAATAAAACCACACCACAAAAAAACGTTTAGCAAAACAATAACAACAAACATCTTATGACACAGCTCTACAAAATTAGTAAATCATTAATGAGTGAAGACCAAAAAGTTTGCTGCCTTAACTCATTTAATTAAAATTTGTATCAATTTTTCCATTGTACAATGACAAATTAACCATCGAATAATGTACCTTAAGGTACCTACTGTTTAGAGGTTCATTATTGTGTCGTTAATTTTTGTCGCACAACGGAACTTTTTAGTTAGCCTTAGAAAAATCGATCGGAAAAAGTTCCTTTCACAAAAATTTACGACACAATAATGAAGCAAAAAACAGTAACAAAGGGAACACAAAATTTTTCGGGATAAAAAGTAGCCTATGTATTCATCCAGGGTGTCAGCTACCTTCATACCAAAGCCGGTTTCAGTATTTACAACCCCTTTTTTAAACAGTGACACTTGAACGGTATCAGGGCTGGTTAATTCCGACAACCAGTGAGTCGGACTTTGCTTTGAGTCGGACTTTGGGAGTACAACTGAATGGGAATATCACCGCGCCAGGGATTGCGTTTATCACGTGATAAATAAGTGACAAAGCGTCTGCCACTCACACTCGCAGTTTGTCAAAACGTGACGGATGCTTTATCACTTATCGCGTGATAAAAGCAACCATCATGGGCCCGCAGAGGAGTGATTTTTATAGACCCTAAAATCTTCACTGCCTATAGGGTTGACACCAAGTTTTGAAAATAAAAGCACTAGTCTGGCCATTTTCAACAAGTCATTTCTAACCAGCGCTAAACGGTGGTTGGCAATGATACTAAGAGCACTATCATATACCCTCCATCCACCCTCATGAACTGCACGCCTGTACTGTCACCATCAGATATATCGTAGCGGGCGAGGTGGCCAAATATTTCCGAGGCCAAATGTAATTTTATTAAGGTAAGGTGGGGTAATAGTAACATAGTTTATTTTCTAATCGAAAAAGACGAACAGTTAGTCTAGTTATTGGAAATTCTCCAGTTGATAGTCTTACCCCACCTCACCTTAATACAACAAGTATAGCGCTTAATAAAATACACACGGAACGGAACTAACGTAGAAATCGTATATGTGCACATGTGTGTGATTAGCCGCTTCGACTGTTCGGCTCTCCTGATGATGAATCGCGGACCAATACGTAATATGCCGAGCGATATTCGACTTAAACGACGTGAGAAAACCCGTTTCCTATGAAATTAAATGAAATGAAATGAAATGAAATAATTTATTCAGTAAGTAGGCCACAAGGGCACTTTTACAAGTCAGATTGTGAGTCTACCGACATTTCGCAAGAGGAGACCGCTGTTGAGAAGAAAGCCGAAAGAAACTCAACAGTAAGTCATTTTTTCGTAAATTATACTTAAAAACTAATACAATTATATTATAACTAGGTAATTGATACATATATGTTAGAGGAGATGTACAAGATTCTCCAAATCAATGTTTACACAAAAAATTATATAAAATAAAGTGATTTGTTCAGAGATGTAGAAGCTCTCGAGGCGTCACGACACGCAATATACATTGGTATAATTAATTAATGAAATAATTTAATTCCGATGAGATGTATAAGGTCTCAAGTATGTCTATGTATTTTTAACCGACTTCAAAAAAGGAGGAGGTTCTCAATTCGAACTAATATTTTTTTTTTTTTTTCTATGTATGTTACTCGATATCTCCGAGAATCGTGAACCGATTTTCAATTTTTTTTTTTAATCGAAAGGGTATAACTCCGAGTTGGTCCCGTTGGCACTAAGTCGGGATCTGATGATGGAATCTTGGAGAAATCGAGGGAACTCTTCAAATGTTATGGGGACATGTACGGCGCTTTCGGTAATTTATTGATAAAGTCAAGAATTTACATTCAGTAAATAGGATTTGGTGTAAGGAAAGTAGGTATACGAATCACTAAAAAGCAAAAAAAAAAAAAAATTTAACAAAAAAAGAGCCGACTTCAGTTCAGTAAAACTAAAAAGCCAACAATAACCCGTTCAAGTACAGATTACATTTGACTCACCCTTCGAAGTCGGTGCCAAACCTCGCGTAAACTATAATATATAAATATAAGAACTGAGTGGTTTGGGATCGACTTCGAAGGGTGAGTCAAATGTAATCTGTACTTGAACGGGTTATTGTTGGCTTTTTAGTTTTACTGAACTGAAGTCGGTTCTTTTTTTGTTAAAAAATTTTTTTAATATGTCTAATACTCACGGCAGTTTAGTAAAACTAACATTGTGAATTATTTAACCACCTCGCACGCTACGATATATTATGATTCCTGTTAGCGACTGTACCACAAGTGATTATAAATTTCTGGCTGTTACAGAGAGCACAGAGCTATAAAAAAGCACTTTGCGTAATGAAATGGTGTGGAGGTGTGAACACTTGAACAGTATTTTACGATAGAGCAATTGAAGCGTAAAAGCTGAAACTCAATGGGTAAACCCGTAAACGCATGATAATAATAATGTATGTATATATTATATAGTATCTTAAAGAACACGACGATATACATACTAATATCGATAAATATATATGTACTTAAAATACGTAGAACATCCGTGACTCATGATGCTTTCTTTGTGAACATCCTGGAAGGCAAAGTGGACGGGAAAAGAGGCAGAGGAAGACCAAGAATTACGTTTTTTAGTCAAGTGAAAGAGAAAGTGGGCACTATGTCGTATCAGGAGACCAAAACACTATCAAGAAATAGGGAAGAGTGGCGATTACTCCACCGACAAGAGCGAAGCTCTTAAATTATGGATGGATCCGTGACTCAGGCACAAATATTCGAGTTTATTACACAAATATTTGCCCTGGCCGGGATTCGAACCCGGACTGAACCGCATGATATCATGCATAATTAGTATATGTATGACTCGTGAGTGATTTGGTCTATAAGGTACTTATAATATTTTCTTCGGTTTCCGCGGTAATTGAATAGTCGCACCTAGTGCTAAAATTGAAATGTATGTTTTCGCTGTGATGTATGACACCGCACAAATACAAATAAGTACTAAAAAAGTTATAAGGTTAATTTATGTAATTTTGGAAATTGCTTTATTTACCAGGAAATATTATAGTTTTAAATGAGTTCAAAAATAAGTATAATTTGTATAATTTATATAATTTTAGTCATTATACAAATACATCCCAATTTGTACGCGAGCTCTAGTTAGCCTTTAAATTCTTGGCCTTGTATATTACTACTACATAGGCAATTTATAATTTTTAGGGTTCCGCACCTCAATCGGAAATAAAACGGAACCCTTATAAGATCACTTTGTTGTCCGTCCGTCCGTGTGTCTGTCTGTCAAGGCCCTTTACCTCAAGAACGCGTGGAGGTATCGAGTTGAAATTAACACCATATACTCAAGTCTACGGTCCCTTGAAGCTGTGAAAAAATAAAACTTCTACATTAACTTGAAAAAAAGATACGGCCTACGGCCGTTTATGTCGTAAAACACGTACCTTACATTTCGACACTCTCAACGGAATCAAAATGATAGGGTAGGTACTTCCCGATGACCTAGAAATATGAAATTTGGCAAGTAATATCGTCACATACTATAAATACTTACAAAAATCTGAAAACTATACATTTGGAATAAAAACATAAAAAATAGAGTCCTTCTCAAACATAATATTTGGAGAACTCGGTTGCGTTAAGTTAGCGCCTCGTTTGTATGCGGCCCCATACATTTCAGGTAAACTTGTGTAGGTAAACTTCACTTAACCATGTCAATTAAGATGGGATAAGTGAAAGTTTGTACGGAACCCTCGGTGCCCGAGTCAGACTCGCACTTGGCCGGTTTTTTTTACTATTCGATTTATGAACATATCAGTAATATAACGGTTATAATTATCTGCAGGTTATCTCCATGGCTTAGCCATATACCCATATTGATATGTCCCTGTCCTGTCCATGTAAATCGAAATAAAGAACAATCAAAAACGTCATGTCGTTGCACAGTAAGTATTATTTACGAAAAAATGACTTACTGTTGAGTTTCTTTCGGCTTTCTTCTCAACAGCGGTCTCCTCTTGCGAAATGCCGGTAGATTCACAATCTGACTTGTAAAAGTGCCCCTGTGGCCTACTTACTGAATAAATTATTTCATTTCATTTCATTTCATACATGAACTATAGCCATCACAACCGACCCTATTGCTAAGTATAATTCAAATCGGATCACGTTTAGGCGGTTCGAAATCGTTCGCCCGCACGGATATACGTTTGCGGGGCCAGTGTGTTGTACTACTTACAAATAAAAAAAAAACGCAGTTCGTACTTCGCAGTGGTGTCAGTGTGATAACCGCCTATCAATATTACTACGAAGTCGCTTCCTGCTGTCTGTCTGTCCCTATGTATGCGTAGATCTTTAAAACTTCGCATCGGATTTTGATGTGGTTTTTTAGAGAGTGATTCAAGAGGTAATACATGCATAATTTATCAGCATTGCACCCGTGCGAAGCCGGGGCGAGTCGCTAGTACCATATAGTACAATGCTTTGGGCGAAATGCGACAATTTAAATGACTTCTTTTCGAAATTACATTAATATACTTGTATGATATATGCTCAACACAATTTGCCCATTGGTATGTATTTACCGTCTGATTCTAATAATACAGAATTTTCTGTAAATATGTCCCCGAGTAAACAGGGGCGTGGCTTGATTGAAAAAAATCCATATAAAATAGCTACACAAAAACACGTATGGAATAAAATTTTATCCACCAAATTGATTTATAGCGTTTTCCTCGGCTAGGTTCGTTTAATCATGAAATTCCATTCATGCTCCAGGAATTGGAAACTTTGCGGAGCGCCGAACCACTAATGAACCCATTATTGCGTTACGGAAGCAATCAATTCGGGCTCTAAGCCGCAAAGTTGTCGGTTTAACCTGATCCGATTTGACGTATACTTAGTAAGAAGGTATAGATTGGATGTCGTAATGACTAAAGTTCGTATTAGTAAAACAAGATGGTGTTTTTGATTGTTCTTTTGCAAAGGTAAGTAAACGAGGCCTTCATTCTATAGGCATATTATCATTACATACTCACTTAGTCAGGGAGGTAGCGTACGGGCCGTACGGCAACATTTTGTAGCGATTCACTCGCAAGAAGGTTGCGATATATTCGCGATGCTATCGCTGGTCATACCCTCCCTTACGCAACCCCACCTTCCTTTAGGCTAGGCTGTGTAGCTCGCTTCAGGAATCCAATTTAATAAACCATATAGTGCACTACCAACGGAGCACTCTACTGTTTATTAGATCGAGTTTTAGGCACTAATGGCTCCTGCATTTACTCTTGTATTCATAATAGGTATGTATAATGTGGTTATTCGTGACCTTTGAACTAAGAAAGCTGCTTTCCCATGTTCCAAACGAATTATACTAACTTTAGCAAATGTTACCTTACATTCTCGCCGCACACTGGAATGAAAAAACTGAATTAAGTTGTTACCGTATAATAATAATATATGTGCATATGTCTATCTAAATGGCGAGATGAGCTTGACTCCTTCCGTAATAACTGGTGGGCGATAGTTCATGACCTCAATGGAGAAATGATAGGGAGACTAGCATTGACTGCCCAACATAGTAGTGTAGCCTCATAGATAATATGTGACGTTTTCAACCAACAACCCTAACCATAACAACAAATTTGTTTGAATCTTTAGACCAGTAACCTGTCAACGCGCCTAGGTAGGTTAAGTAGCCAGTGACCGCATACCAAGCTGTCATTTGCAAATATTTTGCTATAGAGGATACACTATAGCCCTACTCCATAAAATTTGTAATATTTTTGTATTTATAAACTGACCAGCGATTGACAAATGTAACTCACTGGTTCAGCAATAGCCTATTCGCTTTTGTCTTGAAGATACCTATGTAAGCTATATATATAGCTTGCAGGACTTACACACGATGGGAGCGAGTTCCATTCCTTAGCGGTTCGGAATGTTGTTTGGAACAAGAGAATTCAAGTTTCTTTTTTGTCTCCAGGGCCTCCGAGTGACGACGATCATCGGCTCGCTCGGCACGTGTCTGGGCGCCTGGCTGAAGGTCTTCTCCGTGCCCCAGGACAGGTTCTGGCTGGGCTTCACCGGCCAGACGGTTGTGGCTGTCTCCCAAGTGTTCATCCTTAACGTTCCTCCACGCCTCGCTGCGGTGTGGTTCGGGGCTGACCAGGTGTCTTCGGCTTGCAGTATCGGTGTGTTTGGAAATCAGGTCAGTGATATTGATGATTGATGATGATTTGATGTAGAGACGCCTGGCCGGAATTAGACCGGGCTGTCGATCGCCTGACTGCCTTCATTCAGCCTAATTCCCAATTGGAGCCAAAGGTAACTGTTTCGGCGGCGCTCCCATACAGCCTTCTTCCTTAAATCTTCTTATTCTCCTGCAGCAAGAAAGAAAATCTTTAAGGTGAATGTCCTTCGGCTCTTCCTCTCCTAGTTCATCTTTTCTGAAGATGCTATATCATACTACCGCATACATACAATACTCTGCTATAACATGCTTACTTGTCTCAGGCCGGTGACATTACCGTCTCAATGAAATGTGCTCCGTGCCCTAGGACATTTTCTGGCTGGGCTTCAGCGGAGACTTTCTCGAATTTGCTGCCGTCTTCTTATTATTTCCTTCTCAGGTGATAGAAACCGTTGCCTGGTTGGAAAGCATAAAGTTAAACTGTTTAGAAATAGACTGCGTTGAGAGTTGCATAATAAAGTTAGATATACAATGGCCGCGACAGAACTGCCTCATTTAAATAAAATACTAGTTGTTCTGTGAGCTGTAGACCTCCCGACTTTGAGAAATATGTATTTTTTTACGTTTTCAAACCTCCATATACCGGTTATACTTACTTAAAAAAAAAACGAAAATCTGAATTGACAAAAAATATCTATGTGCCTAAGTAGGTACTCTTATCGGACTTACTTACAGAATTTCATGAGAACAGCCGAGTTTATAATCGAGAACAGCTGAAAATCTGGACATCCGAATATACAAACATGCAAATAACCGCCCATGCGAAAGAATTTTAGGCCAATTATGACGACGCGGTTGGCGCAGTGGTTAAGCAACTGCCTACTGAGCCGACGCTCCCGGGTTCGAATCGCGGCAAGGGCAAATATTTCTGTGATGAACACGAATATTTGTGCCTGGGTCATGGATGTTCTATGTATTTAAGTATTTATTTATATAAGTACAAATATCGCCACAAGGCTTCTTGAGCTTAATTTGGGACTAGGTTGATTTGTGTGAGGTTGTCTGATATTTATTTATTTATTATTAATTTTTTTTATGTTGATAAGGAGATGCGTCGCAGCACTAGCTCAGTCAATACAATTAATTCAAAAGCAACAAGATTGCGTGTGGATATTTTGCGACGCCAAGTTTAAAACTAAGAATAACTACATTTATAAAAGACCTCAAAAAAAAAAAAAAATTTTGTTTATTTTATACTAGCTGCGCCACGCGTTGTTACGCGCTCATCCCACGGGACCACTAAATTATTTCGGGATAAAAAGTAGCTTATGTGTTAATCCAGGGTGTCAGTTAACTTCATACCAAAATTTATCAAAAATTGGTCCAGCTGTTTGTAACAAACATACACATATGAAATGAAATGAAATGAAATGAAATGAAATAATAATGAAATGAAATAATTTATTCAGTAAGTAGGCCACAAGGGCACTTTTACAAGTCAGATTGTGAGTCTACCGGCATTTCGCAAGAGGAGACCGCTGTTGAGAAGAAAGCCGAAAGAAACTCAACAGTAAGTCATTTTTTCGTAAATTATACTTAAAAACTAATACAATCATATTATAACTAGGTAATTGAAACATATATGTTAGAGGAGATGTACAAGTTTCTCCAAATCAATGTTTACACTAAAAATTATATAAAATAAAGTCATTTTTTTCAGAGATGTAGAAGGTCTCTAGGCGTCACGACACGCAATATAGATAATTAATTAATGAAATAATTCAATTCCGTTGAGATGTATAAGGTCTCAAGGGGTCAAAATCAATAACTGATGCAACAAAATAATTAAGTACTTAATTTAAATTTCTTAGAGATGTACATGGTCTCTAGGCGTCACAACATGCAAAACAAAATAAATTAATTTTAATCCTTAGAAAAGTTAAGGACTGAATAAGAAACTAACTATACAAAAGAAAAAATAATAAATAAATAAATAATTAAACTAAATTTCTTAGAGATGTATATGGTCTCTAGGCGTCACAGTTTACAAAATTAAAAATATAAATAATAAATATATGATGATAGTTAAATTCCTCAGAGATGTATAAGGTCTCTGAGCGTCATTGTATACAGTACACTAAGTTTATTAGGGATGTATACAGTCTCTAAGTCTCTAAGTAAAAAAAATAACTTCAATCGAGTACAGGATGAAGTCTCTCACGTCAGTTCATTAAACACTGGAAAGCAGTTACTACACAACTAATTTGGCCCTTGCTAGTATGAACAGACCGGACCCCACAAACGGCACCCGTTCACGAGCATGACGCATATCTCAGCCATCGCCTCCCTCAACCATATTATAGGGAAGGTTGCGACCCGATCAACGACGCCACCGTAAGCAAAGACCTTTAAGCGAGCATGACATGCTCACACTGCCGGGCATTCATCACTAATTCTATTTGCCCGGTGAGAAACAACATAATGTGCTCTCATGTTACATTACAAAACAAATTAATATTACCGACTAAAATAATGCTTACTTTACATTCACATGACTAAACCACTGGCTTAAAGACATCCCTATCATCTAAAAAGTCATTCACAGTATAATACGCCTTATTTATTAGATGACGTTTTACGTATGACTTGAATTTGCTGGAAGGTAAACTCACTACTTCGGTAGGTATTTTGTTATAGAAACGTACACAGTTCCCCACGAACGAAGAGCTAACTTTACGGAGACGATGAGCAGGCAGCATACTTAAACACACACACACACACACAAACTTTCACCTTTATAATATTCGTGTGATTAAAGCATAGATTTGTACGAAATACCAAACCCTGTATAGATGCAAAAGATGAAGATTGAGTAAGCAAACAGGGACACCAAAGGCTGTCCCAATTAGCCCTAAGTCCGCCTGACATTGTGAACTATGCAGTCCCACCACTAAACGTCATATCTTTAACCTAAGACACGTCACATGTGCCTATTCGCTTATGAAAGTGTTTGGTAATAGGGAAGAGGTCTTGTGAGTTGTTTGTGTACTCATCAATATGCGTGGCTTGGGACGGGGCTTAAATCTGTTGCTAAGTTCATTATGATTGTGTACGATATAAACTTTTGATTCCAGTTAACTTTAGGAATAGTAAAAATGTTCTAAGATGGTCATAAACAGACATAGAAGTGTTCGTGGCAATGGCAATACCGACAAAACCCTTAATTTGACAATGTTCGCCAGGATGAACACACTCTTTGACCACCTTTTTCTATTTTTTTTCGAACGACAATTGTTTGCTCTATTCAACCTTAACGAGGCTTGAACTAGCGACCTTCGTTTTTTTTGTCAAATTAAGGGTTAACTAGGGACATCCTTCCGATAATTCATTTATCGATATATTTATAACTGAATACTTATTCAGAAATGACAGTTCATAGGTAGTTGCTATTAAGTTCACCTTATAAATAGAAATTAACTAGAATATGCTGAATTCGATCCCTCAATGATACTTATATACTTTTTAGGAATATTAAAATTCAAACAAAAATCAACTTTAACAACATTATATTTCTTAAACCCTATTCCGGGCAAAGTACGTTTCATCGACCACGTGAAATAATTTTAGTTCTTTAGACATTCTGAGCATTAACGTTAACGTTAACTTTATTTTATTACCTATTTGTGTAGCTTTTATTATAAGCTCAACTTTATAAATAAAGATTTCACCGTTTTATAAAAAAACGTACCTATTTAAAGTATGTGGTCACATAACGCCCTACGCTCTCGATAAAGTAATATCGTGTGGCTCTCCCTGGCAAAATTTTATTCGTTCCACCAACACTTCTATGGTTGGTCTAAGAGTGGTATACATGACCAGGGATCGTTAAATAACTAGAAAATGACGTCCTGCGAAATATACCTACTCAGAAGATACTAATCTAGAAAATGTCGTCCTGTGAAATAAACCTACTTATAGCAGATGACTAAGCCAGAAACAGACGTCCTTCGAAATAGACGTAAATCGATAATGACGTTTCAAGATTGACTTTCCACAAAAACGACCTGCCTTGCCTAAAGGATTTTCTCCAGAACGGCACATCCCTAGCGGGGGGCAGGTTGTGGCCGATTTGATTTGGTCAGTCCACCTCATTGGCCTGCCGCGCGGGTTAAATTGTTTCTTATTCGTATCTTATTTTTATTTTCTTTTAAGAGTAAATAGAGTGTCTCTCACTATTTTATTAGAACTCGTTTTCCAATTTCAACGATATGACGAGCAGGATTATTTTTACTGCGCTTTTCAGTTCCATTATCTGTTCAGACTGTCGTCGGTCGGGTTTTCTAGAAATGGAATTAACGATTTTCTATTTCTATTAGATTCTAACATACTCTAAGATTTAGAGAGATGAATCGTAGGTAATGTACCGCTTTAATTAAGACGGGTAGATTGTCAATTTTATGGAATAGGTACAAGCGCCCCGCCCCGGCTTCGCACGGTATTATACATATAAAAGTTCCTCTTGAATCACTCTATCTATTAAATCCGTTGCGTAGTTTCAAAGATCTAAGCATACATAGGGACAGACAGATGGAAGCGACTTTGTTTTTATACTATGTAGTGATAGTGACTAGGTGGAACTTCGTCTGCGCGGGAATAAGTCATAACCCTCTCGATTTATGTAACCGTTTTCGCTAAAAAAATATATCCTGTAACCTTTTGTGGATACCTTGCTACCCTTGGCACAAAGTGATGAACGTACAAAAACGTATGCGCAAGTATATATATATACAAACAAATAAAAAAATTAAAAAATATATGTATCGATTCAGTGACCGTCAAAATATAACGTAATTTATTTATTTTCTGAAAAATATCTATAATACAGACGTTTCATTTTTACAATTCTATAATACGTAATTACATGCTTAAATAGAGTACGAGTTAGTAATGATATTTTTTTATGTACCTGAATTGTTTTTCTTATGCGTAAATTAAATGTATTGCAAAGTAGGTAAGTGGGTGCGTAAATAAATACTACTTTATAGTCCGTACAGTCGGAAACGAAAACAAATGTCCTCGTTTACATCGGCTGAAATACCTAAGCACTTACTAAATGGAGAAAGTTGCTGGATCTGGAATGTTAATGGTCGTAACTTAGGGCCGTTTTAGAAGAAACCTTTTTTTAAAGCACAGCGTTAGCACATTTAAAACATAAGAAATTCATAAGACACACCTGTCAAATATCATAATCAGTTCGCAACGACCGCTTCCACAGTCCATCTAGAGTGTTTATTATTGTTAGTTAGGACTTTATAGGACATCAATGTATGGGAACCAATATTTTTGTCATTAAAGCATGAGCCTTGGCACACTTGTTACTTAGGTGGACTAGAGTTGAAAACGCCCGGGAGACGAGCGCGGACGACCGGCTGGTGGGGAGGGGGAGGGGGGGAAGTTACGTTCCGCCGCGCGTTCTTTCGGTCCTCCTATCATCGTATTTATAGAGACTATGGCAAGTTTGGTATCGTTTTCGGATAAATTGAGAACGGCCGATCATTTTCTGGGACATTAATAACATGTTTTCATAGAAAAAAATAGAAATAAAGGCAAAAATCAGAAAATCTTAGTAAAAAAATATTCTTTCTGCAACGATTACGTAAAAATGAGCAACGATTTGGGCATGAAAAAAATATAATTATAAAGCCACATTTATGTAGATTTCAAAAATATATAATTTATTATAACTCTTATGAATAGCAAATATAAAAAAAAATTTTTTTGAACAGCGGACTCCTCAAAATTTTACTTTATAAAAATAAAGACCCAAAAACAAATGTTATAAATGTTGGAATATGTAATGTAAGTAGCTTAATTGTATATTACGTAGTTTAAAGCTGTATTTACGTTCGTTAGCATGTGTATTATATTTTAAATTGCGAATAATATAACCGTTTGATGACTTCGGATGACTGGTTCAAAATAAAACTAGCAAGTCACTGATCTGATTAGATATTATTGTTAATCTGTATATAAATACTTAAATTGGTACATATATTTATATGTAACATGCTCCATCACACGCACACAACTCGGTGCAATTTAATTTTTATTGGTTACACCTGCATCTAGCAGCGCATTTCTTTTTGCTGCACCTGATCATTTCCATGCAGGCTTTGGGCTCGACACCTACTGGCAAGCTAGTCCATGTAGGTTCCCATCTCTCATCTACTTTTGTACATCCCCAATCAGATGGACTAGGAATATTTTGGATCGGTTATATCTGACCCAATACATGAACTGCTTGAAAAACTGCCCGTTGGAAATGCTGGTACAATGTGCATTCGTTGGTGAAATATTTTTCAATTTGCGGTCTTTTTTCGTAAATAACTGCTTTCGGCAATCGTTTACAGCCGAAACTGAGCTGGATCTAAAACTAAAACTTTAAATATGCACAACTACCCTAAATTATTCATAGTTTTATGTCAACAACAAATTTTTCCACAATCTCCCTGGGATCTTCAATTCTGCCGGTCCTTGGCCGCCTTGACCGCGTCGTGAAAGTTGGAGTCAACTGCAGTGCGGATTTGGTCGGACCAACGCATCGGGCTGCGGCCCCGAGGCCTCTTACCCTGGTCTTTTCGGTGGCCAACAGTTTTTCCAGATTATCGTCTTCTCTTCTGGAAATGTGCCCACAGAAATCCAGCACTCTTTGTGAGACGATTTGTCGATAATCTGGAAGTCAATTTTAGTTTCTTAAGAATGGAAGCATCTTGTGCGCAGTCTAGGGGATGCGAAGCATCTTCTTCCAGCGCCACATCTCGAAAGCGTCAACACGCTAACGGTCCGCTTCTCTGAGGATCCACATTTCATCGTCCATATAGGAAGATGGAGAATATCAGTGTGCGCACAAGCCTTGTCTTCGTTCGCAGCGCGATTCTCCGATCTCTCTATATCTTGTGCAACTGAGTCATGGCATCTTTGGATATCCCGATACGTCGCCGAATCTCCACTTGGCAAGAGCCGTTGTCAGCTATAAGGGAACCCAGGTAGTTGAAAGTCTGGACCGTGTCAACATTTTATCTCCCAATGAGTTTCAGTTTCTGACTTTGGTCCACCACCATGATTTTGGTCCGTCCGAGATCAAGCCTGTTGCTAATCCGCTCCATTTTTGCCAAGAAGTTTATCATTTCAGCTGCGATTGCCGCTTTAATGGTGGTGTTGTCGGCATACCGCAGATTAGTGAGCTTCACTCCTCCTGCTGACGCCTTCCTCCCATTGGTCACATGTTTTCCGCATGATACATTCTTCGTAGGCATTAAAGAAAATAGGGGAGTCAACACAGTCAAAGGCCTTGCTGTAATCTATGAAGCACATTATGATAAGCGTGTCAAATTTGTAAAACTTCTCAATCAGCTGTCTAACATTAAAGATTTGCTCAAGAGTGCCTCTACCTTTAACAAAACCTGCCTGTTCCTGTGGAATTTGCCAATCCAGGAAATGCCGGATGCGACGGTTGACTATGTGGAGCAGTATTTTGCTAGCATATGTGAGAGTAGCGCAAGTGTGCGGTAGTTATCACACTTGACCATCGATCCCTTTTTATAAAAAGGCAGAACGACAGAATGCGTCCAATTTTTGGACCACCCTCCAGTACGCCAAATGTTATTGGATATCATTTGTAATGCGTCTATGCCATTGTCACACAATGACTTAAACAGTTCTGCCGTTATTTGATCGGGTCCGAGGGCTTTTTTGACCTTAAGTGATCTAAGAGCGGAGCTTCCGATCGGAGTACGTCCGGTTCCTAATCAAGCAGTTGCCAGTCACAGGAGGGCAGGTCTCCGAGGTGGGTTTTGTGTACGCTTTCACAGATCGTGACAGCTTATTTCTTTAACGGAAAGGGAAAAAAAGAGTGCATTCGAAGCCTGGAATGCAGTCCCTTATACTACACAAAGTTTCCTGACAGCATACGGCAGCAGAATTGAAGATGCAATGGCGATCGTGGAAAAGTTTATTGTAGTCATGTATTTACTTTATTCATAAAGCAATGAGTCACTTAAAGGGTAGTAGTGCATATTAAAAAAATTGTTTTTGATCCAGCTCAGTTTCTGCTGTAAACGATTGCAGAAAGCAGTTGTTGACGAAAAAAGACCGCCAATTGAAATATATTCCACCAACGAATGCTACATTGTACCAGCATTTCCAACGGGCAGTTTTTCAAGCATTTCATGTATGGGGTCAAATATAACCGATCCAAAATATTCCTAGTCCATCTGATTGTGGATGTACAAAAGTAGATGAGAGATGGGAACCTACATGGACTAGCTTGCCAGTAGGTGTCGAGCCCAAAGCCTGCATGGAAATGATCAGGTGCAGCAAAAAGAAATGCGGTGCTAGATGCAGGTGTAACCAATAAAAATTAAAGTGCACCGAGTTGTGTGCGTGTGATGGAGCATGTTACACATAAATATATGTACCAATTTAAGTATTTATATACAGATTAACAATAATATCTAATCAGATCAGTGACTTGTTAGTTTTATTTTGAACCAGTCATCCGAAGTCATCAAACGGTTATATTATTCGCAATTTAAAATATAATACACATGCTACAAATACACTAAAATATAATACAAAGCTGTATTTACGTTTGTTAAAACGTAAATACAGCTTTAAACTACGTAATATACAATTAAGCTACTTACATTACATATTTCAACATTTATAACATTTGTTTTTGGGTCTTTATTTTTATAAAGTAAAATTTTGAGGAGTCCGCTGTTCAAAAAATTTTTTTTTTGTATTTGCTATTCATAAGAGTTATAATAAATTATATATTTTTGAAATCTACATAAATGTGGCTTTATAATTATATTTTTTTCATGCCCAAATCGTTGCTCGTTTTTACGTAATCGTTGCAGAAAGAATATTTTTTTACTAAGATTTTCTGATTTTTGCCTTTATTTCTATTTTTTTCTATGAAAACATGTTATTAATGTCCCAGAAAATGATCGGCCGTCCTCAATTTATCCGAAAACGATACCAAACTTGCCATAGTCTCTATAAATACGATGATAGGAGGACCGAAAGAACGCGCGGCGGAACGTAACTTCCCCCCCTCCCCCTCCCCACCAGCCGGTCGTCCGCGCTCGTCTCCCGGGCGTTTTCAACTCTAGTCCACCTAAGTAACAAGTGTGCCAAGGCTCATGCTTTAATGACAAAAATATTGGTGTTGTCCTATAAAGTCCTAACTATATAGCTAAAGTACTACACTAAATTATAGATATGGAAAATAAAACACATTTCGAACGCTTCTATTTAATAGAAGCATTCGAAATCTGACTTTACAAATGTGGCTATTTAGAAGTAAAGCACATGATAAAAAATTTACAGTTTACTGACCTCGCGCCTCCATTAATTGTTATTACTATGATTTTATGAATAAAGATTATTATTATTAGGATTATTATTATTATTATTATTTATTCCGTTACTTAAACTCAAACTCAAACTCAAACTCATTTTATTGGTGAAGCAGATCACAGGTCATTTTTTATACACAATTACAAGATTCAAATTACGATAACATTTACAATAAAATACGGTCTCAATAGAATTACTTATTACTATCACTATTTCGGGAATAATGTCAAACAATACATTAAAATTAATACTCAATTTAAAATAATATTGATTTACACAAATTTATATACCAAAAATCATTATTTAATTATTATCGATATAATTTTCAGTGTCCAGAAATTCCTCGACGCTGTAATACGCTCGCTCGATAAGCCATTTCTTTAATTTTAATTTAAATGTCGCTAAACTAGTTGCTGCAGAGATTGTTTCTGGCAACTTATTGTATACTAACGGCCCCATGATGTGCGGCAACTTCCGATATTTAGTGAGTCTTCCAGGGAGTGACGCTAGCTTGTGGGCATTGCGAGTAGCTCGACCATGAATCTCTCCACGGGTGCGATATTCAGACCGGTGTTCAAACACATACAATGCCACCTGAAGGATTACGAGAGACGGGAGAGTCAAAATTCCCAGTTCCTTAAAATGAGATTTCACGGATTCATCCTGCGGTATCTCTACCATCGCTCTAATGGCTTTTTTTTGCATTCTGAAGACGCGTTCCCATTCTGCCGCGCGCCCCCAGAGCTCGACGCCATAGAGTAGTAGAGTATGCACAGTGCCAAAATAGCAAGACCGTGCAGCGTCAAGTGAAACGGAGCGACTGACGCGTCGCAGTGCGTAGCAAGCACTACCTAGCTTTCCGCACAACTTATCAATGTGCGATTCCCACGTAACACCCCGATCCAGCTGGAATCCCAAGAAACAGGTAGACTCTGTCTGCCACAATGTGGTTCCTTCGATGACGACCGAAAGAGGCCTAGGAGGGCTACCAGACAGGTAAAAATGCACAAAATGTGTTTTATTTATATTAAGCGCTAGTCCATTAAATCTAAGCCACTCGGATAGTTGTATCTTATTGGGAAATTCTCGATCCAAGTCAGCATTTTTTTTAATTCAACAAATTTTAGTAAATCTCAAAGTTACCGACCTATTTTGGATATTCAATTGCACTCAAATTGCACTTCAAAGCCCTCCAGCAGACGCAGAAATATGGCTCATCCGCGTATCCCTCATATCTGCGAAACTACAGGTACCTATGTCCCAATTTCATAAATCTGGGCGCTATACTCGATCAGGAAAACATTAACATTTTCAATGTAAAATAAAAATAAGTACCTAAGTACTTCCTCGTATAACACCCGTGTATCCCTTGAAAAATGGACCAAACATATTAAAACAAGATGTGAATATAATATGTCAGCAGAATTGAAATCATCTGCCACACTGCCAAATTGTGAAACTTTGCGGAATGAAAACCCATCGCAATCCGTTGGATCTCCTCACCCTACATTGAGCTTGGCTGAAAACACACCTTTAGAAGGAAATTGAAAGAAACTTGACCCGAATGTTAAACTTCGCTTGTTCTTAGAGCAAAGTTTAATCGAAATCTGTCCGTTAGAACATTATCGTGCCATCATGGTGGCAAGTTTGGACGAGGTTAATCTTCGGGACAGTTCCATTATCACCCGTATTGTTTTCGGGAAGTGGCTGCTGAGGCCACGTTTTATCGGCCTATTCAGCTTGTGCTTGATTGGTACTTTACTTACCTGATAACAGTTTATTAAATTACTTTTCTTGGATTAAAAAACTCAAGGAAGGGTTTCTTTAGACGCCTTGCACTTTCTATTTATTTAACAAAAACCCTCCTTCCTTTTCATACTTTTACTCTCGAAGAAAAATGTGTAAGTACATAATGTAAATTTAAGTATTCTATGCTATTCGTTCACTGTCAATTGTTACGTTAGTGGAACTCATTTGTGAATTAGCTAAGAAGTGTATAACCATTATCACCAAATATTTACATTATTAATTTGGCACTCCTGCCTAGCTCAGATAACACAATATATCCCGTGAAATGGCATCTTATACTAATCAACTCCTAAATACATCTACTCAATATCCAAGTACATGCAATCTTTAGGGCCAACTCTCATCAGAGGAAACTTATCCGCCAATAGGGATTTGCGTCACGCAATCTGCAAGAAACTCAAGGAAAACTCCAATTACTTAACATTCATTGACCGACCTGCCACGCGGCGATAAGGCCTCTCAGACCATTACATGCCCAAGTCCATCTATATAACAGCTGGAATACCCTGAAGATACGCGACCAATTTTATCCCTTTAATAGAATAAAGACACATGAGACTATGAACTTCATAGACACATCTGATGCTCTTCTCCTAAAGTTACTTACATTGTCTGTGCCTGTTTTGGTAGATAGAGGCAATGTATTTTTATCCCAAATACGTGGACGTCTATTGAAATTTATTAACCGGAACGACTTTAGGGTATTTCGTGTTTTTCCTTTGTTATACTATTAATATCCAAGGAAGGACGTCCAATATCAGGTAATTGGGGGATTCTTTCTTGATTTGGCAAGATTTATTTTTGCAAGATTGTATAGGAAAATAGGTATCTGATACAAAAAAAAACGTATTTTTATATTTGTTATCTAATTCGGTCTTGGATTCCATTAATCTCTAACTGATCATTGAATAGATGAAGGGAGGATTTTAGTATTATTTATTTTATGTATACAAACCATCGGCAAGCAGTTGGTCATAATATTATCGTTTCAAATATTGTTGAAAAGGATGACTGAAGTGACATTTTTATGAATCCAACAAGCAGTTCAAAGAATGAGTTTATTTTGATCACAGTTTTAGCAACTTGCTCTTCCGTTGTAGAAGTAATCACGAAATAACAATAAACGTTAGAACTGCTCGGTAATATTCACTTATTCACCAAAATAGCCGACTTGAATGAGAAATTATTTCCGTTGAACAACTGTACGAATTAGTATGAGAATACCGAAAACGCCATAGTGCCTATAATATTTGAGAAGTTTCTGATTCCTCATAGATTTCGTCATCAGATTTTCAATAACATTTTATGGGGCCAATTAAATAAAAATCGAATCGGTTTATCACCGAACGCAGTTCTGATGGCACAATCATTTAAAAAATACAAACGAGTTCAAAACCTTATCTTTTTCAAGTCTAAATAAAACTATAACGGATTATATCGCGTATATTAATTATATGAGCCTCCCTAACGTTTTGTTAACTTTCTAAAAGTTACTTTATATTTGAAATCTTTTGAAAACGCTCGGAGATATCACCACATTATTTTAGAATACAAGTAAACAGTGTTTATAGTAGTAATAACAACCTTCTATTGCCATTGTTTTACTTCCCGTAGACCAGCGCTTGAGATTGTTGTCTAGCAATTTAACCATTACGATGTACCGTTTCCTGCACTACACCAATTTGGCCGTAAGTAAATCGCTAAATATGAATATCACACACACTAATATACCTACAATTCCGCATACTCAAGTTCTTCGGACACGTTTCGAGGTGCAATAGTGATTCCTTTGAATGCCTAGTTATTCAAGGGAAAGTGAAGGACACGAGACAACTTCGCAGATCACCCTTGCGATAGTTAGAACCAGATAAAATCTGTTCTAGGCAGTCCATTGCATGAATGTACCAGAAGTGCTGCGAACCGGACGAGATGGCGAGACATCGTTAGGCGGGCAAAAGCAGCCCCCAACCCTCATGAAGACCAAAACCGCTCTGACAAGAGCGAAACGAAGTAGAAGAAGGCAAGAACTGCCGGAAATCTGAACATCCAAACAACCGGTCCAGCCACCCAAGCAACCTATCGATTTTTTCCTTATGTTTTGTGAGTCGATCTTTGCATTGTTTATTTGAAAGGCTTTACACCTTAGTCTGGACCGGCAATTCAGTTCTGGGATGCTGAAATAGAGACGTTTGCTCGCTCGTTCAACAAATATGTTGGTGACCCATATCAGATCACAATAGCACTCGTACGTTTGTGACCGAGTTGAATCATCACACGCCCCTCTGTAGCTACAATTGGATAATCGAGGAGGATCAGACGGATGACGATTGCACCGTCTGTGATTTACTGCCAATTGTTCCGTGTTCTCTATGCCACAGGATACGTGCAGACTATGATAACAACGAGATTGCCTTCAATTATCATGATTTTATGACGATTTAATGAGTCATTATCATTTCATATCACGCTGTATATAACAGACACTGTGTTTGAGCCATTTGAAAAGGCTTTGTGATACTCAACAATATGTCAGTTTATTTTTATAAAGCAGTAACGTGTGCTAACGTAAACCAAATGTTTACAATGAAGCGAAAAGAACTACGATGTCACCCTAAGACACGCAGAAGCAACTAGTTGAAAAATTCAATGGCTCACGCATCAGGTTCAGTGGTCCAATAGGTAGGTTGTCCGTGTTGGCCCAAAAAGCCGTTAGAGACGCAGGTTCAAACCCCGACTGAAACATTAAATTTTTCAATTTTTCGCTTCATTGTAAACATTGAAATATGTCAGTTTGTTTTAATGGAATATTTATGTATTGATTCTGTTTTTATGTGGGAATATCCACTTTTTTTATTTTTATAATAAAGGTGCAGTATGCAATTAAAAGGCTAATCCGCTTAAACATAAAAAAAAATTGCATTTTTAAATGATTTTTAACTCTTTTTGTGTATACAATAAAGTGTTTACTTATTTTTAAGTAAGTAAGACTTAAAAATAAAGCAGCGGGCTCTCTTTAGTGTTAGCGTAGCGTAATGGTATCAAAGAGTGTTTAATTGATGTAACGATGTGATAGCTCAGTTGGAAGAGCACTACGCCATGCAGTATCGTAGGGTCGCATGTTCGAGTCCTGATTACATTGCAGTTGGTCATATTTCATTTTTCTTTCATAATTTATCTTTGTGACAATATTTATAACATGTTCCCACATCACCCCACCACGGTCATGCATCGATGTTCCTGAGCTGCCATTGAGGATTTCCTTGTACATCTTATTAACACGTCCTCAAAACAAAGGGCTAATGTTTTCACGAAAACATTTAAAAAAATCTGATTTATGTAGGGACAGGCGCCATCAGCATATAAGGCGTTCATAAATATCTGAACATGTACTGTAACGCCCTGTCAATACGAGTCATGTTCAGATATTTATTTATGAAGGCCTTATATGCTGCGATATACTCGTATCTGATGGCGACTGTACAATCTACACTAAAGGAATGCCGTTATGATTGAACTACAAACAACATAATTACACGCTATGATTATGGCGTAAATCTTATCGTCACAAAATCCTATTAGTTCGTTCTTCGATTTATGCTCCATCGAAAATTCAATCTCGGTTTGGCAGCTTCGTTATCATTAGTAAACCATAAACGATTTTCCTCGAACGCCGCTTGTGGCCGTGACGGACAGGAGTCAGACCGCGTTCCTCTGCTATTTATGTAGCAGCACTTCCAGCATAACTGTGACCCGCGACTCTTTGTCGCGCGACAATTACAACCTGTCACTTTCCTTTCAATACCGTGCGAGGAAGACAGGTGATACTGAGTCACGCGACAAGCGAAGTCTCGGCAAGTTAGCTAGTCCTGCAGGAACACTAACTAAAGTAGAAATATAGAGTCGACAAATTGGATGGGCGTGAGTTGTCAGTACCAAACGTACAAATTGGTGCTTAAACTCCGAAAAGTGTCCAATTATATAAAATCTTATCTGGGGGACAGGTTTGGTTTGATCTCACCTTTTTTAAATGCTTTTATCACTCGACTTTCCACACCCTCGTTTAGTTTTTTGTGTTCTTTTTTTTGTGAAGATATCCACTAGATTTTTATTTTGTTTTTTTTTTAAGTTGCTCAGTAGGCCTATGATGGTTTGCCTTTATCACGTGATAAATAAGTGTCAAAGCATCCGTCACGTTTTGACCAATTGCGAGTGCAAGGGACAGATGCTTTGTCACTTATTTATCACGTGATAAACACAACCATCATAGGCCCCCTGGTCTAGACGTATTACGAATGAATCTTGTACATCGTAATGTACACTGGGCGTATACGCGTGCGCATAGAACAAAATCCAAGTTATAAGTGCATTTTTCTTTGTGCATTGAGAGGTACATTGGGCCTCACGAGGATAGAATTTCAGAGAGAGCCATAGACTTTTGGTCACTTTATTCTTCTCTTGAAATGATGAAAAAACGCGTATTTTTTAAAAAGGATCTCCACTACATGTTTTTAGGTATTTGGATAGATAGATAGACGTTTTATTTGCTAATAATGAAATGGCACAGTAATTAGGTCCTTAAACCTTTTGCGATGGTAATAGTCTGGCATCTTTCATACAAAATACACAGATGTGATAGATTTTTTTTCGCTACTGTATATCAATTCAGTTTATCAAAATGTTGGGAGTGATTTAAGCTTGTTAATGCACCTACCGTATACGTAAAATGCTTACTACAATATCCCTAGAAGGGTGGACCGTCGAACTGAAATCCAATCCACCCAATCCCTTGATGATATTACCTTGTATCCTATATTTATACATCGCTTATGCAACAAACCCGTTTGCTCCATTGGGTTACCTTCCTTTTTAAGAAAATGCGGAAATATCGTTATATTTTTACGATACTTCCGTCCGTAAATCGGCCTTCTTTTACTTCATTTTCTAAAACAGCGTATGTGTCGTGGATGTTGATGGAGATATGCCTTTTTATTGTAGGGTAACACTGCGCTGGTTGTATTGAATTATGGAGCCACATGTGCTTTAATGGTGTTGGGAACAGTGTGATAGTATTGTTCAGTTGGTTTGAAGTGATTTACTTGCTATAGGTATGCTTCATAGTTACGAACTTCTAGATACGCAATACACTGTAAAAACATTTTTCATAGATTTTAAGATCGGAAACCTTTTCAACTTTGATTGGGTGTCATGCTCCGGCGTTTCCATGGACAGCTACTTGACACTCTCGAGCTCGCATGATTTACAATTAAGTTAATAATTAATTAATATTAATAATTTCGTAATTTTGCTATTGAAAATGTGACCTATTTTAGTTAAGTGCATTATGTTATTATTATTTTATATTCGAACCCAGGACCTCAGGCTCAGTAGGCAACTGCTTTACCACTGCGCCAACCCCGTCGTCAAAACACTGCTCTGACTTAACACAGTAAAAAAAACAGCTCATTCAGTATTAAAATGAAGATGAAAAGCGAAATTTTCGCAACTTGATTACTTTATTTCCACCTGAACTCACCACAGCATACTAACTCCACCTTTCGACTTCCAAACTTGGCTCCCAACAATGGTGCTTTTCTGAGCTTTGCCCAACTTTCTGGGCTTTTGTTACTTAGGCAAACTGTTTTATTTCAAGTTCAATGGTCCGTCGCGGCCGATGAGGCTTTTGTCCGATTGCAGTCGAGTAGAAAGGGCTAAGTTTTTGTTTTGCCATTAGTGGTAGAATACCTTTAACTTTGTTTAAGGTTGAATCAAGATATAGGTAATTATACTTAACTACTATTATTATATTTTATTGTATTTGGTTTGCACCGTTTGGTTTGTTTGTCTGTGTGTTTGTTACAGCTTCATGCTTAAATGAGTGTACCAATTTTGATAAAATTAGGTAGGGAGGTAGATGACGCATACGCTACTTTTCATCCCGAAAAAATTAGTGTTCCCGTGGGATTAGCGGGTAACACCGCGGGGTGCTTGCGTTTTCAACTCCATTATCTACGCCATTTTGAAAAATCTCTTAAAACTTATCGATATATTTACCGAACCTTCCCATGACGACGCGGTTGGCGGTGTTTGCAGACACCTGCCTACTGAGCCGGCGGTCCCGGGTTCGCATCCCGGCCGGGGCAAATATTTGTGTGATGAACTCAAATATTTGTTCTTGGGTCATGGATGTTATCTATACATATATATTATATTAAGTATATCGTCGTCTTAGTACCCATAGTATAGTACAAGCTTTGCTTGCACCCATTCTACAAAAATTTAGGCCAAACTGAAAAGGTGATGCTTCACTCGCTCGGTCAAAAAGAGTTACATAAACGCATTTGACAGCATAATCGAGCAGTAGGTACCTAGAGAATAGAAATGCAAACCTCTTAAATTGCTCTCAGTTTGCTGTATATATGAAACTAAAAAGAGAGCAGACACATTTCAAATTGTGATTGTGATACAAATCATTCAAAAACAGGTAAGTAAACTAAAACGTTTCCAATCTAAGCGAAAAGCGGTAACCGAGTACGAAAATTGCTTTTCTTCGCAAAATTTAGGTAATTTGCCCGAAGCGAATGAAATGTTTATGCATAATTTGTCGAAGGGTCTCAGCTCCGTCGATTTGATTTCATCTGCGAGGGAATCAACGCGGACCTTCCGTTTGTGAGGGCTCTTGGTCCAATTGGCTTTCCCTACTGATGTTTATTAACCTTCCTATTTAGATTTGATTCAGTACTCTTTCCGACTGTTTGAAGCTTAAAGCCTGACCAGAAATATACGAGGATTGACAAGAGGGCGCTATTTTATAAGCTTTATATCGCAACAATTTTGCAACCAATCGCAACCCACTATAATGACATTAATTTAAATACCTGTCAGTTCCACTATGTTAACCTCGTAATATCATTTAATGGAATGCACTCTTCCCCTGACTGTTTTTCGTGTAGTAAACACGTGTATATTATGATCTTACGTTCACGACTGTGAATGGTTTTCGGCATTTTCTTTGGATAATTTTATTTGCCATTTAAAGGAACCACCACGAATGACATTGACATTGTTGACAAACCATCATAAAATCATTGCAAGTGTAAGAAAATACTTCCAGTGACATTCCGCAATATGGCGCATCCTCATATATTTTTGGTCAGGCTTTATATATTTTTTTTTAGGCAACAAACAGTCACAAAGCAAAGCATACTACGGTTAAAACTAATATGCTAAAAGACCTAAAATTGTATTCAATACAAACAGAAACGTTGCTAGTACCTACAACTTCAAAACAAACATGTTCTAGATTACATACTTATCTAAATAAAGTTCTAGAGACCAGTATATCATAGAAATAACCATAACTACAAAAGGTTTTATGTCATAACAATCTCTATAGTTTTCCCCAACACATTCGCAAACATTTTCATGACATTGACATTGTTGACAAACCATCATAAAATCATTGCAAGTGTAAGAAAATAGTTCCAGTGAAATTCCGCAATATGTCGCATCCTCATATATTTTTGGTCAGGCTTTATATATTTTTTTTAGGCAACAAACAGTCACAAAGCAAAGCATACTACGGTTAAAACTAGTATGCTAAAAGACCTAACATTGTATTCAATACAAACAGAAACGTTGCTAGTACCTACAACTTCAAAACAAACATGTTCTAGATTACATACTTATCTAAATAAAGTTCTAGAGACCAGTATATCATAGAAATAACCATAACTACAAAAGGTTTTATGTCATAACAATCTCTATAGTTTTCCCCAACACATTCGCAAACATTTTCTTTATTCAAATCTGTCAACATTTTTGAACAAAATTTGCCACAATCGGTCCACCATAAAATACAAGACACAGCCATTATGTTTAATGACACGTCTATTATCCTCTATTTTTCATGGTCATTGAATCATTACTAGTTATTCATTCCAGCACGTATAGTCGTATAATGTACGAGTAGGAACCGAAACAAAATACCACGCTGTCTTGATATCGTGGAAACCTACGTTGGATATCATCAGAGTTTGTAAAATGTGAGCTAAATTCCTTGAAGTGCTAGGGCCGTCACTGGTTGTCATTAGTCATTTCAATCGAATTTGCTCGCATTTTACTATCCCCGATTGTCCTGCTACCTATTGTTCTTGCACGTACTCTTGCGCAAAGCAGGTGCTGCTAACTGGTGCCGCTAATCTGAATCTATTACCTACCTTGACATTGATGTTGATAGTGCTGCCACCTATTGCACGTTCTCTTGCGCAAGGCTGGTGCTGCGAACTGGGTTGGGTACCGTCAATCTGAATATATTATCTTGACATTAACGTTGATAATGCTGCCACCGTGCTGCCAACTAATGCCGCCAATCTGAATATATTAATTATAGCCCAACAGGGGGCTTTATAAAATGCCATATTGCAGATTTTTTGTGGTACCAATTTATCTAACTGGCAACGACAAATTTTTGGGGAAGATTGGCACCATTCGTACACGGGGCAGCTTCATACAGTCACTATTACAGCTTATCAGGACAATATATTTATTACGGGTTTGTGTGTGTGTGGGTAGGCGCTGACGGCGCCCGGTGGACCACGAAGTTAGCTGTCAGTGCGGTTACCAAGAGCGACACGAGAGGGCGTTATTTGTTTTCGCACCCTTTAAATAAATTTATCGTCGATGTTCTCGGATGTATCGTGCTTAAATGAAGCGGTAAATCTGAAAACTTTGTTGATCAACAGTAAGTAAATACTATCATTTCCATGATAAAGTACATATTTTGTATATTTCTCTTCATGAATTTTGTGTAGTTAACAATATTTTATTTTTGACCTTCGGGGCAGGTTCGTACACCTACACCTGGGGCACATTCATATACGTCATGCATGTACCTCCTATTAACATGTTTCTTTTTATTTCAGAAAATTAGCAAAAATAGTTCGGAATTATACAGAAAAGAGTTTTCTAACGAAATTGAGTCACAATTGATCGAATAAATTATAAATTTTCGAAAATGCATTGCGGGCTCAGAGTCAGAAAGCTGTCATATGATTATGCCAAAGAATTGAATCGGAAATATCCGCCAATGGGATTGGCGGGTATTGACTTGTTTTTAAAGACCATTTTAACTATTTTTGATATTATAATTGCTGTTTTATTTAACATGTACGAAGTTATCTCACACTGTCTGAATGTTCCCCGACCCATGTACGAATGTGCCCCTTGAGTGGGGTAGATTCGGACATTTGACAGCTTCTACTAAAAGTCAATCTACTCGTTTGTTGTAAAAGTAGGCGATTTATAACTTTTTAATTAGGAAGCTAAATGTATCTGCTATATTAAAGAGGCCGATGGACGAATCTATCATTAAAAATAAAAATTACAAAAACCGGAATGTAAAAAGTGTACGAATGGTGCCAATCTTCCCCTAAGTGACGTTGAAAGTCTATGAATGTCACTGATGTAAACAAAGAGGAAAAAGGTATAAATATCCCGCAAATTTCAAGTATTTTTTGCATAATAAAGCCAAAACTATCCACAGTGATGAATATTAAGTTTTTTTTCATATTATAATGAATTTGGTTAATGACAAATCCTTGACAAATCGCTAATAATCCAAATATATATTATGACGTATGCACATTCTTGCCATATAAAATCGGTTTGTAGCGCCACTATGCCTGGGCCGGACCGACAATTGTTAGGCTTTACCTTGACACTGACGTTGACAGTGCCGCTACCTATAGTTCCTGCACGTTCTCTTGCGCAACTGCTGCCAACTGTCATGCCATTCATTACTTGATATTGACATATACAGAGCTGCCACCTTAAGTTAATGCACGTTCCCTATCCCTATTATGAATCTAACCTACTCAATATTTTGTCTCCAGCTCGGCGTGGCGCTTGGTTTCGTGTTGCCCCCCATGCTGGTGGGGGCCAGGGGAACCATCGAAGAGATCGCAGCTGATTTCCAGTTCATGTTCTACCTGGTTGCCGGGGTTACGAGCGTGCTGTTCGTGCTCATTGTGTTGTGTGAGTATTCTTTCTATCTCTATTATACAAGGAACTGTAAACTCAATTTTATGGCTGATAAAACCTTCATTTATTAGTAAACGTTTTAGGGCGCGTGTAGACGGCGCCGCCTCCGCGCCGACACCGCACCGCCGCCGCGCCGCCGCGCTATGTACACGAGACGCGTAAAGCCCGCCGCCGCGCCGCCGTCGCGCCGCCGCCGCGCCGCCGCCGCGCCGCCGCCGCGCCGCCGCCGCACCGCCCCCGCAACGCCGCCGCACCTTCGCGCTATGTATACGAGACGCGAGTCCCCCGCCGTCGCCGCACCGCCGCCGCGCCGCCGCCGCGCCGCCTCCGCGCCGCCGCCGCTTAGCCCCCCGCCGCCCCCCGATGCCATTTTCAGCGTTGCCAGATAGTTACATTTGTTACTTTTTTCGAACTTTTGACCCTCTCTCGTAACATGTAAGTAACTTTTGATTTCTGGGCAATTTTCGTAACTTTTCAATAAGTTTTGTTAAAAATTCGGAAGTGGTAAAATTAATTGAGATTCTGAATCCAAATAACATGTACTATCGGGCAAAAATATAACATATGTACCACTGAAAAACTTAATCGTAATTTCGATAATGTGTTTCAGTTTTTTAGGGTTCCGTAGCCATGTCCGTCTGTCCGTCCGTCCGTCCGTCCGCGGCTTAGCTCCGTGATCATTAGTACTAGAAACCTGAAATTTGGTATGAGTATGTGTATGTATAACGCCGACAGAACGGTAAAATAAAATTTAAAAAAAAAATTTTTTTTCGGGTACCTCGAACACCTAAAGTGGGGGTCAATTTTTTTTTCTTTTCAACACTGGTGTTTGGGGTGTCGTTGAATAGGTCTTGTAAAAATAATAGGGGTCTTCTAACATTATGTTTTGATAAAGTCAGCAGTTTTGTAAATATTCGATCCAAAAACAAAAAAAATAGTGTCCCCCCCCTCTAACTTTTCAACCACGGGTCAAAGAAAATCGGAAAAATTCATGTTAATGAGGCCTTATAAGTACTTTCAATGAAAACTATATTGAACAAAATCGGTCGAACCGTTATTGAGTTATCATCAAATTTCATATTTTTTCTTTAAAAGGTCGTAAGTTGACTTCCAGAAGGTAATAAGTGATTACAGTTTCTAGGGCGTTTACGGCCTTTTTATAGAGCTTAAAGTCTTTTTTAACGTAAACTTCAGGCTTAAAACAGCAGTTAATTGTGAAGGATGAGCAACTACGGAACCCTACACTGAGCGTGGCCCGACATGCTCTTGGCCGGTTTTCTCAAATCAGATAGGATCCACTTTCATAAAAATGGCACTTCCTGCCACTTTCTATACATATAGTAAGCTAACACTAATTTCATTTTTTTCGTTAAACTGGACATGATGCGTGATCTTCGTGGCTAGCAATCTTTTACTAACGTAACGACCGTATAATAGCGCGAAGGTGCGTCAGCGGTTCGGAGGCGATGCGGCGGCGGTGCGGAGGCGGTGCGGAGGCGGTGCGGAGGCGGTGCGGAGGCGGCGCGGTGTCGGCGCGGAGGCGGCGCGGAGGCGGCGCGGTGTCGGCGCGGAGGCGGCGCGGAGGCGGCGCGGTGTCGGCGCGGAGGCGGCGCGATGTCGGCGCGGAGGCGGCACCGTGTACACGAGCCCGTGCGGCGGCGGTGCGGTGTCGGCGCGGAGGCGGCGCCGTCTACACGCGCCCTTACTAAGAGGCCTTATTCCTTTTAAAATTTTGATCGTTTTGACATTTTTCTCTATGATCAAACATGTTTCTTTACATATTATTGATGTTACTACCTAGAACAGGGCTATTGGGGTTTATTGGTATATATTTGAAACCTGCAGTTTGAATTTTTCATTGATAATTTTTGTTTCAAAAACTACTCGAAATTGACTAAATTCAGGCGGAAAATTTATTTTTTCAACTTATTTTCGACTGCACGCAATGAAAGCATGAAATAGCTATCTTACTACCTAGAACTCGGGGAAAAGTATTATTCACTTCAAAAAGTTGGTTGAAATTAACAATATATTTGTCATAATATGAAAAAAATAAATTTTAAAAGGAATAAGGCCTCTTAAGAGTCCGCAGCAAGGTCCGCTCAACTCCGCGTTGAGATCGCGCGCTTACGCTTTAAAATGTTGTTGTTTCACCTAGAGGAAGACAGGGCGCTAGCAGTAAAGCGAGAGAGATATGATAAGGGCGGTGCTTACCGCCGCCCCCCCGGACCGTTCCCCGCGCTAGAGTAATTCGCTGCAGTTTCGCAACAATTTTTTGTAATTTATTTTAAGGTTTTCGTAGTTACGCTCTCATTTTAAAACTACGAGATCAATTTTGATAAATCTTTTTTCTTATCAAACTGCATAGTTTAATCGACACCGGAAATAGGTTTTGACTTCAATCTAAACTATATTTTGGTCGTAGTATGCCGCCAAACTGAACAACTTTCTGGGGTCTAAAAATGCAAAACTTGTACTCGCTCTATTTTCTTTCTATTAACATTTCAAGAGTCATAAACTAGTTTTAGCCCTAGATATATCTTATCTCATTATATTTAGAGAATTTCATGATAATGTGACATGTTATATTAAAATAAGGACGTAACTACGTTTGTATGAAGAATCGAGCTTGCTGCGGACTCTTAAAGCTTATATTTGAAGCATTGCACTGCATGCTAGATAGATCGTTTTTTGTCAACATAAGCAGAGAGCAGTCATAGGCTTGGGACTTTTGGCTGCTCGCCGTGGTTGTCCAATCCATGGAGTCGTCATGTGATAAAAAAATATATTCAAAGTCAAAGTCTAAAAATTAAATGTTTTATTAAATGTCATAATTTATGTTGTTACATTTTTAATGGGCACGTTATAATAGTTTGCAATTAATTTTATCATAAATCTATCGGTAATTTCATATTAGGAGCATTCCATGTAAAACGGTAACTATCTCGTCTAATTTATTATTCCAAATTCCATTATTTCGGAAATGCCAAATTACGGCCAGGAGTATTCTATTGATATCTATAAACATTATCCTTATAAGATTACAAAATTTTAAATAATAGCTAATGTTTAAGCAGCACAATTCATCGTAGTGTAAAGTCTGAAAATGATCCTGATTTCTTTATTGGATAATAAGGCTTGTTTGTACCTACTATAAAACTTTCGGCTTTATAACAAAACCAGCCTTCTATTTTTTTATTTGCCACATAAAATAAAATGTTATATGTCCCTTTTCAAAAATGTTTTTAGCAATAATCTAACCGCACCTGAACCTTGTCGATTACGACATGAAGGAACATAATTTGTAGTTTATGACCTGAACTTGGTGGTAGATGTCTTTCAAAACCTGTAATCTAAACAGTGTTCGTCACGGGTCACCTTGTGAAGCGGAATTACTTTAGTTATTTGCGTGTTTATTTAGTTTTATCCCTTTCAAAGGTAACGGTCCCTTACGACATGATTTTATTAAAGTACTAAACTAACCGTTATTTTTACTTGTATACGAGCCTGATTTGTCCAATTTTCTAATGGATCAATCACATCTTAGCTTGAACACACTTAGATTGAAAAAATCACGTCTGGAAAATATCTTTGAAGATCCAGACTTCAGAAAAAGGAGTGTGAGAGAATTGAAACTATTCAGACAAATAAATAAGACGTATATGGTTTTAATTTCAACTTGATACCTCCACGCGTTCCCGAGATAAATAGTCTTGACAGACAGGCGGACTGACGGACGGTTCCGTTTTTTTCCCTTTTGAGGTGCGGAATCCTAATAATATAATATATCACAGGCACTAAATAGACACCAAAATGGCCCAAAAAATACTGGGGAAAAAGTGGATAGTGGAGTGGACTTGGAATTTCCAAATTTCATGTTTAGTATTGTGATGGAGAAGTACTTAAAGAGAAACAGCATGCAATCAACACGCAGGAATATATATTTTGTCCAAAATATTTGCTTTGTGCAACTATTTGTTTGAATTCGTACGTGTCGGTTACAACATGTAGGTGTCGATTACGACATGCTATACATTTTATTTTTTTATATAATTACTAGAGGAGCGTAACTGTTTATATTGCTTAGAATTAAAAAAGTAGTTTTTAGGGTTCCGTACCCAAAGGGTAAAAACGGGACCCTATTACTGAGACTTCGCTGTCCGTCCGTCCGTCCGTCCGTCCATCCGTCCGTCCGTCCGTCCGTCCGTCTGTCACCAGGCTGTATCTCAACAACGGTGATAGCTAGACAGTTGAAATTTTCACAGATGATGTATTTCTATTGCCGCTATAACAACAAATACTAAAAATATAATAAAATAAATATTTAAGGGGGGCTCCCATACAACAAACTTGTTATAAATTATATATATGTATAGGTACGGAACCCTTCATGCGCGAGTCGGGCTCGCACTTGCCCAATTTTTTTATATTTGTGAATTATACCGGGTGTAACCGACGGTGTACCGAAAACTGAAACCATGGCTTCAGTCCATTATCTGGGCTGGAAAATCGTGGAAATTTCTTTGAGAAAATTCACAAATTTTCCTCGCGAGTTTTAATTTTTTCTTTATTTTTCCGTTAATCGAACTCTACCGGTAACAATTTTTCATGAAAAATCGCATGAAAATAGCATTTTCCGCAAAACACGCAACGTATCACAAACAGTATTATGTAAGCGTGTGGAGTGGGTCAGATAACGGTACTGGCCGGTCATTGATCCGCCAGTGCGCGCCCGTTGGCCGCTACGGTCGGACGCATGTTTTTTATGTTTACCTACCCGCACATTTTATTTGCTTTACTTGCTTGAATGAAAATAATCTTGTTAGACTGTTTTAATTTATCGGTCAGTTGTTATTGGTGTTAGGTACTACATACTAGTTGTGATCTGTGGTTGCGTTGTTTTTGTGGTAGCATTCATTCATGTCATTCGATGCGCATTGGCGTAACGGTATGTTTTGCGCCGACGCGTGAGTGGAGTGGGGAGTGCCTTGAACGGTCGATGCTTGCCGCGTGCCCCCTCCCCGCGCGTCTGCACCCGAGAGAATTGGACGCAATACATTGCGCGTCGAGTTTTATAATTTATTTTAGAAAATCTTATCCTTGAGTTTTCCGAGAAAATTAACACTCGTTTTCAGTTCGTGATTATGGTCTAAAACTACAGTTTTCGTTTTCGGTACGCTGTCGGTTACACCCTGTATTAAAAAACTTAAACATTTGTCTCATAATTTGCTAAAATTTTCGAAATTACTACTTAGGATTTGGACTTGGTTGATTGAGTGTCGATTACGACATGCTTGGTTTACGTCTTAATTTTTTTAAGGTCTTAAACATTACAGCAAAAGTATATACTAGACTTTTAGGTACACTTTACAGCTTTAAGATGATACCAATAATTAATTACTATAACTCGAATATAAAGAGTACCAAACTTGTAAAGTCCTAACATTAAGTACGAATGTCGATTACAACATCATGGAATGCTCCATTATACCTTAGTGGTCACATTTTATGCATCCTTTTTGATAGGTACTTGTGTTGTGACAGACTACCCGTACTGACAACTATAATATTCGCAACTTAAAACTAGGAAACATTTTGACCACTTGGTATAATATGAAATTACCGATAGATTTATGATAAAATTAATTACAAACTATTATAACGTGCCCATTAAAAATGTAACAACATAAATTATGACATTTAATAAAACATTTAATTTTTAGACTTTAACTTTGACTTTGAATATATTTTTTTATCATATGACGACTCCATGGATTGGACAACCACGGCGAGCAGCCAAAAGTCCCAAGCCTCATATTATTACATATTTAGTCTAAATTAAATTCAGTATTCTTAATTTACATTTGGTATAATGTACAAATAATTGAGATTAACTAGGTAGTCGATAATGATTAAATACGATGTCAAAATATGCCTAAAGGCTTGAGGCATTCGAGATAATCGAGTAGTGTCAGCGTAGAATGAACATATAATACATACCATAAAAATGCGAAGAGGGGAAAATGATAGGCTACTTAATAATACATAACGATTTAATACAAAAAAAGTGCAAAATTTAGAGAAGGCGAGGAAGAGGAAGGCCGTGGAATATTTATCTAGACCAGATTAAAAAAATCGTAAAAGAAGGTCGCGTCGGATCGAGAATTTAAAAACCGGCGTTAAGTAGAACGGACTGGAGAGAACTGCATCGACGAGAGTAAAACTCTTAAATAATAATGATGATGAAAACCTTCAGGACCTCAGATGACCTCGGAGCTGATCCACCGTTGTGGGAATGTCGGCTAATACCTAATATGTATGGTATCCGTAGCCCGACTTGCCAATTGACAAATTTTTTAGGGTTCCGATCCTCAAAAGGAATAAATCAAAAAGACTTCTGTCGAGACCCTTTACCTCGGAAACGCATGGAGCTAGGTATCGAGCTGAAATTAAAACCATATACCTACTCAAGTCTCAGTCCTTTCAAGCCGTGAAAAACTCAGGCTCCTAAGTTAACATAAAAAAGATACGGCCGTTTATGCCGCATAAAACGTTTATTTCGACACTCAAAGGAATCAAAATTTATAGGGTAGGTTTTTTCTGTTGACCTAGAACTATACAATTTAACAAATAATTCCTGGTAGTACCGTTTTATACTATAAGGAAAAATCTGCGAACTAAAAATATATGTACGTAAGTAAGTAAGTAAACACTTTATTGTACACAAAAACAGTAAAAAATACATCAATTACAAATAATACTTTTTATTTAAAGTATCGATCGAGGTTAAGCAACAGTTTACTGTTGTACGGAACACTCGGTGGGCGACCCCGACTTGCACTTGTCGGTTTTTTTTTTGTATAGGTACCCAGTACCCACAACCTTTTTAGAAGGTTCCGCGCTTGCTGAAGCCCCAAATATCACCGTAAACAAATACTTGGCTATAAGGACTGCCATCATAAAAATATTTATGTCCACAACTTTATTGAGACTTAATTTTACTTTCTTAAGTTTTGTTTACCTTGTACTGGGATGTTTGGTTTCATAAAGGTCAAGTTCGTTCATGCATTCCGGAAACACGAGTCAATATCATTGCCCATGACAGTGACACCCATTCTCAGGCCGCTACTCATTTCCGTTACATCATTATAAGCATATAACTACGTATGTATGTTGTATGTTGTAAAATAAGTAGGTATCATTGGTATCATATACTTGTATATGATCTTGATATTATTTAGTATTAAAGTATTTGATACTTTTTAGGGTTCCCTAGTCAACTAGGAACCCTTATAGTTTCGCTATGTCCGTCTGTCCGTCCGCGGGTTAGCTCAGTGATCATTAGTACTAGAAAGCTGAAATTTGGTATGAGTATGTGTATGTATTACGCCGACAAAACGGTACAATAAAAACTAAAAATAGTAGATTGTACGACAAGTGCATAAAACGCACCATTTTACACGAGACGTTTATCCATCCGAGCGAGCTTGCGAGCGAGGATGAATATAAAGTCGAGTGTAAAATGCGTTTTATGGACGAGTTGCACACTCTACTTTTCACTTCGATTGCGAGGAAATGAAACTGTATCATGTAAATATTAGGTAGGTATACTTAAAAATTTAAAGTTACACTAATGTAACTTTAAATTTTAATTAATTGCTCTGAAATATTAGTTTAAAAAGTAATAATTGATAGTAAATAAAAGTTACAAGTTTATTTCAAGAAGTTTTATTGTGTACTTTGGCTGTTGGTATCTTTACCTTGGTCTTAGAATACTAACGAAACGAAAAAAATAAAGAGTTAAAACCCGTTCCAGACCTTCCGATCCAATCCGACTGATCGGAAGAAATCGGATAATGTGTAGTGCAATTGTTAGGATCTAATACACTACACATTATCCGATTTCTTCCGATAAATCGGATCGGATCGGAAGGTCTGGAACGGGTTTTATTCTATGAAGTTTTTTTTTTATCTGTTTATTAAGTAACTTTTATCGTGTGGCTGTTGGACCGATCGCCTTGGTCTTCGACGACGATTTTACTTTATGCTCTAGAGCATAAAAAGCGACTTAATGTCGCCTACGCACAGCATAAAGTGGAACTTTTAGAGCAAGAGAAGTGAAAAAAATATTTCGGGTACCTCTCGAACACCTAAAGTGGGAATGATTTTTTTTTTCGTTTCTCACTGGTGTGCGGAATGACGTTGAAAAGCTCTTTTAAAAATAATAGGGGTCTCCAAACATTATTTTTTGATAAAGTCAGCAGTTTTGTAAATATTCGCTCCGAAAATAAAATAAATAGCGTGTCCCCCCCTCCCCTCTAACTTTTTAACCACGGGTCCAAAATTTATGGAACAAATCATGGAAATGAGGCCTTATAAGTACTTTCAATGAAAACTATATTGAACAAAATCGGTTAAGCCGTTTTTGAGTTATCGCAAAATTTTATAATTTTCTTAAAAGGGCGTAAGTAGACTTCCAGAAGGTAATAAGTAATTACAGTTACTTTGGCGTTTACGACCTTGTTATAGAGGTTGAAATCTTTCTCGTAACTTAAGTCTATTTTGAAATTTGGGAAGGATGAGCAAATACGGAACCCTACACTTCGCGTGGCCCCACATGCTCTTGGCCGGTTTTTTATCCTTGTTGAAGATGTCTTCTTGGAGTTTTGCAATAATAAATAAAATTGTAGGATAATAAATAATCATGAGCATGTAGGTATAAGGAAAAAAAGCAAAATGATAAGGAAACTTATTAAATTTCCTGATCGTAAAACAATATTTAAAATTGAGGATAATTCTCACTAAATAAATTACAGAACACGATAGGTTTCCTTTTGAGATTGGTATGGTGGGTATGCATTTTATATTGATCGTTGACGGGACTAAAAATTGCCCATTTATCGTGTTCTAATGTTTTTATTATCAACATTTTGTATGTTTAAAGCTCCATCTAGTGCTAGCTTTAACAACGTGTGTAACAGTTCTTTAATATAGGTACACTTGAATTTCCCTTTAGTAAAAAACCGGTCAAGTGCGAGTCGGCCTCGCGCACCGATGGCTCCGTACAAACTATGAACGTTCAGCATGATACTTCCAGATGTTTCTGAGATAAAGGTTTCAACAGACGGACAGACTGCCAGGCGTACAATAAAGTGATCATAATACGGTATTTTACGATAGTGAAAATAAATTGTATCATTGAAACCACTAAACACTCATTCAAAAATACACGGAACCAAATAAACTTAACTCTAACCTTTGGTCATTAGAATATTTTTAATTAGAAAAACTAAACAGAAGCTGTGTTTTGACTATAGTAATGATACCCAACTATAGTCCAATGATCCAACTATGGACAAAAACAAAACTCGTTTATTTTTATCAAAATCCATTATGCTATCAGTGATTTTATACGTTTTTATTTAAGTTTGTTTAACTATGTCGTTTTACATTAGATTTTATTCGTTATACTTAATTGTCATATATTGGCTAGAATTTTCGGATTAAATTGGACCATAGTTGTGTGGACTGGACTATAGTTGGGTAGTTTAACGGTACTGATTTTTATGAAGTCGCAAGCCAGTATCTTCTGTCAGCAACTGTATATGCGTTTAATTTCAACTCGATACCTCCACGCGTTCCCAAGATAAAAGGCCTTGACAGACGGACAGACGGACGGACAACAAAGTGATCTTATAAGGGTTCCGCTTTTTCCTCTTGAAGTACGGAACGCTAAAAACGCAGCAATACCTTTTTGCTTCCAGTCTTCAAAGCAGCGCCCGCGTCGCCCCCATCAGCCGCCGCCGACCTGGGCGCCAGCCTTGACTCCAACTTCTTCAGCTCCATCAAGAAGCTGTTCACCAACCGCAACTACAACCTGCTGCTTATCTCCTATGGCCTCAACGTTGGCGTGTTCTACGCCATATCCACGCTGCTCAACGAAGTTGTCCTTAACTTTTTCCCTGTAAGTAGAATTTATTACGTACTAGCTGTGCCCCGCGGTGTTACCCGCTCATCCCACGGGAACACTACATTTATTCGGGATGAAAAGTATCCTATGTCCTTCCCCGGGACTGAAACTCTTTATCCACTCAATTGCTTTTGGTAGCTACGGCTACCTGTCACCGCTCTTATTTTATTATATAAATAGAGTCCAACTCAAAATTCGAAGCAATTGAGTGGCTATATACCAAATTTCATCTAAATCGGTTCAGCGGTTTAACCGTGAAGAGGTAACAGACAGACAGACAGACAGACAGACACACTTTCGCATTTATAATATTAGTATGGATTGGACCGCTTACGCCATTTAAAAAGAGTGCTGGTGCTTCCTGCGCTTGACTAATTATACCTGTTTAATTGGGCCTAACCTAGAACACCCGTACTGGAGGACGTTTTCCAACAAAATATTTTTGGAAAAATCGATAGCATTTTCAATGTAAAGAATAAAAAAGTGTCTTAAATTATTTTGTCCGTTCCATTAGGTAGATACGTCACGTTTGAATATGAACCTTTTTTTTTGCACCAGCGTTACGTAGTAGAAACTAAAACTCCCATACGAATTTTGGGACACTATTTATTCTTCACATTGAAAATGCTACTGATTATGAGTAAGATGAACCCAAAAACGTTAAGTTCTGGAAGAAACAGGGATTTCTTTAGAGTCAGACCACCCTAACTCTTCCAAGCAAATGAACTCTCAAACCATACAAACTGACTCCCTTTGTGTGGTTCTGACTATATCAGGCTAATCAGGTGATTGAAAATTGGAATGCAAGAAGGGCTAGGTATATAGCAAAATATAATTGTGTCATATGTTCCTAACATATTTACGTACCTATTCGCGCTATCACCCGGTTCAAAGCCACTTTTCCACCAGATTTGAACTTGCACGGCATGCGAGGAAAAAATCCACCGTTCTCATCTTATTGGTACTTTTCTTCGAGCATCGCTTATAGCTGCGTAGCTTAGCTCTATAGCTCTGGTTTCCTAGGATAGCGGTGCCTTCAGCGGCGAGTCGCTAATAGGTGGGAGCGGGAAGTTCGAGTGCTGTGTCTCGCACTCTCTAATGGCTGCCCCTGGCGGCACCACTATCCTAGGAAACCAGAGCTTCACAGAAAGACAGTTTACCTAAGAATCTTCCGCCGTTATTACGTTGCTGCTTCACACACACTGGAGCCTAAATAGTCGAGAACTGCGGTTTCAGAGGAATTTTCTACCTGCTGAGGTTTCCACGGGGGCTTCAGCATGCGGTTCCTCAAGAGGGGAGTAAATAGGTTCTTAATGGGTCTGCAACGCGCGTATGATGCTCCTGGCGTCGCAAGCGCGCGTCCATAGGCGGTGGTAACTGCTTAATGAAAACTAGAATGTAAGTGATCGAATAATGTTTCTTTAATTTTCAGGATGCAAACGAAGACGTCGGTCGCATTGGCCTCATGATTGTCGTCGCCGGCATGGTGGGCTCCGTCATCTGTGGCCTCATCCTGGACAAGACCCACAAGTTCAAGGAGACCACGCTGGCCGTGTACGCGGCGTCTGTCGTCGGCATGGTGATATTCACCTTCACCCTGGACTGTGGACATATTGCTGTGGTGTATATGAGTGCTATCATCCTTGGGTGAGTTCGACTGCAGGCTGATTTTTTCATGTTCCCCGTTCATTACAATTTCAATTTAGAAATTCCTTTGGCTATGGCAGAGGCCGACGAGGCGGTTTGCGCAATTTGTAGAGTACCTGCCTACTGAGCCGGCGGTCCTGGGTTCGAATCCCGGTCAGGGCAATTATTTGCGTGATGAAGTCGAATATTTGTTCCTGGGTCATGGATGTTATCTATATAATGTATATATATGTACATATTGTGTATAACGTCGTCTGGTACCATTAGTATAAGCTTTGCTTAGTTTGGGACTAGGCCGATTTGTGTTAGATTGTCCCTTAATATAAACAATTGGGCAAGTGCGAGTCCGACTCGCGCATGAAGGGTTCCGTACCATAATCTATAACAAGTTTGTTGTATGGGAGCCCCCCTTAAATATTTATTTTATTTTATTTTTAGTATTTGTTGTTATAGCGGCAATAGAAATACATCATCTGTGAAAATTTCAACTGTCTAGCTATCACCGTTCTTGAGATACAGCCTGGTGACAGACGGACGGACGGATGGACAGACAGCGAAGTCTCAGTAATAGGGTCCCGTTTTTACCCTTTGGGTACGGAACCCTAAAAAAGAGGCCACTGATGAAAATGAATTGAATTTTTGGCATAAAGCGTTGTGTGCGGTTTTTTTTGTTACAGCTTCTTCATGAATGGATACCTGCCCGTTGGCTTTGAGTTCGCCTCTGAAATTACGTATCCTGAGCCTGAGGGAACTACATCTGGAATTCTTAACGCTGTAGTTCAGGTATCTCTTCTTTGTCGATCTCCTTTTATGCTTTATGGACCAAGATTGCTTATCTATGACAAAGAACACTACTGTCTGACATTTTGTTCTGGGGAGTACTTCCAAACCCGGACCTGATACCCCTACGTATACCGGGTGTAGCCGGTAACAGGAGCAAAGAATTAAAACGTGGATTCTACCCTTCAAACTTATGTTAAATAATAACTTGTAAAATAATGTTTATTAAAATGATTGCGAAACAATTGATAGGTAAGTATTCAAGCGTGACAATGAACAAAAAAAAATCAATTGCCAAAATGAATAAAGGACTAGGTATTTATTTTGTTAAGGTGGTTGCAGAGATGTCACTTTCATACAAATTGTTAGATCACTACACACTTAGGCGGTTATGGCTTTAGGTTATTAAACATTCTTAAAAAAATCTTTAAGCGATCTTATATTCGCCAATGAAATCAGTTTTGCTATAAATCATACAATTACAAAGTTATTAAAGCTTTAAAACCCGTTGAAATATTGTCCATATATGTATGTGTGCGTTGCTTTTACACAACATACAAACGTAAGCGCACGTAAAGCTATTCATGAACAGTGCGTTCTGAAATATAATACTACTTAACTTATGATTTAGGATAATAAATTTTAATTGATGTTTCGATATGAATGCATAACAGTTTTTTTTTTTAATGATTACAGCTTTCATTAAACATGTAACAAATAATTGGAAACATTTGGATTTTAAAGATACCTATTGTGTTTATTTGCTCATAACATAACAATAAAGTGGAACAGATTTCGAACGCACTAAATCTTGTGAATGAAATAATGAATTGTGTCAATACTGTCATGTCAACTGTGGAAATTCGTATAAAATGAATCATGTTTGGTTTAATTTTTTTTCGTTTCGTGACTTTTTACTTTATGCAAAGTGTGAATAATGAAACGTGCATATAATAATAATAAACATGTGTACTCAGGACATAGTGATCCCTAAACGATATTGCGATATCATGGGTCAGAAATTGCGGGGAAAGTATTGTGTTTGAAAACATTACAAATCGAAGCGTCCTGCCGTGAAAGAGGTGTCTCGCGCTATTTTCTTTTTAGGCGAAGACAAGCATGGCGTGATGACAACCGTAACCAACCACAAAAACTGAACGCAATCGCTCGCTTTGGGTGATGAAAAAAAAACAAAGCAATAGCATAGCATAATCAAAAGCATAGTGGGTTCATATAGGTAGTTTCTTCTCTCTGACTGAATTGATACCAAGACCTACCCATGTTTTTCAATAGGTGTGGGAAACCAAATCCTTTTGGGAATTATCGATTCAGTGACTAAGTTTCCTCCTTGAAGGATACCTGTAATAACACTAATTACCCTAACACCCTGTAAGATAGGACATGCATACAGCCGTTTCCATTGCCGGCATTTTTGTGACGTAATAAATAATTTCATTACAGATTCAAGGCCAGCTTAGAGCTTCATCAAAAGGGATTACTGCAAGATGATTTCCTTCATTGAATTATCAACAAAAATAATGTCAATTAAAGTTCAAACAGATGAAGGCTTCATCCAAGAAAAGCTGCAGAAACTTATAATTTTCTACAAAACATGCGTGTTGCCTAAAATAATATTACAACGTATACACCATTTCGAATTAAAGCGACGTCTACAACTCACGCAAACACTAGTATTATAATAAAACCTACACGTAACAAAAATTGTTTTATTTTATTTAGTGGTTGGTGGTTCTAAAATCCATATATGTACATAATAACAATATATTGTCATATATTTTTATATGGCGCGAGCTAGCTCGGGGTCGTGAAGCGTAGCGCAAACAACTGGTGCTGCGCTCAGTTAGTAGTAGTTCTAGTAGTTATATATTTTTAGACTGAACATTTTTACAATTAGAGACTCCATGGAACCACGATTTAGAACCACGAAAATCCCAACCCTAATCAGTACCTACTATACTTGATGTCGGGTTTTTGTATATCAGGTCAGAGTATAGCAAAAAGGGCCCGATCTTGTCATTAAGTAATAAAAAACAGAGGTATACTTACTTGTGTTTTTTTTTCATCGTAAATTTATAAGTCCCGGCACAGAATAGATGATAGTACAAGTAGTCCCAGGCTACGTAGTAATTCTATGGCAACTTAGGACCACTCTAGTTCTTAAACGGGCAAGTTAATCAAACAATTGTAATTTATAAAAGATACTTATTTTAATGTATTCTTTAGTTCTAATCAAAAAGTAACAAAAATGAGAAAAATATTTTTCAACAAAATATGTGTCCTAAAATTGGGCCCTTTTTGCTGTACCCCAATCTATCATTCAGAAAAACTTAGGACTAACTCAATAACATCACAAATCAGAATCACAATATATCAGAACAAAAACCCAACAAAAATACTTATTTAATTTCACCACATACTTAAAAAATGTAGAACTGCCAAAGATTTGTAATTTCTTCGTATTATTTATTTTGACAATCCAGCTCGTCTAATACAACTAGGCTTCACGATTCTTGTCAAACGACATAGCATCGCCCGTCAGTCTCCTACAGTACCGCAAAGAAAGAGATAGGAAATATTTTTCGCGCGAGAAAGAGTTGCGTGTCACAGTTGTGCTAGAGGTGCATCTTTACTTCATCATCAAAATCAAATATCATGCCTGCTTATTTATTCAGCGCTTACTATCAAACTGACAGATGATACGCGACCCTTTAATGAATGAATCACCCGCACACACTCACAATTAGTGTCTATTAGTGTGAGTACTTGCTGATTTTTCACAAATTGCCATTACACGGGAGAATAAAACAATGTATGACGTGCTACTAATACTACATGAATAAAAGACAAATACGCGGACTCGCCAATACACAAATTTTACTTCAAACTAAAGTAACATACGAAATAATACACAAAAACTACAAATCTTGCTTCCCAGCGCCATCTAGCGTGGAATGTCTAGTTTTGTTTCCTCTGCAACCACCTTAATAATAATGGACATCTGAAAACTGTATTTCTTTGAAAGCGCTGAACAATGTTGTCCAGTTTGAAGAGTGTAGGTATGTAGTAGTAGCTATATCTATGTTTTATTTTATTGGTCCTATTACAGGCCATACCCAGCATATTTCTAAATTGTCTAAAACTGCTAATCAGGACGGCGACAGGCGACAGCTTTAGTTCTTATTGTCCCCATAGAGTAAATTATATATACTGATTGTCCCGTTGCGGCGCCCCTAACGTTTTCCGCCATCATGACACGCCATCTTACATTTTTGACAACTGACGTCACGTTTGTTATTATTGACATTAAGAGGCCTTATTCCTTTTATAATTTATTTTTTTCATATTATGACAAATATATTGATAACTTCAACCAACTTTTTGAAGTGAATAATACTTTTCCCCGAGTTCTAGGTAGTAACGTAGCTATTTCATGCTTTTATTGCGTGCAGTCGAAAATAAGTTGAAAAAACAAATTTTTCCCGAGAATTTTGTCAATTTCGAGTTCCTACTTTTTGAAAAAAAAATTATGAATGAAAAATTTAAACTAAGTATAGGTTTCAAATATATATCAATAAACCCCAATATCCCTGTCTTAGGTAGTAACATCAATAATATGTTAAGAAACATGTTTGATCATAGAGAAAAATGTCTAACACAATCAGCGTTTTAAAAGGAATAAGGCCTCTTAACATCTGTGCTGCTAATTTCAGATATTCGGCATAGTCCTCACCCTCCTCTACGAATGGATGCTGAAAGCCGTCGGCGACCGCTGGTCCAACCTCACGCTCTGCGCTCTCTTAGCCGTTGGAACTGCCATCACAGCGGCCATCGGGTCGGATCTGCGGCGGCAGGCGGCGCAGCAGAAAGGATAAACAGTTTACGACAAGCTAGATTATACACCAACGGAAATTCAGTAGAATTAAAAGGTATCTAATTCTCTGTCGTGAATCTGCAACACGGTCTTGTGCTGAGAGGTCATGAATAAAATTAAACTATAATATTAGTTTATTAAACCCGCTCCAGACCTTCCGATCCGATCCGATTTATCGGAAGAAATGTCCTAACAATTGCACTACACATTATCCGATTTCTTCAGATAAATCGGACAATTGCACTAGGTACACATTATCCGATTGCTTCCAATAAATCGGATCGGATCGGAAGGTCTGAAGCGGGTTTTAAATTAACTAAGAACAATTTGGTGGCACTAATCGCGTATGTGGGGAATGTGTTTACTAACTAAACTTTCTAATAATTTTGTCTCGTGACGAATTCTATCGGCCGGTCCAGCTTTTTTCGAGTCCACACGGCCAGATAATGAAGGCCGACTTGATCAGATCGGTCAATGTAACAGTCACGTGCCCCCTTTACTTTAGCTTGGTCTTCAGTTACGTTTAGTATTTGATTTCATTTGAATGTAGTTCGCTTGTATGAGTTCAGAATGTTTTAGAAGAAAACACAAATAATAAATTATTTAGTGCGACAGTGCAAGACCGTGGTTTAGATTAATCTATTTAATTGGGTGATGAAATATATTTTATTTTATAGATTTTGATCAATATCACCTTCATTTAGGTACTTGCTTGACAATGCAAAAGAAAAATAAATTCAACTGGGGTGAAAGCAACTGGGGTGATAATAAGAAAACTGGAGTTTTTACAAATACCCAAGTCAGGGTTTGTAACCTTTAACCTTTATCCATACTGCCGGTGCCGGTTAGCGTGATCGGTTAGTCGTTATCAAAACGTCGAGTTTATTGTTTTTTAAGATTTCTATTTCGTAGCTCAATCAAAAATACGGACCACAGAGTAAAACCCTCAATATGTCCAATAAAGCAGCTATTTCCAAAGTAAGATTTACCGTTTACAACCCTTCTTTTTTTGGAGTAAAAATGCTTTAAGCCTATCCCGGCTTGGGGAGGCCGTCTGGGGTTATATGGGACACCCACCTCCAAATCTCTCTCCTAGCGAGAGGGAGGGCCAACCCACTAAAAACACTGGCATTCCCCGCACATGCTGTTAATGGGGGCGTCATGGGATCGCGAGCAATACGCTATTTGACAATGGTGAAAATAAAATGTGTCATTGAAACCACTAAACACTCATTCAGAAATACACGGAATGAAATAAACCCCCACTAACTTTTGGACAGTATACTATTTCTAATTGGATAAAATCTACAAAGACGTGTTTTGACTTTTGACTTTTATGACGTCACAAGCCAGTATCTTGATAGAAACTTCATACTGACAGATCGTTTTTGACATTTCATAAAGAGTAGCTAATTTGAGCTGACATCAAATACCGCATTCACCACGAAGCCTACCCGGCCGGTTACAACCCCTGACCCAAGTATTATCAAAAACACTGATAACTGTACATTTATAAACGAATATAAACCTTATTGCAACATTATTAAGATCTATGGGTGTATGGTTAATAGTGTCTGCGTTTGTACAAACTTTAGAACTACATCTATTTATCTTTAACTTATAGGTACCCTGCAGGTAAATTATGGTTGATAGCATTTATACATAATATGAATTCTAAATATATAATAGGCCCAGAGCCCCATAATGTCGCATTCACCCCATTTTAATTAATAAGTTTGATCGTATATTTATAGCGTTTGTAGTTTACAAGATTTAGCAGGTTACTTTTGGTATGCATTTATACATGTTTAAAGTAGAGTTTACAAAATAAATGAGTATAGCTTATTGTAATAATATACTTGAATCAACATCGTTTTGGAATAATGTGCATAAGGTACTGTTTACGTTCTGGAAAATTTACAAAAATAAAACTTTTGTCTATGATATACTGAAATAATGCATTTTAACGTATTTTCTAGATATTAATGTATTCGATACGTTGGAATCGTGACAATAAAAGGTGTGACTGTGACCAGAGGAAGTATTTTGCCAAAAAGATTTTAAAATGAATGAATATTTCTATCACGTTGGTAGCTCCAAATGAATCTTGATGTTTGTAGTTATTAAAGTGTAATAACTGTCTTATTAATAGTAATTACGGTCTTCTAAAAAAAACATTGTATAAAGTAGTTCGAAGTATTCGAAGATATTCAAATGCAGCAAAAAAAATAAGGTGTCTCTTGCTTAATTTATGATATAATAAAACATTTACAGTTTTCATCGAATAGATAAATACATTGCTTCCTTAAATCAGATTAAAACTGAGAACTTTATAAATGACAGTTATTTATGGGTGGATATTTTTTTTTCTTGTTGTTTTTTTGTCCTGCGGCCCAGGCCAGGTGACAATACTGAATAAACTTCTTAGAAAAGTGTTGATAATTTATATTACTGGTATTATCAGGAGATAGTCTACATATACAGTCGAGTTCATTTACATCTACACACTTACGAGAACAAAAATATCTGAACACGACCCTATTGTCAGGAGCATAAAGTTGTGTTCAGATTTTTTTGTTTTCGTAAGTGTGTAGATATAAATAAACACGACTGTACGAAAGGGCTTATTACCAAATTATTGCAATTGCAAAATGTTTGGTAAATCAAACCGCCGAAATCATACTTTTAATCGTAGTTTTAAAAAGTTTGCCAGGGTACGTCGCCATGGCAAAGAGCAATATAAAAAAGTTGATTCACCCTTATTTTAATTTAATTTCAATAATAGTTTTGTGATTATTGCCAAAGGCATTTAATCTAGATTGAAATGTCAAAATTTATGTAATAAAAAAAAAAGTGCTGTTACAAGTCATAGTAGAATAAATAATGATCAACGATGCCAAATTTGATATTTCTATATTGTTAAAACTTTCGTGAGACATATTTAATTATTGTATTAAGCGGTTTACACTCACGTGAAATTGTCACAAAAAAAAAAGAAAGTGTGACGAGTTTGCCGCGGCGGTGTACGGGCAGCCGTCCCTGATGAAGGGCTCCATACGAGTTCGAAACATGTCGGGCCGTTCCTGACAATTTCACGTGAGTGTAAACCGCTTAATACAATAATTTCTATATTGATTTAAACTTACACGATTTTCACACATAATTATTACAAAACGGGACTTAATTGCGTTCATAAGGGTGTTTTAATAATTACCTCGACGTTTCGGACGTGATGTTCCATGGTCTCGAAGGGAATCTTAATTACGATCAAAAGAACGCGATTAAGTCTCGTTTTGTTATAATAATTTGATATTTCTAGTTATATGAAATAGTATCTAAAATTGCGGCTGTGAGAGACAAACATGCATGAGTGATCTAATAAAGCCAATCAGGGCTCACCATTCCTTTTAAAATATGGTACCCAAAAACATTTCAATTCTGGTGCAACTTATAAAAATGCACATTGAAATTTATTTTACTAAGGTTACCAATACGCATAATTGTATTTTTATTTAATTTAATTATTGTATAAGTAATTGTGAATAGGTCGGCCTAAAAGGCCTATTATTAGAAAGTAGGTAGGTGCCTATTGTTGGCTGTTCCCAATAACGTGTGATTTTGGTGTTAGTATAGATTTATGGCATTCGTATGGTACGAGTATACATGGGGTTAAATGGTACTAAGGCTTTGATATGGGGTTAAAATCAAAGTGAAATTGATTAACAATGTTATAGTAAAAGACATAGTTTTTAAGGACTTACGTTCCATTTTCACATCGGTGCAGCTATTCTCCTTTTTTCATCCGACTGGATGACACTAAGACTAGGTTTGTGTTACACGTTCATGGACACAGAGCCATCTTATAAACTGCATGCTGCGGCACAGACAAAATTCATACAAAAATGTTCCAGCCAAAGACGGCACAAGGCATTCGCCATGAGACTATGAAACATTATTCTGCAGTAGACAGTGGCATTTTTGCGAAAGATAATAGGTCACCGCCCACAGACGTGGTGCCATCTCACGAGCGTTCTAATTTATGTCTCTCGACTAACTGTTAACTATGAACAAGTAACTTAGGTGTTCATTTAAATTATATTTTTTTATTGAACCAATGGGATTAAACTACACAGTTTAGGTTATTTTTTTTTAATTATAATACTGTTTATATCAGTAGAATAAATAAGTAATAGTCTTCACCGTATCATGAGTTTTTTTTATCTCATTGATGCTCATTTTAGTGATTCTGGCTTCGATGTTACCTAGTAATGCAATTTAACTATTGATGAGTAAATATGATTAAAATATTTTTACGTATGCAATTTTTTCATCATAAACTACACCGTAACATTAATTAAAGATGCAAATAATTATGTATGTAGTTAGTCTAACCAGTCAATCATGTCCAGCGAAAAAAGCGACATATTTGAGTGTTAAGTACCTATACATACATATTTGGCGGCTTAATTAAACGTACCGAATGTTAAAATGTTGCTATGTAGGTAAACAATATGAAGAAAATTCCGTGTGCCATAATTCACGGGTTAAACATTAAAAAAATCCCAATTCTCCCCATTCTATGGTCTACTTACTACATAATGATGTCTCTTAACAAGAGTAAAGCCTAATTTATTATATTTTCTTTAGAATAAGTAATGTATACTTTTTGTAAATAAGGCTTGTGATTATAGGTACATACCCTGTGGCTAGCTTTATTTGTATTTATTTTTTCAGTATTATTAAGTTGTGTGGAGATTGTTTCATTTAAAAGGTGGAAAATTTATTTTATATGTATAATGTTCATATCAAACTATCCTTTTGTCGCAAAAGTTAAATTATCGGTAACAATATTTTAATCATTCCATATTACATTACCCAGATATTCGAAATGCCACAGCGCACTTTAAAATGTCAGTAAATTTAGAAATAAATATGTCTGTGGACCTAAATAATAATTCGATTTTAAATGTGTAAGACAATAACGGATTTGCGAACATTGTATTATATTACAATATTTATAACCCTCTGTATCTCTGTAATAACTTTTGATCTAAATAATATTAAAAAATTATACATAAAAGGAGATTGATAAAATCGACATGAAACAATAATTGGTTTGGTCAGAGCGAGAAATATAGTATCTGTTATACTTTCTATAAATAGATCAAATTTATTTTATAAATCAATTTCTACATGAGGCGCTTTGTGTGTTACAGATACAATCAAATTCATTTTCTAAGATGTCCTACTCGAAATGAGCAAAATATTGTTACTTTTCCCTGTCTTCTTTCATGAGTCGAAAATCAAAATAATTATGCAGTTTATCCAAGGCCAGACTTATGTAACAGGGGCTGTAATAAGTCCCGTAAGTTGGTGACTATAAAATAACTGCTTGTAGGACTGCGCCATTTTAAATAATAATAAGCTGTAGTGGAAAATAACGAGATATACAATTTTAATATACATCACCTCCTTATCTTACAAAAATTAGGGTAAATTGCGTGTCAACTCTATCGATAAAGTTGTTATTATTTTCAGTGGAAAAATTACGTAGTTTTAATTTCGAAACAACCTTGATATTGTAATACATTTTATTTATCGATGTCATGTGTAGGTATAATATGATAAATACGTTTTTATATATCACGACATTGTGTACTAAGTGATAAATTACTATGAATGAACAAGAATGCATTTGCATATAATATTATAAATTTTATATTATTTAAAAGTTTATGTATCCGAGTTTTATGTCAGCTTTTTATTTTTGTTCAAAGTCACCCTATTTTACCAAATTGCCGCTCTCATGACTATAAATAAAAGTTGGGACTTTTTCATAACAAAACAATGGCAATAGGGATTACAATGAGGCTTTCGGGTTTATAAAATTATAGATATCAATGTTACCCAGTACTAGTTGCCTGATTTTTGTTAAACTAGATTTAGACTTACCTTCATAATATTATATATTTTAGTCACTAAGTGTGTTATTTGTTTTAATAAAAATTGTTGATGGACCTTGTCCTTGTTTTCTTCATTTTCTTGTTTTTTAATGTAATTTTCAAATTGGTCGTACCTAAATATTGGTTGAAGCAGAAAGTATTGGAGTTAGAAACGAAATCATATTATAGTAAAAAAATACGTAGATACCTACCGTTACAAAATAAAACAAGACCATTGTTTAATAAAATTAGCAACAAATTACCATGTTAAGCAAAAGTCTTGCAATAGTTACAAATATATCATAATAAATTTAATGTAAAGTGTAGTTACGTAACGTTAATCCAATAAAACAAAAAAACCATGAAAAATACGCGAGGTTACAGTTTGATACTCATACAAGATGGACTGCCCATATTAATTCTATAACATTAAAACTTATAACATTCTGAGTCTACCTCCGCACTAATATTGGCTGTAGGTACAAGAGGTATGCCTTGATCACACGTACCGAGCAAACGGGCGAGACAGTGCTCTCGGCCGAGTACTCGGTGCGTATAAACATAGCGCCGAGTGCTCGGCCGAACGAAGCGGCGAGACAGTAGCTCGGCTCCCGTTCTATCTACTAGGCCGAGTGTCCACCCTCCCGCTACCCCGCACTGTCTCGCTCGCCCACTCGGCCGGTCTGAACGTGCTCTGTTTCGCCACTCGGCGATTTTTTTACGATCCATCATGTCCGAAAGTCTCAACGGAACTGAACTGACTGTGCTAATTTCAAAACATGTGTAAACAGCTACTCACTTATATCACTGTCTCGGCCGAGAAACATTTTACAGGCCTCACTATTTACTTATATAATCCACTTCTGAAACCACTCCTCATGTATCATGTAGAAACGAGTACATGCCATAATATTGAATGTACTTATTGGCACTTCGCTGCAGAAACCACAGCACAAACCCATACTTTAGCCAACTTCACCTCGCCTCGGTCAACTTCGTGATAGTGTGGAGCCGGGGATAGAGTAATAATGTACAGTACGACACAAAATAATAGAAATTAAAAAGTGGCAATACTGTAGAGTCGTCCCTTTTTTCTTAGATTGATTAGAAAGGGATGAAACTACAGTATTGCCACTTTTTAATTTCTACTTTTAAATTTGTGTCGTACTGTAATAAACATTTACATAATAGGGTAAATTTTAGTTTAACGTGGCCAGTTATTGAAGGATGGCCAGTAATTAAAACCTTATACTAAAATGAATTCTGTTTGCAGGTAAACAGAGCTCATTTTTAGTATGAGGTGGCCAGTTATTGAACGGTGGCCAGTAATTGGCGATTTACCCTATTATATGATAATCAGCATTCCAAATTAAAGGCACTCTTTGAAAAAAAAATTAGGCATCTGACTGAGTCAAGTCGATGCAATAACGATCTTGGATCTTATCAGCGAAGACAGCCGATCTGATCTAATTGGATCGTCTATTTGCCGCTTGATATTGAGGTTAACAGTTGACACATTACAGTGACAGTTTGGCTGCCGTTGCTATGGCGGCATTTTCGTAAATTAAATTGTCGACAAAGACAAACCGCTGCACTGCAACGTATCAAAATCTACAATAACCATGTAACGTAAAATAATCGGAATGGGTTATCAGTTGTGTTTGATGTTTGTGAGATTGTAAATTAATCATGGAAAGATTGCATAAAAAATTATGTGTGCGCAAAGTCGTTTCTGTTTTGTTTGTGATGGTTACCTTTTGTTAATTTAACGATGTCTGGGAATGAAAAAAACCAAAATGACAATAATTTGTGCAGCAAACACTCTTCCCGCTGTGATAAAGGTAAGATCTTAATAGCTGTCGCATATTCCGTGGGCTAGGCGGTTCCTGATATTTAGATGATAAAGGTGATTGTTTTTTCAGACCATCGCACCATTTGCCCTTCAAAACTTAGTAAAAGTGAACTCGAAGACCAATACTACACGCTGTTGAATAATAATTTAGAGTTGAAACGAAGTGTTAACGCTCAGAACGAGAAAAATCGGATTCTATCAACTAAAGTGCAAAGGATGACGGCCCAGACAAAGATGTATGGCGGCAGCGGCAAGGAATGCTGTGCGGCGGCTCAGGCAATCATTAATGAGCAAAAAGCAACGTAAGTTTATTCATTAAGTAATCTACCAGTCAACAATTGGATTAAACTGCTAACGTTTTATGGTGCAGGGCCTGTGAACTATCAACATTATACTAACAAAAGGGGAACTTTTTGCATCTCAATAATATAATTAACACAAATAAACATATACAGATATGCAATACAATATACTTACATAAACATTACTACTTGACAATAAGTCTAGGAGCTTACTGGTGAGATACTTGTGTAACACATACTTGAAGGTTTGTTTAGTTTGTGTTTGCCTGATAGAAGGTGGGAGATTGTTGTAAAGCAGTGCCTAAACAGTGAAAGAATTTGACTTAAAACTGGTGCGTTGAGGAGGGACAATGAGCATGAGTTTACGAGAGGCGCGAAGGACGCAACCAGGTCGAGCAGACACCCATCTTTTCTTTTGCTTTCCAACTCGCCTCTTGCCTGAAGGGCCTTTGTGTTACTTGGTCACAAGTATCAGGTTATTTAATTATACAAAATTTGGTCTGTCGGTATTCGATAAAACGAGCCCTTTTGGTTGAGAATGTTACAAGTCAATACTCAAGTCTTTCACTTTTAATTTCAGGATAGCCGACTTGAAAAGATCCAATGAGGTCATGACAGACCGTATGCGCAAGCTTAGCGCACAGCTGTGCACAGCGAAGCAATTCCTCAAGCAGAACCCCAACTCCCGGCCTTGCTACAAGTGCTATGTCAATGCTACTACTGCCAAGTAAGTTTTTTAATACTTATTTATGTCTAAACAATACTTGTTCATGTCTGATTGTCTGCAGGAAGACTATTCACCATTTCTCTGCATATTGTCTCTTTACTTCCTCAACCTGGTATCTGCGTGAATAGTTAGATTGGGAAAGCACTTATCCTCTCTCTCTCTCTGTCTGTCTCTTCCTGACTATGTGTCCCACATGGTGCTGTGGTAATGTCATGAAAAAAAAAATGTCTTACTGAGGCTGAGATAGTATAGGAATAATAAATGATAAATAATGAACAATACCATCATGTCACCTAGTGCCCATAACACAGTGCACAAGCCTAATAGAGTTTACTTTGGGACTAAATCGATTTGTGTGAGGTCTGAATTATTTATTAATATTGAAAAACAAGCACAGGGCCGCACTGAGGGTAAACAGGCAAATGGAATCTGTTAAGTAAGATGATGTCAAAAACTTTAAGTTTGTCTAAAGCTCTGGTTACTTCGTACTAGTAGGTATGAAGTATGGAGACGACCGCTAAAGTTCTGGTTCCGTACAATACCGTTTATACAATAATAGGGAACCAGAGCTTAAGTCAGAGCTGTAGGTTACTTTTTTTTTATTAACGCTATTTTTGTCATGATTTGTTTAATGTTTAAATGTTTTCAGAAATCAATCTACAACCTCTTTGCATCATAAGGCTACAGAGGTTTGTAGCATGCTCAAGTCTGTTGCAGCATCCGTAATATTTCCGATAGTGTAAGTTATACATTATTGCTTCATATTCAACTTAAAGCACTAGTCCCACCAATGACGAGGAAGCGATTGTCGACTAGTTTCTCGCTCAAGAAACGAACAAAAGATATAGCCCCTATGTCGGCAAAAGAGACAGATATATTAATAGTTGATCACTACCTGTTCACACTGCCGATGACTACTCTCTCTTTCACTAGTTGATGCCAGCGATGAAAGATAAAATTCATCAGTGGTTAAAAATTACCATGAGTGATTGTTTGCTGATAGATGATGATTTTAATGGGTGCCCGTTGTTTCGCCGACAAACTTTTCATCGAATACCATTTCACCGAAAACGTTTCACCGAATTTTTACTTCGCGTATTTTCATTTAGTGTAATTTTATCTCATCGACAGTTCATTTCAACTTTTATTAATTTTTAGAAAAACTTTTCAAGGAATATTATTTGATCGATGATTCATTTCGTACCTATATTTTTTAAATGGAGGAAGTACATTACATCGATTTTCATTTCTTCGACGTTTTATTTCAACTCATTCTTATATAATCTAATACATGTAAATTTCGGGTGCGTAACGATGGCTATAACAATTTTTGATATACATAGAAATAGGGAGGCGGGGGGCCGTTAAACCAAAAGTTCAATTAGAAACGTAGGTTAGGTTAGGTTAGAAAAAAAAAAGTTTGTAGGTACTGCATCCCCCAGAAAAAATGGACTGCTACCAGAAAACTTTGGGTTAGGTATGTCTGCGAAATATTGCATATTGAAATGATATTACGTGAAGTAAGTTTTAATGTAATTTAAAAAAGATTTTAAACGAAAATTATGAAACGTACGTCTATGAAATAATACATCTGTGTAATGAATCATCCGCCATTTGAAAATTCGTGATATAAAAATACTCGTAATGAAATTTCGATGAAGTGAGTTGTCGATGAAATGAAAATACTTGAAACGCTATCTTTGAAGTAAAATTCGACGTAACGAGTGTCGACGATTCAAGGGTAAACCGATTTTAATACAAGACTCCACAGTAGAGGATTTTTTTTTTAAATTTATGATTCTGTATAATTTCAGGGCTGCTACGAAGACCACTGAAACCATCACTCCTGCAAATGTGGATTCACATGATAGTTATAAGTAAGTGAAACACAACAATTAAACAGATAAAAGTTATAAGTAGGCATCGACTTTAGAGAGCTATGGAGCCAATATTATCATTAACCTTTAGAGCGCCAAGCGGCAAAGCAATTCTACGTGCCACTGACGCCAAACCAAAAAAAAAAAAAGTGCTCCAAAATCAACAGGGATTGAAAGACACAGATAGTGGTTTGAATTAACATGTTTTTGACCATTGAAATTTTTGACGTCAATAGGCGTCGTTGGCGTCAGGGGCACGAATTCCCGATGACGTGATTTGCCGTCTTTGGCGGTCAAAGGGTTAAAATACAATTCATAATCATACTTATTCATCTATTTCATTCAAGCAGGACTAGCATATCTTGCCGTGACTTTCCTCGACTCAGCGTCACCTGTCTTGCTCGTACGGTATTTAAAGAAAAGTGATAGGTTGTATTTGTCGCGCGACTAAAGAGTCGCGTGCAGTGCCGTATTTACCCCTAGGCCCCCAAGGCCCAGGCCTAGAAGCCCAGTCAGTCCAGGGGCCCCGGTCCCAGAAGTACTTCCCATTATTTATCACTACTACCTGCTATTAACAATCACATACAAATAATTTATTTAGCAAGCAATCATTACAATTAGACATTAATTATTGTAGGTACTAAGCGTACCACAGCCGCGGCAACTTCGTCACTCAATAATTAAATACAATAATTAAATATGTCTCACGAAAGTTTTAATAAGATTAAAATTGGACATTTTACAAATATTTCACTTGTATACACACTGGAATTCACACATAGGAAATATCCTACGACCCCAAAACTAGGCACAGCCGCTTGTATCTTGGGAAATTCAGTTTATACTGAAAACCAATTGAGGTAGGGGAGGGGGCCCCCAAATGCCCATTGCTCCCCCCCCCCCCTAGCCCTATCCCTCTAGCTTGTATCTTGGGAAATTTAATTTGCTGTAAACATTTGAGTAGAGGAGGGGGCCGCAAATTCCCATTGCTTAGGGGCCCTATCCCTCTACCTTGTATTTTGGGAAATTTAATTTGCTGTAACCATTTGAGTAGAGGAGGGGGCCGAATATGCCCATTGCTTAGGGGCCCTATCCCTCTAGCTTGTATCTCGGGAAATTTAATTTGCTGAAAACCATTTGAGATAGGTGAGGGGGCCCCAAATGCCCATTGCTTAGGGGCCATATCCCTCTAGCTCGTATTTTGGCAAATTTAATTTGCTGAAAACCATTTGAGATAGGGGAGGGGGCCGCAAATGCCTATTGCTTAGGGGCCCTATCCCTCTAGCTTGTATCTTGAGATATTTAATTTGCTGAAAACCATTTGAGTAGGGGAGGGGGCCCCAAATGCCCAGTGCCTAGGGCCCTAGCCCTCTAAGTCCGGGCCTGATCGCGTGTCACAGTTATGCTAGATGTGCAGAATGCTTACAGCGCATATTCCGTGGTCTGTTTGTGAGCAATGTAACATAACACTTGCAGCATAGCACTTGTGACTCCTCTGGTGTTGCAGGTGTTTATGGGCGACGGTAATCGCTTTCCATCAGGCGATACGTTTGCTCGTTTGCCCCCTTTGACAAACTGGTCACATCTTCCTACAGCTTAATTCCTTCTTTCCCATTCCCATTCCTGATCACCACCACATGTCTCCAATAGATGCTGTCGCAAGCCGAAGCCGCGAAGTCCGTGTAGCCACCAACTGCGCTCCCCAGTCTGTTACACCGTGTCGTAAGTTCCCTACCCTACTACAGTTAGGCTGCGTTTCCATCAGAGATGTGTAGCAGGGATGTGTGTTTGTTGGTCAATGGAATAGCTTCATTTATTCAAGCGCAGTTGGTTCTATTGGTTACCCGAAACACATCCCTCGCTACACATCTCTGTTGCAAACGCGGCCTTAAGGTGGCCATTCGTTCTTAGCGATTCAGTACATGAAGGCGACCGGTGACCGCAACGCACTGCTTTGTATGGATAACTATAATTATGAAAGACTGGCTTATGCAAGGGGTGTGTAATGATGGGTATAATAACGTTTCATATAATTTCACACTGTCGTCGCTGACCCAATATTACAGGGACCCTGTAACATTGGGCCAGCGACTTGCCGGTATGTGATAACTCAAGAACCTTTCTGCCCAACGGCCATCGGTTCTTCGAGCTACGTGCCCCGCCTATTGCCACTTCAGCTTTGTCGATGACCTTGGTTCGTCTACGAATCTCCTAATTTGATCTTGTAGAGAAATCCCGAGCATAGCTCTTTCCATAGCTCGCTGAGTGACTCTGAGTTTATTTAAAAGGCCTCAGGACATCACCGGTAATACGCACTGGTTGAAGACTTCCATCTTCCAGCATTGAGGTATTTTGGAGGAGAAGACACTTCGCAGTTTCCCGAACGCTGTCCATCCGAATTGAATCCGTAAATTTTTCATTATTTCTCGAAGTAACCGACACAATCCATACGAAACAGTGGGTCGCGGCCGCCGGTCGCCTTCATGTGTCGCGTTCGCTATGAACCAAATGGGACCTTTAGCATCAAAAGCTGACAGTTTTTTGTATCCAATATCATCTGTTGACAATCAAAACTCATTAGGTAACAAATACTTACCTAAAACGAAGCTCGTATCTCATTGTCTATCTATTTACTAGATACGAGGTAATGACGAGCTGTGACAGACATTTTAGTGGGTATTCGTTGTCATGAGGCGATATGATAAATGCCGACATAAAATTGTCGGCAACTTTTGATGCAGGCCGAAAACCCCCATCCATTTCCTGTTTTTAGCACTTCGATATATTTCTTTTTTTAGTTTTAGTTGGTAGCATATATTATGTATAGCAGGAGTTTTCACTGACTAATCAATTTGGTATAGCAAAACGAAACAGGATAGTTCCAAGGCAGTAGTGCACTCAATTGTGACCCAAAGCAAAGTGTCGTGGTCGTTCCCTCCGAGTGAACCGCCCCAAGACTCTTAATTCAGTAAGATTAGCTGAAAATTTGGCAAAATGAAAGGACAACTTTTATCTATCAGGATATGTAGGTTATAGAGCCAAGTTTAATTTTATCTACTCTCCCCGCCTCTCAGGGGTGAGCGTCACCCCCCCACGCCCTAGAATGTGTCCCGGAGCGCGGTATTTTCCACTTTAGAAGAAAACCGTGTATGATACACACAAAGTGTATAAGAACGAAATAATTCTGAATAAATTTACTATAAACCTTTCATACATACAAAAGCGATAGCACTTATACAATCAGCGCAATCTGTTACCAAATACTAACGTTTTTAATTATTGATCTTTTTTTTCTGCTAAAAGGTTAGTTATCTCAAAAACTGCACACTTCTCGGCCAAAATATGTATGACAAAAGTAAAGAATGGACAACGTTCTTTCTAAAAATGTATAATTTATTTCTGTTACTCTTTAATTTACCGTTGCAATGCTATTTTTAAAATTTAAGTCATTTGGCCATTATGCGAAATATAAATATTCGTACTAGTTAAACGGTGTTACTTGCAATACCATACACTTCTTATGTTTTTCTGTAATCTACAAATATTGAACTATATCCTGTATTTTTTTTTTTTTTTTTAGATCTACTATTTTAGGAAATAAGGGATGTGTGGGGAAATGGTCAAGTATTGCTCATTTTCGTAAATAACTTCAAAACCGTTTAAGGCCGTTTCCGATTAAGGGAAGAAAATATGCCCTTTCGTGATAATGGACAGATTTTTTTTTCTACAGTCAGTTACGTCTAGTAGAGTAGCTGTGTCAAGTTTGGTTGAAAAATTCTTTGCGGTTCCGCAGAAAAAAAATAAAAACGGAAATAATGAAATATGGTCTTTCTCCAAAACTATTTAACTTTAATGTACTATAATTTTTTCATTCTGTAAAGCTTAGTCAAGTTCATGTTTTAAGTGAAAATGGTATCTCTATATCTAACGATTATGTAAAAAAATAGGTAAGTCAAAATTTTTATACATATTTTTTTTTTATTTGTGAGAGATACCACTCTAATTGACATTTCTAAATAAGCCTTAGTTAACGTCCTGTAACACATATTAATTTGATGGATAAAATCGGAAAGCAACTGTGTCAAAATGAAATAAATAACTGGGCTGGAATTCATTACTATTTAATTAGTAAACTACTCTAACACTGCTAAATAACTAAAACATAATTATCCTCTTTACAAATAAACAAGATTTGACAGTTACAGTGACATTTGCTAGAAAATGACACCTTTTTAGTTACTTAATGAAAAAAAATACACTTATTCTAATCCTCATCGCTATCTTCATTGACAGTAACGTGAATTCCGTGATTCAAAAAAAGTCCGCTTAAAGTTTCAGCAGGCCGAACGATTTTGGACAAATATCTTGCGTGCGATAAATAATAAACAATAGCAGGGTCATTATTCGAGCGGTTCAACCGCTTCACTTTCGTGGACATATTTTGAGAAGAATTGGGCGTATTTTCGGATATTTATTTGTTAGATGTCCGGTAAACTTAGATACCTAACCAGAAACGAAATCGAAATCTGTAGCCACTTCTACAAAAATGTGACCAGGAAAGTGATTCGGAACAAACGCTCGAATAATGACAACAATGTGTGAACAACACCCTACTGTTCTTATTCCGTTGCCACATTCACAATAATGCCGCCTTATGGATCCAACACCAATGCTGTTTGGGACATATTCGATAAAGCATCTGTAAATCTTTTTTGAAATATGGCGAGATTGGACTTTCAGTTTCAGTATATTAGAATTTTCCTTCACATATTCCAAATTCAACGAACCATCTTCATTAAGTATTTCTGATAGATACGAAATCGCTACTTATATCATTGTGAGGTGATATAATGATGTAGGTTTCTTTCTAAATATTTTTTTGATTGCATTCGCTTTAGAATTCATTTTGTAAAGACGAGTTATCTTTCTAATGTCCCTGAAATGTCATGTTACATTAAAAAAAAAACAATTCATCTTTATTACTGTCATAATATGTATTTATTTTAATTTCGGTAGAAAGAGGATTAATGCGTGGCGAAAAAAGAATAGTTTGTAATTACAATTTCAAAATAATGAAGTCATACCCGAAAAGTCTTTTAATTTCCATTTTACAGTTAGTTTAAATTGATAATTTGGTATAATGTTAAGTAAAGCTTATATACCAAATAGCAAAAATTATTAATATATATATGCCTTTTATTGTTATTGAAAATAATGACATTTTCAATAACAATAAAAGGCAAATGTCACTAACTGTCAAATCTTGTTTATTTGTAAAGAGGATGTACGATGCTTTGGTTATTTGGAAGTGTTAGAATAGCTTACTAATAAAATGTAATAAAATCCAACCCAGTTATTTATTTCATTTTGACACACTTGCTTTCTGATTTTATCCATCAAATTAATATGTGTTACAGGACGTTAACTAAGGCTTATTTAAAAATGTCAATTAGAGTGGTATCTCTCACAAAAGTAAAAAAATATATATATTAAAATTTTGACTTACTAATTTTTTATATAATCGTTAGATATAGAGATACCATTTTCACTTAAAACATGAACTTGACTAAGCTTTACAGAATGAAAAAATAATAGTTAATTAAAGTTAAATAGTTTTGGAGAAAAACCATATTTCATTATTTCCGTTTTTATTTTTTTTCTGCGGAACCGCAAAGAATTTTTCAACCAAACTTGACACAGTTACTCTACTAGACGTAACTGACTGTAGAAAAAAAAACTAAGTCATAATATTAAAGGGCATTTATTGCTTCCCTTAATCGGAAACGGCCTTTAGAATGATGAAATATATATATTTGAGATGTTCATAATGCACCCTTTCATTTGATATGTCACACGATATACTTTGCCATTTTTTTTTCTAATTTGCCCCCTATAACTGGCCCTCATGTCAAAATTTATTAATTTGCGTTACGTTACGTTACACGTCCATGTTTGGGTCATCAATTCACATATGTGTACCAAATTTCAATTCAATCGGTCCAGTAGTTTCGGAGAAAATTAGTTCAATATTTGTAGATTACAGAAAAACATATAAGAAGTCTATGGTATTGCAAGTAACACCGTTTAACTAGTACGAATATTTATATTTCGCATAATGGCCAAATGACTTAAATTTTAAAAATAGCATTGCAACGGTAAATTAAAGAGTAACAGAAATAAATTATACATTTTTAGAAAGAACGTTGTCCATTCTTTACTTTTGTCATACATATTTTGGCCGAGAAGTGTGCAGCTTTTGAGATAACTAACCTTTTAGCAGAAAAAAAAGATCAATAATTAAAAACGTTAGTATTTGGTAACAGATTGCGCTGATTGTATAAGTGCTATCGCTTTTGTATGTATGAAAGGTTTATAGTAAATTTATTCAGAATTATTTCGTTCTTATTTACTTTGTATGTATCGTACACGGTTTTCTTTTAAAGTGGAAAATACCGCGCTCCGGGACATATTCGAGGTCGCGGGGGGGTGACGCTCACCCCTGAGAGGGGGGGAGAGTAGATAAAATTAAACTTGGCTCTATAACCTACATATCCTGATAGATAAAAGTTGTCCTTTCATTTTGGTAAATTTTCCATATATTGCAATCTAATTTTCTTGGATTATCTGTCGAGCCTCAAAACTGGGTCACGGAGGCGCTACTGTCGTTTTATATATATTTATATATTATATTGTAAGTGAAAATTCGACTGTTCCAGGGAAACTGAAAAAGTATGCATTGAAAACAGATGTACATCAACAATGGAAGATTTGAGGCGCAAGATAGCGGAATTAGAACAGGTATCTATTAGGCTTTAAATGTGATAATCTGACACCTAATACAATACAATACAATATAAATATTCACATAATGTTATAAAGATTTAACTTTGGTATTTCTTTTCTTTTTCTATTGGATTGATTTAAGACATTGTTTTCACATGTTTTCTACTACTAATACCTAATAATTAAGCAACTTATTTTTTATTTATTAGGAACTCGCCAAAACTCACACGGAGTACTCCGGCCGTATGTCGCAACTGGAATCCGAGGTTTTATATTGTTTTTTTTAGTCCCTCCGCTTTAGGGTTCTATATCGATGGCAAAAAGCGAGAACGTAGTAACCGCCAAAATGCAAACTTTAAACCAGAGCCAAAAAACTTTTCGATTTCGAGAAAAAAAATCATAACTCTTTCATTTATGAACGAAAATGCTTGATATTTGGATCTAATTCATAACTTATGGTTTTCTTTCAACTGGCATATTTAATATTTAACAAAAAAGACTGGTTTACGACTTAGTGGCGGTTACGACAATTGAACTCTTTTTTTCGTTACGCGAAAACGCTGTAAACGCCCGAAGTAAATGTACTAAAATGGTGAAACGAGTATTATTTCCATAAAGCATAAATGCTGTAACCAGATGCATATTTATTTTAAGATTCAATCATTTTGACGTAAATGTCATTACGTTCTTTATAGGACTAACTGAAATGTGGTAAGTGTCCACCGGCAAAAAGAAACTGTGAAAATAAAACGACTTAAGTATCAATCAACTTTTATCGACATACTTTTTTAAAATGTTTCCAAATTTTTAATGCAGGTTTCTTACAAATTAAAAGCTCAGAAGCAACAATTACCATCTTAACATATCAAATACTATCTAGTCTCAATTTCTCTGTATAAAAACATTACGAAAGTTACTTAAAACCTCCGTTGCTTATAACATTTCAAAAGGCTAATAAAATCTCTCATACTATAAAATCACAACCTTGTACTTATCGTGCTAAAAACAAACATAAATATTCTTAGGGTTAATCAGACTATAATATTGTTATCCGCTAAAACTAAATATTATAGGTAATGAGGTTTAATATTCCCGTGAAAACTTTAAAACTCTCTACATTTTATCTTCAGTTTTGGCATTAAATTGTCTTTTAAGTAACTTTTATCGATATAAAACTCACTACCTATTAAACCCACTAACTATAAAAGATGTTTTGAATGTAAGTATTACTTATTATATAAGTTTTCAACATAATTCTTAAACAATTGTTTGAACACAACTATCACCTCAATTATAAAAATATTTCTTTGAACTAATCTCACTGAACCATAAATATTTAACTTAAATAACTAGACGTTATATTACTATGGTACCGTACAAATTAAAATTGTTATTATTTATTTAAATAAAAACTCGGAGTCATTTTTCTTAGGCAGAATATCAATTGACATTAAAATAGGAACCTAAAAATTGCATTTCAATGGAATTCGTTTTCATAATAACATAATTAAAATAACTGTTCTTAAAAAAATACTAAAAATTCCACTCTAAAATGCATTGTTTTATGATAACACTCCTCAAAATGTTTGTCATAATTAACTCAAAAATCGCCCCTCTAAAGTAATGAAAATTAGTGCAATAGTGACTGATGGACATGTGCATTCTTCCAATCCTGACCTACGGAGCGCAGACTTGGTCTTTGACAAATGTTCAGAAGTCCACCCTCAAGTTTTGTCAAAGAGCCATGGAACGCAGTATTCTGGGCGTAAAACTAACTGACAGAATTAAGAACACAGTAGGTACTGCGTTCCAAAACGCTGGTAGTTGATGTAGCTCAAGCAGCCGCAAAGCTGTATATTATGTCTGTGATAAAACGAATGACGACAGTTGTCGCAGTGGTTTAAGCAGCTGCCTACTGAGCCGACGGTCCTGGGTTCGAATCCCGGAAAGGGCAAATATTTGTGTGATGAACTCGAATATTTGTCGAATAATATATTTGTGCCTGGGTCATGGATGTTATTTGTATTCAAGTGTATTTATCTTTACCAGATGGACCGATCAAGTGAAGGGCCCTTCCTCAGCCAAGTTTTGCTCGGTCATCAGAGATGCGATGAACATTGAACAGGCACCGGTGGAGGCAGATCATAAAAACTAGGTGTAGAGCATCTATATCCACCGATGACCACGATCCTCAGTCATGAGGGAGCGACCACAGAGAGAGAGAGAGATCTTTACCAGTATGTTCACTTGTGTCCAGAACACAAGCCTCCTAGAGCTTACTGTGGTACTTGATTAATTTGTGTGAGGTTGCCCGATATATATTTTTTTATTCATTTATGCCATGCGTATGGTTATTGTGAAAATATTAATCGAATCAGGCACCAGTTAACCGGTAAATTTTAAATACTGTACAGTTGTTTATCTACCGCAGCTCAACAAATTTAGTGCTTATCTGATTCTAGCCCTTGGACAATAAAGATGCGGACGTGACACCCCAAACTAGTTTGATCCGGCTTGAGTCTGCTTTTTAGGGGTTAGACCAATTAACTCTTAATGGTTGTAGTGAAACGTAGTAGATTACAGCAAAACTTTCTTCTAGCGATTACAACCGTAAACTAGATATACATATTATACTAATAAAAAAAAATCATTATTTTAAATCGAAATCAAAATTGAAATGTATACCTATTCTGTAAGTAGGCCAATTTACATGTCTGAATCTGAATTTATCGGCATTTCACACGAGGAGGCCGCTGTGGAGAAGAAAGCCGAAAAAAAGTAAATATTTTTTTCATTTTTTTTTAATCATCATGCGAGCGTTTGCTCGTATCTTTTGATTGCCTTTAAGCTGAAGATAAGCAGACCTTTGATGATATTTGATGTTAATTCCAGCTTTATACCTCCACGCGTTCCTGAGAAAAAGGTCTCGACAAATAGATAGACAGGCACAAAAGTGATCCTATTTAAGTTTTGTTTTTGGCGATTGAGGCACGGAACTCTCAAAGCTGCCGCGTCCCGCGCCCCATCATCGTTATTTTCTTCCAACAATAAAGCAAATAAATATGCTAGTTATGTTTTATCCCAATATTCATATTTTCCATTAAACCCGCAACATATTTTACATCCAAAAAAAGGCATGTACACAGACTACGCACACCCACTCGCTCCGGCGATCGCCGATAGACTAAATCACAGGTCGTATTCACGAGCCACATCGCCGCGACCGCACATTTTTATTGCTGTATCTTCAAGCACTACCCACTTCACGTTGTGTTTCAAATGTCGTTACTGTAGCTTGCTGTTAATTCATTTTCGAATGAAATGTAGTAAGCGTCAATCATAGATAATTTATTTTAGGATAATTGCAGTAAGCTTGGTTCGTAATTTTTTCACTACATGCATAAATGCTGCATCCGCCACGGAACAAAATTTCGGCAACGCTGTAACCGGCACACCCTTTGATTTATGAAAGAACAAAATTAGCGTAAATGTACTCGTTTAGAAAATTGCTACTATTTGGGTGTTTACAGCAATTAGATGTGGGCATCGTCAAAAAAATACATTCGTTTTGCAACGTAGTCCAGTTTTTTCTAAGCGTCGTAGAGCCATGGGACCCAGACCAGTCGACGCAGAAAAATTCGCTGATTCCGAATATGCAAAAAAATTTTTTTTGACCAAGTGGCAGTTACTACGTTCTCGCTTTTTGCCATCGATATGTGAGGAAATTAAAAATAGAGTTTTTGTGGAATCTTTTTATTGATACTATTTTTTTATGTGGAAAGACCATTTTTTTTATGAATATTGACATAAAGGTAAATTATAAATGTAATGTGATCTAGTACAATGTAAGGAGGACTCGAACCTGCGATCCTACGTTCTTCTTTCGTGTAGAGGTTCCTCAAATATTTGATGCCCAAAAGGCATGCCCAAGACTACATCTGAGTTTTTTAAAAGGTCTCAGAAGGTTTCCATAAGTTACGCGTTGACAGGTTATTGGTATAAAGTTGTAAACAAATTTCTTCTCCATGGAAACCCGAACACTTATACTAAGTAAACATTTACATTTCACTACCAATTTGATCTGTTTTCTAAAACTTGCTCATTGTCACCGTCCTTACTTTAATATAAACAAATTACATACAAAACTTCATGTCCGTTAATATTTAATGTTGGATGAATGTAAAGGTTTGATGTTAGAAAGGAAACACCGAAATGCCTTCAAAATTAATTTACAGGTCTTTCCGCACAGACTCTCTTTCGTATTCATTAGTTTGGTTGGACGGTTGTTGTCGATCAATTTATAATTACAGACTTTTCTCAAACATGCAATGAAATATCGTCTTAACGTGCGTTAAAACAGGCTTCGAAGTGTCACGTTTCGGGCGGAACAATTCGAGAGAACTGTAAAGGAATTTCATACAAAATTTAAGGCCTAGGCCGGGAAGTAATTATTTTTTAAACATGGCGTCTGTGTTCATGAACGGGCTAAACAGCTGAATTATGTATTTTTGAGTGGTGTATTTTTTTATTTCATTGCATATGTTTGAGAAAAGCGGCCCATGTATAGTATGCCTTAGTCATGAAAAGGGCTTGCCGGCTTCGTATCACTATCCGTCTATACCTACTCAGCTGGCAAGCCCTTATTTCCCGGCGTCTGCAGTAATACAATACAATACAAGTACTCTTTATTGCACACCTCATAAAATATACAGGAGAAATACAATGCAAAACATTACAATTAGAGGTAAACAACAGGCAAAGCAGTGGCAGCAGGTAATGTACTATTTCTCCAACTTGCTTGGAAATGTTCCCATTAATGTAGTAAAACTGGACCGCGAAATCGTTCGTTATTTTTAGAAGGCATTAATACAAATTAAAAAAAATATATATTATTGGCCTTAGCCGGGAAATCAATATTATTTAAATAAGAAGATTAAGTAAAAAACACACCTTCCGTTTATGACGTCTCATACAAATGAGGGTAATCTTAATTTGGCCGGTTACTGCATTTTTACTTTTAATTTTTCCAAAGACTTTGATAATTCACCATACAGCCAATTGTCGACTAAATTTAAGAAATAAAAACTTATAAACTTTTTAATTGTTCTCTGCGTTTAGTTCTTGCACTGAACATTTTTCTGCTCTGCTACTGTCAATGTATTTTAAATGACGACAAATTTCGAATAACGGACAAACAATTTAAATAATAATCTTATATGCGGTTAATTTATTTTCATGATTCCTAGTTATTTATAAGAGATTTCTCAAGAAAGTTTTAATTATAATAATATGATGGTATTTAATGAGTGAGTTGAAAATTAATAAGTGTACCAAACGTAAACAAATTAAAAATATAACAGAAATGATTGTGTCCAAATCAATATAAAAGTTATTTTGAACTTATGATCTTCTCCGAATGATAAATATGGTATGGTTTCTAAAAAAACAGTGTGTTTAGAAGTTGTTAATTTAACTAAAATTAATAATTACCTATGTGCATATTTTTTGTTATTGTGTTTTCATATATGGGTCAAAATCAGAGAGGTGAGCATTATGGTTCTGAGAAAGTTTTTGTAAATAAAATAACATGATATTACTAAAATTTTTATTTCAAAATAAAGTTTTTGTCCATAATTACACGGCACATAGCTTATTTGTCTTTCTTTACTAATATTTTATTTGATTTTAAACAAAAAAAGGTCTAAATAGTCATTCCGGGAATGCGTCCTTATACCATGTTTCATAGTTCAAACAAGTCCAAAATGTTTATAATTAAGACTTAAAACTGTCATATCCTAATATTAGATTTGAAAATCATCAAATTAAGAATATAAGTATAAAATACATTAATAGCAGTTTAATTTCTTCATATTTTGACTATTCAAATGCTGTCTGACGTTTATTAAATCATTCCGTGAACGCGGTGGATATCGATCTATGTAAATTCAAGAACACACGCTAGGTGGCGTTAGCGAGCAACAGCGTGAAGTTCACTAGTCAAAGCAACAGGCGTGTTTCGTGTTTTCGGAAAAAAATAATTGATTTTGTTGGTAAGTACCTTTTAAATTGATATGTGTGAAGCGTACTTTAATTCCCTGTCACTACGGGAACGCTGTTTGAATATTAGTTTTTCGAAAATTTGCATGTTTTTTTGCAAAATTCTAATAAATATTACAGCTCACTTGTTCATAACCTCAAAAACCAATAGCTAACATGGCGGCGTCAAGCACGACATGAAAATATTCATCAAATAGTCATTTCGGGAACTGTCATTTCGGGAACCTTTACGTATATGCCGGGCGTTCCCGAAATGACACGGGCGTTCCCGAGATGTCAATTTTTGGGCTTAATGGTGCTCTAATGCTTTTAAAAAGCATAACTATTCAAAATTTTGGTTTTAGGTATTCATTTAGTACGAGCAACATGGAAAACTATAAAAATAAAAATAAAAGGAAGTCAAAAAAAGGATTAAAAGAGGACAGTATAGCTTATAAAAAATATCGTGAAAAGGCTAATGCAAGAAAGCGCAACTTTTTAAATAAAATGACACCTGAACAAAGAGAGATGAAGAGACTGAAAGATAGGGAATATTACCATACAACACTCCATACAACTGTATCAATAGTCAAAATTATTGCGAGAAATTAAACTGCAGGCATTTTCAGTCGAAGAGAGAGATAAAGAAAGTCCAGTACAATTAGAAATGATAGACTTAGACATAGAAAAGAATGAAGAGTTTCTGAATTCTCTTCACATCAACAGAAAAAGTATTTATGACGCCGTATACGGATCAGACAGTTCAGATGATGAGAATTTCCAAAAGGTTTCAGTTTGACTTCATGGAAAAAAATTACGATATTTGTTTGCTGGTACATCGTACGGAAATGATAATGAGAACTTCCACCCAAACGTGATACGTCGTCCAAAGACATTTTTGCTAGTAAATGTACCAACTGAAAATAAAAAAATACAATACAGATACGTTGCAGTCGCTGACACCTCAGTTAATGAAGATGGAGAAATAAAAGTCAGCTTTCTTCGTTGTCAGCGGAACTTGTCATTTTGGGAACACTCCCATCATTTTCGGGAACATCACAAAAACGGCAAATAAATCACTAATAAGTAATACTATAGTTAAATCTTGCATGTACAATATGAAATGACCTTTACACTTTTGTATTTATATTATTAAAATGTAACGTAGTGCAAAAATTTATACAGTAAATTAAAATTTCGGAGCGAAATTTACACCAATTGAAAATTTATGGAGAGTACTTTGAAAAATAAATGTTTTCGATATAAAAATATACAAAATAACAACATTATACGATTTAGGAACTGGTTAATTACAATTTCTTGAAGGTGATTCTTAAATGCGTTGGTTATATTATTATTAAAAAAAATATTTAAAAGTGTTCTCGAAATGACTTTTGTGTCTGGCATTATTTTTATTAACTGGTAGAATTTCTAAAATATATATTTTTGTGCGTGCCTCTTCACAGGAAAGGTTCATGACAAATGACACAACAGACTCCACTTGTTAGTTTTCTTCAAAAGAAAACTTAATTTCTCAGATATTTGAAAACCTGAAATGCTCACCTCTCTGATTTTGACCCATATATTTAATTCTTATTAATATATTTTGTTTTTAATCAAACATATGATTCGGATCCGAATTTTTATTCCTATTCCTAAAAAAAATAAGTACCAAATGAACTTCATGGTACTGATATATTAAATAACAAATGTAGATTGGTGATTATTTCCAAGCATATTTGGAGAAAAGCACTATACAAGCCTCGGCGGGAATGTCAGTTCGCAGATTCGTATTGTTGAAGGACTCGGCTACGCCTCGTCCTTCAAAATCATACTCATCCACGAACTGACTTTTCCCGGCCTCGGCAGTAATATACTATTACTACCCACAAGGTTGCCCTTTGCAGAGTATGGACAAACCTGTTACCTCATACACTGAATGGATTCCCCACTCATGTCATGGATAGTATCATAAATAACTTAAATAAACCAGGCCAGATTAAACATATTGTCAAAAACATGTTAACTAATAAATATAATCATAAATATACATAGGTGTATTTAGTATTCTGAGTACATATCACTAGGAATAGGTATGAGCCTATACATAGTGGTATGCTTAGGCTTAGTAATATAATCTTAATAAGTAAAAGATTTTCTCTAAGCTTTGTAAAACAAAAATATTTTTTAGTGAAATAAACAGCTGTTTTTTTTTTTTTTTTCTAAAAAGGTACACGTCCTCCAGACGCGCGCGCGCTCGGAGCACGCGGCGCGCGCGAGCGACGACGTGCTGCAGGGGCTCTCGCACCGCCTCAAGGACGCCGCCGCCGAGAAACGTGAGTAACGGGCATCCCAAGTAGCAATCGAGCTGAGGAAGCGCTGACACAACCTTTATTCAGCTTAACAGCTTGTTTTGCTACGGCGCGGCGAGCGGTTGAGCGAGAGATCCGAGCGCGACGGCCGTACGAGTGAGCGAGATATGCGCACCGCTGCCGCTAAGACTGGAGTCGTGACCTCGCGTGGCCAGCAGAACGCCGAGCGGCGGCTATAGGAGTGAGCGGTTCCTCTGGTCGCGCGAAGTCGTGGCAGGGCTGTAAGGAATTTTTCGTCATCCTAGGCTGTAAGTGGGATTGACTACCCGATACGCAGGGAGAAAATCTCACTTCCTGGCCAACCAAGACGTAAACACGAGGCGGTAATTCGTAAAGCTCCAGATCGCATATTTATACACCTGCTGTCTGGTACATTCACAAATTCACCGGTACTACAGCCGGCACTATTACCGTTGAGCCATTGATACAAAGATCAAATTACATGGTTGTTCCCAAATTAAAAATAATGGGGCTGTGAATATACTAACTTTTACTTATTTTTGCAGAGGACCTTGAAGCGAAGCTGTCCTTCGAGAAGAAGAGAGTGGTCGAACTGGGAATGCTGCTGAAAGCGGCCGAGCTGTCGCAGAAGGTTGCCAAGGCCATGGAGGCACACATCGTCACCGCCAACCGATTGGTATGAACAGCTTCTTTAACTTTTGTAGCTGTTAGCACGACTGACCATCGAGAAGAAGAGAGTGATCGAACTGGGAATGCTGTTGAAGGCGGCTGAGCTGATGCAGAAGGTTGCCAAGGCCATGGAGGCACACGTCGTCACCGCCAACCGATTGGTATGAACAGCTTCTTTAACTTTTGTAGCTGTTAGCACGACTGACCATCGAGAAGAAGAGAGTGATCGAACTGGGAATGCTGTTGAAGGCGGCTGAGCTGATGCAGAAGGTTGCCAAGGCCATGGAGGCACACGTCGTCACCGCCAACCGATTGGTATGAACAGACTTCTTTAGCTTTTGTAGCTGTTAGCACGACTGACCATCGAGAAGAAGAGAGTGGTCGAACTGGGAATGCTGTTGAAGGCGGCTGAGCTTATGCAGAAGGTTGCCAAGGCCATGGAGGGACACATCGTCACCGCCAACCGATTGGTATGAACAGACTTCTTTAGCTTTTGTAGCTGTTAGCACGACTGACCATCGAGGAGAAGAGAGTGGTCGAACTGGGAATGCTGCTGAAAGCGGCCGAGCTGTCGCAGAAGGTTGCCAAGGCCATGGAGGGACACGTCGTCACCGCCAACCGATTGGTATGAACATACTCCTTTAGCTTTTGTAGCTGTTAGCACGACTGACTATCGAGAAGAAGAGAGTGATCGAACTGGGAATGCTGTTGAAGGCGACCGAGCTGTTGCTAAAGGTTGCCAAAGCCATGGAGGGACACATCGTCACCGCCAACCGATTGGTATGAACAGTCTCCTTTAGTCTCTATCTGTTAGCATGCATTTGACTATCAAAAGAAGAGAGTGGTCGAATTGGGAATACTGTTCAAAGCGGCTGAGCTGTCGCACAAGGTTCCCAAGGAGGGCCACATTGGTTTAATACACGATTGGTATGAATATTATCATTCAGACAATATTTGGAGGGTCACTAGAAAACTGACTAGATCGCAAAATAACTACATCGCGTAAGGGCTGTAGTCATTTAGCATATAGCGATTTCGGCTTTTCGTGATGAACCGCATTTGCGATGCACCCAGTACTCTATGGATCCTTTACTCTAGTCGATTTTTAATCCTTTGACCATCTTCCTATGTTGTTTCCTCACCGCGAGCATTCTCGAGAAAAATCCCAAGAGAAATTGTATTCAGTAGGGCTAGAATATCTTGCCGTGACTTTGCTTGTCGTGCAACTCAGCATCACCCGGCTCGCCCGGTATTGATAGGAAACTGACACACTTCGAGATCATGAACGTAACATCACGTTCAAAACGTGGAGGTAAATTAAATAAACACTTTTTAACCCGATTAAGTCCCGTCTTATAATAATACAGCGGTGTGTTCGCGTTCTTAAAGTGTTTATTTAATTACCTCGACCTTTCGACCGTGACTTTACATTACAACTTTTAGGACGCGATTAAGACACGTATTGTTATAAATGTTATAATAATGTACTAACATAATGTTGTGTAACAGAAAGAGAAGCAGTTAAGTAACGTCAGTGCGTATCGGTGCAGCGATTGTTCTGGGCTTGTTTCGAATTCAGCGACGCGGGTAAGTTAATCACATAAACGGATCTTCATCACAACCCGATGGCTAAGCAGTAATTACGGTAGTTTAAACATATAACAATTACGTTAATGGATTTCGAAATTCAGAGCTTGAGCGCATGAGGAAGCCGTACATTTTGAATGTATTACTAATTATGGAACTAACATGAAGGTCGAGATGTAACTTAGAATCCAGTATTATTCTAAGATCACTTATCGACTATACTATATCTAGTTTAGCATTAGAAGGGCAATAGGAGTTATTCAGTGTATTTCTTTTCTTAGGAAAATTCATAAGTTTACATTTATCTAAATTTTATTTATGTTTATTAGCAGAACAGTAATTTGTGAAGCGGTCTAAATCCGGTTGAAATTGGTAACATATTGTATGATATATTTTTAAGTCATCTGTTAGAGTAGGATGACAAAAGTGAAAACAGTTACTAATATCATGAGTAAACATTGTAAATAGCAGAGGACCTAAAATAGAGCCTTGTGGTACTCCAGAACTAAAGGTGAAAGCACAGGACTCCCAGCTGTTAATTTCGACTTTTTGCGTGCGATTTATAATGTAGAACTTAAACCATCGCCAAACGTTTCCCCGGATACCATTGAAAGCAAGTTTTTGCAATAAGATTTTGCGATGCACTCTGTCGAAGGCCTTCCGGAAATCAGTGTAGACACTGTCTACTTGTTTGTTTCCATGCAGATAAATAAGTAGTATAAACAAGAAGATTTATAGTTGTTGATCGGTGCTGTACGAATCCTTGTTGATGTTAGGTTATCTGACTATGTAAATGAGGGTATATTAGTGTATACACAACAAACTTCTCGAATACCTTGGACAGATTTTTAAGAAAAATAGGTAGAATATTGCCGAGGCCTTGGCGTTAAATTATATCAAGGTGACGTAATTCTTTCGAAATGATGTTTTTCAGTATATGTAAAGTATGTAAGTTAATATTAGAAGTTATGTCACAGTGTTGTTTCGTTCCTTTTCACTTATGCTCCGAAGCGGGGCGTCGAAGTGTCAGTGTCACTTCTCGCTCACGCTTCGCGCTCAACGTGCAGTTCAACGCTCGTACTAAACGTACTAAAGAGCGATAACGCTACGGCATAGCTCTGTCAGTGACGTGAATTGCGTCCTATTAGATCTTAGTACGCGTATTACTCAAGCCTAGAGCGCCATTAGGTCCGCTCTCCTACTCATCTAAACTACTGTTCTCATTGACGTCTCAGACTTTCAAATAATTTTTTTTGGACTCGATTAAGGCACGTATTGTTATAATAATGTACTAACATAATGTTGTGTTACAGAAGGAGAAGCAGTTAAGTAACGTCAGTGAGGATCGGTGCAGCTATTGTTCTGAGTTTGTCGCGGATACACCGACGCGGGTAAGTTGTGTTGGTTTAAACCATGGAAGAAAGAACCTATGGAATTGGCATGTAGGTTAAATCGTACGAAAACCGCTGTCGCCAAACTCATACAAATAAAGGCAAATCGTTACACGTCACACTATTACAAAAATCTTTTTTTCATTGGTTTAAAGTTACAGCAATATCAACAACAAAATGTCACTTAAGTTACGTCAGTCTGAAAGCAACTTTACCTCGCTTCATTTGCGATGTAAATTGCAATGTTCCAAAATTGTAACATAAGTTTGTTCTAAAAATGCTCGGAAGTCACCAAAAGCTAACATGAAGTCACCAAAATTCTGCTACTCGACAACAGATGACACTGTGGTCAATAATATTTTAAGTTAAAACGTGATGGGACCTAAGATTTAGTATGAATTATCGATAGTTTCGTCCTCGACAAAACAATATGAAATTCCATTTATAACAAAAAAAAAATAGCTACATTCCAACACATTTATAACTCTACGGTAGTGATATATTTTACGTCATATGTTTACATATTCTCTGGTAACGCAAAAATAACATTCCTAATAAGCTTTTTAAAAACAGTCTTGCCAAACTAGCTGCTTCTAGTGATGAATCATACATTTCCGGCAGTTTATGTCTATCCTAACTAAACTTTTACTCAACATATTCAACATATAATACATATTTACAATACTTTTTAAGACGAAGCCAAAAAGAAGGGTATTTCTAAACGGTAAGATAAGGCAGCAAAACATAAGCTAGAAACATTATTTTTGCGTAGGTCTCCCCTTAATAAATCTTCCATTATTTAATTTCAGTTATCAAATTCGAAATTGGTATCGACAATAGTAGCGAAAGTAACATAGCCGCATCCCTACTTGAGTAGCGTTCACTTTGACGTCTTGAATAGCGAATTTTCTCGATTACTGTTTAGTGTAGATAACAAACGATAATGAACTGTATTTCTTAGGGATAAAGTTGTATTCTACTAACGTGATAACTCAAATAACGAGCCACCAAATGGAGAAAAAGGAAAAAATTGAATTATTATTTAAATAATATTTAGCGATGATACGAAATGCCTCCTCAGAGACAGTTTTTGCCAGGGGTTGAATTTCGGCAGCTTATTACTGCACAATACGGCATGATCAATTTAAAATAATTATTTTTTATTGAAAATTTCATACGTCAAATCGAGTCTGCGTTTGACTAGCGATTGACGACGGAGAGGTGCCACGGCACATTATGCTTGGAAACACGGGAACGCCTACTTGCCACTTCCATTAGTCTCTTTCTTCCATGGTTTAAACGTTTGATCTATTTGTAAGTGTATACATACTTACAGTGACCTGCAAAATTGCATGGCCCATTTATGACTGAATTCATCCATAAATGGCCATGCATTTGTGCAGCCCATAGTAAATTTTGAATGTGTGGGACAATTTGCATATTGCACATTTTGCGTATCGTACAATTTGCGAGTAGTGTACGTTTTTCGATTTGTACATTTTGCGTTCGTACTTTTCGCTTGTTTTACAAAATGCGTTGTGTACATTTTGCGTATTGTACGTTTTGCCAATTGTTACATTTTGCGTGTAGTGTACGTTTTTCGATTTGTAAATTGTGCGTTCGTACTTTCCGCTTGTTTTACAATATGCTTTGTTGTACATTTTGCGTATCGTACGTTTTGCCAATTGTTACATTTTGCGTGTAGTGTACAAAAAATCCCATCTGTAACGTTTCGCCAAATTTTCATTTGCCCAAAAGCCATTTTTTTCCAAAACTGTTAATTTTTCAGAATAATTATAAAACAAACCTAACCTAGTGGGTTCCTTAAAACGATGTTTATGAAATCCTGAAAATATTACATTCTTTCGAACAAATGAAAAATTGGCCAAACGATACAGACGGGAAACGATGTTTCAAAGTTGAAATAGGATGCCATTTTGCGTATTTTATATTATGCGCCGGAGGGTTAAAATGGTGATAGACTGATAGTTTTGTCCTCACAGAGAATTTGTCAGCAAAATTTAGGACAAAAACATATAATTTCAGCCGATATCGACGACCGAATCTCCCATTAAGCGGCCCGTCAAGATAGTGGTTCCTGCCGACAAGCGAGCCAAGTCGGACGACTCTGGCTACGCCGATTGCTGCCGGGACACAGTCGCTGATGATATGGTAACATTGTTCAACCAGTTGCTTCTTGCATGCCTTAGGGTATCGTAGCTTAAGGCGATACAAATACAAATACAAATACTCTTTATTGCACACCTCCAACATCAAGGAATATACAACACAACATGAGATACATTCATATAACAGGCAGAGGTAAACAACAGGCGGTCTTATCGCTAAATAGCGATCTCTTCCAGACAACCTTTAGGTAGCGGAGTAGTTGAAAAATTAATGTTTGAAATTAGTAGGTGGTGCATAATAATTAAAGGACTAAATGAACGACTACCATAAAAGACAAAGGTAATAAACATACATAAATAAAAATATACAGATATACTTACATAAAATACTTAGACATAATAAATAAATATATTGTAAAGTAATAAATAAAACAAAAACAGTATGAGCCACAAAGTTAAAGGAGCGATTATTATTGCAGTGTACTAAGGGAGAGACAAGTAGTGTTTTTTGACGAGGGTTTTAAATGTTGCAACAGATTGGGCACGCCTTGTATCCAGAGGAAGCGAATTCCACAGTAAAGTAGCCCGGAAAGTGAAAGAACCATTATAAAATTTAGAAGATGAAGGGGGAACAGTAAGAACTAAGTTTTGTGCAGAGCGAACAGAACGCAAATAACTGAAGCGCTCCTTGAGGTAGCGGGGAGTTGTGGGGTTAAATAGTACATTATAAAGAAGAGACAGAATATGGGAGTGACGACGAGAACGGATTGAGAGCCACTTGAGCTGAGACCGGAAGTCGGATACATGGTCATACTTGCGTAACCCAAATATGAACCGAATGCAGATGTTTTGGATACGCTCAAGCTTATTAAGCTGCTCCTCCGTGAGGTCAAGGTAAGCTATGTCAGCATAGTCCAATATAGGAAGAAGTAGTGTTTGAGAGAGCGCAATTTTGGTGGCAATAGGCAGAAAATTACTGAGCCTTCTAAGAGAACCGACTGCCGCAAACATCTTTCTGCTTACTTCATTAACCTGTGGCACCCAAGATAAAGTGCGATCAAGAATGACACCGAGGTTTTTTACGCAGTGCGAAAAGGGTATATGAACTCCGTCAAAGAAAACAGGTTGGACATTATCAAAGTCAACCCTGGAGATCAGCTTCGAACTGCCAATTACGATAGCTTGAGTTTTAGCAGGATTGACTTTGAGACCAAACCTATGACTCCAATTTAAAATGCGCTCCAAATCACCATTTACGTCGCTAATAACAGACGCGAGGTCACCGAGAGCACCCTGCGAATAAATTTGAAGATCATCGGCATAAAGGTGATAATGTGAAGATAGATTATGTGTAATGGAATTTATAAAGATAGAGAATAACAAAGGCGACAACACTCCACCCTGAGGAACCCCAGCCAGCGTGCTGCACCAAGAAGAAAAGGAGTCATCCACCTTTATTCGCTGCCGACGATCACTTAAGTAACTACGAAACCAATCAATTACTGCAGGAGATATGTTAAGAGAACTTAATATGCCAAGTAAGATGTCGTGATCAACTGTATTGAACGCATTACTGAAATCCAGCAGCGTTAATACTGTAACTTTCCGACAGTCCATGCCCGACCGTATATCGTCTGTAATTTTAACTAGTGCTGTCGCCGTACTATGACCAGGACGGAATCCAGACTGGAAAGGATTCAGAAGGTTACCATGACCGTTGTAGTGTTTGCATTAATATTACACATCTTTATCTTTATAATAAATGTAATGACTTGGCCATCGCACACCAACATAAGTACATAGGAACACGAGTAAATCTCCTTTTAAAGTGATTATTATATTTTTAGCTTTATCTAATAGGTAGTTTACAATTTAGATAGTTTGGCCATTTCGTTCGGTGTTGAGCTCTGCTCCTCCCGTTTTTTTCAGCTGTTTTTACTATCTCATCTTCCTCTATTATCTTCTGTCGTCCACTTTTGCCCGTGTGGCCAGGTCCATCTTTTATCTTAGTAAGGACTTCCAAGATGAAACAATGAGTAGGAATTTACGCATATAAATTAAGCGTGACATTTAAAGCGTTAATAATATTTGGTAGATGTTTCATTTTATCTAGAGTATATTACCGTGTGCGATTGCCAAGTCCTTACATTTTATTATAAAGATAAAAATGTTTAATACATTACATTATTAATGCGGGCACTAAAACGGTTACGGCAATATGTTTTTAGTTATGTAATTCTGTGAAAATGTATGTCAATGTTGTAATATAGGCCGGGGGTCACTTAATAAATAAATTATCCGACTTGGTGTTTTTGTATCTCACAATTTTTTGCGGTAGATGGTTGCGAGACTTGCATGCATGTTATGTTTTTGATGGGATCTCATTTTTTTTAAGTGGTCCTCCTTTTTTTGACAAGCCATGACGGTAAATACTTCTTATTCTATTATACTCTGCAATTGCGGAGTCGACGTGAACTAGATGTAAACCGCACAGACTTGTCACTTCCTCTTATGATCCATAATGATCTCTCTCAAAATCCGTCATGATCCATATTGATCACTCTCATGATCCATAACGATCTCATGGTAAATAATGACTTAGCGGAGGCACTGTCGTGCCCCTAGATCCTTCTCATGATCCCTCTTAGCATCCATAATGATCTGGATTCCTCTCATGATCACTCTCATGATCCATAATGACCCATCATCACCACAAGGATTGTCATCACAATCATCGTCATTATTCATCATCAGTCATCACCATGACCATTACCATCTGAATCAACACCGCCATCATCATTCCTAATCACCATCATCGTCATGACCATCATTATCATCAGAATCATCAACAACAACACAATCATCAACAACACCACCACTATCATCATCATAAGCATGACCCACAACACCACCATCATCATTATCATCATTACTATCACCAACAGCATCATTATTTGACGAGTCATCATTATTGTTCTACCTATGCCTGTGCACACGACCATTTCAAAATTATCTACGCAGAAAAAACGATTCCAACTCACTGCCCCTGCGGGATGAGGTAACTCAATTCGGCACGGGGGTGTGCGTGTCCATTCTGTATGTAGAAATTCTGTGCCTGAGGTTTTAGTATCTAAACCGAAGGTTATATGAACCGCAAAATCAACTTTGTAATCGAGTATTTTTTATAGGGTCCATAAGGAAATACAAATTTTCCTATGCAGGTCGCATAACTGTACACTAAACAGTAAGAGTTCAAAATTTCAAGCTTGTGTGTCTGCTGGAAATAACTTAGAATTCGTATGATCGTGTGTAAATGAGTCAGTGAATTAGTGAGTGACAAAATTAAGGAACTTTGACTCGCAATAATTCTTAACTTACTAGTTCAAATTGAATGTAACTTGGAATATGCCTAGGTTATACTATGCCCACCTAGTTACTGAAAATTCAGGCTTCTCAGCTTTGTTCACGACGAAATACAGGGGGTTTGAAAATGGTCTGAATGGCTCCGAAAAAAGGAAAAGGATGTTACGGTGTGCCGGTAAGCGCATTTTCTCGAGTTGGAGGGGGCAATGGCGTGCCTCTAGATACAATTAATAAAATTATTTGTTTTTTTAGATACTTTTAAATGTGAAATAATCTCAAAGGTGCTATCATACATAAACAACTGCGCTAAACACATTACCCTCCTTTGCGTCGCGCTGTCGGGTAAAAATATACTACATACCTACCTTACCTAGGAGTCGATTGTTGCTAAAGGCCTTAAGAAAGAACAAGTACTGAGGAGCATTTGAAAAGTACAGTTTTTTTTACTTACCTAAATCTAGGTTACATACATACATAATCATGCCTTTTCCCGAGGCAGGGACTTAAAGTACTGATATATGTTAACTGTGTACTAAATCCATGTTCCAAGTTTGACAAGAGACATAAGTCAAATACGCTAAAAAACTTAATTTAGATGAAAAATATTTGTGGTAATAAGTACGTAAGTCAATTTGACACTTAATGCTTTGAGCAATGAGTTCTTTTGTAGGAAGTAATTATGTTGTTTTAAATTATAAATAAAGCGTTATTAGCATATACTTGAACATGTCAACCGTGCCACTTTTTGACATTTATGTTCGGTTCTGTGAATTTATTATAAATAAAACATTAACTTACTTTTTGGCATTCCTTGCTCGAGCATTGTCTTTTTTTATTCGTTTATAATATGAAAAGCTTTTTGTTTACGTTGTGCTGCTTTATTTCTCATTTTTTTGGAACAATAATTCGTAAATGCGATCACGTGGTCGCGCGGAACAAATTGACACAGGTCCATCCCCTTCAAGCGCCGAAGCGCGACTGAAATGGCACCGCGAGCTATCGCCCTCATAGTTTTAGTAGAGAATTAGTTCTAGTGACTAAATAAATAATTTTATTCAGAAAATCCCATCCACTTCAACTAGATAATGTTAGTATATACATTTACGCAAAAAACGGGTAAAAAAGGTTCGTATTTTAGCCATTCCATAGAAAAGATATTACGAATAGAGGTAACTTTGGGATCGTTTTCTATCGACCGAAATTAATATATTTCATAATCTTCAAACACTGATTAAACGTCTACGACGAGTCTGAGAATGAGTGAGTTCGGCGTCTACTGGGAAAAGAGCGCCTTAATGACGCTTTTTTTTACTGACATGACTTAAACTGTATCAGAGCCCACACTACCAGTGGTCGGACTTTGTGTGGGAGTATAACCCGCTAATAAGATTATCTCCGCGCCATCGCCACAGGAGTAATTTTAATTACTGAGTTGGCGGTCCTGGGTTCGAATTCCGGCTAGGGCACATATTTGTGTGATAAACTCGAATATTTGTGCTTGGGTCATGATTTTATGTATTTAAGTATATTTTGATCTATATAAGTATGTATATCGTCGTCTAGTACCCATAACACAAGCCGTCTTGAGCTTAATTTCGGACTCGGATCGATTTGTGTGTGTTTTTTTTGTATATTTATGTAACGTAAAGATTCAGACTTCATGATCGGCACCATCGTCTCAAATTATGTTGAGAATCGATTGTAACGATGTGCTACACCCAAACAAATAATTTTTATTAAAGCAGTAACATCTGATAGCTACCGGCATGCAAGAAGCAACTGGTTGAAATATTCAATGGTTTCAGGTTCAGTGGTCCAATGGGTAGGACGCCCGTGTTGGTCAATTTCTCTTCATTGTAAACATTTGGTTTACGCTAGGAGACGTTACTGGTTTAATACTAAAATAAAATAATTTGATATGATAATAAGCAAAGGGCGGACAGTGGATGCAATATGGTGACGAAAGCATAAGATGGATAAGAATTTAATTACATTTCGAGTAACATTTATGTGGGACTGGGACTGATGGCTGGCTGGTGATGCATGGCAGAGGTTTGTATTTGAATGAGAATAGTAAGAATGAAGGTGTCAGAGCGAGACGTATGTCAGTTTATACTCATTGCCGGAAGACGACTGTTGTTGAATGTGTTTTCTCTGTTATTTTCTTATACTTTTACTTATTCTATCCCATTAATATATTATTTTCACATATAGCCGGTGTTTAACTAAGCCTCCCGGCTATATTTATGTATGCAGTTTTTGTAGTCATATCCATATTACGTATATCGTTTGACATGATTTTGACGTATAATGCATCCACTGTCCGCCCTTTGGTTATAGTACATTACATATCGCGGGCGGTAAATTCGTGAACGTCCCAGTTCTCAGGTGTTTAAGGCTCGAACCGAAGGTTAGGGCCATAAATATGCGATCTGGGGCTTCACCAATTACTGCCCGCGGTTTGTCTCAAGTTTTACGTGAGCTTTTCTCCCTAGGCAGCGGGCAGAAAATATCACTTACGGCCTAGGGTAACTTAAAAATTGGGCAAGTGCGAGTCCGACTCGCGCATGAAGGGTTCCATACCATCATCTATAACAAGTTTGTTGTATGGGAGCCCCCCTTAAATATTTATTTTATTTTATTTTTAGTATTTTATTTATTGTTATAGCGGCAATAGAAATACATCATCTGTGAAAATTTCAACTGTCTAACTATCACCGTTCTTGAGATACAGCCTGGTGACAGTGGTGACAGACGGATGGACGGACGGACAGCGAAGTCTCAGTAATAGGGTCCCGTTTTTACCCTTTGGGTACGGAACCCTAAAAATGAACATCGGAAACAATTAAAGTAAAGCAACTTTGAATATGCTTTTTTACAGGTTGCCGATAAAGTGAATGAGTGGTTAATAAAGAGGATAGCAGAAATGGAAGAGCATCTGGAGAACTTGAAATTTTCATCGGTATGTGCCAGTGGATATTATATTCCGTCGTATATGACCAGTGATCGGATCTAGGATGCAATTTGGGGTGAACGACCTGAATCGTTATGCTTAACATGGATGTGACTCGGGATTTCCCGGGGTTTTGGGAAATGGGTTATTGTTAATAATTAATAACTTTTGTCGAGGGTTAAGCTAAATAAACAAAATGAAAATGTTCGCTATCTATAATATGTCATTTATTTTACAGGACAAAAACTTAACCCTTAACTCAAAAATGACATGAAACTAAACCTACATACTATGTTGTAGTCGTGTTTATATAATTAAAGTAATATACTGTAATTTTTTCAATATTTTCAGTCGTTATACGATTTCTTTTAAAATCTAATATAACAAAAATACTCGCGGGATTGTAAGTCATATTCATATCCATGTTAAAATAACAGAATGAAACGCCGGGAAATTGCATCCTAGATCCGATCACTGTATATGACTGTATTACTGAACAATTAATGACAAATATATAACATTATTGTACTTCCTTAGCCTGATATACATAAAGCTGGACGGAAGGCAGCATCAAGCTGTAAAACATCAAGTCTCCGCGCTGAGAAAATGTGTGATGAGATGGAATGTAAACATCCAGTTAATGTAACAAAAACTCCACAAACGTCTACCTGTTGTGACACAGAACACAAACCGACACTAGAAGTTAGTTGTACTAATGAAACATGCGAAAAAATGAAATCTGATCATGACAAAAATTGCCACGGTTCTGATACATGCCAAGGAAATGATGATAAACGTAAGTTAAACGATTCATCTATAGAACGAGCATGTTCTAATGTCAATGAAGAGGGTCATGGTTTGAATTTGTCAAAACAATCACGTGAACGTTTCTCTTTTAGCGTGTCAGAGCAAGAGGTAGAATTGAAATCGAACCCTATAGATAAAATTGTGGATGAAGTATTGAACACTAAATCTGAACTAGTCCCACAAGAAATATTAGAATGCGGAAAGTAAGTATCTTATTTATTTTTGTGTACGTTATCTGACAGACTTTCTTTAATTTTAAACGTTTCGATTTGTTTATCGTCTTTGTTTAAGATAATACTTTATATGCCTACCTTATCTCACATAAAATTATATGGATTTGACGCCGCTTTTTTTTACGTCAGATAAGGTATGTTTTTATGTCAAATTACTTTTTGCTTCTATTGACGTGAAATACCTTATTAATTCTAGGGTTGACCACGAGTCTGAAGAAATTAAACCTGAAACGCCACTTGAAAACATCAAAGACAAATCAAACACTACTGATCCTTCCATTAGTCACCAACCTGAACCTTCAACTATAAAACACGATGACTACGAATCCCATAAAATATTGGGGCCTTCACCAGTGCGCAGTGACTCGGTGAGCAAACGAAACAAAACCGAAACTTCAAACTGGAAAAAGGCTAAACTTAATGGGAAAAAGAAAGGCATTAATGTAGTTGAAGATAATAAAAAAACCGATAAAGTTCTGAAAACTCCTGCAGTTAAAAAACAAGATTATATAGGCAGTATAGAGAAAAAGCTTAAAAATAAGAAAAACAATAAGAGTAAAAACGTTAATAATAGCGATAGCGAAAAACTTACAAGAACGTATGATGTAAAGAATTTAAGGAAAAATAAAGATTCGGTTATTCCGTCTAAACACATTAATAAAAAAAGAAATCATAGTTGCGAAGAGAAAATAAAGTTAGATAAAGTGAATGAATATGCCACACCTATTAACGCAATGAATGATGATAAGCAAACCGACAATCGAGTGATTGTTGAAGCGGGAGATGGAAAAAATAAAACTTCTCAATTGGATGAGAATGCAAAATCTCGGAGAATCAGCAAGGCCAGTGAGTTCGGTAAGTACATATAGCAATATGAGACTTATTTCGCGGGTAATTATAACCACCTCGAGTAAATACGCAAACCCTCATAGATTTTAAACGCCTGCAAACGCACTTGTGACTCCTTTGGTGTTGTAGGTGTCTATGGGCGACGGTACGCAACAAGGATTTTATTTTATTTTATTTCTTATATTTGTTGTCAACTTTGTGAATGTTAAATGTTAACGAATAAATTATCATTCTATTCTATTCGTTTTCCATCAGGCGATCCGTTTGCTCGTTTGCCCCCTATGACATAAGAAAAGATATGCGGTCTATAACTCTTCACAAGTTTCATGCGTTTATAAAGCACGCTACGCCAGCCGCACATAACCTGTTCTTACTCCGAAAAGCCTTACGACGCGTCGTCCACTCGTCAACTACTACTAATATCATTTTTTGAAATTAAACCTAGTAAATATGACATAGGGCTTAAATTTCAATATTTGGCATAGAATCGAGTCGCCGTTGAGTTGTTATAATGTGCGAAGACCTTATTAGTGTCCACTCTGCGCCCTGGGGCCAGGTTGGCTGACAGTAAGTCAGTTGCTAACTATCATGGTGGTAAAATCCTTTACTTTACCTACGAAAACACGAGGGATGTTGTAAGTTTCACACGTATATCTGTGTGTCTGTCTGTGGCATCATAGCTCCCAAGCGGATGGACCAATTTGAAAATAGGACTGGTAGTTTCCAAGATATTCAGCTTTAATTGGAACGAGTGACAAGATTTCAGCCAATATTGAAGCTAATAATTCCAAATTTTGTAGTTATGTTCAGTTCTAGTAGCATTTACTATACACTTATTGAATAAGGGTCTCATGATGACTACCTGCTTGTGTCGGGGGGTTCTACATTTATAATTTAGGTTATGCGTTACTTTATTTGCATTCTAGATATGTATCCCCATTTGTGGCCAATAGGAATTTGTCTCATTTGTTCCCAATGAAGAATATGAACCTAAATTTTTGCCAAACTTTACGTAAATTATTGCCAAAATATTTCCAACTAGCTTTTGCCCGCGACTACGTACGCGTAGAACTTGATAAAAGGGGTTATTAAAAGCGCCTAAGCAAATGTAAGAGCAATTGTGCTTTTGGTCTAATAATTACATTTCCTACAGGGTCACCGCACCCCAACAGAAATGTTCACTCACTTTTCAATCTTTTTAGGTATAATTTCCAGGGTGAAAACTATCCTATGTCCTTCCTCATATCTTAAACTAACTCGGTGCCAAATTTCATCAAAATCGATTCAGCGGTTTAAGCGTGAAGAGGTAACAGACAGACAGACACACTTTCGCATTTATAATATTAGTATGGATTTCCAGGCTCCGTTCTTAAGTACCCGCCTGTCGGCACGTCGACGCCTAATGCCGTCAGGTCGCCATCCCCGCCCCACACCTACACAGTGGACTCTACCACCCGACAGAGTCCCGACAACACGGACAACGAAATATCGGGCATGACTGACTTGCCCACGGAGAAAGACGGTAAGACGGCTGGGATACCAGCCCGACTAGCCAACTACGCTTCGCGAGTCTCTCTCTTACAGTACAGCGAAGAAAGAGATAAGTAATATTTCTCGCGTGAGAAAGATTCGCCTGCCACAGTAATGCTAAACGTGCAGCCCGTCTAGTATGACTACGCTTCCGAAACTCGTCGCGCGACTTAGTCACTCGTCACTCTCTTACAGTACAGCGAAGAAAGAGAAAGGTAATATTTCTCGTGCGTGAAAGAGTTCCGTGTCACAGTTATGCTAGAGCAGGTCTCTTATAAAATATCCACGTACAGGTTAATCTTCTCAACTGTGGCTCGGCAATGTAGAAAGAAAGAAAGAAGCTTTGTGCAGTCAAGATTTTATCCAGGACGAGACGAAGTCCAGAAAGACTTTTACCAGTTTTGAGCATTCGCTTTCGATTGGCACAGGACTTGTTTTGTCCTACATCGAAAGCGACTGCTCGAAAGCCAAGATCCATTTTGAGTCACTAGACTAGGAAGTAAATGCACCTAACGCAGTTGGACTGCGATTTCGACAACGTGTAGGATCTGGGTGTTTTTAATAAGTTTTTTTTCACAGTCGCCACGCCAAGAGACGTCCTGTCCCCCGGCGAGCACAAGACCGGCACCACAAGCACGGAGTCGTACTCGTTCTACAACGACGTCACGCTCAGCGAAGGAGAAGTGCCCGTCGGTAGACGTAAGTATCACCCTAACTGGCTCCACACACTACGACTTCTTGTGGCCGCGACAATACAAATTATGTCTCTTGCACGCTTGAGGTGAGAAAAAGAGAGATGTCCTGTCGCGGCCACAAGAAGCCGTAGTGTGCGCTGGCTCTAACTCTGGACAACAGGATACTTATCTTCCTGTTTTTTTTTTTATAACGGCACAACATAGCTCCTGGCCTCGCCTGATAGTAAGCAGAGGGGAGCCCAAGTCGCAATAGCAACTGACAAGAAACCAACGGTACCATGTCAGTTGACACTGCCATGCCGGCCCGTTAGATGCTTACTTCATCACGCTTCATGGGATCCTTCAATCCCATGTTATTAGAAGAAGGAAACACATGTACCGGCAAAGAGTTCTATTTTTTTGTAGTTCGGCAGATGAAGGAATTACCAAACTTCTTGGTAAGTGTGGGAATATTTTCCACGGTGAAGCGATGACATTGCAAACCGGCACGTGTGGTTCTATGACGGATAGTAGAGGGTGGTATAAGAGAAAATTAGCTCTTCAGAGCACTCGCAATGGTATAGGCGATAGAAAACACCGACCCAATGTCCCTACGTAATTGCAGGGGTTCGCGGAATTTGGTACTTTTTTCTAATCTTGAACTATAAAGAAAGCTATAAACGTGATTGTTTCTATTATTTTTCAGACTCTATACGCAGAATGTCTAAATCCGTGGGAGAGGTCCGAAGCATGAACCACGCCAAAGAGGACCATTCAATCGGGTAACTATCAATCGCAATCGCCAAAATTTACTTCCTATATTTTCTTTTTTGTTATAAAATTAGAAAGGTATTGACTAACAAATTGCCCATAATTCTATAGGGCAGAGAACACATGTATAACAAACAGCTTTCCTATGGGAATAATGTGCGTACGCCATTTATTTGCGTTATTAAACGTCAGTAGCCATTTGTTATCAACTGAATTCAAAACACTGTTTATCGAAATGCTGCTCAACCCTTCGTTCTTCTTCCGAAATAAATACTAAATACTATTGAAAATAAATAATATCATCACTGTGGATAGTTTTGGCTTTATTATGCAAAAATTACTTTAAAATTGCGGAATACTTTGTCATGTTCCTTCTTTGTTTACATCAGTTACACACTGACTTTCAACGTCAGTTACCAAAATCCGCAATATGGCTATAGAAGTAGAAAAATCAGCTATGCGGAAAATCGTAAATGCCCGTCAACACATTCAGTTCCTTTGAGCGCCAAGCGGCAAAGCAATTCAGCTACTGACGCCAAACCAAAAAAAAAAAGTGCTCCAGAATCAACAGAGATTGAAAAACACAGATAGTGGTTTGAATTAGCATGTTTTTGACCATTGAAATTCTTGACGTCAATAGGTGTCATTGGCGTCAGTGGCACGAACTCCCGATGACGTGATTTGCCGTCTTTGGCGGTCAAAGGGTTAACGTAATATTCATAAGTCGTACGTTCTGCAGTGAGCGAAGACCGTCCGCGGAAAAGATGGAAGAAGCCCTGCAGGCGATATCCCAGGAACTGGCGCGCTGTCGCTCGCTCCTGCAGCGCCCGCGGCCCCAGGAGGTGACTTAGCGTGCTGCGACTACTATATCACAATATCTTTTTCACAAACATGCAATGAAAGAAAAAAAAAGCTTCAAGAAAAGAGCGTATTCCCACCTGAAAGGCCGGCAACGCACTTGTGACTCCTCTGTTGTTGCAGGTGTCTATGGGCAACGGTAATCGCTTTCCATCAGGCGATTCGTTTGCTCGTTTTCCCACTATGACATAAAAACAAAAATGAAATGTCAACATAACGTGCGTTATTAACAGGCTTCCAAGTATCATGTGCGGGCGGAACAACTCCAGAGAATTGTAAAGGAATTTCTTACAAAATTGAAGGCTTAGGCCGGGAAGTAATTTTTTTTTCAACATGGCGTCTGTGTTAGTGAACAGAGTAAACAGCCTCTTTTTTTCTTTTTTCATAATTTTTTTTAACATGGCTTCTGTGTTAGTGAACAGAGTAAACAGCCTCTTTTTTTTCTTTTTTCATTGCGTATGTTTGAGAAAAGTACTATACATGCCTTAGCCGTTCTTTCCCGGCATTTGCAGTAATGTGCTATATTGAGATCCGATTTAAACTGCGAACTATGACGTTATAAGGTCATTACAGAATCGATGTCGGCTCTGTGATGATTTTACGACATGGGTATATATGACATTGTTTGCAATGTGTGTAATTATGGTTCTTGGATATTCATCATAATCACCATAGTTGTTGTGCAATGGTCCATAATTTAGCATTAAAACAACTCAGCGATGATGGTTGCTTTTATCACGCGATAAATATGTGACAAAGCATCTGTCACGTTTTGACAAAACGTGAGTGTCGGTGATAGATGCTTTGTCACTTACTTATCACGTTATAAAAGGAACCAGCATAGCTGATGTTAATAACTTATTATGAATCCGACATTCGTGTTGTAATGCGTATCATTATGCAGGAGTTGCCGTTTTTATTTGAAGAAGTTCGCTTTCCGTTGTTGTTTAGTTTTAGGCTTAAGTTCCATATACAAGTCATTTAAGTTGTTTGAAGTCGGTTGTTTAAACATTTTATGTAGAGTTTCTTAGTTACTCGTCGTTTCTTTTGTATGAGAATCATTAATTATAGTTGTAAGAATCATTCTGAATTATCATCGCAAATAAATTGTTTTCTAAAGCATGATGTACCTAGTTTCATTTTAGTGTTAGATTGTTGATACTCTATAGTTTTTTGCTTCAATATAAGGCGTTGGTAATTTTCGAAATTCCAAAATTCTATCCAGGGATAGAATTTCGGGCCATAACATAATTTACAAGACGAGAGATCGCATCGTAGTAACACGATACGATGTCGTGTTGTGGGAAGGTATAAATCCAAAGTCAAGTTAATCTAGTGCCAATATTCAAAATTAAAATACAGTCTTTAAAACTCACAACGCTGTCGCGTTATACCACGATGCGATTTCGTATCTTGTAATTGTGTTGTGGCCCATGTTTAATAAGGTACCTAAACTTCTCAATGTTAGGCACCCTAATAAATAACCTCAATTCAAAATTAAATTAACCCCCGACCCAACCAAACATAGCTAAGAACCATATCGACAGACAAGGCTTTATAAAAACTCATTCAAATCGGACTATCCGTTTGGGAGGGACGATGCCACTGGCAGACACACAGACACAGGTGTAAATAACAATGAGTTGCACCCTGCTCGTCACCAGTCGAAACGATGAAGAATTATCTTGAAAAAGCCTCTAAAAGGCTGAGCATCTCTCTTGTTAAAACAAACTACAGATGCAACCCATGCAAGGCATGCAAGAAGCACCTGGTTGAAAAATTAAATGGCTCGCATAGGTTCAGTGGTCCAATTGGTAGGTACGCCCGTATTAGCCTGAAAAGCCGTTGGAAACGCGGCACATAGGGGTAAATTCACGATCTACGGGGCCAAAAGTCGATTTATCAAAACAATAAATACCTCTGCGATAACAGCTACCTACAGTAGAAGACCCTTTAGCGGGTACATAACAATCCCCACTACCCTCGTATGCACGTTCTAACTCGTTTCACGTCAGTCGGAATTTGTTCGTTTCACTTCGTGTACGTTGCTTGTTCTGGCGCTCTTAGAAAAGCGAAACTTTGAAGGTGTGGTTTATTGTTTTTAAGTGACCAAGAGTGAAACAATTATGGATTCTGAAACAACAGCTTAGTGATTTATAAGCAAAAATAAAAATATGCTTTATTCGTTTGTTTTTGTGGCTAGGTTAATGCTCTGAAAGAGAGACTGTTTTTGAGCGTCATTTTTCGCAAAAAAAAACTTCACTCGTTAACAAGTAATACAATAGGGTGAGATCGAGCAGAATTGTTAATGGCATATTATTGTCTATTGTTTTGCTTATTAGAATTAAAAAAAAAACCTTCCGCATACTTCCGCCAAATCATAATTGTTACACTTTGAAAATAATTCGCCATTTTACTCAGAAATATATTATCGCAAGGAAGTTTACGAGAGAAAGCTGCAACACGGATATTTTGAATCGCTTACTTTTGAGCTCCGACCCCTTAGTACTGAGCTGCAGGAGAAAAGTAAGAAAGCACAGTACTTTCCTGCCAGAGACGATACAATTGCTATTGCCTGCCGATCCGAACCCAGAGTGCGCTTCTGGAAGCGAAGAAGAAAACATAATAGCAGAGAGTGTAGCTTAATATGGCAACTGATTTTATTTCAGTAATAAATGATTATACACATTTTACTATATTTTTATTTTTTTCTTTTTTGTGCAGATGTCGATATTTTACATATTAATAGAATTTTGAAGAAAATACCCTATAAATAAATAAAAAATATCTTGAAACAGTTGTTTCAACTTCGTAATACGTTAAAACATACAAAAAACCGCTAAAATAATATTGGCCCTGTAGATCGTGAATTTACCCCTATGTGCGCGGGTTCGAACCTTACCAAACCATATTTTTAATTTTTTTTTTCTTTTTGATGTCTACAGAACTGGGATAAAATATATTTGTTTCGGATTCAGAGAAAAGTGTGAGTTCAGAAATCAAACAGTTTACGAAATCGGTCTGAGAAACATTTTAACGCGCAATAACTTAACCCTTAAATGCATATATATGGTATCAAAAATGACACCACATTTTACTTCTAAAATGACTTAAATAACAAATCTAATCCACGTCAATTTTTAATTTGAGACAGCTTGACGAAGTTTTAATTTGACTTGAGTTGATTTTCGTCGTGTCATTTCAGTAGTTTTTGATACATCGTGCATTTAAAGGTTCACCTTTAAATGCACACAAGTACCTACACTAAATTTATTTCTGAAATGACGTAATTATCAATGAAATCCGTGTATTGAGATTTCGGGACAATATTGACAAAGTTTTTATACTTAAACAATATTCAGATTTTGACGCGTCATTACAGTAACTTGTAAATATATGTCATGATACATTTAAGGGTTAAGGGTTTTCTGTCCTCCCTCCACAGCAACGGCCAAGCATAGACGTTGCTACCAGCTTCGCCCTTCACAAGGATTCCATAATTCATCACAAGAGTAAAAGCAGCGTCCAAACGAGTTGTTTATTCATCTTGCATATTTCTACAATCCAGTTAGCCAACGAGGTAAACTACAATCATATTCCCCTATCAGAATATAACCGCAGTATACCCAGTAATAAATGTACGAACAAAAGTTCGCCGCGCGGTTTATATGTGTGGTCGTTCACGTCCATCCCTTTGCATGTGATGCGGTCCGAGCGCGTACGTACACGGCTAGCACACATATAAACCGCGCGGCGAACTTTTGTTCGTACATTTATTACTGGGTATACTGTGGTACTATGGAAAGTAGAAGGGGAGGACCAGCATCTTCATAATAAAAGTGTCCGCTAAAAGGTGTTAAATTGGTAGCGTTAGTATTGCAAGAGAGCTAGACTAGTTTCCTGTTCCTGACAGATCAAATCAGCTACTTTTTATGGATTTTTTTGGAGCATTTTCTAATTAGAGATCACACAATAATCAATCACGAGTATCCATTGTATTGACGTTGGCAACGCAAAAAAAACAGTGGAAATACCTCTACCTACCCTTCATAAGTTGAGGTTTAATGTCCTGTATTTTATGGACGGTAGACAGTTTCACATTCTTCAACTACCCCAGCGCCGCTTGTGATGCCTTTTGGAAACTATTAGGTATTAGTCACTTTCATGGTATAATAATTTTTATACGAGGGGCGTCTGAAAAGTTCTAAGCCTAAGGTATTTCGAGGTTATATATGCGTTTATGATACTGGCCACTAAAAAGGCCATTTAAAAACAAATTATTAAAAAATAACATGTCACGTTTTTATTATTCTGTTTCGAGATATTCAACGGAAAAGTACATCATGTGTGAATTACCTACGAATATTACGAAAATTGAGCACCGTGCTGTAATTAAATTCGTTACAAAAAGTGACAAATCACCGCAGTGTATTTTTGAGGAAATGGCTATTATTTACGGTGATTCTGGGCCTTCTTATGCCACAGTCAAAAAGTGGAGTCGCTTATTTAAACTCGGACGGGAATCGATCGAAGACGACTCCCGCTCAGGGCGGCCAATATCGGTAGTGACCGAAGAAAACGTAGCAAAAGTCAAAAAGCTGGTATTAGAAGATAGAAGAATTAAGGTTTGGCAAATAGCTGAGGTCTTAGGTATTAGTAAAGAAAGAGTCGGAGAAATTTTACATGAACATTTGTACATGAGTAAAGTCAGTGCTCGTTGGGTACCGAAAATGCTAACGGCCTTCGATAAAGTACGTCGTGTGGAAACTTCTCGGGCGTTTTTAGAATTGTGCGAAGATGATTTAGATGAAGTTTGTTCCCGAGTAGTAACTGTTGATGAAACATGGATCAGACAGTATGATCCGGAGTGTAAGTCTGAGTCGATGCAGTGGATTGAAAAGGGTGAAAGGCCGCCGAAGAAATTTAAAGTGCAAAAGTCGGCCTCTAAGTTAATGGCTACGGTATTTTGGGATTCTGATGGCATTCTTTTAATCGATTATTTAGAAAAAGGCTCTACGATAAACGGAACTTATTATGCAAATCTAATAAGACAGGTGCGACAAGCCATAGTTGAGAAAAGGCGGGGTAAACTAAGGAAAGGCATTTTGTTTTTGCAAGACAACGCACCCGTTCACACCGCTAATGTTGCGAGGCGTGCTCTGAAGGAAGTTGGTTTTGACGAAATTGACCACCCACCCTACAGCCCAGATCTAGCCCCAAGCGATTATTTTCTATTCAATAATTTGAAGAAAGAGTTGAGGGGAAAGCGATTTAGAAGTGACGAAGAGATGAAGGCGGCTGTACAGGAGCATTTTGAAGGGCAAAATGAAGATTATTTTTTTAATGGCCTAAAAGCACTGTATAAAAAATGTAAAAAATGCATTGATTTAGGAGGAGACTATATTGAAAAATAAACACGAGTTCATTTGTGTAAATTGTTTTTTTCTATCTTAGGCTTAGAACTTTTCAGACGCCCCTCGTACTTGGAAGAGTGAACGTGGGTTGACTCTACCGCTGGACACTTTCAGAAATTCTCCTATGAAAGCTGCTACTCCTTTCCTTCTACACTCCATAGAGTGTGCCTAATCTATTTACTGATTGGCAGGGAACAGTCGTCATCTTGATTTTTAGCGCAGGAGGCAGTTATGACTTATGAGGTCATATGTTTTTTGTTTGGGATTTTGTATTTCTTTGCTTTGATTCCTATCAAATTAAAGGGCTTCTGATAAGCCGATTCTAAATTACATTGCCTGCAAAACTGAAAAACATTATCAAAACATACCAAGTTCGGGTTAATACATGACAGGTATAAGACACGGCTGAATTGACGTACCTAAATAATATTCCTTTAGGTTGTCAAGTCGTCCGACACGCATCTCATGCTCACGTGGAAGTTCCTGAACCTCAGCACCGTGACGCACTTGGGTATCGGTCCGGTGATAGACATCGGCTTCACTGCGCGGTACAAGATCCAAGTTAACAAGAATTCCTTGAATTATTTCAAGAATGTATGTATCAAATAACTAACTTGCCTTTAAGACAACTTGTAAACAGGGGCGGATTTGATACGTTGGCTGCCCTAGGCCTACGAAAGATTGGCGTCCCCCTATGTGCTGTAAAGTATGAAAAATTAAATAAACTATAGAAAGTAAAATAAAATGGAAAAAAAACGATAGTTGAGCGAGCGTTGGGAGTATGACGGAGCCTGGGAACGATTGTTAGTGGCAGCGAAAATTGCCTTGGAATAAACTAGTAAGCCAAGATTCACTTTGGATGAGCAACACTTTTAATATTCGTAATCGCCATACATGTAATTTTTTTTCTCGGGATGCTATATGTACACATTTTTGAGTTTTGTACACGGAGGCGCGTGGGAAACTACTTAAAAAAATATATCAAATTTTGCCGCCCTAGAGGCCCGGGCCTACTCGGCGTATAGGGAAATCTGCCCCTGAACAGTAATAATTGTATTAAATGATTCTATGTTTAGATGGGTTCACTAATGTTTCGCAGAAAATTATTTTACCGAACGTTATGTTTCACATAATGCTAATTTCGCATAATTGTTATTCTACGGACACCATTTACTTCTCTGAAAAATTATAAAATAAACCTAACCTAACTACTAGGATACACCAAAACATTTTTAAATATATTTCCCGTTTCAGCTAAAGAAAATTTCTGCCAAATGAGTATTATGCGTAACATTACGTTCGGACAATTTTCTGCCAGATGAGGGGGTAACCCGTTTGGACGCGTTTCGCGCCCATTTGACAAAATTAGACGCCTAGTACACAAATTGTATAATGACAAGCGCAAAAGTAGAAACCGTCCGACACAGAACATTTCCTTCTGATTCAGTTCCTAAAATCTCGTAAAGGTTGGTTAAGTTTTAGAGGAGGAAACAGACGAGAACGAGACCTTGATTTGTATGGAAAAATAACCAGTAGTATTTCCTCTTAAGGAGGACATGCTCATGATGATCTGTGAGGATGGCGACGAGGAGAAGCCACTAGCGACGTGCACTTTGCCACTTCATCGGGCACTTGTTCAGGCCAACAGGAGGGTCGACCTGTATCTGCCGTTGGTAAGTCTTTCGATATAGAGTTTGGATTCGCTGGGTTGTCACTGTGTTATTGTTCTTTTAGAAAACCTATTGATAATATCTACCTACAGATCTCACTCTACTGGCTCAGTTTCATTGGTCGATAACTCGGTCGATATACGGCATGCGGGGAATCCCCGCAGACGGTATAACGACCCGTGAAACTCACAAGTCGATAACTCGGTCGACATACGGCATGCGGGACTCCCCGCAGGCGGTATAACGACCAGTGAAACTCATAATGGCATGCGTTCTGGAAATCTACCGCACCCCGCATGCGGGCCCTATCGACCAATGAAATTGAGCCATACGCGCAGCTATCAAAGGCATTGAAAATGTAATTTAGAAATAAACCTCGCGCGTAAATGCGCTACCGCCTACCTACATTTTGTGTTCGCCCGCCTCCTAGATAAAATTGCTCAAACTGTAGCTTACTTCAATCCCGATATTCCGTTTCTTGAATAGCAAGCTAAGAAAATACCTACATTACGAAATTCTCGATCCAAGTCGGCGGTTAATTTGCCAAAATTTTGTGTAAGATCAATTAACCAAGCCCAAATACGATATATATACCTATCTTGTGCTGTTTAAGAGTTCTCACGGCTACCTTTCGTCTGCCATCAGGCAGCTTCGTCAGCTTCGACACATCAAATTTTACCTCGATATGACATTAACCGAACATTATACTTTTTCACCTCACTCGCTCGGAAAACCTCTGTTTATAGGGTGAAATCTGCGTGCAAAAGTCTATTTTATCCGCTAGCGTGCAAAAGTCATTTGAATTTCGAACACGAAGATTTTGATTCTCTGTGGTGCATGTAACTTTTTATATTTAAGACTACTTCAACGCGTGACTGATTTCATCAGTCGATAAATCTTCGAATAACCAATCAACGCACGCTAATATTAGATTGAGGTACAACCCAATTATTTAAATGAAGCTTTATCCCGATTTGCACTAAGTAATTATTAAGTACTAGTACACATATGACATCTGTCGTAAGTATTACTAAGCAAATAGATGTAAATAAGAATTGAACCTCAATCTAGGGACAAAAGAAACAAATGGATTAATTTGAAATAATAATACGTTTATTCATTTTCAAACAGTATATTAAAGTAGGATTTCTGTTACTCAATAAGGTAGATAAATACAATTTAAATAATACAGTCGATGGTGGCATCCACTACAGGAAAGATAAATACAGTGTTTAAATATTTAAAGAGCATTTTAGAAATTCGATTATAGTTCACTTGTACATAATATCGTCCTGTAATGTCACCATTTTAATCAACATTTAAGACTCATAGAAAGGGGTACTTAACTTATTTCCTGAGGCTCACTTATTCTCCAACCACAAAATAACTGAACTAACTAATGGCCGACAGCCTCTTTTAAAACCTTCACTTCATACCCCTACCATGCCCATGGGGAGGGGAAAGAAGTAGACAACATTTGTGGAACTTCCGTTTGGTATAGTAATTACATTTATAGATATTTTTTACTAAATCGAGATTAAATTATTCAGTATTCATTTAATAAAATCTGATAACAATATATTGACAACTAACTAACGTGTTCTGATATATTTATAGCAATTGTATAGATTCCCTGACTAGAAATTACTTGTCTCATGACATGTCGGTAGTTGAATATTTTATTGACAAGAAGGTACGACGGCTAGCATGGATAAACAAGTAAGTTTAATGAAAATATCGTAATCAAAACTATAATCTAACACGGCCATACTGACAGTACTTCGTTCTCGAAGTACAAATTAATGTATTACAAAACATATTATTGAACTATATCAGTTTACTGGACATTTCATGTCATCATCACATAATGGTACAGTATAAACATCATTTTTTATATAAATATAATCACATCATCATGCATATCAATAACATATATATATATATATTTTTTACATTTCAGCATTACTACAGTCTTACTTCTCACATTAAGAAGACTTTGTAGCAACGGTCAGATGCTTTCAACAACATTCATCTCTAGCCCCTCACCTGCTGCGCATGAGACGAGCTAGATAAAGCAAATGACTTCAGCAGTTCTACTCAAATTATGTACATTTTATTTTTCGTAACATTATATTCTTAAATTATTAACTATAATTATATTACATCAAGTGGTGGCACTGATTAAACTAAATATTTCATAAAATCTGATAAAAATATTTGATTCATTTAAGTTTATTTACGAATCAAATGTTTATTTATACCTAATCAAGATTCTGGAATCTCTACCGTGTCTTCATTTATCAATTCCCCCGGCCATAATCTTAATTTATCCTTAGCTGTAGTTAAATTTCTTAAATTGCCTAAACCTCTCAGAGCGAACCTGCCATTAGGTAGTATAGCAGTAATTTGGTACGGACCTTTAAATCTGGGGCTTAATTTATGACAACGCCTGTGATCCTGGTTTACATATACCATATTGCCAACCTCAAAATTTTTATTATCACGCCTAACACTATCAAAACGCGATTTAAATTTATTTGCTTCTGAACATAAGCGTTGATAGGCTAATTCACGATCTGCTCTTATATCAGTGTTCAATTCAGGGATATTAACGTTATTTAGTCGAGCCTGAATACAGGGGATATTTCCATTGCAACCCATGAGCAAACGGATTGGTGTGAAGCCGGTTGATTTTTGGTATGTGGTATTAAGCGACTGTTGCACCTTCCATAAACCGCTTGGCCAATCTGACGATCCATTGCACGTGGCATTTAACAGGTTAACAACAGTCGATACATATCGTTCCACCTGTCCGTTTCCTCTTGGTGTGCCTGTTGCAATCATATGATGCTCGATATGCAGATCCCTAAATAAAGACCTTATTTGGTGAGAACTAAAGTTAGTGCCTTGGTCAGTTATCACTTTAGAAGGGGCGCGAAGTGTTGTTACTATTTCTCGAATGAGAGGTACTAGTTCTTCGGCCCGTAAACTTTTGAGAGGTTTTAGTAGGCAAAACTTTGTAAATCCATCCACTAATAGAAGAATATATCTGTACCCCTCTCTAGTTCGTGTAAACGGACCCGTGCAGTCTAAATGGACAGTGTGAAGTGGGACTGGAGTCTTTTCTATAGGGTTTAGAAATCCTTGTTTTGGACCAGAGGGGCCTTTTCGTTCGATACAAGTTAGACAATGATCGAGATATTTTCTTACAAATGCTGCCATGTGGGGAAACCAAAAATGTTCACGGAGTTTATGTAGGGTCTTGTCAAAGCCAACGTGACAATTTTCGTTGTGACAAAGTTGTAAAAGACTCAGCCTACACCCTTTGGGTACATACAGTTTAGGTTCATCAGGTTGGGTATTGTAAAACAATAGATTGTCAAGCAAGAAATATCTACGTGCGTCTAGTTCACCCGCTAGAACTTGACTTATCAAATGCTGCGTTTCAGGATCATTTTGCTGGGCGATATGTAGCCAAGATTCCGGCTCGTCAATTAAATTTACATGAAAAAAATTGTTTTGGTCATTAGTATTAATTGAACTTTTAGTATCTACCGACAATTTATTTCGAGCGTCAGGAACTGGGCTTTGAACAGGATTGCGACTAAGAAAATCTACATGACCTATGTATTTCCCTTTTTTGTACACAATTTCAAAATCAAAATCTTGCATAAATGTCCACCAACGAGCGACGCGCGGCGAAAGATCTTTTTTATTCATAGTAGACTTGATAGAGTTACAATCCGTATAAATTTGAAATTTAATACCCAAAAGGTAAACTCTAAAATGTTTAAGTGCATTATATATTGCCAAAGTTTCAAGGTCATAGGAACAATATCGGGATTCTGTAGGAGACGTTCTTTTACTAAAATAGGCAACGACATTTTTTGTATTATTGACTTTTTGCACTAATATAGCACCGTAGCCCAAGCAACTGGCGTCGGTATATAGTTCTGTTGGTAACTTTGGGTCGAATACGGTTAGCAAAGGTTTGGAGGACAAATGCTTTATAACATAATTTCTCGCCGCATCCTGTTCCAATCCCCATTCCCATTTCTGATTTGCTTTGGTGAGTTTCGTAATGCAAGCAGTTCGAGCAGCAAAATCCGGTACAAATTTTCTAAAGTAACTCGCCAAACCCAAGAATTGTCGAACTTGTTTGACATTTCTGGGGACAGGGGAGTTAACAAGAGCAAATACTTTAGTTTCGCTAGGTCTTACACCTTCCTGCGATATATGCCTACCCAGATATTCTATATTATCGACGAAAAATTTACATTTTCTTAGGTTAATGGTAAATCCGGCACAACAAAGAGCTTTAACCGTCTCATCCAGATACTGTAGACCCTCTTCTACTGTTGAAAAAGGAATCAGAATATCATCAATGTAAACCAACAGAAATTTTAAATGTTGTACAGCTTTCGTAATAGCTCTTTGAAACACTGAGGGTCCATTGCAAATACCGAATGGCATTTTCAAAAACTCGTAATGGCCACTTGGTGTTACAAAGGCTGTATACTTAATAGATTCTGATGAGACTGGTATTTGGTAAAATCCATTTTTCATGTCAATTGAAATGTAGTATTTAGCGTTTCCAAGTCTATCGATTTGATCTTCGATGAGAGGGAGTGGGTACCTGTCCTTTTCCAAAATTTTATTTAAAGCTCTATAATCTATACATAATCTATCGCTACCGTCTTTCTTTTTTACCAAAAGCACAGGGCTAGCAAAGGGAGAATCGCTTTCACGTATGATATTTTTTTCCAAAAGTTCTTGTACAATTTGGTCTACCTTCTCCCTCTCTATCGGTGCCAATCGATATGGACGATAATGGACAATATCATTCCCTTTTAAACGCAAATGTAATTCACCGGTTTGTACAGTGCCAGTTTCAGCCAGAACGGAAGGATATTTTGAAAAGATGTTTTTTATATCTTCTTGTAATTTATTGTCTAAATGATCAACTTTTGATGCCAATTCACTTAAGTCCGATGTTGCGGCAGCAAGATTGACTTCTGCTTTGGCTGCGACTGGTTTTCTGACTAATCGGGATCCGGCTACATCTGTGATAATTTCTATGTCGGGATACCTAACAGAGTTCCTACCAATCAAGAGATCATAGTGAAAGTCACAGTCTCTAGCAACATACATATCAAGCTCTATACAAACTTCGTCAAATTTAACGAAAGTAGTAATCATGGCAATTATATGTAATTTATTATGTCCTATACCGTTAACGAATAATGATATTGGAGTGAGGTGACAGCCTAATTTTCTTGCTACGGACTCCTTTATTATACTACAATTAGCCCCTGTGTCTATTAACGATTGTACCGCGTAACCGTTGATAAAAACTTGAGTAAGATTTAGTTCAGCCTGTCTAAAAAATTTGCTTCTTTAGTTGGAACAACAGTGATGGAGGCAGAATTATTCGATTCAGCTCGCTGCTTATGGTAACATACAGTTTCGGTATGCCCTACCTTTTTACAATAGGTACAGATTTTCGTACGGAAGTCTGAAGGCTTAGGAACCTGTGGAGCAAAGTTTGGCATTTTGTTTGGCTTATAGGTTAAGCACTGAGACTGAACATGGCCCACTTTATTACAAGTGAAACATTTCTTTTCACCACTAAACTTGGGCCTTTTTGCTCCACTGGGTCCTGAACCATCAACGTCTTTATCTAAGGGTCTTTTCTTGGCCTTTACATATGTTGAAAGTAATGTAATAAGGGAGGATGTAGTGCTAGCGCCATTATTTAATGAAGCCATCCTTATATCAACATCACTAATGCCACCGCAAACTATTTCCACCAATTGTGCATCGGTAAACGCAATCTTAGTGTTTCGTAGCAATCGCAGTTTCTCTCGCGCGTATTCGCCGTATGACTCAGCAGAATCCGAAGAGTATAACACTGCTTTAGTAAGTCTTTCGGATAAATTTTTCTTTTCCGGGTAAACATTAATGATGTCGGTACGAAAATTCTCCCAGGACCTGCCTTCTGACGGCTCCCACGACTCAAACCAAGCCAGAGCAGAACCTTTAAGGGCCTTACCGGCTCTCGCCGCAGTCTTGATGCTACTCCATTTAAATTCTTTGGACAGGGTCTCGATGCTGTTACACCAGCTGGCGGCTCCGCAGTCGTTTCGCTCGGGATCGAACAGGGGTAGCGCTATATCGTCATCCTTGTGATGTGTAGTGGAGACAGCATCTTTAATCGCTTTTAAAAGCTCCGTAACTGATGTGAGGTCCATCCTGAAATATTCAGTTAAAACATGAAATATCAGGATAACAAGATGTCGTAAACCAAACATCTACATTGTGTCACAAATTAATAATAAATAAATACTATTATTAGGGAATGCGACGTTATACGGTTAAGATTTAAAAAAAAACCTCACATGTCCTTCTCCAGGGGGTACCCTGGCAAGAAAAATATGTGTGGTAAACCATACAAATCTCCGGAATAACTCCGTAACGATAAGTATAGTTCAGCCCTTAAAACTATGAAATAACATATATCTATCTCCAGAGAGTAACCCTGGCACGATAAATATATGTGATTAACCATATAAACCTCCGGAATTACTCCGTTACGGAAAATATAGTTTTAAAAACAAAACATATGTAAAATAACACAAAAAAATAATAATACCTATAACAAGTGGGCAGTATTCATCCCTTCTTCTGATATTAGATTGAGGTACAACCCAATTATTTAAATGAAGCTTTATCCCGATTTGCACTAAGTAATTATTAAGTACTAGTACACATATGACATCTGTCGTAAGTATTACTAAGCAAATAGATGTAAATAAGAATTGAACCTCAATCTAGGGACAAAAGAAACAAATGGATTAATTTGAAATAATAATACGTTTATTCATTTTCAAACAGTATATTAAAGTAGGATTTCTGTTACTCAATAAGGTAGATAAATACAATTTAAATAATACAGTCGATGGTGGCATCCACTACAGGAAAGATAAATACAGTGTTTAAATATTTAAAGAGCATTTTAGAAATTCGATTATAGTTCACTTGTACATAATATCGTCCTGTAATGTCACCATTTTAATCAACATTTAAGACTCATAGAAAGGGGTACTTAACTTATTTCCTGAGGCTCACTTATTCTCCAACCACAAAATAACTGAACTAACTAATGGCCGACAGCCTCTTTTAAAACCTTCACTTCATACCCCTACCATGCCCATGGGGAGGGGAAAGAAGTAGACAACATTTGTGGAACTTCCGTTTGGTATAGTAATTACATTTATAGATATTTTTTACTAAATCGAGATTAAATTATTCAGTATTCATTTAATAAAATCTGATAACAATATATTGACAACTAACTAACGTGTTCTGATATATTTATAGCAATTGTATAGATTCCCTGACTAGAAATTACTTGTCTCATGACATGTCGGTAGTTGAATATTTTATTGACAAGAAGGTACGACGGCTAGCATGGATAAACAAGTAAGTTTAATGAAAATATCGTAATCAAAACTATAATCTAACACTAATAAAGGGCGATCTGGTCTAGCCGGCTTAAATCATATGTACGTTTGAATACTTCTTTAAAAAAAAAATACACCTACAATATCACGTCCAGAAACCTGGTTTGTGGTTACAGATTTTTCCGTTTTTATTTTTTCTACACTTTATTTTTATGTTGAATATGTTTATATATATTAATAGTACCTAAGTATTTCAGTTTCATTTACATATTTTGACTAGTAAATATATTAAATACATCACAAATTTCAATATTTATTTGTTATAAAAGTTGGAACATAAGAGTGTAATTTCTGAACGCACCCGAGAAAAAAAATAATAATTAAAAAGTTGCAAGTTTTCACAATTCACGTAAACAACGTAAATTGGTTCTGTGGAGAATACATACTGTTGTCTTACTTTATAGAAATATGGAAAACAAGAAAGTTAAGCCCAATTTGGAGTATTTATTCAATGCTAAAAGCCTGCATTAAAGCGAAAAAGGATTTGTTATAAATATTTGGAGACGATAAGTAATTTACCGAAACTATTGGCGTTTTTAAAGAAGAAAGCCGTAATAATCTTGTGGGGATCCCATCGTCCAATAACTTCCAAAGCAAGTGTTATGGAAAATACTTCCGAGTGGCCAACTAATCCTTCCCAGAATGCCATTCTCCCACGTTCACAACGAATGTGTCAAGTAGTTTCAAATACAAATAATAATATAACAGTGCTTAAGAAAAACTCAACGATAAAATATACACGACGATAATACAAATTACGTCCATATTTTTAATATGTGTGCTTCTCTCGTATTTATTTGGTTTGGATTTGAGTGTGTTAATGTTTTAAATTTGATGTGTTAAATAGAAGGCAAAATTAAATATGATTATTTTTATGTTTTAATTGTTTTTCTTGAACTTCCATTTTCCTCGCTGTAGTGAGGTGAAAAGTTGTGTGTTCCGCATGGCTGCAAAATTATTTAGCTCCTCGTGTCTTGAAAGCTTCGCTACGCTCAGGAATCTATCTTTGAACCATTCGCTTCGCTCATGGTTCAATCTTAGATTCCTTCGCTCGCTCAGCTTTCAATTTCAACACTCGCGCCAAATAACAACTTTGCAGCCTTGCATAACAAATAACTATTACTTGTCATATCGAGGTAAAATTTGGGTTCTCGGCCGTATCGCCTAAACATTTTTCGCAAAGTATTCATTTGGAAGACTGTTTCATTTCCCAACTCACGATTTTCTCTGAAACCATATTTTTTTCGGAACTTTCATAAAACAAACCTAACCTAACCTACTGTATTCTATAAGAGCATAAAAAAATACACTGAGATTTTTTTTTGCTTTAAGAGAAAATCGTGAGTTGGGAAATGAAACAGTTTGCCAAATTAATACTTTGCGATTTTTTTTATATAATAAGACTACTCTATAACATATATCAAAATAAATCAAATCGGAGTCGGACAGTTGGGTACCCTTCCTTGTCAGGAACGGCCCGACGATACCTTGCCGCTGTACGAGCTGTAAGAGCTCCATACGAGTTCGAAACATGTCGGGCCGTTCCTGACAACTTCACGTGAGTGTAAACCGCTTAATACATTAAATCAATTGTGTTGTTGTTTAACTAGCGAGCGGGGCCTCGCTTGCGGGAAGACACGTCGAACACAAGCCCCATAGATGACGTCGGAGTGGTAGACTTGTGGTGTATGCTGAGTTGCGAATCGAGACATCTAGCCTCTTTTACGCAGGTACATACCTTTAGTAGTATTATTTGCTGTTGACAAACTAACTGCGACCTAGCTCGATGTATGTGGTCAACCAGTTTTCCAACGGCGAAGTTAAGTTTGTCTCTCAGTCCATGCCTTTAGTAGTACTATTTGCAGTTGATAAACCAACCGAGACCTAGCGCGATGTATGGGGTCAACAGTTTACCAACGGCAAAGTTAAGTTTGTCTCTCAGTCCGTACCTTTAGTAGTATCATTTGCAGTTGATAAACCAATCGCAACGTAGCTCAATGTATGGAGTCGACAGTTTTCCAACGGCGAAGTTAAGTATGTCTCTCAGTTAAGTTTATTTAATCGATAGAGCAATATTCATTGCTTTTAATGGGCTGCACGGAACCCTCGGTTCGCGAGTCCAACTCGCATTTGACTGGCTTTTTGTCTTTATAAAATCTGTACGTGTACCTATAATCTTCAGTTTCGCAGTGTTTTGGTTTATAATGCAAGTATCTCAAACAAAAAACCATGTGCCTCACATTCTGCCAATCAATGTGATCTTTTGTGTACTAACTAATAAATGCCGACTATTGACTAAATTACATTTTGTGTACGTGTGGTAAGAGGTTGCTTGAGGAAAAGAGTATATATTTTTATCTATTATGGATATGGAAGGCAAATAAACTGACCCATGTAAGTATGTATATCGTCGTCTAGTACTCATAATACAAGCCTTTTTGAGCTTAATTTGGGACTAGGTCGATTTGTGAGGGTGTCTGATACCTATCTATATGTATTTATGTCACTAATAAACTTGTAAACGTGCCAGAATACCGGCGAATACCAAAATGGCGTCGAACATTCACGACTAGAGACAGCAACAGAAGACACCGCAGCGAGACGAAAATCGGAGCCGGACCTGAGATCCCAACCTACTAGACAGGTAGTAGTACTGTAGTGTGTACTAGTTGTGATAATATTAAAGGCATATGTTTTTAATAAAAGTAATTTTTATTTAAAAAAATGTGGTCTCTAAATAGAAGTAATAATTCCACAGACATGACTGTCAGTGATTGAAGTGAAACGCCAATTATTACCAGTATACTGGGTGTAGCCTGTCATAGGCGCAATAAATTAAATTATAGATTTTACTCTTCGAACTGAACAACATTTTTACGACTAAAAAATACCTAACTTGCATTGAATAATAACTTGTAAAGCCTGACCAGAAATATATGAGGATTATCAAGAGGGCACTATTTATAAGATCTATATGGCAACAATTTTGCAACCAATCGCAACCTACTATAATGACATTAGTTTTAAATACCTGTCAGTTCCACTATGTTAACCTCGTAATATCATTTAATGGAATGCACTCTTTTCCTGACTGTTTTTCGTGTAGTAAACACACGTATACTTTTTTATAATCTTACGTTCACGACTGAATGGTTTTCGGCATTTTCTTTGGATAATTTTAAATATTTGTCTTTTAAAGAAATCTCCATGAATGACATTGACATTGTTGACAGACCATCATAAAATCATTGCCATTGTAAGAAATTAGTTCCAGTGAAATTCCGCAATATGGCGCATCCTCATATATTTCTGGTCAGGCTTTAAAATAATGTTTATTCAAAGAAGCAATGTATTGTGAAATATCTGATATATAATATCGTGACTGCTTTATATGTCAAAGCTTAGGCAATGTTAATGATGAGCGACCACATTAAAAATATACTATTTTTATTTGTTTAAAATAATTAACATCTGACAACTGTTTTCTTTTAAATAGGTAACTGTACAAATGTCATTTAGTTTGAAGAATCGAATGTGTTATTTTATTGCTCCTATTACAGGCCACACCCTGTAGATGACAATAATAATATTGGGAAGTTTTAAGTGTGTGTGGGCGTGGTATATTTTGTATTTATGGGAGGCAGCACTCTACGTGAAATAAAGAGCGCTTGAGACTAAGTCTTCATAGTTGTTATGTTATATTTAATTGATATTCTGTTGTTGGGATTAAACGGGAGCTCAGCTCAGCCACTGAACTTTCGTGATGTAATTTTGAATTTGTACACTTAGTGCGTAAATCTACTTATCTAACAAATGGAATTATCTGAAAATTATTAAGTTCGTAAGTTCACAAACTCGAAACTTTACATTTATTCGAATAAATTATATCATAAATAACATTTTAAAACTACGAATCTCAGTGAAGTTGAATGCGATTGGAGAATTTCAATGGCTCTAAAAGCCTAAGGTCCACAAGAGGGAGTGGCGGCTTGGTCTCTAGTTGTACAACAACATCCTGCCCGTGCTGATTGGTCCTCACGGTGTGCCTTATAGGAGTCTGCACCTTCGCCATGAGGTTGGGATACTGCTTGGGTTCTTCGAAGTAATATTCATTTTGATAAGGCTCTCCATCTACCGTGTAAGCGCCGTTGTGATTATTGTGAAGCCAATTGAAATCCTGGCCAGCGTAAAACAAGTTGGTTTTGCTGGAGTCCTGCTCCATTTTTGTCGGAGCTATAACCAACTGCTGATCCGAAAGCGAGTTAAAGTTCTTCACGTCTCCAGAATAAACAAAGGGCTTCGTAAACTGCCCGTGTTGAGCGAAAGGTCCGTTAGCCCATGGCCAAGGAGCTGCCAGTCCTTGGGAGAATTGGTAGCTCGGGGCTGCCAACGGCTGCACTAGCTGCTGATGTTGGAACTGAGCGAACTGCTGCAGAAACGTCTTAAACGCATCTGATTGCTGCACTGGTTTCCCGTACGAATCTGTCACGAACCCATTGAAGTTCTGGGTATCGCGTTTCACCGGTTTGATCTTTTTGGATTTAGGCTTGGGCACGGCGACGGGCACGTTGAAAGAGAAGGCCCCGTAAGGCGCCTTTGCGTAGGTTCTAGCATACACCCCTTGAGGTACGTTCCGGTACAGCCGTTGGATAGTTCTGGTTGGTTTAGTTGTGATTCTTGCCTTCCCTTTAACTGCCAAACCGGTCACAGTCCACGCACTAATCAGCCACAGGATCGTTATCAGCGCCTGTAAGAAACATCACAAGTCAATCAAACGATGTAGTTCCGTTTTACAAACGATAGGAAACCGAAAGCAGTTGTTGGAGCGTGGATTTAATCACATATCACATCACGCGCATGTTATGTATCTGTAACTATGTAAAGTTTTTACGTAATTGTGTAATTTATTCGGATGGTTTCCCGAGACTAAACATGCGCGGCGCCGATGCGTGATCTGCGTAATTAATCAATCGATCAATCATATGGGGAAAAAAGTTGAATGTTACTTTGGAATTAGTGGGTAAATTTGTCAGTAGTCATTTGAAACTGCAGTAAACAAAAGTAAAAATATAAAGTGATATTTCTTTAATATACCTACCTACATAATCGATAATCAAAATATTTTTCAAGTACGGTTTCGTAAAATGAGGAAACCTAAATATAGCCTGAAAAGAGACTTTAGTGATAAGATCGTCAGTTGTTTATCTCTAATTGTAATTTCTTGACTTGTTTATTTCCTGTTTGTATTGTAAGGAGTGCAATAAAGAGTACCTATATTGTATTCAAATATCTGGTACTACAATATGTTTCGGTCCCATACATAATTAAGTTGACTGAGTCAACCTTTGACAACGGTAGGTAACTGTAAAACTACCGAAACGTCAGGGTTGCTCAAATAATTAATATAAGCGATATATTATAATCCGTTTAAATTGTGAAACCGAAGAAAATAGTGGTACTTTTTCCATCCTATTTTCGGCTTAGTAATAGTCCGACTGTATGACTTTCTGCGCTGTGGCCAATTACTGGTTGCTTACGTTCTTTTAGAATGAGGAGCTTATCAAATGAATTTTCAATCACAAATTTGAATATTTTGTTTTTTTTTTCCTTTGCCTAATATTTGATAATATCGATAAAAAGCCTGATGAAAAAAAATAACAACATACAACAACATACTTCAAAATAAATTAACCCTGAAATTTTATATTTAGTGATCCACAAACCTTTCTCTCCATGTCGTTCTATTCTAGCTACTTCCCCCGCACTGCGGCACCGCGTTTCTTCCGCTCGCTTTTATCATCTTCCTTCCTTCCTTCGCCACTTATATAAAACAAATAATCCACCATCTGCTTATGAACAATAAATTCTTCGATCATCGGTTGTATAATATCGAACTGGTTTGAATGTTTAACCGTGTTTGGTATGGGTTACCTTTGTTTTATCAAAATATGTTTGCCAAATTAGTTTCCAAAAAAATCGTAGATTTTCATTTGCCAAATTAACTTTTCGCAAACAATTATTACGCAAACCTTCTTAATGTTTGGCACATTAATGTTTAGGCAATAACTCGCTTGCCAACTGGTACTTTGACCAAATTTCATGTAGCTAAATGTTTTATTTGGCACAACATATTTTACACAAAACAAAATAAGGCAAATTATTTGTGTCGTCAAAGTGAAACACTAAAAACGTTAATCCGAATTTCGTTTCGACAAAAACTATTCGACAAATATCATTTTAACTTTCATTTGTCCGAAAATTCAATTCGATATTTTACGATTGGGCATTAATTGTTTAGGTTTTTTATTCACTCGACTAATGACACGTTTCCCTAAATCTCATTTGTCCGTAATATCAGTTTTCCGATGTAACGTTTCGGTTTATTAATTATTCGACTTTTTTTTGTATGACTTTGGTTTCATTCGTCCGATGTGACGATTCGGTTTATTAACTACTCGACTGTTCTCAAGTGGACTGGTGGTTCTGTTGTGGTCACAGTTCTAACATTTTTTTTTTTTTGACCCAGAGAAATGCATTGAATTGCCTACCACTACGTAATATGAGACCCTCGGGGGTAGAGTCAGACATTACGCATTGGTTATGTGGGGCTCTCTAGTCCGCGAAGGACTAGCCTACCCACTAAAACTCTGGGATGCTGCCAACCCGTGCCGTAGCGGTGATGCCATGGGATCGCGAACATGTCACCACGACACCACCGGCACTTTCGCCCTGAGGCGAACCCTCACCGAAAGACACACTGTAGCATAGCAGTGTGCCTAACCCTCACCTACTTCCCCAAGCCCCCAGGAAGCGGGGACCGCCACCGACACACGGTGCTTCGGTCCCACCCTCCTTGCTGAGGGAGGACAAAAGCCCCTACCCCTCAGCCAGCCATGGGAGGACAAACGCCCCTGCCCCACGACCCCCTCTCCACGTCCCATATACAGCCATGAACTCTGCTGCTGCAGAGACACGCTTAGGGACCCTCTGGAAGCTAGGACCGCCACCGACACACGGTGCTTCGGTCCCAGCCTCCTGGCTGAGGGAGGACAAAAGCCCCTACCCCTCAGCCGGCCATGGGTGGACAAACGCCGCTACCCCACACCCCCTCTCCATGCCAAGGGAGGACAAACGCCCCTACCCCTCGGCCCGCCACGGGAGGACAAACGCCCCTACCCCTCACCCAACCACGGGAGGACAAAAGCCCCTACCCCGTGGGTTCCCTCCCCAGGTGCCGACTGATGTCCCGTCCCACGCGAATCCCAGAAACTCGGCTCCCGCAGACGCCGTCAGAAGCCGGAAACCCCCCTGACGTGTCACAGACATGCATGACACCTGACATGTGATCCTCCCGCCTCGCTAATACAGCCGACCCGCCTGGGGAATGGATTTGCGTTTTCGATTTCTCAGAAATCGAAATGCACAATCCTTCCTGGCAGGTAGGCAGTATCAGAGGAGCAGGAGGCTCACTAGCCAGGCAGCCACCCACAGCTACGACACGTCGAGAGTCCTTCCGAAATCCTCCAGCAACCACAAGGTCAGAGCCCCCAGGACCCACGCAGGCCGAAGACACCAACCAGCACCTGTCTCCCCCGCCCGTCTTGGCCCGTAGGCCCCCTCCCTGGTGTCTCTTGGCTTCCCCGCGCGCACAACGCAGGTACTGAGCCCCCCACCACGACAAGGTGGACACCCTCGGGGGGGTCACAGTTCTAACCTAACCTAACCCAGCCAGGTCGGTTTTGGAGCTTTGCGGGCTGCTGCCGCGGCACGCTAGCTTCGCTCAATCGGCTCGCGCGCTGTTGTAGTCACAGTTCTAACCTAACCTAACCCAGCCAGGTCGGTTTTGGAGCTTTGCCGGCTGCTGCCGCGGCACGCTAGCTTCGCTCGCTCGGCTCGCACGCTGTTGTGGTCGCAGTTCTTATGTAATGCCAAAATTATCACGTAAATGAAAAAATGGGTATTAAACGAAAGACATCTCAATTCAGAGGGCGAGTGAATGGGGCGGGAAACGTTAAAAGGTAAACTGAAAATTTGTTTAAATGTATGCAGTGCCAAAAGTATCATTGGGTGAATGAAAAATGGACTACGAAAAAAAATACGTAACAACTCATAGGGCAAGTGAATGTGACGGGAAAAGTTTTTCGGACAAACGATACTTCTACTAAATGTGAAATGGTGAAAAGAAAAATGTACGAATTCTGTCATCGGACAAACGATAATAATTCGAATAGTTTTCGGACAAATGAAATTCGGTCAATGGTTTTTAGTGTTTGAGATAGGTTACCCTTCTGCCCTTGCGTGACCAAGCATGTATTCTACACCTTCGGCTTTACAAACACTCTAGGGTGCTCTGTGTCGGCACGCGTCCTTACCAGCGTCCAGCATCAGTGCCCTAGATTTGGACTTTCGCAGCCTAATATATCGTACACATAATATTCGATTTCAAAACTAACTACAATCCGTCACTCAATTATAATTCGCCATTTATCTTGGTAATTATCAAGCTTAGAAGAAAAGTAGTCGATACAAAACACGCTACTTTTAAGGTAGTTTATACGAGAACACCATAAAAATATGTTCTATACCTACCAATCATTTTTTTTAGTTCCCGGCCTCCTTTAACTTCCTTTTGTGTTTTGTCATAGCAATGCATTTGACTAAAGGTTTATTGTCTAACATTTTTTTGCCTTAATAATTTGCTAAAAGACCATTTGGTCTTTTGCCAAATGCCTTAAATGACATTTTTAGGGTTCCGTACCCAAAGGGTAAAAACGGGACCCTATTACTGAGACTTCGCTGTCCGTCCGTCCGTCCGTCCGTCCGTCCGTCCGTCTGTCACCAGGCTGTATCTCAACAACGGTGATAGCTAGACAGTTGAAATTTTCACAGATGATGTATTTCTATTGCCGCTATAACAACAAATACTAAAAATAAAATAAAATAAATATTTAAGGGGGGCTCCCATACAACAAACTTGTTATAGTTTATATATATATATATATGTATAGGTACGGAACCCTTCATTCGCGAGTCGGGCTCGCACTTGCCCAATTTTTCGTAGTATTTTGCTGGATGAAAACTTGACGAATATAAATTTGCCTATTGAAATTATGCAAAAGATTGCATTGGCAAAAAACAGTTGCTAATATTTTTTTGGGTAATGAAATTTGACGAAAGTCATTTTGGCAAAACGGCAGGATCCCGTTTGGTATGCGAGAAAATTATTACCTGTCTCTTTTTGTGCAGTAATGTGAGAGGGTGACGGATAGCGAATCATACCTACCTACTTGTGTTAGACGGGCTGGGATCTGTTCAAGTCGAGGGTGGATTGGCGCTACACAGATATTTGCCACACTAAACCTAGACATTTTAAGTCAAATGTTTGCCTAAATTATGATATACACCATACACTTCGGCGACAAGGGGCAACGGATGAAAATTTCAAAACACTTGTAGGGTAAATCGCCAATAATTGGCCACCGTTCAACAACTGGCCACCTCAAACTAAAAATGAACTCTGTTCACCTATAAATATAATTCATTTTAGTATAAGCTGTTAATTACTGGCCGCCCTTCAATAACTGGCCACGATATAATAAAATGAATTCAGTTTGTAGGTGAACAGAGTTCATTTTTAGTTTGAGGTGGCCAGTTATTGAACGGTGGCCAATTATTGGCGATTTACCCTAATTTTATTTACCGAGCGAGCGAAGCCTTTTTTTTACTGTCCAATCTTCTTTTGTAGTCCGAATTCCGGATTTCCGACTGTTCTCGCTTCCGGGGCGCATTTCTCAACCAATTCTAGTGAAATTTTCTGAGCAGGTTGGTCATAATAATTATACAGTTTTTTGCTTGACTCAGTATTTATCAAAAATGGCGGAGATATGGGGGTTGAAATCCGAAAAAAATACCGCGTTCGGGACGGACGGACTAAACCTGCAGTGTTATGCTTCTCAAGTATTTTCAAGGACTTAGTTTTGATTCTGTATAACGTTGACAAGACGTGGGTGTATGCCTTTGGGAAACACCCACGTTTTAATATAGGTACTCAATTGAATATGTTCGTACCTACTGGAAGGTATTTAAAATCACTACGGGCTACAAAAGGTAATCGTGATTGGTGGGCATTTGTGGGTCTATGATGGTCGCGTTCTCGCGTTTATTACGTAAAAAAATGTATTAAAGTAATCAGTTACTCACGCACGAGCATATGTGCTAAAACTTGACAAGTGCGTTGTCATTTATTAATCGGATACTCAAACGTGAACATAGGTCCACCATCCTAAAATTTAAATAAAAAACGTGATTTTTAGTAAGTCGGAAACTTTAATTATGTCTGAACATCTTGTTAACAGATTTTTTTGACAAACATTGATTATGACATACACCTGTCGTTTAACACAAAAAATACAAGTCTTAAATTACCGCGCATCTTTTCGGGAACGCATGTTAAATCTAAGCATCAAACATACCATCGTATTTGTTTTACTAAATATTGCAACATTTCCAACATACACGCCGTTAGTTCTTTCTATAGGTCCTGGTAGAGCTGCGTCCAGAGATTCAATATCTATATCTTTAACGTAATATTTTCCTTTCTTAATCTTACATCCTTCTATGGACAAGTGAAGTACTTCAAAAATAGCTTTACTGAAAAAGTGATAACAAGTTAAATTATTCATATTTATCATCCATTTAACACCACTGGGCGTTTCATTTCCAAATTGAAATATTCCTTGTTTATTATGTCCTTGAATGTCCTTTTCGATGGTTAAATTGAGACTGGCATGGTTAAAATCTTTACTACTATTGTTGATCGTGAACTCGATGTTCACAGAAGGTGGCTTCATATACTTCGGAGTTGGATTTCTGCACTTATCGATACTGATTATGTTTAGTCTGAGTTTACAAGAACAATGATGAATCAAAATGTTTGAAAGTATAAATATTACTAAGGATGTCATGACGATAGATGCTTGAAGCATCAACACGAATGACAAAATTATATACTTCTAGTTACATTTAAAATGCAAGTCATTTGATAGAAAAAAGTGGTTTATTATTTAGTGAAACATATATTATAAAGCAATTTTGAATACATATTAAATGAAATAGATATCCGGTTTAAGCGTATTAGTGGCCGGTGTCCGCTTAAATAATTATACCTGCGGCATTTGATGATCACGAGGTTTCCTTTGGCAAGATGAGATGAGATAAGATAAGATAAGATGCATTTTTTGATTACCCCTAGGAACTTGTTAATGCTTAGGTTCACTTTATCCACAATTAGAGATGTGCCGTTCTCGAGAACGTTCTTTCTCCATACAAATCGGAAACCTTTCTATCCACAACCCAATTTCGTGTCAGTTTGGATTCGTTAATTTTATACTATGTAGTTTTGTTTAAATCAATCAATAGCGACGGCCAATTTAATTTCTTCTCAGATATTCAGTCAACGAGAAATACATTAATTTTGTGGCCTGTGTGTTTGCGCTTGAGTTCTGCAATCGACAGATCTATATATATATTACGCGAGGCCGATTTTTGTACATCCCATCAGATCTACAGTTATGGTCCGATTTTGATAAATGATATGTCATTAGATTCGTCTGATGCTGGAGAGGTGCATAAAACTCTTGGATTTTTAATTTTTTCCTGAAAATGTACTGAAAAATGGATTTGAAAAAACAGGTGCGCTAACCACGTGACATTGACCACGTGACCGGTGATCCCTATTTTGACATAAGATGACCAAATAATATGATTTGCTCACAAACCTGTAGTAAGTTGTTCAGCATGATGAAATATTATTTTTGAGTCGGCAACATAATATCCGCAACACTTAAAACATGTACGAATATGCAAAAATAATTTTACAGTTTGTTGACAATGAATGACAGTAGGTAACCATATTCTGACAACTTTTAATGTCTTTTTTATTGGGGGCTATTATGTCAGTGCTCTAAATTGCCAGGTTGTTTTTCTTTTTAAAATGTTGTATGGAATCTTTTTTCGCATACCTGTTAAAAATGTGGTGAAAAAAGCCGGTTAAGTGCGAGTTGGACTGGTGCTCGAAAGACTAGAAAAACTGACCGTCATTCAAGAATAGATTATTTTTATAGGCAAGTTTTACAATAAATCAAAGCAGAAAAAAATAGTAAAACTAATTTAAACGTCATTCAAATAAGTAAATTTATTATAGATTATTATAAATATGATTATATAAGTCCATCAAAAAAATTATTTCAAGGAAAATAAATTAAATGGTATTTTACAAGAAAAAACTTGGTCCTTCCGCTTGCATGTCGAAGGGATGGGAAATGTGGTCGAGTTGAGAATATGGACGACTTGACAATGTAGCTAAGTTGGGAATGTATCTACATTGGTAATATGGATGAGTTGGTAAAATGGACGAGTTGGAAATGTGGACGAGTTGGGAATGTGGATGAGTTGGTAAAATTGACAAGTTGGTAATATAGACGAGTTGGGAATATGGACGAGTTGTTAATATGGGCGAGTTGTTAATTGGACGAGTTGTCTATGTAGACGTGTTGGGAATATGGACGAGTTAGAAATGTGGATGAGTTGGCAATGTGGACGACTTGGGATTGTGGACGAGTTGGGCATATGGACAAGTTGGAAATGTGGACGAGTTGTATTTGTGGACGAGTTAGCAATATGGACGAGTTGGCATTATTGATGAGTTGGAAAGGAAGACGAGTTGGCAATGTAGATGGGTTTGGTGTATGGACGAGTTGGTAATGTGGACGACTTGGCATTGTGGACGAGGTGGGAATATGGACGAGTTGGAAATGTGGACGAGTTGTATTTGTGGACGAGTTGGCATTGTGGACGAGCAAGTAATATGGACGCGTTTGCATTGTGGATGAGTTGGGAATATAAACGATTTGGCAATGAAGACGAGTTGGTAATACGGACGAGTTGATAATATGGACGAGATTGGCAATAAAGACGAGCTAATAATAAGGACGGGATGGTATTGTAGACGAGTTGAGTGTATCGTCGAGTTGGGAATATGGACGAGTTGAAAATGTGGATGAGTTGGCAATGTGGATGAGTAGGTAAAATTGACAAGTTGGAAACATGGACAAGTGGGCAATATGGCCGAGTTCGCATTATGGACGAGTTGGCAGTGAAAACGAGTTTGTAATACAGACAAGTTGGCAATGAAGACGACTTGGTAATACGGATGAGTTGGTGATATGGAAGATTTGGCAATAAAGACGAGCTGATAATAAGGACAAGATGGTATTGTTGACGAGTTGGGTGTATCGTCGAGTTGGGAATATGGACGAATTGGAAATGTGGATGAGTTGGCAATGTGAATGAGTTGGTAAAATTGACAAGTTGGGAACATGGACAAGGCAATGTGGACGAGTTCGTATTATGGACGAGTTGGCAATGAAGACGAGTTGGTAATACGGACAAGTTGGTAATATGGACGAGTTGTCAATGTGGACGAGTTGCGAATATGGACGAGTTGGGAATGTGGATGAGTTGGCAAAATGAACAAGTTAGGAACACGGACGAGTGGGCAATGAAGATGACTTGGTAATACGGACAAGTTGTCAACGTGGACGAGTTGAGAATATGGACGACTTGGGAATGTGGATGAGTTGGCAAAATGAACAAGTTGGGAATATGGACGAGTTGGCAATAAAGACGGGCTGATAATAAGGACGAGTTTGTATAGACGAGTTGGGTGTATCGTCGAGTTGGGAATATGGACGAGTTGGAAATGTGGACGACTTGGAATTGTGGACGAGTTGGGCCTATGGACAAGTTGGAAATGTGGACGAGTTGTATTTGTGGACGAGTTAGCAATGTGGACGAGTTGGCATTGTTGATGAGTTGGAAATGAAGACGAGTTGGCAATGTAGATGAGTTCGGTGTATGGACGAGTTGGTAATGTGGACGACTTGGCATTGTGGACGAGGTGGGAATATGGACAAGTTGGAAATGTGGACGAGTTGGAATTGTGGACGAGCAAGTAATATGGACGCGTTGGCATTGTGGATGAGTTGGGAATATAAACGAGTTGGCATTGAAGACGAGTTGGTAATACGGACGAGTTGATAATATGGACGAGATTGGCAATAAAGACGAGTTGGTATGGTAGACGAGTTGGGTATATGGACGAGTAGGAAATGTGAACGAGTTAGCAATATGGATGAGTTGGCATTGTGGACGAGTTGGGAATATGGATGAGTTGGCAATAAAGACCAGTTGGTAATATGGACGAGTCGGCATTGTAGATGAGTTGGGTTTATGGACGAGTGGGCAATGTGGACGATTTGGCATTGTGTACGAGTTGGGAATGTAGACGAGTTGGAAATATGGACGAGTTGGAAATATGGACGAGTTGGAAATATGGACGAGTTGGAAATGTAGACGAGTTGTATTTGTGAACGTGTTGGCATTGTGGACGAGTAAGCAATATGGACGCGTTCGAATTATGGATGAGTTGGGTATATGGACGAGTTAGCAATATGGTCGAGTTGGCATTGTGGACAAATTGGGAATATGGACGAGTTGCCAATGGAGACGAATTGGTAATATAGATGAGTTGGCGATGCAGATGAGTTGCGCGTATGAACGATTTGGCAATGTGGACGTGTTGGGTGTGTGGACAAGTTGCGATTGTGACCCAGATGAGAATATTGACGAGCTGACATTGTAGACGAGTTGGCAATGTGGAATAATTAACATGTTACCCTAACATGCGAAACTTGATGCGGAAATAATCTACATATGATGCAAATTTCAAAAATTCGACGCTCTCAAGAATAAATCATATCTGAATTAATGACGTCCGGCTGATCATTCTTATTCTCATTCAAAATTAAAATTTGACAAATTCTGCTGTCAACAAAACAAATTGATTTTATAAGGCTTCCGTTTTTACCGACTATGGTATGGAACCCTAAAATTAGGTTTATATCATAGACTTGAGAGTACTAGATGATAGCATCTCCCTCACTCTTCTGTCAGACACTATTTCAATGAGAGAAAAGACGAAAGTTTGAATTTGGAATTCGGGTATTAGGCCTTCAGCTCTAAATTTATTGAAAAAAATATGTCTTAATATTCTTTTTTCAAACATTTTTAGCTGTTTTATATATTGGAATTTATTTATTAAACATATTTGACACATTCTTTTTTTTATGGTGGAGTAGGTATAATAAATAAATTTAAAATAAATTTAAAATAAATAAATAAAATAATTTGTTATTGAATAAATGATTGATGATGATGACATGGCAGCACCCATATTAAGAAAATTTGCACGATCTATTGAATTTCATTAAAAAAACAAGCATTGATAATAGTGGTTTTTCGTGTATGTATAAACGTTTTATACTCTGTATTTCATACAATTGATTTTATGTAAAAAAAAATATTATCACTATTTTTAAGTATTTACGATTATAAATGAATACATAAACAATTACGCACTACATGATTTCCTTTTTAAAACCTGCGTAGTGAGTGCCCAAATCTGTCGTTTCGATTCATGTGCTATATCTTGAAGTCGATAGAAATCGATCAAATGAATCGATAAATTTATGTCCTGAAGAAAGAACTACAAATTAAAATTCTACCAATCTTATGTTCGGTCCTATGAAAATATGTCAATTATTTTTTTAAGATATGGGATCATTTTTATGAATTCATTTTTTCCATAAATCGAATAATATGCATTTTATTTGTGAAACAGATCAGCAGATCACACGTCATTAGTGCACAAGTTATTTTTACAAAAGAGTTGAAAAAGTTGTCACGATGAAGCTGGCAGTTGGCTATCAGGCCTGGCTCTAGCCTGGCATGTTTTAACGTTTTTAAAACATAATTTTAACGTGTTTTTTTACAGTATTTATTCTTCGTTCACCAAAAACTTCTTATCGATAAACTACCGGATTTCCATATTCTAGCGGCGGTTCGACGCCGCAACGGGCCTCTAGTTTCTTAAATTATTGGGAATGCATTGAAGAATCTGATAGCTTTTGGAGAACAGTTATTACTAAATAGTAGAGATGCGCAAATCATGTTACTCAAATGAAGGAGAACGATTCATATCATTAGCTCTCGCGATATTATTAAATCACTCATTTCATTCAGTGGACCTATAGACTCAAACTGCTCCATCATACTCGATTCGTTTATGTCTTTCATTTCGTTCAGTGGTTCATTTGGATAATGCGTCGTAAGAAGTATGAAGAAAATATAGGTACTAAATTAATGCTAATGACGTAACTATGGAAAAGTATCACTCATCTCATAATAATGAAATGAAATGAAATGAAATGAAATGAAATGAAATATTATTTATTTGCAATAGATATAGTTTTCATTGTGGTCTTGAGATTTACATCGTTTCATATATCTAGACTTAAATAAGTCATGCAAATGTTTTTACAAAGGACATACACAATAAATACTAATTTGACCTCACAAGTCAGTATCTAAACGTTAAATTTGTGAGCTGCTGTTGACATTTTCATGAACTACTTAACTAAATTATTTACTAAATTATTATTATTACTTATTCTACATATGTGATACATCAAAATACTCTTTCATATTGTAAAAACACTTTCCAACAAGCCACGAGAACAGTTGGTACTTAAATTTATTAGATGGTAGTTGCTTGAACCGATTTGGTAGGTGGTTATAAATTTTTATACACATCGCATAGCAATTTCTACCCTTCATTGCCGTGTGCATTTTCGGAGCAACCAGTCTGTCTGGGTACCTGGTGTTAAAGTTAACAGTTTCACTTTTTTTCTTAAACAGCTCGGTATGGAGTTTTACAAATATGCTGACCTCGAGAATATACATTGAATACACCGTCAACAACCCTAGTTCGATAAATGAGCTTTTACAGGATGTGCGAGAAGAAAGATTTGCAATTGCCCTAATGCATTGTTTTTGGGCTATAAAAGTACGGTCTATATGAACTGAATTCCCCCAAATTAAAATTCCGTAACGTAGATTAGACGCCACAAAACCATGGTAAGCTTTTAATGTGGTTTTCCTATCCGTTATTCGTGACAGTCTCCACAAAACATATGCAAATCTATTTATTTTTGAGCACACTTTATGAACATGCAGTTTCCAGTCACAGTGATCATCAACCACAAAACCAAGGAATGTAGTGCTATCACATTCTACCAAAGTGTGGTCGTTGTATGTTACTGATAATTTTTCCTTAATACCGCGATGATTTATGAATTGAATGTACTTTGTTTTAGTTAAATTAACGTGTAGATTATTGTTTTGTAACCATTTTATAATCTTACTGACGGTATTATTAATTTCATTATTGTAGTTAAGCCTTTCTGTCTCGGTGATTACTAGTGATATGTCGTCCGCAAATAGTATGCAATCGTGCTCAGTAACTGCTGGCAAGTCATTAATATAAAGCAAGAACAGCAGGGGACCGAGAATAGTCCCTTGCGGTACACCTTCTTTATTCAGCTGAGCGTCTGACCTGTAGAAATCTTCTATTTTGTCAGTGCTGGTCCCTGTGATTTCGACTATTTGGGGTCGGTTACTGAGATAGCTTGCAAGCCATTCATGTACCATACCTCTCAAACCGTAAGCTTCACATTTTCTTAATAATAACTTATGTGAGACATGGTCAAACGCTTTGCTCATATCAAAGAAAAGAGCCATTGTTTCAATTTTCATGTCTACGTTGTTAATAATTTTATTAATAAGGTTAAAGGCAGCTAATGTAGTGGATTTTCGTTTCTGAAAACCATGTTGCTGAATGCATAATATTCCGCATTTATTAATAAAATTCATTAAGCGACTATGCATGGCCTTCTCTAAGACTTTAGCTAGGATTGGTACAAGCGCAATTGGTCTATAATTATTAGGTTGCATTCTATCTCCCGTTTTATAAATGGGCTTAATAATGGATAATTTTAATTTATCGGGAAATGTGCCTTGTAGATAAGACAGGTTTATCAAATGAGATAAGACGGGAGCTATGATGTCACCAGTTATTTTAATAATATTTGTTGTAATACTGTCGTAACCTACAGAGCTTGTGTTGTTTAGTGTCTTAATTATACGTAATACTTCATTAGGATTTGAAGGCGAAAGAAACATGTTAATATTGTTAGATTTTACTGAGTAATTATAGTTGTTGTTTAAGTTATTCCCAGTATTTGTGAGTTTGATGAAGTATTCATTGAATGCATTAGCTATGTCGTTAGGGTCATTAATGATATTATCGTCATATATTAGTTTATCAATGTTATTCCTTTTTATGTTTGTTTTACCCATATCTTTTTTTATTATGTCCCAGCTAGCTTTTGAGATATTTTTGGCTTTTAATATTGACCTTTTATTTTCTTTTTTCCTGGATGTAATTATACATTTTTTCAGTAATTTATTGTAATTATTGTATTTAAGTTTATTTTCTTGTGTTCTATTCTGATAATATGTGTATCTTAGACGACGTTTAGTGTTAAAAGCAATCCTAATTCCCCTCGTTATCCATTTTGTACCATTCTGTGAATTTTTAATTTTAATTTGAAATATTGGAAAGCATAAGTCGTAGAGTAGGGTATACATTTCGTGAAATTTATTAAACGCAACATTCGCATCCTTTTCGGAGTATACTTCATACCATGATACACTCATTAAGCTTGATCGAAATTTTCTAATGTTATCCTGGCTAAAGTCTCGTCTCTTAATGAACTTAAATCTTGGAGGAATGTATTTTCCTTGTATTGGTACATGAAGCAATTGGGCAGTATGATCAGAAAGGCCTAATGGAAGGACTTGGCCTTTCGCGTCAGAAACATTTGATATCATTTGGTCAATACAAGCATTTAACCTTGTAGGAGTTTTTATATGAATTTGAAAATTGTTATTTTGTATTATTCTGTAAAATTCATTGAGTATCGATGATGGCTTCTTTAAATCGATATTAAAGTCGCCTACTATCATTATTTTATTAGTTTTAGCTCTTTTGCTAATAGTTTTTAATAGGTTCTCCAGCTTTGATAAAAATACTTTAGTATTTGAATCAGGAGTCCTGTAGACACAAATAAGGATACATTTTAAATCAGGGATGAGTACACCACAAATTTCAAAATTAAATTCAGTTTTTAACTCATTTATGAAAACTAAGGGCTTTGTTTCTAAATAGTCTCTACATAATATACAGGTTCCTCCTCTTTTTTTCTCTCTTGAGAACGAAGCTGCTAGCTTGAAGCCATTAATATTAATATTTGCTTCGTCACCTATTTTTACAAAGGTTTCTGATATACAAATCAGGTCTATGTATTTTCCTTCTTTAACATCTAGATCATGTAGGGAGACTTGGAGTAGATCTTTTTTCATTAATAACCCTGCTATGTTTTGGTGGAGGACCAACAAAGTTTCATTACTCTCGAAAAAAACAATCATCTGTTTGAGTACTCGTGGAAATATTCTTATGATTTACTTTATCTACTTTAAGTGGCAAGTTACAATGATGATTGCTTTCATCGACAGCATCGACATTTTCATTGAAGAAGTCGATTTCACTGATACAGACCTTCAAGTCCATAAAAATTTGTCGCATGGCTGTGTTATTTATGAGACCTGAAACTTTATCAAACATTTTGCTTGAATATTCCAAATTTTTGTTGGTATCAAGCACGTAAGCATATTGGTATTTGCAAACTTCAGAATACAGCAGATTATTAAAATATTCCACGCGTTTATTGAAAAGAACCCCATATTTGTGGACTTTAAAATTTGGTAAGCAAATAATGACGTTAGTGTGCTTGACTTGTTCCAATTTATATCTTATTAAACTAACAATGTCATGATAATTTATAGTGTCTTTGAAGTCGGCCGCACCAACTAAAATTATACAATAATCATTGAATGTAAATTTTTCAATTTTTGAGTTTATACCATCTAGCAAGTGAGAGAGTCCGGCGTCAGTCTTGATGTAGTGACTTATTTCATGGGAACTGAAGGTATTTCTTGCCGTTTGCAAAATCTTATTTCTATTGTTGTTGCTTATTAGGCAAATTTTCTTTAATACCGGGAGACAAGAATCCTTTTCCTCTTTCTCCTCATTTCTTTGTGTAGTAATCTTTGATGTATTTAAAATGGATAATGGCTGTTGTAAAGGCGCGAGGAGGACTGGCTCTTCGCGGGGGGTAGTTACTGGCGATGGCGGAGCAGGAGTCCTTGAAGCCCCAGGTGGTAGTTGTTTCAACGGCAGTGCAGGTTCATCTTGTACAGAACACGCTGGAGAAAGTAACTGCGGCGTGTCGTCATCGCTATCCAGCACCTCTGTTCTTTTGTTTTTAAGAACCAGCAGGTCTTTTTTTATCGGGGTTAGTTTCCTTAAGGGCCCCTTATCTGTCAGCAATTTTTTGTAGATCTCTGCCTTTTTATGTTGATCTTCAACAATTTTTCGCAGTTTACCTATCTCGGTGTTAAGGCAGTCAATTTCCTCATTGGCGCTAGCTAGCTGTATAGATAGAGAACTAACTTGTGATTTTAGCTCGTGAACTTGTAAGGTTTCAGAGGACGTTATGTTTGGAAGGCTATGTGAACTGATATCTAATTCAGTGTTTCCTATGCAATTAAAATCTGACTCTGATCCTGAAAGTATTTCCTGTGTGGACAAAAAAACAAAAATGGACAAATTAAATTCAGGTTCAAGAAATGTATTTCTAATACATTCACTTACATGAGAAAAATAATTATCACAATTAGTTATTAACATATGCAAACAAGAATTAAAGGTATTTTTTAAGCGTAAATATAAACATTTATCTATATATATATAACTAGCTGTTGCCCGCGACTTCGTCCGCGTGGAACCTTTATCTTGAAAATTTTACATCTTTATTATTTTCAGATCTAAGTAATGTTGAAATTGCTTAACGTGCTTTTTTTGCAATTGTTTACGAAATAGTAACGAACCCTTCGTACGCGAGTCCGACTCGCTCTTGGCCTTTTTATTCGGCTAATTTGCTCTTATTACGCGGTATCATTATAAAATCAGGTACATCTACGAACGAATAGCTTTACTAAATTCGATGAGTATAAGAACGACGTTTATAAATTCTTTGATTCAAATAATAATGCCTTTACACAAAGTTTCAAGTACCGCACTCAAAAAAATGTTTGATCTACATACAAATTTTCAACCCCTTTTTCACCACCTTCAGGGCTTAATTTTCAAAAACGCTGTAATGAGTTTTCTTATCTTTTAATAAAATTACCTTTTTACAAAGTTTCTTATTCCTAACTTAAAATACAATTTATACAACCTTTCATCCTCTTTTTAACCCCCTTAGGGGTAGAATTTTCAAAAACGCTGAAATATTTTTTCTTGTATTCTAATTATATGCCTTTATACAAAGTTTAAAATCCCGCAATCAAAAAATTTTTTGATCTTCATACAAAATTTCAAGCCCTTTTTTCACCACCTTCGGGGCTGAATTTTCAAAAACGCTGAAATAACTTCTTGTATTTTAATAATATGCTTTTATATAAAGTTTCAAATCCCGCACTCAAAAAAAATTGATCTTTATACAAACTTTCAACCCCTTTTTAACCCCCTCAGGGGTAGAATTTTCGAAAACGCTTAAATTCCTTTTCTTGTATTTTAATTAAATGCCTGTAAACAAAGTTTAAAAACCCGCAATAAAAAAAAAAATTGATCTTCATACTAATTTTCAACCCCTTTTTCACCACCTTCTGGGCTGAATTTTCAAAAACGCTGAAATTATTTTTCTTGTATTTTTATAATATGCTTTTATATAAAGTTTCAAGTCCCGCACTCAAAAAAATGTTTGATCTTCATACAAACTTTCAACCCCTTTTTCACCACCTTCGGGGCTGAATTTTCAAAAACGCTGAAATGACTTTTCGTGTATTTTATTAATATGCTTTTATATAAAGTTTCAAATCCCGCACTCAAAAAAACTTTTGATCTTTATACAAACTTTCAACCCCTTTTTAACCCCCTCAGGGGTAAAATTTTCGAAAACGCTTAAATTCCTTTTCTTGTATTTTAATTAAATGCCTGTAAACAAAGTTTAAAAACCCGCAATAAAAAAATTTTTTGATCTTCATACTAATTTTCAACCCCTTTTTCACCACCTTCTGGGCTGAATTTTCAAAAACGCTGAAATTACTTTTCTTGTATTTTTATAATATGCTTTTATATACAGTTTCAAGTCCCGCACTCAAAAAAATGTTTGATCTTCATACAAACTTTCAACCCCTTTTTCACCACCTTTGGGGCTGAATTTTCAAAAACGCTGAAATGACTTTTCTTGTATTTTATTAATATGCTTTTATATAAAGTTTCAAATCCCGCACTCAAAAAAGTTTTTGATCTTCATACAAACTTTCAACCCCTTTTTAACCCCCTTAGGGGTAGAATTTTCGAAAACGCTTAAATTACTTTTGTTGTATTTTAATTAAATGCCTGTATACAAAGTTTAAAAAACCGCAATAAAAAAAAAAATTGATCATACAAATTTTCAACCCCTTTTTCACCACCTTCGGGGCTGAATTTTCAAAAATGCTGAAATTTTTTTTCTTGTATTTTTATAATATGCTTTTATGTAAAGTTTCAAGTCCCGCACTCATAAAAGTTTTTGATCGTCATACATACTTTCAACCCCTTTTTAACCCTTTTAGGGGATGAATTTTCAAAAACGCTGAAATTAGTTTTCTTTTATTTTATTTTAATACCTTTATACGTAGTTTCAAGTTCCTAGCTTCAAATTAAATTTGAACCCCAAGACAAACTTTCATCCCCTTTTTAACCCCCTTAGAGGTTGAATTTTTAATAACAATCAATTAGTGTAATTTTTTTATCCTTATATATGCCTTTATAAGAAGTTTCAAAAAATTTGTTATGGATTTAAACTTTCAACCCCTTTTTAACCCTTTTAGGGGATGAATTTTTGAAAACGCTGAAATTACTTTTCTTGTATTTTAATAGTATGCCTTTATACAAAGATTCAAGTCCCGCACTCAAAAAAATATTTGATCTCCATACAAACTTTCAACCCCTATTTTACCAGCTTGGGGGATGAATTTTCAAAAACGCTGAAATTACTTTTCTTACATTTTATTTTGATACCTTTTTACAAAGTTTTAAGTTCCTAGCTTAAAAAAAAACTTGTACCCCATACAACCTTTCATCCCCTTTTTAACCCCCTTAGGGGTTGAATTTTTCAAAATCGCTTCTTATCTCTTGTACACTTTATAAATGCAACCTACTGTGCAAATTTCAACTCTCTAGCATTTGTAGTTTCGGCTCTGCGTTGATGAGTCAGTCAGTCAGTCAGTCAGGACACTTGCATTTATATATATAGATTAATTAATTAACATAATCGAAAGGTTGATTTATGTTCGGCCACACTCGGCCGATCTGAGCGCTACTAATAATTATTCGACGTTCGTAATTTTTTTTATAAGTTTACTTCATAATGTCAAATAACATCATTCAGTTCAGTTCATATTGAATGGTGAGTGGTTGCGAATGAAAAATATACTAATATAGTGAGTCGGTATATCCTTCAGTGAGTGAGTGAGTGAGTTACTGACATTAATGAAAATATATACTCCATTAGAATCACTCACTCGTTAACAACACACCTTTACTAAATAGTTCGTTATTGCTTTAGGCATATCTAAATTATTAGGATAGCGTGTATTGTACATGTACACATCGCAATTATTGTGAGACTTATCAAATACATATTTCATAAAATGTAGCGATGGTAGTTCTGCACCTCAGAATGAAAAACGGAACCCTTATACGATCACTCGCTTGTTAAATAAAGACTTACACAGGATACATATTATTTATTGTGATACATCACAAATTCCACGAATGCAGTGCGTCTGCGCAATAAAACCTCCCTTGATATATACCGAAATGCCCCATATTAAAATCCCATATCCAAGTGCGGAGTAAAGTGCCATGGTAAGCCTGAATTTTAGTTCCTTTATTGGTGATTTTTGTCAAGCGCCTAAAGTGATTGAAGAAACAAACCGTGTAATGAATTCAGCCCATATGAGAGTTTTATATTTTCTTCGCAGGCACGACATCGAATTGAGAGAACAAACACGTTAGCATATTCTTCTTAGAGAATATGGAAAATTTCGAAACATAATTTCCAAAAGTCAAACTCATTGCCCCTGGGATAGCGGATTCCATGGCACCCATATCTATATCATTCTTGTAATAGTGCCCTTTCTTAACTTTACATCCTTTTAGTGGTACTTGGAATATTTGCAATATAGTTTTAATCACTAGACTAGTGCAGTTCATGTTGTTCATCATCATTATCCACTTGGGGCCTGCGGACGTTTTCTTTCCAAAATGCATATTTACTTGCTTGTCAAGTCCTGTTATATCCGTGTGCATGGTCAGGTTCACCCTCAACAGGGTATTCCCGTCTACCCTCGTACAGTTCCATATTTAAGTCGTACGGCAACGGCTTGATGTACGGTAGTTCCGGGTCATCACAGTTGTCGATACTATTGATCACGTATTTGAAGTGCTTACAAGAACAGAAAGAAAATAAAATTGGTGCAAATATTAATATGTTTAAGCATTTCATGATTTTGAAAAGAAGCTACCAACCGACCAATATTATTCGTATATTCTAAAACAAAACCGTTTAAATATAATATTGGCGTTGTGATAAAATTGCACTTCATGGGTCATTTAACTCGGAGTATTAAATGACAATTAGGACATTTTTGAAATATGGGATATTTTTGTTGATTTCGGTTATCTTCAGTTGAACATGCATTTACAGGAATTTAGGTCGAATGTTTTCCTTTCGTTAAGTTTTCTTTAATTCAATATTGATGTTTTTCATAATATAATAATAAAAAAATATAGTAACTTGCTACGGCCAGCATTACCGAGACTTGATATTTTTCTAAAGTAAACAATTTGACATTTAATTTTAAGAAAATACGACGGGCAAACTATTTAAGGAATTGGATGCTTTAAATGGTTTTACTGCCTCCATTTTTGGATTTACTTATTAATTATTACAAATGCAGTGACTCAGTACACTAAGTGTAAACATGATTATATTATTGAATACCTAGCAAACTGTAAGACTATCCAAAGATGCTAGTGTCTTTGAGAACTTTGTTTAACCTGAAGAATGTTCCCTCAACGTTGGGACGGAATAACAACATCATGTATTTTTATCAGTACTATATCCGAAAATTACGGAGAAAGCTCATATGGTCGAAGGTTGTACCCTTAAATGCATGGTGATGTATATTTAGATTCACTTATGTTTGACCAAAAAACGTTTGACAAATGATCATTTGACCAAACAACGTTTCAACAAATATTCATTAGGTAAACGAGACATTTGACAAAAGTATCATATTACAAAAAGTCACTTAGCAAATGATTATTTTACAAACACTACACTTGACAAATGTGTTAAATTGCAAAATATCATTTAGCAAAATGTTATTTCATAAAAAGTACTTCTTTTTCAAACATTATGATTTAGTCTGTAATCTGTAGTTTTTTTTTTTTTTTTTTTTTCATTTATTTGGGTAAACAAACAGTCATCACAATTGCGTTATACCTAAGCGTTTTAAAACAGTTTTTAAATATATGTGTGACCAACACCGTTCACCACTTATTAATATTACAATTTAATCGTTCTTAGCGATCGACGACCAGTGTGCACTACACAAGAGCACACACAATATAAACATATATATACATATACATACGCACACATATTGATAGGTGCGTGCACATATGCATACTTACACAATACACATGTGTGTCTATATACTTAGTTTAATCACTGTAATGCTGTGTAACTAATTTGAATAAATAAATAAATATACACACACACACACACACACACACACACACACACACACAATACATATATCGCACTAGGTTCTTACAATAATACAAAGTGACCTAAAGGTAGGTTACAATTACAATTAGCATCACATCACCGATGCATTCAATTATATAATAATGTTCAACCGTACAGGTATCTTGATCTACGACATTTAATTGAATGAATTGGAAATGTACTTACACATTTATTCATTGTGAGAAAGTGCAACCATAATAAGTTTTTTATACTTGCTTATACTGTGACCAAAGATATCTATATGATTAAAGCGAGTGTTGTATGTATCAACTAGTCTGTGCAGAGGCGCGCGCGCACCGGCGTTCGTGCGGCAGCGGCCGGTCACAAACAGCCGGTGTGGGCGCGCTGAGCGTTGTTTACGTTGAGGGACCTTAAAACTTAGCTTGTTGTTAAGAGCAATGCAGTCGAAATGGTTATTACAAAGACCATGCAGAACCATGGCCTCGAGTAGTGAGCGCCTAGAACTTAGGTCTAATAGTCCATATTTGCTTAACAGCTGCGAGTACGACAATCTAGCATGGTAACATCGATAATGCATAGTGTTAAGAAACTTCCTCTGTACAGATTCAAGAGCATCGGAATACTTTTTATAATAAGGATTCCAAACCGACACGGCATGTTCCAATTGAGAGCGTATCAACGATTTAAACATGTTTTAGATTTTAAATAAAACTGTGATCAAAATAATAAAAATATAATTGAAATTAGAAACAAAAGAAAAGGGGCGAGTGGTATCGAGATGAGTGCGCGCCGCCGGGTGACGAAATGCCACGCGTCAGAGGGCAGCGGTGCCTTATATGGGCTGCTCCGGGCTGGCAGGCGGGGTGTAGGTTGGAGAAGCTGCTGCCGCTAACACGGCCTCTCCTGACGTGCCAGCGTCCTCGCGGGCGTCAGCAACTATCGGCGCTTGACCAGCACGGGCTGCTGCCGAGTCGTCGTCGGGTGTTGCCAACGAGGTGCTTGGCTTTGGACCTACTTGATCCTCATCATCAGAACCTGCACGACAAACACCAAAAATGAGCATCTAAATCGGGAAACTAGTTGTTTTTTTTTTTTTTTTTGACAAATGGACTCATTAGTTTACTCATATGAAATGCTAACCAGACCAAAACGTATCTTAATATTTAGTTTAATCAAAGTCAAAATAATTATAACTTGACAACGACCATTTATTAGCCATGCACGTAACACATAAGCCATACGAACTCAAAACCCCATAAGGGCCATCAATGAGTTCGCTTGCCATAATAAGTACCAACCAAAACCTTCGTCGGGCTTATACACGGTACAAATGGCCACGTTTGTCCTCAGGATTTACACAGTACTTCACCAGTCACGCCCCAAATGTTACAAAGACATAAATTTGGGTACTTTCTGGGTCACGACTGCTACCCATAGGTAGGAACAAAACTAAGACAGGCACAGGTTAACGCACAGTTATATTAAGGACTCGTTATCCAGTTGATAATTAATTAGCCACGATATATAAATATACGGAAACAATTTATAGACAGAAATCGTCCCGACTACAGCACTAAACTAATGAATGATTAAATTCATAAATTTAATAGGTTAACACTTTGAAACTTTGTTAGCTTTGTTTTGTTAACCGTTCATATTTCACTGCTAGCGGACTCGAGTTATTACGCACGACGTTTGACGCTTAGGAATAAGTGTTTTGCGTCGTCAAGAGGGTCTTATTACTCAAACTAAAAGCCACGATACTCATAACAACTTTAAGTATGTTTAGCATTTCAAACAACTGCGACATTAACAATATGAATTACTTATATTTGATAATGTCAACAAAGGGGCAAGAAAAATACACATCTCACACCTAACAGTCTTTGGCGTTGGGGATTTAGTTAAGGCTTCTATTTTATGAGCGCTCGGTCTCACCTGACCATTACTAATAGTCCTCCCTAGGTACTCTACCTCCGTTGTCAGAAAAGAACATTTTTTCAGATTAATTGAAAACCCAGATTTCGTCAGTTTTTCTAATACCGAATCGAGTAAAGTTAGTCCCTCTTCGATACTATCACTTAACAACAAAACATCGTCTATGTATACAATTACTTTTCCTGACTCGATAAAAGGTTTGAGGGTTTCAGAAATAATACGTTGATAAACTACAGGTGCATTTGCGAGTCCATAAGGAATTTTTAGGTACTCATAATGACCCTCAGGAGTCACAAAAGCTGTTTTTTCAATTGAGTCGTCACTCAGTTTGATTTGATGGAAGCCGGTCAACATATCTAATGCTGTAAAATATTTACATTTACCTAACCTATCTATGTGGTCCTCTATAAGAGGCAATGGATACCGTTCCTTTACCGTTATATTGTTTATACCACGGTAATCAACGACCATCCTATTGGAGCCGTCTTTTTTTTTTTACAAGAAGAATTGGACTTGCGTATGAGGATTCCGAATTACGTATAACGCCTTTCTCTTTGAGATCGTTTACAATAGTCCTCACACATAATTTTTCCTCGTGAGACAATTTGTATGGACGATAGTTAATCGGGGTCTCGGTTGTTAAACGAATTTTCATTTCACCGGTATTGACTGTACTCGAGGCGGTACCACTAAGAAAATGTTCGGAATATTTTTTTTAAAACACTTTCAAGACGCAGTTTATCATGACCCAGCAAGGGAGTATTGAATGAATCAAAACAACGTTCTGAATTTGACACCGGCCCTACGTTGTTTACATTCGCGCGGTCGGTACAGATGACACGCTGGCAATCACCGGTACGAATATACGCTACACCTTTACGATTCAAAACATCGGTACCTATTATTACGGGTGTGCTCAAATAACCGCTGGGTACTACATGAAAGTCTACCTCTAAGGTCAAATTGTCAAACTCGATAGGTAAAGTCACGTAACAGTCTGATCTTATTTCATGACCACCTATTCCACGCAACATCTGAGCGTTAGGGTTTTGGCGGCAAGAAAAATGTTTAAGAAGTTCTTTAGACATAAGCGACACAGACGAGCCGCTGTCAATTAAGACGTCCGTAGGTAGACCACACAGCACTGCTGGTGTGACGTCAGACCTAGCCGTTTCACATGTAATCTCGCGGCAAAAATTGACATTAGACTTATTGCGCGACCCCGATCGCTCTTTAGCAAAACACTTTTCTTCCGTATGCCCCAATTTTTTGCAAAAGTTACACTTATTTGGGTTTTTCACGTTCGGGTATTGAAAACTGGCATTAGTACTCTGACTGTCACTTGTTACGACTTTAGAGCGTTTAGGACACTCGTTGCTTTTATGACCGCGAGCTCCGCAAGAGAAACACTTCACAGTTTTTTTGTCTGTAGCACTACGTTTCCTAGTCCCGCCGTTATCGTTCCAACTAGTGTGTCGGTTTAAATGGATACTTGAGTCAACGCTGTTTTTGTTAACATTTATAACGGGCTTACTTGGCATTACATACATAGATAAAAATTCCACAATATTTTCGGGGGTTAATTTCGCATTCATAGCTGCAGCGCGAATCTGCGGGTCTTTGATACCACGCACAATGATTGCACACAAGAGATCACTACTTAATCCTTTGACAATACGCAATCGTAACAAAGATTTACGCGCGTATTCCGCGTATGTGGAATATTTATCGGACTCAGTGCACATGACGTCATACAGGATATTAGCGATATCGACACGTTGTGGACAAAGTGACTTTAGTTCTAATTTAAAAGTAGTCCAAGTACGATCCGTTGCAGTCCATTCGCGCAACCAAGAGCGAGAATCGCCCTTCAAACACAAACCGACACGGGCCAGACATTCTTTGTCGTCCCATCTATTTTGTAATTTAGCTAGATCTACTTCTTCACTCCATGCATTGACGTCATGAACATTAGGGTCGAAATCAGAGACATAGTAATGGTTTGATCTCACCGGGTTCAAGCTCCTTAGGGCATCGATAAGACGCTCCGCGGCGTCTCCTGATGCAGTCGACGTTGAAGGCGAAGATGGCACCGACGGCACCGGGGCCAGTGGTGTCGGGACATGCGCGGGCCGGCTGAGTGGGCTGGCCATGCGCATCACCTCTCCATGAGACTCGGGCACAGAGGGACTAGTCACGTCGGCGATGGCAGGACTTGGCTGTTCCATGCTTGATCGTGGTTCTGAAACTGAACGCCGCTCCAAGGCCGAGACCCTATTAAGTATTGCGTCCAGGGTAATATTAAGGCGTGTTAGGTCGGGTGGTGGAGGCGTGCACTCACGTATACGGTTCCTTCTAGAACCAGAATTATTGTTCGACATTTTTTTTTTTTTTAGAAAGTGGGAACACGCGAGACAATCCCACTTCTGATTTTAGATTTTAAATAAAACTGTGATCAAAATAATAAAAATATAATTGAAATTAGAAACAAAAGAAAAGGGGCGAGTGGTATCGAGATGAGTGCGCGCCGCCGGGTGACGAAATGCCACGCGTCAGAGGGCAGCGGTGCCTTATATGGGCTGCTCCGGGCTGGCAGGCGGGGTGTAGGTTGGAGAAGCTGCTGCCGCTAACACATGTGTAAATACGTTTTTGGGTTACGAAATTCAGTGCTTGAGCGCATGACAAATCCGTACATTTTGAATGCTTTACTAATTATGGAACTAACATGAAGGTCGAGATGTAACTTAGAATCCAGTATTATACCAAGATCCCTTATCGACTGAACTATGTCTAGTTTAGCATTACAAAGGTAATAGGAGTTATTCAGTGTATTTCTTTTTTTAGTAAATTTAATTAGTTTACATTTGTCTAAATTTAATTTAAGTTTATTAGCAGAACAGTAATTTGTGAAGCGGTCTAAGTCCTGTTGAAATTGGTTACATTCATTGTCGTTACTTATTGTATGGTATATTTTTAAGTCATCTGCATAAAGTAGGATATTACAAAAGTGAAAACAGTTACTAATATCATTAATAAAGATTGTAAATAGTAGAGGACCCAAAATGGACCCTTGTGGTACTCCGGAACTAACAGTGAAAGGAAAAGATTCGCAGCTCCTAATTGCAACTTTTTGCGTGCGATTTATAATGTAGGACTTAAACCATCGCCAGAGGTTTCCCCGTATACCATTGAAAGCAAGTTTTTGCAATAAGATTTTGTGATCCACTCTGTCGAAGGCCTTCCGGAAATCAGTGTATACACTGTCTACTTGCTTGTTATTATCCATGCTTTCAAATAAGTAAGTAGTATAGACAAGAAGATTTGTAGATGTTGATCGATGCTGTACGAATCCGTGTTGATGTGAAGTTATTTCACTATGTAGATGAGGGTATATCAGTGTATGCACTAACTTCTCGAATACCTTGGACAGAGTGGATAGAATTGATATCGGTCGGTAATTCTCGACTTTTTGCTTAGATCCGGCTTTGTGGACAGGAACTATTTTTGCAGTTTTCCATACAGAGGGAAAAACTCCTTCTTTCAGGCATCTATTATATAAAATTGCAAGTGGTACAGCTATAGTCTCGAAGGTATTTTTGAGAAATGTAGGTGGAATATTGTCGGGGCCTTGACCTTTATTTAAATCAAGTTGACGTAATTCTATCGAGATGTCATTTTCCGATACGTGTAAAGTATGTAAGTTAATATTAGAAGTTAAGTCACAGCCGTCGAATTCAAAATCGTCGGATATTGCGGAAGGTTCATAAACTGATTGAAAAAATTCAGAGAACATATTACAAATCTCTATTGGGTTATTGGAAGTTATGTTGTTATATGATATATTATTAGGTATTTCAGATGAATGGCTCCGGTTACTAACATAACTCCAAAAATATTTTATGTTGTCGCGTATACTATTTTCAACTCGGTCTAAGTATTTCCTGTAACATTTGCTAGATTCCGTTTTAAAGCGACTTCTTAATATCGAGAATTCCTCATAGTCTATTAGATTTTGATACTTTTTCCACTTTACCCAAGCTCGATTTTTTTCATTAAATATGTGGACTAGTGCTGGTGAGAACCAACAGGGAAAATTCTTGGAGTGTGTTTTTTTATATGGGACACGCTGTTTTATTATAGTGTATATTCGTTCATAAAATAAAGACACTGCTTGTTCAGCTGGCAGGTCACTGAGGTACTCGGACCATGCAATTTGTTCAATATCTTTATTAATTTCACAATAGTTAGCTTTGTCAAAGCAGTGTTTATATTGTGACTTTGGAAATATGGTTTTATCAAGATTATTTTGAAACGGTACAATTAAATAGAAAGGAGGGTGGTGAGTGTCCGGGGGAACGAGGGGAACGGGAGCTAATGAACAGGTGCAATCGGTAATATTAGTAAGAAATAAATCTAGAATTTTACCTCGTAAATTTAAATAAGTATTATACTGTATGAGACTAAAAAAAGACATGAAATTAACAAGACTATTTTCTTTAGACGATATTAAGTGGGTTGTATTTATCGTCGAGTGATCCCCACACTCTTTCCATTCTAGTGACGAGTAATTGTAGTCACCGACTATGAAGTAACTCCCAATACCATCCTGCGATAGCAACGCACGAAGTTGGTTAAAGTGACTTTCGTAAGTCGCGGCCGGTTGCTGTGGAGGGATGTACGCCGCGCTGATGATATGTTTATACCGCGAACCGATAAGCAATTCGACTATTACGTTATCAACAACAGGCGAGAGCGCGGGGCTGCCGGGCGGCGCGGGCAGCGGCGCGCAGGCGGCGGCGCGGTGCTCGCGCAGCACCGCAACCAGCGCGCCGCCGCCGACTCCGCGCCCGCTGCCCGCGCTGTCTCTGTCACTGCGAAATACTGCATACCGCGTATCTATAAATTCATTGTTCGCTATGTCTGGGCATAGCCAAGTCTCGGTTAATATAATAATATCATAGTTGTGAGAAAGAATGTTCATGAATAAAGTATTTAATTTAGTGCGAAGGCCCCGACAATTCTGATAGTAAACTGACAACTTACTATTCATTGTTATCTAAGAGTAAAATATAGACGTATTGACTGTATGTTGTGATAATTGCCATAATTACCATTTTGGGATGAAAAGTAACGATATAGTCCCCATAGCCATAGTCGATACATAATTGATTGCACATAAAAACTAACAATGTAAACAAAGCGCTCGTGTTAGACTCACTTATGTCAAATAACAGTGTTTCGTTTTGTGTTAGTAATAAATGGTTGATTATAGAATTATAAAGCAAGTAGTTGTAGTTGGGTAATTTATTCCGCTACTATCTTAGAATCTACCCACTATGCTCTACAATCTGTATCTACTAATAGAGCAAATTGTGCATTTTCCTCAAGTTTGCTCTACGAGTTTTACGGATAGAGCAAATTGTTTTTTTTTTTTGGTTCTGGCGCTTCGCCGACCGCTGCCGCGGTACGCTCGCTTCGCTCGCTCGGCACGCGCGCTGTTGTTCTAACATATCCTAACCCATTAATGAATCTATCCACTATGCTCTACGATCTAAAATAGTAAAAATAGTAGAGCAAATTGGAGAAAAAAAGTTAGATTTGCTCTAAAAAAAACAAAAAAACATACGAAACACTTGTCAAATAATACATTATACCAGACGTTTTTAGACCAAGAGTAGTTTTGTCTAATAACTCAGTTGCTAAATAATCATTTTGTCAAATGATAATAAATAATTTCGTCAAAAATATACATATATTTAATTTCTGATCATTTGTTGAAGTGAGTCATTTGTAAAATTATCAATTGGCGAAACGTTTTTTTGTAAAATGTTGTTTGTAAAGTGTAATTTAGTAAAATGACTTTTTGTATTTACACGTTACTGAAAGGATACAGGTCAAAATCAGAATATTGTCAATAAGGATTTTGTCAAGATTGTCCCGAAATCTCAAACTGACTTGGATTTCATTGCTAATTACGTCATTTCAGAAATAAAATTAGTGTATTTAATTGTATTATATGCATTTATGGGTTAAGGTGGTGACGTTCCGGTGCCGAGCGGTTGAGTTAGCAATATACTTAACTAGCTACCCGCCCCGGCTTCGCACGGGTGAAATGCTGATAAATTATGCGTGTTTTATGCATATAAACCTTCCTCTTGAATTCTCCATTTATTAAAAAAACTACATCAAAATCTGTTGCGTAGTTTTAAAGATCTAACAATAATTCATCTTTTTATTCTGCTAAAAGGTGAGTTTTCTCAAAAACTTCACACTTTACCGCCAAAATATGTATGACAAAAATGAAGAATAGAATATGCTCTTTCTAAAAAAGCTCAGTATTGAAGTAGGTAAGAGGTGTGCTGGGAACTCGTAAATTTTCGCCTATTTTCATAAATAACTTCAAAACTGTTAAATTTAAAACTACAAAAAATATATATTTGAGATGTCATAATGTACCCTTTCATTTAATAGGTCACACGATATAGTTTCCTTTTTTTTTCAAATTTACGCCCCAAAACTGGTCAGTGGCCCCCATGTTTAAAATTAATTGATTTACGTTATGTTACACGTCCATGTTTGGGTCATCAATTTACATTATGTGTACCAAATTTCAACTCAATCGGTCCAGTAGTTTCAGAGCAAATTGGCTATGACAGACGGACGGACAGACACAGACACACGAGTGATCCTACTATTAAGTACGATTCCCACTGACAGGGCGGAGTCGGCGCGCGCTCAAGCGCATCTAAATAGTTGCCAAAGGAATGTAGAGCTTCTGTAAAACAGTCAGATCCCATATTCAAATGTTAGGCCCTTTTTACGCGTCCCGGTTGCCGGGTAGCCGTCGGGTACCCGGCGGCGAAGTGTGTGGCCATGTACGCTAGCTTTCGCCGGCGCGTATGAAGGCACTTATTGGCGCCGCTGCCGGCCGGTCGGGCGCTTGCGGACGCGGACGGAGGTGCTCGCCTGTCGTCGCGCGTAATCGGCTCCGTTCGGTCATCGCCGCGCGCCATCGGCTCCGTTCGATCATCGCCGCGCGCCATCGGCTCCGTTCGGACTGAGACATTTAAGCAGGTCGCCCTAGTAGATTTAATCGCTCGGACGGACGCAGTGGGCTACCGGCGGGCGCTCCAGCATCCGCTGGAACGTGGCGGCAGCCGAACCCGCCCGACCTGGTCACTGGACGCGGTCGACCGCTGCCGGCTGCCAGAGCGCCCGTCGCGACGCGGCGGCAGCCGACCCAACCCGGCCCGGTCCATGGGAATCGTAGATTATGGTTCCATTTTTCCTTTTAAGGTACGAAGAATATAAAGGTATGAAGGTACTTTAAAAGGTCTAGAAATGTCCCCAGAAACGGAACTAAGTATATTTTGAGACCCTTTATAAGGTTCTGTACCCTGTCTTTAGGTATTTTCAGTATTTTACAAATAGTATGACGGCAAATATATTGCGGCTAGCCACTAAAGGGTTAAGTCATATGGCTTTACCGTATGAGCATGAGACGCAGACAATAAAATAGTTTTGTTCATTAAAAAAATCTTAAAAATGTGTCAAATATTACTTAATGTATAATTTTGTCTGGTGAAATCAAACTTTCATTTAAATTAAAAATATATTATTAACAAAAAAGTATACACAGCATTTTTATATTTTAATAAACTGCATAACAATTAGGTCTTACTCAAACATAAAAAGTAGGTATATACCTATATATAATCGTGCCATTGATTTTACATTCCATGAGTTTAGATTCTTGATGACGATCCATGAGCTCAAAATATGATTCCGAAATTATTAAGATGTGTGCTACTATAAGTTTCACTCTTCCCAAAGTTTCGAAACCCACCAGCAGTCTCAATCAGTGCTTCATGATTTTCTTCATAGGTGCAATTTCAAATTGAGTAATCCAACACCCAAACATATATGCTTTAGAAAATATGGCTAGCTTCGAAACATATTTTCCATAAGTCCGGCCCATTGTTCCTGGAAAAGCCTTTTCTATGTTACCAAGATCTATATTACTCATGTGATAGTGTCCCTTCCTGAGCTTGCATCCACTGACGGGCGCTTGTAGTACTTGGAATACTATTTTAGTGATCAAACTAGAGCAGTTGTGGTTGTTTACCATGAACATCCATCGGATGCCAGTTTGCGTTTCTTTTCCAAGACGGTAATATCCTTGTTTGTCAAGTCCTGGTATATCATTTTCCACCGTCAGGTTGGCCCTGAAGAGGTTATTGTCATTACTGCCCTTGTAGAGTTCAAATTCTAGTTGGTACGGTAGTGGTTTGGCGTATGGTGGATCTGGATGGTCGCAGTTGGTAATACTGTTAATGACATATTTGAATTGATTACAGGAACAAAATGAAAACATTTGCGTAAATATCAAGACGATCAAGGATTGCATGACGTGAGAAACGAACGAGTATCTTATTCAAAATGTACCACAGGATAACCATCATTATCATAAAATTTTAAGTGACTTAAACAAAGCAATTTTCTGGACATTTGATAGTATCACATAATTGTCAAACATAATGAAGCACTTTATTCGCGTGGATGTAATTATCACTGAGTTTGTTTAGTTTCGTATAGTATACAGGGTGGAATTTTTCTATGGGCCCTGGAGGGGAACTACCTTAAATCCTGCTCATTTTACTGAAAGGAAACATTCCTTTATTTTTAAAAAGAAACAAAACTGCATTCAAAGATTTTCCAAAATTAGCTTGCTTTAACCGGGAATGGAACCAACTAAAAATTTAAAAATAAACCCTCGTTATTTTATTTCACGAATCGGTAGCGTAGCAGCGTAAAAAAAAAATCTGGCTGGCTGTTAACAGCCAGATCTTATTTTTTACGTTTTAACTTAGAAGTTTGGATTTTTAACAGCTTAAAAGGACTAAGTATAGTCCTGAGTATTTTTATGGTTTTAATTTCCATTTAATTCGATAGCCGGACGGGCAACTTAGTGATATTTTGAGGGCTGAGTTTCTTCCTTTTGAGGTATAGAAACCAATTTTAATGATTTTTAACCGACTTCAAAAAAGGAGGAGGTTCTCAATTCGAACTAATTTTTTTTTTTTTTTGTATGTATGTTACTCGATATCTCCGAGAACCGTGAACCGATTTTCAATTATTATTTTTTAATCGAAAGGGTATAACTCCGAGTTGGTCCCGTTGGCACTAAGTCGGGATCTGATGATGGAATCTTGGAGAAATCGAGGGAACTCTTCAAATGTTATAGGGACATGTACGGCGCTTTCGGTAATTTATTGATAAAGTCAAGAATTTACATTCAGTAAATAGGATTTGTGTAAGGAAACTGATGATGAACACCACAGATGACGACTAGAACTTTTATATGAATCACTAAAAAGCAAAAAAAAACAACTTTTTAACAAAAAAAATTACCGACTTCAGTAAAACTAAAAAGCCAAAAATAACCCGTTCAAGTACAGATTACATTTGACTCACCCTTCGATGTCGGTGCCAAACCTCGCGTAAACTATAATATATAAATATAAGAACTGATTGGTTTGGGATCGACTTCGAAGGGTGAGTCAAATGTAATCTGTACTTGAACGGGCTATTTTTGGCTTTTTAGTTTTACTGAAGTCGGTTCTATTTTTTGTTAAAAAGTTTTTTTTACACGAAATTTTGTCACTCTTACTCAGAGAATCCTACGTTTTTTCACATAAAGCTTCACCATCTCTTAACTCTTCAGAGGATAACTTTCCAAAAATGAATGCAGAGTTTATACACGAATATATTCCTCACATGAACTTTCATCTGCTCCATTTACTTAGACAATACATTTCGAAAATTTCTGAAAATAGTATTTTAGTTTGTATTTAAGTGATACACGGAATAGAACAGACTTGCGAAAATAATCTAACCTTTTCTCATCCAATTTTTTGCCACCCATTTAGTTAGAATTTCATTTTGAAGATGAATTTCCATATAGGCTTTAGTTTATTTTCTCAGTCTATAATGAATATTCTACAAAAAATAAAACCACGTACCTCTTATTCATAACATGAAAATGATGTCACCTTCAATTTAACCTGCTTAGGGGATGAAAATTAAAAAAATGCTTCTCTTACTTTGTAATTTCATTTAATCGTATGGTAAAAAGTTTGTTGTAGTAATTTGTAAAAATTAAATCTATACCCGAAATAGTATCACTCTTACAAAAGAAATGCCAAGCTCTTTATACAAACTGTCACCTCTCAGCGTATCCCATTAAATTAGTGTTTCGTGATTTTCTTCATAGGTGCAATTTCAAATCGTGTAATCCAACACCCAAGCATATATGTTTTAGAAAATATGGCTAGCTCCGAAACATATTTTCCATAAGTCCGGCCCATTGTTCCTGGAAAAGCCTTTTCTATGTGACCAAGATCTATGTTACTCATGTGATAGTGTCCCTTCGTGAGCTTGCATCCATTGATGGGCATTTGTAGTACTTGGAATACTGTTTTAGTGATGAAACTAGTACAGTTGAGGTTGTTAGCCGTGAACACCCATCGGATGCCGGTGGGCGTTTCTTTTCCGAAACGGTAATATGCTTGTTTGTCAAGTCCTGGTATATCATTTTCCACCGTCAGGTTGGCCCTGAAGAGGTTATTGTCATTACTGCCTTTGTATAGTTCAAACTTTAGTTGGTACGGTAGTGGTTTGGCGTATGGTGGAACTGGATGGTCGCAGTTGGTAATACTGTTCATGATATATTTGAATTGATTACAGGAACAATAGGAAAACATTTGCGTAAATATCAAGACGATCAAGAATTTCATGACGTGAGAAAAGAACGAGTACCTATCTTATTCAAAATGTACCACAGTATGGTTATCATTATCATACAATTTTGAGTGACTATTACAAAGTAATTTAGTGGACATTTGATGTTATCACAATTGTCAAACATAATGAAGCACTTGATTCGCGTGGATGTAATTAACATTGTGTTTGTTTAGTTTCGTATAAATAATATCGCCGTTTCATTGTTTATTAAAAGATAATCATACTAATATAAACGCGAAAGTTTGTGAGTGCGTTTATGTGTATGTTTGTTACTTCTTCACGTTCAAACGGCTGGGCCAATATTGATAAATTTTGGTATGGAGTTGGACTTGTGGGATGAGCGGGTAGCACCGCGCGTCGTAGGTAGTATGTAAATAAATGGCCAACGAAATGGATCAGTATCGAATGAAATAAACTATAAATGCTATTTTTAAATGAACTCACTTTTTGAAATCGTGCCATAGTTTATTTTAAATATTCATGATATAATTTCAAAATGAAATGCAATACCAATGTGTAGTTTTGGACTTCTGTGACAACCCACACCCACCAAATATACGTTCAACCATTGCCATATGAATGACTGTAGAATGTAGAAAAGGAGGAGCACTGTCTTTTATGAGCGAATATTTGGAAATACATATATCCAGTGACAAGCAGTAAAGTAAATAGTTCCAATGCCGTCCACAATATGTGACTGTAGCGCTTGAGCAGCGAGACAATTATGAAAAATATCGCAGATTCAGATGAACGTGAAGTTGAAAAAAAAAATGTGTGACCAGAGTACCGCATCTAAATTAACTTTAGATTTATATTTTAAACCATATTTGAAAATAGTGAAAGAAAGTTTTTATGATCTAATGTATTTATGACGTCTAAATGACTTTATAACGTATTTTTTGCGATGACATTGTCTTCTTTAAAATAAAGATGAACGGAATCAATTAAAAAGTGAGTAAGAGTTCAGTTTTCAATGAAGAAATCAGCAGTGATCTCTACACTTAGTGGATGGTGTTCACAACATTAATAATGTCAAAATCCCATCGAAACCCAATCCCAAAAAAATTAAGACGTAAACGAAAATTGAGATGGTTCTCTTTAAAATGTTCCTACATGCCAAAAAAATGCAACACGATTATCAAATGCCATCCTCAGCCATCCTATCCTAATGATTGATGGATGGATGGATGTACGTTCCACTTAATCTCAAAAACTACTGGACGATTTTCAGTAAAACTTTCCAGTTATGTACCTTACATATCAGAATAGGACATAGGCTATCAATTAGGTATATCAAGTTTTATTCCCTTTACGGACGGAAAACGGGATGAAACTTTGTATAAAGAGCAAATAATAGTAGTTGCAAAAGCTCCCTACATGTCATCGACTTGACGTAAACTAATCTGGGCCTACGGTAGACCTTCACGAAACGCATACCAAACTATTCTTTGTAAAAAAATCAAAAAATTCTGATATGGGAACACGTATCCGCAAAATTCTATAAATTGCGTAATTTCAATAAACAAATAAAGCCTGACCAGAAATATATGAGGATGCGCCATATTGCGGAATTTCACTGGAACTAATTTCTTACACTGGCAATGGTTTTATGATGGTTGTCAACAATATCAATGTCATTGGTGCTGGTTTCTTTCAAAGACAAAATATTGAAAAATACCCAAAGAAAATGGCGAAAACCATTCACAGTCGTGAATGTGATATTATAAATAAAGTGTACACGTGTCTACTACACAAAAAAATAGTCGGCAAAAGAGTGCATTCCATTAAAATAATATTACGAGGTTACCATAGGAACTGACAGGTATTTAAACTGAGGTCATTATAGTCATATTATACAAATATACTCTATGATTATAGTGTGTTGCGATTGGTTGCAAAATTGTTGCCATATAAATCTTGTAAATTGCGCCCTCTTGACAATCCTCATTTATATTTCTGGTCAGGCTTTACATAAAATTTGACAAATTTGAACAATGACATTTCATTTTCTTAACGTGACCATAGATTTAGGTATTTCCTTACTCTAAGTAGGTGACGGTCGGTAAGTAACTGACGAAGAAGGTATGATTCTATTCACTAACGAATTTTGTCATATTGTGAAATCGGAAGATGAGCTTATATTATAGCTCAAGTTTTTCCTGATTTAGAACAAAATTCATGATGAAAATTGACTGTGTGAAAGAACCATATTGGCACCAAAAAAATTAGATTGTTTTCAAAATGAACAACAAATCTTGAACAAAATAACATCTATAGAAGCAAACAAAAAATTATAACTCCTTCGACACTGTCATGTCCGATGATGATACCATCACTAACCCCGTTGAATTTTTGAACTCTTTGGAGCTATCCTGGGTGCCATTGGTGCCTGGGTGCCGTCTACAGTTGCAATTAAAAGGTGTATTTTCTATGACTATTAATAAATCACAGGCGCAAACGTTAAAAGTAGCAGGAATACATTTGGGCACGCCCTGTTTCTCTCATGAACAGTTCTATGTAGCTTGCTCACGTATTTCTAGATAAAAAATACATGTTTTTGCTGACCGAAATAAATTATTTTAATATAGTTTATAGAACTATACTTCAATAAACAAGTTGTAAAAACCAAGTTAGAATCAATAATAGTATCTAAATAATAATATTAATGTCCCGATTTCATAATATGATAAATAATTCAGTGAATAAAGGATTTTGACCTTACAAACGGTCCGGTAGTTTTGAATTTTTGATATGTTGTCTAGGATGGTTAGTCAGTGTTTAAAATGCAAAATGCACAATTCCCCCCCCTCCGCGCCCGCCGCCATATTGAAAAAGCCAGCACTCTCTTCATATTTTTGCTCATATCTTCCTTTAGGAGCATTTTAGCTAGAAGAAAGTTTCGACAATGTTATAGAGAGTTAAATTTACTACATTTTCCATTTTATATTTTGTTTTTAGGACAGATAGTTACGGAGATATGCACATTTAAAAAAACTTAAGAAATTGCAATTTCCAACTCAAAAACAAACTTCTGGATTATATCTTCGTTTAGGAGCATTTTAGCTAGAACAGTGCTTGGGTAATTTTGTAGAAAATTAAATTTACTATAATTTACATTTAAAATTTTGTTTCTAGGACAGATAATTACGGAGATAGGTATGTAAAAAATAAAGTCACATTTTCCGAAAATGTATGTAAAAATGGACATGAGTTTTATAACCAATTATATTTCCTACATGTTTTAATTTGTCCTAGACTAGTCCGTAACTGAATGACAGCGTTCTAAACCAAGAATTTTGAGAAATTTTCGGAAAATTCGACTTTTCCTGTTTTTTAAATGTGCATATCTCCGTAACTAACCGTCTTTGAAACAAAATTTGAAATGTAAATTATAGTAAATTTAATTCTCTACAACATTGCCCAAGCTTTGTTGTAGCTAAAATGCTCCTAAACGAAGATATAATCCAGAAGTTTGTTTTTCAGTAGGAAATTGCGATTTTTTACGTTTTTTTAAATGTGGATATCTCCGTAACTATCTGTCCTAGAAAAAAAATATAAAATGGAAAATGTAGTAAATTTAACTCTCTATAACATTGTGGAAGCTTTTTTCTAGCTAAAATGCTCCTAAAGGAAGATATGAGCAAAAATATGAAGAAAGTGCCGGTTTTTTCAATATGGCGGCGGGCGCGGAGGGGGGGGAATTGTGCATTTTGCATTTTAAAACTGACTAAACATCCTATACAACATATCAAAAATTCAAAACTACCGGACCGTTTGTAAGGTCACACATAGTACTTTAGTCTCTATTCACCGTGTTAAAATGTGGGTGGCGAAATTCACCGGCATGTGATTGCGGAGCTCCTGTGCAGACTATCCACCACATCATCTGCAACTGCCCATACCGGAAATACGATGGAGTATCCTTGGATTTATTCTCTCCAAGTGTGAACGCAGTCCGATGGGTGAAGGAGCTAGATGTTAAATTATAGTTTCACATTTTTGTTTTATGCGACATGTATGCCGACGATTAAATAAATAAATAAATAATATGACAAAATAGTTTGGTGAATAGAACCCCTCTTCATCAATAGATTATCGACCGTCAACCATTCGAGCCATTTCTGAGCATAACTTACCTATTGAATGGAATGGGACTTAGCCTCGGATGACTCCAAAAAGATTCAAAAAGTATGTTTTGTATTTAGTCCATCACTTTCACCCAATAGGATAGAACATTTAGATTCCATAAGCTTATTGAATACCTGAAAGTCAATTTTTTTATGTCAATATCAATTAACGAGTTCTGCGCGTATGAAGTCGCGGGCAAAAGCTAGTAAGTAGGTAATTATTTAAGCTAACACTGGCTACTAATACGCATAAACCGGATATTAGTTTCAACTAATATGTATCCAAAATCGCTTTATAATTATGTTTCACTAAATAATAGACCATTTCGACATCCGTTTTTGATCCTACGCGCATCTATCGACATGACATGCGCAATAATCTTCATACTTTCGAGTATCTTGTTTTATTATTGTTCTTGTAAACATCTCAGTCCAAACATAATCAGTATCGAAAAGTGCAAAAATCCAACGCCGACGTATATGAAGCCACCTTCTGTGAACATCGAATTTACGATCAACAAAACTTTTAAAGATATTAACTTAGTTAGCATGAATTTGACTCTCGAAAAGGACATTCCGGGATATAATAAAGAAGGAATATTTCAATTCGGAAAGGAAACGCCCACTGGTGTTAATTGGGTAATGAGAATCAAGAATTTGACTTGCACAAATTTTTTCGTTAAATCTGCTTTCGAAATACTTCACTTGCCCATGAAAGGATGTAAAATGAAGAAAGGGCAATATTACGTTAAAAATATGGATATTGACTCTCTGGACGTAGCTATACTTCGCAATATGGATAAAACCAACGGCGTGTATGTTGCAAAGATTGCAGTATTTACTAAAACAAATACGTTGGTATGTTTGATGGTAAGATTGAACATGGTGTCTCCCAAAAATTTGGCGCCTTAATTTGATGTTTTAGACTTGTATCTTGTATCACGTTTGTTTGTTGTGTGTTTTAAGTGAATCAATGTCTAACAAATGATGTGTTTATCTAGGGGGTAACAAGATGTTGAGAAATAAAGTTTCCATCTTACTGTGAATCACGTTTTTAATTTAAAATTTACAGAATTTTCAATTTTTTCATTTAAAGACCGATACCTAAGCATTCTTACGGCGCGTGGCGTTTTTAGGACTCCGTACCTGAAAAAGAAAAAACACGGAACCCTTATAAGGAACTATAGGTGCAGCACCTTTAGCGCAACTGTGACAATCGACTCTTTCTTGCGTAACGTAACAAATACCTAGGTACTTAAAACAAAACTCGTGTCTAAGTATCAACCTACAAACTAGATAGGAGGTGTGGAAGAGTAGTCACAGACATTTTAGCTTTTAGTGAGTTTTGCTTGTCATCTGGCGATATGTTACGTTCCCTTTAATTGTGTTGGAGCACGACAGACGATACAGAGTAGCGCGAAAAGCAGTCGCGGCACGATAAGTTAGCCTTACAAGCAGGCATCGAATACCGGTATTCGACTCCATACAAAATACCGGTATTCAATTTCGGTTTTTCGCTTATTATTACACATTTTTATATTATAGTGGGCTAATTCCAAAAAAATATATTTATACCGAAATTATATTTAATAAGATTCAAAAAACCGGTCAAGTGCGAGTCGGACTCACGCACCGAGGGTTCCGTACAAACACTTTCCATCCATAAGTGGTTAGGTTAAGTTTTCAACGGTATGTATAGCGCTCTAGGTGCAAAGTTAACGCAACCAATCCCGTTTGTTGTATGGGAGCCCCCCTTAAATATTTACTTTATTTTATTTTTAGTATTTGTTGTTATAGCGGCAATCGAAATACATCATCTGTGAAAATTTCAACTGTCTAGCTATCACCGTTCTTGAGATGCAGCCTGGTGACAGACGTACGGACGGACGGACGGACGGACGGACGGACGGACGGACGGACAGCGAAGTCTTAGTAATAGGGTCCTGTTTTTACCCTTTGGGTACGGAACCCTAAAAAAGATGCGCAATTAGAAAGATATTGAAATTTTAATGAATACCTGTAGGTATCGATTCCTGCCTAGCGGGCACGTACGATAAATAGACGACAGAGCACTTGTCACGTTTTGACGATTAGAGTTACGGATTGCTTTGTCATTTATTTATCACAAGATAAACGCAACTAGTATAGGCTAACTCAAATTATAAAATCCAACTTGTTGCACAAGTATACCCCTTATCCTTTATTATTATTATTTTGGTTCCACTTCGCCTGATGGTAAGCAAAAAGGGGAGCCCAGACAAGAAACCAACGGTGCCATGTCAGTTGACAAGGATCTGATATACCATGCTGGCTCGAGAAACGCTTCTTCACTTTTCGTTTGAAGGGTCGAGGGTCCCAAGTATAAAAAAAATAGTGCGTGGAGTCCCTCCGCGCGGAAGAAGTGAAACTTCGTAATATGGAAATGAAAATAGGAAGAGGTAGAAATGAATGATAATTTATAATTGATTAATTATTAATTTATAAGTTTTTTTTTTTAAACAGAGAAAAACATTTAATCAAATATAACAATAAATTAAATTAAACAATAAAACTAATAACTAAACCTAAATATTATCTAATCAAAAAGCCCGCCCCGAATCGTTCCCGGTGCAAAAGTGCCCAACACGCTCGCCGCGTTACCGCGCTGGACCGCGATGGACAGCCTCTGCACCAAGAACGACTCGGAACGGGTGTCATGGCCTCTCTCTCGTAACCGACGCCCCACTTCCCTCAGGAACTTTAGTGCGTCGGAGCTCCAAACACCGGTAGTTTCCACCGCGAGTGGGACAAACAGGTAATTGGTAGAAATTGATTTTTACTGAATTTATATTGTTTCTTTAAGACAAACTTCTACACTCTCACTCTGTCTCTTTCTATTCCCCCTCCCCAGGAGCGTTGAACGTTTAACGCAACAGTGCTTTCCTATCCCCTCCACGGTAGCGTTAAACGTTTAACGGAGCCGTTAAACGTTTAACGCAACCTTGTTGGAAGTCGCATTAGAAGTTTCACTTCAAAAAGGTTTTTATTTCATCATATCGGAAAATGCCTGGATACAAAAACGAATGTTGTCAATTGAATATTAAAAAAAAAAAAAAAAAAAAAAAAAATTGAATATTGAACTAGCTACAGAAAAACTTAAATATTAAATTGACAGCATTCAGTTTCCCAAAACTATACATGACATATTTTACTTGATTACCCACGTTATTAGAAGAGTTGCTGAGCCATTTTCTAACATAATTGTGCGCATCGGGTTACAAGCATGAAATGACTCCCATAGGTAGTGTTCCGCAGTGATGATTACATTTGCATATGTGGAGGGAAGACAAATTCGTCCCCTGTGCGCGGGGAGAGCGGGGTGAATATGACCAAGTACACACCTCTTACTTTTTATTTTATTACTAGCTGTGCCCCGCGGTGTTACCCGCTCATCCCACGGGAACACTAAATTCGGGATGAAAAGTGTCCTATGTCCTTCCCCGGGACTGAAACTATCTATATACCAAATTTCATCGAAATCGGTTCAGCGGTTTAAGCGTGAAGAGGTAACAGACAGACAGACAGACAGACAGACAGACACACTTTCGCATTTATAATATTAGTATGGATTAGTATGGATTGGTCAATTAAGACTGCTAGGGCTTGCGAGGTATCGTGTTCATTTAAAACAGTGATAACTGTACATTTCGACGGCAAAAAGCGGAAACGCTGTAAACGCCGAGGGAATTCATTTCCGCTATTTGCCGACGATTTGTAAACTAACATAAATGTTAGGGTCTATAGTGAACTGTGTCTTTTTGCAGGTGGTTTCATATAAAAATATGTGTATATAGCCGAAAAATAAAGCTCACAAACAACTTATTTATTACTAGTTGTAGCACATAAATAATCAATTCATGGACAAAAGAAACTCTATATCCATTTCATCCTAATTGCTTTACATATTTAAAATGATATTATAATACTATAAAATAATTGCTTTATCCGGAAAATTACTTTGTAATAATCATAATCACTTATTTTTTTGCGCTATAACCCAGTGTAAACTGCAAATACAAATTGCCAACAGTTTGAAAAAAATATTTATTTGTTCCTCACGTCATGAAATCCTTAATCATATTGATATTTACGCATATGTTGTTTTCCTATTGTTCCTGTAAGCAATCCAAATATGTAATTAAGAGTATTACCAACTGCGACCATCCCGATCCACCATACGCAAAACCACTACCGTACAAACTAGAGTTTGAACTGTACAAGGGCAGTAATGACCATGACCTCGTGAAAGCGAACCTGACGGTAGAAAACGATGTACCAGGACTTGATAAGCAAGGATATTACCATCTTGGAAAAGAAACGCCCTCTGGCATCCGATGGTTGTTCATGGCTAATCACCTCAACTGCTCTAGTATGATCACTAGAATAGTATTTCAAGTATTACAAGCGCCCATCAAAGGATGCAAGCTCAGGAAAGGACACTATCACTTGAATAATATAGATCTTGGAAACATTGAACGTGTTTTTCCAGTAACGGTCGGTCAAACTTCGGGACAATATTTTGCGAAAATAGCTATATTTTCTAAAACAAATACGGTTGCGTGTTGGATTAGTCAATTTGAAATTGCACCTATGAAGAAAAACTCGAAGCACTAATTTAGACTGTGAACTGATAGTGCACACATTTCCGGAATTATATTTTGACTCATGGATCATCAAGAAGCTAAACTCATGGAATGTAAAACCAAGGACACGATGAAATATGTATATACCCACCTTTGGAACCGGAAGATCAGCGCTGGCTCTTGAGCTAGCATCATGCTAAGGCGGGACCTTTTCGTGGCACAGCCATAATTGTTTTATAGTTGCCTAATTTTTGTATTTATTTATTTTTTATCACTTTATATAATTATGTTTTATGGTCACGAGTAAAAGTATTTCTTTCTTTCTTTCTATATAATTTTATGTTTGAGTAAGTTTGTGATTTCACCTGACAAAATAATACACAAAATTTTGACTATGCTCCGGCCCATTTATCAAACATCGTCAAGGCCAAACTGGATTAATTGGGTTACAAAATACTGCCGCACGCTCCTTATTCCCCGGACTTGGCTCCTTGCGATTTCTTCTTGTTCCCAAACATGAAATCTTGGCTCGGATGCAAACGCTTCATGTCAAATGAAGAGGTCATAGAGGCCACGGATAAGTATTTTGCCGAGTTTCTGAAGACATATTTTTTGGAGGGCTTAAAGAAGTTGGAGACGCGTTGGAAAAAGTGCATACATTTGAAAGGGGACTTACGTTGAAAAATAAAAAAAATATATATTTTCATGGGTAGGCTCACTACTTATCATACCACCCTTGCATTAAGACGCATCTTCGGAATAATATTCCACATTTTATAGAACGCTCTGATGCGTAACTGAAGAGTTCGCATGCAGACTCCGATTCTTTAGTCGGGGTCTAGGCTTATGCAGTGACACTAAAATTACATAATAAATATATAAAAAAATAATATGGGTTTAGAAGTAAGTATGTTTGTATGTTGTTTATACGCAGTAACAGAGCATCGCAATGGTGTATTGTACAGAGGATATAATGTGTGTTGTAGAATGTATTTAGTCCAGATACTGGCATTTGAAAACACACGGAAAAACACGTCGAGTCACTTTTTCTTGTAGATTACATTTTAATCTCAAAATATAACTTGTACGCAACGCAACGGACTATAACTATAACTTACTGTGACCGGTAACTTAATGTACGTTAGTTGACGTTTTGTTCACTTTAAAAATATATTACATAAATCGTTGCAAACTTTCAAATCACTAGGTATACCTAGCTAGCTACGGTAACTCCTAGATATTATGATATTTCCGTGTACCCTTCATTAACCCCTCGATATCGATTTAGATACACTTCACTATCGTAGGTACAGTCCGTGACCCCTCAGATTGCGATTCGGGATTGGGTGTCTTATCTGGATCGCCTAAGAGCGAGCGAGACATGTATAAAACGCGAATAACTATAATAATAATAACGTGGAAACTAATAATAATAATACTCGCTAGATGGCTGGATCAAGGGCCAGATACAAAAGGCGGTAGCTACTCCTGGACACGGCGCGCATTGTGAGGAGGTTCCTCTCTGCAGCCCTAACCACCGGTAGCCTGGGCCCCGCCCCGCTGCCGGCGGCACCCGAGGTTAGGTTTCTTATAATGTGTTTATATATTTTGTAATTTCTTTATTGTATTTTACTTTTGATATAACTTTATTGTAAAAAAACCTAACTTAAGACTTTAAATCAGTTACGTCACGGCATTCGTGTAGATCGCACGCGTCGATCGATTATCGAGGTCTAGCGTATTTGTTTACGTATTACGGTACCTGCCCTTAAGCAGGCCGCCGCTTGCTTGTTTCGTACATGGAAATGGACTTACCTGAGAGTGGGTCGGAAATGGAATTGGAGAAAGAAGTTGAGGGAGCAATAGCACTGACAGAGGATAAAAAATGCGAAGAAGAAAAAGAGATTTATGAGGAGCTGGAAGAAGGGAGTACAAATGAGAGGTCAGCCAAACGAGGAAGGGAAGAGGATGAAGGTGAATGGACAAAGGTCGAAAAACCTAAAAAACATAAGTTAGACTCTAAGAAACTGGAGAAAATAGAACTATTTATTTCTAGCAAGGAGAAGTTACCTAAACAATTTGCTATCGCAAAGTTATTTACTAGCGTAGGTCTATGTGACATTACAAGCATAAAGTACTTAAATCAGTATAAAATAAAATTAGAGGTACCTAATGATAACTACGCTATAAAGGTAATAAATTGTGAAGAGTTTAGTAAGAAAGAATGGAGGGTTCAACGTGCGTCAGAAGTAACAATGTCGTATGGCGTTATAAGGGGCGTCGATCTGGAGTTAACCGACAGTGAAATAGTTAGAGACATCTCATGTCCTAGTCGTATTGAGATTGTATCTGCCAAGCGGTTACAGAGACGAGACAAGGAGAATAAATGGGTGCCCAGCGAGGTAGCCCGCTTGGTTTTTGCTGGCCCACAACTGCCCGCATATGTAAACATAGATAACCTACGAATTAAGGTAGAACCTTTTGTTTTCCCCGCAACTCAATGTTCCAATTGCTGGAAGTTCGGACATACCAAGGCCAGGTGCTCTTCGCGAAACATCATATGCCCCAAGTGTGGTGGATTTCACGAAAATTGCGAAGTTACGGTATTCAGGTGTGTTAACTGCCAAGGAGACCATATGGCCTTGAATAGATCGTGCCCAGTTTTTATAAAGGAAAAGAGATTAAGAGAGTTAATGGCAGAGTATAACTGCACATACGGAGTCGCGTGTAGCATGTATGTTCAACCGGAGCCGCGTTATGGAGATTGTTATGAAAATAAAACATCGCAGGACACATTTCATATAAATATGCACAATAGTTTTGCCGAATTAATGCCTGACGATACCATTAATCATAAATACGCATCACCCATACCCACGTTCGCACAGTTGTTTACGCCAAAACGTCCTAAGTCACCACGCGCATGTTACGTAACGGAATCGGCCAGAAATACGAGTACCAGCAGCGCCAGTACCAGGGAGCAGCCTGCGCGGCCGGCGCGCCGGGCTCCTGAACCACCTACTGATAAGAGCGACGCCGATCAAGTAAACAACTCACGTACGGTGCATTTTAGCGAGCTATTAAACCGGTTGAAAGAAATAATTTTTATGCAAAGTATGAGTATGCAGGAAAAAATCAAAGCTGTAATCAAATGTTGCATCGAATGGTTGGTATTACTAACGGTAGATTTTATGTCTGAGTGGCCTATTTTGAAAAATGTTTTTGATATACTAAGTAATTATGGAAAATAATTGTAAAAGTAAAATTATTAAGTTGAAAATTATGCAGTGGAATGCACAAAGCCTGAGACCGAAAGTTGTAGCCTTGGAAAATTTACTAATTCAAGAAAAAATCCATATATGTATTGTATCTGAAACTTGGCTTGAACCTAACAGTAGGTTAAAAATTGGGAATTACAATATTTATCGCCAAGACCGAGATGATGCTTATGGAGGTATTGCTATTATTACTCATTCATCTATTCGAGCTCAAATTCATAGTATTCGTTTACGTAATCCGCACATACAGGTATTGGGTATTAACATTTTTAATTGTTACTTTTTACAAAATGTTATCGCTATTTATTGCCCGCCTAATGTTGTCACGACAACTGAGGATTGGAGACTGTTATTTTCTAAATGGCGTAATAAGACGTTAATATGTGGGGATTTTAACGGCCAACATACAAACTGGGCGGATAAAACTAACAGTAGGGGTGTACAAATATTTAATGCGGCGTCGGACTACAATTATGTATCGCTTAATTCTGGCGAGGCCACTAGGAGTAGAATGGTTATGGACAATTGGCAGAAAAGTTCACCTGATATCACATTTGCATCATCAGACGTTGCGCTTAGGTTTTTTTGGTCTGTTTTCAACGATAACTTAAAGAGTGATCATTTAATAATACTTATATCGGCAGAAATAGAACTATCTAATCTAATTATACAAAAAAGAAACTTTAAAAAGGCTGATTGGGTAAAATATAGGGAAAAACTGACAGAACTTATTAAATATACAGATTTTTCGGGCGATTCTCAACAAATTTATAATACAGTAATTCAGATTATTTATTTGGCAGCCAAGGAATCTATCCCATGCATTAAGATAAGTACAGACCCCACTAGCAAGTTTACTCCAAAACCATACTGGTCCCCGGAACTGTCCAGGGCTGTGGCGGTGCGTAGGCAGGCGTTGGCTCAGCTTAGGAAAAACCCCACTCCCGTGAACTTGGCTAACTATAAACAAAAAGCTTCCGAGGCGCAGCGTCAAATCAGAAAAGCTCAAGCGGACTCGTTTAAACAATTTTGTAATAGTATCGATAACACAACTTGTACTAGTGATCTATGGAAGAAGATGAAATGGCTAAAAGGATATCGCACAGCAAATACCTCTTTAGACTGGGAAAGAACGGAAGAGTTTCTCACACGACTAACGCCTGACTACATTTTACCACCACATCCTACATTTGATTCGAGCAACATTCAACTCGAAGCCCCTGTTTCGGTTCAGGAACTCAATAACACGCTTAAAAAAAAAGATACCGCACCTGGAGTTGACGATATTTCTTATTCAATGATATATAACTTTCCTGACAAGCAAATATTAGTTGATATGTTTAATAAAATTTTGACTGAGGGGCAGGTGCCTAAACAGTGGCGTGAAATTAAAGTAATCCCAATACCGAAACCGGGGCGTGATCTAAATAACATCTCATCATTGAGACCAATTTCACTTATATCTTGTCTTTGTAAAACCTTACATACGACAATAACGAGGCGACTAGAATGGTATTTTGAGAGTAGGGGTTTATTTTCTAAGAATACGGTAGGATTTAGGAGAACTCAATCATGCTTAGATAATTTAGTGAGACTTGTAACACAGATTCAAATAGGATTTACTAGTAAACAACAAACACTAGGATGTTTTGTAGATATAAATAATGCATATAATAATGTAAATGTTTCGAAAGTAGTAGAAAAATTGGACGAAGCAGGGGTGGGGGCATCCTTGTGCAAATATATATGGGAATTCCTAAAAGAAAGACATTTATCTGTTATCGAAGCGGGAGGTAATAAGTCGATCACAAGATGGACGTCGGTTGGATTGGCACAAGGGGATCCAATGTCACCTATTTTGTTCAACATAGTAACTAGCAATATATGTAGGGAAATAGTCAATGTGTACGTTTCGCAATATGCTGACGATTTTGTTTTATATGTAACAGGACATAACCTTAGATTTATGTCAGTAAATCTACAGAATGCTCTGAATGTACTGTCATCCCTGCTACGAGATTTAGGCCTTGAGTTGTCACCGGATAAAAGTAAAGTTTGTATATTTTCCAGGGGTAGACAAGAACGCCAAATTAACGTGAGCGTTGACGGAGTTAGGTTGGAAAGTGTATCGACAGTTAAATATTTGGGACTATGGTTAGATCAATCTTTGAGATGGGGTAAGCAAATTAACGAGATATGTCAAACTTCTAATAAATTATTAAATGTGTTTAATGTACTGGCGGGGTCATCTTGGGGGGTTCATCCGATGCACTTAAGGAGACTGTATATCGCAATAATTCGTAGCAGGTTAGATTTTGGGTGCTTTTTATTTGATAACAGCTCAAAAACCAATTGTCTTAAGCTTGATAAAATCCAAAACCAAGCCATGAGGACAGTCGGAGGTTTTATAAAAACTAGTCCAATACATGTCATGGAATCGGAATTATGTTTGCCACCTTTGTTTGTGAGAAGAAAATACTTGGCTTCAAAATTCTGGTTGAAGGCTAAATCGATAGAAGGCAGTGAGGTTATTTCCATCTTAGCCGAGCTTACATCCTTATGTGACCGGAAACCGTATTGGAACAACAAAAAGAAACCGCTTTTGACCTTAGTACACAATCAGCTATCAGACCAAGATACACATTGCTCTGAAAAACTGGAAATGTTCTCACTGAATACCTGGATGACCAACATAGATATTAAAGCGCAGATTTGTCTTAATTTATATAATGTAGAAGGACCTAAGAGATCACATAAAACGGAGGACCTCTTGCGTGAATCCATACATACTATAAATACTAAATATAATGGATTCTACCATATTTACACTGATGGTTCCAAAGTTCGTGAAGGTATAGGAGCAGCATTCTATGATCCCCAGGCCAATGTTACAGCAGCATTTAAATTAAATGATAAAATATCGATTATGTCGGCAGAGTTATATGCTATTGCTGAATGCCTGTCATACATACGGTCATGTGATGGAATCAACTTTGTCGTGCTTAGCGACTCGAAAAGTGCTTTGCAACATTTAGCTCGATGCACCTCGGGTGAACGAGGTCTCCCCGTAGCTTATAACATTTTAGATATTTATTTGCAGCTACAGTGTAGTGGCAAAAAAATATATTTCCAGTGGATTCCATCACATATAAACCTGAACGGTAATGACGAAGCCGATAGGTTAGCAAAAATTGGAGCTGACGAAGGGATATTTGTAAATCATATGCCTTTCTTCACTGACCTACTCAGAGAAGTAAAACTAAAATGTTTTGAAAGTTGGAAAGAATACTTTGACGAGAGGTCGAAGGAGAAGGGCATATGGTATAGGACTATGACCAGTGAACCACCGAAAATACCATGGTTTAGTGAAGGTCAGTTGAACCGTCACTTAGCGGTCACCAGCATGCGACTGCGCTCCGGGCACATGCCACTTAATGTGTTCGGGCACTTGATGAGAGTGGTCGATTCTCCAAATTGTAACACATGTGGCGTGAGAGAAGATACCTACCACGCATTGGTGGAATGTGCTCGGATCGGAGCCGACCGCAGGGCATTTGAAGCACAGGCCAATCTTAAGTTAAGTGATACTGGTGTTTGCAATGCTATACTATCTGAACCGACTTCAAAATTAGCAATAAGATTGTACTATTTAATTATAAAATTACTTAATCGCAGATAACTATTAGAATAGCATGTGGTCTGTATGTGTCACTATGGGGCTGACATGGTCGCTAAGCGATCAAAGCCTTTTTTTTTTTTTTCAATAAAGATTAAAAAAAAAAAAAAAAAAAAGACTTTAAATGAATAAAGAAGATAATACTAATAACGTCTTGGCGCTGAGTACAATTTCATACCTTTTGGCGTCGAGACCCTGGGTCCGTGGGGCCCCAGGCCCCTTCAAAGATATCTCGAAGAGGCTTATTGTACTGAGACTTCGCTGTCCGTCCGTCCGTCCGTCCGTCTGTCACCAGGCTGTATCTCAAGAACGGTGATAGCTAGACAGTTGAAATTTTCACAGACGATGTATTTCTATTGCCGCTAAAACAACAAATACTAAAAATAAAATAAAATAAACATTTAAGGGGGGCTCCCATACAACAAACGGGATTGGTTGCGTTAACTTTGCACCACATTTGTATGGAGCGCTATACATACCAGGTGCAAACTTAACCACTTAAGGATGGAAAGTGTTTGTACGGAACCCTCGGTACACGAGTCTGACTCGCACTTGACCGGGTTTTTAGATTTAGTTTAACTTTATTATGTTCGAGTTTAGTTTAATTTTTAGGTTTAGTTTTATTGTAGGTAAGTATTTTAATAGTTGTAATCCTTGAGCTTTATTTTGTACTAATAAATGAACTTATTGTCATTCAAAAACTTTATTTTGTACTAATAAATGAATTAAATGAAGTTATTGTCATTCAAACGCGAATCGCATTTTGACATACATCGCACTGAAAATTTGCTTCGCTGGCGCACTTGTCCTGACCTGACTGAACCTTATTCGCAATAACAGTAGGTAAGCCGTCGGAAAACCCATTGAAAAGATAAAGCACTCAAACACTGCTAAAATATTGGATGAGTGAGAAAATCTTGCTTGTACAGAAGATCAATAAAAATATTGGAATATTTTGCATGAAATGATTCCCGAAAACCCACTTCAAGTATGACATAATCTAGCTCTATTTTATTACCGAGAAATGTCTTATTGGCACTTAAATTATCACCACTATGCGAATTTCCTTCTATAATTCGTATTCTAGGTATCAATATTTGAGTTTGCAATTTGATTCCATAAGAAGTATCGACCAATTCAAACAATCCGGGTTTTGCTACTAAAGTCTAATATAAATTAGAAGTCAGCCTAGTATCTATCACAGTACTCAGTAGCTGTTTGAATCGACATGGCATCCGTTCTTGTGATTTCGGTTCTCTCAGTCTTGGCTGTTCAGGGCGCAGTTCTGAACACTGAAGGTAGAAACAATTTTATTAACTCTTTATTTATATTTTTTTTATATTTATTATATTTATTATATTTATTTAACTCTTGTTTCAAATAAGAATTTTAGAATTCCACTTTATTACAAAAGATAATAAGAATTTGTCTTGCACATTGTAAGATCACACTTTAAAATTACCGGTCAGTGGTACTTTAAGTAAGTTGAAACTTAAATAAAGAGCCCCTTAAATTATATTTATTTAAGTACAGTCAATAAAGTTTTGCTATGGTATTTTGTCGGTTACAGTACGACCAAAAAGAGTAGAAATTAAAAAGTGGCGATACTGTATTGTCTTCCCTTTCTAATCAATATAAGAAAACGGGGACGAGACTACAGTATCGCCACTTTTTAGGGTTCCGTACCCAAAGGGTAAAAACGGGACCCTATTACTGAGACTTCGCTGTCCGTCCGTCCGTCCGTCCAACCGTCTGTCCGTCCGTCCGTCCGTCCGTCCGTCTGTCACCAGGCTGTATCTCAACAACGGTGATAGCTAGACAGTTGAAATTTTCACAGATGATGTATTTCTATTGCCGCTATAACAACAAATACTAAAAATAAAATAAAATAAATATTTAAGGGGGGCTCCCATACAACAAACTTATTATAGATTATATATATGTATAGGTACGGAACCCTTCATGCGCGAGTCGGGCTCGCACTTGCCCTATTTTTAATTTCTACTCTTTTTGGTCGGTCTGTTAGCTCGTCTTTATATTACTTTTTTAGGGTTCCGTACCCAAGGGTAAAAACGGGACCCTATTACTGAGACTTCGCTGTCCGTCCGTCCGTCCGTCCGTCCGTCCGTCTGTCACCAGGCTGTATCTCAAGAACGGTGATAGCTAGACACTTGAAATTTTCACAGATGATGTATTTCTATTGCCGCTATAACAACAAATACTAAAAATAAAATAAAATAAATATTTAAGGGGGGCTCCCATACAACAAACTTGTTATACCTATATATATGTATATACCTATATATATAGGTACGGAACCCTTCATGCGCGAGTCGGACTCGCACTTGCCCAATTTTTCTTTATTCTACAATGAAAAAAAAGAGACAATTTATGACGTGATGTGTGTGTTTATACCATTTCTGTCAAACTCAACAATCCCTGTCACATGCAATTTTTGACGTGTATAACGTAACATTTTTAACAATACATTATTTATTTCCAGACACCCTACTCAAAAGGATAGCGCGCTCTCCAGGCTGTGATAAGTGTTCCGGCCACCCGCACCCACCGCCGCATCCACCCCCTCCACCCCCTCCACCCGCACCACCATCTTTTGGAAGAGGGGGTCCACCTCCCCCACAACTGGGTGCCCACGCAGACAGCAGTTCTTTCTCGAGCCAATCAAGCAGCTATGAACATTCCTCCAAAAATTCTGAATTCTCGGGACACCAGCAGAGAGGCGGATTCCAACAAAATGGATTTAACTCAGGTTCAAGTGCCGCCATTGGTGGTTCTGGCGACTACCACCAGAATGCCCATTTAGAGTCTGGGTTCTCTGGTAACCAGCAAGTCCAAGGTGGACAAGAAAATGCATTTAAAGCAGGAGCGAGTGCGTCTGCACAGGCAGGTGTAGCAGGCGGTTATGACAGGAATGCCCACAAAGACATTGGTTTCTCAGGGAAGCAAGTCGTTGGAGGAGGAGGATTCCAACAGAATGGATTCACAGGAGGTGCTTCTGGTGTAGTCGGTTACCAGAATAGCCAAAAAGGCGGTGAACACTCAGGTAACCAACAAGGAGGAGGCTTCGAACAGAATGGATTCGAAGCAAGTTCCACTGCTGGGCAATTTGGAGGTGGCTTGAGCAGTCTGGGTGGAGCTGAAGGAGGCCTGTCTTCTGGAAAGAAGGGATGCAGCTCTTGCGATAAGAGCAACTATGCCATCAGCAACGCTAAGAGCAACAGTGGATCAGCTACGGCCATAGCTGTTAGTGGTTAAAAATAAGGAAACTTGTAACTCAAGCCATTGATCACTAATAACCATAAATAAAGGACAGTGATATGTTTCTGTTTAATATTCATCATGTGTTATTAAATTATTAATCTAAATAGCTACTTTTTTATTTGGGGCTGTTCAATACAGGATGAATTTAATTATTTATGCATTGTTGACGTTTTATGAATCTGATGCGATACAGGGCACTTCATTTTCTACTCAAAATATCAAGTGAACATAAAAAAGTACCAATAAATGGAGAAGCTGTAGCAAAGAAACGAAGTTTGACTATTCGACTATTAAGAATTTTTTATACTCGCGTACCTACACAGACAAAATTGCAATAACGCACTTTTTAATCCTGTACCAAAATTCTTTACTCTATATGGTACCCGCTACAGAACTTTAATATTCATAAGACATCTCTCTACTCAACTCTAATAATTTCAAAAAGAGAACATCAGCAAATTTGTTTCAAAAATAAAGCACGCTACTGTTCTCTGAAATTACTTGTCAAAAAAATTAACCAATCACGAGGCACCCGCCATGAACATCGCGATCATGTTCTTTTTTTAATAGGTCAGTTTTAGTTGAACGAACGAGGTTACATAAAAAAAACAACGTGGGAATGACGATTAAAGTAAAAAATGTTTTTTTGTGTTTTGCTCGTATAAAAAGTATTTTTTAATACAGTTGCTCAAAAAGTGGTACTTTTTGTGGCTGCGTAGCGTGCGAGAAGCTCATTTTCTCGAACTAGTGCTTTTTACTTTTTAGTTCCAAACTATACTTTCGAAACGCAGTAACTGAGTTTCGAATGTCAGTGATGATGATGATGACGATGACGATGACGATGACGATGACGATGACGATGACGATGACGATGGCGATGGCGATGGCGATGGCGATGGCGATGGCGATGGCGACGACGATGGCGATGGCGATGACGATGACGATGGCGATGACGATGACGATGACGATGACGATGACGATGACGATGACGATGACGATGACGATGACGATGACGATGACGATGACGATGACGATGACGATGACGATGACGAATATGAATTAATATGAATTCTCTTAATCTTAAAATTTTACCACTCAGTCCCACCCATTTTCCACATAATGGACCTCCTTCACTTTTAGATTTAATTTTCACTTCTTCTCCTGATCTTGTTTCTTGTCACGGACAATTCAATGCGAGTGCTTTCTCAAATCATGACTTAATTTACGCTTCTTTTAAAATTCGTCCCCCTAAGCGGCGTCATAAAATTATTATGCGTCGAAATCTTGCTCACATCGATCTGCAGGCGCTTCTTTCTGATGTTAGCCAAATAAATTGGGAGGGTTTGAGGGAGTCAGGTGATATTGATGGCAAGGTGAGGGCTTTTAACGACATGTTGCTAGCGACTTTTGATAGACACGCACCTTTAAAACCTACGCGTGTCAAACATTTCCCGGCGCCTTGGCTTACCTCCGACATCAAGGATCTGATGGCAAGAAGGGACCGAGCTCGGGTCAAACTTAGGCATGATCCATCGGAGCTTAACCGTACTGCTTATGTTTCCTTGCGAAACAGATGCAATAGGACTTGTAGAGATGCTAGGCGAAGATATATACATAAGTCTATTGATGATTGTCCTCCTGCTAAATTATGGAACTTTTTAAAATCACTTGGAGTGGGCAAAGTCAAACAAGTTTCTAATGACGTTCTAGACTTAGACGCCATCAATCAACACTTCAGCACTTCTCCAGTCGCACTTGACGTTTCTGTCAAGCACCGGACACTCTCTCTTCTTGCCGATACTCCACCTCCTGATATTTCTCCTTTTGTACTTAATAATATTTCACCGCAGGAAATCCTGGCCATTCTCAAGACTATTAAGACGAAAGCCGTCGGTGAGGATAATCTTAGTTTGGATATGCTTATGCTCGTGGCGGATTCTATAGCTCCTATCCTTTCCCATATTATTAATTTTTCTTTCTCCTCTGGCACGTTTCCCTTAATATGGAAATGCGCCCATGTAATTCCTCTCCCTAAAACCCCTAATCCGTCGTCCTTTTCACAATATCGTCCTATATCCATTCTTCCCGTCTTATCCAAAATCATTGAATCCTTTGTTAATCGACGTCTCTCATCACATCTAAATAGACATAATTTGTTCAACCCGTTTCAATCCGGTTTCCGTCCTGGGCATAGCACAGCTACAGCTTTGGTTAAGATCACCGACGATATTCGTCTTAATATAGAAAATAGGAAAGTGACTATTTTGGTACTCCTTGATTTTAGTAGTGCTTTTAACACTGTTGATTTTGATATCCTTCTCAGTTTACTTAGTACTTTAAATATATCTCCAACTTCACTATCCTGGTTTCGTGATTACCTCTTTGGGAGGCAACAGCGGGTTCGAGTTGATGACCGATTTTCTGGCTGGTGCGAACTGTCTGCTGGTGTCCCTCAAGGGGGCATACTCTCTCCATTACTCTTTTCTATCTTTATTAACGGAATTACCAAGTCACTCTCTTCCTCGTTCCATCTCTATGCAGACGATTTGCAGCTTTACGCGGCAGCCAGCATCGATGATTTTGGGTCCTTGGTTTCTAAAATCAATTCGGACCTGGAATCAATCCGTGCTTGGGCTTCATCCTTTGGTTTGATGGTGAATGCCAAGAAGTCGCAGGCTATTGTCGTTGGAAGCCCACATTTTATCTCCAAGCTCTCAGATCTAGCTAAGCCAGTTATTGTCTTTGATGGTACGCCTATACCTTTCTCTTCTACTGTAAAAAATTTAGGCGTTACCATGGATCAAACTTTGTCATGGGCACCTCATATTTCTGAGATCAGTAGGAAGATTTTCGCGTCCCTTCATTCTTTGAGGCGTCTGCAGAATTTCCTACCTCTCCATACGAAGATCATGCTTGCCCGCTCTCTTTTGCTCCCACTTCTCGACTACGGTGACGTTGCTTTCCTGGATCTCCGGGGGGAGCTGCTTGACAAGCTAGAACGCCTACAAAACGTCTGTATTAGGTATATATTTGGTCTCCGCAAGTTTGATCATGTGTCTCAATACCGCGCTCAACTTAAATGGCTTCCGATCCGTCAGCGTAGAGACTTGCACGTTCTTTGTCTTTTGTATAATGTCCTTTTCATTCCGTCTTCTCCTCCTTACCTCGCAGAGAAGTTCTCTTACATGGCGGAGGGTAGTGGCCATCGCCTGCGGTCAAGTGCAAATCTGACTTTATCTATCCCACCGCATAAATCTCACGTTTACGATATGTCTTTTGCTGTGCGCGCCGTGAAATTATGGAATAAATTGTCTCCCGCCCTAAGGCAGACGCAGTCCGTAGCATCGCTCAAGGGGAAGTTAAAGGAATTGTGGCTGTCGAACGAATGATTAGGTTGCTGTTTTTGTTATAATTATAATTTTATTTATGTTGAATATTATGTATATGTATTTATATAGATATTTTGTAATATGTATTATATTGACTGTTACCTATCTCTCTCTCTGTTGGTTTTTGCTTTTTCATGTGTATTATTGTATAGTTATATTTAGTTACTCCTTTGTATTGTACATGTTGCTTGGTTTGCCTACCATTTACATTTGTTTAGCACTCATTTGCTCAAAGGTTAACTGGAAGAGATCCCTTAAAGGGATAAGTTCGCCTTTGTACATGCTTATTCCTTTGTAATGTGTTTTTCTTGTTTTTATGTACAATAAAGTGTTTACATACATACATACATGACGATGACGATGACGATGACGATGACGATGACGATGACGATGACGATGGCGATGGCGATGGCGATGGCGATGGCGATGGCGATGGCGATGACGATGACGATGACGATGACGATGATGATGACGATGACGATGATGATGGTCTTAATGTACCATGTCATTTGTAAAGTATGGGTTCGTTCAAAAATAACTTCGAAGCAAGCATATTTTATCGCAATGATATATTAATTTGTTATTTTTTCGCAATTGCATTAAAAAACGTCGTTTACAACACGTGTGAAATGTCTTTTTACTACTCGTACCGAGTCTTGCCACTCGCTTTCAGCTCGTGGCAAGATACCTCGGTACTAGTGGTAAAAAGACATTCTTTTCACACTAGTTGTAAAATGTACTATTTTCTACTCGAGTACTTTTTCTGTCATTTATATAGTTACTAACTCTAATATAAAGACATTAATTATGAAAGTCTGTAAAAGTCTATACTCTATTGCCCAAAAAAACACTGCTAAGCGATGTTATAATGTCGCCAAAAAAGCATCACTTAGTACCACAGATTACGAGATAAACACGGATAAACAGCAGCATTTACACAATTTGCAATTTAAAAAAACTCATTGTACTAAGGCATTGCTGCCAACTTAAAAAAAAAAAGTTTTATCTTCAGTGCATGGATGTTTTGTACCTATAGTGAACGTATACCTTTATGTATAAGTTCATATTTTTTTACAGATGTTTAGTATAGTGAAGGTATACCTTTATGTATAAGTTTATATTTATTTGACAGATGGACGTCAGTAAAAAAAAAAGTTTATCGAAACGCTCGTGGCAACCCGTGCCACACGCGTTTTTTGCCCCCTCTTATACAACGATTGCATAAAATACTAGTATGCAATCGTTGCACAATGAAGGTTCTTAAAGTCCAGTGGCCTAAGTAAGGTACGAGATTAAACTATAAATAAAATAAAAATAAAATTTAAATACTATTTTCATTTCATTATTTTTCACAGGTGCAGTAAGTTTAAAAATTGATTAAGACATTTCTGGAAACATTCATAAGAAAATATCTTTATTTGAATAAGTATGTTGTAAAATTGACCATTTGTTATATGGACTCAATTCCGATATCTTTCCATACGGAAAGTTTCATCATTTTGGAAACCTGTTCGTTCAATCAGTACGCATGATGCACTAGGTAAGAACAAATAAGCTTGTAAGTAAGTACGTATGTCATCCTCCTAGCCTTTGTCCCATTTTTTAGAGAATGAATTCTCAATCGGGGTCGGCTACCTAAATCCCAAGATGTGGCGTAGGCACTAGTTTTTACGCAAGCGACTGCCATCTGACCTTCCAACCCAGAGGGGAAACTAGGCCTAAGTAAGTACGTATGTGAATCTTAGAATTTAATTAAATCAATTACAATAACTCCATATAAAGTATTCTAAGGTGATAGCAGCACAAAATTAGCTAGAAATCTAAATAATATGTTAATCATTATCATTGACCATTCACATCTTTAAAAAAATAATTAAGCATTGTTTCATAAAGTGCGACACTTACGAAGATGGCTGAATTTGTATGAAATGGACTGCAGGAAAGATATACTAATAAAATAACAGTTTATTATTGTGCCGACTGACGTTAGATTCTGGACCGCAATGATCGGTTTTATTCCCCATGAATCCACATAGGTATCAAAATAGTGAACCGCCTGAAAGTTCTGAAGCTTCAGTCATTCTGCCGTGTTGGCGGGCGGCGCACGCGCCCGAAATACATCGATCGAAACCGTTTCGTAATTCCATCACGTTTCGTAACCTCGTAACCCTTTGAACCCATCGTAACTAACCCGACACGCGAACACGTATACAGTGCAGTGATAGTGTAGAATGGCGTAGAAACGCAAACGAAGGGAGTAGGCGTGTAAACAACATTCCTACGTTTGATGCAGTTTTGAATATTTTCTCCCTGTTTTTCACATTATACACTACTCTATAGTCGCCTTTTGTTTTGAAACGAAACATTTTCTTGTATTTTTAATCGGAAGGTCAACATGTTTTTGAATTAAGAATGCTTTTTCGCATCGTTCTAGCGTCTTTTGTTTTTAGTTAGAACTGTTTCTTTGTTCTTTATGACAAGTTTGAGGTTAACTTTTTAGCTAAAGATTAATCGGTCAATCAATCTCCGGACTGCATAGGCATCCGTCCTTGCCCCAGTGGCGCGCCAGGGGACGCATTTAGACCGGCCTACCCGGCTTGTCCTCCAACAAACTTTCTTCCAACCCCGAACAATCAAAAATAGACCTTCCGACCTCTCGATAAGATTGACGGCGACGCCCTACATAAGTTGGCGCCCTGCAATTCCGACAAGCTTTCACGAGAATAAGCCGAATCGATTTTGAATCTTATAGTGTTGGCTCTAGGGATTATTGATGAGAAAAGATAAAGTTGTGACAGTGTAAACATGCGGGAACGCGGACCTGATTGGTCTGTGCAGTGACATTTGGCGATCACTACTTTTAATCGATTCAGTGGCTATTAAAACTATTTTATCCCCCTGTTTTCTATTTGTAATTAGTCTTTTAATAACGTTCTAGAATATTAAATACACTGCTTAGAATAGGTTCATAAACTAAGCAGTGTTAATGTGTTATGACAACAGTCACTATTTATTTTTCTATTCAAAAACTATTATCAAGATTGTTTTTTACATGACACTAACTATAAAAACTTATAGAACATTGTCACCATATGACAACACTCAACACTATTTCACGTTTTCAAGAATATTCTATTCGAAGCCTTTTTCTGTCTTAAAGCATGATTCTGCGGGCCTAGCATACTCTTGACGCGACTTCGCTTGTCGCGTGACTTAGCGTCATCTGTCTTGCTCACACAGTATTGACAGGCAAGTGACAGGTAGTATTTGTCGCGCGACAGAGTCTTGCGTCACAGTTATGCTATACGTGCTGATTGTGACTAAATTTCATTCCAACACCTATACACTACAATTTAAAAGTATCTCTTCCCATTATTACATGACTGATTAATCGGTAAAATAATACTTTACTTACCTGACATGAACTTCTTCTCTATTCAGTTACTCTTAATTTATTTATTAAACAATGAAGAGAAAAATTTAATGCTTCGGACAGGATTCGAACCTGCGTTTCCAACGGCTTTCCTGTCCGAACCATTACATTTTTCAATTTTTCGCTTCATTGTAAACATTTACTCTTAATTTATTTATTTACTACTATTTACGCTACTGCAAATTAGAACACTATAAACCTAGTATAGAATAATCTTAATGTTAAGGTAAGCTGGGGTAAGACCAACGTAGTTTATTGTATAATGGGGTAAGACCAACAGTTCGTAAGTTATTGGAATGTGGCAGTCTTCGCCCGGCGATAATCTTACCTTATCATAAAATAGTCAGTCTATAACCGTTTCATCGGATATATCGCTTAGTTTAGATTACTTCCGAGCGGTTTAGAATTTACATATTTTACCGTAAAATCTGCCATTAATATATCGTTTAGAGTTTAGAATATTTTAGAACGGTATATAATTTTCGTATTTTACCGTAAAAGCTGCCGTTAATATCAGGGTTTCAATAAAAGATAAACATCGGAGTAAATTCTTGTTGGTAATTTGCTCATATAAATTACCGACCTAATGAAGTCTCTGAACGCCGCTAACATACTGTATGTATAAGTATACTACTCTATTCATTAAGTAGATTTGATATCTATTACAACAAAATTTTCACACTGACATTGGAAGATTCATAAAAAAAACTAAAAGGTTATTTTTTTAATGCTCCACCCTAACACCTCCGCTGTTATGGCTGCTGTTATTTCGGATCGCAGTATTCAAGGCTCTAGTTCTAGTTCTCAGCTTAGATATGATACCAACGAGGTGTTTGTGCTAGATACTGTACCAATAGTTGGCATTTTTAACAGAAGTGGCAACAGCCTGTTTGCCAACTTGGCAATGGCCAAAATTGCAATGTTTGAATTTAAAATAACAAACATCGGCACTTTTGCTGACTGAATCTTATCCATTTTTTTTTAAGACATGACTTGAACCGTATCAGGATCAGGACTGGTTAGCCCTCACTATACTCGACGCCACGTAGCTTGGCAATAGCGACCAATGACTCCTCCTACCATGAAACTCAATTTCTAATGACGGCACAGGGTGTCTGGGCGTGGAGGGAGCGGACCCGCTACCACGGTGTAGCAATAAAAGTAAAAATGGTCGTTACGGGGAACAAAAAAAATGCCGTCATTAGAAATTGAGTTTCATGGTAGGAGGAGTCATTGGTCGCTATTGCCAAGCTACGTGGCGTCGTTTATACCAGTAGTCGGACTTTGAATCTTTACCCATATTCATGCATTTGAAGAGTGTAATAAAAAGCAACTATCTGAAATAATTAATTTTATTTCTGTCAGCATCCTAAAACCTAGGGCACATTTACATGTCTTAGTGTACCAACATTTCACAAAAAGAGACTACTGTCACATCTGTACTTACACCAATGGCGTGGTGTCGAACGCCGACTCCCATAGACTTGTCCATTTCATAAAATATTGCCCTTTGTTTACAATGAAGCGAAAAATTTAAAAATTTAATGGTTCGGACAGGATTCGAACCTGCGTTTCCAACGGCTTTCCGGGCCAACACGGGAGTCCTACCAACTGGACAACGAACCAGATGTCAGAGCCATTGAATCTTTCAACCAGTTGCTTCAACATGCCCTAGGGTGGCATCGTAGCGCCATCTACCGTAAAGATTTAGACTTTATCGCCGGCACCATCGTCTCAAATTTGTTGAGAATCGATAGTAACGATGTGCTACACCCGAATTAATATTTTAACTTAAACCAAATGTTGTTGGTAGGACGCCCGTGTTGGCCCGGAAAGCCGTTGGAAACGCAGGTTCGAATCCTGTCCGAACCATTAAATTTTTAAATTTTTCGCTTCATTGTAAACATTTGGTTTACGTTAGCAGACGTTACTGCTTTAATAAAAAATAATTATAGCTATTGCTCTTTGTTTTCTACGCTTTTCACAACTGTTTAGTGCTCTTGGAAAAAGCAATATTTTGCAAAATTTTGCTAAATCGGTCCCTAGCCTATTGATTTTGCTTCACGCCACGTCACTGATGTACCCTTACCATGAGTTTACAGTGACCGTGCTAGCAACTGCGTAATTTTTTTGTATGGATAATTGTAGTTCTACAAAGGAACCGCTAGACGCACTGTACTCTCCATACAAATCGTTTACGCTGTCGCTAGCGAGTATGGTCACATTAACTGATGATAAAAGGTGCTGTACACTGTATCGTTTTTGAATAGCCTGGACGGCGCCTTTCAGTAACAAACGTTACACAATTCCAATATCAATGAACTTCCAGCCAAAACAACTATTTTTACTCCCATTCAAGCTCTCGAGACTAAACCGCGCTGTTTCGAACATCTGTTTATTTACAACACGTAATGCCTCTTGGGCCATATTTATTATGGCTATCGCGTGTAAAAATGTTAACATCGGTGCTCAATTATCACAACAATGGGGAATATTAGTTTTCATATGAATTCAGCAAGTTTTTCACTCTCAATTCAATCTCTGTAGAATCTTTACGAAATATTATTTCCCCAAAATCGTTGATTCCGCGTTAACACGTTTTCCCTATTTTATTATTTAACGTTTGATTAAATTTTATTATTTTTGCAGTAGTTGATAAATAGAAAAAAATTACGTCACTTTAATACAAGCCCGAGTCCTAAGGGTCATCTCCGATATGCCTCAACGTTTAGATAGTTTCTTACAAAATACTATTATGATTAGTCGCGCGAGTTAGACTCGCACTTGGCCGGTTTTTTTGCTACTTGCCTCTAGTAAAAATCCAGTGTCTATCTGATCGCGGACTGATAGTATCTTTTGTGCTACCAAATGCATTATTCTGTCCTCTGTCTCAGTTGCACTTCAATCAGTGTCATCACCACCATTCTCTGCAAATACCCCGTGATTCATGCGCAGGCGTCTGACATTTACTCCTCCACCGACACTTCGACTGACTGAGCGGTTGTCACTTCAAATAAAACCACTTTGTCTTTGTTAACTAGTGATTGTAGGTTAACATCTGTAGCGTCGAAGCTTTGATTACAATCGTGTATTCAATTTGCACATATTACTGTAAGGACTCGCGATTTAAACGATTAACTCTCTATACGTTGTAAAATGAGAAACAGATTCACTTTAAGGTGTCAGAACTATAATTCCAATCGATAGGAAGCTAACGGCCAAATAGTTACAATCGTCTTAAGATTTTACTAATTTTTTTAACTGCATAATCATCATATTGTATAAAGCACTTTTTTATTTTTGTTAATGAGCTTAATTTTAATAAAAACAGTTTTTCATTTACAATTTTACATCTACGAAACTGAAAACTGTAGAGACTATGTCGACGTAAAAATTTAATGTTATAACGCTGATAACTTTGCAAATCCCGATCCCAAAAAATCCAGTTAGTTACAACATGATTAAAGCTGGGTTTTAGATTGATTATAGTTGCCACTTAATCAGCTTCGTCAAAGTTACTTACTTCTTATTGACACTTAAAACGGACAGCAAATAACGATTATGGTAGAAATAGTGAACAAGAACAGATTTGTGTTAAATTACTTATTTACTACACATTATACACTTATACTCCCTTACAGGGATAAGTTTTCCTTTGTAAAATAATTGTACAAAGGAACATGTCATGTCTATTGTTCAATGTGTTTGTTATGTATATCTATATACATATTTTTAATGTACAACAAAGAGTTTACATACATATACTAAAACGTCATTTCGTATATGAACTTGCGTCATATGACCCACGCCAAAAAATCATTGATCATCTGATCACTCTGTTGTCAATTTTGCCGTCTGTTACTCTTCTATAATTTTAGTTTTCTCTTATTCCACATTATAAATGTGTTGCTTTAAACTAAAGTGTTAATTGATTGATAGCTATTTCGAATCCTTAAACCAATACATTTTGTTTATACATTCCCACGTCTGCATATTGAAGGAATACGCACATCCGTTAATTATTTTCGGAATCACGTAGGCGGGTATAATAATAGTGACAACTATTTCAAGTCCATGCATTTATGCGACTTCAGATTAGTCACGTTGTTTATTTGTTTTAGATGTTGTGGCTTGATGACGATAGCCATCAATTCTGGTCATATCATATCGTTAGGCCAGGTCGCTGAGTAGGTACTATAGTGGAACGGCTTGAGAGCAAGAATAATCACTGCCAACATTTGAGCCAGCTTTAAATTTACTCGATTTTCACTCATTATTATTATCATCACAAAACGGGATTAAGTCGCTTTCAAATGGGTGTTTATTTAATTACCTCTTTTCGGTGTCGTGTTTTACGTGTCTCGAAGGGACTTTTTGAACTTGATCAAGTCCCCTAGCATGTTTTGGACTCGTTATGAAAGAAATATAGATTTAGTTTAAATTAAAAACGCCTGGAGCGATAAGTGATTAGTTGAATTTCTTGTGCCAGGACAATAGGATCAGGAAAAAGAGATTCAAAATACTTATCAAAATCATACAATGCTGGATCAGTGACCCAAAGAGGACCTCTGATATAAAAGAACGATAATCATACTAATAATATACAGGAGAAAGTGTGAGTGTGTTTGTATGTTTGTTACTTCTTCGCACTTACACGGCTGGACCTTTGATAAATTTTGGTATGAAGGTAGCGAACACCTTAGATTAACACGTAGGCTACTTTTTATCCCGAAAAATGTAGTGTTCCCGTGGGGTGAGCGCGGTAACGGTCTTTCTCTGTTTTGCGCCACTTCCTGTCAATTGATTATCTGGAGGGCGCGTAGTTTGATGTTTACATAAATAAGAACCAGATGGTTTTATTCTAAAGTTTAATTGAGACGCCTTTAATTTAAAAAATCTGTAAATGTCACATTTAGCATGTCAAGCTTGCGCAGACACCTGGGAAATATCTTTTCTTCCCAGGCAGGCACATTAATGTTCACATCATAGTTGTCAACGAGCATAATTCAAAGGTATTTTATTGTGTGTCATAGTGTGCCAAAAGCGATTAGTTGAAGTGGGAGTTCAGTTTATGATGCAATATGTTTACGGTGGCAAAAGTAAACAATAATATAAACTATCTTTCACGAGTTCAAGATGTACTAGGTAGTTGATAAAGCCTAATTGAAATAACCTATATCCAAGAACAACATAGAATCGGCAGCAACATCCTCTTAGTGGGTATTTTTTTTTAAAAACCCTACTTTTATTTTATTTCATTGAAAAATTTCATGCTTTCCCTAATCAGAAATATGAATGGCACTATTCATTTTGATAAAAGAAACTTTTTGTTCCGTTACTTTATTGGACGTAGGATTATCAACATACTCGTATTCTACTGAAGTAACGGAATTGAATAAACGTAGATTATATACCAATTTTAACTAGGTACTGATTATTCTGAGTAGAGTACGCTCAAAATAACCAAATCTGTATTAAAATAAAAATCCCCTATCATGATCCAAAAACTGTGATCGCCGGTCCGCATGTCCAGCGTGGCATTACCACCAAATGGGGAAGACTTTGTCCAGCAATAGCAGTCTATCGGCTTATAGACAACGATATAGATGATGATGATGCCAATGAGGGTAGTACATATCTGATTATTAACTTTTAAATTACCCTACTCCTACACCAAATGACGCAGACTCGTTAAATCGTGACAGCAGTAAGCCCGCGTCTTTGGCCGGTAGAACGCTCTTGTCGTAAAACTGTCGCAGTCTCGGCCCTAACCTTGCGCGGAATTTAGCTCATCTAGTCTACATTCTTTTGGAGTGATGTCCCGGTTCTACGAAATTTTAGAACATAAATGATAATAAATAATGATTTGTGACAATTATGACTAGTGAACGAAGTTTGAGAGATATACTAGTGGTTCTGAGAGCTGTAGACCTCGCGAGTCTGCTAGGAAAAGTTTTTACGCTTTCAATTCCTAAACCTCCACCATTCTGTCGAATTTCGAAAACTTCCTGGACTAAAATATTCTATGATTTTCAAGAAATTGGATTGAGAAATGAGATCTGTAGACAAGAACAGCCCAAAATCTGAAAATCTGGGATTCAGATATCCGTATTAAAGAATTTTTGGCGAAGCTGAAACGGTGACATTTCGTTAGCTCGGGCTTCCGGAAGTATCATCGATATCAATAAATTACAGCTTGTGAAAACGAAAATGTTTGGGATTGCTAGGTATGGTACAAACATCAAACAGAATGCAAAACTTCGTTCTTGAACTACATGCACTAACAGTTGGCAAATCCTTGTAATGTCTGTTGCCACCAATTTTTTTACATTGATCTTAAAAAGATTTTCAATTGTCACGTCAGAATCGTTATACCCAGTAAACGGAATCACCGGTAAAATGTTTCATCGTGTTTGATCTTTGTATAGTACCTAATTTAGGTAGTTCCTCATGACTCACCGGACATTCAATTTGACAAATACCTATCCACCTGCACTCCGTTAATCCCGCGAGTTATGCGCACGCGCCGGTGTTGGGGACGGCATGTGGCGCAAGCGTCTGTCAGCGCTGCCAACAACTGCATGCCAAATAGCTCGAAAATTCGCGGCCAATTGATGGAATCAGCTGATTTATTACGTTATTGGATAGACGAGGTCTGGGTCCATATTTTTAGTTAGATAATTTCTGAAGTGGCTTTTAAAATTTGAGGCTACTACATGGACAGAAGGCCTAATGTCTCTTTTCGTACGACGCAAATCGGCACCATCTTTGAAATTCCTTGTTTCAATGTTGATGATGATGAAATCCAGTGAACACTGCGAGGTCCTGGAGGACTGTGCAGCTGCTAAGTTCTCACTCTTTTAGTACCCCCCAGGGGTCACGTGTAGGGTATAGGGTGTAGGGTCGTTATCTAAGGTAGTTCCTACGGATGCAGAGCATCATCGACCCCTGTATCCAGTGACTGAAATGCCATACAATAAATAAGTCAACCAGCTAACTGTAGTGACCATTGGAATCGTTTCGAGAACTTATAATATTTTTCACCATGGAAACTCTTTATTAACATCATAATTTAGCGATCGCATCAATACAACACGCAATTTTCCTATAACACACTTCCTAAAAATAAAATACATACGAAACGAAATAAAACGAACATTACAGTGTACAAGTGAAAGTGAACGAAACTCTCAGTGTGGTGACTTAATAAACGATAACTTGTAAATAGGTAGTGATACAAAAACACACAAAATGGACACAGAACACGATACAGATATCATGTCGAAAGAAGCACTAGGTCAGTGTTTATTCAATAAGATGAACAATGATGCACCCACTGTCGATAACATCATGTTGGCTCCGATGTACATACTACATCTTTGTAAAACTACCGATGTAAAAAATCAAATCATTTATCTTTCACATACCTAAATTTATCTTAATATTGAAAATTCTAGTCCTAGTCATACTTTACGATGGTGGAAAGACGATCACATGTATCTGAACTCCTATGAGGGTCAGTCAACTTTTTTCTGTTGTTCGTTACCATAATGATGTCCCCTGGGTCACTTTTTAAGTCTGAGATTTTCGGTTATGGGTTAGGACCAAAAAGTTGTATGAAATTAAGGCGTAGTTAGCCATACAAAACGAAGAAATAAAAGCAATTGGAATAAGTTCCGTTGTGCAACAAAAATTAACGATACAATAAGGAACCTTAAAATAGAACCTTAAGGTACGTTATTGGAAAGTTCGTTACAAATATTTTTTGAGTGAATTAAGGTGGTAAACATTTTGGTCTTCACCCTTAAATCTTCCAAAAACTTGCAATTGCAACATTTATAATGCCTTCTTATGAAGACTATCCCCTGACAATACCAGTAATAGAAATTATCAGCCTTTTTCTGAGAAGTTTAATCACTATTGTCCCCTGGGTCACAAAAATAAAAATAAAACAATAAGAAAAAGTTTATCCACCCATGAATTGCGCGCCATTATCAGATGTGTGGCTTGGGTTTAGAGGATATTTTGAGGTTAATGGATTGACTCCACTTTAAGTCACTACGTCAGATAAATGTGATGTGATAAATTATTTGATAGCTATCGGTAGCCGCCTTCATCTTTGCTTAACGTTATAAATTATTGTTCATCTTAAACAAATTGGTATTATTGTTAGCATTATATTATATATAATAGCACCAAATTTCAGATGTTGATATTGTCTCTAGACGCTGACCGTACTATTTGCACTTCCACACTTGCTTAACTTCTATACTGATTGCTTTAACACGATTTGTAATGTTTTTGACACGGATTTTTTTCTTGTTTTATATGATGTTTATGCCAGTTTCCAAAGGTTATTTAAGGTAACGTTTGGAAAATGGCCGCTTTCGATGTTGTTTTACTATTAACATTTTGAAATAATGATTTATATTAAAATTTTGAATAACGATTATAAAGGTGGTTAAAGGTAATTGAAAGTTAATTTTAACTAACAATAATGAAAATATAAACGTATAACCTGCACTTCTTTCCAACAAACACATTTTTTTTGTTTTATGCAAGCATTTTATTATTTTTTACTTATTTCACAATAAAATTATACCGATGATAATTCACTATATTTTTTCTATATTAAACATTTTCAAGAATACAACAAGTTCTACATCCAAAACAACTTATCTGCAATCTGCAACAATAAGTTTTGGAATCTTTAGTTCCCAGGAGTTCCTAACTTAATATAACCTAACCTTTTAATGGGATAGCATCCATGAGACCTAATTCAGAATTTCCACAACCTGGCTTACTTACAAAAAAAACAACCAAACCAACCCTAACTTTTTCGAAGAACAAGTAACAAAAGACTACCCGGCTTCTAGAATGAAGTCAGCTATCCGTCACGCCGTTACTGTAACATAATCTTTATTTGTAAATTTTGACCAGGGATCAAACCACGGACTATTTACTTAACAGTGATTTACTCTAACATAGCTAAATCTATTCAAATTTTCCACTAACAACCAAATGCCTGCAAATGTGGCAACCTTACCTGATCTGAACTGAACCTAACCATTAGAAATAGCGATTCTCTCTCTATTTCGTGTTCGGTGAGGGCCACACCGCTACTGTGACACCCTTACCTGTCTTAAGGATTCTCGTTAAGGTTGCTTCACTTGCTTGCTTCTTCTGTGGCACCCTAACCTGACCTTCCTAACAGTCCCTATGTCGTGTTTGATGGCATCGCTTGCTACTAGGCTACAGTGTCACCCTAACCTGTGACCCGTCGGTGCTAACCTCGCGGGTGTGTACAGAGTTCGGCGAGTGGGTGAGCCGAGAGGCCGTGCCGGCACTGCTGCGAGGCCAACGTCGGCTCAGCGAGCGGTGGGCGCGCGCGAGGACCTTACGGGACATCATGGACGTGAGTACCTTTACTCCTAATGCTTTTCCACTTGCGTGATTAGACGGAGCGAATGTAGAAAGAACAATGTTCAGTTCTATTCTAATTATTAAGTATCACCGAACCATTAAAATATGGAACTCTTTGCCGGCTCAAGTGTTTTCTCCTTCTTAGAACCCTCCTTCTTGGGACCCTTAAAACGATGCGGGAAGAAGCATCCCTCGGGCCAGCATGGCAGTGTCAAATGAAATGGCACCGTTGGTTTCTTGTCAGTTGCCATTGCGACTAGGGCTCCCCTTTTTGCTTACCATCAGGTGAAGTGGAGCCACTATGTTGTGCCGTTATAAAAAAAATAATGATCACAAGCTGCGCAAGCTCGCATTTGCCTTACAATGTAAGGCTTACTCAATTCTCGCCCTGCCGGGCCGCGCTGGTGGAATGCCACCTTGACTATGCCACGAGGCTCTTTATCGACATAGGTGACAAATTGCCACAATTCTCTTGTGCGAGAGAGAAAGTATGCGTTATGTCACGAGACATGCGTAGTCGTGGCAAGTTGCCAGTTACTCGTATACTGGATTTCCAGCTCAATACGGTTTAGACACGGCTTTCCCAGTTACTTAAATTCTTGAAAATTATGGTCGGTAATTGACTGGATGTCTGGGCAATACGAAAGCCAAATTATGAAAAGTTACCAAACGAAAAACAGCATTGAAGAATCCAGATAGTGGTGTCACTTAATCGACATGCTGATGGAATAGGTACGTCACTGATAAATAATTGTTTCACGAATGAAAAATTCTGGCCGAAAGGTGTGAAAAAAAAAGAGATTAGGTACTTACCTACATTTAATATCTATGAACTCTATGTTCATGACATTGTAGGTATACGTAAGCAGCAGCAGGTACAATACATTATTTACTTCACAAATTGAGATCTGGAACTGTACTGTAATCATAGAGTATATTTGTATAATATGAGATAGAGATATCACTTAAAGATTTGACATGTAGCGCCATCTCGTGCTTTGTACCGGTAAACTATACAGCTACATGCGGCGTGCTACGTACCTAGCTCAAGATATTATTTTCGAACTATTTCTATTACACTATGTATCAATTTACATAGTGTGATAGAAATAGCATCAAAATCGGTTTATTGTAAAATAAAACAATATTAAATGCGTACAAGTTTATTTTCTGTAGCGTTATCTACAGTAATTTACTGCCATCATTTACACTTAGTTAGTCGAATTGGTCATAATCAAGTCTACACTACACTACACTACACAAATACTAGCTAAATAAAAGTCTTATGATCCTCGCAATTTATAAACGAGTAGTCCATTACAACTGAAAATATTGTCGTAATATATAATTGCGTAGAAGAAGCAGTCATCACAATCCAGTAGGTAGATTGCCAGAGTAGTCGTGAATAGAAGAATCGGCATCCAAAAACAAAGCCAGGTCGTCGTAAATAATCAATTAAAAGCAGAGAAAATGTTTTGAATGTATCCGAAATTGAAATTGAGATGTGAAACGGTAAACTTTTAATTTAACACATCAACACAATCTATACGTCAAATATGTCAATATCACGTTCCATTTCACAAAAAATACAGCATGTCATTATTTGTAGTAATAATTCATTAAAATAAATAAATTATAAAGCAAACGCCTTACATCATAAAATATATTCGTTTCAAAATTACAAGAGTGCTCACACTTTTAAATCTGTTTCGGTAGTGACAAAATCATTGATAATACTAATTCAGAATATTCTGATCTAAACATTTCATGCGTCAATTGGAATCCGCAGTAAATATTGGAAGATTTTGTTACCATAATTTATAATGTTGAATGATACCATTGCAAAAAAAAAGGCATTTTGATTAAAAGTGTTTGTTTTAGTGGGAGATATGTTAAATAATATAAATTAACTATTTTACAAAATATGGTAAAAAGATTTAGCGTCTAAAATTCTTCTCTTAATTTAGAAGATAACAGTGACATCTCTCGCTAAGAACCGGTAAACTTTTACAATGTAACTCGACTAAATTGAATATCACTTAAAATTGATGCAATTTCAGATGTTAGACTGACCACCTAAATGAGTAGCATAAGAATCTGTTAATTTGTTCTAAGTTATAAGACCGTGACTGTAATCGGTTCTATTATTCTATGACTTATAAAGATTTCCTTACGCTAAACTTAGTGTACTAATCAACAAGCCGTAGAATTTCACACTTTCGTCCAATAAGAACACGTATCTAGTAGAACAAAGAAACTTTAGACCGTTTTTGGCCGTTATTTGGCGAGAGCGGGATCGGAAGTCCCTTACATAAATCATTGGCTCTGATTGGTTGACCACTTTTGGTTCGTTATAATTTTCAGGTTGATTTTCACTTGAAGAATCACCTTTACAAATTTCTCTAAAATTCAGGTTCAAAGGGACTGCAATAAGATTTTTATACATTGTAAGGTTCGTTCCTAGGTTCTAGATTATATAACTTCAAAACATATAAGTTATATAACAGATAAGTTATCACAGAATTAATATTCAACTTTGGCAAAATCTCTAGTAATAGGTTCACAATGTTTACGACTACGTCTAAAGTTTACGTTCAATTTTAATAAAAGTTACATATTTCAATAGGGTTCGGTTCAAGCTATTTTTTGACAATACTTTTATAAGGATCTGTTATCATTTGATAACTGCGATATCAGTTTAATCGCGCGACCGATAAACTCGGCTCGGCGCGCAGGTAAGGGCGCCGTACTTAGTCGGCAACATTTTTACGGCGGCGCCAGTCTTTAATCCGCTGTCGCTCAGATAAGACGTTGCGCGGCGCCGGCGTTATCCCATTGTGTACAGGAATTTATGACCCAGGGCCTTATCTACTCGGTTAGTGGGTCAGCGCCTTGGTTGCGCAATTAGAGCAATTACAATGGGTTCGGTCAGTGTGTCAAGGCACAATGGAGTGGGTTTCTACCTGCTTTTGGGTCGTTTTTATAGACCGTTTGTTTTGAAACTTTACAATAAGGTTGAGCTCGACATGCTCTGTCTATTTATAGAAAAATATCCTTTACAAGGTTCTCGGTTAATTTGCTATAAGATCATTTGTATGATTCTTATAGTACAAGTGAGGGATCTCTTTTATGGATCGTTACAAATTGCATAATGGATCGCTTTTTTGGATCAAAACTTCATTGGCGTATTTAGGGGGGTGGCCGGGTGGGCCGTGCCCACCCCAATATGGTCTAGTGCCCATCCCAGGATTTTGGGTAACCCATAGAAATTTAGGACTTCATCTCATAGACCATGGCCAGGTCCCACCCAGGCCCCGCCTGAAAAATAATCTTAGATACGCCAATGCAAAACTTAATAATTATACGTGGGATCGCTTTTTTGGATCAATCTTACTATCTATGAGATCAATTTACAATTTAAATGATTCGATACAAATCAGACTTATATTAATGACGCGCAGCTTGTCCTCCTGGTCATCGCGCGTCATGGGCAGCAATGGGGCGGCGATCTTCAACACTAGTTTTCATCCCAAACAATGTAGTGTTCCCGTGGGATGAGCGGGTGGCACCCCACGACGCAGCTAGTGATAAAATCCTGCATGGCACAGGTACGTTGACCTAGAAATACGCAAAAAAAGTTTAAAAACAACAAATTTAATGATTTGCGGTAACCTTCTGAAATTACAGTTGAGCTGTCAAAAAGAATCCATTGCGTTTTTTTGCGACCGAAATACCAGGGTTGCTGCCAATTTCGCGCGTTAATTCTGTCAATGATAGCGAAATTACTGAAAACATAACATTAGGGTTTGGTTGCAGTAACTTTTTTCTTGGCAGAATTACTTGTGATTTTTAGGGTTCCGTTGTCAACTAGGAACCCTTATAGTTTCGCCATGTCCGTCTGTCCGTCCGTCCGTCCGCGGCTTAGCTCCGTGATCATTAGTACTAGAAAACTGAAATTTGGTATGAGTATGTGTATGTATCACGCCGATAAAACGGTAAAATAAAAACTAAAAAATATTTTTTTTTTCGGGTACCTCTCGTACACCTAAAGTGGGGTGAATTTTTTTTTTCGTTTCAACCTTAGTGTGGGGTGTCGTTAAATAGGTCTGTTAAAAATAATACGGGTCTTTAAACATTACTTTATGATAAAGTCAGTAGTTCTGTAAATATTCGCTCCGAAAATAAAAAAAATAGTGTCCCTTTAACTTTTCAACCACAGGTCAAAAAAATATGGAAAAAATCATGAAAATGAGGCCTTATAAGTACTTTCAATGAAAACTATATTGAACAAAATCGGTTCATCCGTTTTTGAGTTATCGCAAAATTTCATAATTTTCTTTAAAAGGACGTAAGTTGACTTCCAGAAGGTAATAAGTACCTAATTACAGTTACTTTGGCGTTTACGACCTTTTTCCGTCTTTCCGTCTTTGACCGTCTCTAGTGAAGGATGAGCAACTACGGAACCCTACACTGAGCGTGGCCCGACATGCTCTTGGCCGGTTTTTTTTATGGCTTTCACTTCTAGCTGCTTTGGCCAGAAGTATTTCGCCAATGTCAACGTTAAGACATATCCCACATGAGGAGAGTGATTGTGAACTTTTAATAGAATGTTTAGAATGACATTCATGATCATGACTGGATCTTTTTATTGATGGATTAATTAAAAAAATTAAGATTTACAATATAAATATTAGAATATAGATAGACAACAATTAATCTTTATAAAATAAATAATAATTTAAGATATATATTATGTATTAAAATGAAATTCAGCTTTAGGTATAATAAATTATCAGTAGGTAATCAGTATTTAAGTAATTATATTAATGTCGCTACCAACCTGTATAGCCATAAGTACATATAGGTATGTGGCTTTATCGAAACATCAACAATAAAAACCTTGTTACTTATAAATACTACCTACTTGCTAGTACTTATAAGTACTTACTACTTATAGGTAAGTAACAAGGTTTTTATTGTTGATTTTTCGATAAAGCCACATTGAGGGTAAATGATGAAAACCTCCACCAATAGACGGACAGAAATGATTACCGATTTTTTTTCAATTTATTGAAAAACGCCTTTGTTTATAATTAATATACCTATATATAGTTTACATAATGAAGACAGGTACAGGAAATTCTGTTAACACACATTATGGGTTGTTAAATTTGATGACGATTTTAAAATCAGGGAGTACTAATGTATGGCCAAATTTTTTTTCTAAAGTAGGTATCACTTCCCAAACTGTTTCATTTCCCAACTCACGATTTTCTCTGAAACCATATTTTTTTCGGAACTTTCATAAAACAAACCTAATCTAACCTACTGTATTCTATAAGAGCATAAAAATAGTTTTTTTTTTGCTTTAAAAGAAAATCGTGAGTTGTGAAATGAAACAGTTTGGCAAATGAATCAGTTGGGAAAAATATTTCGGCGAAAAGGCAGGATACCATCTAGCTTGCATGCAAGCGTGCAAAAATGTCTTTGCCATAGTTTCAGTTTTATGACCTATACGTACATTGCCACAATTCTGGTGTTTTAATACGTACCGTAAAACGGGGTTACTTTAGGAAAATTTGGGGCTACTTTGATAGATTTAAAATGGTTATAAAAACGCAAATACCTAATCATAGTGCGATTGAGCAAATGAAGTAAAAGGTTAGGTCATTGTTGAAGGTATGTATTGCATTGTCACAGATAATAAAAAAAAATAAGTATATGGCGTAAAAACACTTTTCCAAAGTAGCTCCTGTATGACTAGATTGACGAGCATTTTTCATGTCGAGACTCAAGAAATGTTTTTTTTTTCCCACTCCTTAATAAAATTAATCTATTAGCGATTAGTCTAATAATGTGCGAATTGCTTTATTTGACTTTTGCCTTTAGGCCGAAAACTTAATTAGATAGATACTTACTTAATGATACTTAGATAGATTTTTATTGCTCTCATATAGTGTACTGAGAGGTATATAGACTACCTAACAAGTCACCCTGAAAAGGCATTGATTACAAAATTTACACGACACGAAGTCGCATCGTGGTACGTCGCGACATCGTACCACGATGAAACGGTGTCGCAGTAATGCTTACATACAAAATCAACTTTAATCTTCATGTAACGAGATTCAAAATTAAAAAAGTAAAACAGTTTTCAATCTGTATCAGTTTGCAATGTAGTGACATAGCAGTGCATTTGGAGCACAATGTTGTTCTAGAGTATTTATTGTTTCCCGTCTGTCACCGCTGCAACATTGATTGCCAAGCGAACCGAAATTACATTAGAATTTATTCTTAGTTGATTACTGATTATAAATAGATACTCGACTCGATAGTTTTAAAAATCGCGCCATCTAGCGACAACATTCCGAACTATTTGGTGGGCATTGCGGAGAAACGCGATGCTATGATTCAGTTTGGGAACGGAGATTTTGTTGTAGTTCGAGTTATTTTAGATAGGTGGCGTTAAGGTTTTAATGTTTAAAAATACTAATTGATATTTGGCAACCGACTTCCAAATAAGAAGAAAGTTCTTTAGCATTATTTTTTACTGTATAGACGCCGACGTAAATGGAAAACTATTGTGTGAAAAATTGCCTTCTAACTTGGCTTCGGTTTACCTCGATAGAAAATAAAAGCGAATGCGTGTTTTGGTGTTGTTTAAATGAAGCACGCTCATCCAAATGGTGGCTGTTCACTTTATTAGTAATACTATAATATTCACTTACAGAGTCAAATGCCAGGAAAAGTATGTATTTTATTAGTTGGGCGTGAAAAATATGACGCACCTAATTGGATGCCGAGGCCATTTGACCCATTGACGCTAACGCCCCTATAACAGTAGTCAGGAACGCGAGCCGATTTTTACAAAGGCTCTATTGTCAGCAGTGGCCACTACTACCAGCGGCACTAACTCGCGAAGTTGATATGACATTATGACGGAAGTTGGGCGAGGCGAAGTTGGCAGAAGTATGGGTTTCCGCAGCTAAGCGCCTCTCCACACTATCCAATTATATTCGCCCAACTTCGCGTCGGTCAACTTCGCGAGTACCTAGTGTAGTCCCGCAATGAAAGCGGACCCGTGCACTCAACTGGTGCGTAGGTTATTTGCTGTGGCTCGGCAAAGAGCCGTCTAGACATCACTACATAATATAAAACAAAGACGCTTCCTGTCTGTCAGTCTGTCTGTCCCTATGTATGCTTTGAAACTACAAAGCGGATTTAGATGCGTTTTTAGGGTTCCGTACCCAAAGGGTAAAAACGGAACCCTATTACTGAGACTTCGCTGTCCGTCCGTCCGTCCGTCTGTCACCTCACCAGGTTGTATCTCAAGAACGGTGATAGCTAGACAGTTGAAATTTTCACAGATGATGTATTTCTATTGCCGCTATAACAACAAATACTAAAAATAAAATAAAATAAATATTTAAGGGGGGCTCCCATACAACAAACTTGTTATAGATTATATATATGTACAGGTACGGAACCCTTCATGCGCGAGTCGGACTCGCACTTGCCCAATTTTTTTAAATAGATAGAGTGATTCAACAGGAAGGTTTTTATTATGTATAATACATGCATAATTTATCAGCATTGCACCCATGCGAAGCCGGGGCAGGTCGCTAGTCACTACATAGTATAAAACAAAGTCGCTTCCTCCTTTCTGTCTGTCTGCCCGTCTATCTGTCTGTCCCTATGTATGCTTAGATCTTTAAAACTACGTAACGGATTTTGATGCTGTTTTTTTAATAGATAGCGTGATTCAAGAGGAAGGTTTATATGTATGTATATTACCACCCAGTGCACCCGTTGCAAACATTGTACCCGTGCGAAGCTGAGAGGGGTCGCTAGTATTATATAAATCATCATTATTTCTAAGCGTACTTGTCTCGCTAGTTTCTATAATTATTGTGCGACATACGAGTATGCCCCAGTAAATATTCGCTATGATTAAATCAGTTCACTTCGCGTTAAGCTGGAAATTGGAGCGAGCATTAATTCGGGACTAATGCAGACTGTTTCCTGCCCAGCTTTATTGCTCCCGTAAACTAAATTGGAATTTACCGTAAAAGTAGTAAAATTGCAGTGTAGCTTTTAGGTAGACAATATTAATGTTACTCTTATAATACGATGAGAATGTTTGTGAATATGTTTGTTTGATAGCACTGTGTTGCAGAGTTTAAATGGTTTAATGAAATCATCCCTTACGGGTATAATATGGATAATAAAACTTCACACTGTTTATAACTTTCCTGGGGACACCAACTATTAGTATACCAAACATCTGCATGCAACTGGATGCTTGCATCATTCCGGCAGGGATGATTTTGTTAAACTATTTAAATTATGTATCAATTGGATCGTATCTTCCGTAAGTAAGTAACAAGGGAACTTTGACAAGTCTGATCGTGATACAAAATGAATAACGAATAATATACGAACTAATTATTTTGGCTTAATGACCTAAAAAAGAACTAAGCCTCCGAAACGAGAGCTCACGTCACTTGTCCCAATCCAGTTTCTCACCAGTTTTCGACTTGAAACTTACGCAGATCAACCTTGCCTATACCTATACGATGCCTAGGACAACCAAGTGCTTCAGAAGATCCTGTGGTCGCTCATGGAAGGTCAAGACAGACACAAAATGAAATGCCACACGGAGGATCCAGAGAATGCTGAGTAGGTACATGGCCGCCCAAACACATCACTATCAAATTTTTTTTACGACCTGATTGATCTTCTTGATTCTTGATTGATCTGTATCAGGGGGCCTATGATGGTTCCGTTTAACACGTGATAAATAAGTGACAAAGCATCTGTCACTCACACTTGCATTTTGTCAAAACGTGACGGATGCTTTGTCACTTATTTATTGCGCGATAAAAGCAACCATAAGTCCGCAGGGCTAGTTATAGCCCTCACTAGTAACAAAAGTCCCATAGACTTTGCTCCGTCACTTAGAAATAATGGAACAGAGTGAATCTAACTGTGGAGGTAAAGGAATTACACAGTGATCAAAGCAACTGTAGGTAGAGCAGTACTACGCGAGCTATTATTGGCTCGACCCGTTGGTGCGGTTCAGCTATTTCCGCTGCACTTATGACAGCGGCTGACTGATGCGCCTTGCGGGAGGCAAATCACTATTTCGGAAACTAAAAGTGTATGTTACAAACTGAATTTTAGTAGGACAACTTGTATTAACTGACTCCCCTAAAGTACTCAGGTGTTAGGGGTAGATCGAGGGTTATTACAAACAATAAATAGTTATCCGATAATGCGAGTACTTTCTTCACGACATGGAGTCCACCTCGTTTCGTCTCGTCTCGTCTCATGCTAGACTCGTACCATCTTATGCGGGATTCCTTAATTTTTATCTTTTACTCTCTGATACTACGTAGCGTAGCCAAAGGTACGAAAAGGAATGCCATCCACTGTCGTAGGCGGAATTAACAAATGTGCGACGCATCTATTTGGAGACGCATTCCGAACGGCTTATTTCTGTGTGTTAATAGTTATCAAATAGTTTTACTAGACATAATCGAGCGATGAAAGTTGGCGAAATCGATATATCGCCGTCCGATGACGGGTTGCAGGAACGATGTAATTAGGTATTTTGAACATCTTATGAGATTATAAAATGCAGTTCAAAGAGTTATATTTCGCACGGGTACAAAATGCTGATACTAAATAATTATACTACAGAATAGTATTGCATTTATAGGCACGCGCCGCGTATGTATATGTAGTGATAGTGATTATAAATGGTCTGAAAACATATTACTGGAAATCACAACAATTGGTAACAAAACAGGAAAAATGTAATTGACTTATGATTGATAGCTTTATTTTGTACAAACCTTTTCAGAAACGCACTTCCCTATTGCTCGAATTGGTGCATACATAACAAAAAACATTACGCGATCAAATCGAAAAGCATCAACCATTGAAAACTCCCGTCAGCCTTAGACATATTAATCAGTAATAATAGGTGTTCAATTGGCCGCCGCCGCGAATGATCGTAGCTCCTGATTATGAATCGCGTACCGATTCGAAACATGTCGAGCGATATTCAACTTCTACTCTCTCTAGACTTTTTTTTTTTGGCATTAATGACATAACATACCTACCGCTAATTATACTGAAAACTTGCAGCTTATTCTAAAGTCCAGACGTCATCCTCTCACCAGCTGGTAGTGTTGTTATAAGACTAGTCTTGAAGACTTTCGAACCTTATAGACTCGCAAACCTTGAAGGTTCAAGCTTTGAAGACTCGAGCGTTGAAGGTTTGAGCAATAACGGTTCAGAACCTTAACGACTCAAGCTTTTGATGAGCTCTTAATAGTAAGTCTTTAAGACTCGAGCTTAAAAGAGAGCTCAAGCTTTAAGAACTCGGTGCCATTGAAGGCTCAAGTCCCCCGAACTTCGAAGGTGACTTCCTGAGTCAAGCGTTAAAATAATATTATAAACCTTTCTGTATCGGATAAGTTGCTTAACAACAGGTTAGTATTGGACTTCTGCGTATATGCTCTTATTGAAGATGTGGTAATACTATACACATAGTCTTTATAGTCCACTCAGTTATTATATTTATATATTATAGTTTACGTGAGGTTTGGCACCGACTTCAAAGGGTGAGTCAAATGTAATCTGTACTTGAACGGGTTATTTTTGGCTTTTTTAGTTTTAATGAAGTTGGTTCTTTTTTTTGTTATTTTTTTTTTCTTTTTAGTGATTCATATAAAATACTTATGGCGGGATGATCGGGGAGGTCTTGAAGGCATGAATCTCGCTTGAATTATTTCCTAACTCCTAACCGTTAAGGAGTTGTACCTTTCATCATCAGCTCAGCATTAGAAGATGATGATACCATACGAATACTTAAATAATTTTAGAAAATATATGAAAAACATTATGAGTTCCTATAAAATTTCAGGAATTCCTTCGATTCCTCATGGATCTCGTCATCACATCTTTACCAAAATTTTATGGAACCAACCTTGAGATGTCTATTCATGAACCTAAAAATAATTTTCCAAATAGATTGATAAATGACGGAGTGCTGAGGTAACAAACGTTAAAAAAAAACAACCGAATTGAGAACCCCCTCCTTTTTTTGAAGTCGGTTAAAAAGTCTCCTATATTTACGTACCTTACAAGTAACAACTTCAAAAAAAAAACAATATAAATAGTGATCATATAATTATATACCTAAGTCAAAGATTGATCAAATTTGTCCAAAGCGTTTGAGACTTGTGAATGCTCCAAACCTTATGGACTTAAGCCTTCGAAGCTTAGTAGGCTTTAAAGCTTGAGGCCTAAAGACTCGAGGTTTCTATGCTCGTAACGTGAACACGAACTTTTTAATTTGAGGCTTAAACGCTCGACGCTTTAAGGTTCGAGGCTTCTACACTCATAAGTCGCGACTCGAGTCTTATAGTTCAAGCCTCAAAGCTTTAATTCACAACACTACCAGCTGGGCATCATTCGCAGCGCCAGCTCTGTCAAGACAAACACAACACAAGACTTAGGCGTTTTTCCGAGAAAACCGCTTATAACTATCGGAGTTGAACCGGCCTTGAACCAGTTAGTCGAGAATAACGCCTAAGCTTCAATTACGTCACTGGAGACTTATTAAAATAAATTTAGTGGACGAATGTATTGGTTCTGTAGTTTAGTTTTAGAAATACGTGTTTTTAGGGTTCCGTAACTAAAGGGTAAAACCGGACCCTATTACTATTAAGCCTCCGCTGTCCGAACGTCTGTCTGTCTGTCTGTCACCAGGCTGTATCTCACAAAGCGTGATAGCTAGACAGTCGAAATTTTCACAGATGATGTATTTCTGTTGCAGTTATAATTATAACTACAAATACTAAAAGCAGAATAAAATAAATAGTTTAGGGGGCTCCCATACGGCAAACGTGTTTTTTTTTGCCGTTTTCTGCTCGATACTGTCACTAGACTGTCTATCTCATGCTGATGTATTTCCGTTGCCGCTATTATAAAAAATACAGAAAATAAAATATACAATAAATATTTACCATGCGAGAGCTGCCATAATGCGATTCGAGTTGTATGCCTGTCTTGCTCGCTCTTATGCTATCCAGATAAGAACCTCTCAATTTTCACCCGAACCCGTACCCGGCGCCCCCGCATTCAACGCGGTGAGGGCGCATTATTACTCTAGGGCTCCCCACTGGAAGTCGAAAAGAAGAGCCCAAAACGACCAGTAGCTGGTCGCCGCTGTCGCGGAAGACGCCGCCGACTCCGACACGAACACGGACACCAACATGGTCTCCAACATCAACGAAATCCGTGATCTCTCCCAGAGATCCGGCCATTAGCGTAAGTAGTTTTAAGTAGGTTAAGTTCCTTCCGGCGGCTTGTCCCAAAGGACGAGCCGTGTCAGCACTCAGCAGTGCAAAGGGCCCTTCGAGCCCGCACGCAAAAAGAAAAAAAAAAAACTCGAACCGCAATCTGAGAGTTCACGGACTGTAGTACGCAACCCTCGGTGCGCGAGTCCAACACGCACTTGTCCGGTTTTCTTGTATTTTATGAGTGTTCTCCTGCCACTAAATACTAGCCGGGTATCTATGTTTATATTTCAAGAAATATGCTTTATAGCCTAAAAAATTACATAATATCACCCACTTTGCTGTATATCTTACGTAGTATGTACATGATGTTGTTTGTAATAAATAAATACATCTTAACTCTTTTATATAGAAAGCTCCCGTGAGTCTTAGACTACTTACTACTTAAAAATGGGCTTACTCACTTTGTAAAAGTTGAATATCACGATTCACCATCAGGAGCTACGATCAGACGCACTACTATCATCGTTTGACATGTACATAATCACTAGGGGTGACATTAAACCAGGTGTTTTTCCACTCGTTAAATTAAGGTACAGAAAAAGCACAATTTCATAAGGTAAAATAGGTAGGTAGTTAGGACGTCCGCCAATTTCCCTGCTAGAGTTATTGAGGTTTACCACACATTATTCAGCTCGCTGGTAAACATTTAAGAATTATTATGAAGGCAAAAGTTATCACGGAGGGCTTACTAATGATCAGTGGAAGCCCTTGCCAAGATTTAAGATCGTAGATTTATTCTTTTCAGTCGACGCGAGGTTCATTCAGCCAAAATAGCGGTCTGCTACTTTTGGACCTTAATAAAAAGGGTTTAGAATTGGTAGCCCGCACCAGACACCATGTGTTGTTGAGCATGGTGGTGTCTATATTATTTTATTATAATTAATTATTGAACACACGGCCATTGAAAGACAGACGGAAAGTGATTTCATTTTAAAACCATAAACTATAAGAACCGATGGTCCATCGACAAGGATGTTACAGTAGACCATTATTTTCCTGACTGTGTAGTTTCATGCGTTTGTTCCAAGAATGCGTCACAGATGATCCGAGGAAAAGTAACTAATTCTTTGACTTAGGCTACATTCACTTGGAATGTAGCATGAGGAATGTGAACAGTTATGATTATGATGGTTATTAATACTGGAACACACGGTTAGAAATTTTACAGATGGGATTACGATTTGGCTCAAAAGGAGGCTCCGTAAAACTTAAGTTTTTTGCACAATGTAATTTTTCGATTGTTCTATTAGAACTGTTTTTATTTTCAATTATTTATATTAGAACTGGTTTAAAATACCTTTCTATTTTTTGCAATTTTTTATTCATAATATGACTAGCGTATTTTATAATTCATGAAAAATAGCATATTTTGGAGGTAGCATAATTATTTAGATTGTTTCTAACTTCTCGGTACTAGAATAGAGCATCTGCCAATAATTAGGGGTTCTATCCTTGTATGACCCAAGAACTAGAAAGTGTGCTCTTTGAAATAAAGAAAATAATTATAACACAACTTCTTTTCATTGTCAACGGTTATTCATTGACCGGGAATCGAATCCAGTACCTCGGTGTTCAACAACACATACAAACACAACGACGACGCGTTTGGCTCGGTTTGTAGACACCTGCCTACTGAGTCGGCGGTCCCGGGTTCGAATCCCGGCCGAGGCAAATATTTGTGCAAAATATTTGTTCTTGGGTCATGGATGTTATCTATATATGTATTTATATATTATGTATATCGTCGTCTAGTACCCATAGTACAAGCTTTGCTTAGTTTGGGACTAGGTCGATTTGTGTATGATTGTCCCTTAATATATTTATTTATTTATTTATATTTACAAACACGTTGATCCAGTAATGCACGGGTAACGGGGTCGATTCCCGGTTTCTTCTGCTAAGTAACGCATGCAAATTATTCCTTGTGCTTCGATCTTTGTATCAATGTTTCACAATTAAATTGTGGTCCAGATTTAAAAATAACGAGACCTTAAATGTTTCACTTTATTAACATAAATTTGTTTTGCCCTCGATGTCCACACCAATTAAATACAAAGACTGTGACGTTGACGTATTTTGACGTCAAATATAAAAAGAAAAAATACGTTTGCTGATTTACAGTGCGTGAGCTGACAGAATGTGATTCGAGTCTTATACCTGTCTCGCTCGCTCTTAGCTTCGCTCCAGATCAGAACCTCTCATTTTTTACCCAAACCCGAATGAATCCCTTTGTGAAAGCACAGACTATACTTTCTTTCAAATTGGTTGCAACAGATAATACAGATAAATTTATACCTAATCGCAGAATAATAAATTCTTATAATTCGTTTATCGTTCTTTTAAATTAAACGTCATAACCATAACTTTTTCAAATAAATGACTCGAAGCCATCTTTAGCGTTTATTTTGCCCTGAATGACAAATTTCCTGTAATACTTTACCGCGGTGGCATATAAAATTGTTACTAATTTAGCGTTGGCTCGCAGTGAACACAAATTGGGTGAAAAATGCGGAACAGTTTGCAGTGAGTTGTGCATATTTTTACGTTAAAATAATTTTCCTTATTAAGTGATAGATAACAAATATGTTTTTTCGACTGCCTCAGAAGGAGCTGTAACTAAAGTAAACAGAGTTTCTTAAAGTATTCACAGTTATTACAAAGTGATCCTAATGCTCCAAAGTTCATGAATTAGGAGAAATAGAAATTTAAAGTTAAGATTTCCCATAAATGAGTTTTCACATTGCGATTGTCGCTTATCCTATAAGATGATGAGCTATAGGATGTCTCGGTACCGGGCATTTTGACAGTTTGTAACATACATTACATTAGTGGGAATTATTTTTAAAAAGGAAATGAACAAAAGTAATTAAGACACCGGTTTGATTTGATGATTTAAAAATGTTTATAGCTTTACAGTACGTTGACAATTTATGAAGCCAGCGCATACGTAATGGAAAGAACTGGCGCTCAACATAAAGAGATTGATCAGAAGGACAGGGCTGAACAACTAAATGGCGATAAATGAATTTATCGTCGCAGTGAGCCAAGTCGTTGATATTAGTCGTGTCCTTCAATTTTTCAATTACCCTCATTCAATGGCGCCACATGTAATCTATCGTTGTTTGCTTTGATCTGATTTATATAATATTCATTACTTACACAAAATAATCCTTATCGTTGAAAAGGCTTATTAATTGGCAACGGGCATACTTACTTAGTCTGAGAAATGACGCGTGGTTGCAGTATCATATTGAGGCAGCCGGATAGCATGGTATCTGAGCTCCTGAAGTGTTGTGGAACAGCCCTGAACAACCCGAACTGAGCCAACTTGACCTGGAGCAGAAATAGTTGGGGTTTCATGTTTCGACTTGAAAATAATACTTGTGTTCTTCATCAAATTTAAACACTGGAAACAATTTTCCATCCACCGCAGCTGGTCGGTCGAAAAATTCAAGTTTTTTCGGCTCCCAAGTCTGACGGACCGAAAAAGTTAATCCTCAGTAGATGTAGCTAGTTCCAGTTTTAGACACAAATGATTGTGTTTTGCTCATAACCATACCCCGGGGTTTCCGGTGCACGGATAATTTGACACTAGGCTGACAACGGGCGTAATCATTCGTCCAAAAACCTCAGGGAACTATTATATTAATCTATGCTCAGGGTATGCTCAGAAGACAAAGTCCGAACAGTTTTTAATCGGTACGCCTTATCTATGGTAAAAAATTGGGCAAGTGCGAACCCGACTCGCGCATGAAGGGTTCCGTACCTATACATATATATAATCTATAACAAGTTTGTTGTATGGGAGCCCCCCTTAAATATTTATTTTATTTTATTTTTAGTATTTGTTGTTATAGCGGCAATAGAAATACATCATCTGTGAAAATTTCAACTGTCTAGCTATCACCGTTGTTGAGATACAGCCTGGTGACAGACGGACGGACGGCGAAGTCTCAGTAATAGGGTCCCGTTTTTACCCTTTGGGTACGGAACCCTAAAAACCGAAACCGAGATGTGGACAGGATTAAGAAGATTGAGCCCAGCCCGGTGTATCTGTGAAGGTACATCCAGAAAGAGGTAATTTGGGACAACAAACCCGCATCTGATCCGTTCTGGGATGGATGAATTTAGTGAAATTTGCGACCAGAGTGACTGAATCTAATATCCTAACCATGGTACGCGTTCAACATTCCTGTCACTCTCATGTATTTGAATAAATGGCATAATATAATAAGAAACGAACTTTGAATTCCGAACTTCAGAGTAGGTACCTAACCCTTTTAAGCAAGCGTAGTGTCCAACGAAGTAAGTTTTTTTTATTATTTAAGATAAGACGATTGTGCCTGATGTTAAGTGACACAAGGCCTAAGATGCAGCATGCTTGCTTAAAAATGCCTATTCTCTTTTTCGAGACTCGACTTAAAAACAACTACATAAGATATTTACATGGTAACTAGTCACTAAAGGAAAAAAACAAATAGTCGTTTTCCATGAATTGCCTAATAATGATGTCTATGTTTTCTATACTATTTAAATTTTAAATAGTTTAAAACATTAATATTTCACTAAAATCAACGAGCATACAAGTGATGCATTCTCCGAAAACGCATCGAATTGGGTCGCGTCCAAAATAATTATAAGCCAGTAAATTGCGACTTGTCGTCAATACATTATGTCCCGTGAAATATGGCACGGTCAGTGACAACCACCTTAAGTTCACCGAATAAGAATTATATTCGATCAGCGAAAGAATCGTGCACTTTTAAGATGCCTAACATACTCATTTGGAAAAAGCTTGCCTGGCCTAATGATGTGCGCTGTGTTCAGGATTACTGCCCGCTGAATCTGCCTCTTGATGCTTTATCAGCGCCTGCATCTAGCGAGCGCCTCTTAAGATATTTTTCGAAACTCTTCGCTATAAGATTGTACAGCAAGACAACTTATAGGGATAGTAAAAATCCACATCCGACAACGGAGTCACATGGTGGGTCCTTTCGGGTCTCCCTCGCTATCCCTAACAACGTTTGTCCTAAAATGACTTGCCCCAACACCTTTGCCCTGAACACTTCTGACCTAACGTTGATTTTACATAATGCTCATGTGCGCTAAACGCTCTTTTGTCCTAAAATTCAAAAACCATAATATCAAATGACCAATACTGCTCTAATCTATTTTATCTCCTCCCTGGCGTTCACGAGGTTTTCGTCATGCGGGATGGCGATGTTTTATTATGTAGTCATAATTAAACATCACCATCCCGCATGTAAGTATCGGAGGCATCTTAACTCAGAGCATGACAGTGCGAATGTTGCATATTAATAATCGCAGACAGACAAGGAAACAAGTGACAAATGCAGATTAATAATCCCTAACACGTTCTTGATCCCGTCGTACACAATTTTTGGCGGGGGTTTACTGAACACGTGTCGCTTTGGTTATGTTGAATGAAGTTTCTCAAGTTTGCCAGAGTGGAGTGGATATGAAATTTATGGATAATTTTATTAAGAAGAAATCTACCTTTGAATTAGCGATAATAGTACAAAAATTATATACCAGGCGGAATTCGTGAATGGTGTCGCGTCACGAGGTGTTTGTGACGCTAACCGAAGGTGAGGGCCATAAATATCTGGAGTTTTACGAATTATCGCCCGTGGTTTGTCTAAAGTTTTACGTCTTGCCAGCGTAGCGGGCAGAAAATCCCACTTACGGCCTAGGCTGACGTTAAACATCTAATACCTAAACCAACTTAGCTACGTGACTTGGAAACAGCTTTTGACCGCCTATTGCTGTCTTAAAAGAAAGTGGCTAAAAATGGAGACTAAGAAAACTATGCGAGACTTTGCAGCCTTGTAGCTCTCGCAAAAGTGGGGGGTTTGAAATCTTATGTTATATAAAGAATACCTACTGGTTTAGATAGCGGAGTGCTTTTTCGGGTGGACACTATCAGGAGCATCAAGTTATACCTGATTTAGTAGACCGGATTAAATTATACCAGATCCGGTGGACCAAATTGTATTTACTAGTTACCTATACACGTAAGTCATATATGAATGAAATACCTAGGATAACTCGGGGCACCTATACAAAAGTGACGTAGCAAAATATTTTATCGACAAAAAAATATATCGATGTTACTGTCAACATCTAAATGTCATCGACATAAATAAATATTACTTATTTCTCCACATATTCAAATAAACATATTAAAACGTGTATTTACATGTTTATATTAAAATAATTTTCATAATATATGTAAATTGTCATTTTGAATGAAATTACATCCTCATACTTTTATTAATGACCTTAATTTAAGAGGCTCGATATCAGATATGACATCGAACCTCTTTATAGTAATCGAGAATGTTCAATGAGCACATATATTAATTTAATTATATCGACATCTTTTTTATCGATATCCTATCCCTAGAACGTGCCCCGAGTTATCCTAGGTATGTATATGAAGCATTGACCAAATCTTACCTAATGTAATCGAATAAATACTGGGTTTTGTTGGCAGTTGGCAGGTTTCCTTGAAAATGGGTTTACTCCGCCTACAATTAGATGATTCAGCTCCTGAGTCATTGAGCTTCTGTGAGTGGGAAATTCAGGTTGAATTATTAGTAAATATATCCGTCAGTAGGACGATGCTAGTTAGCTTCATTCATGGTGATTAATAGGCATAGTACTCGTAGGTATGTACTCGTACTTAATGTACTATTGTTGTTAAACTTTCAAATGTTCCATGTAGTCAGTTTTAGTGCTGAACCTCGTAATAATTGTGTGTGTATATTATCTCGTTGCATCGTATTTCAAATTCGTCGACTGGTTTAAATGCACATTGCCATAAAACGGGACTTAATAGCGCATTATTATGATTTATTTATTTAATGTGTTTACATGTGCAATATTAATCCTGTAATTATATATTTTAACGATTTCATTAATAATAGTCGCCAAACGTTAGTAATGTCAGTATAGTGCGACCAAATTATCTGTGAAACGGCAAACGGCAACTGTAATGCTGACATACAATTGTCAGTGTCTCTGCGTTCGATTGCTCTATGTGTGAAGATTGAGGTGGCACCCTTCAGTTCACAGTCAGTTCAATAGTTGGTCGCATTATAGGTATATACATACCTACGGAAGTACGGACAGTAGGTACTGACGTTAGGGGCAAAATATTAGGGGAAAATTTTACACGGATCAATCTAGTTCTAAATGTGAAATAACTTTGTACTAAACATAAAAAAAAAACATAGAATCACGCGTTTATCCCAACGGGGTAGTCAGAGACCACATCTTTCGACCTGCTACGGTCCTGACATACATCTTTCGCTTCATCAACATTCATTAATGTCCTCATGCATGCTCGTCGGTTTAAAGTACCTAGTACTCTTGATTTGCCCTTTTTTCAGAACGTCTCCAATCTAATCAAGAAACGTTAATTTGTAGGCCTTCTTTTTCCAACATTTCCATTCACATTCGCATTGTAGATTGTTTCGTGAATCTTCTTTGTACTATTCGATACTTTAGTTATATTGGTGTTAATTTTCGTCGGTCTCTCGTTTAACGAGTCGGGAGCGCCGCCAATACATGCGCGGGAGTCGGTTGCTACGGCTCGGCGACACAGCTGTCGCCTCGTAGTCCCATCATGTACTAGTTATAATTCCCTTTCATTTATCCCATTTATTTGGGATCGGCGTGTTCTCTTCCGTATCACTCGTCATCTCGTTGCTAGGTTCCTTCTTATTAATATCATCTTTCACACAATCCTTCCATCTTTTATACAATCTTCCTTTGGTCTTCCTATTCTTCATCATGTACCGATAATAATGAAAAAAATATAAAATAACGTTTAAAATTACACCACTATTGTATGTATCTCCGCGTTCCTATTTTAGAAATAAGTAGTTGTAAAGCCACTGTGTCTAACTCTAATTAAAATAGCGTAGCGTTCACATTGGTGATTTCTGTGATCATAATGTGCCATTTTTTTTGTTTATATAAGGGAGTGATAAAATTTGGCTCTGATAGAAGAATCAGAGGGAAATTGACAGAAACTTGAGAGCACAGGTTTGGGTCGCTGTCTGCCACCTCATCAATAACGTGCCCAAAGTACTATTATTAAAGGGGATCTATACTTGCTCCTAGGATTATGTTTCGAACAGAATATTTATTCCTCTGTACCTAGCCATAAAATTTTCATAAATCTTGCAAATATTATCCTATGGATAAGGTTAGATAAGGCTAGATTTGTTTTATGACAATCTCAAAATAGGTTACAGTTGCAAAGAAAAATGCTTTAAACGAAATGATTTTAGGGCGAAATGAAACCTTCGACAAAATAAGTTTCTTGAGCTTATTTCGTTAAAGGGCATCGAATGACAGTCTGGCTCTACACTGATCATCGGCACAGGCGCGACAGCGGCCTATCGGTGTAACTCGGGCGTTGGTGACCTTGTAATGCCGAATCCTTCGACGAGGCATTCACGTGAATGCCCTTCACCACCGCGCGCGTGCCTCGACACGCACACATAGCCGCGAGTTTTGTTACTGCACACAAGTGTCGCTGTCGTTTCGTAACACGTTAGGTTAGGGTCTACTCTGGTGATGTCTATGCTGTCCTACCCTATCTTGTATTACTCGTATTATTATCTCGGAGAACCCGCTCGCGTATTGAATGGTCAACATGTTCGCGCCGGAAACGTCGCGCCACAACACGCCTCACCTGCGCCGGCGCACGTTTCCGTTCAGCTGTATAAGAATGACATTGAAATCATTGAACACAGCTCTAAGAACGAACTGCGATTTAATTTTAAAGTTTGCGTAAAATATTTGCATTTTAACACATTCACGGACACATCGTCTGACGTACGAGTATCTTAAGACTCTCGACCGTCTTCTATTGTCACAAAGAGTGTGTATTTACTGTCGCAAGTATTTAGTACCATATTATAATAATCTGTGGCAATAGTTTCAGGGTTAACTAGACTTTGGGCACTAGTTATTTAAAATAAATTGTGTGCTGTGAGGACAAACGTATTTAAGAGGCCGTATTCCTTTTAAAAAATATGTCTTAATATTATGACATAAATATTGATAATTTGAACCAACTTTTTGAAGTGAATAATTTTTTTCCCTGAGTTAAATATATGTACATACATTTCATGCTTTCATTGCGTGCAGTCGAAAGTAAGTTAAAAAACCCGTTTTCTACGTGAATATTGACAAATTTGAATAGTTTTTGAAACGAAAATTATCAATGAAAAATTCAAACTGTAGGTGTCAGATATATACCACTAAATTGCAATGGCCTGTACTACTCGTAGGTAGTAACAGTGATAATATGTTAAGAAACATGTTTAATCATAGAGAAAAATGTCTAAAACAATCAGCATTTTTGAACGGAAAAGCCTTAACAACGGTGTAATATGTACCGAGTAGGTAGTGATTATTTGATGATGTTCTAAGGCAAATTACCCTGCTATTTAGCTATTTAAAATTATACAGCACATGTAATGACGTCCTATACTACATAGCTACTAAAATTATTGTTCTGTATCGATTTTGTAAACTTTTTTTTTGGTGTGCAATAAAGCATTTTGTATTTGTATTTGTATTTGTAGCTATTTGGAAAATCGAATGTATGTTAGGATTTTACCGCAAAATTATCGTAAATTTTTAGGGTTCCGTACCCAAAGGGTAAAAACGGAACCCTATTACTGAGACTTCGCTGTCCGTCCGTCCGTCCGTCTGTCAGGCTGTATCTCAAGAACGGTGATTTGTATAGCCGCTATAACAACAAATACTAAAAATAAAATAAAATAAATATTTAAGGGGGGCTCCCATACAACAAACTTGTTATAGATTATGGTACGGAACCCTTCATGCGCGAGTCGGACTCGCACTTGTCAATTTTTTATTTAATAGCCTCGATATTTTGTTCGTGATTTTCCACTGTCTCTAAAAGGGACTCAAAGAGAATGGAATAATGTTCGAAAATAAAAAATTATACTACTTTTCACTCTCCTGACATGACTTAAGTAACAAATGTAAAGTCCTTTTTCAATTTGAGACTCAGCTTGAGTCTGATTGAATTTGACTAGATTTTTGATGTGTGACATTTCAGTGGAATCGTTTTTGATACTTCATGCTAGGTGCACGGATAAGCTAGTTAAATCATTAAATCGTTTCTCAGAACCCGATGCCATTACAACGATAATTAGTTTAGTCGCAGTTGTAAAACACGCTTTCAGGAACATGCAAAAAACTTTCCACGAATCTTCACAGTTTCTCAACTCGTGGAGGAAAATGTGGCGAAATAATTTGCCTAGTTTTAAAACGACAGGTGAACCATTGAGTACCTTTGGTTGATATGACTTTCTAATACTGTATGGCACAAGTGACGTGTTCAATTTTACTGTGAAAATTACATTATCGTTATATTTTTATTTTTTTACGCTGTGTAGTCGCTTATGATCTGCATCTTAACTTAATTAAAACCATAGCATAAGAATCGAGAAATTATAATCATATTCGAATGTAGAAAATGTAAAATTAATTTATTAATTTTGATGGCGCAAATTTTGTGTCATGAACTCGAATGGTCTATGTACAAGTACCTATAGCAGAAGCCTTTTTGAGCTTAATTTGGGACTAGATCGACTTGTGTGAGGTTTGCCGATATTTTTTTTTATTCATCTACTCGCCGTCTTCTAACGCCAATTCACCTCAGATGTTAAATTGATAATCTGATAATGTGAACAGAGCATGGACAGATAAGGTACATGTAATAAACAAGTTAAAATATATGTAAATACTAGCTGTGCCCCGCGGTGTTACCCGCTCATCCCACGGGAACACTAAATTTATTCGGGATGAAAAGTATCCTATGTTCTTTCCCGGGTCTCAAACTATCTCCATACCAAATTTCATCTAAATCGGTTCAGCGGTTTAAGCGTGAAGAGGTAACAGACAGACAGACAGACAGACAGACACACTTTCGCATTTATAATATTAGTATGGATTGATTGCGTTTAGGTGCTGTTAAAATAGTAGGTATCACTTACCTACATAGTACAGTCGAAACTGGATAAGCGGAACCTGGGTTAGTGGAAAACCTCTTTAAGTGGACCCAAATTCTCGGTTCCAGTCCCTTGGCAACGAATTACCTCTATAAGTGGAATTTTGGGAACCTATATAAGCGGAATCCATTTTTGCGAAAATTTCTTATTTTTACCTCTGTAACTGGAAGTCGCCGTCTTGGAAACCTCTATGAGTGGAATAGCTCCGCGTTATAAAATTTGTATTTTTAATAAACCGTCACAAGGAGGGTAGTTTGTTTCATTATGGTTCGTGTTTTACCACTTTTAACTACGTATTTTGTATGAGAAAAAAATGTACCAGTTAATGGACCAATGATAAAAGAAAAAGCTGAAGAATTTGCAAAAAGGCTAACATTCATAACTTTTCTAAGAGTAATGGATGGTTAGAAGGATTAAAAAAAAGTATAGATTTGTTTAAAAAAAAAATGTGCAGAGAGTAGTGCAGTGGACACCAACACCTCTACATACATATTTAATAAAAGAGGATTATTTAAGTCTTGATCTTTTATTGACCATATATTTATACGTGACCTCTATAAGCGATATTACTAGCATCCACAACCTCTATTAGCGAGAGCCTCTGTTAGTGAGAAAACGTTTTATTTGAACCTGGTTAAGTGGAAAACTGGATAAGTGGAAAACCTGGATAAGCGGAACTAAACAGCCGGTCCCTTGCGATTCCACTTATCCAGTTTCCACTGTAGTTTGCACATGCGATTGTGCGGGGGACATCTGTCATCCCAGTTAAAAATGTCATATCTTAAAGGCACATCTTTAACAACTTGGGAGTAAAGAAGCTCTGATCTCGTTGGATCCCGCGTTTTATCTCCCATGTAATTGCAATTTCTGACCTACCGGATCAAGACTGGGAAAAGTTGGTTTAGATGAATGAAACTTTGTACACCATAAGTTAATATTGTTCAGCGCCCCTAGCGATTACTTTGTAGAACTACAATTCTCCATATTTTACGCAGTCGCTAGCGAGGACGGTCACTGTAAACTCATCGTAAGGGTACAAAATGATGGAGAGTATAATATTATTAAAACTATCGTAAGACATCTTTTATATTTAAAAACGGTATAAAAACATATCGGGCCGTTCCTGACAATTTTTATGTGTTTTAAAGCTTAAACCGTTTTTATAATTACGATGGAGAGTATTTTGAATAATCGTTTAAGAATTATAGTGCTAATATTTTCAATAGTTTTCCTTCATCTCAAAATTTATCGAGTGACCTACGTATAGTGCCAAAATGACTTGTATTATTAAACGGGAGTGTGTGACTCACACTTCTGTTTATCATAAAAGAAAACGGGAAAACTGTTTGACAGCTTTTGACAGTGGAATTAAAATGAATACCTACCTTTATTGCCAACGCTTCATGGTCGTGCCAATGACGTGTTGATTTTTTACTTTGGAGATCATAATGAACTAATGCGCATAAGCATTTTAAACACATATGACGCAGAGGGCGCTCCAGTAGCGTAGAATTATGGAATGAGAGATTTGGTGTGATTGACGTAACGATGTGATAGCTCAGTTGGGAGAGCACTACGCCGGAAACGTAGGGTCGCAGGTTCGAGTCCTGCTTACATTGCAGTGGATCACATTAAATTTTTCATTCATAATTTACCTTTGTGTCAATATTTATATTTATAATGAACATTTATTTTGGTAAAGTATAATATATTATATGCCTAATCACTACATAGTTTAAAAGAAAGTCGCTTTTTGCTGTCCGTCCCTAGTCCCTAATATGTATGCTTAGATCTTTAAAAATACGCAACGGTTTATGATGCGGTTTTTTTTATAGATAGAGTGATTCAAGAGGAAGGTTTATAATTATAAGTATAATACATGTATAATATTGCATTGCACCTGTACGAAGCCGGGGCGGGTCGCTAGTGTGGCTATATACTAATATTTCACTTTCCGGTACCTATTTATCACGACAAACAAACTAAAAAGAAATAACACAATTTGTGATGGTGATACAGATTGCTAAAAAACGATTTTTCTAGACATTTAGTTAATCGGTATCATGGCACAGTGGCGTGGCGTCCCGTCCCGATTTCCACCGGCTTGACCAATTTAGGACGATTTAGCTCTATTCTCTTCTATTATATACTATATGGCTACTAACTAAAGAAAAAGTAAGCGATATCTACTCCGGCTTGCTCGTGTTTCTGTGGTATCCTATCAGAACTCCGGAGAATTGTTTTCCATAAAGTTTCACCAAATTTCCGTTTGAACAATTTTTGTTTTGGAAACATATTTATATATGACTTAATACGGATAATAATGCTCTTTTATTTCACAAAATTTCCGTTTGACTTTTTTTCCTGCAACTATTCTGTAATTTCGAAAAATGGCTTTCAGTAAAAAATAAAAGTCAACCGTTAATCGAATGAAGAAGAATGAATTACGAAATTCGCAATAATGAAATTAGATATGGACAAGACACAAGCACGTTAATAGTAATGGAGTAGGCCAAAATGATTAGGTTACCATTGAACAGATGGAGACATCAGACAAATCCTTTGTTCTAAACGTAAACGTGTAACGTTATTGGATGCGTTTCAAAGAGAACAAAACCTAGTTTCTGACAGACGCACTAAATCTAGGACACAATAGTGTTTAAAGAAAGAATAAATCAAAGCAGTTTGATTCCTTGAAAGTGCTCGTATGTAAAAAATATATATTTAGCGTCGCCCAGCTATCGCACTAAAATGGGGTTCTAAAGACATTTAAGTCTTATTCGATGACAATGACATATCGTCGGGGATAGTGCAATACCGCGTAAATAACAGCTGTCGATAAAGTTGTCATTTCAATAAAATACTTAGCATTTGTTTGTGTATTGATTCGTATCTACACTTGTTATTTACGCGGTATTGCACTATCCCCGACGATATAGCTACATATACCTATATTTAGCAACTGTCACACGCAACTAATTCTCGCGTGAGATAATTACCTGTCTCTTTCTGTGTAGTAATGTGAGAGAGTGACGAGTAGCGCTTTGTCGCGTGACAAGAGTCGCTAAGCGTAGTTATGCTAGACGGGCAGATATTGCGTGATATCTCGAGCTACAGTTGTCATTGAAAGGTAGTACAGGGTGTGGACAACTAGATTTGACCCAAGATCTAGCATTTACCAAGTACCAGCTTCTGCCTCTAGAATCTAGATCGTATTCAACGGAGAGCGACTCGTATCGTCGGCTGCCAGCGAACTTCAGATCGGCTTGATTCCTTGGCGCTATGTAGAGATGTAGCCTCTCTCTGCATCTTTTATCGCTTATATAATGGGGAGTGCTCCGAGGAGTTGTTCGGATTGATTCCTGCCGCTTCTTTCCGCCATCGTTCTGCGCGACAATCCTTTCATCCTCACCACTTAAATAGTTGGCAGTCCACGCTGAGCGCTTTTCTTGAAATTTCCTGCCTCGCACGATTGCATTGTGGAATGAATTGTCGCTTGCGGTATTTCCGGACCGATACGACCTTCAGACCTTCAAGAAAAGAGCGTATTCCCACCTGAAAGGCCGGCAACGCACTTGTGACTCCTCTGGTGTTGCAGGTGTCTATGGGCGACGGTAATCGCTTTCCATCAGGCGATTCGTTTGCTCGTTTGCCCCCTATGACATAAAAAAAATATATATATATATCAACTAAATTCTGCGCGAAGTCCTTTTCTTGTCACATTTGACTGGACTAATAACCACAATCGACAGGTTGGCCACCCAATCCCAACCTCCTTATATCAGGATCACCTGACAGGTCAAAGTAGACTCCAAAATAGTTATATCTCAAGAGAAGCGTCGATTAAACCTAGATGTATATGTAGTAAAAATGCACAGTTCTGGCAGATGGCATATATTATGTTGTCCGTCCGTCTTCCATCTGCTTGGGATCTTGTCTGAAAACAATGTGTTAAGTGGATTTATTGCCAACAATTAGGTTATGTGGATTGGAGATTTGGTGTTTTATAAACATTGAATGTACTGGTAGCGTAACTTGCGTAATATGTAAATATCCGGCCAGCTTTAGTGATTTTGCAAGCATTTTTACTATTTCTAAGTATTTAAGCTTCACATTAATCGTACTCAAAGTTGGGATTTTCTGCTCGCTACGCGGGGAGATAATCTCACTTCATGGCCAAGGTAAGGCATTAAAACTTTAGACAAACCACAGGTGGATATTATTTATATAAAACTTCAAGCTCACTTTCATCGTACATATTTAGTAAATAATTAGGTAGATCGGCTTCATTTCGATCAATCCCAATTTTGAAGGAAACTAGGTAAGTATTTCTATATACTATTTAGTCTTTTATTAGAAAAAAAAAATTGAATTTATGACTCGTTTCTGGCCTTTTATTACATGTTGCGTTTAACACAACAAAGATACAATTTTAACACTTTGCACGCCGTAAGTTATAATCGGTACCGCGCTCCAACAGCTGATCACGGGCACCACTCGTGATGCTCTTTTTCCCAAGAACGCCGCGCATTTTTTAAGGCGCCACCTATGGTTCGCCGGCGATTTTTGGTGATATTGTAAGATTTATAAAATAATAATTAGCGTAGATACAAGAATAATTTCTTTTTTATTTAAGAGGTGTTTTAGTATTTTATAATGATAAAAATAAAACAATGTGTTTATAATATTTATTTTATTTTAAAACTGTCGCTGAAAAGAACTCGTTTTATGAAAAAATAAAAACTCTAACATGGATTTGTTAGGTAGCCCGCGCAGCGCACTGACGAGGCAGCGCGGGCGACGCATCGTCATGCCGTTCCCCCAACCCTCACGTTAATAAATTGTATGTGTGCGGGTAGCTTAAACGTTCTTCTACACGTTGCTATTAAGCGGATCACGAACTGTGTTCGATATTTTAATACAAACAGTATGAAATCTGATCACGAGTACTATTCGTTATCCGCGACTCTAAGAAAAAAAGTGTCACGAGTGGTACTCGTCATCGGCGAGCTAGACATGGCAGTTATTAAAATGGCCGGCGAATTAGAGAAAAAATGCGTACCGAGTGGTTCTCGTGATCGGCGTGCAAAGTGTTAAGCGAGTTCAACTTTCAACGTCTAAACCTTGGATTTATTGCAGCAGTTAAAGATTAAACGTGTCACGTTTACGGCCCCCACTTGACACATTATTGTTTTGTCTATGTGTTAATAATAAAATATAGGGATACAATAACAGATAGGTACTATGTTAGCATACATAATATATGAAACGGGTTCACTTACTTACGTCGTTTAAATTGAATATGCTCGACATGTTTCAAATTAGTTTGCGATTCATCATCAGGAGCTCCAATCGCTCGCAGTGACGGCCAATTGTACACTGCGTGCCAACGCTACTATACACAAACTATGTCTGAAGGAAAGGGTATGAAGGAAGCGAAGGTATGACGACAACATATAAGTATTTTTTTTTCTGAAACTTATTAATTGACGTGACTCATCAAATAAAAGGGCTTTGTGAGCTGAAATTAAAATACGTTATACATTTGCCACATTCATGTACATTACATGTTTTATTATTATTATTGCCTTCAAGCTACTCGTCTGAAAAAAACAGTTTCAAAATATACCACGTTTGAGCTCTGGCATTTTGATAAAATATATACCAAAATAACTCCTAATATACCTACTCATCACTACAAATAGTCTAAAACAAAATTGCTTCCTGATGTCTGTCTATTCCTATGTATGCTTAGATCATTAAAACTACGCAACGGATTTTGATGCAGTTTTTTTTTTTCATAGATATAGTGATTCAAGAGGAATGTTTGTAATATGTATAATTTCATGCATAATTTTAATTTATCAGCATTGCACCCGTGCGATGCCGGGGCGGGTCGCTTGTATAATAAAAGGCATACCGTTAGTGCGTAGGGCGGTAAAAAGTTCCACGAAAATCGTTGTTTGAAGACTTTTTTACAATACGGCACTCTCCTATAAGAAAATTCAGATGACACAAATTAGCCCCTTTCAACAAAACAATTGAAAGCAAAACATATTTGTTCAACAACAACAAAACAAAAGCAGGACTCAAATACAACAATGTGACTGAGGAGGAGTACGATAATATATACACAACACATAATTATGCAATGTTGGCTAACAGTCGACAATAAGCGCCTTCGTTGCAATTCTCACTATTACACCGTGAATAATGATTGCACACCGGCCAGAAATTATCCTCATTATTACATTTCCAAGTGAAACGACAAACACGTTAGATTTGGTCGGATTGCGGTACAAATTTCGTGTCTGTCTACGCTTCGTTTATGAGGCTTCTTGCAAGTATTAATAGTTGGTCGAAAGACATGGCTAGTGCTATTGTTTCGTGACAGACAATATGTTATAAATACGACTAGTTAAAAAAAACTACGTGCGAAGCTTTCGCTATGAATACGTGTAGAGAAAACCTAATTTAAAAATGAACGCGTCTCTAGTTTAATTATGTAATAAATAACTAATACGATGATAATACTTATTTATTTTTTAGTAAATCCATTCATACTTTTTATGCTTAAAGTCGGTAGTATTGTATGCTATTGTTACACAATTAGGTCTTAAAATCTCATATAGGCCACTCGGCAAGCCGGCCTAAACGCGGTACTCAACTTTAAGAACCTTCATTGTGCAACGATTATTGCATTAAATACTATTTATATCGTCGTGCTGACAGCGATATTATAATAACATAATTATGCAGTTTTCTTCCGCATCACAAAGACAACGCAGCTATTTACAGTTAATCAAGAAAGCTGAAATGGTCCATTCTCCGAGGCTGCGGCCTCAGCCGCCACTCCTTGGTGCAACAAGGTGAAGCAACAGAACATGATTTCTCATTTAATTTTGCTTTATGACATTCTAACAATCTGTGAAATTTTTATATTAGAAGCGGTTAATACCTATGTTTTTTTTTTAAATACGATGATGACAAACAAGCAAACGGCCCGCCTGATGTTAAGGAGTTACCGCCGCCTATGGACGCTTGCGACGTCAGGAGCCTCAGACGCGCATTGCGGAACCTTTAAGAACCTATTGAAGAACCATATATTACTAGTTTTGACATTTACGTCCATATACCTTAGTCTTTGATACTAGGATAGAAACATATTCATTCACATAATAAGTATATGATTTGGCGTTGATAAGTCATGTTTTCTTCAGTTAGGATAGGATTCAAGATTTCTCTTATGATACTCGTTTGTATCCATTTCTAAAACCGTTTTGCTAATGAATTAACTAAATTACTATTATATATAAGTAATTCTCGAGCTAGACTTGTTTAAACTAGGAGCTAGAATCAATGTCAGATATTGTATAATGCTGATTTTAAGAATAAAATAGACTTCCCAAATCTCCAGCGCCGATTCTAGTTTCAATTTAACGTTAATGATACATGATACAAAATCAATTGCGTCGATACTGTTTATTTTGACGATTACAAAATAAATTGCGGCTTTCCTCACCCCCTTTGAAGATATTTACGGATAGTTTGTTAGTAGCTGGGCTCTTTCCGATTGGAATATAAAGATAGATTCCTTCCACTTAAAGCTTTTATATTACAAATCGTATAACTAATCTTAAAGTGAAAAAAATGTTACACTTGATAAACCTGTAGCGGATTTCGCGCTCATCTAGAATTTTACTGTGAAAACGGTAACAAATTTTAAAAAATGTGACATCAGACTAATAATTATTATAGAGGCGAAAGTTTGTAAGTGTGTTTGTGTGTTTGTTTGTTACTACTTCACGCTTAAACGGCAGGACCAATTTTGATACATTGTGGTATGAAGGTAGCTGACGCCCTGGATTAACACATAGGCGTTTATCCCGGAAAATGTAATGTTCCCATAGGTAGAGTAGGTAACAGCGCAGCACAGCTAGTGTTTTATTAAATCATAAAATGATTACAACTTTAAACAATAAAACTAGACCTATTTATGAACTTTATGGTCAAAACTAAAAACTAAAGAAGGCCTAACGGCATAGGTGAAGGAAAACATAACAATCTTTAGACGAGACGTAGTCGAGTAAAGGCATATTTTCAGGCTGTTGAAAGGCGTGTCGGTGCGTAGCTACAAACTATTATGTGTTAGTACCGGCCACTGTCGCCAAATGGATTTTATTGAAGCGTGAAAACTACAAACAGTCCAAATGACTTCCACGTTTATGAAGTTCAAATGAGAAAAGTTACAAGTACACTATTTATGAAGGCATTTACAATCTTTATGAAACAGTCTCCAATTTTACACCAGATATTCTAGAAATTTCTAATTTCACACGTCTGCTACCGATAAATTAGGCTAATTTTAAAACTGTACGAAATTAAATATGAATGGGACTTTTTCAATGTCTAGGATGGCAGTGAGGAGTTTTGGTGAAACTGCCAAAATAAACAGTTTAGTAGATGGACGTCATGTGAATTGGCTTAAAAATTGTCTTTGGCGATTTAAGAGCTGGCCGTTTATTGTTGTGTTCAGGTTCAGGCTTGTACAGAGAAGGAAGGAGGAAGAGGCTATAATATGATCCTGAGATTTTAACAACGTCGAAATGTTTCATTGCTAAAATCACACAAAAATAACTGGATAAGTATTTGGATATAGGCAACCTGTCGGGCGATAAACTTTTTGTGATTGCATAACAGACGGGACTTTTAATTCAAACGAAGAAACTTTCCTAGTCATTTAAATTAAGATGAGTACAATTTATAAAATAAAGAAGCATTTATCTATGTCGTTATATCAGTAACAATATACAAAAATACACGCCCCAGTGCATAGCGTGAAGGTTCAGTTGTGACTGCAATAAATATAACTACGAGGACACGGCAGCGATATGGGTTGGAAATACATTAGATTAATCTTCCGTCTACTCTCTCCTCTCAGCAGCTGTTGTTGCTCCTCTAATTGACAGATAATTAATAGTTAACACATAGGTAGGGCCTAACAGTGTTAGGTCGCCATAATTTGTAGTCACTTTGGTAATTTCTTTGATGAGTTTCTCGGCTCCGTTTACCAGAGATAGTGTCTACATCGTCCATATTTGCAGATCGGTATACAGGTCTATTGAGCTGTAATTTTATTTAAAGTTGCACAAATACAGTAGAGTTCAAACTTTAAGATAATTATAATAAAAATCCCACGTTAGCAAACGTATTTACTAAACTCTAAGTTGTCTTCCCGGATATTTTAATGTTTATTTTTGTTTACAAACGTTGCAAAGGGACAACTGACATACTAAGTTTGTAACTTATGATGTTTACGTTCTCATAAATTTGGGTCAAACAGCAAACACTCTGTCTAGTATTTTAATACAGCTTTAACCTGGCAATCGGGACTGTTTTCTTTTTAACCGAAAACTATTTATAACTCGCACTTGCGTAAACGCTCTCTCGCCTTGACAGAGAGTTCGAAAGCCCACGGAAAACTTCAAGAAATGAGTGACGTCTCATTCTCGTTTCTGAAAATATAAGCCTGTTCCCTCTCTGAGGTCAGTCGCTTCAGAACCAATTAATTATACCCACTCGTGTCGTAACCGCGGTTTGTCGAGCGCAGTTCTGACGGTTTGACGGTAAAAAATATTGGCAATAGCAGTTTGTTACGCTATTTACGTAGAGTCGCGTTGGCAATAACTATTGTTACACATATTATCGATATTGTTAGACTTGTTTGTATGAAACTGTGTCATACGTAAGGAACAAATTCATCTTTCTTTTGTTTATAAATAACCTGTAACCGGAACAAGCTTTCTGCCCACCACACCGTCTGCGAAGGTGCGCCCGCGCTCGCCAGTCTCTCGGCGACCTCCGCAGCCAGCGCGCACGCGCCAGCACACGCTCCACGATAACCAAACAAAACATTTCCTAACTTGAGTAAACAAATATGATCGCGTGAACATGTCGTTCTGTAGAATCACCGGCCGCAGCCGCGGGCTGCCCAAGCCTAATTACTTCCCGCTGCTAGCGCCCATCTCGCCGGCGGATGCGAAACGTTGCTGCAGAATCACCGGCAAGTCCTACGGGCTGCCTTCTCACCACTACATTCCAGTGCTTCTGACTGCGCGTTCCGGCAGGAAGAAGTGCAAGATAACCAACGTCTCCGGCGAACTCGGCCCGCATCACTACGCTCCAGAAATTCATTATGGAAACAGAAAACACGATATTCTACCAGACTTCAGATATATTTTCCCTATTCTGGATGGCTCGACGGAGGCACAAAAGGCTTTAATGGACATGCTGCTGACTAAACAAGTAACAGACGACAAGCGTTACGTGTATACAGTACAAGAAAGAAGATGTAGTTTAGTGTTTTCCGCCCGTTTGGAGGCGGCAGTGAGGGACGGTGATGTTAGAGATGTCATGCTTGCGAAGGATTCTGACACAGTGCTTATCAAAACAAAACAGGGCCGCAGTGTTTCAATGGATTTCAGGGAGTTTACAGAAGATGTAGAAATGTACGAAGGTGAGGGCCCCAATGCGGAGGTCCTCAAACAGAGGGAAAAAGAAGAATTAGCGGAAAGGAAAAAGAAGAGAAAGCGTGCCGCTGGTTTGTCTTCTATGAAAAAAATATTTGAAAACAAGGAAAAATTGGCGGAAGTACAGGAGCTGGAAGAAGAGAAGGTTCGCCAAGAAAGGTTGGCTAAGAAAGCGAAATTAGAAGAAACTAAACACGAGAAGCACGACATTAAAAGCTTTAATTTAAATAACTTTGACGTGAACCATATGCGTTCGAAGTCAAGTATAGTTAGTTGCAGTGCCGAGTGGACGGAACGAATGCATCCGTTAATAGAATCGTGGGACTGGGAGGCGTTTGAGAAGGAAGCGGGTAATAAACAAGTGATTCCAACTGCCACCGTATTGCCAACACCTGTGAAAATAGCCCCATATCATTGTGAAGCGGAAATCTATGATTCTGATCGAAATATATCTGATGTTTCGACTCCACTAGAAAGTGTACCATGTGTGAATCCCTTGAAAGTTCCAAAGGAACGACCGTCGGAGTTGATTTTAAATGCAGTAAAAGAACTCTCCGAAGAGCGTCTGAATGAAACAAACAATATTGAAGAGAAGCTACTTTCGGAAAACAAGGTTGACATGCTTCCGTCGTTGGATATATTACCGGATGTTATTAAAAATATAAAGAAAGGCAAGAGAGAAAAGATTGCTAAAATTTCTGGGTTGACTATAGACATAAACAAAGCGAAGAAGTTTATTCCCGGCCAACATGTCAACACACCTCAAGGTCCAGTGTTTGTCCCTGGACAGACGGTTGAAACCCCGGTTGGTCCTATATTTGTGCCTGGTCTTAGTGTCAATACACCAGATGGACCTGGACTTATACCGGGACATATAGTTGCAAACGAGAATACTAACGAGCCTTGTTTCCTTGCGGGACAAGTACTCCAGACTGCAAAAGGAGAAGAATTCGTATGCGGTCAAGTAATGAAAAATAAAGATAATGGACACCGCTTTATGGAAGGTCAAACAGTCATATCTGAAGAAGGTTTGAAATTTGTGCCCGGAAAAGTAATAAATTGCGGTTCTGAAGAAGTATTTGTGCCTGGCCAAACAATAATGACTCCAGAAGGTGTTCAGTTTATCCCAGGACAGACTATAACGGACAGCAAAGGAGTTATTTTTACACCTGGACAGAACGCGAGGATAAATAATGACTGGCAGTTTGTGCCAGGACAGGCAGTGCAGCAAGATGATGAATTGCAGTTCGTACCTGGAGCGACAATAGCGACACCGAATGGGCTGAAATTTGTACCAGGACAAACTGTTTCCGTAGACGGCGAAACAATCTTTGTACCTGGAATTACAAAAACAACAAGCAACGACAGTTTACAATTCGTGCCGGGAACTACAGTGGAAACTATCGATGGACCTAAGTTTATTGAAGGGCAAATTGTACATACCGAATATGGTGAAAAGTTTCTGCCAGGAAAAACTATAGTCGAAACTAATGGTCACGTAGAGTTCTCTGTTGCAAAGTCAGTGGAAGATATTACATTCTCAGAATCTGCACCTACTGGATTACCAATAGATATCAAAACATGTTCGCTATCTGAGGACTCTTTGTACGTTTTTGGACATATGGTGCAAACAGCAAAAGGCATTGAATTTTATCCCGGCCCAAGAGTGCCAAAAAGTGATGGAAAAGTGGTGCCAGGTCGGCTCGTTAAAAACGAAGTAAACCAGTCTCGATTTGTTCCGGGTATGATGGTGGAAGGTGTGTTTGTACCGGGACAAATAGTATTTACTGAAAACGGAGAACAATTTGTGCCTGGTCAAGTTATCGATACCACTGATGGACCTAAATTTGTTCCTGGTCAAGTGGTTAATACCAGAAATGGGCCAAAGTTTGTTCCAGGGCAGACAATACATACAATTGATGGACCTCGATTTGTGCCAGGACAAATTATCGAAACTAAAGCTGGACCAACTTTTATACCTGGCCAGGTAATTTCTACAGAAGACGAGGGATCAAGGTTCGTTCCTGGCCAAGTGGTCGACACTGAAGAAGGTCCAAGATTTGTTCCTGGAAGAGTAATAGAAACTGATGACAATGGAGTGACCTTCGTACCCGGACAAATTGTTCAAACCCCAGAAGGACTCAAGTTTATTGCCCCTGACCTTACAGAAGGCGAAGAAGGTCTTGAGTTCTCCGTGCAAAGTTTCGTCGTTACTCCAGAAGAATTAAAGCTTTTAAAAGTAAAAACCAATCCTAATGATACTACTTCGACTAGAGGGGAGTTAAGTATTGATACAAATATGTTACGGCAACTATCTGAAGCTGGAATGTCTATTGGAAGACAAGTGCCAGCAGATCTACCTGCTATCAGTGTTGTTCTTAACCAAACACGAAACGTGGAAGCATTGAAAGCATTCGTAACTGATTATGGACTTAAAGATGAAGTGGCAAATCAACTGATGGATGTTATTACGTCAATCATAGAAATGAGTGCTCATTTGAAGTCTGAATTACATGAATGTAATCATGATCCAGAGAAGATAAATGAAAGAAAAGGAAGAACTAGCAAACGAAGAGCTGAAATGCAAGAGGTTGGATACGTTGGGGGTAATGGACAAACTGCCCAACAAGAACATGTGAAAAATTCTATAGCAGCAGCAGTTTTAGCTGCTTTAGTTACTGCTGAGCAATTCGAAGAAGTAAACAATAATAACAGTAGGGAAAAATATCAATTAATTTTAAAGTCTATCGACACTATTTTGGGCAAAGCCTTTGATGAAGATTTAGTGTCCGCTATGTTTGAAATCCTGCAAAAAAATGAAGACAAGGAATTTTTATGCGACGAAATTTTGGAAAACACGACGCAGCCTAAGGTTGAATTAATTAAAATAGCGGTCAATTGTTCTTTACACAAACATGCCATCAGTGAAGAAGAGATCATTGAGAAATTCGGTGATTTCCTGAGCAGTGAAAATGACGTCTTAGGGCCTGCTTTCAAAAATATCACTAAAAATGACACAAGTATCTTACACCACGTTTTAAGTAATATATCTAACTCAATCTCGTTTATCAAAACTGAAAATGAAGCCACAGAGACACTCCAAAAGGCTATTGTCTCAGCTGTACAAGACGCCAGTGCTAAAGAATTGGAAGTACTGATAAACGACACAGAAAGTAAGGAGTTGAAAGAATTAATGGTTCAATCCATAGGCTTGGCGAAAATTCTCGGAATGCGAGATGTAGCCGCTAGTCTCTTGTCAGTTGTGAACGACGAACAATGTTTATCTAAAATAGCAAGCGACCCAACCAGTCTAAACATTTTGAAACGTCTGACAGTGATGCGGAAACTCGCAGACAAAACACCAAGCTTACACTCGGCTTTAAAAAAATTGGAGACTGACCCAGAACTGGCTCGAACAGATCCTAAATTAAGGGATTTAGTGAGAGAAAGTGGTGCGCTCATGATCGTACCAGAGGAGGCTCCTTTGATGACTTCAGCAGACGTGCCTTTGAGTTTGCTCGATCCTGAAAACAGCTTGGCTATGGAAGATTTTCTATTCCAGCACAAAAAGCATAAAGGCGCTATTTTGATAATGAAAAGAGGTCTCCAGTGTGTTGTCCCTCGAGAAGCCAGCCGCGCCGTGCTGTCTGGCCAAGTGGGATACACGGTTCTCGATGAAAACGGCATAAGATATTTTGAGCCCTTAAGCGTCTTTTCAGCCTTAAATTTAAGTAAACCGACTGCACATCGTTTCTCAATGTACACATGTCTAATCGCGGATAGTAATCAAGAGGAAGACACAGATGATTTAACAGAATATTGTAATGGTATAACTAACAACCAGCGGATCAGATTGGGTGGATGGTCAAGTGGAAATCGCAGATACAGTGGAGTTTTACTAGATAGAGAAAACACAAGGAGTCGAATGAGTAGTTTGGATCACACGCCAAGCTATAAACGATATCCGTCAAGATCTCTCTCAAGATCAAGATCTAGTTGTAGCCGAAGTCCTCCTAAGGTAAATTTTAATCAAAATTCGTTAGATATAATTGTTTACGCGTTACCGCCAATAATCTGTACGTAGTAGTGTAATTCGGATTGTGCAATCTTGTTGCAAGTTTTAAAAAAGCCGGGAAATAAGATCCGATGGTATAAAACCGACTGTCACAACCAATGCATCGTGTTACATCTGATTTCGTGTAATAAATCTGTTACTTCATTCAACATCTTTTTACAAATTGTACTACTTAAGCGTAATATTTGATCATTTTTGGATTCTTTTGCCGTTTACCAACCCTTGTCACCTCGCAATTAGTTTAACTATTAGGTAGAACTAAGTCTCTTTAGAAGGGATATCAAAAGAATGTATTTCTTTGTTGCAGGTGGAAGACGTAATCGTAGCCACGTCGGATTACACGGCGGCAGCCGACGACGAAGTCTCCCTCAAAGCCGGAGACATCGTCGAGGTTCTCGACACCAAGAGCGCCCTCGGATCCAAGTGAGTAGCATTGATATATTATTGGCATGAGCTTTGCACAACCATGCCCTCATTGGTGTATGTAAATAACTGGAACCGTCTTACGACACTGGAGTCATTACTTCGGTTATCCAAACTAAACTATCTTTAACGACACTCACACTAAACACACATTCGGAAACTAAAACAGTAGTAAACTATCGTTTTATCTATGCAACCACGTAATATTTAAAGGAATTTCGGCATCCGAATCATTAATGAGATCATAATATTTAATTTAATTACAAATGATTTCTTTATTGCCATTCCATATAAACGTCTATTTATTGTCATTAACCCGTCTAGTTTAATAATAAACTCCGTAACAAATTGAAATATTACTGGTATACCATTTTCTTCCTGGACGTTATTTCTTATCAGAAACTTGTTAACCAAACTTGTTCTACTAAGATATTAAAGGTGACCTAAACTAATCAACGGTATCTATTGTTGGCAATAGTTGGGAGCATAGGAAATTTCAAGAATGCGTTTAATAGATCTGATGCGTCGAACATTCCGCATGAGACGGATATATTTTTAGCCGGGGGCGTTGCACTCTTACGAAACACGATTAACTTTCTCATAAATCATCACTATCACGTTTGTTTGCATCATCATCACGATCACCACCTAACGACATCACCATCACCACATCACACGATTAAAGACATAATGAGAGATCTATGTTGATGCAGGTACAGAGGTCGAGTTTATCGATACGAGAACCATTTCTTCAATACGCGGGGACCATCTATTGACTACGTATTTAGTGTTCCTACGTACAGAATGTACTATTACTGATCATGCTTTAAAAGGAGAAGAAGAAAGAAGACCATTGGGCATTGTAAATATCCCGCTTTTCGAAGCACTTTATGTTGTACGAATCATTGTGTTGTGATCAAAATTAGAACTATTGTGATAACTATGTTACATTCATTTGTATTTAATTTAATTGTATATACATTTAGCTACGCTATTGGCATTACATTGTGTTTTATCATTGGTTTGTATTCTACATCTATTATGTGTTCAGGTAATTATAATTAGTTCCTATTCAATCCAATATGAGTTTGGAAATCAGTAGTTTCTCATTAGTTGTCAGATGTTTTAAACTGTTATTTTAGATACGCGGTATAAAATATTTAGTTTGTCTAATTTTAGCGAAATAGATGTAATAAAATTTAATGCCTTGTAATTCTTGTTAATTTATTTGCCACCTTTTCTACTGAAAGAATTAGCACTACAGAAGTCTAAATATAAACAAGTCAAGCGATGTGCGGACGCATTTTTTTCTTTACCTTGCTTTGAAACTATTTTGAGCTTCATCATAAAGATAGTCGCAATATATTATGAACGTGACAAAAGTAATACATTTAAAGGTAGGTGAGAGATATTAGCTCAGGAATATCCAATGACTCATGGCATTTACATTCTGAGATTCTCACAGAGGGGGAGACTATAAATACGAATTTGCTATTGGGAAAACAGTCTGTCTTTTTGTTGGATTGTAGGATTATTGACAGTTACATGTTCTTAATTCTCAATTTAAAATTAGCGGCCAGTTCTTTAATTTAATATTTTATACAGTACTAGCTGCCCATCGCGATGTTACCCCACTCATCGAGAAATACTAAATTTTTTCGGAATAAAAATTAGCCTATGTTTTAATCCAGGGCATTAGCTACCTTCATGCTAAGTTTTATTAAAATTGGCCCAGCCGTTTGAGCGTGAAGAAGTACAACGTATGTACAAACCGCTCACAAACTTCCGCATTTATTAAATTAATTTGATACCTACTAAGGTAAACGTGAAGATAGATTTGTAAAGGACTTATGAGTACAAGACTTTGCTCAATAGAAAAACGTGGTAACAGAAAGAGAAGGCGTTGGTCTCGAAAAAGTATTCATGTTAGCGGCAAATTTTACAAAACCCAGAATAGGGTCAAACCACGCAAATGAACTCTTCCAAGCAAATGAACTGTAAGACCATACAAACTGACCCACGTTGTATGGTTTGACAGTTCATTTGCTTGGAAAAGTTAGCGTGGTTTTGAATATGAACCCTTTTTGAAACAATAAAGAATAAGTTATGATTTGATGTAAAAATGGTCCGTAAGAAGTTGTTACTAAAGTTTTATGTATAAAATATTAAATAAAATCCCAGTCCTAATTGACGCAATTAACTCTGTGACTAAACAGAGCGCATACTTTGCATTGTCTCTTTTAATTAAATGTCAAATCATTGTAATAAGGTCGTCACCTCTTGTGTCCTGAAATTCGCAGTAACTAGAAGACGAGGCAGCGGTTATTAAAAGAGACAAAAGGTAGGCAACGTCGAGCGCTAAACTAGTTCAGAAGCCTGGCTGGCTGCCAGTCAGGTCCAGGTACGGTGTGTCATATAATTTTGGAGCCAATGAATCGTTTGAAAATGGTTCGTAATATTACCAACAATTTGTATTTTTATGATTTCTAGATAAAATCCTAAATTATCTAAATACTGTAATGTTAAGTGAAGTCATAATTGGTATTTTTAAGTTTCTATGTAACTGACCAGACCTTGAATAATATTGGCTTTCAATGGAAACCATTTATAAAATAAAGAAAAATTAAAATTAAAATCCAAATATGCCATAACCGTATTTATGTAAATACTTTATTGTACGCAAAAACAGTTACATCTACTACATAATAACGCAGGTTCAAAGGAAAACTGATTCCGTTAAGGCATCTCTTACAGTTAACCTTATTCATTATTATATTAATACGAGTAGTTGGAGATCTTAATGCTCTTTAAGGCCCAAATAGATAATACGACATTATTTGGTACCATAGCTGACATTAATACGTTCGCAGACGCCGATGCTATAGCAGTCGTGTAGTTTTTTGTCTCCGTTGGGCCATGCATGACACATGACGTCTCTGACTGTCCGCGAACGTACGAACGTACGTACGTTAACGTCCGTTCCCTAGTTCTCGTTCCAACAGTGGCTTTCATACATAGACAGTGTCTGACTGAATTGTATGACACTAAAAGTGCCGTACTCTAAATCTTGGAGGCATTTGCATCAAAATACTTTGAGGGGGCTACAGCATGGAGTTCGCAAGAAAAGAATAAGTAGCTTCGCAATTCGTGGGTGATGATTTTGTCGTTACAAGCGACAAGGGTTCATACGCTGCAGGCTGCGAGGATAGCCTGTTTTTGGCCATCATACTAGGATTCATAAAAAAAAAAAGTTTAACGGCTTTTCTTGATTCTGCAGATGTCTGCAGATCCAATCCTTTATACTACAGACTACAGAGGTGGCGAACAAGCGTACAGTACTGCCCGCCTGATGGTAAGCGGTTAGTGTAGCCTATGACGCTTGCAACTCCAAAGTCTGTACACTCCTTTTTTGAAGGCCTTGTACTGTAGTCCACCGGGAAAACCTCTGCAGGAAACATTCCATAGCCTGAGCGTTCATGAGGAAAAGTTGCTTTGGAACCGTACCATAACGCGACCATTTAGGCTCCAGGGTTTGGGGTTGAATGCCCTGCCGATAGCTTAGGACTTGATTGGCTGTCAAAGTTGAATTATGTATCAGATAAGAGTTTTCTGTCGACCGCTGTCACAGCGACAGGATATTAAATTACTTTTAGACCCATGTTAAATACCAATTACAAAAACCCTGCTCCATATTAGATTATTTTGTAATTCTTATTAATTTAATCATTCTCTAACAAGAAAGTTTACAAGCAATTTATGCCCTTTGCATTTCTGAACTCTTACTCCAATATATTTAGAGACCATCATCGTTCACTCTTCCCTATAAAATTGACCGAAGTTTTCAACAGTTCGGTCGTTAGCACTTCATGACACGGGTTTTATAGATTATAAATTAAAGTACAACAAATTCTTTAGATAGTTCTTCATTTTATCGTAGTTTAATCTTTTAGCTCACTGATCAAGGTTGTTTTTGTATCAACAGAGGTGAATTGAATACGAGTTCCCCAAAGATACCTGATTGCTGAAAGCCCGTCTACCGTTTATTACTCTATTTATGAGATAAAAAATGGGTAGCAGCCACACCTAAGACACTAATTTCGAATGAAATGACTGTTCGAATAAATATTTACTCACATCTGTTTTTGTTGCCCAATTCTCTTGGCATAAAATTTGGGAGATGGAAAAGTGGTTTCGATCAGAAAGAGAGCAATAGTTCAATTCCTGTAACATTAACGAAGGACGAAAGTACTCTAAGGAAATGCTTCGGGAGTCAGGGACTATATGGGGCCCTTGTGGTACTTGTTTATGGAACACTGCCACTGGTGCCTGGGCCCAAATGAGCATGATGTTGTGAACAGCAGTCTTCGCGATATCAACTGAGTATAATGTAGAATATTTGAGAGTCTAAAATACCCATATTAGCATAAGATAATCCACCGCAACATATTCATCATGCCAAACTGACATCGTAAACAATTCCTTGTCGAATTCAGTATTTCCGATCATTACTTCAGTAATAGTTAAAAATGTAGTGCAAGGAGACATAATATTCTAGAAACACTAAAGTTCCTTGAAAAAGGATTACTTGTCATGATAGAAAAGCTACAAAAAATATCCAGAGCCGAGGTATTTAAGGTACTACATACAAAATGGGAGTGTACACATGAAAGAACTTACTGGTCCTTTCACCTAATGATTGTGAACCTAAGACACAATATATTAGTTATATTTAATATACTTCTAGCAACTTGTTTACGAAACAATTTAAGAGTTTCAATTCATGCACGGTGAGCTTGAAAAAAACTTAGCTACTCAACTCTAGAAGCTTCATCAAGACAGCTGCCGCAGAAACTAGGGCAATCATTCATTATCCAAAACATCTCTCAAGAACTAGTTCCTGACATCAATCCAACAAACAAAACATCAACATCGTTAAAAGGGGAGTGGAGGGGGTACCTGGAGCTGATGCTAACCCCGATGCGAACTGTGCCATCGTTGACGTCACGCCGATGTGGGCCAGCCAGAAATACGACGGAACTCCAGGCCTTTAATGAGTTTTTGGAGCGTAGAGATTGTTAGTAAAAAGTGATTTATTAGGTATACTGGTGATATTGAACCACGTAAATATGTTTTGGGACGCGTGCTTAGTCACGAAGGGGATATTTTAGTCGGTGGTAATACCTTGGTTGGTATGGCAAAATGCTCAAATAAGGAAATCTCTTGCACCATTACATTTATATCAGTATTTGTAGCATTTCGCTTTTAAATATTCTACATTTCGTAATTAATATCGCTAGCTTAAAACTCCGTGCATAGGATAGGTGTATCAAGTAAAATTAAATATCAATTTATATCAAAATAATTATCTCAAGTAGCAGATACCTATCTTGATATTTGAGCATCAAGCGATAATTAAAGCAGGCAAGTGTTGCTAAAAACCTAGCGAAAATGGTAAGGTAAGTTATTAAATATAAAGAGGTAGGCGAAATCTTGCAAAGTCAAATAGGAACAAAACTCTGCATCAGCTTTGAAACTAATTCGACCAGATGAAAATTTACCCAACAACAATGTAAACACAATATGTGTTTAAGGTCTAAAGAACGAATGAAGGATGAACAATTAATTTAAATGGAAGAAAACCATACTGCGAGTATTTTTAGCTGACGCCTTTGTTCCTCTGAGTTTGTCATTTCGCCTTTTAAAATGTACAAGACAGTATGGTTTTCAAAATGTACACAAAGGATCATTCCATATGCACGATGTCAAATCGCTTTTGAATAAATTCCGCATTCCTTCACGAACACCAGAAGTGAAAACTCCTTGATCCTTGTCCAAGATTGCGTTCATGCCAGAAGTTACCAAAACTAGAAACCTTGGAGTTAAAATATTGCTCTGACGTTATGGTGATACAAAGTAGTGAAAAAATAAGATTATTGTCGCATTCTTTGAAATATGGAAAACTACCATCCCAATCCTAAAAACCATCGTCCAGATATACGTGAAAATGATACTGGAATTGACGTTATGTAAATTAATAATTGCAGAAACTTCTTTCTTCTATATATATAAAAGATGAAGTCCTGACTGACTCATCAACGCACAGCCGAAACTACTAACGTTAGAGAGTTGATTTTTGCACAGTAGATTACTTTTATAACGTGGGCTAGGGGTAAGAAGGGATTTTTGGAAATACCTCCCCTAAGAGGGTTAAATAGGGGTGCAAATTTTGTATGGGGGAAACTTTTTTTTTGGAGCGAGAGACTTGAAACTTTGTAGAAAGATTACTTATTCAAAAACACAAAAAGTTCTTTCAGCGTTTTAGAAAATTTCACCCCTAAGGGGGTTAAAAAGGGGTGCAATGTTTATATGGGAGAAACTTTTTTTTTAACTATAAAACTTTGTAGAAAGCTTACTTAATCAAATACAAAAAAAAGTAGATTACTTTCATAACGTGGGATAGGGATAGGGATTTTTGGAAATACCTCCCCTAAGAGGGTTAAATAGGGGTGCAAAGTTTGTATGGGGGAAACTTTTTTTTTGGAGCTAGAGACTTGAAACTTTGTAGACAAATAAGACAAATACAAATAAGACAAATAAATATCAGACAACCTCACACAAATCAACCTAGTCCCAAATTAAGCTCAAGAAGGCTTGTGTTATGGGTACTAGGCGACGATATACATACTTATGTAGATAAATAAATACTTAAATACATAGAACATCCATGACCCAGGCACAAATATTCGTGTTCATCACACAAATATTTGCCCTTGCCGGGATTCGAACCCGGGACCGTCGGCTCAGTAGGCAGTTGCTTAACCACTGCGCCAACCGCGTCGTCAAAGTGTAGAAAGATTACTTATTCAAAAACACAATAAGTTCATTCAGCGTTTTGGAAAATTTCACCCCTAAGGGGGTTAAAAAGGGGTGCAATGTTTATATGGGAGAAACTTTTTTTTTGAACTAGAGAATTAAAACTTTGTAGAAAGCTTACTTAATCAAATACAAAACAAGTAGATTACTTTTATAACGTGGGATAGGGATAGGGATTTTTGGAAATACCTCCCCTAAGAGGGTTAAATAGGGGTGCAAAGTTTGTATGGGGGAAACTTTTTTTTTGGAGCTAGAGACTTGAAACTTTGTAGAAAGATTACTTATTCAAAAACAAAAAAAGTAATTTCAGCGTTTTGGAAAATTTCACCTCTAAGGGGGTTAAAAAGGGGTGCAAAATTTGTATGGGGAACACCGCTAATGTTGTTTATAAAGAAGTGTTATGCTAAGGTTATCAGTTTATATTTTTTTTATTTCCTGTCTTCTACCTACCCAGTGACTACGTAATTTTTTTAAAACGAACTTTTCTATTGTTGACTGTCAACAATATTTTCTTAGTGCTGTCTCTCATTAATTGTGTTCCAAACTTTATGTGTTCCTGTATTTAGTGAGTTGTCTATCAGCACATGAATAATCTATACTTTATATACCTATTCTTACTTTATTTTCTAAGCTAGCTTCTAGCTAGCTTCTTGGGAAATAAAGAGAACTGTAGCACCAGAATATATTGAATCACTCTTCTATAAGAATACTACTAGCCTGTAGACCAAAATAGTAATCGCATCATAAAATTCGCTTATGTGCATTTAGTTTTTAATGGTCACATTTCAGCATTTTCTTTAAACACTAGCCTTTTTAATAACTGGGGTTCCTGCTAGACTATTTAGAAACATTTTGGCCAGCCTCGGGAACTCCGCCACACCACTCTTTTCGTTTCATAGTAAGGCCGGCGTGTACAAATACCAGTGCTGCCTTCTTATGAAAAGAGGTCATTATTTATTATTTTTTTGAAATAAAGTTTATGATTTATTATTGTTGAAAGAGATACTCTTCATTAAACTACCTCCATCTCTTGATTTCCAGTGCTGAGTTTAAGATTGTTTTAACAGCCTTACGATATTTAACTTTTTTTTTTAATCTCACTCATAATAACTAAGATCCCCATTTTCTAACTCCAAATCCATGCTTCGCTCTATATCTTGCAGAGTCATTTTTGCCAAAGATTCAAAGCATCAGGTAACTGACGGAATAAATATTAAGCATCCTGCAAACAATTCCTGTAATCTAATTGGAAAATCTTTCAAAATTCTTTAACAATTGTATATCAGTGTCTGCCACTGTTTGAAATGTAATATGTCTAGACCATTTTAACTAAGAATAAAATTCACTTACCTATTTTAATATCTTTGTCATCATCAAAAATCTACGCGGACGAAGTCGCGGGCGGCCGCTAGTGACATATAAAAGGAGACCCAGGTTGTTATCTCGTTTGAATCGTTATATCAGGTATTGAATTAATCAATACAAAATTACAATGTACTTTATTTTGATATTATAATAATTATATCACATTCAAAACAGTTTATTGCTCTAATCCATTCACAAGTTTACAGTGTATTATTTTCCCTTTTTCTTCCCTAACTCTGTTCCTAATCACAAATTCGTTTGGAAAGCGTGTTGAAATAACACTCGAAACTTTTCCACCACTAAAGATAGCCGTAGCCCATCAATCACAAGTGACAAGTCCCGGCGCAATGTCAGGGTCCGAGAGCCTCTCGGGTTGCCTCATGTGATCTATAGACTATTTATAGTTGTGGAGCAACTGGGGATAGAGACCGCACTCATGTAAGGGACACCATCAAGGTTATTTTAAATCAATTTCAAAGGAATAAGAATGCTGTGCCAACTGAATAAAGGGGAAAAGGGCAATGGTACCACCATCGAGATACTAATTAGTATAGTAGTTTTCCATAAATCTCGGAAGATGAATAAAAACCACGACGTTACGTTAGAGCGATATTTTTATCAACGTCAGTACTCCTCTACTACTTAAGTTAACTTACTTATTAACTGATCCTGATTAGGATTAGGTACATCGAAGGTGAAGTTGAAGTTATGTGAAAAAAGTTTAATTAACTTAACTATTTTTTTAATGTAAATAGGATCAATCTTTGATCTAGGTCACTACATTTGCAAGCCAAATTGGGAACAATAAGTTTTTGAAAATTGTGTGCCTACACCTTAGTCCTACACACAGTGGACACGGTGGTCGAATGCGGACACTAAATACATTCATTTTAAGTCATATAATCTTCTACTGAAAATACTGGAATACATTTTTACTTGTTATAAAGAATAAATATAATATATAGACACCTCTGGGAAACTTAATGTTCATGTAATAAAATAAATCGTAAGATTTTTAATCTCTGTTTCGCTTTATCTCTAAAACTTATTACGTATTCATTGATCTAAACTTAGTTCTTAGATATTTATTTGTTAGGTAGTCAAAGTCATGAGGCTCAGAAATGTACCTTTTGCTCTGAAACAAACTAATTGTTAAATAGCTATAAGGTGATATATAAGTGAAGTTGAGCCATCATACGAAAACGCCATGTATGCTCTTTTATTGCGACACTAATGTTTATCAAAGTATTTTTCCTGATTTCCGTAATATGTTCAGGATTTTATAAACATCATTTTAAAGAACCCATTAGGTTAGGTTTGTTTTATAATTAATCTCAAAAGTTAACAGTTTTGGAAAAAAATGGCTTTCGGACAACTGAAAGCTTGGCGAAACGTGACAGATGGGAAACAAAAATTAGTGTTTTAGATAGAAGCCATTTTTTTCCAAAATACGTAAATTTTTCAAATTAAATATAAAATTTATAAAACAAAACTAACCTAATGGGTTCTTTAAAACGATGTTTATAAAGTCCTGAAAATATTACGGGTGTCAGGAAAAAAATACTTTCGGACAAATGAAAATTTGGCGAAACGTTACAGATGGGAAACAACGTTTCAGAGTTAAGATACCATTTACATGAAACGTATCGTTAAACCTAGCTTAGTTGAACCCATCCCCCCTTTTCGGCTAACCTTCCATCTCCATCACAACTTTAGCCAGACTACTTGAACGAAGTGGCAGTCACTACGTAGTTTGTCGACTCCCAGACCTTAACAGTGCTCACTCTAACTCCCAGGGTGCGTCTGGACGATCCTGGGCTGGACGTGGAGGCGGAACTCCTGGACACCAGCGCCGCGAAGCACAAGAGAGCTGTCAGGCCAAAGAAGAACCATCCGAAGGGCAAGAGTAGTGGGAACACTGAGGAAAGGTAACCGATGCTTCAGGCTTTGCTGTTAAACACGTCTCGCTTGTGCTTCTGCAGCGTGTATTTTAAGGCTTTTTCTAGAATTACTATTTTATCCTGGCTGTCTTATATATTTAATTAAGAGAATAGAAAAGTTAGCATCGTTCATTAACCGTATGTCTGTGGCAGATTTCCAAAAATTTGTAGTGGATGATTTTAACTCCTTGCGCTTAGGAACTTTAAAAAATCTTGGAAACTTTTCTCTGTCGTCAGAAAGTATCAAACTTTTTTCGTTAGCGTCGTACTATTATAAATTATAAGGAAAAGTATCGAAGGTATTAAAAATAACGTATTTTCTAAGTCCTAGCACACTGGCGATTTACGAGTGAGTTGAAAACGTAACGAGCACGCAACAATTTCGCTGCCCGCTCGCGGCGAATTCGTAGCGCGCTGACTTCGCGTTAAAGTCACCCGCAAATCTCCAATGTAGCAAAGTAACAATATTGTCGTGTCAATTCAATGTATCACGGTAGGAGTTTCTATGTCTGCACGTGTCGAGATCTGAATGTGGTTGAATTTGGATGATAAAGAAGCTCAGTCGGCTGGTTGGGGTTGGGGCATATGGAGCGTCATACCAGGATCAAAGTTAAAGTCTCCAATCACAAAGAATTACCATGCGAAATGTTGGTCACTGCACAGAATCCAACTAGATAATCAAGCTAATTATTAGCTTCTATGAAACGACCGGTGAGGTTGAAGTTCGTGAGTCAGTTCCACCTCCTTGGATTGGGTTCGCAGTTGTATTTAAATTTCAAAATCCACCTGTATGTCTAGCATAACTCTGACACGCGACTCATTGTCACGACACAAATACTATCAGTCACTTTCCTTCTAATACCGTGCGAGCATGACAGGAGATGCTGATTCGTGCAACAAACGAAGTGGCTGCTAGATAATATGCTAGCCCTGCTCTAAGACACTATAGACCACCAGAGTAATTCACCTAAGTGTATTTTAAATGTGCACACATTTAAAATCCAATCGTACCTATCACCGTTTTTAAGAATGAGAACGATATAAACTGATAGGTACAAATCGTCGCTCCACTAACCGAAATGTGTTTATCGTGTTCATGCTAGCTGGAATTATTCCACAATTACATAATATACGTAATGCTAGATGACCTAATTGTTAAAATAATACCAAGGTCTTCAAATGTAGGGTAAATCTGTTCAAGTCACGGTGTCCAATTATTTTTCATTAAATAATTTGGAATCTGGTTTCGCATGTTCTAACATTGTGTGGAGTATGATTCATCGTGCTCATGTTTGATCGCGTGTGTGTGTTGATTCGCGTTTCTTCGTCGCCAGCTTTGATTTTATTTATTTCTTCTTCTTAATGACTCTTTAGGTATTTATTTTTTATAATTCTAAATATTTAGACAATCTTCTTAGTGCCTGTTTAAGCGGCAATTGTTCATTTTTATTAAAGCAGTATCGTCTGCTAACGTAAACCAAATGTTTACAAAGAAGCGAAAAGTTGAAAAATTTAACGGTCGGACGATGGTGCCGATCATAAAGTCTGAATCTTTACGGTAGATGGCGCGTTGAAAAATTCAATGGCCCTGGCATCAGGTTCCGTGGTCCAGTTGGTAGGACGCCCATGTTGGCCCGGAAAGCCGTTGGAGACGCAGCATGAACCGTTACATTTTTCCACTTTTCACTTCATTGTAAACTTTCAGAAATTGTTTATGAATACTCGTACTTGCTTATCTTGAACTTGGTTACATTTGATTGCCATATGCCTTTTTAGATTTCCTATTAATTAAATACCTATAATGGCCATCACGCGTTGAGTTGTTGTCGATGTTCAGGGAGGTTTCCACGCCACCACGCTCTCAATGACATCGTGAGGAGGGCTTTGGTATCGGCCAACATCCCATGTATTCTGGAGCCTCCAGGCCTCTGTCGCACTGACGGCAAAAGGCCAGACGGCTTAACTTTAGTGCCGTGGCAGAAAGGAAGGTGTTTACTTTGGGACGCCACGTGCGTCAGTACTTTCGCCGCCTCACATCTCAGCCGTACAGTCCGCACAGCAGGTGCCGCGGCAGATTTTGCGGCGGTCAAGAAACGGGAGAAGTATTCGGCACTGGGCAAGGACTATTACTTTGTACCGCTCGCGTTTGAGACTACTGGGTGCTGGGGGGCGGATGCTATAACCTTCATTCGGGAAGTGGGACGTCGAATTAGGGAGAGGGGATTTGACGCCCGTGCGGGTTCGTACTTGGTGCAAAGGTTGTCCATCGCCATTCAACGTGGTAACGCGGCCAGTGTGATGGGTACCTTTGCGCCAGGGGCAACCCGAGGGGCCCTGTTTGACTAGGCTTAAGCTAGTCTTAAGTATTATTCTTTTTTTTTTGTATGTGTATATTTTTGACGAATAAATACCTATAATTAGTCATGACATATTATTTTCATTTTTATGATGTACAGAGATGCAGACCAATTGACCATTTTATGAGTGCTAGTACCTACTAGATAAAAAAAAACTTGCATATATTCACAACTTGCATCTTAAGTATTACTGTATTCACATACTTTGTAATCGGTTAGTGAGACTGCTTATCACCAGCGAAGCGTAACAAATACTACAATTATTAAAAAGATGTTAAAATTAAATATCTGTCAATGAAGATATCTTGGGCAATTTTTTATTTTGTAGTCTATTTTTTTTTTTGTTGTAAGTTGGTAAAGTTGCGTATTCTGAACAAGCTAAACCCAATTTCACGCTATGTCCTACAATATTTTCCTTTGAGTTGCAAAAAATGCATGGATTTTTTAACGAGATTTCGTATTTTGTACTTAAATTTAGTAAAAAGTGAGGAGCTCGAAAAGAAAAATAAATAAATCGAGAGCAAAATAAAACTTGGCTCATGGGTGAATTTATGTAAATATATTTTGTGTAACTCAATGGACATATCGTGAAACTGGGCTTACCATGGTTAGAAGAAGCAACTTTACCAACTCACCAAATTTTATTGAAATCCGTGAAAAAAAAGAAACCGTCAATAAATAAAAATTGGCCCATTTCACAAAAACAATATACGAAGAACAAACTATTTGCAGGAGAGCTTTATGGATTTTTGTATGTGTACTTTTATCATATCAAAAAAGGGACAGTCACATTTCGACTATAAAATATAAAAATATAGAAACCGTCCTAGAAAAAGAATTTTTAATTCAATTTTAGTATATTATAATAGTATAGCTAATGATCTATGTGAAAAGAGCGCTAGAGCGAAAACATATGAAAATGAACCGTAAAAAATATTAGCTCAACAAGACTGAATTTAATCAAGTCATAATATTTTCTATTTACCCCAACATTTACGAGGAAATTCCCAACTCACTCCAGCACATTTATTAAGTATCATAAAACAACTAAGTATAGCCACAATAACACGTACATATCTCATTCGACGCTCACCGGTCATCGTCCCGATTTTCCAAAAAAACTACACGATCATTCATCCTACGACGCCATTTAACATGAGCCGTCATATCTGACAGTTACGAGCCTTTTTGTTTAAAGACTTCAGGGTTGTGGGAGGTGCGAGAGGTCACGTTGAGCTGGTGGGTGATTCCACGAAAGTCTGAAGTGGATTAGCCGTCTGGACAGGCCGTAACGCCCACTCCGGCTAATGTCAAATGTACAATTACCCCGTTGTCTGGGTTGCCCCAGATAGCTTTGACGGTTTTTTGGTGATATTTTGTTAAAGCGAATTGTGCCATGTTTAAAAAAACTTCAGATGATGATGATAGCATGGAATAATAAAGGAGTATGTTTTTCATAACAGAGCTACAGTCTGCTATACTAACCATTTATGTGCGAAATAATGGAGCGTGTTGTACCTAGAGTCAGCATTACAAGTAGCTGACAATTTAAATATGTAATTGGACATAGAATCAACCACGCCAACTCTTCCAAGCGAATGAACTGTCAAACCATACAAACCGACTCACTTTGTATGGTTTGACAGTTCATTCGCTTGAAAGAGTTAGCGTGGTCCACGCGTGGTCTGACTCTAAGCCAGTTTTAAAATGTGTGGCTACTTTTGGGGCTAACCGGACATTATGTGCTCGTATTCGTTTATTTTGTCAGATTTTCATATTAATAGAAAGTAAAAACTGCTGAAATTAAATTAAAGAACGATGGTAACACATTTTTTCCGCAAATAAAATTATATTTCTAGAGATTGGCAATTTTTCATCTAAATAGCTTGTATCTAGTTCAAAAATCATTTATCTGATATTTCGAAACATTCTGTGAACATATATTACGGTTCATTTAATTTCAAATAAGTGACTACTCATTTGTTAGATACAGGTTTTATGACAACTATTATGATAGTGATTTCTTGTTGTATACTTAATAATTGAGACAAGACTGAAAAAAGCTTACCTACAGATTTATGCATTTGTGTGTTGTGTGTATGCGGTCTAGTTAAGTATCCTATAGGCCTCTTTGGATGTCCAGAAATTATTAGACTAAATTAATAGTATATTTTTTACCCGACTAAGGTACCTATTTCTTAGGCTATACGGTTTACGCGGCCGAAGTTGCAAAACTTCTATTCCTTCTAGCCAAGAATACAGACAGACGTACAAGATGGGATTACACGGGTTCCTTTTTTGCCTATTTGCCTAAGGAATCTTAAAAAGTCGATCCTCTAGATCGCAGTCGTAGGCGTTGTAGCAGACTGTCGTAGCCACAACACAATTTAAATCCACTTTTCTTTAACGACGGGACCTTGGGCATTTTACGACCACCTTAGAAAACAATAAACTGACCAGTTTACGGCTGCGACGTAAGTTTTTACACATGAACCCGGCGGCGATGACCTCATTAAATCAATTTTGTAATCGTTTTCAGGGTTCGGCTACAATAAATTTGTTTTATTTCCGGTTGGCATAGACACGCGTTTGAATCCTGGTCAAATCTGGATCAATTGACTTTGTAGTCAATAGACACTAGGAATTTTATATTTGTCTCTTTATTCTTTTGTGTCTACAAACGGAACATCTTGTATGCCTTAGCATTTATTCTTTACACATTACCAGTCTCTACTGGATGCATCATGGAATAAAAATTGAAGATAAGTTCATTCAACTGTACCTCGCACCAGCATGGCCGACGCAGACGAAGGAAAAAGCTGAAGTAATCATCATTATAAATAAGAACTCCTCATGCAAAATTACATGTAGGTCTTCCCAAATAACTAACCCAGATTAAAATCAACGTCACTTCCACATCAAAACGAATCGAAACATTCAATAAACTAACCCGATTCCGCAGATTGAAAGAAATGAAAATGTTTTCAGTAATAAAATCATAATTTCAAAATTCGTTCCAAACGGCTGACATAACCTAAAAAAATTGCTTTAAATTGGCGCGAAATACGCGGTCCGGATCGGGCGGGTGATTCTTGAAAGGGTCAATTTGCAGCGTCCAGAAGGATAAAGTACCTACCCGCACAATTGAAATAATTGACCATAGTATTTTTTATATATTATATTAGCACCTAATCTAACTGGAGCACGATTTATTTTTTGTTTAAGTTAAGTATAATTAACTGTAAAAAAATATTAAACACATAAAACTTTATTCCCTTGGTGCGTCCATTCGCCATTTTTTGAACAAACTACCCCAAAAAGTACATGTTGTGAATTGAAATCAAGTATAGAATTGAGTAAAATTATTAGAATATAAGTTATTTATTTAGAAGAAAAAATATGGTTGCTGTGAGTATGGTAATTAAAAAAAAATCTATGTCAAAGGTTTGTCCAGAGCTAAGCTATGATTCCTCTGGTGCCTCATTCAACACGGCGCACATCCCTACTTAAACGTCATCTGACCAGTTGCAATGGCCGGGCTTGGCAAACGTCAGTAACGCTTCCAGATATGCTGGGAATGGTCACGGCTAGTTGCTGGAATTCTTAGCTATGAAGGCTAATATATGATTCACTTGGCTTTGGTTCACTATGATTTTGATTCCCTTGAATTTTTATATAAAATTTTATATCTGCAATAGGTAAATAGTGTTTAGTAAAAAGAAAACTACATGAATGCCTGCATGTGTTGACTTAATAGTTGTTCTTATAATAATTTTAGTTTCGGCAGAATCGACAAGAAACATACTTTTTTCTTATTCCCCTGGTTCTAATTTCGAACAAGGGAATCACAGTTTTCTTGCGTTTTCATGAAAAGAAAATAAATTTCCCTTTAATTCGCGGTTCAGATGACTGAATCATTGATTTAGAATTTTATTCCATTTAGGTACCGCAGGTCTCAAATAATTTTAAGCTGAATTCAAGAGAAGATGCTTATACCCAGCAATTTTTATAGTACGACGGTGGTTCGATTATTAAGAAAATTGCCAATTAATGCAAATAAAACACTGTGAATTTTTGTATCCTTACACTTTGTAAAACTTTTTATTTATTTAAGAAAAACTGATCTGAATATTATTCCCCTGTACTTTTTTTTATGATTCCTTTGGCGTTTTTCTTATTCCCATGTCATCTTTTCTTATTCCCCTGGCGGCGAAAACATAAAGTGGTATATTTCTGTATCAAATTGAGCAAAAGTGGTGCCTATTTGATAAATCTGCGTAAAATTAAATACAATTTTAAATTTTCTAGCAAATAGGTAAAAAGATATAAAAATAAAAATCGCCAAGGGAATCACATGAAGAATTCGATTCTCAAGAATGACCCGCTTGCGAGATTTATGTGTTTCTTTTGATGCCTTGATTACTCCGAGCAGTTACGTTGGTCCTGCGCTGGGAGCTGGGATTGGACAGGCAGATCTAGAGCGTTGCTTAATGGGTAGTAAATGAGAGGGAAAATTTATTGGGTGGTACAAAGGATCGCAAATGAGCCCGTGGACATAAATTAGGATTACGGTTTTTGGCGCTCAAGTTGGTCAAAATAGTTTGGAATCGGGACATAAAGTATACAGTGGCTGGACCTTAATAAATCAGGCCATCAATTATCGAGTTATATTTTTTCTGAAGTTAGACTATGACTAGGTATAGAATGGTGTAAGCCTAACTTACAAGAAGCCCTCAAGAAACAGTATCTTATAATAAATACGCCTCGAACGAGTCTTCATACAAAAGATTTGCGAAAGATGAAGCCGGTTTTGGTTTTATGTGTGCGTGTCTACTGTCTATGAACCAATCATAAAGACGTTTTGCTTGTGATATTGACGTTGGGACAGATGCGTACACGGATGAAACTAAGGCCGTGACAGACCATGGCTAACCAAAACTGGCTTCACTTTCAAGCGCTGACTAGGTTTCTAGGCGTATTTTATTTTCTTAGGTATATTTACGTTACGAGCTCTTGGGCTATTATTTCTATATTACTAGTTCTAAATGGAAATATAGATTATGTTATAGAAAGCAAAATGCTACAGGCTTGACTTCCACCGCCACCAACTACCAATCACTGCCTTATCTAACAGATACAAAAATATCACTATAATTTATTATTTAATCGTATGGTGAAAAGCTTGTTGTAGGAAATTATAAATTTATATCCAGGTTACGCAACCAGTCCGTAGCTTCAGGAAATAATTTGAAATCACTATAATAAAATATGAACTTACCACTCCTTTTGTTGAGAATCGATAGGTTTTTGCACACTGGCCACACAATCAGTTAGTTCTTTTTTTTCTGTCACGGCGCTGCGAGCGCGCGCGCGGTCGCCAGCGGACGCGAGCCGGCGCCATTGGTAATATTGGTACTATCGTAACGGCTCTTGAACATTATAACCTCCGTGGTTTGGGAGATATTTTGGAAGTTTTACGCTTTAACGGAAAGTGTTGAAATACGGCACAATTCCTTGTACGGTGGGCTGCTTCGGGCGCCCCAAGGATTGTTATTTAGAGTGATATAAGGACTACTACAGTGTGAATTGTGTTTGGCGTGTTTGCTGACGAGATCGGGGCGGCGGCGGCGCAGACCGGGACGTCGTTTATTGGTGCAAGTAAACATACATACACTTTACACAAAACAGAAACACAACCTTGCAGCCAGGAAGATATTCGGCTGAACTCCAGGTTAGCAAAGTAGATCAAGTTAGGTTAAGTACATAGGGCGCGTATCGCGTTCCATTGTTTCGCGCTAGGCAAGATTGCTTTGGTAATTTGTTCTTACATGGGCCCGGGATAAATTCAATTTGTGTCTGGCGCAAACAAATTTTGGTAGCAGAGCGTGGTTCATATCCACAGAAAAGATATTTGTTTCATTTACGTTCGGATAAGTAATTTAGTTAGCATCAAAATCATAATTGAAATTTGAGGGTGGATTGCGCTTGGTTCGCATTCCAATCTATTAACGTTAAGTTGCATTTGCGTAATTAAGACTAACTAAATTATAAGAATATTAGTTATTACTTTCAATTGAAATGTTAGTTGAGTGAATAAAGTAAATATAGTTGCGTTTCGATACGGAGAAACGTATTAATAAGTAATTAATAATTGGGGTTCCGCTGAACTATTATTCACTCAAAATACATTTAATTTAAAATAAATTTAGTGTTGTTTGCCGTTGCGTAATATATTGGTGTTGGGTGAATAACTTTGAAGTTGTCGCGTTTGGTACGAAAAATAAAAACGGATTGTTATTGTCGAAAATCGGGGTTCCACGGACAAAATTATTCACCCAAATTTATTAATTTATTTTAAAAATTTATTTTATTGATCCGCGTTATCGAGGTTGGTACCATGGCTCCATCAGTAGTTAAAACGGTCGCGTCAAGGGTCGAATCGGAATTAAGATGGTTTTCATTAGTCGTTACGTTAATTGGTCGTACGGATCGCGAGGACGCATTATTGTCACGCGCGCGACAGGTAGATGAAAGATATGACGCGGTATTGAAATTGCATGCCGAATATTTGGCCCGTATTGACGAAGAGGAGACCGGGGAAAGTCGGACCCAGGCTGTTGAAGTGGTGCAACGCAATGTAGACCAGTGCGGTGATATGGTGATGAGTATCATCCAAGCGGCAGCGGATATCGAGCGCGCCCGAAAAGGGGATGTTGGGGTAAGGCGTGCACCCAGTGGTGTGGCACTAATGGCGCCGTTGCCACCAGTGAATGTCCCGGAATTTGGTGGTGAATATGCCGACTGGCCGAGGTTTCGCGACATTTTTAACAGCGTGGTGCACTCGCGCACGGATTTGACCCCCGCGTATAAAATGGCGCAGTTGATGGGGAGATTACGCGGTGAGCCTCACGATATTTTGACTCATTTGGAGATTACGGATTCCAGTTACGAGACGGCATGGGGCCTATTAATTGACCGATATGATAATCGGCGATTAATTATGGCTTATTATTTTCGCGGCGACAGAAAAATTAAAGAGCAGCAAACTATTTGCAACTAAAATAATAACTTGTCAGCGATTAAATATTTTGGCAATCATTTATATTAAATGAGCTTTAAACTAAGGATATTTTAAAATTCAAATAATGGCAGCTACTTTAAGGTAGCAGAAATAATAAACAAGATTACTGAAATCATAGGTGAGGTACTATAAATAATGACTTGGCGACTAATATTAGCAGAAGGATAACAAACTTTATATTAGTGGCAACTACAGGTCTCCATCTAAAAAAGCATTTTGGGCTTTGATTTGCTGGCAGCTTAAATATTAAAATGGGTACTATATAAAAGTAATGGGGAGTTATTTTTTTAGTTTTCGAAACCATAATTTAATGAAAACGGCGATAAGCGTTTTTTAGGTAAAAATGTTTTGCCCATACAAAACACGCTTATTTTAGTCCGAATCTAGCTAAAACACGCTACGCTAAAATAAGCATTGCATTATCATAAGACTTGCCTCAGAACCGAAGCTGTCAACCCCGATTCCACGTGGTCTTGTCTGCCCTACCCCTAGAGTGTATATAAAAAGCCGGAGGCGCGGAGGGAGAGCAGCCCTCGCCCGCCGTGACAAAGCTCGGGAGCCGTGCGGAGCGGAGCGGCTGAGGCTGGTCGCCGAAGGCGGCCAACAAGCCGAAGCTGCGGAACGGAGTACGGGCGACCGTGCTTTGCCACGCAAGGGCGGAAGGGCTGCACTTCCCGCAGCGCCGGAGCTAAGGCAGAGTCTGACACAATATCCAAAAAAATATTGTCGGTTTTAGGAGTCCATATCTCGGTAATTATTAAGTTTAGAAAAAAGTTGTCCATACAAAACACGTTTATTTTAACGTATTCTATACGATAGAATCATAAAAAATAGGTGTCAATATGACATCACACCTGACGAAAAATTGACCAAAATCAGAGCCACTAAATAAAACTATAGACCAAAATTATTATTTATACATGCAATTTTCAACTTTGATTAAAGCTCTTAAATTGTCGCACAAAGTATTTTTTTTATGACCTTGATTTATTTTATATGTAATCTCCATTGAACAATTAGAGTAGGCCATTTTCAACTTTTTATCCGCTGTCATGTTTCCGCTTAATTAGTTAATTCAGTCGCCAAAACAATAACTCGATGCTAGTTTATATTGAAACAAAGCCGAAAATTGATTACTTAGCTGCTACTTTTTACTTTAATAGTCTCCGCAATTAGTCGCCAACTTATTATTTTTGCTATCCCCTTTAATTTTTTATAAATCCCTAAATCTGATTAATTTGTCGCCGCGTTAAATACATGCCATTAATTATTGATGGGCTCATCGAAAAAATATTTAGTATATCGAAGGTCACTAATGTACACGAAATACGGTCGAAAATCCTTAATCCCGTCACGGTGGCGGTGAATACGCTGGAGCGACTCAAGTTGTCACTAGGGGACAACAAGTACATTGTTGTGAACCGGGTTTTGCGCAAGTTACCTAGCGAGGTGGTGGCGCGGTTTGAGCAGTCACATGGGGGTGATTCATCGAGTCACCTCCCAACATTTGACGAATTGAGGGCGTTCCTGGAGGGTGAGTGCAGGCGGGCGGATTGCCAAGGGGCAACCACGCCGCAACCCCCCACGTCACCCCGGCGTACGGTTGGGCCCAAACCGGTGGAGCCCCGTCGGGGAGGACAGCGGTACAACGCCCTTCAATCGGAAGTGTGCCCCTTCTGCCGGAAGGGGGGACACGCGATCATCGCGTGCGCGGATTTTGGAGCACAGCGGGTGCAGAGGCGCAGGGGGGTGGTCAAGCAGCGAAACTTGTGCTTCCGCTGCCTAGGCGCACACTATGTGCGTGAATGCAGTAAGACCACCAACTGCCGAGTATGTGGAGGAGCCCATCATGAACTTCTCTGCCTGGCTGAGAGTGGGGAGCGGTACGGGGCCTCATCGGGAGGCCATCCTCCCTCTCCTAAGCCAGCCTTGGGCGGACGGTCGCCCCCCCACCGGGGAGGGGGGTCACCCAGAGACCAACGGTCGCCCCCTCCTCGGAGAGGGGGGTCACCCAGAGACCAGCGGTCGCTCCCTCCTCGGGGAGGGGAGTCATCGAGGACTCCGGAGTACCGCCGGATGCCGCAGTCTCCTCCGCGGGGGGGGGATCGGCGCCGAGATTCGGGCGGGTGCCCGGAGATGACCCATGGGGAGTCGGGTTACGCGACTTACTCGGCCGCGCTGGGGGGCAGGTGGCCGCCCCCGAGTAGTCGCTTCTCCCCACCACTCGCAGAGCGCCCACGTTTGATGGCGCGTCCGCCGCAGATGGGACGGATGCCGATGGGTTATTACCAGCCGGCGCGCATGGCACCGATGGGTCGCGGTGTGTACTACCCGGGGTGGGACCCATACCTGGGCCAGGGGCCCTCTCCCCCTCCAGCAGAAGGGGCGGGAGGTGCCCCCTGCTAGCAATTAGCAGTCTGTTCATCCGTCGTGCCCACCCCACCAGTGACGGTGTTATTACCGACGGCTAAGATTACCGTCAGGGGTACGGATGGACGGCCAGTGCCAGTGAGGTCACTCCTGGATTCGGGGGCACAAGGTTGTATCGTGTCCAGCCGCTTAGTGGCCAGGCTGGGCCTCAGGTTGGAGCCATCACGGGATGGCGCAATAGGTATAGGTGGCAATCCGGTGCCTCAAATCAGGGGTCAGACGGACCTCCTGTTTGAGATGGGTGACTCGGCATCGATCACGCGGGTGAAGGCCACGGCTATTGTTTTAGATGAAGTGGTCGGGGTTCTTCCTTCGGTACGGTTACCGCCGGCGGTAACGAAGCTGGCCAAGGGATTGGAGTTGGCCGACCCTCACTTCGCAATTCCCGGACGGGTGGACGTCATACTTGGAACTGACGTCCTCGGGAAGCTGCTGCGGAGCGGTAAGCGGGAGCTGCAACCAAACGGGTTGGTGGCCGTGAGTACCGCAGGTGGGTACGCATTATTGGGCCCAGTACGGGGACCACAGGACGCAACGGATTATAGCAACATATACTACGGCAGCGTGTTATCGGAGGTCCTGCAAAGGTTCTGGGCAACAGAAGAGCCACCCACAGCTCCCAGGACAAGCCCACTGGACGAGGAGTGCGAGACATTTTATCAGTGCAACACGGTGCGCCTCCCTTCGGGCAGATTTCTGACACGGCTGCCGTTCCTATCGACGCGACCTCCACTGGGGAGCTCCAGGGGCCTGGCTGAGAAACGGATGATGGCCATGGAAAGGCGCATGAAACGGGACTCCAACTTTCGGCGAAAGTATGTTGAGTTCATGCGTGAATATTTGGCTTTGGGTCACATGTCGGTATCCAGGGTAGACTGGCGTCGTGAGGAGCACTACGTATTGCCTCATCATGCAGTCCTGAAGACACCTGACTCCAAGATCAGGGTCGTGTTCGACGGGAGCGCGGCGACATCTAACGGGGTGTCTCTGAATCAATGCCTGCACGCTGGTCCTAAGTTGACCAGAGACATTGCAGACATTCTAACGGACTTCAGGAGACATCAAGTTGTCTTCGTTACGGATGTGAGGATGATGTTTCGCCAAACGGAGATCCATGCGGATGACCGTCGGTTCCAGCTGATATTGTGGCGAGAGAGCCCAGAAGAACCGATGATCACGTATGAGCTGAACACGAACACGTACGGATTAAAGCCCAGCCCGTATGTAGCGATGCGGACGCTACGAGAGCTGGCTGACCAGGAACGGCTGCGCTTCCCTCGCGCAGCTGCAGTCATCGACCGGGATGTCTACGTGGATGACATTTGTACGGGCACGGACAGCATTGAGCAAGCGCTCATCCTAAGGGATGAATTGGTGGCGCTCATGGCCTCCGGTGGCTATGAACTCAGGAAGTGGCTGTCAAACTGCCCAGAGGTGCTGGCAGGACTACCAGCTGAGCACCAACAAGACCCGCATTTGTTTGAGGACTCGGATAATCCTCATGCGTTGGCAATTTTGGGGGTCCAGTACCGACCGACTCAGGATGTCTTCACATACAATTGTGAGGCCGAATTGCTGTCGAAGACCTGGACCAAGCGATCAGTCCTTTCGACTATCGCACGAACGTTCGACCCAAATGGTTGGATCTCTCCGGTCACGTTCATGGCAAAGTTCTTCATGCAGAAGCTTTGGTTGGCCCAACTAGGCTGGGATGAGCAGCTCACGGACGAGCTGCTGCACGAGTGGACGGCATTCGTGACCACATTGCCGCATATTAAAGAAATTGAGATCCCGCGCAAACTGCTCCCTCGGGCGGGAGCCAGGGTGACCCTGCATGGGTTCTGCGATGCTTCTGAGAAAGGGTACGCGGCCGCGGTCTACCTGAGAACAGGTGAGACTGCTGGCGAGGGCGTTGTACGCTTGGTCATGGCCAAGAGCAAGGTTGCGCCTGTTCGGACCCGGTGGACGATTCCGAAGATGGAATTGGCGGGTGCCGCGCTCCTGACCCGTCTCCTGAACCATGTGGCGCAGAACCTGCGTGGCACGGTGGATCTGAATGACACGGTTTACGCATGGACGGACAGCCAGATCGTGTTGTGCTGGCTGCGGACTTCGGTCCATACGCTTGAGGTATTTGTGGCCAACCGAGTGTCACAGATAAATAATAATAATAATAATAATAATAATAATAATAATTTATTGATAAAACATAATGTACAGAGGTGACGATTAAATTCTATACTTAAAAAACAAATAAATTCACAATTTACATAACCTGAACTAGGGTTGCCCCTGTGTTTCAGGCAATGGGAAAGCCTTTACATTATTTAATTTCAGTACATATTCATCTATCTTATAGTAATCTTATTGTAGCTTAACTACTAAAATTTACACTAAAGAACTTAATTCAACTAAACAAATATTTATTTCATGACAGCCAGTAAGTTCTCTGTATCTTCGTACGTCATAGTTTGTAGTGACTCACGAAGCGCTTTCTTACATTGAGCGAAGCTTAGTGGATATAGGTCCAATTTCGCATTTAATCTATTGTAAAGAAATGGTCCTAGAAATATGAAAAATCTTGTAGAAAAAGCATGTTTTGCTTGCATGTTATAGGAGCAAACAATATCTTTACGCCTCTTGTTTTTATATTCGGTGCTGTAAGGAGTTATGCAGTGCTGCCTTAATACTGTGCCGTGGATAAATAACTGACGAACTGTTAGTACTCTACATTCACTGTATATAAGGTTAGTAGGGTAGAGGTAAGGACGATAGGTATGGACCTTTAGGATTGCTCTTTGGGCTCTTTCTAATTTTAGTATTGTGGTTTTAGCCAAACCTCCCCATGACGTTATGCAATACGTTATTATTGATTGGCAAAGAGCAAAATAAACCGTCTTGAGGAGCTGCTCATCCGCAATTGACCGCAGTTTTTTGAAAACAAATATTAACTTACGGATTCTATTACACAGCGCTTCCACATGGAATTTAAACGAGAGGGTTTCGTCGATTAAAACTCCGAGATATTTAATTTTGTCGGTACGCGTTATGTCCGGGCAGCTGCATTTGACAGATGAAATGTTATTACATATGTGGGCATAGAGCTTGCGGTAGGTTATTTCTACGCTAGGTTTACGCATGGAAAATCTTACATACTGAGTTTTATCTGGGTTAAGTGTTAGTAGGTGATGCCGTAACCAGGTGCTGACGCTATTAAAGCCTCGCTGTGCATATTCATGTGCGTCATCTGCTGATTTAGCGGAAAAAAGCAGTACAGTGTCATCAGCGTACGATATTATTTTACCATTTCCTATTTTTAGATCACAAAGGTCGTTAATATAGATCAAGAATAGGGTGGAAGCGAGCACGCTTCCTTGTGGAATTCCGTAAGCGGTGTTTTTTAAGTCGGAGCTGATATTATTGTCTATCCTCACGCATTGGGTGCGTTCATCTAGATAATTTGCTAGTAATTTGAGTTGGGTACCTCTAATACCAAGTGCTTCTAGCTTTTGGAGAAGAATGGCAATGGGGACGGTGTCAAAAGCTTTTGCGAGGTCCATAAAGATTCCTATTGTCTGATTTCCTTTATCAAGTTCTTGGACTAGGTAATTAGTTAGTTCATGAACAGCGTCAGCAGTTGATAGCCCGGCCCTAAAACCAAACTGATTTCTTGATAGAAGAGTTTGTTCTTCAAGATATTTAATTAGTCTAGAATTAATGATTTTTTCTAATATTTTTGAAATGGCAGGTAAAAGTGAGATGGGTCTGTAGTTTGCTACCTGGTCCTTACTGCCGGATTTGTATACAGGAACAACTACCGCTTTTTTTAGGCATTTCGGAAAAATTCCTTCCGATAGGCATTTTTGGAAAATGTGCGTGAGAGGTGGAATCAGGATGAGTTTGTATTGTTTAAGCATTTTGTTTGAAATGCCGTCCCAGCCGACCGCAGAGCTATCTTTTAAATTATTAATAATCCTTTCCACCTCTTGTTCGTCTGTATTTAAAAGCACAAATGATTTCAGCATATTTTTAGATGAATGATCGCGGGGAGAGAGAAGCGGCTTGTTTTTTTGCATTTTATCAGCTAGGTCTTTTCCAACATTTACGAAGAAATCATTTGCGCTCTCAACGGATGATGACTTCGAGGGGTGAGCTTGTAACAATTCACAAGATGTTTCTCGTTGGTTTGCCGTATATGTAACATTTTTAACACACTTCCAGATCAATTTACTGTTTTTTCCAGCCATTTCCAATTGTTTTTTGTCGTAGTTGTTTTTAATTTTTTTAAGCAGGTTGTTACAGAAATTACGATATCTTTTGTAGGTCACTTGCAATAACAAATTGTTCGGATTCTTTTTGGCTTTAAAATGCAATCTATCTCTGTGTCTCATACATCGTACGAGCCCCGGTGTGATCCAAGGTTTAATATTGCGGAATTTACAGCTGACACGTACGTATGTTGTATTATTTAATATTGCTTGTTGGATACTTTTAATCATGTATGACATGCTAGAGTCAGCGTCAGCAGATAACTCGGAGACTCCTCTGGTCTGGAGACATGTTCCAGGTGAAGTTAACCCGGCAGACTGCTCGAGTCGCGGCTGCCCGGCGCCTGCTCTGGTTGAGCATTCTCTCTGGTGGGGGCCTCAATGGCTGGAGCGGCCACATACGGAGTGGCCTTTCAATGACTGCGGACGCCAGCCACTACCCCCTGACCAGGGTCTGAGAGTCAATGTGACTACAGTGGAGTCTGTGGCAGTGGACCACACTCTTTTGGAACGGTATAGCTCACTAGGGAAGCTACTTCGAGTCACGGGATGGATAATGCGGTTTTTCCATAATTGTCGAAGCCCTGCGGCACAGCGCAACCTGTCACCTGTAATGGGACCTGAGGAGCAGCAAAGGGCTCTCTCACGTTGGGTGGGGGTCATTCAGGGGAATGAGTTCCAGGATGAACTTAGGATCTTGCGGACTGGCGTGGGCAGAATGAAGAAGAGCCTTGTCCGCCTCAACCCGTTTATTGATGAGCACGGAATGCTCCGGGTGGGAGGCCGACTACGGAATGCCGAATTGCCCTATTCAGCGCGGCATCCTTTAATTCTTCCCAAGAAGGGAGCTCTGGTGGAGCTGTTGGTTTGGGACCGTCACATCAGGAATTCACATGCAGGCTGCAACACACTGCTGGGCATTTTGCAGCGGGAGTTCTGGATTTTGTCGGCACGGAGAGTGATACGGAGCGTTGTGTTTCGTTGCTTGCCTTGTTACCGGCTCAAGGCAGCCACAATGCAGCCACAAATGGGAGATCTCCCGCCCGACCGAGTTACGGAAGCTCGGCCGTTTGCTGGTGTGGGGACAGACTTCGCGGGGCCTTTCATGGTCAAGACATCACGCCTTCGCAACGCGAAGTCGGTTAAGGCATATTTGTGCGTCTTCGTGTGTCTGGCGACCAAGGCCGTTCATTTGGAAATGGTAGCTGATCTCTCTACGGAGGCCTTTTTGGCAGCGCTGGACCGATTCGTTTCTCGGCGGGGGATACCGGCCTTGATACGGTCGGATTGTGGTACCAACTTCAAGGGCGCCGATCGTTTTCTAAAGGAAATTGTATTATTTTTAAGTCAAAATGAGCGAGAGATCGGCACGGCCATCGCCAGTCGGGGCATTTCGTGGTATTTCAGTCCACCTGGATGCCCCCACTGGGGTGGAATATTTGAGGCAGTGGTTAAGTCTGCCAAGACTCATTTGTATCGGGTCATCGGCTCAACGATCCTCTCCTTTGAGGAATTGTCAACGGTGTTCTGCAAAATTGAGGCAGTTTTAAATTCGCGCCCCTTGTGTCCGTTGAGCGCTGACCCGAATGACCTGGAGGCCATTACCCCAGGTCATTTTTTGATTGGCCAACCACTTAACGCCTTGCCGGAGTATCCGTATACGGATGTTAAGTTGTATAGGTTGTCACGGTATCAGATGCTGCAGCAAATGACTCAAAATTTTTGGAAGCGATGGTCGCTTGAGTATTTGCACATTCTTCAGCAACGCGTTAAGTGGACGGACAGGACGACCCCACCGTGCGTTGGAGACCTCGTACTGGTTAAGGATGCTAACCTATCACCGTTGTGTTGGCGACGGGGGCGCATCGTTAACTTGATAGCGGGCAAGGATGGGTCTCCACGGATCGCAGATGTACAAGTGAGGGACTCGATCCTTAGACGGGCGGTTTCAACGCTATCCCGACTACCGGGAGTTTGAGCGGACCGACGACGGGTCGGTCCGGGGCGGGTGGTTGTTGAGAATCGATAGGTTTTTGCACACTGGCCACACAATCAGTTAGTTCTTTTTTTTCTGTCACGGCGCTGCGAGCGCGCGCGCGGTCGCCAGCGGACGCGAGCCGGCGCCAATGGTAATATTGGTACTATCGTAACGGCTCTTGAACATTATAACCTCCGTGGTTTGGGAGATATTTTGGAAGTTTTACGCTTTAACGGAAAGTGTTGAAATACGGCACAATTCCTTGTACGGTGGGCTGCTTCGGGCGCCCCAAGGATTGTTATTTAGAGTGATATAAGGACTACTACAGTGTGAATTGTGTTTGGCGTGTTTGCTGACGAGATCGGGGCGGCGGCGGCGCAGACCGGGACGTCGTTTATTGGTGCAAGTAAACATACATACACTTTACACAAAACAGAAACACAACCTTGCAGCCAGGAAGATATTCGGCTGAACTCCAGGTTAGCAAAGTAGATCAAGTTAGGTTAAGTACATAGGGCGCGTATCGCGTTCCATTGTTTCGCGCTAGGCAAGATTGCTTTGGTAATTTGTTCTTACATGGGCCCGGGATAAATTCAATTTGTGTCTGGCGCAAACACCTTTTCTTATTCGAGTTCTGTAATTGGACAAGTCAGTTCCTGATATGATATTTGTAAAGAAAGTGGAAAATTCAAAGAAAATATTTAAAAGATATCTAGTATTTTCCTTTTCGACTCGCTCAAATCGTCCATATGTGCGGCGTCATGCTGGTCCCAATTTAAAATTTAATCCGCGATTAGCGATGTAGTACACGAATTAGTATGGTTTACATTAGCGATTAGTGATCTTGTATACGAATTAGTATGGTTTACAAGCCGGTCATTAGCTCTTGTCCTATTTCGTATGAAATCCATCTCCATTTGAATTCGTTGACTAATTGTTGATACGATTTGGCATGGAAAGTGTTTTACTAATTCGATGTTTGGCGTGTTTTTACATTGTACATGACAAATGGGAAATAAATACAAAATTGCTGTTGCGATATAATTCCATTTTGAAAAACGTTACCATGCGAGTCTATAATGGTTGCGTTGGTCACGGGATCAACGAATGATAAAACATTTGTCACTCACACTCGCATTTCGTCAAAACGCGTGACGGATGCTTTGTCACTTATTTATCGCGTGATAAAAGCTAATATCATAGGCCCGCAGATTAATACTCAAAATTTTAATGAAATAAATATCGGCCAAGTGCGAGTTGTTATAGCGGCAATAGAAATACATCATTTGTGAAAATTTCAACTGTCTAGCTATCACCGTTCTTGAGATACAGCCTGGTGACAGACGGACGGACGGACGGACGGACGGACGGACGGACAGCGAAGTCTCAGTAATAGGGTCCCGTTCTTACCCTTTGGATACGGAACCCTAAAAAAGGGAGTCGATAATTGCTCTAGCGCGATGATGTAAATGCTGTTGCAAAAAAGCAGCGAAAACTCGCCAATATATTTGTTTGCTGTGCGAATACGTAAGATTGGTTAATATCTCAACATTTATTCACTTAAGGATCATGTCTCTAATTAGTACGTTCCGCTTTTGAAGTGGTCCCAAAATAAATGAAACCGAAACAAAGCAACGTTCGTAATTAGACGGCACAGCTGGAGGATCGCCCTTGTTGGCGAGCTACATGGCTCTTTGAATTAATCATTTTATTTTATACAACTGAACCAATTAATACGATGTACACTGAATAAAAAAATAGCTCAACTATTAAAATTTTCGTGAGACACATTTAATTATTGTATTAAGCGGCAACTTTGTCACTTTGTCCGTGTCGGTGTACGAGTAGCAGTCCCTGATGAAGAGCCATACTAGTTCGAAACATGTCGAGCTGTTCCTAACAATTTCACGTGAGAGTAAAACGCTTAATACAATAATTAAATACTTATGTCTCGTCAGTCTCGTGAAAAATTTAATAAGATTGTTATTGATGGTTAAATCAGAGTCGCAGTAGTATTTTATGATATTTTATTCAGATGGTTGACGGTTGATTGTACAGTCTTACGAATAACAACAACTAGATAGCGTAGCAACCGTCCAACACTTCCTCTCAAGCAACCATTCAACATCCTAATCCCATACAGCATCAAGCAGTCCAAACTAAACCTAAACCAGACACACACCTTTCAAACTTAACACGGGGCAATGGCTTAGTCAAGATATCAGCTATGTTATCTTCAGTCCAGACATACTGTAGCTGAATCAACTAATCATTGATGCATTGACAAACTAACTTATACCAATTGTCAATATCTTTTGTCCGTCGGTGAGAAACAGGATTATTAGCCAACGTTACGCGGCACTCTGATTGTCCACAAACAGCTTGACGCTCGTTGTGCCCATATTTTTGACAATATAGCTGACTAACCTCTGTAGGTATACAGCTTCCTTGGATGCTTCAGGTAGCGCAACGTATTCGGCTTTTGTCAGATATAAAGCCACACAATATTGCTTTCTGCACTCCCAGGATATCAAATTTGGTCCAGGTTTAAACATGTATCCTGAATATGACTTTCTATTAGTCGGCGCCCCAGTCACTGTCAACCTGTAATAAATTAATGATTAAAGTCTCCATTCGACTTTCGATATACAAATCATCTACCGAAGACTGGTATCGCAGTTGTTCATGGCGGTTCAGTTCATTACCATCACCACCCCCTCTGCCAAAACATTACGTAGATCCAGTTCAAGCTGGGTTTTCTGCTGGTTTACACTGATCCATACCATGGTCCATTAAGTAAAGCATCAATAGACTTCCTCTGAAGCAAGAAAGACGTACCTTCTGTACTCCGTTCACACTCATGCAGAGACATTGCCGAGCTTCCTCTAAATTTTCATTTGGAAGTATTTCCTTAAGCCGTCCTGCAATTCCATCTTTGCACGAATATCCTTTACAAAATACGATAAAACAGTCTAATATAAAGACATATAAAAATATATATTCTATTCTATTTTTTTTAAAATGGCAACCGGTCACATTTAAGCGACCATTACTGCCAATGTCTCGTTGCCAATCGCACTAGGCGACTAGACAGAGGATTGATACCACGTTGTAGGGTGATTTGAAAAAATCGTGCTTTTTGTAAAGTGATAGCGATTTACAAAAAACCACGCGGACTATCGGGCCTTGACCCAAGAAGGGCTATGAACGCTTCAAGTTGAATTCTTCATTAGCTATTCACTCATACGTTAGATCACTGCACAATACGCTATCAATACTACACATTGAACAACTAAAATGAATAAAATAATGAACAACGAAACTTAAACGCATGCGGCCATCTTGAGACACGAACCGGAAAGCAAAGTATATATTCTTTAAAATATAAACATCTATCAATCTTTGAACGTTTTTAAATGACATTGACATTAAAAAATCATTTTACTCTTCCGTTCAACAAAGTTTTTGCTTTTGACCGTCTCCAATGAAACCTTGTTGCATATAGACGTTTTCATAAACGGTCTCCGCAAAACTTTCTGGTGGGATCGTGGATCTTCTCTTATTTTGCAGACACTATCATAGCAGTTTAATCCGCTCTGTGCGCCACGTAACCAATTCCTTAAGGAATATCTAGGTTCTGCCTCGTTTTGCACAACAGATTTCCTTGCTTTTTCATCCTGTTCTTGACTGCCGGATTCAGTCCTAGAAGCTTAATAAAATTCCGGAGGAACGAACTCAGCTTCCAAACATACTAATGCACCAGCTGCCTTCGAACTCTCCGCATCCTCTATGGCAACTACATATGAATCTTCGGTCACAGACGTCGATGAAACTGCCTTAGAAAAATGATCCAACTCCCATAGACCTGCATTCTTCACAGATGTGTCTTTTCCCAGTGAACCTGATTCTGCGCCCTTTATGGCAGAATCTTCAGTAAAGACAACGTCTCGTCCTGCTTCACCCTTTGGAAAAGGTAATCCATGTGCCTTTCCTCTTGACAAACAAGTGACACACGGCTCCATTACCCTCATACCTCCAACTTCGATGTCCGGAAGCTTGCATAAATCAGTCTGATTTACATGCCCAAGCTGTCCTGGCCTAAGTGACAATGAGTCCCCAGCTTGAACCGTAGCCGAAGCCCCTTCTACAATAGGAAAACAGTCATCCAATTTATAGATATACCAGAGACTTCACTAGCAGTAACCACAAGCTTACTCATAACTTAGCCTATCGACTGGTGAAACATCTTACAACCATTAGAATCAAATATCACTTTCCAACCATTCTGAACCAACTTAGATATGGACAATAGATTAACTTTGAATTTCGGTACAAAGGAACAGTCTTGTATTGGCAACAAAACTCCTTTGAAATTTAAACCATGAATCCTTTTAAATTTATTAGAATATTGCCCTTACCTATGCTTGTCATCTTGTCATCATTCGCACATGTCACAACATTCTTATCAGTAACCTTAAAGTCTCTAAACCAATGTTTTTAAAAAGGCTCCACTATCCAACTGCCACGCCAAGGAGTTGAAGGACTCGTACACCGACAGTGAACTCCATAATCCAACTTCCTTCGACTTCGTAGAAACCGTTGATATACTTCCTCCGTCTAAGTCCTGTATCAACTTTGGGCAGTCAGATTTCTTGTGACCTTTCTTGCTACATTTAAAACATTTGAAGTTTGGTACTGAACGCTGAGATTGTTTCCATGCCACTAACGCAGAATTACCATTCGAGGAATCATTAGAAGAGCTCTGACTGGAGTTTTCTTGTAAAAGCTTTTGCCGAACGTTTTCCGAGGTGAGTTTCATTCCTGAGTGTTCTAAAGCCATACGTAACGGTCTGTATTCATCAGGCAAACCCCGTAAAAGTACCACAGCAATCAAATCATCGTCGAAACTCTGGTTAATCTCCTTCAGTTTCTGAGTGACTCATGACAGCCGCCACATACTCATGCATCGAATTATGCTTTTCCAAGTGCTCATCTAAAAGTGAATTCATAAGACTTATTCGCCTATTGATCCCTTTATCCTCGAAAATTCCTGCTAGTGCGTCCCACACTTCCTTAGCAAATGTCAAATTCTGTACGTACGGGTAGAGATGGGACTCCAAGTGCAGACAAATAATAGTAAATGCCTCTTGATCCTTCTCATGTTCTCCAGAATCATCTGTTTTAGGTAGCGTTGACGTAAATTTGAAACATTTTTCTCGAAGTAGTAACATTTTTATTGCGAATTTCCATGACGAGTAATCCTCAAGCCCGTTCAATTTAGGAACAGAAAATTTGGCGTTCTGGGCCATGACCTGATGGTTAAATCAGAGTCGCAGTAGTATTTTATGATATTTTATTCAGATGGTTGACGGTTGATTGTACAGTCTTACGAATAACAACAACTAGGTAGCGTAGCAACCGTCCGACAGTTATACACATGGAGTAACAGTTCGGGACCATTGTTCATCACGTCTTTATCTACAGTACGTACCAGATACCTTCTAGTAAACACGGCATAAAAGACTCGTCTCCTAGCCTCAAAGACTATCAAAAATAGCTTCATTTAAAGCTAATCAAGTTCTAATTCTGCGAGTCCCAGATCCCGATATCAAAAGGAAACGCTGTAACATCAACATCCAGCTCGTAAACTCGGTTGCGCTTGCGCAAAGGGCGAGTGGTCGGGTACGCACATCCGTTTCTTTGCTTTTTTATAGTTGTTCAATGGCTATTTGACCTTAAATTGCATGTATTTAATGCGGATATGTATTTTCATATGTTCATGACCTATATAGGTACACCATAAACAGCAAGTAGGTATATTTATAACTGGAAACTGGAATAGGCCCATATACATAATGGCATAGGTATAGAGCAAAGAAGAGAAGAATATGTATACTTAGTCGATCATTAGTCGACGATCGCCGAAGTCCGATGTGATCAGATCAGATAAGGTCTGATCAGATTAAACACTGTAGTTTAGTTTGAAATTAGTTTACGAGGCCTTATTACTTTAAAAATTAATTAAAAAAGTCATGTGTAAGTACTGAAATTAAGAACGAAGAAGAATCCGAATCATATCAAAATTGTAATTTTTGTTGTTTTATTCATATACAAAACAAATGACCTGCTATTCTAAATTAAATCAGCCACACATCTTCTTCAGAATAACAAATTGCGTAACTCTGGTATGCGAATGTCATATTTCTACGCCCCAATACACTTGATTTACTGTGATCGGTGATATTCGGAGAATCCGACCTCTTTTGATCGAGGGCATGGTCTTTGATTTAATAGCTATGAATGCGGTCAATGTGTTATTAATTTATTATTTTTTAAATCGGTGTCGTCGTGAGCTTAAACATATTATTCTAATTTGTAAATGTTATCTACACAAAAATTGTTAAATTACTATAACAAGCTCAGTAATATTACTTGGCTGCGACGCCAGTGTGGCATGGATGATCAAAATTGGATATGTTATTTCATAATATTATTATATACATAGATTCATCATTCCACCGCTCCGCGAGAGTTACTGTTAGTACTGGGTACTGGGACTCTGTACAGTAAAATACAATCTATGACATGATGATAAACATGATAAACTGTACGTAATTAGGCCTAAATGCTAATAAAGTTCTAAGCTAGTGAATCTGAGAGCTTTATACATCGCGATAATTTTTCGAAATGACCGAAATTTATAATTTTTTTACGTACCGTATAGCCCCGTAACTTCGCCTGAGATACCTAACATCGCCTATTTTTATAAAAGTTTAAATTCACGCCTATGTTTTGAATTAGCAACAGTTGATGCGAGAATATCGCCATGCATAAAAAGAACTTTCTATTTATTAGCTTTAGTTTGTAGTAGTCTAAAAACTAGACGGGAATTTAAGCTTTTATAAAAATCAGAAATGCGGTCTGTAGACGAGAACAGCCAGAAATCCGGACAAACAGAAATCCGAATATGCGGACATTCGAAATAATTATTAGCCAACCTGAAACGTACGCTTTGCTCACTCGTTCATTTTTTTACCTACAATAAATGTTGGCTTTGCTGCAAATAAAATCTTCGCATGAAACTAGTGCAGTCGTTGCTCGCTCAGGTCATTGACTTGCAGCTAGGGTTGTCAATCGATTATTCATGTGTGTTTTAAAATAACGACGTAGATTAGCAACAGTTATTGTCACCTTCATCTACGTTAGCATACATTTAACCTCCACGCGACTGTCATTTAATTTCATGTTTTAATGTGATGAGGTTAGGTCAGTTTTGAGTTAAATAGGTGTTTCACAGGCGTTTCAACCACCGTCAGTCCACTGTCATAAATATCAAAGGAATGGGCCATACTATGATTTAAATTAGTTCAATTATGATAAGAAGTACGGTTAGAGTATATCATTGTATGAAAGTTTGCAGCTTAGTGTAGCTCATACTTTCAATAATTTTGACAGCGGACTGACGGCGTTTGAAACGCCTGTAGAATCATCCAAATAGTGAGTTCAGTAGCAGTAAATATTCATAAAATAAAATTGAAACCTTAGAGGATTATTGAATATACATCAATACAGCAGCAGTAAACTGACGCAATGAGAAACCATCACTCAATGGAATGGAATGGAACAATCACTTGAATAATAAATCATGCTACACAGCCTAGCATCACGCCTTTATTGGCATAACAGTAAAGAGGTGTTCCGATATATTTAGCCGCTTTCATTGCTTCAATTACGCTTTTCCGATACAATGGCAAAAACTTGAGAACTCTAATTTATTAATTGTCAATTTTATGAACTAAATAAATCTGATGCTGGAATTAACATAATATGGGAACTACCGACCAACAATAAGCGTACCTAACTCTTAAAATAAAAGATTATTAGTGACAACCCTAACGATGAAGTCAATGACGTCACAGCTAAAAGCTTCCGCGTGTCGAAGTGACGGAAGTGGTCGGTTCTTTATGACTTGGGGTGACGTGTCGAACGTTTTACCAATGTGTTGGGCAGGAATAAAAGAAAGTCTCAATAAATAAACCTAAAGTTGACAGGAAAGTTATAGATAGTTGGCATGTTACATAAAGGGGCTTCTGAACGGGCCATGTTTCGCTGCAATTTGTGGCCGGCCATTATTTGCATCTTACTCTAGCGTAGGTAGGGTGTCAGAGAGGGACGGCCATAGTTGCCGGCCATAAATTGCAGTAAAATATGGCCCGTTTAGAAGCCCCATAAAGAACAGGTTACGGTTCCTGGACAAGTTTTTTTTTTAGTATGTTCAGACGTTAAATAGCAAAACTGACATCTTGTCATTGGTTCCAATAAAAGCTGAATATCTTGGAAACTACTGGTCCTATTTCCACCAAACATAGCTAAGAACCATCTCGACGGACAAGTCTTTTGATTAAAGAAATACACACACAAATAGACAGATACACATTTTAATCTTATTATCATCCCTCTTTTTACGTCGAGGGTTAAAAAAGTGTCTCCTTCTTCGAAAATTTGAGTCCCTGCTTGTTTTTTTTTAATGTACTCGTATTTTAATTTCAGATGGATGGTCAGAGTGCTTGAAGACGTGGACGCTGGCGAGATCCGCTCCCGCCAGGGCCTGGTGCCAGCGAAGGTGCTGAGGGACACCAGAGCAGCAGAGCGGGACAGTACAGCATCAGCCGCGAGAAGACAGTACGTATTCCGTGTCTTATACTCGCTGTATGTATATCTACACTCTCGCCAAGATCGGGAGAGACATGCGGATAGTTCTTTTTTTAGGAAAAGTGTTTAAGGGCCCAGGGCATTGGTGAGAGTGTACAGCCGGCAACGGGTGGTACAGTGATGTAGGAGGAAATTCCGCTTCCTTCGGGGTCTGGTTAGCGAGGGTGTCGCGAGAAACCTAGGGATACAGGACAAATTAAATGATATAAAAACTCACTATCAAACAATAACATCGTAAAGATTCAAACGCTTTGAAAATGTAAAACGATATCCACGAGGTGACAACACGGACGTGTGGTGAGACGTGGACTCAATTAGGTGGTTAGGTACGTGAACAAAACGCTTGAAATATCCGTCAGGTTCATATCTAAAGCGACTTTTATCCCGGCTCCACAATATTGCCAAGTTGGCTGAAGTATGAGTTTCTGCAGCGTTAAGTGACTCTCCACACTATTATATCCGCCCAACTCCCGTCAACTTCGCGAATAGTGTGGAACCGGCGTTAAACTAGCAATATTAACATTAATTATTTTGTATTGTTCCCTATTCACGTTGACGCCTAGAGACTTTATACATCTCTGTGGAATTAACTTCACTAATCGTATTATATTGCATGTCAAGACGCCTAGAGACTTTATACATCTCTGGAGAAATCATTAGTTTGAATTGAATAAATTTTGTATAAATGTAGTTACTTCCTTAACATTGATTTGGAGAATCTATACATCTTCTTTACGTATACCAATGTATTTAGTTATACCATAAATATACATTATTGTTTTAAGTATGATTAACGAAAAAATGACTTACTGTTGAGTTTCATTCGGCTTTCTTCTCAACAGCGGTCTCCTCTTGGGAAACGCCGGTAGATTCACAATCTGACTTGTAAAAGTGCCCTTGTGGCCTACTTACTGAATAAATTATTTCATTTCATTTTATTTCATTTCATTTCAACATGGCCGAACCCTACGTTAGCTTGATGAATAACTATTAATATGGTAGTAAAATCAGGGTGCGTAAGCTAGTGCATTTATCCATTGTAAATTGGTAACTAAATGCTATAAAGCATTGCAAATAAGCTGTAAAAAACAATGACAAACAAAACTGCGAAAACAAAATTAACGGCTTGAAGAAAAAATCCGAACCGCAATAAATTTTCTTTTCGCCTGTTTTATTGCGATTTTATTCCATTTCTCTGAAACTATTATGAATCGGGTCTTTCATCTGTGCAATTATTTTATGGCTGGCCGCTGTCTCCTGTACTAAAGGGGACAGAGTCATAAATAATATCAGGAAAAATATTAATCGCATGAAACTCATGAAATATAAGAGTGCTGATGAATTTTCAGGAAACCTCGATTTCGGTAGTTTAGTTTATTATTAATTTATTTTTGTGTTAAGGTCACCTGGGACTATTGCGACTATGAGGCAAATGCGACTTTTGATGATATTATAGAAACGCAACACTTTATTTAACACTGCTCTCTATTTGATATTAATAGTTGGCACTCTAGGCAGTAACGGGTGATCTTTAACTGGTGCATTTATGATATTATCATTAAAAGTCTCATTTGCCTCATAGTCGCAATAGTCCCAGGTGACCGTACAATGTAAAGTTACCATGGTAATTTATAGTAGCAGAGCAAACAGAATAGTGTACGAGTACATAAAATACTTATTGTCGACTTTTCTTTGCAGTTGATCCGATATCTATACTTATTAATTGTAGGTATAAAATTCTAGATTTGTATTGAAAATTATTTTTCTATGGAGAGCGGTCGTGATTTCAGGAAAAATCTTAATAGCGCGATGCAGGATCGTCATTTGTTTTGTATGGGCGCGCGGCTCTGTGCTAACCTGGCGCCATATCTGTTTTCATAATTTCCTTTGGCCTCGCATCGCACCGAAACGGCTGGAATTTTTTTAAGCAATATTGGTACAGGGATAGCTGGGCATCCACAGATGGTTAGCATACTTTTTATAGGATAGGATACCTACTGTTTATTCGTCTACAGTAAAGAAAAATACGCGGACAAAGTTGCGGGCATCTCCTAGTAAGTAATAAGTTTGATAGTACCTACTGAAGTTGACTGGTAAATAACTCTGTACAGTAATAATTGAAGAGTGCCTAAATTCTACTTTTTTTTAATGTCCCTGTGTTCTGTCAGGTCGAGTGACATTTTTAAACTCCATCTATCCTTCTGCATCCTCCATTGCGGCGCCATCACTGGCCGCTGAGAAAAAAATAATTCGAATTCAACGATTGTGTTTTGTTTTTTAGCCCGCTTTTGCGTATAGTACGAGAGCCCACGACCAAAACCATGTCTCATAGCAATACGGCAAAAACCCTATAAAATCGTTAGATTGTATGATTCTGAACTCGACTAGGTGTGTAGTAACGGCCGAAAGTGTAGCAACTGCGTGGGACGCCATTTCTGCTGTGTCAAAAAAAAAAGACAGTCGGTATTATAGCAATACGTCTGATAGTGAAAATGTACATAGATTTTATAATTGTATTACGAAAAAGTTTGTTTTCAGTCATTTTGCGCGTAGCATATAGCCTGAGCGCATTTTTGAAAATGTCAACAAATTTAGCCGACCTGTATCATAGCAATACGGATAATTTTTTTTTTCAACTTTTCGTATTGCTGCCATGATTACCAAAAACCTGTTTTCAGACACTTTAAGTGTCATATACTCCCAAAAACGAAAATAACGTTTCGGAGTCGCCTGGCCGACGCCTCTGTTAAATGTTTTTTTAAATTTACAGCCTTCATAGATATTCAAGAATCTCCCTTGTCTATTATATGTACTTTGACAGATGACAGATGTCATTACTTATTTCTTTTGTAAAAGTTAATACGAGAATATTTTGTAACTTTGAATAAACCGTTTTTTTTTCAAATTCATCCCAGTTTCCTTTTGTGCGATTTATTTCAGTCCTTCAACTTCAATGTTACGGTTTCGGGTAAATTCTTTGTTAATTATCATCTAATAAATTCAGTGTCGCAACGTATTCATTGGTTTGTAACAGAAAATTCAAGATGCCTCAATACGATTTTTAAATGATATCTGAGTATCGAAAAGTTGTCTGATAGAGAAGGTGCTACACTTAATTTGTCTGATATAAATTTTTTGCACATGTGGACAACTTATTTTATCATGTCCAAAAATTTTCAGACATATTGCTATGATACCGATCGGTAAAATTTGTTAACATTTTCAAAACGGTCTCAAAATTTAATGCGTTCACATTTCCGTCTGAAAATTGTTTTGTTCGCATCAAATAACCAAAATTTACTAATAAAAAAGATTTTCAGACGTATTGCTATGAGACATTTTTTTTGTCTCATTTTTATTTTTTTTAAGTGATTTTACGGGTTTGCGCTACACCACTAACGTCTGAAAAATATGTTTCCGGTATCTCAGAACTATCATTCAACTACAGTCTGCAAATCAGACATATTGCTATGATGCAGTTCGGTAAAATTCTTTGCCAATTTTGAAAATTCGGTCAGATCAAACGCTACGCGGAAAATGTCTGATATTGGTATTTTCGAGTTCAGGATAATCGTATCTATCGATTTGATGCGGTTTTGGCCGTATTGCTATGAGACAAAAATTTTGGTCGTGGGCTCTCGTACTAGTACGTTTACGTTTGTTTTATCGAATTGAATTTGTATTGTTTTACTTTACTGTTTAAATGATTATGGTGATAGCTTTAGTGATAGTGAATTTATCAATTTGTGCACACTATATAAAACGATTGACAGAGTAGTTAATATAATTTTGTAACATGAAATCGCAGCCGTCCATTACGGTATTTTGTTTGAATATTTTGACTGTTTTTGACTTGTTAGTTAGATGTTGATGTGATGTTCTTACTTCCTTTTTGAATTGAAGTTATTTCGAAATATAATAAATAACAAATTCTATTTAAATAATCTAAAAAATATATTATTTATGAGAACAAACCTTTGAAGTTTAAAAACATATTCTACGGTCCATCAACATCCAAATAGAAAATTCCAATCATAATATTGTTCATTTGTTAATATTATTTATATACCAAAATATTTCCTTTACTGTCAACTGTAAACATTCTATAAACTTGCGATTGTGACTAGAACAAAAACATATGAACTAACATTTTCGCATCCATTTAAATTGAGTGTTATTCTATCTTAGGAGCGCATTTTTTCACATAAAGATTGATTGTCATAACGTATTGTTTTTCGTAAAATCGTTAGCCATAATTCTGAAATTATTAACTTACAGTTTTGAGAGTAAAACCCATTAGCTTAGGTTAGGTTTACTTGGGTTTGTATTATAAGAATCCTGAAGGGTTATTTGTTTCAGAGAAAATAAGTAATTATGAATAAGAATTTTATGTGAGCCCATTTAGACTCTTCTTTCTTGTATAGACTCCACAATCTTTTTACTTTGAAGTGTCACCGATGACATGCGTGCAACTCTTTTTGTTAATGATATATCCACACTTGCCCAAGGTCGGTGATATAATATAATTTATAGCAAGCAGCCGTACTACTCGTAGCCCAGACCTAGACATTCTACAGATTGGGATATAATTAGAAATAGGGAAGTATCGTGGTTTTTTTATTTATTTAAACTATCGTAATATTTTAAATTGTATGTTTTTATTTTCAAACTAAGTCTTCATGTAAGGTATAGTGGGGTAAGACTATAACCGGAAAAATACTGCCACTAACTAACTCTTTTGGCACAGTGACTCAAACAGGATCTTAGCCTCCGAAACGAGAGCATGCCACTTGTCCCGAGCCTGCAGATTTTAGAAGACTGCCACAGTCCGATAAATAACTAACAGTTAGTTACTAACTGTTACATCCCATTAGACAATAAACTATGTTAGTCTTACCCCACCTTTCCTTTAAGAGGCCTTTCCTTTAAGAGGCCTTTTCTTTTCCTGTCCTTTTAAAATTTAATTTTTTCATATTATGACAAATATATTGATAATTTCAACCAACTTTTTGAAGTGAATAATACTTTTCTACGAGTTCTAGGTAGTAACGTAGCTATTTCATGTTATTATTGCGCGCAGTCGAAAATAAGTTGAAAAAACTAATTTTTCGCGTGAATTTTGTCAATTTTGAGTAGTTTTTGAAACAAAAATTATCAATGAAAAATTCAAACTGTAGGTTTCAAATATATATCAGTACATATGTTTTAAGAAGCATGTTTGATAATAGAGAAAAATGTCTAAAACAAATCAGCATTTTAAAAGGAATAAGGCCTCTTAATCATACAGAAAATTAGTTTATTTCAAATAAACTACGAGCCAAATTCAAAAAAAAAATATGATTTTATGTCACCAATGTCCATGGTAAAACTGGCGGTAAATCAAAATGTTCTTACGTTATTCCGCTCTGGCATGTACATACGAAATGTTTGTCTTTCATCAAAACGTGTTAAGTATGTAAAAACATAATATAAACCCGTGGTTTTCGGTGCACGAATGATTTGACGCCTATTGTCAACCTTGTGATGAAATATGGATTTCATTCATGCATCCGTGACGTTAGAATTATAGTGTCAACGTTCGTCCCATGAAAAGATTTCAAATTGGCCTTATTCCACCCTTATTTATCTAACGAGCGAAGCGTTTTCGTCTCAGCTTGGCCTAAAATTATTTCGGTTGATAAACGCGATAGAGGTCGCATTTCTCAACCGATTCTCGTGAAAATTTGTAAGACGATTCGTTAGTTTAAGTACCTAAATATACCGCTATTTTTACCATTTTGTTTTACGATTACGATTACAAAATGGCGGATAAATGGGGTTGAAAGTTAAAAATTTGGAAATTAACTCGCCAAGTTTACACAGAGTCACTAGTATTCAATGTTTATGGAAAATTGCTGGATATGGTGGCGATATAATTATACGCACCTCTAGAATTACAGTGACCTAATAATATAATTTATGTAATTTATTTTACTTTATTTTTAGTATTTTTGTTATAGCGGCTATAGAAATACATCATCTGTGCAAATTTCAACTGTCTAGCTATCCCCATTCTTGAGATACAGCCTGGTGACAGACGGACGGACGAACAGCGAAGTCTCAGTAATAGGGTCCCGTATTTACCCTTTGGGTACGGAACCCTAAAAACGGAGTTTCATTCTAAATATGCAATTTTAAATTGAAGTGTCTACGATTTACAATCCCGTCAGGTTAATTTCTAAAGTTGCGTATTTTCAGAAGACGGTGGAAGCATAATGCAATCAATCCAGACTTAAGCCAGATAAGTAAACAATACACATGTGATACACGAAGTTGGCATTGTCGCTTGTTTCTGAGAAATTAATGGTTGTATTAACGGGTACTTGCTGTCAATTCCGTAGAAATGAAGATACTTATTAATATATATTACTAAGATACTTTGTGTCTCATTATAGAAAATTAATGATTATATTCAGAGTAATATTGGCGCCTAAGTGCCCATACCTATTCCTATAAAATGTAGATGAAACTCAAGACATGTTGACTTTAGATTATTATACGTGTTGTATTATACTGTTTAATTTTCGTAAGTAAAGGCGATTGTATATTGCGTAGTAGCTAAAATGAAAATGAAAAATTTATTGATAACATTCGTTACAGGTCATATTCTAATTATTTTTTTTTATAATTATGTATAATTTAAATAATTATAGTTTATATATTATCAATATTCCTTATTTAATTTTCCTTGTAGTATTATGTACGAATACAAGACTTCATCTAATAGAATGAAGCAAATCCTTTTTGTTAAGCTTGTAGTCATAGCTTAGGACTATGACATTTTGTTATGGGCTCATTTTGCCTCCTCAAATTGCAAGTATAGGTATTTAATGCAATATCTCTGGTGTACCCATATCAAAAATCAGCACACCAGGACCAATCCCAAAACCTTATTTTCGGAGAGCATGTCACAATAATTACTTTTCTTACAAAAAATCTGTGACCTAAAATGTATTTTTGAGGTCCATTTCAAGAAAGCCCACGCGGAAAACATAAATGCAAAATGCATTCGTTATCGAAATGATTGCTTGTACGAACGAACAAGTAATTTGGGGCAAACTTAAAACAGTCAGCAGATCACAGTCTCTGCCAGCGACAGCCGATTGCGTGACGTGACGGTTGACAGGTTTACAAATTTGTTGCCCTGCTTACTAATTGAATCCAGATTTGGAACAGTTTTTCATCAGATTTACTAAAAATAACATCTTTTCACTGTTTCATGCATATATTACTAAAAATAAATTTATTTTAACACAAAAAAAGGAAAAACAAAGAAAGAGTAAATAAAAAACTTAAACTAAATACTACTAACATTAACTTGCCCTTTCATTCAGCGCAATATGTTTTCTTAAATACTACTAACAAAATAAAATACAAAATGTAAGAGTGTAAGGGCACAAGTGAATTTATTTTTGGTAACTATACTTTATGGCCAGCAACCTCGTGGATGAAATTACGAGTTGTCCAAAGAGTATATTGTAGAAATGAAGACTGATTCTGTCTCATAATGATTGCAGATGGATTTCAAATGGCATTTCTCATAGTCGGTCGCTCTCCATACATTAAGTGTACTGTAAATGTCTAACGATAGTAACGCCATCTATTGATATGGCTTTTCCCAGAGATACGTATCGTTCTTGGGCAGACTATTAAAGCCTGTGATGTTGACGGTGTATTTCTACTGAGAGAAATAATCTCAAGGAATCTGAAATGTACATTGTATAACAAAATTGTGCACGTAGATTCTTATTCATACATTTTCACGTGAACAATTTGTCCATAAGTCCATAACAAATGTAATCTATAATAGATTATGGCCATTAACGTCTAGGGTGATGGCAACCGCGTTGTGATGAATCCTGGCAATGTTCGCGACGGTAATGAGACAGGCGACGGTAATGATAAATGCGACTGGCAAAGGAGTTTAGATGCATTAGTCCACGGTTTATAAGTGGGATGGGTAAAGTTTTTATGATTAAGGTGTTTATGTCTTTCCTGAGAAACTAATACTATTAAAGTCAAGATAAATAAATTATAAAAAAAATAATAAATAAATAAATATCAGAAAACCTCATACAAATCGACCTAATCCCAAATTAAGCTCAATAAGGTTTGTGTTATGGACAGGAATCGTATACCGGTATTCGGCTCCATACAAAATACCGGTAGGTATTCGATTTCGGTATTTCGCTTATTATTACATATTTCTATATTTTAGTGAGCTAATTTCAAAGCTCTATATCGATACCTAAATTCAATTAGTAGCGTTTGAAATAAAACCTGAAATTAGAAAAATACTTGTATATGAATTAATACCGGAAATAATTCCTGGTTATGGATACTAGACGACGATATACATATTTATATAGATAATAATATACTATAATTCTAGTACCGATTTAGCGCGATGTAAAATGTAATAGTAATGTGCTAAATATAGAAGTTAGTTAAATAATCACAAAAGTCTTTGTGTAGAAAACAATAGCAGCAAATCACCAGTGACTATAGTAGCTTTACATAAAACCACAAAGTTATTTGCTATTATTGCTTTCTAGCCATTCCACACCCACTATCAGGGTCTTCCAAAGTGTAAACACATGTGAAATAAAGTTCACGTCATCAAATACTTCTTGTACGAGTATGGCGACCATATTTGGAATAGTATCAAATAACTAAAAGGATAAATAAAATAATTCACACGACTTTCTTGAAAACTTTCGATTTCATCTGATTAGACTCCAACACCAATAATCTTATTAAAACTTTCGTGAGACACATTTACTTAATATAATATATTAAGCGGTTTAAACTCACGTGAAATTGTCAGGAACGGACGACTCCACATGTTTCGAACTCGTATAGAGTTTTTCATCAAGTTACTGCGAGACTTACAAGAGAGTGTTAACATATTGATTAGAGTACAATTTAGGGTTTTTATCACTCTTGAAATGTAACTTGATATCAGTAATTTGTTAAAATGCAGAATATTGTGCAGAATTATTCTGTGCGGCCTAAACGCTTAAAATAATAAAGTTCCAGCCGAATAAATTCATTGTGTAATATATTTTTCTTTTTTTTTCTTTTTAGAGCGGTTGTACGCGAGCTGATCGAGACAGAAGAGGAATTCGGGAGAGACATCCAACAAGTGGTGTCCCAATACATGCGGCCCATGGACAAAGCCACCACGCCGAAACCAGTCTTCGATAACAGGGAGCTGCTGTTCTCTAACTTCAGGCAGATTGCAGAGTTTCATAACACGTAAGTACAATGCAACAAATGTTCATTTTTTTATACTACAAGGAGCTTGCGGCCGCCTGATGTAAGCAGTTACCGCCGCCTATGGACTCTTGCGATACCAGGAGCATCACACGCGCATTTCCGACCCCTTAAGAACCTGTTTACCCCCCTCTTGAAGAACCGCATTCTGTAGCTTCGGGGAAAACCTCCGCAGAGAGCTCAATCCATATGCGGAGCGTTCGCGTTAGCAAATTCCTCTGGGATCGCACAGTCCTCGACGATTTAGGCTCCAGTTTGTGAGGGTGAACCCTGCCGACGATGGCGAACAGTGGTAGAAAGTAGCCGTAAGCATCATGCTCAAGTACGGCCTTTAAAAAGGCCACCAATCATATCTATTTTCCAGTCAGTCTCGACACTCGTCGTTTTCTGACGTATCATAAAATCGAACGTAAACTAATTGTAGAAAAACAGGAGATGCGATAGCTCATGATCGCCTATAATCCCGATTATGAACGAAGTTAAGCAAATATGATAGTGTGGAGAGACACTAAACTTCGCTGCGGAAACCCATAGGTAGGTACTTCGACCAACTTCGCCTCGGCCCACTTCGTTCAACTTCGCGAGTAGTGTGAAGCCGCAATTAAAGAAAGCTACGCACAAAAACTATATTGCTAGACTTTTTATTTAAAGTCGTCTGATAGATTACGCTATAAATTCAGATTTTTATCTTTGTCTTTCTTGGCCTATGTGGAAACCTTAAGCTCGTGAATCGAGGATACTCCAGATTAAAGACTGAAAACAAACGTTTCCAATCTTGCAGATATTTGTGTCCTATGGATTTTTTTCATACGTTCAAGTTGCTCCTGTTACAATCTTGATTCAATAATTCTAATTGAATCGTGATTTCCACAGAATTCTCCTAGAAGGCATCAAGTACTACGCGAGCGAGCCGCGCATGCTCGGGCGAGCACTCTTGCGCATGGAACGTGAGTTCGACAAGCACGTTGCATACTGCCGCGACGAGCCGAGAGCCCAACACCTCCTCGCCTCGGACCCACAAGTCAGCAAGTACTTCCAGGTCAGTAATATATCAAGTACTGCTCGAGCGAGCCGAACATACTTGGGCACTCTTGCGCATGAAACGCGAGTTTGACAAGCACGACGCAGCAGAGCCCAGCACCTTCGCAGCCTCGGACCCGCAAGTCAGCAAATACCTACTTATAAAATTAGATTATCCTAGTATCTCCGTTTAACACTATAGTTGGCTGGTAGAGAATTTGGAATTAATTCCACCATTTGTACTGACTTTTAGATTTTTGCTATTGAGTTTAATAAATAAATACTTCCAGGTCAGTACGCCGGTTCATCGTGCCATAGGAACCTCTAAATAATAACTGCAAGTCTCTTTCTTGGGTTAAAATTAGACCTCCTGCCTCTTACAATCCAATACCTTTGTCTAGGCATAAAGCAAGTTGTAGCATATTGTGATGAATGCTTGTGGTAAACAACACTGTTGCATTTCAGTAGGTATGCCAAAAAGTCAACCAAAAATACTTGAAAGAACTTCCTCCAAAATTTCCTCGACAAGCATTTGTAACGCCATCTACTGCTCCACGGTAAAAATATTTTTAGCGAAGAAACGTAGCTGTCTGCGTAGTCAGGGTAAAATTAGAAACAACACCGTCGCGCCATCTGTATGTACGACCAACGCTGCATGATTTCACACACGTTTATTCTATACACGACTCCATCTAGCGTGATCGAAAGGAAACTTTTAGAGTGCGAACATGAGTTTAGTTCTTCGATTATTAAGATGTCGCTACTGGTAACACATATTTTGAACTCAGCGCAGATGCATTTAAACTTTCAGCATGTATGTTATACAATTGCGTGGGTTGAACTTGAAATACTGCTAGATTACAATAACTCGTGTATTTCTAGAAAGTTTGAACATCAATGAATGTTCTAAAAGTGATTTATGATATCTTATGTTTTTCGAATATTTCCAAGAACCATTTGAACTCCAAAGACGGCTATAGCTGACGCCTGAAAATTTCTCCACTAACGCGAACTTCGTTACGTCAGCCACAGCAACCCAAATATCGATGATAAAAAGCTTTGTACGCTACAATAACATTTCAATCCCTGTTGATTTTGGAACACTTTTTAATTTTTTTTCTGTGGCGACATACAGAGGCGAGGTGAATTGCTTTAGCGCTTGACGTACAAAAGGTTATTCTTCAAAATTCCTCAAACGATCTGTCCGTCTAATCTAGTGCCCATAGTACAAGCCTATTACAGCTTACTGTGTGGGACTGGATCGATTTTTATAGGTTGTCCGATATATATTCAGTGATTTGGAAGTTTGATTTTTTCACAGCTAAAAGGGCCTGTAGAACTGAGTATTATGATTTTAATTTCAAATTGATACCTCCACGCGTTCCTGTGAACGGTCTTAACAGACAGATAGACGGATGGACGGATGGGAAACAAAGTGATCCTATAAGGGTTCCGTTTTTCCTTTTGAGGTACGGAACCCTAAAAACAAAGGCCAGAAAACCGATTATCTTCCAAACCCACCAAAAGTCTTGACCGGTGAGATTTCTGACACTCGTATCGATCATTACCCTTAGTCTGAAACACTTTCACATATAAATGGAATCAATTCAAAATACTAGCTATTCTAATGTCATACGCGACACAACTGTATTAAAATTGTATTTAGGATACTTTTATCAGACTTAATGCTCTCTAGATTCGATGTGGCTGGTATCGGTATAGAAGCGGGCGGGCGCCGGGTAGGCACTTCGCCAACACTAGAATAGTTGTAATGCCGCGTTGAAGTGACGGCTGTCAGATAGGGATGCCAGGGGGCGCGCCTGGTGGCTCGTTTCTTTATCATCAACTCGTCACTGGGATTTAATTGTATCCTGTTGGTGTATTTAAACGTATAACTGGCACATGATACGAAATAGCTAGTCTCATTAGCGATCTGCTAAGATACTGCTAGTAAGGAACGATGCTGAGTTATTTGGCTGTATGGTTAAAGTCTTAATAAAACAACCAAGCCTTTTTAAAAAGATGATACATTAGCGCAAACTTTCAATTAATCTTCTTTGATATCGGTGTCTATTAGGATGTGTTCTGCTGAGTCAACATACTTACCTATTTTATTTTCTCCTGTGCTGAGCATGGTCCGACCAGCCTTATTTTGAATATCGTTGTCCTAATCATCCCGCTATCTTCTTCTCGTTTTAGCCATACCAACGATAACCATACCTTGGATAGTATGACTCTCACCCGGTACATATTCGTATACTTGGCTGGAGATACGAAACCTTGGACGAAATTCTGCAGCGCGAAGTTTCGGTAAAGTATTGCTTTCGGATCAATAATTTTCCATGAACAATTACTTTTTTTAAGGGCATAAATCTGACACTTCAGGATTATAACAACGTTATCCAATGATTCATTAGGCTGTAACAGATAGTAGCGGATTGCGTTCCATCATGGTTCCATATCAGTTTGAACTGCCCGTTTACTCCTATAAGCTCCCGAGCTTAGCCCCCCGGGGCACGGGACTTTGCCCCGCCTAGCCCTCGGGTCGCTACGCCACTAGGGAACAGCCCTACTGTCAAACGTCATACACTATCATATCGGGGGCAATCGCCCGTCCAGTTCCGTCCACGTAAACACGATATTATTAGCGCGCTCTTGGCTGCAGCGAATTATACTGGAATACATTATGGAGGCTCAGCTGTAAGGGTTATATTGGGAGGACTTGATGTGTGTTTGATTTTGGTACGCGAATATGTCCGCCAAAATGTACAACTATTATAAAGTTTATTGTTTTAAAACCATGAAATTTCAACGCAAAATCTTCATGTCATGTTCTTTAACATCAGCATATATTATGTAGTACTTGCTTACCTTTTTATCTTTAGTAATTATTTGTTTAGTGATTGTAGTCAATGGTAGTAGATCGCTATCTTGGTCAGACCATTTGGTTGAAGAACTACCACGGATTATTTTGTCTTCTGTTATCACGATTAGCTAGTAACGAGACTCTCATACATTTTCATGTTAATCAACTGGCCCCGATGTATTCTGATGTTGCAACGCAACGATTGCATAATTTTCAGCATATTTACCTCAAGTAAACGTATCACTTTTCTTTAATACTGATAGGAATAATGATACTGTAGTCTCAATGTGAAGTGTTGGCATGGTCAGTGAGGAATTCCGATGATGAGCCAACGTTTGTGACATATATGCCGAGAAAACTGTTTACGCCTTAATTTGTGGATGATAGCCAATTAAAGCAAATCAAACAGATAAGGGCTGATTTGACAATCAATTTTAGATAACAGGTTTTTTCTTAGTCTACGTGTCTTAATTTTGGGCGAAGTCTGTCTTCCTTTTTGCCATGCAACCCCTAGCGAAGTAATCAAGTGATTTGGTATGCGTCCATATCTGTTTGATAGAATGATTTAAAAGAGGCATTTTGGAGAAACATACGTGTGATGGATATCGGAGCATAGCAGACCGAAGAGCAAATAGTGGAGTGTGCAGGAGATTTTTGAAGAAGGGCGGAATATGGACGGAGATGCCTATCCTAGAAGTGGAATCAAAGCAAATTATCTGACGTTCTTAATTTATAAATAGACGAATAGTTTTACTTATTTAATATTGAGGTTCATCAATTTGATCTAAATGAAGAAACTCATTTTATAATTTTAGACTATGGTGCCGATCATGAAGTCAGAATCACGGTAGATGGAACTACGATGCCGCTTCGCTTCAATGTTAAGCATTTCATTTTACATCGCCAGACATACCTTTCCAAGAAACTGGGTACTTTGTTTTGTTGATTACATAAGAGATTACAACATACAATTATTCAGAATATATATGAATAAGTGAATCACCAGCAAAAAAAAGAAAAATGTAAATGTTTTTTTTTTTTTTTTTTTTATGTCATAGGGGGCAAATGAGCAAACGTATCGCCTGATGGAAAGCGATTACCGTCGCCCATAAACACCTGCAACACCAGAGGAGTCACAAGTGCTTGCCCACCCGGAGGACGAAGATAGAATGCCTCTATGCTAGTAATTCTCAATGTTGATTGAAATGAATGTTGTTCTCAATGTTGATTTTGACAGGAATGACCGGCAAATGGATGTGAGGAAAGATACGTGTTTAATGCTATTTGTGAAAAAAAAATGTGACGTTAACCGAGTTGCAATGGGTGTTTATAGAGTTACTTCAATCAATGTTGATCCGCAAAGCCAAAATGTATGAAAAAATCTGCTCGACAAATTACAACCGTAATTTGCCCATGGACCAAGATATCCATCACTGCTGAATTGCTTACTCGTGGGATGATTTATATGTATCCGCTTGTGGGTTACTTTTCCCTTGGCTACCTTTTTTGTTTTCGAACATGTCCTACGTTTGAGTTCTCTCTTATTGCTGTTCCTTTGTGGAAATGTTTAGTAGAAAATTACAGCACATTCTTGCCTGAATATACATATACATTCTTTCATTAAGATGTTTTAATACAACTTCAAGCACTACGTCGTAAGCTATCCGTTGTCTAATTGACCGAACGAGCTAAGCGTCTCCATTTCAGCTTTTCCCAAACTGATTTCGTATGTCCGGATGTCCAGATTTCCAGTTATTCTCGCCTACAGGTCCCATTCCTCAAACGATTCTCGTTAAATGTAACCAGGTTCGTTAATTATATAGTTATATGTGTATATTTTTTTATTTTTTCGAAATGGGGGTTGATAACGTAAATAAAACCGGCCAAGTGTGAGTCTGACTCGCGCACCGAGGGTTCCGTACAAACTTTCACTTATCCCATCTTCATTGCTTGGTTGAGTTCAGTTTGCACCTGAAATGTATGGCACCGCATACAAACGAGGTGCAAACTTAACGCAACCGAGTTCTCCATATACGATGTTTTAAAAGGACTATAATATTTTTTATGATTTTATTACAAATGTATAGTTTTCAGATTTTTATAAGTAGGTAGTATGTGACAATATTACTTGTCAAATTTCATAGTTGTAAGTCATCGGGAAGTACCCTATCATTTCGATTCCCTTGAGAGTGTCGAAATGTACGTTTTTTGCAACATAAACGGCCGTATCTTTTTTTCACGTAAACGTAGAAGTTTGATTTTTTCACAGCTTCAAGGGACCATAGACCTGAGTATAATTATGGTGTTAATTACAACTCGATACCTCCATGCATTCTCGAGATAAAGGGTCTTGACAGACAGACATACAGACGGACAACAAAGTGATCCTATAAGGGTTCCGTTTTTTCTGATTGAGGTACGGAACCCTAAAAAATACATAATAACTCAGCAATTTTGAAAAATATTCGGGAGTGTACAGCTTAGAGAGCCACTAGTGATAATTTCAGGTAGGTGATGTGAGGAGGTAGGGGAATGACTAAAACCACGTCTGGCATGTTCGTCATTGATTCTGAGTCAACGTTGAAAATACACGTGGCTACACATTCGTTCAGTGCGAATCACAAAAATTAGGTTGATTTTTTTAACTTTTCCTATTCAGAACCATTGCATAACACATTTTTAAATAAGTCCGTCAAAAAACAGTCCCGTACGTGTCAAACCCAGATATTAATATGTACCTAAGTATCAGAAATATTAGCGATGTGTCACAATTTAGAATGATTTTTCTGTTGTCGATTACCATCTTATTGATTTGATTTTAGAATAGAACTTTATGTTGTAGACTTCCTGGAATTTCTTTGCAGTGCCCATTTTACTTCCAAAGAATTCGTGGTAGCAAACTCTCCTGGAACTGCAAAGCGTGTGTCCATTCATCCGGATTCCATCTTTCGAGGTCTACCGCCCTGCCAATAGCGAATACTAAGTACCTACTAGGAAGGTTCTGACAACGCATTAGCGACTTTGGTTCAACAAATCACTCAAACGGCTGGTCCAATTTTGATACATTTTGGTATGAAGTTAACTGTCATTTTTTTTTCCCAAATAATGTCGTGTCTCCGTGGGATGAGCGGGTAACACCACGCGGTGCAGCTAGTTAAATTTATACCTAAATATGTAATTGTTTTTTCCATCCATTGTTAACCCCTGAATTTTGAACTTCCAACGCACAAGGATGCGCCAAGGTTTGTTTTGCGACCTTGCACAACGTCACAGGAGAAATGGTCTCGCTTCGTTCTATCTTTAGTCTGGCCGCAGTGGATTCAGGAGCCGACCAGTCGCTTCGACACCGCGCCCGCGTCCACCTCGCTCCAGCGAGCGACCTTCGACCACTCGACGAGTGAAGTGTGTGTCTGTGATTGTGTGTTACCTCCCTTTCTCCCCAGGTAATATCAAACTTCCTTTCAGCTCCGTTTGAACCGTCCTCATTCTCTGACGGATAAACTTTACGCGTAAGCGTGAAAGTACTCATTTGCACAGGTATCACATCCTAATTATTCTTAGTTAATAACTTGTTAATTCTCGTCTATTTCAATGTTACGCGGTGTAGTGTTACCATTACGTCTGGTTTATTTCGAGTCGTCGTGTGGGCGGTTTCGCATGGTGCTTGCAAGTTTCCCGCCAACGAATCTTTCAAAGATCTTTCTGATGACCTTGACCCACTTTCACTCCTTATTTTGAGGATTAAGTATTCTCAAATTAGGCTTTTAGCTTTTGCTACTTTCTCATGAGGTTTACCATCGATAGTAACTTTTGCCTTTCGTTAAACTTCTGTCCAAATCATTTTATCACTTTTTTTCATGCCTACCATCATCATATCACTGTAATTGGCGTCAAAACTTCATCTTAATGTTTGTTTTTACTCCAGTTACAAGATAACATGAGCTCCCATCGTGTCAAGGTGATCTAAAAGCGTTCTACAAAGCCGCAGTGAGCGCGCTTTACGAGCATTTTGTAGCTTTTCGCACAGATTATTCGTTCAACGATTAGCTGATATTTATGTTTCGAACTTAGAGTTTTCATCACTGTTACTAAGTACCACAATATTAGCAGTTAGACAATGTAAATTATCATCATCAGCTATATTGAATACTGAATAAGGACGACTAACTTAAACTAGCCATCTTTCTTTATGAACTAGCGCACTGGAATTGATATATGTGCTGCCTCAACACAATATTTGTTATGTATTTACCTAGTAAGAAGTTAATGTGGAATATATCCCGTTACCTGATTTAGGATAACGATGTACCATTGAAAACAAATGAGGTTACCTAACACTAACTTTTATCTTATATTGTATACCCACATTTACATAGGTTTTGGAATCACCCTTTCGTTAATATTTTCTTTAGTTCCGCTATCCTCCCTAAGGTTTCAACAACTTTCTAGTTGCGGCTGTCAAAGGGTTGAAAATCTCTCTTTTTTATATACAATTCAACGTAATATTCTAATCTGTCTCTGAGCAAATGGCCAATCTTTCCAAGATACTGTGATAACTTTTAAGGCGGAATCGCATTTCATACACATACCCAGATAACTGACGTAACTGCGTGCTTGCAATGAAAACTTTAGAAGTCTGTCTTTAATACCTAATGTCTTTGATACAATGGACTACTAAATATTTAGTACTCTTAGAAAAAAAAGTACTCTTCCGTAACCGAGAACTGACACAGACTTCATCTGGTGTCTTCATAAGCATCTGAAAACTTCTTTATAAATATAAGTGACTTTCGGCTCTTACATTTAAAGTTCAAAAATACTGAATTATACCATCAAATTTTTCAATTGCACCTTCATGTACACAGTTAAGATTAGACGAACAAATAGAGGTTCTAATACCAGATAATATGTCGAAATTTCACTTTCTTTTTATCCATAAACTGACCAGCGATTTATCTCAGTAACGTCTGATGATAAATGACTACGAGGTTGAAGATGTAGTTCACATCACTGATTTAATCTTATGATCAATCTGTGTTTCTGTAACTGCATTTTCGTTTTGCAAGATGTGCGATAATATTCCGTTAGGTGAACACTATTAAACATCACACGTGCGGAACAATGTCTACCTACACGTCTATGTTCACGTGTGAAATCATCAACAAGAGTTACAAGATTGCATAATAGTATATCCTTACTCATCAGTCTCATCTTCGCTAGCCAATAACAATAATCCAGTGCCCAGTAAACAGCAGCATCTTAGAAAAGTCAGTACAAATGGCGCAGTTAATTCCAAATGGCTTTCTTTACTAGTCAACCATAAGACCAAACAGAGATCAGTCAAATGAGGGCAGAGTAGAAATATTATTAGTTCTACCAGAGAGCGTCTAGGATATAAGTTATGTATATTTGCCTTCTGTAACGCAGGTTTTCTCCTAGCTCAGAAGACAGGGGGAACTCTACTAATTTTTTTTGTCTCTAAATCATCTCTTTCTATCTTTACATTTATATTAAGTCTAAACATATCGTCAAAAAGCTCAAGTCATGATTAATTCACGATATTTAGTTTCCGATAAAACGCAATTTAAACTTGACAATCAAGTTTTTCCTCGGGGAAAGGATTAGCATGGCTATGAACTGAGGGAAAGCTCCTGCCCCAGGGCTGTGGTCTGAGGGACATCGGTTTAATTAGGATATCTTAGGATAGGTTAAAATATTCACTGTTAACTTGTTGATCGTTTAATAAAATTTAACATTTCAAGAAGACAAACATCATTAATGCGAGCCGGAAGGATCAGTTTGAGAGATAGGCTTATCCCGCTGTCAGACTTAACCCGACTAGGGCTTTCAATTCCGGAATTGGTTGGTATTGGCAGTATCGGAAATTTCAGTATGTTCGATACTGCGATACTGGCCACACATGTCATTCCGCAATTGCAAGCCCTAATTCCTACTGACTTTACTCAAGTTACGTAAAACTAACTACACTCATTAACTATCGACTATACCTATGCTTTGTAATTCACTTAGGCTTCGTAATAGACCTATAATCTTAATTAAAGATGTTCTCTAAGCTGTGTATAATTCAAATATACATAATTAAAGTGAAATAAACATATGTTATTTTGTGTATTAATCACAAACATGTTGTTAATTATCTTGATATAATCAACAAATCTTAGAATCCGTAAGAACTAATAATGATAGACAACGATAAAGCAGTGCAATTAGTAAGAGAAAATAACGAAAGTGAAATTGCGACACCCGTCGATCGATCGGCTGGTCGCGAGCCAAGCAATTACTCCGACGTTCGACGAATGTTCGCTTCAATTAATTCTGATATAGCGCTAATACCATTAGTGCGATGATATTCTGATCAATATGTAGATCTCAGATCAATAGAGCAATAAGAAATTTAAGATATTTGATTCTTAAAAGACGTATCTGTCTGCTTATTCCAGAAAAATAGCACTAGCAGTTTGCAAACTAATCAAAAGTTCGCGACTAAATAATTATTTTTAATTAGATAATTTCTTCAAAGTTAATATCGATACCTTAGTTAACACTCGTAGTAACTTTTCGGAAAAAGTTGTTGCAATTAAGACGTTAGTGCACAACTCTATGTGGTTTAAATTTCACTGGCAAAAAGTACGAGTGTGAACTACTGTATCTGACATCATTATTATAGATGGAAACACGCACCATAACTAAAGCGAAAGTATTTTCAAAGAAGAACCAGTGAAATAATTATAATATAAAATAAGCATTCATACTCTACATAAGTAGTAATAATGATGAAGAACATCATGACCAGGGGTCGGACTTTCTTTCGCACGGTAAGACTAATGGAGAACTATGGAGCCGTTATTAACATTAAAATACAATTCATACTCATACTCATACTCATAAGTGTATTTCATTCGCAATTTTAATTTTATAGTCAAAGACAAAGTCAGAAGAATATACAAAGGCCTGATTTGTGTAGGCATTGTTTTTTTGCCACCATAAAATACGTAAATATTTGCAACTTTATCCATGTTTTCTGAAGTAAATTGGGTTATGACTATCCATTTATGACTAGAAAGTGCATGATATTGACAATAAATTGAGTTAAATTAGGACTTTGAAAATATTGTAAAAAAATATTTTGTTTATAATTTTAGTAATTTAATGCTTGGGAATGTTAATTATAATAACCATAAAGGCAGTTTGGAATGAAATAGATGAATGAGTATGAGTATGAATTGTATTTTAATGTTAATAACGGCTCCATAGTTCTCCATTAGTCTTACCGTGCGAAAGAAAGTCCGACCCCTGATCATGACATTGCCTAAGCAAATGCCAACGTCTTTGCTACTAATATATGTGTAATCGTCCACGATAAAACTTACGTTTAGAATTAAAATTTAGTACAAACACCAGATTTTATGAATGTCCGTGCGCAAATAATTGAATATTCTCAGCTTGTGAGACTGCATCCCGCCTACGAGTTTATGCCAGGTAGATTATATTTAAACACTCTCATTGGAATGTTGTCTCTGTTGTTCTAGCTCGCAGAAACAGTTCTTGCTTTATCATTGATATTATTTTTAGACACAAAAGTAAAGAAAGTTGTGAAGGAACATTTAGACAATCTATCAAACTCAAAATGGTGTATTTTAATAATTATAAAGGTGATGTTGTTTTATTTATAGCGAGTGACCATGTAAACATTTAGTGTATTTTTAACACCAATAAAATAGTTGGAATTAAAATGTATTTTGTTACGAAATGTGGTGATGACCCAGAAATTTCGACGGGTGTCGTCCGCTAAACGCTCTTTGTCAAGGTTCCATTAGGTATTCCGTCGTGTATTATATTTTTGGAACACACGACCGTTCCAAATTATGCTGCATAACTAGCATAACGGATGTTAATGTGTCCAGAAATTGGTCCAGAATACAGAATTTATGTCCCTATGTCCGTGACTTGTCGAAAACAACATAGGTAAAGTCTTATACTACTGAAGAACATGCAATAATATTTAATGAAGAAGTTTTAAATTTAAGTTACACTGAAAATATACTCTTATTAAGATAAAAGAAAAGTATAGATGGAAATTAAGGCTTAAAATTCACAGCAGTCGTAATAGCCGATCGGATGTTGTATTTCTACTACTTTATCAAATCAATTCACTTGCATTAGGTAACCTCGCTTGACCTACCTAACACAATACGATACAGAAACCTGCTGTTGCGTTAGTCTATGTTAAGCCTATACCAATATTGTACAACAGTGTTGATCCAATCTATTATTATACCACTGAATTCTGCATCTATTCGGTATATTACGGGACCTGCTTACGATAAACGCGGAGGAATGAGTTGGATATGGGTCGTTTCCTTTTACTGGTACAAAAACAACGTGAGTAAAATAATGTTATTGTTACTTTAAACAACAATTACTTCCCTAGTAATTTCTGGTTTAATGTGGCGTGTACTAACTGCTAATAAATGGCTATGAGGCAACTGTGAGGAAATAATAGTAGAGATATACCACTTTAGCTCGAAATGGCGAGAGCTCGATGGAGCTTTAACAAATCGTAGATAGTTGTTAAGTTCATTGTCTTCATCTGCAGGTCTGCCTAAATCAATACTTTAATTGTAAACATCCTTCAGTGTGACACATGGTGTCATTTTCTTCTCTTCGTGTATTGACTCTCTTTTTTTAGTCCCGTAGTCAAACTAGAAATACTTTCAGTTTTTGCTGTAATAGAATTTAAGGTGCTGACATGCACGAATTAATTCCACCGTCTCCGTTTAGACAATTCAACACTCGGTGCGGACTTGGATTCCACCCTTATGTTGTCGACATACCACTGATACGTACGAAACGCTTTGCGTCTACTTTCCTTATGAGGACAGCTAAGGAATGGAACTCTCTTCCTGCGCACCTGTTCCCCGATAAATATAACTTGGATCTCTTCAAGTCGAGAGTGAATAGATCTTCTAGCCAAGGATGCTCCATCTTAGGCCTTATTGTCACTTAACATCAGGTGCAATCAAGGTTAAATGCATGGCTATTAAAAAAAAAAAAAAAAAAACCGTAGCTGTCGTGCCAGTGGGAATCGTAACTTAAAGCTTTATTTCTCTCTAACAGTTGCTTGTCTACCACACTCGTGCAGAGGGGAGTTTGTGGCTGGGGCCTGGGGCTGACTCGATTTGGTCGGTCCACCTCATTAGATACATGTATTATGTATCGTCTTTAATAATCTCTCTGTTTTCTTTCAGGATCTAGCGGACGACCTCGGTGACGACAAGGGCATCACCGAGCATCTGAAGCTACCTATACAGCGGATCAACGATTACCAGCTTCTCCTCAAGGTTAGTATTTGGCCAATTTTCTCAATTTTCTACACTTTATTAAAACGGAGGTTAAAATGTTTAGGCTGAACAGCGTGAATTACTCATTTTTAATAAATAAATTAGGAATACTTAATGAATATGTAATAATCACGGCAAGTATTGTTTTCATTTACGTAGAGACACGTTCTGTCCAAGATTAGTTTTGCACTAGCATTATTAGTGTAAAATACTTCAGAGCAGTCGAATGTTTCGCTTCGCTATTATTATGCACACATTATTCGTTTAAAAACATGTGCATTATAGCCTAGGATAGTTTTCGAGATGATGCGCGTCATTTTCCTTCTTTATAACTCCTAAAGTCCTAACTATCTTACCGATGACAATCCTTGAAGTTAATGTAAGTATACGCATAACAGTGGTAGGTACACAATTTCAGCAAGGAAGTTACCATTGTTGTTTCATGTTACAGTCTGGAACTTGCTGACGATAGTCACTGTTTGCAGCATTTTGACGATGTAATATTATGATCTACGTTTTGACATTATAATTAATGATGCACCTGACACCGCATCAAATGCAGTCGAGCCATGGATAACTAACGACTTACTGTAAATAGCACATCTACCAACACTTCTTAATAATTACATCCTTCTTCATTGGCGTCACACTCTTGACAGAGTAGTCACGGTTTTCGACCTCATTATCTTACTGTATGTTGTTTATCTATTCTTAGATGATCTCAGTCTGGTGCACATTGTTTTTGATTGTTAAGTTACGAAAAATACTTATATGTATTTGTAGTCCTAAATATTCGATAGAACTATCGCCGTATGAAATCAATTGTATAGGTATTTCAATTATAAGACCATTAAACGTTTCAATAATATCTTCTTCCTCTTTCCTTACTCTGCGTGTTTATTATGGGCTCGACCAAGAAAGCAAACTCTTTGCCTAAAGAATCACTGATCATTATTATCCAACTGATTGTATTCAGCCGGTAATACCTTGTTCATAATTTGTCATCCCGCACACACTGCCAAATTGCATGCTTGGGTTGCATAACTGAGTCGTTGACCTGTCGCGATCACAAATCTCCAATTTAACGACCCATACGCGATGGCTGTGAAGATCTAGGGCTTAATGTTAAGATCGCGGATATATGAAAATGGGTTTGGTCGCGGTTTTAGAAACATTATGAAGCAGTTAACGGGCGAGAATGCTTGTTTATTGATTTGGATTCGGTCGTTGAGAAAGTGATGCAAGCTGTTTTTAAACGAATTAAGTCTTATAAATTTAAGAAACATGTAATATGACTTTTCTTATTTATTTTTCTTTGAGTTTTGATCTTTGTATCAATGGTTATTCGTGGTGTAGTTTCGAAAATCATTATTTTTATTTTTTAGACTTTAACCCAAGAGGATACCCCCCCGGATAGGATACCAGCAGTAAATACTAAATTACAGAAAGTAAATCGTGTACTATTGTATTCCAGGAGCTAGTAAAATACTCAAAGCGCCTCGGTGAGGACTGCACGGACCTTCAGAAAGCCCTCGAGCTCTTCCTCGGCGTCCCCAACCGCGCCACCGACAACAAGTTCATCGCGAGCATCGAAGGTAATCCTGTTGACACTTCTATTACCTTTAACTGTTGATTTTCATTTTGATAATTAAGTTAAGGCCACTGTGTCTGTCTCTTGCATCGTGAATTCGTGAAGTCTTGTCATGCAAATAGAGCTTACAGAACCGGGAAATTTGGGTATGGCAGTACCGGGAATTCTCGGTAATCCCATATTAAAAGTTCCCGGGTCTGCAAGTTCTACTTGCAAACATTGCAAAGTCTTATTGTAATGGAAACTACACCACACGGTTTCAATCAAAAGGATCCACTTTACTTACCTAAGGTCGCACTTGCAGGTTATTAGTATAAAGATGCAAAGAAATTTCGACTATATCAACAACCAACAAAGTGAAACCCTATTGATTGAAAATATCACAATTATCTTTCTTGTCACCGCCATACCAATCTTCAGTTAATGATACCTAATTGTCTAACTTTATAATCGATGTATTTCAGGTTACCGTGGTAACATCTATAAACTCGGCCGGTTGTTAACCCACGACTGGTTCACTGTTACCGACTCGGAAGACAAGGCTAAAGAACGCTACTTGTTCCTCTTCAAAGCGAGGATCCTCATCTGCAAGGTCAAGAAGGTCTCGGACGACAGATCGGTGTTCGTTCTCAAGCATATTATTAAGGTATTTGTGTTTCTCTCACAGTTGATGGAACCAGTGAAACATATTATGATGTTTCGTCTTAATATTTATCTATCTATGACATGTACATACTGTCTTTTATAAGTTGTCAGTTGACCGGATTCCATTTCCATTATCTCGATATTTTACGTTCTGAATCTCAATTTGTTTATTATTTTGTTCTTTGATATTAAATTGACGTTCAAATTATAAATAGCACGATATTTAAAATGTTGTTCTATCTAATTCAACTTGTATTCCGGCTTTGAAATAATATCAAATGATACAGCGAAGTAGGTACCTAGTTATAAATCATGTTAAAAGTAAATCAACTCTCGCGCCGTTATTACAAAACCAATTCTGAGATTACATTTCGTAATACGTTTAGGAATGTGTTCGCCGAATTTCAACTTTTGCTTCAGGCTTTCACCACTTTTATTGTGGATTTGTGAAGTTCACCGTATTGTGCGATTTTCTTTGTTACGAAGCAATAAACCGCAACCTTTACTAACGTTGTGCGTTTCTAATTCAACAGTCGTTTGGATCAGTTCCAACAAACACGATTATATCACGACTTTAATCCTAGTTAAAATAGTTACATTTTCTATGTTTTCCCTTTAAGTCACATTATAAAATATTATACAAGCCCATTATAGGCTAAATTATATACTCTTTTAACAGCTCGAACGAATCCCACTGAAATTATATTTAATCTCATCGATTTGTGATTCCAGATACCAGAGGTTGAGGTGAACGAACTCGGGTCTGAACCACTCAAGTTTGAGCTCCACCAGAAAACACCCCCACATTCGGTAACCTTAGCGGCTCACAAGGAACAAGTCAAGCACAACTGGCTAAAGGAGATCCTGCAGAATATCAGCGACGTCGGTGAGTATTTTAGAATCCTAGTGACTATTGCACGTTAATTAGATAATTTAGTATTTACATTTTCTTATAGCAGTTACTCATAGAGAATATTCTCGTGAATGTCGCTTTTCGTCACGAATTTACTTCTGTTCTAATACTTACTTACTTACTTACTTACTCCAATGGCTCAGTGACCCAAAGTGAGTCTTGGCCAGATAAGAGATTTCGTCACTCCTGACGATTTCTGTTCTAATACTCAATGTAAAATATTTTCAATTTCAGTTGCTTTAGCAGAACACGCAGCTGATGACTTGCAACTATTAACCCCCGAAGTAGTTTCTCCGGAACCCGAAGAGAAGAAGAAAAAGCGAGAGCACGCTGAAGACGTTAGAGTAACAGAAGTTCAAGAAAAGCGAACTAAAGTTGAAGCTGAAAAGCAGACAAAAGTTGAAGAAGTAGAAGTCAGTGAAATATTGACGAGAGAACAGTCTCTTCAACTCTTGAAAGCTAAGAGAAAGGCATCTTTAGAAAACGAGGTAGCCAAAAAAGTTTCTAAGACCGAAACCACTGAAGTTGTCAGTGAAATTCAGGAAGTCACCAGCGCACAGAGTGAAGTCACATCTGGTTTAGAAACTAAATCGTCCGTGACTCAAGAAAGTTCAACTGTACGCGAATCGGTCCAAACTGGAAAGAAGTCTGGTAGAGCAGAGATTGTAGAAGAAAGCGTTCAATCGTCAGTTACAACAAAATCATCTGTTCACGTATCATCGGTTGAACAGAGCTCACAGGAGACAGTTCTTCAAAGTTCAACTGTTGAGCAAACTGTTCAGTCTTCTTACGAGTCGAGCTCTGGGCAGGCATCGGTTCAGTCATCATCTGTTGAGCAGACATCGTCACAAGCCTCTTCAACTGAACGAAAATCGTCAGAAACTTCCAGTGTCGACCAAAAGTCATCACAGGTTTCATCAATTGAACAAAAATCTTCAGAGGCTTCTAACGTTGATCAAAAATCATCACAAGCAACTTTAGTTGAACGAAAATCTTCAGAAGCTTCTAGCGTTGACGAAAAGTTATCACAATCAACTGTAGTTGAACGAAAATCATCATTAGTCTCTGAAGAACGAAAGTCATCACTTACATCTGCTGTTGAGCATATATCATCGCAAGCGTCGGTAGTCGAACAAAAATCAACGCAAGCTTCCAAAGTTGAGCAAACATCATCACAAGCGACCACAGATGAACAAAAAACCCTGTCATCTCAACAAACTGTAATATCTTCAGAGCAAAAATCTCAGGAATCCGTCCAAACATCTGTCGCACAATCAGTGCAAAAATCTGAAGAAAAATCTACCATTCAAGAAAGTGTTAAGCAAGCAGAGTCTACTGTAGACAGTAAGGTTGAGGTCAGCGCCACCGCTGGCGTGACTTCAGAAGAAGGCAAAACAAGCAGTCAAACTGTAGAGGAAGACGAAATGTCGAGGTACAACCGCAGTTCGCGGCTGTCTGGAGGTGAGTATTTTTTCCTGTAGTGTGTGTTTTATTCGGATTCAATAATTTTTACACATAAGGCGGTCTCATCTCATCCGTGAAACGATCCATGGCGACAAAATTACCGAGAATCGAACTACTTCTCCCCGCCTTCCGCGCAACACTTCCTCAAGGCAATAGCGAATTTAAAATTGAACGTCTTTCGGGCTCACCCTGAATGAAAAACATCCTTTTCAGAATACTCCAGCAGCTCTCGCCAGGTATCGGGTGCTGGTCGTTACGAATCGTCCTCCTACGAGAGCACCGGCTACTCTCGTCGTGAGAGTGGCTCCCTTGAGGGCAGCGCTTCCCGCTATGAATCTAAGTACACTAGCTCCGCCGAAGGAAGCAAATATGGAATTGAAGTCGAGTCTGAGGCCACCAGCAAGCTCGACAGCATTGCAGCCAAGTATGGAATCGGAAACGGGACCAAAACCGAATCTTCCATAGAGTCCAGCTATGAAAGTGCCAGGACCGGCACTGAAAGTAAATACTCCAAGATCGCCAATGGATCCATCAGCACCGGAGAGTATGAATCGGTGAAGATATCTAAATCTGAGTCTCAGGACGGAAAACCTGTTTTTTCGAAGACTTTGGAAGGCCAGAACATTGAGCGTAAGTGGTGTGCACACGTCAACGGTAGTACCACACACTTAGTGCTTGTACATATGCTTATTAGATACTGACATACACAACACATTTACTAACGCTTTTTAGTCTTCTTCTTCTAAGAGTCCGTACGGTTCTGAAAACAAAATAAACATCACTCATTCTAAACATTGTACAAAAGAACATTTTATCCGATAATATTTTGAGTTTTTAAATAATTGGAGGAAAGTATTATATTGATGAAAAAAAATATCAAAATAAGACACAATTGATATGAAAGCTTACACCCTACAGAACCAAATTGGTTTCCATCACATATCCCCACATTCGACAATCCCGTACGGACTCTCCTAACCGTCTTCTGATCCCTCAGCCGGCGAGAATGCCTCCTTCGAATGCTCGCTCCGCTCCTCGGAAGCCGTCAAAATCACGTGGCTCAAGGACAACAAGCCGCTCACTGACCGCCTCATGGACCGCGTGAACATCTACAACGAAGCCAACAACCATAAACTGGAGGTTCTCCACTGCATGGAGGATGACACGGGCTTGTATACTGCGAGGGCAGAGAACGCTAAGGGAAATGCCCATTGCACGGCGCAGTTGGTCGTCACTCAGCGTAAGTTCTGATTATTCTTGAATGGAGTTTGAGCAAATTGATAATTTTAGGTGCGTTTTTTTTATGAATCATTCGACGCGGGTGTTGAATGAAACAAAATGATAACAATACCCTCAACATAACAGCACGTATACACAAATGGCTATACACAAGCACAATATGTACACTCAGACAATACACACACGAACACAGAAACCACGACTTTGATTTTCATTGTACTGAACTAATTACACACAAAAACTTCCATCCCTCATGTTTCAGAACAATAATTAAAAAAGAAACTTAGTTATCCTTTGAAGATCCACCCTAAATTAGATACTTTATCAACTTGCTCAAACAAAAATAGAGTATAAGGACAACATGTTAAGTATTATTAAGTATTTCCGGAACTTTCATTCATATCTTTGCATGTAAGCGTCATCGCAATAAGACATAGTAAGCAGATAACACGTAGTTTCTGTAAACTTTTATAATTTTCCTGTATTTTTCACGCAAATCACGAAGTATTTAGATGTTGTTTGCATGATGTGACGCCACGGCACCTACAAAAACTATAATAATATTAATAATAATAAAAATCTTTGTTTGGCTTTTGTTTACAAAAGTGTTAAGAACAGAGTTCTGCAAAACTGTTTGCACAGTTTGTCTGCAGGAGAGTCTCTACAAAAAGTTTGTCTTACATTACTATAATATACTATTACGTCTGCTTACTTTATGGAAGGGTTTCTAACAAATGTTTTTTAAGGAGTTTTTTAAATTTATTTTTGTCTAGTTCCGAGCGGATGTCTTCAGGTAGGCTGTTAAATAAATATGGCAATCTTTTATTTAATGTCCTGTCTCCAAAATAATTAGTTACTCTTGGTACCTCGTATTTACCTGATGTCACCGACCTGGTACTATGTATACTAGTTTAACCAAACAGTCACCTTCGGCGACTGCTTTTCCTGTTGTTAGGTTAATTGGCACTGGTACAACGAAAAAATATTTTCTAAACCTATTCTATTACAAACTGTAACTTCTGTACAGTCGAGTTCATTTACATCTACACACTTCATCATCATCATCATCATCATCAGCCTGTTTCAGTCCACTGCTGGACATAGGCCTCTCCCATGGCACACACGACTTTATGCTCCTGACAATAGGGTCGTGTTCAGATATTTTTGTTCTCGTAAGTGTGTACATGCACCGGTGATTAGTCTTAATATCTTATTATTGTATTAATTTAACTGGTAAAAGGTTAAAGTAATATTCTTAGTCTCTCGCTAGATACTGAGAATTGTGACATTTCTTATCATTCGTTATACGTATAATTATCTTCTGTGTATTCTCCCCTTCTCCGAACTCCCAATTCTCTGCAGATTAATCAATCAGAATAATAACAGACTAAGGTGAAAAGTTATTTTTTCTTCTGTTTTTACTTTAATAAAATTATAGAAATATCAGTCGTTCTAATAATCATTCTGCCCGAACCTCAGTGTCAGTGGAAGAACGCAGGGAGCGTAACGCTCTCAACGCGCCTTACTTCCTCGTGGCCCTGAAGGACACCGAGATCTTGGAGAACACGTACCTTCGCTTCATGGTCAAGGTCAAGGGTGACCCCAACCCTGAAGTCAAGTTGTAAGTATTTGAATTATCAATTTAGCTTTTAATTTGTACCCCGTAGGTACTTTTAAAGTCTTCAAGTCGAAGAAAGAAGAAGAAAGAAGTCAAAAACTATGTGTTGAATGTGAAGACTGGAGAACACCTCTCTCTCACCGATGGGGAACCCTATAGAATCCAATAAATAATGGTACAAAATATAGACAACAAAATAAATACAATAGACCACAATAGGCGTTACACGTTAGGTACCTACTAAGTATATCTTTCCATATCGATCAATTTTTGTTTAAAATTAAATATGTTTTGACAATACGGTATTTGATGACCGCTCAAATCAGCTAGATTAAATTTTATGAACTTTCAAAAACGATCTGTTAGTATGAAGTTTCTAAAAATATACCGGCTTGTAACGTCATAAAAATCAGCAGTCAAAACACATTCTCTTTTTAGTTTTTGTCCAAATTATAAATAGTATAATCATCAAATTAAAAATTAGTGGTCATTTATTTGGTTCCATGTATTTTTAAGTGTGTGTTTCCTCGTTTCAATGATACAATGTATTTTCACTATAGTCAAATGCCGTATTATCATGGTCGGTATCTTCCTTCCCAGCTTCCGCGACGGCAAGGAGATCGTGGAAACCTCCGAATCGGACCGCATCTCCATCGTCAGGACCCGCGCCGAGAAGGGCTTCTTTGAGCTGGTCATCGCTGATGTGGTCCCTGCCGATGCCGGGGTCTACTCCTGCCGCGCCGTCAACATCTACGGCGAGTGCTCTACTGAGGCCACGGTCTCCGTTGTTGGTAAGTTGACATCCTGATGAGAACATTTATCATGAACTGCACATGGCTCTAATCTAACTGATACTTAATCTGTCAATTATAATTTCACAGACAAAATCACAATAACGCACTTTTTAATCCCGTACCTATGGTACCCGCTACAGGACTTTAATATTCATAAAACATCTCTCTACTCAACTCTAATAATTTCAAAAAGAGAACATCAGCATATTTGATTTAAAAAAGCATCCTACTGTTCACTGATTGGTTGAAAATACTTGTCAAAAAATTAAACCAATCACAAGGCACCCGCCATGACCATCACGATCATGTTTTTTTTAATAGGTCAGTTTTAGTTGAACGAAAAAGGTTACATCAAAAATATTAATTAAAGTAAAAATGGTTTTCTGTGTTTTGCTCGTATAAAAAGTATTTTATGCAATAGTTACATAATTACGTCTTAAAATCTTGTACCTTAATTAGGCCACTCGGCAAGCCTCGTGACCTATACGCGGTACTTGACTTTAAGAACCTTCATTGTGCAACGATTGCATAAAATACTATTATGTTTAATTTTAAACAAGGCGTCGATGGCATATATTAGTTTTTTAAGTCAATAAAGTTTTTATTTATTATTATTTATTATGGCGCCTTACAAATTTATTTCACGTACACATTAGATTAGATTAGATTATTTATTTCACGATAAAAATTACATTACAAATTTGCTTAATGTCAAAATTATACGAATTAATAATTATCATGATCGTCAGGCAAGATTAATAATACGAGAAAATGTTTACAATGTCAAAATAAGTTTAAAATAAAAGGGAAAGTCAACAGGTACTTAAATAAAATATAAATAAATGAATCTAGTATCTCCCAGTAAGGGTCGTCATCACAAACTTAACATAATAATGAAATCAAATTAATAAAATAACACTAAGAATAAAATAAAAAATTAAACAAAAATAATTTACACAATGTCAAAATAGATTTCCAATACAAAAATAAAATAAAATAAAAACACAAGAAATTCGTTTGTTTTGGTTTTTTTGGGGCATTCTTATATTCATTAATATAATTATAACGTTGAACGTCTGTCAGACAGTGGCAGGAGATGCTACGCAGGCTAAATGCTTAAAATACTTATAACACGATTTGGTTTCCATGAAAATAAGACTTTTAGAGATCATTTGATCCGTCTGTGTAGAAAATTTTCTAGTGAGATATACCTAATTTTTCAAATTTATTGCACAATGTAGCTGCACAATAACCGTAAGACCTAGTTTTTTTACGATATTTGGATGGCTTCCAGTGGATTTATGAGTCTGAACTAAAAATATACAACGTGCTCAAATTAGACACTTGTTGATGTTCGTCAACTATTATTAGGAGCCTAATGACCGGAATAGTAATTTGTAATGCGTCCAAATGCTTATCTACCTACGGCAGATTATATAATTCATGTGAATGGGATTTAATTAAAAAAACCGTACGATTTAACAAGTAATGAATCTAGTCCAAAACTACGTTGGACGTACCAAAAATTACTTGTATAAATCTCAAAAACATACTATAAAGGAGCAGAACATTTTTTAAATTAATTCATGATAAGGAGCAGGTTCGCTGCCGCAGGAAGATGATTTTCACTCCTTACTCTATACTTTTTAAAATCCAAATTAATTTTTTTATCATCTAACAGGTCATGCCTTTTTTTCCTCAGATGACAAGAACATCTTCTTTGAACTGCCTCCTGGCGGTGAAGGTCTTCTGGCGAAGGGAGAGAAGGCATCCTTCACATGGAAGCGAGATGGCGAAGCCTTCGACCCTGAGGAGAGGTTTAAGGTGAATTCAATTATTATCTCATATCACAGGTATCACAACTCACAACATAAGGTGGCTTGAACAATTACAGTTGTTGTAAAAAGCTCGGCTATCTCTCAGCTATGCAAACAGCTCCATCCAATAAAATCAAATCCACAATTTGAATATGTGTTAAACTGCAGGTCTTGTTTTCTCAAGGTTTTATTAGGAGACGATGAGGACTCCTTGGCGCTGGTGTTCCAGCACGTGAAACCAGAAGATGCCGGACTTTACACGTGTGTTGCCAAGACATCCACTGGCAACATCTCCTGCTCCGCTGAGCTTACTGTCCAGGGTTAGTAAGATATATTTTTATTTGTGAAATAAGTACATCGCACGAAGCCATTTTTTCCCATCGTGTGTAAATATTTCTTGAACATTATAACTTGGGTATTTTAAAAACAAGAGTGAATAAGTGCTTAAGTAGCGAGCTACATCTTTAATCCCGTAGTCACTTACCATCAGGTGATATTAAGTTCAATTGCTGGTATTTTTTTTAATAAAAAAACGTCCTCGTCAAATCTTCATCGTTATACGATAGATTAGGGCTGAACAGTGGCCACTGTGTCTTCGTTCCCGTGATTAATAAGTAAGTTGATACTAAAAGGAATTAAGATGGAACTGCAGACACAGACGATGAGATGACCAACAAGTCTCAAAGATTCGGTATAACACAGCAAATTGTTGTGCGTATCACAGCCCACCACTTTCCATCAACATCCTCATTGCTATTTTGTGATATAAGGATGCTTTACACACTGGTAGATTGATGCCCTCGTCTTTCCAACAGGTGCCGTGACTGTCCTCCATCGGGAGCCCGAGAAGCCTCAGTTGGTGATCGAGCACCGTGAGGCCGTAGTTTCAGCCGGTGCCTCCGCGATGCTGGAGCTGACCTGCAAAGGCTTCCCCAAGCCCGATATCGTGTTCAAGCACGAGGGGAAGGTGGTCGAGGCTGACGCCAGGCACAAGTAAGACTTAAAGCTACTGTTAGTTTTCCAAGCTATCCTTGAACTTACCTGAAAAGGCTTCACCAAGCCCGAGATAGTATTTAAGCATGAGGAGAAGATAGTGGAAGCTGGCGCTAGGGACAAGTGATTCTTTAAAATTGGAGGTTGGTGTTAGTGCTACCAGGTTTCCTGGAACTGAACTACAGAGGCTTAATGAAGCCACAGTTTGTGAAATTTGTAAAAACTGTCAAATTAATTGACTAAAAAATAAGATTTCCTTGTGCGAGAAAGCCAATTGTTCGTTTCCACAATCTTTGAGCTAACAATCAGATTGGTATTTGTATAGTATATTTTTATCGATTCATATTTTTATGTGGAAATACCACATTTTTCTTTCTTAATTTACCTTTGTGTCATTATTTATAAAAATCAGATTGGTGCTCACGAAGTTCATTATAAAGTAGAAATTTATATAAGTATGTATTCCACCATTTCAGATTCCTGTATGAAGATGATGAGACCATGTCGCTGGTGATCAAGAACGTGACCAGCGCCGACGCCGGTGCATACGAAGTGATTGCCTCCAACGAGCTTGGAGAAGATTCTACCACCATGCAGCTCATTGTTAAGGCTGCGCCCAAGATCAAGAAGAAGATTGAGAACCAGACCTGCATGGTAAGGCCCGGGTATTTTGGTATTCATGGCTTGCGTATAGTCAACCAAATTGAAGTCCAACAGCCAACCAGCCCATTGTAGTTCTATTGCTAAGAAAAAAAAAACATCAATAAGAGAGTTTTCTATCAAAATGATTTTATTTTACCTCGCTTAGGTTCCTTAGACCCAAAGAATAAACATGAAACCAGAAGAATTATAGGCTTATCGTTACGAAACACGAAGAGTGCTTTGAGAATTTCAAAGATAATTTTACTTTTATAAGTTTAGCAAACAATAATATATCTTCACAACAGACAAATACACTGATTCATTTCTCCCTCAGGTATCTTCTACTCACACAGTCACCGTGGAAGTCGAAGGCACTCCTGCCCCAGAAGTATCCTTCTACAAAGACGGAATGGAGATCAAGAGCTCAGACCGTGTACAGATTGTCAAGGAGTCTGACGAGGTGTACAAGATCACCATTAAGGATGCCAAGCTGACAGACACCGGATCCTACTCTGTTGTTGCTAAGTAAGTATTTTTCTTCACCCAACACAAAATTATCAAGTTTAGAACTCGTAACCGGACTGGACGTCAATGGCGGGTATATGATGCACCACAGTCCATTCATATCCGAATAAGAATGTATTCATCACAGAACCCAAGCGATAGAGATCTAGATAGACTCGCATAAAACCCAATTTGGGTTTTGACCCTACAATGCTGTAATATGCGAGTGACAACTTTGACAATTTCCGTGTGATGCGTTTTGCCGTCATCCATCGTCATCGTTTCGAATTTAGATCACAGTATTATTTATTTATTAGTTCCAATTACTCATAAAAACATTCGCTGTCATATCACACTTTTTTTATCTCATTCTAGGAATGAGGTCAACCAATGCAGCGACTTCTGGCAATGGCACGTGACGTCACCACCCAAGATCACCAAGAAGCTTGGCGAAACCAAGATCTGCGACGAGAAGGAGTCCGTCACCTTCCAGATCCAGACCGAGGCCGAACCCGCGCCCACTGTCACGTGGTACGTATAGGCCACATATTTGGCTAAGAACTCAGACAGTCACCACAAAAATCCCAAGAGATCAAAAAGTTTCTTATGAAAAGGAAACCCTTTTATTCACATTTAGAACACTACCTTATCAGTACTAAACTATCAGAGGAAAAAGCTCATGTTTCAAACAATAACGCTTTGTATTCTTCGAGGAATTATTGAGATAGGCAGGTACATATAAGGTTAAGTTAATATTACTGTAATAGAGTTTCTTTGGGTGTTTCTTCTCAACAGCAGTCTACTCTTGTGAAACGCCGGTAGACTCGGACATTTTAAAGTGCCTTTGTGGCCTATTTGCAGAATAAAGTGTTTCATTATGGAAGTCATAGTTATAGATATTTCTGAACATTCCGATTCGAATAAGTGAAAAGAGGATATAAAAGCGATTTTGGATCGAATTCCAAAATACAGCGCACAACTAGTGCTTAATACATTTAACGTGTTCCAGGTATAAGAACAAGGTCGAGCTGCAAGAGTCGACGACGGTGAAGATGTCCTCGTCGACGACCGCGCACAGCCTCGTCATCACGTCGGCTGCCAGGGCTGACTCCGGAGAATACTCTTGCGAGGTAATATCATCATCATTCTGTATATTGTTCTATAAAAGTTTCTCTGGAAGTAAGAGGCAAAAATATTTTTTGTACCTCATGAACCGTACCTCAGTAAAACCGTGTAGTAATGTCTAACTTTGATCTATTTAATCTCCGAATCAACAGAGGGGTATTATAAGTTTAACGTACCTAATGTATACTAATTTATCAATGCCACGGTAGATCCCAATGCGGATTTTACATTTTAGTTAAGTTATTTTACTTAAAAATTTCTCTTGGCTATGAATCAAGCAAATTGGTTAAGCTATTTGAAGCCGTCCAGCTTGAAAGGAAGGACTGGTTTCTAGGTATGTCAGAATTTTTTATCGTTTCAGCGTTCTACTTGTTAACTTTGGGTGATAGGGATGCATTTGAAATACGCCTATCCCCATGACAAGATCATCTGATTTGTGTCCAGGTGCGCAACGTCCACGGCACAGCGACGGACGAGTGCGCACTGCGCGTGCGCGGCGGGCCGATATTCACGCAGAAACTGAAGGACACTGTCGCCGCCGAGGGAGACGTTAACGTCGAGTTCACCGTCGACGTTGAGGCGTACCCTGAACCACAGGTCAAATGGTAAGTCAGGTCAATCAGGTGGAAGACGTCTACTAATAAAGATAGAACTTGAGATGATCCGGCGGATTACTACACTGCCGTCCTAATTCAAAAGGACGCATGTCAGTTGCACAGGGTTTGAGAAATGGGTGATTTTAGATTTTCATTCACCGCGAACTCTAAAATTAAATAAAAAAAAACAATTTTTTTAAAGTAAAGAAAACATTTTCACTAGTATGTCGTACTCGCATCTATATATTTTTTATTGTGTATTTTATAAAAAAATTAACGTGCGTTTTTTTTGCTTAACATATTTACACAAATTCCTACACGAATGGGACGGGTGCCTGTCGTATCGCATAACGTTTTATGTCCTAAAAATGTTTGGCCGAGAATGTTTGGCATACTGTTGAATGGCATACTACTCGTTTGTCCTAATAATTTTTGCGCATACTCATTTAAAGTCCTAAAGCAATTTTGTCCTAATATTGATAACTCTAAATTCTAATTACCTAAAGCATAATATTCCTAACATGAATTGCCCTAAGAATTATTTTGCCTATTATTATTAAATTGGCTAAGATTACAGCACCTAAACTAAACTATCGTAGGCGTGAAGTCAAAATCGTTACGTATTCTACCTTCAGGCAGGTCAGATTTTGGTTAGGTTGTGTACGACGACGAGCGAAGCGAGTTAGGTAGAACTGTGACCCTAACGAGCGAGCGAAACGCCAGACCCGTAACGTAACGTAAATAACCTTTGAAAATTCTGCTTGCTAAAAATCATCAAGATTTGTACTTAATGACATGTAGTCAAAACACATAACACATTATCCTAATATTGTAAGACCGAAAACTGTAGGTTAGGTTAGGTTTGTTTTATGACCATGGTCAGAATGCTTGCTTAAAATCTTCGGGATTTAGGTATAATGAAATGTAGTCAAAAGATTTTTAGCACATTAAATATTAGGAACATTACAATTATGCACATAAATCATTCGATACTTCAATCTTAGCCACATCAAACGATAGGACAAATAATATTTAGGACAAACGATAATAGGAGCAACAATTTCGGACAATCAAAAATATGCGGAACAAAGTGTATGCCATACGTTATTAGGACAAAAGACGTTATGCGACACGACGATAGGACTAATAATTGTATGCCATCCGATATAGACCCGAATGGGACGCTTATCCAACTTACCGTCATTTTGTTAAGCATTTCATATATCCGTTATTAAGTCTTATTCGGAAATAAAACTTCAATGTTCGTCAAGCACGAATTTTTTTTATATACCTATACAGTGTGTTTGGTACATCGTTTACCAAATTAAAATGGGGGATAGAAGGGGTCATTTGCTACCTCTAACGGTGTCTAAAAAAAATCTTAGGCCCACGGATTTTTTTATGACATTTATTTAATTTTGAAAACTTAAATGACTAAAAAGTTTCAGTGCCTAGACCCGAAATCTTTATTTTATTGCAAGGTGTAATGTTGTACGGTTCTACCAAAATCAAAATTTCCGACAAGTCGGGTCTGGTCACGTGAAAATTCAATGAAACTGAAACTTTGATTACCATTAAAAAAAAACTCCAAAAGACCATGCTCTTGAAATTGTTTAAAAAACATCTCTTGTCTGTCTCTCTTTTTAATGATGTACAATAATGCCATACAAACCTTACACAACTTCATAAATTTGTCAATTTTGTGCAATCGGGACGTGTTAGGCTAATGTTTACTTAGGCGATGTTTGTTTAGTCACAATCACTATCAAGGCTAGCCTCTGCGGATCCACCCTAAAGCACAACTTTACACCAAAATACCTCGGCGTCAAGCTCGACCGGTCGCTGACCTTCAAGCAGCACCTAACCAACACAGCACGCAAACTCCAGGCCCGTAACAACATCATCCAGAAACTAAGTGGAACTACTTGGGGAGCGAATTCCGAAGTACTGCGCACGTCCACGCTGTCATTGGTGTTCTTCACGGCCGAATACTGCGCGCCGGTCTGGCTAGGAAGTGCTCACACCGCGAGGGTTGACGTCGAGCTGAACAAGGCTATGCGACTTATCTCTGGGACCCTTCAATCAACCCCCTGCCACTGGCTACCAGTGCTCTGCCGGATTCCTCCACCTGAACTGAGGAGGAAGGAAGCCCTAGTAAAACAAGTCCTCAAAATCCAGAAAATCCCAAGTCTCCCTATCAATTCCGACTTTTTTGTTGCCACCACACACCGCCTGAAGTCCAGAAACGCATCATACAACATCGCCTCAAAACTGTTTGATAATCACTTCAACCTCAAACAGGAATGCTTGCAGATGTGGAACTCGGAAATGGAAGGAAAAGTGGGTTGTGAGATTATACCGGGCTCACGAATAAAAGGGCCAGATCTTTCTAGACGTGATTGGTGCAGTTTGAACCGACTTCGCACTGGTCACGGCCGCTGCGCTCAATATAAATACCGCTGCGGGTGGGTGGATTCTCCTGCCTGCGCTTGTGGAGCCGGAGAGCAAACCATCCAGCACATCATCCACGACTGTCCCATAACGCGCTATGCCGGCGGCCCTCCCGAAGACCTGTTCTCCCTCAGTGACGAAGCCATTAAGGGGCTAACTAATCTTAATGTTGATTTGTAATATTAAGTACTCGAGTTGTCTGATGCCACTGTATATGCCATACGATTAAATTAAAAAATCACTATCAAATATAAAATTGACGTTTTACGCAAATGTATTATTTGTCTACCTTCACTCTGAATGTTTTCATTATGATTCCTAAGCCAAAAAAACGCATAGCAGATTTCCTAAGCCATTAAGCCGCATAGCAGGTGATATGCGTCCATAATTGATTAGGAAAGTGAAGATGGGGCGTTTTAGCTTAGTTTAAGGCACATACGACCAATTCGCTTAGAAAATAGCCCTTTCGGACCGCTCCAATACAATTGTGCGGGTCACAAGGTCGAGTATAGCTCATTAGTTTTACGTTAGCAGTGGACGGGCCCAGTATAGTACGATTGTGCGGGAAGCGAACATTGACCTACCACGCAAATTTTGTCCGACGCGCAGTCGGCGAGCAGGTTTCAACCTGAACAGTTCGTGACTGTTTGCGCTCGCCGACTTGGCGAAAGTAAGTACCTACTTTTGTGTTATTTTGTAACTGTAGTAATATACGAGTAATTGATTAGAATAATAATTAAACATAGGATGTTTTTGTGATAACAGTGACTATTGGCAAGCAAACGCTTTGGTGTAACGGCTTAACGAATTTTTTTGACACAATTGTATCGACGTGGGCCCTACATTACCTCATGCGTATTTTAAGTGTCTAATGATTATTAATTTTTTTCAGTTTCCGCACCATGTTTCCGGTTTTAAACGACGCTGATATCGCAGAGATCCTCAATAACTCTGGAGACGAGGGCGATGACAACGACGAAATCGATTTAGACTACTTTATTGAAGAAATCCCCGAATATTCAAGTTCCTCTTCTTCTGATGAAGGCGAAGAAAGTGATAACGATAACATACCTCTGAGTAGGCTAGCAGCATGGCAGAAGAAGCCCTTCAATGGTAAACCTCTTCCAGAAGATCCTGTTCGTGATCCGGTAGATATTAAAACACACACACAAATCGATATTATATGGCCAATACTGGTATTCTGGTTGATTATTATTAATGTAAAACTAGTACAAAGTTGTGGTTGTGATTCCTAATAAATATTTGTAACTTTCATGTTTATTTCATTGGTGGTCTCTTTTCAGAAAAACGTATAAAAGGAGGCGTTAGGCCCAATTTGATACAACTGTGCCACTCACGCACTTGTACGTAGGAAATGAAGGGCCCAGTATGATACAATTGTGACCCTCACAATTGTGCGTAAGAAATGATGGGCCCAGTTCGAAACAATTGTTGGTATATGAATTTTCCAGGATGGCGGCGGAAAATCTGGAAAACTATAGCAGATTCGTAATCTGCGGCCCCAAATTACCTAAGATTCAAGTTCAAAATTACAAATTTCTTTGTAGTTTAAGCGCCGGTCCGAAAGGGATAGTATGTTTTTGGAGATGTGCTAAATTTTCTTAAAAACTTTTTGAAAAAACTTATTAACTAATATATTTTTTTATTTAGTTCATATGATGGAGTAACACCTAATCTATAGGAAAATGACAAAAACTGAAAATCGATTTTTTGGACATCCGTCCTTTTGAATTAGGACGGCAGTACAACCAATGGCCGTGTTTGTCCGCCAACGATATCCTGCTATCTTTACGCCCTTAAGTATCCTATTTTTTGTCGTTAATAAAACATCAAACCAAACCTTATCTGACTTTCTCTGAGGATATGCTTGTTGCCGCACCACCGACACGATGGCCACGATCAGATATTGTATGGTCCATATAACAATATTGTCCGTCCTCAGGTACCTCGGTGACGTGGAGATATCTGAGAAGAAATCTGTGTACACCCGCGTGGACAACGGCAGCACGCACAAGCTGGTCCTTAAGGAGGTGACTGCTGAACTCTCCGGCCAGTACACCTGCAAGGTCTCCAACGACCTAGGAGCTGACTCCTGCCAAGCTACCTTCACCGTTAAAAGTACGTTTCTCAAATTCGCCACAAACCAACCACATTCCGTAGCCCTTCCGACCATCTTGCAGTCTTGCTTTTAAAGGACAAAATTTGGTACTGCTTATAGGGCTCTTTCCTACGTCTTTGATGTACGTGTGTTTATAATCTATTGCCCCCATTATTCACCTCCCCTGGATATCTGCCTTGGTTAATGTAACTTTTTAATAACTTTTTATTGACGGAGAGGGGCATAGATGAATTTGAGCTAGATGAAAACTTGTGTCGTATAAATCAGTATCCTGTCCCATGCCAACGTACAATTTGGTTGTGTTTACTAGTACTTGGCTTTCAAACGTTTGCTTGGTTTTTATGAGTTCTGTTTCAACAGGGAAACCCCGCATCACCAAGAGCCTTGTCGACATGACCGTGGACCAGGGCCAGACGCTGAAGCTCGAGGTGGAAGTAGAAGGCTGTCCTGAGCCCAAGGTCAAGTGGTTCAAGGACGGCAAGGAAGTCACCACCGACGCCAGAATCAAGATCGAAAGGGATACTCAGAGGTAAAGAGCTTAGGATATACAGATAGAGAGATAGATAGAATACTCTTTATTGCTCACCTCGACAAGAAATAACTACAAACACAGAAAAACTTAAAATGATAATAGATAGACAACATGCGATGTTATAGCTTAAGTGCGATTTCTTCAATATTGTAGATTAACGTCAAAAATGAATAGGTGATGCAAAAAATCAACATGAAGTCTACTGGGATTTTCACCTCGTCAGGCGATATATTGATCATGAAAACATAAACTCCTCGTATTCGATTACAACTTGTAGGCTAGGATCCTTTCTTATATAGTTATAATATATTACACTATTTAAGAATGAAGCTATCAAGATTCCTCAACTGTGGACTATTGTGAATAAAGGTTTGCATTGAAAAAGTTTTAATTTTACGTATTAACAGATTGGAGAACTACAACCTAACCGTGACACTAATAAAGGAAGAAGATGGCGGGGAATACGAAGTGAGGGCTGAGAACGAGATGGGCAGCGTGTCCTCCAAGAGCACAGTCACTATACACAGTGAGTACATGGGCAACTATAGGCGTAGGGGTTGAGATTATACTAGGAGATAAAAATGATCAAAAGAAAAAAAGTTTGGAAGATTAAGTTTCTTCAAAATGAGGTTTTAAACATTTTGTAAATTTGAAGAAGCATTCGAAAATGACAAAATGGTACCGACCGTTTTACAGAGTTATTGCATCTTGATAACTTATCCTCAAAAATCTTAACTAAATAAGGAAGCAGATAAAAATGTTTTTTTATTAGAAATTTAAAACATACAGATACTAGGGAGTAACTTTAAAGAAAGCAATATAATTCAAATACCCTCATACCACTGAGCTCCGGACACACACACAACATAACACTGGTAATGTATGCAACAATTGGCTCCCAGGACAAATCTATATAGTAGGTACAGTAGTTTGACTATTAACATAGAATGAAGTGGAGTTTAGTCAAAGTTGCATTACTGCACGAGTTAGTTTGTGGTGTAGAGACCATATGGAATTGGTAGAGATACATCAAAGCATCCAAGAGACTGGATAGCTGTTGCACTTATGAATTGTTGGATCCACTTAATAATGAACGATATTGTCAATGAGACATTTTTAATTTTTCATACACAATCTCTTGGATGAAAAGAAATACGTTTGATAATATCGTCCATAAATCCTGCATTCGATTCTCACCAAACATAAACACTTGTGACGTCCTTAATACATATTACCACTTAATATAACCATGTTTATCATAACCATTTTATTCATGCCCAATAGCAAAGGTAATACATACGAGACTTCCAAAGGAAATTGTCGAAAATGAATTAGACGAAACGAAACAACCTCTCTTGGAAGAAGATGTTACTGAAAAACAGGCGGCGAAAAAAGGCAAAACGAAGGCTGAAACTGTTGAGGAGAAATCAATTTGGGACGACGATGATGTTCAAGCCAAAAAACCAGAAATTAAAGAAGTTGATCAACCAGTGGAAGCTAAAAAAACTGTAACAGAACCAGAAGTTGCGGAAGAAAAATCATTTTGGGATGATATAACTGATGAACCAAAAAAGACGAAAACAGAAGAAACACCGAAATCCAGCAAAGCTAAGAAATCGGCTACAGAACCTGAAGTAGCTGAGGAAAAGTCATTCTGGGATGAAAACCATAATGAAAAAGAAAAACAGCCTATCATTGAAGAAGTAGAAGACGAAATCCAAATTGGTAAGAAAGAAGTCACCAAACCCGACATCATAGAAGAAGTTCCTGTTGAAGAAGAGTTTACCACATCGAAAAAAGCTAAAAAAGAATCCACTCAAGAACCTATGAGTGCTGATACTGAAGGTACTTTCAAGAATTTAGCTTATCTTACCAAACAGCTTCTATCACGTCGCACTACTTATCCAACAAAAAAGCCCTAAAACATGAATATTTAATCTGCATCAATTTCAAGACGAATTAGGTATTTTTTTGTTGGAAATGACAACGTTGCATGCTTTTAACCTGTGTTCTAACAACCCAAGTGTGGTTCTTCTTTAGGACGCGTGTTCGAAACAGTAACAACTTTCAAGAGCGGCGACGACGGGAGTATAGTCATGTCTAAAGTCAGTAGCACCAGATCTCACGGCGCGATCATAACAGGTCAGTATACAGCTTCCTACCTTCTCTTCCTAGTTCTAACTTCATGATCCATTCGTTAATTCAACTCGATGGCTTTTTACTAGATGTATTGAAGTTAATAAAAAAGTGGGAAGAATCATATATAAAAAAAGAAGTTTATATTAAATGTGGAGCCAGCTCCAGTTTGTTATGATTATTGACTGTATTTTTTCTCTTAAATCTGGGTTTGAATCAAATAAATTAATAATAAAAAGTTGACATTTAGTTAAAATCGTAGACAATACATATCTAGTTGGCCGATCGTCAATATAAAATATTTTATTTAAGCAATACATATCACTGCATGGCTTTTCAAAAAGTATTTTAGAGCAAAACACATAATATTATTTTAACTGTTAGGTCCTGCTGAAACTCGAACGTTACACAAAATGACATCTAATGCAGTTTATTACGATGATGATGACTTTAGTCGAAGACTAATACCCCCAAATAAACCACATAAGACGTCTCTAGAAGTAGAAGAGATTGCTAGTCACAGTTATTTCTTAACTGAACTTGGGCAACTGACTATTCCTGATCACATACGCAGAGGCATTTATGGTATCATTGAAGAACCAGCTACAGATTCTGAAGCTGATAATAGCTCCATTAGAGGCCGGCATCAAAATAATCGAACCATATCTATTAGATCTGTATCAGAAGATGAAACTAGCTGCCAAAACGAACCTCTGTCGAGAGAGATTTCTATTGAAGATCTCTCGAAGTCCATATTTGATATTGATGACACCAGAAAAGTGTTCAGTAAAGATTCTTACGTTCGTCAGTCATCGTTCCAAGAAGACTATTTCAGAGACGATGGGGAAGAATATTTTGTTGTCACAGAAACGTCACAAAAATTATACGAAAATGATATTACAGAAAAACTTATTCATATATCTAGAGAGTTTGACGATGAATGCAGAAATGTTGAGAAAAAAATTGAAGACGTTAAAAATAGGATAATGGAAGAGTTAGTTCTTGGGCCCTTGAAGAACGTAGACAACTTAACCAAAAATGTAACAGAAACTAGTTTCGAAAGGAAGAAAAGGCATATTCCCAATCTATATGCCGTTGAAGAGGAAGATGACGAATTAGAAGCACTTTTAAAACGTAGTCAACGGCAAAGGAGCATACTAGACGATATACTAAACCAAGAAGATGAAAAAGGTAAAAATGAGGATATAAAGCAACTTACATTAAAATGCTACGCCATGTTAGGGTCTTTAACCAATAAAAATGCTTATAAAATACCAGCTACAGTAGAAATTGCTTTATTTGAAGATCTGTTGTTTTCGTACCTTACTAAAATGGCAGTAAATGCCGCAAATTCTATTGATAGTGCCAATTCGGTTTTGACTTTTGAGTTTCCAAAATAACTTTGATGTTGATAGTGAAAACCACAGATCAAATTTTCATATACCGTCCGACATTATTAGTGTATTGTACTAATGCATTGTCGTATGTTTGTTTTAGCACGCATGCGTAATAACATTCCCTTCTGGCATACTAATAATTGGGGCTCGCTGCGCCGGCGGTACTAGGCTCCGGAACCCATAGGGTTCTGTACTACAGAACCCTGATCATCATCAAGGTAAAATTTTGTTATATATGTCGCATGGTGTTCGCTTTAGACATTAACGTTTCTATCTTAAGAAAGTATTCCTTCTATCTCAAGGTACGTAACACACATACTACAACACTCTGCACAATACACTTTTTACATGTATGGTAAGTCTTACGATTATTCAATAACGGCTGTATATATGCGATATCTGTGGGTTATACTGTAAATAATGATTTATCTCTTTCTAGGAGCTTATTTAGCTTTGGGTACATGGCGGCGATTTCTATCTATTAAAACTGCAGCTTAGGCATTGTATATAAATCAATTCTATGTGTTTCCTTTACAGGGTCCCTTAATTTACCACTATAGTTAAATTTTATTTCTTTTATGAATTTTCTTCTATGATCAATTTGGATTTACATTTTACCAAACAATATGGTACATGAATGTTTTTGATAATCACGTTAATGTCTATCTCTTTATTTTAATATTTTAAATTATTACAATCAAGTACAAGTAAAGATATTTTCCTGAGACGTGGATTTCTTGGTTGACTGAATAATTAAGTACAATGTTTTTAATGTACCATATTTTCTCCTCTTCAATACACCACAAGCTTATCTAATACTTCATCTTTTACCTTCCAGCGCCCCCCACAGTCAAAGACAGCAACTTTAAAGACCAGCACACGTACGAGTCTCTCCCTCTTCAGTTCTCGGTCACAGCCGTCGGAGTACCGAAACCTACTGGTAAAACATTAGATTTATCTTCTAAATCATATGAGTTTTATCCATATCATTCGATTCCCTGTAATGAGTTAGGCATTGCCTTCTTCGATCGTATCGGCAATCAATTAATTTGAGATTTTGTAGTACTTGTAAATTTACCTATCGTTAAGCCATTCTGTTATTATCATTACTTTATGTCTATGTACGTATGTATTTATAAAATGTTACGTTACTGAAAATGCAAATCCCCGCAGCAGTTAATTTAAAATTCTTCCTTTGTAATATATCTACAGTTCGCTGGCTGCATGACGGCAAGGAAATCAAGGGATGCAAGAGGGTCCACATCTCCAACGAAGGCGACGTCTACAAGCTAGAGATCGATAATCTGCTCATGTCTGATAGCGGCAAATGGCAGTGTGAGATCAGCAACAGTGTCGGGAAGAAGGTTCTGAAAGCCGACTTGGCTGTAGCCTGTAAGTCTAAATACATACCGTAACCGTAATAAATGTTTAAGTCAAGGCTTGCCAGAAATCTCTCTCTCGAGTCGGTCGCTCGAGTCTCAGACTCGTGGGCAGCTTCAGGGTTGCATCTGGTGCGGATGATCTGCGTCCACCGATTTGTGCCATAAAATTTTGCCAGAAATACCGGGCCTCAAATGGACATGGAAATGGAACAAAAAAAAGCTTCTATTTGTTGAAAATAAGCATTTTATGGCAACAATTACAAATATGAGAATAGTGAAATACTTACTGATGAACACCGAACATTATTATGGCAAACCCAAGGCTGCGAGTGTGCCTCGAGAATTTATGAGTCGATATGCATTAACTTTTTTTTCCAAAGTATCACTTATTAGCTAGTTATCTAAATCGATACTCACTTTCTGATCACAATTCCTGTGGTGATTCAAATTAATTTAAATTCTCAGCTGTCAGCGAATTCCGCAAGCCGATCTTCACCACCCCGCTGGAGGCCCAGCGGGTGATGCAACGCGAGCCTGTCACCATGAAGGCGGTCTGCACGGCTGACCCACAGCCGCACGTCTCTTGGCTGCTCAACGGCGTGGAGCTGACTCCCGACGCAACAGTCAAGACGGAAGCCGATGCTAAGGAGATCGAGCACGGACTGAAGGAGTGCACGTTCACTCTTTCTATTCCCACTGGTTAGTATTGTAAAGATGTACCTAATAATTTTAAAGAAAACGTCGGAAGTTCAAAAAAACTTCTGAATCTCCTGAAGTTAGAGCAGTAGGTTTCATCAACTATTAATTTTTATTTATCTTCTTCTGTTAAACAATATCACCTACTGGTACAGGTTTTGGTGGCCTGAGTATTAAATATGCCTCGATAATCTATATCGTTGCCTAGACTATTGGTTTTCGGCCTTTAAAAATGTTTTATTATACGAATCTTATCAGAAGAATGACGTGTCATTTGATCAGCTATTTATTAGTCAACTTCACTTGTCAGGTCGCCACTCCGACACCGGTGTCTACACCATCCAGGCTAAGAACCAGTACGGCGTGGGCGAGAGCTCCGCCCGCCTGGACATCCTGCTGCGCCCGGAGATCGAGGGTCTGCACGACATCACCACCACACCCTTCGAGGAGATCAACTTCGTAGCCCGCATCCACGCCAACCCCATCGCCGAGGTCAAATGGTAAAAAATTCCCCACAAATCATCCTGTGAAAGCAAAATATATATTGTAATACAAGTTTTTAGTTCACACCTTGCACTGAAAAATGCACAATTACTTGACAAGGATTTCGATTTACTTTTGCAAAACGAATATTCCGTACTCGATTGTCAATCATAATGAAATTTCATCAAAGTTATTTGTTTGTGACAGGAGCAAAGATGGTATTGTCATTGTACCGTCCAAGAACGTCGAGATCGTTGAAGACCGCCTCACTGAGAACTTCCAACTCATCATCAAGAAGGTAGGTACCTTGTTTATACATTTTGTGGATGTGGTTCGTCTTTTTAAACTAATTTATGTATTCGTTTCACTAAGGTGGGCGTGGCTGATGGCGGTGTATACAAGTTAACTGCCAAGAACGAATTCGGAGAGACAGCAGCGCAGGCCACACTTACCGTGCACAGTAAGAATATGGTTTTCTTATATCAACTTTGATACTTACATCTAACACTGTTTAAGAGGCCTTATTCCTTTTAAAATTTATTTCTTTCATATTTTGACAAATATAGTGATAATTTCAACAAACTTTTTGAAGTGAATAATACTTTTCCCCGAGTTATAGGTAGTAACATAGCTATTTCATGCTTTCATTGCGTGTAGTCGAAAATAAGTTGAAAAACCTATTTTGCCGTGTGAATTTTGTCATTTTCGTGTAGTTTTTGAAACAAAAATTATCAATGAAAAATTCAAACTGTTGATTTCAAATATATAGGTATAACCGTATAACTACTATACTAATAAATCCCAATAACCATGTTCTAGGTAGTAACATCAATAATATGTTAAGAAATATGCTTGATCATAGAGAAAAATGTCTAAATCAGCATTTTAAAAGGAATAAGGCCTCTTAATATTTGTTGAAATTTGGTTTCAAACTTCTAATCGATATTTTTAAATATCCAGCTGGTGAGCCAGTCTTCACGAAGCCTCTCCAGAAGCAAAACGTGAAAGACCACGATGACGTCTCCCTGAAGATCCGTTGCGACGGCGTCCCCAAACCCGACGTTCACTGGTTCAAGGAAGGCCAGGAGATCAGCAACGACGAGAGGCACACCATCACCACGGAGGTTGGCGGGCAGGTCGACAGCGAGCTGGCGATCAAGAACTTCAATTCTAGTGACTCTGGAAAGGTAAATAAATAAATAAATAAATAAATAAATATTAAGGGACAATCTTACACAAATCGACCTAGTCCCAAACTAAGCAAAGCTTGTACTATATGGGTACTAGACGACGATATACATAATATATAAATACATACATAGATAACATCCATGACCCAAGAACAAAGAATGATAACACTCCAACACATTGTATCTTATGTTCCGGTTGCAACACCCTCCTGACATCAGCATTTCCATCGAGGTCGTTGGAAAGCTGGACAACGTGTTAAAGCAAGGACTTCAAACCTAATCATTGTAGAGAGGTACAACATCCACGATGACGGCTGTTCGATCAGTGAATACATATCTCAATGTACTTAGGTACGTCTTAAACCGAAATCAGTTTTGTAGATCATTTAATGATAATCGTAATTGTCACTTGTTCAGTACAAAGTCCGCGCCGTGAACCTGGCGGGCGAGTCGTTCTGTGAAGCCCCTATCCTGATGGCGCAGAAGTCGCCCGGGTTCGTGCACAAGCTGGACCGCCAGAAGGACGTCGACGAGGGAGAGCCTCTCGAACTCAAGGCCAAGCTGGATGGCAGCCCCATCCCAACAGCCAAATGGTAAATTGGAATTTAATAAATATTATTCTGTCCCGTTCAGGGCGTACATTTACGCCTATATGCGTTCTTGTAGTTTACCCAAGATGTAGCTAAGAATCGGCAGATATTTCTGTAATGTTCTTTTTAGTGGCGTTCTACATCATTATACATTATGCTCCAGTAATCGAACCCAGACTGATTTGGAAACTCATTGAAAGTTTTCCGAAATGCAAAACTATCACCGCAAATTGTTCTCGCGCCCACAATGGCATCTGCGGGTGAATTGATTTCAAATGAATCTAAAATCTGAATAGTGTTTTTGACATACCCTTCTCATAAACTGCACTCGTCACAGTTCTGAATCACAATAAAAAAAAGTACCCAATTATCAGGTACAAAGATGGCGTGGAGCTGTCTCCGTCAGACGCCCGCGTGCAGCAAGTTGCCCTCCCTGACGGCACCGTGAAGCTCAGCATCGAGCACGTGACCCCGGCCGACTGCGGCGCCTACAAGCTGGTCATTACCAACCCCAACGGCGAGGACTCGGCGCTGTGTGCTGTGGCTGTTAACCGTAAGTTCTTTTATTTTTGTATCCTGTATGAGTACCCCAATACTGACCAAAGACCTCTTCTCTTGATTTCTGTAACGCCCGATCAAATACCTCCGGCTAGCCGTTGAGGAACGTGTACAGATCATATCGCCATCTCCGCCTAGGCCTGCCCCGCCTGCGGCAGACGTGGTCAGCCCAGTCCAATTTTAGCCTGGCTGTTGTTTCTCCAACATCGGAGATTCGTGTTATAAAACGCAACGTGCTGCTGGAGGTGGTCGGTCTTTTTAAACCTGTAAGTTCTTATGGATCCAATTAGTATCGCCAGGGTGTATGCAGCTCTATTTTTCTGACTGCTACTTATTAGTTTATTCAAGATTTCTCAATTGTTAATTACTATATTTACGAACTGTTAACAAGAACGAACTGCTTTACCTATAACTTGTTATCACACTTCACTACATAGTATAAAACAAAGTCGCTTTCTCTGTCCCTATGTCCCTTTGTATGCTTAAATCTTTAAAACTACGCAACGGATTTTGATGCGGGTTTTTTAATAGATAGAGTGATTCAAGAGGAAGGTTTATATGTATAATACATGCATAATTTATCAGCATTGCACCCGTGCGAAGCCGGGGCGGGTCGCTAGTATATTATAAAGGCGAAAGTTTGTGAGTGTGTTTACGTGTATGTGTGTTTGTATGTTTATTACTTCTTCACGACCAAACTAGACCAATTTATATAAAATATGGTATAGTGGTAGCTGAAACCTTGGCTTAACACGTAGGGTACTTTTTATCCCGAAACAATCCAATGTTCCCTTCGGACGAGCGGGTAACACCGCGGGGCGCAGCTAGTTATCTTTCTTACTCTTAAACGGTTCAGTTTTTAAACTGATTGAATCCTTTTTGTGCCAGCCACTCCTCGCAAGCCGTCGTTCAGCAAGGAGCTGGAAGACGTGAAGGCGGTGGTGGGTCAGCCGCTGAAGCTGGAGGCGCGCGTCATGGCCTTCCCCGCGCCTGAAGTCAAATGGTTCAAGGATGGTGAGTAATTAGAAATCACGGAAAACTCGTCAGATTATCTTAGTTTCAGTGATGCATGGAAGAAATAAGTAGGTAGTGACAAAAGGAAATTTCACCTTTATCTACTTTCCCGATTGGTATATGTAGTGACAGTGGATATATATGTAGAAATGACTTATTTACAGATACTAGACTCTCCATGAATATCTAAGCAGTATTCAAATCAGTGCTCACACCTAGTGATAAATCAGAAAAATGTCGAACGGTCTTCAGAGTTAAGACTGCCTATCCTATCGTATAGATCTAATTTAATGTTTATTTCTTTGTATATTTCCCGCTTGTTTTGTAACGTATGCAATAGCGAGTAGGACCTAGTATTATATTGCAATCCTGCTTTTAGGTCTTCCAATCCGTCCATCGCAGGCGATCAACTTCATCAATCAGCCCGGTGGTATAATCGGCCTAGTAGTGGACAGCTGCAAGCCTGAGGATGCTGGAGTGTACAGCCTCACGGTCACCAACAAGCTGGGAGACATCAGCTCCAAGGCGAAGGTCGAGGTAAGCATCAAGCTTAAAGCCAGCTTAAAGCAGCATAGAGCCAGAGCCAGATTGGTATTCATATTGTATATCATTACTGTATAAATTTCCAGCTTAAAGATGTCACCTGCCTGGTGTTAGGCAATCTTAAGTAAGCTTCATCATCATCATGTCAGCTGATAGACGTCTACTGCTGGAGAAAGGCCAGTCCAAAGTTCTCCACGACGATCGGCCTTGCGCCGCCCTCATTAAAGTTCTGCCTGCGATCCTAACCAGATCATCGGTCCACCTTGTCGGGGGCAATCCCTCGCTGCTTCTTTCGGTCCGCGGTAGTCACTTAAGAAACTTTCTGCCCCATCTTCATCGGTTCTACGCGCAATGTGCCCTGCCCACTGCCACTAAAGTTTGGCGACCGTCTGACTGTCTGAGCTATAGCTATCTTGGTAGTAAGCTGCTTATCAACGTAAAATTGGCACTGGCATATTGAAATTAAAACATTTTATTAAAAAGGTTCAAAGATTCAAAAGCTTATATTAACTACCGCAAATTCTCTAAGCTTGGGAACAGCAAACCCTAAGCCCAAGGGCGACTTTACGCAAAAGCAGAGAGTAAAGTAAAAGGAAGCGTTACGGCTGCTGATTTCGTGTGTCATAAAATTTTGACGGATATAACCTCCATTTATAATTCCGTTAGAAGTGGTGAGTATGCTAGTCCACTTCCCACGTAATAGCACACAGGCTGTATAAGCGCTTATACAGCCTTTACACAGCTTTAGGCTGTGTTCCACCAGAGATGTGCTAGGATGCGTAGCGAGGGATGTGTTTTTGTTAACCAATGGAATAACTTCATTTACTAAGTATCATCGCTCAGCGCAACTGATTCTATTAGTTAATAAAAACACATCCCTCGCTCTCGCTACGCATCCTCGCACTGGTAGAAAAGCAGCCTTAATCAGCTGACCGAGGGTTGTATAAGCTTTTATGCAGCATGTGTGCTAGGTGGGTTATGATTTCTAATGCCATTCCATTGTTTCTTTAAGGTGGCTCAAAAGGAGAAGAAGCCGGCGTACATCGCCGAGCTGCAACCGGCCAAGGTGATCGAGGGCTTCCCGGTCAAGATGGAGGTGAAGGTGTTGGGACATCCGCCGCCCACCATCAAGTGGTGAGTCATCCCCTTTAAATGACAGCATCGTAGCTGAGTGTCATCGAGTTTTGACTAAATTAAAGTTCGGATATTTACGTTATATAGTCACTTTACCCGTATTTGTCGCAAAACAGAGAAGAGTGGCGCAAAATCATAAGGGGAGCCGACCCCAAATGAAATGGGACCAGGCTAGGATGATGATGATGATGATGAGTCACTTTACCCGTAATCTTTGATAAGTCATTAGAGTTGATAAGGATCTATATAACTTACTTATTTTATACTAGCTGTTCCGCGCGGTGTTATCCGCGCACCCCACGGGAACACTACATTTTTTCGGGATAATAAGCCCATGTGTTAATCCAGGGTGTCGGCTACCTTCATACCAAAGTTTATCAAAATCGGTCCAGCCGTTTGAGCGTGAAGAAGTAACAAACATACACATAAACACACTCACAAACTTTCGCCTTTGTAATATTAGTGCGATGCCGTTAAATATAAGGACAGTAACGAAACAATTGGTGTCAACCAAACTTCGTGCAACTCACCATTTTCTGCTGTTGGTCTCTTTCAAGAAATTATTTTATATGAATACAATTGCAAACTTAAACAGTTTCTGTTCTAAAGTGCTAAAGAATTTGGGAAACATCTTTTTTTTTATAAAATCAATAAGGAGAGAACTTGAGCTTTTGCACGAATCACTCTGATTATTTTCTTGTAAATTTAACAATGGATGCAAGGTTCTGAGTTTTGAATATCCTCAGGACTCACAACGGCAAGGAGATCGTCCCGGACGGCACGCACGTCCGCATCGTGGCGCAGCCGGACGGAACCCATGCGTTGTTGATCGACAAGGCAACTGCTGAGGACGCCGGGGACTACGGCGTCGTCGCCATCAACGACCAGGGAGAGTCCGCCAGCAACGCCAAACTGAGCGTAGCCAGTAAGTTTATGTGGCAATTCATTTATTTTATTCATTAACATCCCATCATCATCATCTAGCATTATCTAGCAGCCGCGCGGAGAGAGTGTTAGCTTGCAGTTTTCGATTAGCCGCCGTCGCGACTGATTCTAGCATCATCTAGCAGCTGCGCGGAGAGAGTGTTAGCTTGCAGTTTTCGATTAGCCGCCGTCGCGACTGATTCTAGCATCATCTAGCAGCTGCGCGGAGAGAGTGTTAGCTTGCAGTTTTCGATTAGCCGCCGTCGCGACTGATTCTAGCATCATCTAGCAGCTGCGCGGAGAGAGTGTTAGCTTGCAGTTTTCGATTAGCCGCCTTCGCGACTGATCATAGCTCCTGATGATGAATCGTGTACAGATTCGAAATATGTCGAGCGAAATTTTACTTCTACGACGTAAGTAAACCCGTTTCGTATATATTTTTACGTCACCCTAGATGGGATTTTCTGCCTAAGGAGAAAATCTCATTTCCTCCCAAGGCAAGACGTAAAACTTTAGACAAACCACGGGTGTTAATTTGTAAACATCTGCGATCTGGAACATTGACGAATTCACCGATAGGTAAATGTACTATAATGTCTGAGAGTCACGCGGGAGATTTCTATGTAAAATAACATGAGTTGTGTTTGTCATACATTATACACAAACACGTCATCTAGATAACATTTTGGAGTAGTAGGGCCTCGTGCAGGGTCCGTCCGGATTGTTACTACCGTCTTGCCTGCTAACCCACCGCCAAACAGCAATGTTCGCATTGTTGTGTTCCGGTGTGGGGGTAAGATAGCCGGTGAAATTACTAGCATAGAGGCATTCTATCTTCGTCCTCCGGGTAGGCAAGCACTTGTGACTCCTCTGGTGTTGCAGGTGTTTATGGGCGACGGTAATCGCTTTCCATCAGGCGACACGTTTGCTCGTTTGCCCCCTATGACATAAAAAAAAAAAAAAAAAAAAACATCCATATCCACCACAACAAGGACCGTACCGTATGCAGGGCCCTGCTGCATGCTATCTATGAGTTTCGGAAATCAGAGCGAGAGCTCCATTCTTTTATTTTCAGCTCTACGGTTCATCTAAAATGCAAAGTACCATAAACTTGCATTAAGGACTTTCTTTCGTACAATGCTTTGGCATTAAGTCTGCCATTTGTACTGACTTTTGTTTTGTGCAATAAAGTTTAAATAAATAAATAAATAAAATGCTCCATAGAGGGCAAAGGAAGGCATTAGGTAACTACTGATTTTCACCCAACAATTCTCCAGGTCGTCAAGACGACTCCTCACCACAAGAGCGGCCGCAGTTCATCCACGGGCTGCGTGACGTCACCGCCGAGGAGGGCCAGCCCTTCAGCATCAGCGCGCCATTCGTGGGCAACCCCATCCCTGACGTCACGTGGACCAAGGATGGAGTGCCGTTGAAGCCAAGTGAGAAGGTGGTGCTCACTTGCGATGGCAAACGGGTGAGTTCAAAATATTCGTTAACTGATTCTCCTTGATGATCAATAGGTAAGATGGTGATCCAAAGGATCCTTTTTTTTGGAGTGAAAATGCTTTACGCATACGTGGATTGGGTAGCCCGTTTGGGGTTATGTGGGACTCTCACCTCCCGATCTCTCTCCTAGCGAGAGGGGAGGAGCCTACCCACTCAAAACACTCCGGCATTTCCCATACCTGCTGTTGCGTTGGGGCGCCTTACATCAGATCCTAACCACCATCAAACTTACTTGCAACCGGGTAGACGGTTCCTACTGTAAAAATCAGAATACTTAGCTACTTAAATCCCGAAGAAGTCCGTTACTTCGCTTCATGACGACAGCCTATTTATCGACCTATTTATCAACCAAGGACCCAGAAGTGAACTCAGTGAAATTGCGACGATATTCTGTTTGTTCATTCAAAATTGTTTCTTGTGCTGTGTGATCACTGATTAAAACAACTATTTCACTCCCATCCATGTGATCAAAATCTCGGAATTTTTCAATTTAATTTTGTTCATCTTCTATTTCAAAGGTGGGTCTGGAGATCACCCCGATGGAGCTGCCCGACGCGGGAGTGTACGCGGTGAAGCTCGTCAGCCCGCTGGGCGAAGACAACACGCAGGGCAAGATCGACGTCCGCAAGGTCTACCAGCCGCCCACCTTCTCGCAGAAGTTCACCGACTTGCAGCAGGTGAGTTGACGAGTTTCCAGGTCCAACCGCGTACTCAGCAGAAGCAATTATGCACAAATGTTGCAATAAAAAAAAATAGAGAAATAGAGATAGAGAACAGATGACGCTGAGAAGTGTCACTACTCAGCATTTTGGCACAGCTAACTGTTACGCTGATTTTCAGTGGTGTCTTTGAAAACTTGAAACTAACCACCGCACAAGTTGGTTGGAAAGTTACAATAGAAAACTCTTTATTACATACCTCATCCAAAACGAAATACAAAGACAGAAAACTAGTGGATGAATTGTCACAAAACTTTCCGTGTGAAAGTATCATCAAATAGAAGCTTTGGGTCAAACACGAGAATATACGTATATTATTTCCGTGCCTGGCGTGAAGAACTTGATAACTCGACTTATACGTTTTTTTTTTTATTGGCGTAATGGCTTTCTACGGCCAAGGTTTTGTAGGAAAAAAATTGACAACTCGATATCTATGATACTTTTGAAGATATGGCCTGTGACATCATATTGATATCTCGATATTTAGCGGATTTTATTTAACAAAACGAGATATCAGCGCGATGAGGCACAAAAAATATTGCATATCAACTTATCAACAAATTCTCAAAAACAAAAAAAGCGTTCGTAACTTGACAAATCAAGATATTAGAATGAAGACAAGCACACTTTAACGATAACAAATAAATATATCGTTTTATCTCATTATACACAACTACCGTAAATTCATATGTCGATTTATCATTTTCAGGTTGATGGACAAAGCAAATAATAAGTTGACATAATTAATTATTCATAATTTATCGAAATGTATATTTCGATTTGTCAAGTTATTCTCACATCTGAGGTGTACTCTGGTACAAAGGAAAACACTGATAACTGTACATTTGTGAACATAATATAAACCTTAGTACAATGTGTTAAGGTCCATGGGGTATAGTTAACAGTGTCTTCGTATGTATCATTCACATTACCGGTACCTTGTCAACCATCGACCAGTTTTATTTATTGGATCAGAAAAACAAAGATGTTGCCAGTTAAAAATAAGATGAATTCATCTAGTTTTTCTGTAGAATAAGTGCTTTTGCATTACTGAATTAAAGACGATTCATTTACTACAATTTATTCAATGTTTTTATAACTTTTAATTTTATTTTCTTCGGGTTTCGTGACTAAAATAAAACAATTCAAACGGATTGTATCATATTTATTCATTGTTTGTGCCTTTCTGACGTATTTGGCACCGAAAATTTGTGTTTTTCTCATCAAAAATAGTTGCCGAAACGTCAGGAGACTCAAACAACGAACACACGCGATATAATCCATTCAAATCGCCTTATATAAACAAAACAGTTGTATAGAAACGATAGAATTGTTTAATTGATACCCTATATTCTATGGTGAATATGTTGATAAGTCTAATATCTCACAAAATACAATGATTCTACCAAAATAAATAAGATAATTGAAAAGTTTGCATAAAATTACCCTTAAATCAATTTAGACATTTCAATTATACAGAAAAACTGATTTTTAGGGATTAAATTAAAAAACATTTTCACCAAAATGGGCACTAATGTATGGGGAATAACTTGATAAGTCGATGGTGAACTTGATAAGTCGATGGTGAATATGTTGATAAGTCTAATATCTCACAAAATACAATGTTTCCACCAAAATAAGTAAAATAATTGAAAAGTTTGCATAAAATTACCTATAAATCAATTTAGACGTTTCAGTTACTATGAAAAACTGATTTTTAGGAATTAAATTAAAAAACATTTTCACCTATTTGGGCACTAATGTATGGGGAATAACTTGATAAGTCGTTGGTACCTATGTTGATAAGTCTTATATCACAGAAAATAAGAGGATTTTACTAGAATACGTAAGGTAAATGAAAAGATCGCGGAAAATTATCCATAAATCAAGCTTTAAACACGAGTTAAAGATGAAAATGGATTTTGGAGAAAATGTCAAACTTTAAAATCGACGCCCTGAACAATTGCCATTTTGGACTTATCAAGTTCTTCACGCCATGCACGGATTTATTCTACACATTCACTGTAAATTACGGTTGTATCTTACAATATGTATTCTTAAGTTATATTCAAACATTATACAGACACACGAATAACACACATACACATTACACATGTTACTCAAATGTGAAATATATAAATGTGTATGTTTCCAGCCACTTAACTTATCGGAGAAGTTTGCTGATTCGGAGCAGGTCAGGGTTAAGTCATTTATGAAAGTCCTCTTGAGGCCCCAAACCGCATAAGGTCAGCGGGCGGACCACAGGCCCTTCTCCTGTCAATGAGACGTGGCCTGTCTTTAGCAGTGTCACATATAGGTGACATCTGCATTTGATGTTAGTTACAGTACGATATAAATGTGTAGAAATTAAAAAGTGCCAATACTGTAGTGTCATCCATTTCTAATCAATCCAATACCATGTAATCAATCATGGTCTAATAAAACAAGGTCTTCCATTCCCAGAGTGACACAAGCCTACGTCACAATAACATTGCCACCTTATTTCAACATAACATGTTATATGGGTACATTATAACTATGGTTAATTCTAGTTAAAAAAAATATTTATTATTCTATAATTTTCATTTATATGTATTTCATCTTAAATTTTACAACAACACGTCATTTTTAATTATTCGTTAGCAATATCTTCCGATGCACGAAATAAACTTCAGACGTTCGGGTAATTCTAAAGACACTACTGGCATCATAGAATAGTGCTGTCACATTTGACAATCCGTCATTTTGTCCCTGAACGACATCCTTGTCTAACGCGTGTTAATCGTTATTTCCTTCTCGCTTACTTTCAGCAATCGCAGCGTTTTCCAAACTGTTCACATCGTAAACTTGGTAATTAATGTTTGTTACGAAAATGGTTGGCTGTTCTATTCGGAACTGTAAGAGTAGGAGTGAAATGGGCATAATAAGATTTTATACGTTTCCTAAAAAATAATCCGTAGCCAATGAATGGCTCCGCTATTGTGGGCTGAAAACATATAAAAATGGTATGTACATACTTATCGACAATAATTACTATTAATTATAAAATCTTAAGTTCTACGTTTGCTTGTTGACTAAAATACATTGCCGGCTATGTCGCTTCAAGATTTATGGGAAAGTACCCACATCTTGGGAACCTAACTCGGAACCTGACTTAGAACCTGGAAGTGGTTCCTGTGAGTGGATTAACTTTATATCGAGGGGCAAATTGATTTATCCATGTGAAGAGCTCATAAAAGTCGCTCAAACGGTGGAAAATGAGTTTGAGAAATACCATGGCCGGACACTATGCAAAGATAAATATGCTGGTGCGTTGTGTGTAACAAAGCTGCGTTAGTGCTAAGGATTCGTCATTATTTTTGTAGGGTTTGATGAGATAAAACTAAGTAAAGTAGGACGAAAATCGTAAAATTTATCTTTAAAACCCTAGCTGATATAATAATAATAATAGATAAATATTAAGGGACAATTTTACACAAATCGACCTAGTACCAAACTAAGCAAAGCTTGTACTATGGGTACTAGACGTCGATAGACATAATATATAAATACATATATAGATAACATCCATGACTCAAGCACAAATATTCGAGTTAATCACACACATATTTGCCCTGGCCGGGATTTCAACCCAGGATCGCCGGCTCAGTAGGCAAGTGCTTACAAAGTGAGCCAACCGCGGCGGAATATTGTACACAAGCACGTCAAAAACAATACCCTCAAATAGAAATGCTTATTAGAAATTCGATGTAATACTTTGCTTTGCTTAGTCAGAACGAGGCGAGGACATAGTTACATAAGACTAAAAGAATTAAATAAAAAAAATCGTTAGTAATCAACTCCAGAAGAAATTAAAACGAAAATTGCTTAAAGTTTCGAACACCGTTTATTGATTTGATGTGGATTCGTTTTTCAAAAGTTTCTCTTGTATAGATAAATAAAATTTTGATTTAATACATTAGATTTGTTTTATCGTACTACCTATGTTTCTACATGAATAACTTAAAATTAATTCCATTTAAATATTTATCACCGTTGGTTAAAATTCTCCCACATTTTAAAGTTTGAGAATCTGTGGACAGCATGATGACGTAGGCTTGTGTCAGTCACGTGGTTCGCGAGTCTCGGAATGGAATACCTGGCGGAGTATATTATTATACCATGTAATCAATCTAAAAAACGGGATGACACTACAGTATTGCCAGTTTTTAATTTTCACCCTTTCTTGTCGGACTGTGTGTACGCACGGACAGCTATCCTTTTATTTCTCTTTGATCAAATCTGTCACTCCTCATATAAGGAGAAAAGGAGACACAACCGCCGTTTCTATTTTTGGGCGCACTTCTGATAACTGAATGGGATCTGGGCAGATTATCCATAGTTCAGAATCTGTTTCGAGATACCTGATGCTCTATATTCTATCTATACTTACTCTAATCGCTCATTTAAAATGCATCTGTGTTAGATACTAACTGTAACAGTAAAAGGTTTAATAAAGTCTACAATATAATTGGAAACACTATTCTAATTTAACTTAAGGTTCACTTTCTTTCCCAAAAAATACTTTCAAAGCACTTCCACATAAACCTTTATTATATTAAATTTAACGAAATTGTATAAAATATTTTTAATTACACCAATATGATGATAAATAGAAATCTAAGGTTATTCAAATGATCATTGCAACTTAAATTCTAAGTTCACACTAAATCTCCGTTATGTCCAGGTTAAGATCCAACTGCAATTTCTCCACCTATTTGTATTGAATCACTGAAATGGGGTTTAATTTTATTGAATAAACAAATAAAGCAGAAAATTGCAGCGGGAGCTTAACCAACTTCAAAAACTGATCGAATTTCCTTCTCCAGCTACCGACATTTGACGCCAAATTCCCCGCTCGAGTCCTCGGCATCCCCGCCCCCGACATCACGTGGTACAAGAACGGTGTGCCAATCAAGGAGTCGGAGAAATACCACATCAAGAGGGATGGCGATGCCTGCTGTCTCTACGTCAGGAACCTGGATCTGGATGATACGGGGAGCTACAAGTGTATCGCGAAGAACAGGGAGGGAGAGGCCGTGTGTGAGGCCATGCTTGAGGTCGTTGATAAGATGTGAGTACTCGTATATCATATATGTGGTGACATTTATGCTGCTTTTAAGTGTTTGGCCTACTCGAGTGCCTTTTACCTGCCCATCTAGCACAACTATGCTTCACGACATAGCGCTACCCGTCACTCTCGCACATTACTGCACAGAAAGACGCGTAATTATCTCGCGCGAGAAATACTCACGTATGTCAGCTATGCTAGACTACCTTTGTTATAATACAGCTCGAATAGAAGCTTCTCGTCGTCATTTAGTATATAGATTTCAGTAGAATTCAAACAACCGATTTTGCTAACATAAACCCTTATTATAATGTTATGTAATTTAAACCTTCATTTTACAATGTATAGCCATACATACCAAATCACTATCAAGAAATAGGGAAGAGTGGCGATTACTCCACCGACAAGAGCGAAGCTCTTAAATTATGAATGAAGCCGGATAGGTACATGAATGTTTTATGGCCATCTTTTTCCATTTTTTATTTGACCAGAATTTTTTAAAAATCTTTAACAGCAGCGAGGCTTGTATCGGGTTTTTTTTCATTTCGCAACTTTCAAGGTTAAGATTTCCCATTTTATACTTTTCTTGTTGGTGTATGTATGTTGCTGTGTGTATGTGCAAATATTTTTGTATTGTATTGTATAATTTGACCTCCTTTCAGCGGCAAGAGGGTGAAGATCGAGCCACCGGCGTTCCTGAAGAAAATCGGTGACTCAGAGGTGTACCGCGGCATGAGCGCCAAGTTCACCGCCTGCGCCACCGGCTCGCCCGACCCCGATGTGGAATGGTGAGAACTCTTACCCTCTTTCGTCTCCTAACCGAATAAGGAGGCCCACAAATTTCCCCTTAGTGTCCAGTTCTGGTTACTCCCCTGACTACGGTTGGCGAGAAACATCAGGCATTCGTGGCGTGACAAAAACCTCATGACAAAAATGTCATCCCACAGTTGTCTAACAAAGTAAAGCTTATATTTATTTATGAAACATCACAATTTTTTTATTAAACCATTGATACAAAGATCAAAGCTCAAAGAAAAAATGAAATGCGTAACCCGGGAAGAGACCGGGAATCGAACCCGGCATCTCTGGATTACCGGTCCAGCGCGTCCAAAAATGATGGTGCCAATGGTTTAAAGTAAAGCTTACAGGCGAGAAATTGTAAATTTAAGATTTGAGTTTTACTCTGAAATTAAATGTAGTTTTTACTACAGTACAGTATTGAAATTTAACACATCTTATTACCCAAAACGCTTTTCTCCAGGTTCCGCAACGACGAGAAGCTGTTCCCTTGCGAACGCATCCGCATAGACAAGGAGACCACGGGCCTGCTGCGCCTCACCATCAGCGGAGTGGACCCCAGCGACGTCGGCACCTACAAATGCCGCATCTTCAACCCGCACGGGGAAGAGTCCTGCACTGCTCAGTTGACTTATGATAGTAAGTTGTCTGAAGTCTAGAGAACAGACTGGTGGGGTTGAATCCTGTCTGCTAACTCAGTTCTTCTACTAATTCTGTGGCTCTAGTGAAAAGGGGTTAAACTCGAAAAACACTACTTTACAGGAGACGCAAAAAACCGTTGCGGCTTAAAATTATTCAGACTTTTGATCACTGTACTTCAACCACTATACTTACAAATAAACTTTAAATGCAGTTTTGATATTTAAAAAATCCTCTTTCCTACAAATGCCGCATCTTCAACCCTCATGGGGAGGAGTCCTGCACTGCTCAGTTGACTTATGATAGTAAGTTTTCTGAAGTCTAGGGAACAGACTGGTGGGGTTGAATCCTGTCTGCTAACTCAGTTCTTCTACTAAATTAAAGCGAGGCCTATAGATTGATAGTGTCATCAACCAAAAATTATCCAACGCTATTGTAGGAGGCCTACTCCCTACGTCGTCCGATGCGTCGTTGTCACTCAAGAACCCATCGGGTTCAACGGCTATCGCTTTTACGAATAAAGAGTCTTCTACCAATATTTTTATTGCTGATTCGCTTTCGCAAAGAAATTCAGAGTGAAGCCCTCTCATAAACTACTAAATAATTTCATAAACAAACCTTGTGCATGTCGATGAAAATTTGCAAAAGCAATTCAACCGAATGAACATCTATGATTTATACGGTGCTATGAATACATTTTTTTTTCATAGCTGCAGCCGATGTCCGAACAAGACTAAATATAACCTTTCTCTCCATAGCCCTGGAGCCTCGTCAGAACAAGAAGCCCATCTCGGACCAGTACTCGGACTTCGACAAGATGAAGAAGACCGGCATCCCCATGCCGCTGGCCGACAAGCCCATCATCTCGCGCATGACCGACCGTCGCCTCACGCTGTCCTGGAAGCCGTCCATCCCGCACGGCCCGCGCTTCCCCGTCACCTACCAGGTCTGATTATCATTACCATAATATGAAAATAATGATACCTCCTTGATAGAAGACAATATGCCGTGTCCATTTTTTTCTACCATCAATCGTTTGTAGTTCATCCTCTACTATTATATCAACATTTTCATCGAACCTGTGGTCTATCCTTAGTCTAATTTACCATAACCATTGATCAGTTGTTCACGTGTCCTGGTCCAGTGAAGAAATTATAACTAAGTCATGCAAGTCTTCGACATAGCAACTTAGGCCAGTTTCAAGATCTCAAACTTGACTTGCCAGTTAACACGAGCAATTTATGATATTTTGGAACACGGATAACAAGTTCAACGCTCCCTCAGGTGGAAATGTGCGAGGTCCCCGACGGCGACTGGTTCACGGCGCGCACCGGCCTGCGCTCCTGCGTCTGCGACATCAGCAACCTCGAGCCCTTCCGCGACTACAAGTTCCGCATCCGCGTCGAGAACAAATACGGCGTCTCCGACCCCTCGCCCTACGCCATCACGCACCGCGCCAAGCTCGAACCAGACCCACCCAAGTTCATCCCATACCTGGAACCAGGCATCGATTTCAGACCAGAAACATCCCCCTACTTCCCGAAAGACTTCGATATTGAGAGACCGCCGCATGACGGCTACGCTCAAGCTCCTAGGTTCCTTCGTCAGGAACACGATTCTCAGTACGGCGTGAAGGGACACAATGTGAACCTGTTCTGGTTCGTGTACGGGTACCCCAAGCCGACGATGACGTACTACTTCAACGATGAGCCGATTGAGATTGGTGGACGGTTCGACTGGAGCTACACGAGGAATGGACAAGCTACGCTGTTCATCAACAAGTGAGTATACCTGATATTAGTTATTCTATCTGACCCTCCTTATTTGACTTGAGTCTGCTTATGAAAACAAGATTTGTAAGAACAGTAACCTGTTGCTGCTGGACAGTAACACTAAGGAAGTCATAGTCACCCACTTGAAGAGATTTAACGTAATCCCGTCAAAAAGTCATGAACGTTACAATGATTATTCTATTTTGTTTAGTTACTGTTACTGTTACTGATTAGTAACCTTTATTTAATGGGGAAAACATTTGTTGATTGGGTTGTGTCACTTACTTCCCCAGGATGCTGGAACGCGACGAGGGCTGGTACGAAGCCGTGGCCACTAACGAGCACGGCCAGACCCGGCAGCGCGTGCGCCTTCAACTGGCCGAGTACCCCACCTTCATTCGCCGTCCAGAGGAGAGTGTGGCCCTTCAGCGCAGATCCGCCAGGATCGAGGCTCGAGTCACTGGTGTGCCGTACCCAGAGATCAAGTGGTACAAGGACTGGCAGCCACTCGCACCTAGCTCGAGGATCAAGGTAAATACCATGGCCCTACAGCGTAGGGCAGGTCATGTAGCGGCTCGAGTTATTGGTGTAGGTATAATTTCATTCTAAGGGGTTCTTTAAACCATAATCTAGCTTGAATCAAGGGTTGAAACCATCCCAGTAAATCTTTATATTGTAATAAAGTATCATATATTTTTGGGGACTCATCAGACTTTTTTCCCACCAGATCAAGTTCATCGAGCCGGACACCACGATCCTAGTAATCAACGACGCGATCCTGAAGGACGAGGGTCTCTACTCGATCTCTGCGCGCAACGTCGCCGGCGCAGTCAGCTCCTCCGCCATGCTCTACGTCGAAGAGAGCGAGCATGAATACTCCACCAGGTAATCCATAAGGACTTCGCTATAGACTAACTAGACAACAACAGTTCCAGCCGTTCTCATCGTAAATTAATATTTTCTATGAGCTGTTGTATAGAGACTTCGTTCCAAGGGTTTGTTTTCGTTAACTGAGCTGTTCCCTCAGGATCCGCGAGCACCCGCCGCGCGTCAAGCCCTCGTCTAAGGCCTTTGGAGACTTCTACGACCTCGGTGACGAGCTGGGACGTGGCGTACAGGGCGTCGTCTACCACGCCGCCGAGAGACTCACCGGTAAGTACACATGCTCATCAACATCAACATCTTCACTTAGATTGTCACTACACCTACATTTCGTAATCTCATAGTCAGAAGTTACACAGCGCAATGACCTACATTGACACTTAATGACTTCATAAACAGAGGTTGCACAGATAGCGCAAAGGCAAGATATTGGTGGCACTTTATATTAGTAGACGCATGAGAAAGATAGCTGTAAAAATATCGCAAAGCGTACCACAAAGCTCTGAACTTTTAACTAATAAGTATAAAGGTGCTTATTTCTTGATTGGCTGCAAGGGTGACACCAATAAAGAAATAAGCAATTCCATTTAGGAATTCATACAGATTAGGAACTGTTTACCTTCTCCTTGACTTGGCCTATATATTCCATGATGATTTTCAAGTAGTCGTCGTATCGTAGCGAGTGTCCAACCATGTTTCTGCTTTTGTTCTCTTTTCCTTTACTTTCTCAAGCACTTCCTCATTATAATTATATATTTTCCGTTCAGCTTTTTCTCTCCATTCCGATATGTCAGCAGCAACTCTAGCACAACTGTGACACGCGACTCTTTCTCTAGCGAGATATACTACCTGTCTTTTTCAGTACGGCACTGTGAGAGTGACGGGCGATGCTATGTCGCGGGACATGAGTCGCGAACCATCCATCCATTACCATAGTTGCACTAAACGGGCTGGTATCCTTACCACTCCACAACCAAATCCCCAGTAGGTAATCATATTAATATTCCCACAGGTCGCAACTACGCCGCTAAGATAATGCACGGGCACTCGGCCCTGAAGCCGTTCATGAAGAACGAGCTGGAGATCATGAACATACTGAACGACATCCACCTGATCCGTCTCCACGACGCCTACGAGCACGACCACACGCTGGCGCTCGTCACCGAACTGGCCGGCGGCGGCGAACTCGTCAGGGACAGGTCAGTCATATTCTATCCATCATCATTAGCCTCTTGCGCCTATAAAAGATTGTAGGTGATTGACGTTGTTTCGCCAGAAACATCGATTGATTGACGCCTGAACGTTTGCTCAGAAGAGCAGGCTGTTTTATTGTCTCTAAAAAGACAGTTGTTTAAATGTATCTTCAGTCAACATCAACATCGTTTTCATCTTGGTGGATCTTCAAAGCTTCAAGTCTTTAGGTCTTCTATAAGCTGAAGCTGAAGCACCGGAGACACGCCACGATGATACAACGTCAATCACCTGCAAGATGATTTAAGCACGCCTTCTCTTCTCGTATAAAAACGCCGCACTTATTTATCCAAAAAACGTGATATTCATCTTCTTCTGCCGATGGGCAGAAGAAGATGAATCAAGCAAGCAAGCAAATGGGAAGTGAGCTTATGTCCGTAGATCCGTAGTCTGCTACATCATCCATGTTCCCAATGTTTTTGGCACGACTATACGAATGTAGCCTGTGACAGTGAATTCGCAACGGACAACTTAATGATCAAGGTTAACTTGATTTATCTAAAGTGCAGAAAAAGAAACCCTATTTTTTCGTCATGATTCATATTAGGTGTTAAGATTGTAATATTTATTATAACGATAGGCCAGGCCAAAATTTCTAGCCATATATAACTTTAAAAGATATTTCCTTAAAAAGGGACTTCTGCCGAAGAATTTGCTCGAAACAACCAGAATCAATGTTAATTTTGTTAATGTAGGTATATCTACATCACCCAAATCGCGGACGGTAATTTGTTAAGCCCCAGATCGCATATTTATGGTCACAAACACCAGCGATCTGAGACGTTCACGCATTCACCGCCCTAGGTATGTAATGTACTATTTTCTGCAGACTGCTCCGCGGCACCGGGTACACGGAGAGCGACATCGCCGGCTACATGCGCCAGCTGCTCAGAGGACTCAAGTACATGCACGACAACAGCATCGCGCATCTGGGACTCACTGTAAGTAGCACAACCCTTTGTTCATGCAGAACTATACGGAGTTTATCGTGACTGAGTAACAGAATGCCTAATAGATATACCTACGCTTCTCTCTCTTTAATCGTTCGCTCGCTGCTGAGGATCGCGACGCCTTCTGATTCCGTCAACTAGTCGTCTCTCAGCGTGCAACATGGCCAAAGTACCGCACTATTCGTACCTACACTTAAAACCTATTGATATAGCCTTTCTATTTCTCATACGACGTTAACTATTCGTTGATCAACGATCGAGCGATTGTTGAGTGAGTAATTTTTCTAATGCGTCACTCTAATGTCAATACTTTGTGGTTCAGTCTATGTTTGTCTAATGCGAAAAGCTAGAGAAAGATCAACATAGCATAGCTTTAATTGTTTACCGTATTAAGCGGTTTACACTCACGTGAAATTGTCAAGAACGGCCCGACACGTTTCAAATTCGTATGGAGCTCTTCATCAGGGACTAGTACCCGTACACTGGCGCGGCAACTTTGAAATCGAAGTCACTAATTCTTTGATCGCCGCTCCGCTCCGGGCGGGGGGTGCTTGCAAGCCTGCAACTAGTTCATCCGGCACTCCGACGTTACTTTTAATCCATACTAATATTATAAATGCGAAGGTGTGTCTATCTGTCTGTTACCTCTTCACGCTTAAACCGCTGAATCAATTTTGATAAATTTTGCATAGAGATAGTTTAAGATACGAGTAATGACATAGGATAGTTTTCATCCTGGAAATTATACCTAAAAAGATTGAAAAGTGAGTGAACATTTCTGTTGGGGTGCGGTGACCCTGTAGGAAATGTAATTATTAGACCAAAAGCACAATTGCTCTTACATTTACTTAGGCGCTTTTAATAATCCCTTTTATCAAGTTCCACGCGTACGTAGTCGCGGGCAAAAGCTAGTAATTAAATATGTACCATGAAAGTTTTAATAAGATTATTACCGAGCTTTAATTGTAACGTACCTACCTATTTCGATGTGCTCTAAGCATGGGCAATCTAGTTATGTGTGTAAATGTTAATCCCAGATTGGCGAACTGTTGCTGTCCCACGCGGGCTCTGACCAGCTGAAGATCTGTGACTTCGGTCTCTCGCGCCGCATCATGTTCAACAAGCTGGCCTCGCTCGACTACGGCTTCCCTGAATACGTCGCACCTGAGGTAAGAGACATGTTTATACTTAGGAACCATTTACTTACCAATATAGTTTGGAATACGATCCTGTATTATATTCGACAGCATTTCCAATACGGAAATCTAGATCTGTGTAACTGATAAGACAGTGATAAGTGATAACCTAGAAAAACTAATGATCACTGGAAAAGTAGAAGACAAGCGACCAAGAGGCACGACACGCAGAACAGACCACAACCCTTGCAGTACAGTTCACGATGCTCTTCACATGGCTACTGATAAGAGCAGATGGCGGCGCATCATCCGGGAGAGACTGTTCCGAGAAAATGACCACGACTCTCAGCAATGAGGCAACCGACGCAAAGAGACCTGTGGAACTGATAGCTAATGGAACGTTTGCAACTCGAAACCAAAACGTGGGACGACAACCTTCCGTCGGGAAAATAGCTACATAAAAAAAACTCGCGATAAGTTTTTCGGTAACAGATGTCAACACTTTGTGATGTGGATTGGACTACATAATCCATGTTGTTAAAAATGACCAGTATTTTCGACACGGTAATAGTACATTACCTACCTAAGGGCTGCAATTTCTTGATGGCGTTCGTAATTATGCTACCTGGGGCTTTACGAATACTCAATAGTTTGCCCGAGAATATCCGACATGAGCCAAATAAGTCCAAATTTAAAAAATGCTTAAAAAAGCATCTGTTACAGACACTTGAATGATAAAGTTGTGTTTTCAAAGTGTCACTCAAGTGTTTAGCAAGTGTTTTTCTTCAGAGCTTGGCGTTTAACACCTAGTACTAGCAAAACCGAATCGGGCTGCTTCCACCTAAATAACCAACTAGCCACATGTGAGCTCAGAGTACACTTAAACGGCTCAATACTTAGCCACAACCCTACGCCAAAGTATCTCGGGGTCACCTTGGACCGCTCCCTAACATTCAAACAACACTTGACTGGCACTGCGCGCAAACTTCATACCCGAAACAATATTGTCCAGAAATTGAGCGGAACATCTTGGGGCGCTAGTGCTGAGGTGCTGCGTACTTCAGCGTTATCTTTGGTGTACTCAACGGCAGAGTTTTGTGCACCGGTGTGGTTGGGAAGCGCTCACACGTCTAAAGTAGACGTTGAGCTAAACAAGGCCATGCGACTCATCTCCGGCACACTTCGATCCACCCCGTGCCACTGGCTTCCAGTTCTCTGTCGAATTCCCCCGCCTGACATGAGAAGGAAAGGAGCTCTGTTAAGAGAAGTCAAAAAGATCCGAAATGACCCGAATCTCCCCATCCATTCGGAATTTTTGTATCCAGCCAAACACCGCCTAAAATCAAGAAACGCACCCTACAGTATTGTTAAAAATTGGCCCGAACGCGATTTCAACGTCAGGCAGGAATGGTTGCGGTCTTGGAGTTCCCTGATGACAGGCAAGCTGGGCTCAGCGATAGTCCCCGGTGACAAAATATACGGAGTCGAACTCCCAAGACGTGATTGGTGCACACTTAACAGACTCCGGACTGGCCACGGCCGCTGTGCCCAATACAGGCATCGCTGTGGTTGGGCTGCCTCTCCTGCTTGCGACTGCGGTGCCGAAGTGCAATCCATCCAGCACATTATCGAAGAGTGTCCTCTAACCCGCTACACTGGAGGCTCCGCCGAAGACCTGATCCACCTCAACGACGATGCCATCAAATGGCTAATGAGTCTCAAACTTAGTACCTATATAAGCTAAGCTGTATTCGACGTACAATCCTGCCATACGAATAAATAATAAATAAATAAAAAGTGTTTAGCAATAAATAAAATTTGTTGAAATTATTATATACTTAGAGACTCACACCTGCAGACAAACTGTACAAACAGTTTTGCAGGGAACTGTATATATTTAAGTTGTATACCTACTTTAATTAATAAACAACAATAAATAATAATAATAAATAATAAACCACTCGTGGCTTGGCTAAAGTTTTGCGTCTCGCGTAGCGGGAAGGTAAATCCTCTTAGGGCCTAGTGTGACGTAAAAACGTACGCAAAAGTCCATCAGTGATTTTATTTGATGACCACAGATCGAATTATCTGACGTTTTGTTCCCAGGTCGCCAGCGGAGAAGGCGTCTCCTACAACGCGGACATGTGGAGCGTCGGCATCATCACCTACATCCTGCTCAGCGGCCACTCGCCCTTCCGCGGGGTCAACGACCGCGAGACCCTCACCAACATCCGCGAGGGCAAGTGGGACTGGCACGACGAGGAGTGGTGGTCGAGACTCAGCGTCGAGTGCAGAGACTTCATCTCGAAGCTGCTGGTGTACAATTGGGGAGAGAGGATGGACGTGAATGCTGCCCTGAACCATCCCTGGCTCACGGGAGCGGATAGGATCCGTGAAGAGTACATCATCAGCACGGATCGACTGAGGAACTACTATAACTTGTACAGGTGAGTTCTTTACGAGGTAAATTAAGTCAGTGGTCGTCGTACCAAGTTGCTGTATATTTATTAAGCCTTTATACAGCTTTAATTAGAGTTATAATGACTGTATAAGCTCTAATACAGCCTGTGTTTGCTACCTGGATATGTAACTTAGTACCTATCAATGGCGTCGTATCCATACAATCTGAATCCCACCGGTTTGACCACTTCAGGACGATTGAGCATCATTCTCTAATGCTACTGAAGAAACTCACTTTATTTTATATAATTTTTAGTGTAAACATTGATTTGGAGAAACTTGTACATCTCCTCTAACATATATGTTTCAATTACCTAGTTATAATATGATTGTATTAGTTTTTAAGTATAATTTACGAAAAAATGACTTACTGTTGAGTTTCTTTCGGCTTTCTTCTCAACAGCGGTCTCCTCTTGCGAAATGCCGGTAGACTCACAATCTGACTTGTAAAAGTGCCCTTGTGGCCTACTTACTGAATAAATTATTTCATTTCATTTCATTACAGGTTTGCCTTGAGTTTAGGATCGACTTGCTTAAATCGACATTGAACAAAAAACCTCTCGATAAACTTACGAGTATATAGTCTATCCGGAATTCTAAGATCAAATTATGTCAAACTGGCACAAGTGTAAAACGACCTTAAATTTATGCCGGTTGTACACACTCGCCGAGACAGGGCGAAACAAGCATGCCGTCCTTCATTTACTCTTAGAGTTCCAAAGTGACGGCATGGTGGTCTCGGCGAGTGTGTACAACTAGCTTTACATTTAGGTACATGGTTGTTTGTACCTTGTGCCAAAGTGACTGCATTTGATCTTAGAGATCGGAATCGAACAGACTACGTATAGTTCACGTCAAATTTAACCAACGGCTGAACTCTGCAGAGGTTGATACGCTTTGGGTACCTATATTCCTTATTTTTTTGGTTTGGTTTTTTTGTGTAGGTATACATTTTTTTGTCATTTTGTTATTATCTATCTGATTATTTTTTCTTTTCTTTTTTTCTTTATCTACTTCGTTGTGTTGTGTTCTTATTTATTTATTTACATATTTATTTGTTACTAGCTTTTGCCCGCGGGTTCGCACGCGTTAAAAAAAATACGTTTTCTTGGCATAACTTGGCATTTGGCATTGGCTTGGCATAACTCAAGCCCCCATATTTTTTGTTTACTGTATCTTTGGAATATTTGAATGCTTTCAGGGACATGATTCCTTGTTCATTTTAGATTCAATTTCTACTTTCTTGTTTTGTTTTCTCAATGCGAGGCCTCCGACATTTTTGTGCACTGTCTCAATTGGTTACTTAAATAAAGTCATGCTCTCTTCTTTCCGTTGTGGTATATTGTCTTGCTTAGTGCCCCCGCCTTTTTGGTCATCATCTCCTTAGAATACTTAATCGTTTGTTCAGAATTGCTTTCCTGTTACCGTTTTAAGGTTTATGTATTCTCAATGTGAGCACTACTGCATTTTTGTTAGGTATCTCTTCAGATTACTTGAAAGTTACACCAGTCTTGCTTTTTTCCTTTTTTTTGTTATATTGTTTTTTCTTCGCGCCTCCCGTCTGGTTGGTCACCATCCCCATTTAGAATCCTTTAAAGTTTGATCAGACTTGCTTTCTTGATTCCGTTTTAGGGTTTTGTTTCTATTTAATGCGAGCACTATGCCATTTTTTTCACTATCTTTTCACTATCGTTACTTTAAAGGTTGAGCAGAATTGCTTTCTCGTTAGCGTTTTTAAGTTTTGTGTCTTCTTGATCAACATATCTACAGGTAACTTAGGCGTTTCAACCGATTTTCTTTAATTCTTAAATTTTAGCATGTAATGTTTTTTAATAGCGGGCGGCTCTGCCCCCCCGAACCTCCCGTCTTTTTCAATGCCATCTCTTCGTGTTACTTAAAAGTTTTATCAGTCTTCCTTTCTTCTTTCCGTTGTGCGAGGTTTTTTCTTCGTGCTTCCCGTCTGGTTTGGTCACCATCTGTTTAGAATCCTTTAAAGTTTGATCAGACTTGCTTTCTTGATTCCGTTGAAATTTTGAAATGAAATTTGAAATGATTTGAAATTTGAAATGAAATGATTTATTTAAATGCATGTGGGAAATCGGGCAACATTTGCAGTCACAATTGCTTAATATATAGAATCACGAAACCCTACCTTTTCAGGCGTACATACATTTTTAGATAACCTATGTTAATAATCGTATATTATGTAGATTTGTTATTATTATAAACCCATATTTATCACAATTAATATAAAAAATTGCAACTATAATATAAAACAAAAACACAAATGAATTAATTTAAATGTCAAAATTAGATTATTATATGTACCTAGAATTAAATTATAATTTTAATGTGATATATGTCAAAGTATGTCATCTAGATATTCATTTACGCTATAGTAACATTTATTTACCAACCATGTCTTTACCAGATTTTTGAACGAATTTATATCTTGACATTTAAATTTATCAGGCAACTTATTATAAATTATAATGCACATGCTATATGCGTTGGGCAGGTCATATCCAAAGAGTTACAGACAATAGATGGTCAAAAACTGTAACAAACTGGTGTCCCATTTACAAAACCAGAAGACGAGGTAGACCACAAAAAAGGTGGAGTGATGACATCACACAAGTAGCGGGAGCACTTTGGCCTAGAGTGGCTCACGACAGAGAAAATTGGCATAAGTTGGAGGAGGCTTTCACCGCAAAGGCGGCTCTTACATAAAATAAATAATAAATACAATAAAATAACAAGACTAACATACTATAAGAAAAAACTAAAACTATTAACAAAAAAAAATCAGTATGTAAACTAAATATTGATGCATTTTGTAAGAGATAAATAAAGCTTTATTATTATTATTATTATACTGTGTAAATACATGAATTTTAAATGCAATAATAGAGTGGTAGTTCCCATTGTTGCATCGCGAAATTAATAATAAGAAAATTGTGTTCAGTTTTGTTTCATAAAATGATCATTTCGTGTACCACTAACGCCATCTACTGACCCGGTGTCCGTAACTCGGTGACTCGTCCAACAGTTATTGTCCCCGGTGGGTAGCGCAGGCCGGCCCCCCGCGGGGTACGCGTGGTTCTAAATTCAAATTCACGACGCTGATGGATGACGCTATGAGATGCACACGACTTCATTCGCGCATTTTTCTTTACCGTAGACGGAAAAAAAATATCCTATAACCATCTTCGGATGTCCAGCTATCCCTGTACCAAAAATGGTTAAGATCCGTCCAGCCATTTCGGCGTGATTGGAGGACAAAGGATTTTATGAAAACAGATGGCGCCAGGTTGGCACGGCGACGCCAGTCCATACAAAACAACTAAGTATCAAGCTGCATCACGCTATCAATATTTTTCCTGAAATCATGACCTCCCTCCATTGAAAATTTATTTTCAGTACTAATTTAGGTTTTTATAATAGTATAGATATCGTTTTTAATATTTATTGTTTATTGTTTTAAACTACCTATTCAAAGCACCTTGAAAAATAATTAGCTCCTAGTACTATCTGAACATATTATATTAACGACATCTATTAAGAGGCCTTGTTTCTTAACATAATTATTGATGTTACTACCTAGAACAGGGCTATTGAGATTTATTGGTAGGTATATATTTGAAACCTAGTTTGAATTTTTCATTGATAATTTTTGTTTCAAAAACTACTCGAAATTGACTAAATTCACGGGGAAAATTAGTTTTTTTCAACTTATTTTCGACTGCACGAAATGAAAGCGAGACATAGCTATGTTACTACCTAGAACTCGGGAAAAAGTAATATTCACTTCATAAAGTTGGTTGGAATTATCAATATATTTGTCGTAATATGAAAAAAATAAATTTTAAAAGGAATAAGGCCTCTTAAGATGACAATAAATTATTTTCATCTACAATGTTACTAATAATATGACCTGTCATAATAATTTCCTAAGTAACGCCATAAGATTCAGGTGCCAACTTAACTCAATCGCGTACGTCAATAATGGCGACAGCACCACTGAACGGATACGTGATGGCCTCACTGTTTTGTTATCCGTGGTATTATGAATAAGGAAGCAAAGGAAAATGCATGAGATGACACGGTTATTATTACAGTAGTTTCTTAGTGGTTCTGGGTTCAAATCCCGGCTAGGTGAAATCCTTTCTACATTGTAAATTTAATGATTTTGTCTTGTCTCGAATCATGGTTGTTTTTAATACAAAATGCATACATTGTCGAGCAGCAACTCTCAATAACTGATACACTGCTGCTTACATTTGTATGCGATCAATATTCAACAACTTCGGTAGTAATTCTCGAAGAGGTTAACCATCACAGCTACACCCTAGCTTGTGCCGAATCGTGGTCACAGGCACGCAACGACGTGCATCGACTCTCGGGTACTGTGTCGAGGGACGCACAACTCAACGTATGGAGCTGGTCTTATTAACTCAGGAAAAATCTTAACAGCGCGATGCAGCCAATAGTATGGAGATTTTGTCAAAGTAACAACGCCATCTAGCGGAAAATTGGGTCGTTGAGAACAAAATCTCAACACACCGTTAAAAATAAAGAATGACTGATAGTTATTACTTTGAATAGATTTTATATATAAAAAAACTACATAGAAGCAAAATTGTGGCTAAATATATCGTATATTATACATTTCGCTACCTTATTAGTAAGTTAGGCCAAACACAAACAATACAAAAATTTGCGCCTAATGTTCTAAATGTAGGTTGGTAAAACATATTTAGAAATGTATTTAATTTACTTAAATTGATTCGAAATTCTTTTATTTCAATCACACTCGATAAAATAGCAAAATAAAATCTGTTTTATTCATTAACATTCTTTATTGCGTCTCCGGGCTTCTTTATGGTCAATACTTACGTTTGTAAGAACACAGAAGAATATAATTGCATATTCAATAAAAGAGCATTAGTGTCTTTTGTCGCACATTGTGTTTTTAAAGAAATGTATGTCTTTTTTTTGAGCATGAGAGAATTTACAACGAACATTGCACTCATATTTTCGTCTGTGTTGGTCGATAATTGGCGCCATCTTTTCTATCTAACTAAGACGGTTTCCGTACCTCAACGCCTCAAACAACCTTAACCTTATTGTTAATACCGGTGGGCCGCGCGGAAGGCGCGGAAGGGGTATTATGTCGAATTCATACTTTTTAGTTTTTGTACACGTAAGAGCCACGCGGGGGTCGCGTCGTTCTAAATTCAAAATCACAAACGCTGTCATTATAAGGTTTACACATTGTAAGGAAAATATTTCATGGAATTTATGTTTTCAGAGATAAATATTAATCATAATAAAAAGTATCCTATAACCATCTTTGGATGTTCAGCTATTCCTGTACCAAAATTAGTAGCTTTTTATCCAGCCGTTTCGGCGTGATGCGAGGACAACGTTTTTTTTGAAAACAGATGGCGCCAGGTTGGCACGGCGACGCGTGTCCATACAAAACAACTATCAGGCTGCATCACGCTATCGAGATTTTTCCTGAAATCATGACCTCCCTCCATAGAAAATTTATTTTCAATACAAATTTAGGATTTTATAATAGTATAGATTATTATTTTATTATTTTATTATTTTATTTTGTGTATTTTTAGCATCTAAGTAGTTATAAGCAGGTCCCCAATGAAAACCAGCGCCCCGGCTCGCCGTGGCATCATGCTGAGTGGGGTCCTATTCAACGATGATTGTTTATGTTCGTTTTTTTCATGTAACTTTGTTTTTTTGTTGAATAAATGTATTTTCTTTCTTCTTTCTTATAGGTGATCTTGTTAAAATTAATTTTTCCCCAGGGACTGGACGAGCAACGCGCAGTGCCGCAACTGGTTCCGCCGCCGGCCGCTGAGCGGCGCCTTCGAGCACCCCTCCAAGATGGTCTACCCGCCCGGGGAAGTCTACACCCCTGAAGGTAATCCACCGCTCCCGCTTTGATATGTTTGTTGTTCAAATCAAAGGCACCGTATTTAATGGCTGAAAAGCACTTTTGGTACTAAATCATATAAATGTTTTTCCCATTCCCAGACTTGTAATTGGCAACATTTAATGAGTATACCGATTAGTTTTTAAAATATAAAAAAAAATGTGAAAGCTGCGTCATCTAAACATCTGCGCTCTACATGACGTCACCTCGTCACAACACACAAAGACCAGTGGTACAAGTCCGACTGTACAGTCGAGTTCATTTACATCTACACACTTACGAGAACAAAAATATCTGAACGCGACTTTATGCTCCTGACAATAGGGTCGTGTTCAGATAGTTTTGTTCTCGTAAGTGTGTAGATGTAAATTAACTCGACTGTACCTACATACGATTTTCTGCGCTGTGACAAATTACTGGTCGCCTACACTCTTTTAGGATGTGGAACTTCTCAAATGAATTTTTCAATCACAAATTGGGATACTTTCGATTTTTTTTATGTTATAATATTTTTTTTTTCCTTTATTTGATAATATCGAAAAAGAGCCTGGTAAAAAATAATTGACAATTGAAGACCTACGACAACCTACCTTGAACCATTCGACTAGAATGTCCACCAACTGCTTGTTTTCCGTACTCACAAATACGTATCTCCAGGCACTCCGGAGCGCTCGTCGCGCGACCGCAGCCCCTGGGACCTCAAGTTCAAGCAGTACGAGCACCCCGACTGGGAGGTCACCGCCACCTCCGAGAGCCAGTAAGCACATTACCTCACTTCCTCATAGATTTGGTGTAAGCAACATGCCACGATGCTGCCTGAAGGCTTCCGGCCCGAAACCACTGAGAACAAAGAATAGGCTAGTTGACTCAAGTTAAATTGTACTATATGGTTATTTCGTATAGTAGGTATTAGCATAGGAAACCTTTATATAAAATTTGAAACTATGGTTTATATTCCGTATTTTGAAATGCTTAAAACGCTGTACGCCATTTTCGCACATGATAATGACGTCACCGGTCCCGTAAAGAAAACTGAACGGCTACACCGACGACTCCGAATAATGCCGTCCCTCTCGATCTCCTGTCAAAATATGTTTGAGTAAGCGGAGCGGCACTATACGACGGTCGAATTTCTAACATCGGAGTAGCCCTTCTGTTTATGTTTCTATTAGGCTTTTGTCTGTTCATGAAATTTTATTTTTATTTTCAATTAATAAAATTTAGCTTTCTAGGTCTCACAAAAATACAATAGGTAATTTTTTTCTGAGCTAGTAGGTAAGATCATTTTTAACCATTTCAAATATATTCCAAAAATAGATCAACTAGCCTACCTATTGGTTGATTTTAGTTACGTTCAGGGAACAAGGGCAGCATCCGATGACTTTGCCACGGGCCTGAACAGTCGTTGTTACATCATTGAGTGTAACGTCGCTTATCCAAAAAGTACCAAACCAATGTTGGTTTAGACTTTTCTATTCATATTTTGAAAGCTCTCGCCTAACTCAGAATTGGTACAAAAATTGCAGATGACTTGACGTGTGTAGGTATTGCAATACCTAGGTGATATCTCGTGCATCACTAACGCCGAGCAATAGTAGTTTTACTGATACAAGCTGTTTACAGATGATGTTTTATGTCCACAGCTACCAAAACGGTCCCGACACGTATCTGCTGCAGCTGCGTGATGTCTCCTTCCCGGTGCGTCTGCGTGAATACATGAAGGTGGCGTGCAACCGCTCCGTCGCCTACAACCTGAGCGTCAACGACTCCTACGATCCCAGGGTAAGACAATCTAATGTCTGTCGTATCGTGTGTATGTCGCTGGAATCAAAATATTCAATCATTTACCTGAATGTTTAAAGTCGCTTGAAGTTGTAAGTCAGTTTAAGAGGAAACTTAAAGAGTGGCTGGTTACTAGATGTTTTTACAATTTAAATGAATATTTTAGCGCAGATAGTTAAGTTTTAGGTAATTATTCAGTGAAATTAATATTGTACGTCCGAAATGGATAAGCTGTTGAAACTATAATTCTGTAATATGACCTTGTGTACACAGTCTTGACAATAAATAAATGTCTTTAATGTCTAAACTAGGACCAATTAAAAACTGAAACGTCATCGTCGGATATTATCTTCAAAATAGACGTTTAAGACAAGCTCAATTATTTTATAGAATATTTTTATCAATTCCATTTTTCTGGTGGCAAATACCACATTTTTACTTTTATAAATATTGGCACAAAGGTATATTATGAAAGAATAATTTAATGTTATCTACTACGATCCAAGCAGGACTCAAACCAGCGACCTCTACGTTTCCGGCATAGTACTCTCCCAACTGAACGCAGAGGGCGCTCTAGTAGCGCAGAATTATGGAATGAAACATTTGGTGTGATTGACGTAACGATCTAATAGCTCAGTAGGGAGAGCACTACGCCGGAAACGTAGAGGTCGCAGGTTTGAGTCCTGCTAAGATCGTAGTAGACCACATTAAATAATTCTTCCATAATATACCTTTGTGTCAATATTTATAAAAGTTCAATTATCGAATACATTTTGATACCTTCTCTTATTATTCAAATGCATTCTTCGGCAGACGCCCATCATCCGCGAGCGACGCCGCTTCACCGACATCATGGACGAGGAGATCGACGACGAGCAACGCGAGCGCATCAACAACTACGGCGCCGAGTCGTACACCATCCGCCGTCTGCGGCACGAGCTCGGCACCAGGCTCGACAGCTACGCGGAGGCCGAGGCCTTCATGGAGGCCAAGAAGGACGGCCAACTGCCCTTCCTGCGGGAGAAGCCGCAAATCTTGCCCATCAGGTCAGTCAAGGAACACCCACGGGGAAACTCGAAGTACTTACAAGAGTAGGTACATCTTAGAATCCACGTTTATTTTTCCTTCTCATTTCCACCTCACAAGGTGTAATGAGCTTACGTGATGGACCGAAAATAACAGTAGATATTTAGTAACTAGCTTTTGCCCGCGACTACGTACGCGTGGAACTTGATAAAAGAGATTATTAAAAGCGCCTAAGCAAATGTAAGAGCAATTGTGCTTTTGGTCTAAAAATTACATTACATTTCCTACAGGGTCATCAATGTCATCATGAATTACTTACTTACTTTTCAATCTTTTTAGGGATAATTTCCAGGATGAAAACTATCCTATGTCCTTCCTCGTATCTTAAACTATCTCCATGCCAAATTTCATCAAAATCGATTCAGCGGTTTAAGCGTGAAGAGGTAACAGACAGACAGACAGAATGGATTGTTTATATCATTCCGACGACTTCATGAGTCAAAACCAAGATCAATTCCAGAAATTTATTGTGTTATTTTGTTTTAAATAGGGAGGGAGAACCAGCGCAGTTCTCGTGCTACGCTGTCGGCGACCCCAAACCAACGGTCCAGTGGTTCAAGAACGACATGGTCATCGCCGAAGGTCAACGCATTAAAATCGAAGAGGACGAAGAGGGACGCTCCACGATCAAATTCGATCCGGCCATGCACCACGACATCGGCTTCTACAAGGTCGTAGCCAGGAACAAGGTGGGGCAGACGGTCGCGAGGACCAGGATCGTGGAGGCGACCACCCCCGACCCGCCCGACAGCCCCGCGGCCAACGACGTCTCCGACACCGAAGTGCTTCTCCGGTGGAAGCAGCCCAAATACGATGGCAACACACCCGTCGTCTGCTACAACCTCCAATACAAGGAAGGCGACAGCCTCGAATGGCAGGACGTGGCTTCCAACATCGACCACGAATTCTACGTCCTGAGAGACCTGAAACCGAACACGAGCTACCAGTTCCGTCTGGCGTCTAGAAATAGGATCGGCTGGAGCGAAAAGGGAATACCGACCAACCTAGTAAAAACTAAAGAAGCTGGTGCGCCCAAAATCGAAGTCACTAAAGCGATGAGACATTTGCAGCAGATGACGGAGTCCGGCCAAGAAATCGTATTGGAAGAAGAAAAACCCAAGCTCAATTATAATACCGAGGAAAGCCCCATCGACTGGGAGTCTTCCGAAGCCTTCACGGAACGCTACAGCTTCATATCCGAGCTCTGGCGTGGAAAGTTCTCGATGGTAGTCAAGGGCGTCGACAAACGCAACGACAGCGTCGTAGTTTCCAAAATTCTAGAAAACAAACCAGAAACCGAGGTCCAAATCAAGAGGGAATTCGAATGCTTAAGGCGATTAAGGCATGAGAGGATATCCAACTTGTTAGCCGCGTACCAAGCGCCCGGGTCACCAGTTTCAGCGTTTATTATGGAGAAGCTCCAGGGAGCTGATATCTTGACTTATCTATCTAGCAGACATGACTACACCGAGCAGATGGTAGCCACGATAGTGACGCAGATCCTGGACGGCCTTCAGTACCTGCACTGGAGAGGCTACTGCCACTTGGACCTGCAGCCGGACAACGTGGTGATGGCGTCGGTCAGGTCCATCCAGGTCAAGCTGATCGACTTCGGCTCGGCGCATAAGGTCACGAAGCTGGGAACCAGTGTGCCACAGGTCGGAGAGTTGGAATACAAAGGTAAGATACCAATCAAAGATCATGCATAACTTAAAATTCTATGATTTCTGGAGTTTAACTATTTGATGAAAATTTTATCATATCAATTGAATTGGGTTATCAAAGGGAGAAAGTAATATCTCCACGTGCCGTTAATTATCATCGTCATCAAGTCATGATCATGACCAATCAATTATCATAAAATTTCAATGAACCATTGATACAAAGCTCAACCTGGTGTAAGAGACCGGGAATTGAATTCAGAGGTGCCGGGTTCGATTCCCGGTCTCTTCCACCAGGTTACGCATTTCAATTTTTCTTCGTATCAATGGTTTAATACAAAAATTGTGGTGTGTAAAAAAATGAGACATTACACGTTTCACAACTTTACATTTCTCCCTTGTTCGCTAGCGCCTGAGATCGTGATGGACGAGCCGGCGTACCCGCAGACGGACATCTGGTCCCTGGGAGTCCTCACATACATCATGCTGTCTGGTGTGTCACCGTTCCGCGGAGCTGATGATGCGGAGACCAAACAGAACATCGCCTTCGTGCGCTACCGGTTTGAACACCTCTACAAGGAGATCACACCGGTATGTCGCTTCACCTGATAAATAAGTTTTTTTTTATACTACGTCGGTGGCAAACAAGCATGCGGCCCGCCTGATGTGAAGCAGTTACCGCCACCTAAGGACGCTTGCGACGCCAAGAGCATCACATGCGCGTAACCGACCCTTAAATAACCTATTTACTACCCACTTGAAGAACCGCATACTGTAGCCCCCGGGGAAAACCTATGTAAATGTTAAAGCATCCCTAATTCTCCTATCAGACACTTTTCAAAATGTACGGATGCTTTGTGATCTATTTATCGCGTGATAAACGGGACCATCATAAGACTACAGATGTCTCTGTGGTGGCATTTTTGATAGGGCATATCAAAATCGACCAATAAAGCTTTACATTTGCCGTCAAAAATATCTCTCTCTCTTTCTGAAGCGAGACAATCATCAATGACAAACACACGGGATAGAAATGCGTCTCGCACAACTTGCGATCTGATCTGTAATTATTTTTAAACAGTCCCAGCGAAAATATTAATGAAGGGGCGATCTAAACATTTGTTGTCGTTCACAGGAGGCGACCAGGTTCCTGATGTTCTTGTTCAAGAAGGTCCCGCTAAAGCGACCCACGGCTGAAGAATGCCACGAGCACCGCTGGCTCACGCAGTCAGACTTCATGAACAAGAAACGCGAGCGCGCCGTCTTCCTCGGCAACCGGCTCAAGGTAACAATTTGTTCCAAAACACACGAAAATCTCACTAAACTGAAGGGCTACTCCGATGTTCCAAATTCGACAGTTTTGTAGTGGCGTCCATCTCGATCTCCTGTCAAAGTATATTTCGGTGAGCGGGACGACACTATACAACGGTAGAATTTTGAGCTTCGGAGCAATGGCGGCTCTAGGGGGAATCGACTCTCAACGGGCGTTTCTTTAAAGGTCTGGGGCGCCTAGGGCACCACACAATAAATGACTCGCCCAGGGCGCCAGTATGGCTAAAGGCCGGCCCTGCTTCGGAGTAGCCCTTCCGAAGTGCAGTAATGTTGGAAAATAAACTTCAACGTTATCTTCTTCAAATTCAACAGTTTATCAAATACTAGATTAAGATTTTAACACTGCTTCCGAAACTTTTTCTTGTCCAACTTTTCTCTTTCTAACAAGAGACTAGCACCAGAAAACGTACCAATGTTAAGGTGTAAATTGGGTTCTGTTATACAATTCCACAAACCACTTGAATCCAATTCAAATTCTCCTTCTCGTCCCCAGGAGTTCTCAGAGCAGTACCACGAGAAGAAGTCCGCAGAAGCGGCGCAAGTGGACATGGGGGCGGCGGTCAGCTCCGCCTTCGGGCAGGCGCGCCGCCTCATGCGCTCCACCAGCGTTCAGGAGGAGCTACAGACCAACTTCCAGAGCCACTAGTGGAACCACTAGCACTAGCGGGTCAAACATCCGTTCTTACTTGTCAGGGTGAACCTAACCTCAAAATTACTTTTTGACTAAAATAGTATTACTTTATAAACTATATGCAGATTTGGTAAATGATCTCCAAGATTAGTGTTTACTTTTTCTTTTGAAACAAAGTTCTATTTAATACATTTTGAGGTTAGGTAAGGTCAAAAGGCAAATGAGAACGAAAGATCATAGATTTAGAATCAATATTTTCCTTTCTGTTTCTGGGTCAATCCGATCAGACACGCATTTTATAAAGAAGTAAGTCTTATCCTTCGAAACGATAGGGCAAAGTATAGTTTATAAATCTATGGATGACCCAAGTATAGTTCATCGCCAAGCTCATACCCCGTGTTTACAAACTACCCGCTTGTTTTACTTACTGTCGACAAAAAATATTATTAAAATTATTAATAATCAATAATAACTACACCAAAATAGTAACAGAGAGTCCATAATTCATAAGTTTGGTGGTATCAGCATTTCATTCTTGGCGGTGAAAAGGTATGAAGTTACAATTTGATCAAATCAATTCGGACTTTTCAAATAGGGTTACCACAGAAAGTGATATTTCCAAGTGCCATTCATCATCATCATCAACTCTAGTCATGAAGGGAGTTTTGTTACGAAGGTTTTGTTACTTGTTAAGCTATTTATTGTATACAATTTTTACTATTTATTTATATTTATACTAATTCGTATGGTGCTCCAGTATTAATGTAATTAATAAAGAGCATTCATTTGCTTTAACTTGTTTTATTTTACTGAATGTATTTACCCAATAGCTATTGACGGTCAAATCTCTAAACCAGTTTAGTTCAATTACATTTTCTCATTTTACTACACTGATTTAGCGATTTGACCAAATCATGGACTAGGGAAAAAGGCAATGCAAGTTGAAACTCCTAGCTTGTTTAGTCATTTCACTAAACCAGTCTAGCGATTTGATCAAATCGCTAAATCAGTTTAGTGAAATAACAAAACTCGGTCGCAATTTTGTCATCTGTCGATTTATCAAATCCCTGATTTTACCATTTCACTGCGACACATATCTTATTTATAATTTTCAAGTCTTCTACTATGAAACCTCTCCCGATAAAATAAAGATAACCCGTAGTGTATGTCTTGGTGAAAAATCAACTCATCACAATCACAATTTAATCGAAAATAAAACAACAATAGAGCGTGCGTATTTAATTTATTATAAAATTATTTTTATTTGATTTGTTTTGAAACACGCGTTATTACAAAAATGGCCACACAATTCAAACATACTATTATTGCGGATTCACAGCTTCGTTTTGTATGTGACGTCACGAGGGCGCCTTTGTAGCTCGTGATTTTATGTACAGGCTACGGATATATCCGAGTCTGCACGGATATATCCAAATAAATAAGGACGTTGTGTGTGATGTAAATCGCCAATAAGTGGCCACCGTTCAATAACTAGCTACAGTTCAATAACTGGCGACCGTTCAATAACTAGCTACAGTTAAATAACTGGCGACCGTTTAATAATTGGCTACCGTTCAATAACTGGATACCGTTCAATAACTGGCTACCGTTCAATAAGTGGCTACCGTTCAATAACTGGCTGCCGTTAAATAACTAGATCATCATCATCATCATCATCTCAGCCATAGGACGTCCACTGCTGAACATAGGCCTCCCCTTTGGACTTCCATATATACCGGTTGGAAGCGACCTGCATCCAGCGCCTTCCGGCGACCTTCACAAGGTCATCTGTCCATCTCGTAGGTGGACGTCCTACGCTGCGCTTGCTGGTCCGAGGTCTCCACTCGAGCACTTTACGGCCCCATCGGCCATCTGCTCTGCGTGCTATGTGGCCTGCCCATTGCCACTTCAACTTGCTAATCCGGTGAGCTATATCGGTCACTTTAGTTCGTCTACGGATTTCCTCATTTCTGATTCGATCACGTAGAGACACCCCGAGCATAGCCCTCTCCATTGCTCGTTGAGCGACTTTGAGCTTTGAGATGAGGCCGATAGTGAAAGACCACGTTTCGGTGCCGTAAGTCATCACTGGTAACACACATTGGTTGAAGACTTTCGTCTTGAGGCACTGAGGTATGTCGGACGAAAAGACATTGCGTAGTTTCCCGAACGCTGCCCAGCCGAGTTGGATTCGGCGGTTGACCTCTTTCTCGAAGTTGGACCTACCTAATTGGACCACTTGTCCTAGGTAGATGTATGAGTCAACAACTTCGAGTACCGAGTTTTCAACAGAGACTGGGATGGGCACAACCTTGGCATTTGACATGAGTTTCGTCTTGTCCATGTTCATTTTTAAGCCCACCCGTTGAGAAACTCGATTGAGGTCATCGAGCATCATGCTGAGTTCCTCCATCGACTTTGCCATGACTACGATATCGTCGGCAAACCGAAGGTGAGTGATGTATTCGCCATTGATGTTGATGCCAAGTCCTTGCCATTCCAGGAGCTTGAAGGCGTCTTCCATAACGGCCGTAAACAGTTTCGGGGACACAACGTCCCCCTGTCTCACGCCTCTTCTCAATGGAATGGCCTTTGTGCTCTGCTCCTGAACTCGGACCGACATGGTGGCGTTACTATACAAACACTTCAACACTTCAATGTACCGATAGTCAATATGGCATCGCTGAAGTGACTCGAGCACCGCCCATGTTTCCACCGAATCGAAGGCTTTCTCATAGTCCACAAACGCTAAGCATAATGGCAAGTTATACTCTTCAGTCTTCTGTATAACTTGCCGCAGCGTATGTATGTGGTCTATGGTACTATAGCTTCTTCGGAAACCGGCTTGTTCGGGAGGCTGGAAGTCATCAAGTCTATGTTCGAGACGGTTCGTGATGACCCTTGAAAACAACTTATAAACATGGCTTAGAAGCGTGATGGGCCTGTAGTTCTTCAATAGGCTGTTATCACCTTTCTTGAAGAACAGTACCACCTCGCCTCTATTCCATGCTTCAGGCGTTTTGCCCTCGGACAAGACGGAATTAAAGAGCTTCTGGAGGACCTTAAGTACCGGTGTTCCACCCGCTCTCAGAAGCTCTGAGGTGATTCCGTCTTCACCCGGCGCCTTGTTGTTCTTAAGTTGCTTCAGGGCCATCCTAATCTCGTACAGACTGATGTCCGGGATGTCTTCGGTATAATGTCGGGACAGCTTGGCTCTTGGATCGCCTACCAAGCTGTCAACGGGCTTTGCGACTGAAGTGTATAACTGACCATAGAACCTCTCGATCTCGCCTAGAACTTCTGCTTTGGTCGACGCTATGCTGCCATCTTCCCGTTTCAGCTTGGTCAGCTGGCTTTGTCCAATAGACTTGTCCTTTGCGAACACTTTGGAGCCTTTGTTCTGCTCAATGGTCTCTTTAACACGGTTCGTATTAAAGAGCCGCAGATCATGTCGCAAGGACTTCGATATACGTCTATTAAGCTGCCTATATGACCTCGCGTCATCGGGAGACTGCAACTGTAGCGAGCGTCGTTCAGCCATGAGGTTTAAGGTTCGATCAGACAATTTCTGAGGTCTATCTTTACGGCGGGGTCTGAAAAACTTAGACCCTACCGTGTGGACAGTTTCCACTAGCCCGTCGTTGATCTCGTCCACTGAGGCAAAGTTCTCCAGATAAGCGAAGCGGTTGGAGAGCTCGAGTTGAAAGCTCTCGGGGTTTTGAATATGGGCCCGAGTAGGTCGGAGCGTAGACTTCATCAGACTGGACCTTTCCAGTTTAACATTGATATTCAGTGTGCCTCTTACGATTCGATGATCACTGTCAACAAAATAACTAGATACCGTTCAATAATCATATGTAAAATTAATTTTGACTGTCGGTGAGAGTTCATTTTTAGTATGAGGTGGCCAGCTTTCGGCGATTTGCCTATATCGACATGTGAATGAAAACAATTTAATGCTAATTTCAAGCATTTATACTGCTGCCACCTATAATTGCACACTCCCTCTAAATTTAACCATCCAAAATAGAGTGGTGAATGTCGCAAGTACAGGTGGCGACAGGAGGCGCTCAAATGCGTTTTACTTTTAGATGACTTAATTTTAATGACTTAGCACCTACAGCTACACCCGAAAACAAATATTTTAAGAAAACAATTCATTTTTTTTAATAAATTTAAAATAATAAACACAACCACATAAAAATCACAGCTACAAAAACCACCGTCATTTATTTTATAATGCGAATTATTTAAATATAGATGGGTGCTTCTGCGCACGTCTTAATTGCTCTTACTTCCGTTATCATTGTTTGTTTTGGGTCTTATACACGGCAGTTGATTCCACTAAATGTACTAAAGACACATTAAGTACTGAAGTAAATAAGGGATATTGGGACTTGATGTCACATATACGTGAATTTGATAGCTGATGATCTGGTATACGGTATTTGATCACGTTTGTTGTATGGGAGCCCCTTAAATATTTATTTTATTCTGTTTTTAGTATTTTTAGTATTCGTTGTTATAGCGGCGACAGAAATACATATTCTGTGAAAATTTCAACTGTCTAGCTATCACAGTTCATGAGATACAGCCTGGTGAGAGACGGACAGCGGAGTCTTAGTAATAGGGTCCCGTTTTACCCTTAGTTAGTTAGTTGCGCTGGGAATTTTCCGCAAGTCGACATCCAACGTCGTTTTGCGTGAAAACCCCTTTTTACCCTTACAAAAGTAAAAACTATTTGTTAGTATGAAGTTTCTTTGTAGACGTCATTTACATCTGTAGTAAAACGTATTCTTTTTAGTTTTTGTCTAATTATTAAGTTTCTGTCAAAAATGTCATTTTAGTGGCAAGCTTTTATAGCCGACTGTACTTTTCTTTGGATATCCATCAAATGCTCACTGAGACGATTCTAAAGAGCCCAAGCTCGGTAGGATGGCTTTTTCTATTATAGAGTTCCTATGGCCACCTTCCGGCTCCATCATCAGATCAGCCCCATGGTACCATATTATTGTATTGTCATCAAAGTTAAGTGAGTATGCAAAATTTCAGCTCAATCGGTTGACGATATCTCCTTCAAAATTGAGTTGCAAGATTTCACCCGAACAAACATACTTTTTTAAACATACAATGCAAGTTAAATAAAAGCTTTTAAAAATAGTATAATGTCCAAAAGTTAGTGTTTGTTTCTTTGGTTCCGTGAATTCTTGAATGAGTTTAGTGGTTTCAATGATAGAATTTATTTTCACCTTAGTCAAATACCGTATTATTGATACTCCATTAATTTAAAACGCAATTCTCGCAGCGATTGCTTCGCCCATTTTTTTCTTACTTCTCTCCATTACCCCGGTAACGACCTATGATTTTAAATCGATTCAGAAATAATGGAGAAACGACAAAAAAAAATCGGCGTTGCGACCTTACTGTCAACGACGCGGTTGGCGCAGTGGTAGTGCAGCTGCCAACTGAGCCGGCGGTCCCGGATTCGAATCCCGGCAAGATCAAATATTTGTGTGATGAACTCGAATATTTGTTGCGCGGTCGTAGGTATTTTATATATTTAAGTATGTACTTATCTATATAATATTGTTATGTATATTGTTGTCTTGTACCCATAAAAAAAGCCTACTAGAGCTTACTTTGTGACTAGGTATTTGTGTGAGTTAATCAGAGCAATTGAAACAGCCGCAGAAACACCCATATTATCATTATCACTTTTGGAGTATTAAATATTTACCTACAAAATAATGGTAGATAAAAATTATGAATAATGTACAAACTTCCCTAAGGATACGCGACGGCGGAGCCGAGTTTCATCTCTTGGTCTTGGCCCCACAGCCCGATATGTATTCCTGCACTTTAGCCTGGAAGTCGATTTTGTTCTTCTTGTACATCTCCGCCGCTTCAATGTTGAGAGGGTCTTCGAAGTTTAAAAGGTCCTGGAATTGATAAAGGAAATATTTAAATAGATATTTTAATTTTTGACAAGACACTTAAGACGTAATTCTAGATCCAGCGTCTGAAAAAGAATTTCAGTGTAACTCAATTCACATAATTTTTAAGGATGGATTTATTATTATTATTGAATTTAGTCAAACTTATAAACTAAGTCTCACAAAATACTACTCTTCGAATAACGTGTACATAGTTTTCTAATAGAATCTTTATCGATTCTGTTTCGATATGGAAATACTACATTTTTATTGTTATAAATATTGACACATAGGTAAATTTTATTATGAAAGTAAAAGGTAATGTGATCCACTGCAATGTAAGTTGGATTCTTAAGTTTCCCGCGTAGTGCTCTCCCAACTGAGCTATCACATTGTTGATTTTACACTACTAGAGCGCCCTCTGTGTTGTATGTATCTGTTGGGTATGGGCATGCGCATAAGCATTATAAACACATGTGACGTAGAGGGCACTCCAGTAGCATAGAATTATGGAATCAAGGATTTGGCGTGACTCGCACTTGGCCGTTTTTTTAACCTACATTGAATGTAGGCATCCTCACAGGCATGTCATTCTCCTTGGTCTTTAGATCTTTATAGTTGAAGTGCCTACCATTCTCAACCTTACAATACTTACAGTAAATAAAGAATTGAGCCCCCACACAACATCCTTGAGTCTCCTGGTGGGCGCCCAGCCGTGTTCGTCAATGGAGGTCTGTCGCAGTAGAGAGAGGCAGATGTCACCGTCCACATTGATGTTCGGGTGCCACAATCGGGTCTGACATTTGACTTTAGGAGGCTGGAAATATATAAGTAGTCATATAAAGCAAGTAAGAAAATGGCTGGGCCCTTCAGGCAAAAGTAGGAAGACAAAAGAATAGATGGGTGGATGACATTATAGAAACAGCAGGAAAAAGAATCCTATAAACCTATAATATTGAGGATAAATAAAGTTGAATAAAAATATATTAAGGAAAGCTTTGTTAACTTACAATACAAGCTGTTATTACACAAAATAACCCTTAGTTGCATGAAGTAACAAAAATGATACTGCTGAAATAACACATTGTCGAGATCAACTGAATGTCAATTGAGACTGCCAAACTGAGTCACAAGTAGGGCTGCCATCCATCTCGATTTCCTCGGATTTGTGCTAGTTTGGAGGCTGTCGCGGGGGTTTTCAAAGTGTCTGGGGAAAACTTTTTTAGTGAATTAAAAATAAAGCTATATTTTTTTTTATTATATTATTTATTGAAAAAGTCCAGGGAAAAAATATGATGTACGACAATGGTCTGGGTTTATTAGGTTTGGACATGGTAAATTGATTTTTATTTCAGTCATTTCTAAAATAAAATGTAAGTAGTATCATTTTTGATACCATATGCATTTAAGGGTTTCTTGTTTGATCAGCATACCCCGGAGTTTCCAATGCACAAATGATTTAACACTAGACTGACAGTAGGTAGGCATCTATACTTATTATATCATGCAAATACTTGCTCTTGCCAGAATTCAAAACTTTATAGGCCATTACCAACGTAGCTAAATGTGCTCTCATATTAACACAAACAAGTTCACTATTGTTTTTTTTTCTATTTAAGTGATTACTTGAACAATGATCTCCTTATGTTATGTGGAAGCAAGTAGACGAACAGAAAAGAACATAAAATAGTGTATTTTTATATAAGCAGAGAGAAAACATTACTTACTGCCATATTATAATCTTCAGTAACGAAGACACTGAATTTAAACTTGCCCCCTTGCCAAAAACCTTCGTCGGGGGCCACCGTCAAAGTGAACTCGCTGAGGACGTTCGGGTCCTCGAAGTGCACAGTACATGTCCCAGGAAGGTTCTCATCCATCTCCTGCACCTCTTTCACTAGTAACTTGTCCCTAACAGATATTCTTTTGTTCTTATCAACGGTTATACCATTGGTAGGCTCCGTATGTTCCTTTTTTAACTTCCTATTAAGCGTAATCATTGTTATAGCTAATGTCACTTATGATTAATTTAATACATGGAAAATAAGTACATGTTAGTGGTGTTTAATTGATTGTTTACTGGGTCTAATATTAATAAAAAAAATACAGAATCGCTATTCAATACCGCAATAGATCGACGTTTTTTTATGTCAAACGTCAAAACAAGTCATAGACTATAGATATTGGATAGCGAAGTCCGCTATAGATTAATACCGAATATTACCGAAATACCAAATTATCGCCGTATTTCATAGACTATCTTCGGGCTAGATTCAGCACAGTAAATAAACGCTAAAAATAACTTAATGTTTTAGAACCTAGTTAATGCTTATCTCAAATAAAGTAGCGTGATGTCATTTTCGCTTGTCAAATTCAGCTGAGTTTTCCGAGTTTTAATTTTACGATCTTCGGACATTTAAATAGCAAATTTTACTAGCTTTAATTTTACTTAAAAACAATTTTTACTAGTGTAGGTAATCTTAATAATGGCAGAAATATCTTGGCCTTGGCAGTACAACTTCCCTCCCTTTTTTACGTAAGTAAATTCATTGTTTTGTACACGAAACGTAGTCAAGTGGTTTATTCAAACAATGTCGATTTTGGGGAAATCTTGGAGTTATATTAACGAAGGAAATGCTCACATCGTTATTGGTATTCAAAATGAAGCAGATGAACCTAATTCGAACTGTGTACTCCGTCTTATTAAGGAGGATAACAGAAGCACAAATGTAAATGAGATTCTCAACACGGTCAATTTTGTCAATCTTATAATGATGCCTTTATTATCTATTGTGCCCGACAAAAAACTTGAAGTAATAAAGATACCTGAGGAGGAAATATCAGATCTAATGACACACTTATCAAAATTTCGGCCAAAAGAAAGGATGTTCAAGTCACAGATAAGTTCCTATGCTGTTAAGGCGAGCAACTTAACAATTTTAGAACCAAAGGCAGATAATTACTGTGTAGAAATAAAGCCAAAAGAAGGCTTCATGGCATCATGTTTTAAAAATTATGGCAAATGTTATTATTGTTTGAAACAATATCAAAAACTTATGGAAAGTGCAATTTGTGAGACCAGTAAATATTGTCCCCTTGACTTATTTTCTGGAGATAAGGACAGAATGAGATCTGCTGTCTTACACTTGTCAGAAAACCCACAAAATAATTTCCAAATATTCAAAAATGGCCAAATAATATTTAATGCAGTGAACAAACATCAATTCAATGAAATCATTACTAAAATGAATCTTTTTCAATCAGTCAATGACTTCTTCAACTTTGTAATTGCTACTTTATTATATACTGGATGCACATATCAGATTGATAAGAGTTTGGACATTTCTATGAGTACTAAAAAGAGTAACATTTGTGACCGCTTCTCAAATCTACATGAAAATACTCTGCTACACAAATTACTGTCTCTACAAAAGCTGTCAGAAGAACTAAACATCACAACAACAGACATCAAATTAGACTCTACCGACTATGTGTCAACAATGCTGGAACAACTAGATCCACAAGAAGATCTCAATAACAACTCGGACAAACAGAAATTTCTGAAACGGACCGAACCTTTGCACAAAGCTCTAATCTCTGCTATTGCTAAAGATTGCTCCATAATGATAACATTCACACCGCCATGTGGCACAGAAATTAATGATTGCATCCATCTTGGCAAAAATAAGATACCTTTTAAAGTGTCAGTTACTGACTTAGAGCCAAAATTACCTAAGACTTTGGCAAAAAGAAAGGACACAGAAAAAAAACTCATTGAAGTATTTGAGAGACACTTGAAGGAAAAGAAAAATGTAAGTAGGTATTAGAAGATAAAAAATTGGTTTTACGAAGACAAATGTAATATTTAATTTTCTAACCAAAAATGTTTGAAATTATAATAAGTTATCATCATCAGCTGAAATCATGTTATGTCCACTGCTCCTCTAAAAATAAAATAGTGTAATAAGTGTAATAAACCTCTGACATTATAACATATTACTTTGTTATATTTAAGACAAGCTATGTGGTTAAAGAATAAAGATGTATTGATTCTTAACCAATTATTCGTTATTTTGGTTGATAACCACTCAAATTACTCAAATATCACATTTATCTTCCAGAATTCAAGTACACTCGGAAACCCGCGCTAAACAGCTTGAGGCATGGCAGCATCTCATAGCAGAATACCTCAAAACCACAAAACAGGCCACAATAGACATCAGAGAAGCCCAAAACAGTCCTCTTTTCAACAACCAAGCGATCAACCGGAAGTTATCACAGGAGTCCGTCCTAGTGATCCTAGAATATATGGCGAAGATGGGTCAAGCGGCGCCGTTGGATAAGAGCAAAAACGTGTGGGAGGTGTACTGGCATTCCCTAGATGAGTGGGGCAATATGGTGTACAACTGGGCGTGTAGTAACGGGATGAATAATTCTGTGTGTACACTGTTTGAGCTGCGCGAGGGAGACAATACTGTTGATGAAGGTTAGTTTTCTTTTACTGTTTTTCGTATGTAAAGAAAGTAATACATTTATTCATGACATGACCATAAAACATAATTACATAAAGGGCGTGACAAAAATAATAAAATAAAACAATACGCAACTTTAATATTTTGTTATGGCTGTGCCACGAAAAGGTCCGACCTCAGCATGATAGCTTGAGAGCCAGTACTTTCATTATCTGTGTATAAAATACCGTTGACGAAACATACTACGTCAAATTTCTAGTTTTTATCCCTGTTTGTTTTTCATGTCCTATATTCATATCAATTGTTTTCCTGTCTAAGTTAGAAACCATATGTACCTGTTGATAGTCCCACGATAATATCGTGCGAATGTTTGATACTTCTTCACACTGAAACCGCGGGGTGGATTTGCATGAAATTTGGAACATAGCCAGTGTATACCCTAACTTAACACATAGGTTACTTTTCATCTCAAAATGATAATCCCATAGGTTAGATAAGCGATTTCAACGCGAGCGAAGCCGCTTCAAAACTAGTTTTAAATTGTTGTTGCTGACTCTGATCATGCCCGTATGCAGCATTCATTCCGCGGTATAATACAAATTTTCTAAACTAAGCTCATCCACTTAAGAACTCAATACCACAAACCATAAGAACTTAATACCACAAACCAACCACAGTTTACCACAAATTAAGATAACGAGTTCGTAGTAAAAGCAGATTGTAACCACCTTGGAAGGTTAATATAGATTATCGACTCTATTTCCTTGGACATTAGACTACAAAATACACTAACAGAATAATGGTGATCATAACTTTTTTGGAATTTTACAACCGCCCAACTCGCGACAAGGACGTACTCTCTATAAAAAGGACTGAACTCTCATCATCAACCATTTTAAACCTATTCAACAAGGAATAAGGTTGAAAAATCAATATCCACGCAATGCAGTTCTACAGGTTTTTTGTAAGTAACTGGTTGGCGGTTACGAGAACAAAAGCAGATAGGATTGTAGTAGACACAATGCCATTGTGAAAGTGGATTAGCTTAGTTTAGATAATTTCTACTATACTTAATTTTTCATCGCTTCAGCTATATTTAATAATATAATAACTATTCCAGAGTTCCACGGATTGGACATGGCGGTCCTAGTAAAGGCGCTGAAGTCACTAGAAGCGCGGGGCAAGTGCGAGCTCATGGAATTCGACGACAGCCAGGGCGTCAAGTTCTTCTAACCCACCAGGGAACAGCCGCGGCTCCAGCCCTCAGCTTGTGGGCGCCAGTGGCGCCCAAGGAACCCCGACCCCCATCGGCCTAATTAACATTAATTATAACGGTAAGCCCGTCGCGATATTCATTATTTACCTTCATAAGAATCTAGATGTTCGGGGAGTACATCTGAGACCAAGGCGTGTGCGACCCCGTCGAAACGTTAGATTATGAAGGTGAATAAGGAATATCGCGATACATCCGTTATAAATTGTGTTAATTATGTGTACAAACCGCGAGAGTATAAACTTCAGGGTCACTGTACAAGTCTATTTTGCTACTGAAGTAAAAGTAAGCGAAATCTGCCCCTGCGTGCCCTGAATTTTTGTTTGACGACACGGACAAACAAAAAATAAAATTAAGTACGAGTCGGACTACAGAGATCATACATACGAGCAATGTTCCGTTTCCTAAATTTACGTTGTGGGCATCCTCATTTTGCGCATAACGGTGGATCAGCGCCTGGGTCGGAGCTTGTGTGAAGGAAACCTAGGAATCCCAACTTCGTCACTGACATCCAACCGAATAACTAATAGTATGAAACAGTGCCACAGACTTATAGACACATACATTAAATAAACTTATATATAAAATCCCTCTTTTTAGGGTTCCGTACCCAAAGGGTGAAAACGGGACCCTATTACTGAGACTTCGCCGTCCGTCCGTCCGTCCGTCCGTCCGTCCGTCCGTCCGTCCGTCCGTCCGTCCGTCCGTCCGTCCGTCCGTCTGTCACCAGGCTGTATCTCAACAACGGTGATAGCTAGACAGTTGAAATTTTCACAGATGATGTATTTCTATTGCCGCTATAACAACAAATACTAAAAATAAAATAAAATAAATATTTAAGGGGGGCTCCCATACAACAAACTTGTTATAGATTATATATATGTATAGGTACGGAACCCTTCATGCGCGAGTCGGGCTCGCACTTGCCCAATTTTTTGTATATAACTTTACTTACTACAGTTACAATTAACACAATTTATAACGGGTGTATCGCGATATTCCTTATTTACCTTCATAATCTAACGTTTCGACGGGGTCGCACATGCCGTGGTCTCAGATGTACTCCCCGAACGTCTAGATTCTTATGAAGGTAAATAATGAATATCGCGAGAGACTTAGATAGTTGTCAGTCCACAACTGTGCGCTTTTCTAGAAATTTCCTGCCTCGCACGACTGCATTGTGGAATGAATGGTCGCTTGCGGTATTTCCGGACCGATAGGATCTTTAAACCTTCAAGAAAAGAGCGTACTCCCACCTGAAAGGCCGGCAACGCACTTGTGACTCCTCTGGTGTTGCAGGTGTCTATGGGCGACGGTAATCGCTTTCCATCAGGCGATTCGTATGCTCGTTTGCCCCCTATGACATAAAAAAAATTACTAACTTTTTTGTTATAGTGCGAGTGTATGATTTACTGCGCTGTGACCAATTACTTGTAGCCTACGCTCTTTTAGAATCCCTCATTCTTTTCAAATGGATTTTTAAATCATAAATTGGGATAATTTCGAAAATGCAAACACGTAAACAAAAAGGCCTGGTAAATTTTCAAGAAACGCTTATTCGTTGAATGTTGGTGGCGAACTTGAGGGTGTTAAAGAATGAAATAATGTTTGATGCAATGTACACTAAAAATGTACAATGTACACTTAAGTTTATATTTTAATGCATTTGTTAAGTTAACTTTTTAATGTTAGAATATATTGTCTGATATTTTATAAAATTGCTTTTTTTATTCCAGCCACAATCATATTTTTATGATTGAATTTCCTACTAATATTTTGTTCTTCTTTATCAATATTTTTGTCGAAATACCGGTTAGCAATAGCCGCATCATTGACCGAGCGAGCGAAGCGTCTCCTTTACAGCTTAGCCAAAAAATCATTTGATTGTCAGTTTGTTCGGATTTCCGGCTGACACACACACACACACACACACGCACGCACGCACGCACGCACGCACGCACGCACGCACGCACGCACGCACGCACGCACACACACACACACACACACACACACACACACAAAGCCACCAGTATTAAACGTTATAAAAGGGCACATTTTTGAAAGTATATGCCTATGTTAAGCAACTTTACTAGGGAAGGAAAATATGAAACTACAGTAATTTTCTTGGAAATAATTTATTTCAATCATTAATAATATACAGTGTAAAATTGTACAATTTCGAAATCGCCTTATCTACGCATAAGACTGCCGATATGGTACGAACGTCAAATTGTAAACGGCGGAGGTCAACTGGTCGCTGTGAACACGATTATTGAGGATATATCGTATTTCTGCAAAATTCTATTATTCTTACAATATCTTGACCACATGGTCATAATTTGTGGATAAGGAAAAATGACGAGGTATAAAAATATCGAATTACTAATTATTGTCAAGAAAAAAAAATGGCCAAATGTATAAAAATGGTGAGATGTAATAAAGACTAACTGATAATAGTCGAAACTTGTAATTCTGGAAAACTCTTAATATAAGTAGGCGATATAGGTACAACAACCCAAGGTCTAGGTAGGTTAAGTTATCTTCAGATGCCCGATGGGCAAACTGCACAGAAATAGGAGCCCCTCGGGGTTCCGTAAATTTTAAAGCATAGTAAAATGAGCAATTTTAACACGACTAAATTCTATTTCGATATTTTTATTCCTCGACCTTATAATTTGGAATTTTTCCATATGGTATTTTTTATAAGTAAAGCGTTTCTTGACATTTTTAGGGTTCCGTACCCAAAGGGTAAAAACGGGACCCTATTACTGAGACTTCGCTGTCCGTCCGTCCGTCCGTCCGTTTGTCACCAGGCTGTATCTCAAGAACGGTGATAGCTAGACAGTTGAAATTTTCACAGATGATGTATTTCTATTGCCGCTATAACAACATATACAAAAAATAAAATAAAATAAATATTTAAGGGGGGCTCCCATACAACAAACTTGTTATAGATTATGGTACGGAACCCTTCATGCGCGAGTCGGACTCGCACTTGCCCAATTTTTATACCTCGTCATTTCTCCTTATAGACATGAATATCCTAAAAGATCTTGACACAGAAAACTTAAGCAAACTGGAACAAAGTTAATATAATAATTCGCAATAAACGATAGATATGTGAATATGAAACTTCAACATATAAAACAATACTTTATACAATTTTGATGTTAGAGCCCTTCTCACCAAATCAAATAAAATGTTAATAGGTAATTAGGGTTCCGTACCCAAAGGGTAAAAACGGGACCCTATTACTGAGACTCGCTGTCCGTCCGTCCGTCTGTCACCAGGCTGTATCTCAAGAACGGTGATAGCTAGACAGTTGAAATTTTCACAGATCATACCTATATTTTTATTGCCGCTATAACAAAAAATACTAAAAATAAAATAAAATAAATATTTAAGGGGGGCTCCCATACAACAAGCTTACAGATAATGGTACGGAACCCTTCGTGCGCGAGTCCCACTCGCACTTGGTGTATTTTTTTATTGCAATGTAATAAAAAATTGAACAAATGTGACCTAGGTTATAGTTTCCTGGCCTGTGCAATAACTACTTAGTTTCTATTTCCGTTATTAAGCATATCTAGAGTCCTACGCGTTAATACTAACAAACGATCAGTCTTCAACCAAAATGTACAGTTCCCATAACAACTATTGTGTAAAACATCATCAAATATATGTATTAAAAATGTATAAAACCTTTTTTGGTTGTAACGCCAAAGAGTTGCGATCTGATCATGACTTCGTGCGAGCATAGAAGCGGGGGCCCTAGGAGACCGTAGAAAGTCCAAGCGTGATGTCTTACAGATGTGACGACGCGGTTGGCTCGGTTTGTAGACACCTGCCTACTGAGCCGGCGGTCCCGGGTTCGAATCCCGGCCAGGGCAAATATTTGTGTGATGAACTCGAATATTTGTGCTTGAGTCATGGTTGTTCTATGTATTTAAGTATAATTATATTTATCTATATAAGTAAGTATATCGTCGTCTAGCACCCATAACACAAGCCTTCTTGAGCTTAATTTGGGACTAGATCGATTTGTGTGAGGTTGTCCGTATATTTTATTTATTTATTTCTATGGAGAAAGAACGTTTCCCATAGGTACAAATCGGGAAACGAGAACGGCACATCTAGTGGTGTCTCGCTCACTTCTATGGGCTCGCGCGAAGTCTTGGCCAGACAGTTATTATTGCTAATAGGCATTACCTAAGCTTTTATACGACCTATGTGCTGCTTGGGAGACTATTAGGACTATGAGCACACCACATAAAGTTGCCTTTTCGTCCATTTCACTCATTTTTGTTACCTTCTCTTAGGCAAGGGCTGCCATCTCAAAATTGGCCGAACCCGGACAAAGACCTAAAAAACCCGGACATTTGGCGTAAATTGCATTTTTTCCCGGACGTATCCGTAAATTATATTAAAAACAATCGCTCTATTTTCCGTTTACATAAACGGGTTTTCCCCGGACGCTTTTTGAAAACCCCCCCCGGATGGCCCCCGGACGGCCTCGGAACTAGGATAAATCCGAGGAAACCGGGACGGATGGCAGCCCCAGACCTACCTAGCAATGGTGTAGCGTCGACAGATCCGATTCCCACCGGCTTGCCGATTCCAAAGCTTTTTAATACCTTGTACTAGTTGGTACTTGGAGCAATAAAATACTTAGTGAAACCTAGTCCGGCTTACCCAAGAATACTTTTGACGCCACGTCACTAGGTGGGTACTACTTTTATAGCGTAGCCTACTAGCTACGATCCGCGGTGTTACCCGCTCATCCCACGGGAACACTAAATTTTTTTGGAATAAAAAGTGTCCTATGTATTAATGCCCTGTCAGCTACCTTTATAACAAAATTCATCAATATTGAAACAATCACACGTGAAGAAATAACAAACATATATACAAACACACAAACTTTGCCTTTATAATATTAGTGTGATATTTTCCCGAATTACCGAATATCGAATTTATTATTAACATACAACATAGTGTAAATTCACAGGTCATATTGATATCAAACAGTTACAATATAGACTTTCTGTCTACTCATAGTCCATACCACAACATCTTAAAACAATAAACCTTAATAAATTAGGTGGCCAAATAATTATATAAAAATTCAATACAATATATTAAAATTGTGCCTTTACAAATTGTACTTTCTAGTATAAATATTACCTAATTATCTTTATATTATTCATTCTCTAATTCTGCACTTTCAATAAAATTAGATGAATGAATTTTGTTATTTTTTGGAACATACATTCACAATTCGAAACTTAAACTTGATTTAATTAACCTTAAGGTATGTAGTACCTACTATTATGGTATTCTGTACTTTATAATTAATGGTCGTAATCGTACCTAATTTCCGATACTTTCCTATAATTTATAAACATCGAAAATGCAAAATTAAAGTATAAAATATTTTTATAAAATTACCAAATATTGTATTACCGCCCCTCAAACAAATAATTAAATTACAAATACAAATTCAAAAACCTTATACTTAATAATACAAATAACTAGGTACATAAATTATTATTAAGACTACACATCACAGATACTTTACAATTACAACAGGCCTTAAACTATGAATGTTTGGAATGATGTAAAGTGGGGTCTGATTACTGAAAATTAAATAAAAAATACCTATAATCATTAACCAGATTAACATAGACACAGGAGTGAAATAACCAAAGTTGAATTACATTTCACTATCAACAGTTTTTTGTTAATAAAAAGCATACCATTGACACGAGTGCATCCAAAAGTTGCCTATGCATACGGTTTTGGGGTAATCTCTGAGTTACCATCTTCCTAAGTAGGTGACGTCACGTTGTTGCGATATCTATACAAAAAAAAATTGTTTCATCTTTCCTGTTACTTAACCAATCGGTTCTTCAAACGTATTTCACCCTTGGTTACGTATACACAAAGTTAGGCTAATCTGATGATAATAGATGTTAAAGTTTTTTCTGTGCCTATACATTTACCGGCAACTGTCTCTAATAAATGGCATTCCACCTACCTATAGTGCACATCATGTGCACTTATGCACCGCTATTGATCTAATCTTACCTACAGGAGAAAATAGATTTTGTATGGATTCATTCCATGTCACGAAGACAACGTTGCACGTCGGAGTGACAACGCATGTCACGATCGGGTAAGGTGGAATTGTGTTTTCCGCGTCGCGCTCTCTCAGATTTCGAATTTTTGATAGGGCGTGTTGACAAGAATTGCTTTGATTACTTCTTCGCGACAAGACCAATACTGTTTTTACCATACGGGCACACGGGGCCATTTCACGGACGCCCCGAAAAACTATAGATAAAGAGTTAATAAGAAACGTAAATTATTCAGTGCCCAGGGGCCCCAAACATTTGGGCATCCAAGAAAACTCCGGAACGCGCTAAGACGGCCTTGGACAAGACCTTTGCTTCACAGTCGCTTTATCAGCAGATTCAACGATCAATACATACGCTGCTACCTTATAAAAAGTCAATGGAAACCATTTACAAATGCTCACTACACTCTAAAGCCGCATTGCAGTACCCGTTCCCCACGCGGTCCCCGTTGGCGTGCCCGTTGAGCGCGGCGAGGGTCTTGTCGCTCGCCACCAGGTCCACCGACGGCACCACGGCGTTGGACTTGCCTCCCGGCGGCCTGTAGAACCACCACGCCAGGAAGAAGAAGAGCAGCGAACAGAGCTTGCCTACGAGGGCTAGGGCGAGCATGTACCTGGAAAATAGGGATTTGTGTTATATACAATCTTAATTTATGGACTATCTACATTTCTCCATATCTACCCTCTTTATCCTACAGATTTTAATTCGATACACAATGCACAAGTTTTGGTGGAGATGCGTGATGGGCGCATCGACCCGACGGTTTAGGTACATTATCATAATCATCATACTATAGGTAGATAGATAGTATAACTCTCATCAGATTTTATTCCTTTGACCTGGAAAATCCCTCTTCTTATAGACCAACATCCTTGTGTGTAGTAAAGGTCACTAGATCTTGGAAGGTTTTATAAAAACCAACTTTCTCAAGTAGTAGTAGTATAGGACCTTAGGATGACACCGGTTGATAGACCTGCGATGGTCTTCCCCCACCCCATATTTGTTAAATTACGATAACGTGGGATTACTAAAGGCATTGTATGCAGAACTCTTAGAGGTGCCAGCCAGTGGTACCGACCTGCTCATGTTATAGTTGTCGTAGAGTAGACAAGCACCAGAGCGATCACAGGCACGAGCCCACAGCGAACAGGACAGGTCGATCAGGAACCCGAACAGCAGCGGCGCGGGGATGGTGCCCAGCAGCCGGACTTTGATCCACTGGATGCCCAGCGCGAACGAGCGCTGGTCTTCGCGCACGCACCTGGAAAGTGCAGCATCATTAGGCTGCGTTTTCACCAGCCACCAGCGAGGGATGTGTTTTTAATCAATAGAATCAGTTGCGCTGAGCGAGGATGAGTAAATTAAGTTATTCTATTGGTTAACAAAAACACATCGTTCGCTACGCACATCTCTGCATGGTGGAAACGCAGCCGGAGGCAAAAAAAGTCGGAAATCAAATATAGCCTGGGGCTGATTGGTATTAGGTACCTTTTCATCAATGATATCCTGATTTAGATGCTAGAAACAGATGTTAAGGACAGTGCTGGGTGGTAAATAAAAAGAACATTATGGCTTCCTTAGCGGACAAAGTTGAAAAAAAAGAAGTTTTCTAAAAGGTGGCTGCATTTCAGATCATAGACGGAGCGTAGGTACCTCAGCGTGGCGGAGAGGGCGGGCATTGTGGCGATGAAGGTGAACAGCATGACGCAGAAGGACAGGAACACGAACAGCCACAGGTATGGGCACGACGAGCTGCAGATGCTATTGATGGCTTCATAGGAAACTGTCTCGTTCGAGTCTGCGAGATACATAGGAAAGATCGTGACTTTACAAAGCAAAATTTGATTTTCATAATAGACTAACAAAGAAAGCGTATTGTGTAGGTAGTCTGTTTCATGTACTGCTCTACTAGGAGCAGCTATATAGGTGTTTAACGTAGAAATGTAAGGTGATCAGTGAGATGGGCTGGTGATATAATACAGCACCTTGTGTACCAGTCTTCTTCTTCAGTTCGTTGTAAAAAGTTTCCTTCGTCTTTACCTCTATAATTTTGGCAGAATACTTGTGGTTCACTTAGTACGTAAAGCAATAGTATCGCTAGTTATTCCTGGTTGTTCTGCCTAGCTTCAATAACAACCTAGTCTACTAAGTTTGGTGTTGTGTTATATCACCACTCTATTTTACTAAATATACCTCACGAGTTCACATTTAATGCGTTATAGACCAACTATAAGTACTAGTAACTGTATGTACCACCACTAGTTAAGCTGGTCCCAGTTCAAGAGGCCGTCGTTTCCGCAGTTGATACAGTTTTTCAACTCACCGGGCACACTATAAAGCGATGTGCCATTCGCAACGCAAGCACAATCGTTGTACAACTGCGCCGCACCGGCCAAAACCGCGGAACTACAGCCAGCATGGCACGGAGAGTAGTACACGATGCCATCGGCCCCGCATACAGGCGCGAAAGCGGACCCCGAGCAGCCGCAGTTCGTGTTACAAGCGGCTGATAGGCGATCAGATCTGATGGAGAAAATAGTGTATCGTTTATTAAATATGGAACTTATAAAAACCGACTAAGTGCGAGTGATAATCGCGCACCGAGGGTTCCGTAAAAACACTTCCCATGTTAACTGGCCGGATGAAGTTAAGTTTACACCTGGTATGTATGGCGCCGCATACAAATGCGGTGCAAAGTTAACGCAACCGATCACGTTTGTATAATGGGGGCCCCTTTTAGTAAACATTCATTTTATTCTGTTTACAGTATTTATTGTTATACTCGTAGCGGCAACAGAAATACATCATCTGTGACAATTTCAACAGTCTAGCTAACACGGTTAATGAGATACAGCCTGGTGACAGACGGACAGAAAGACAGACAGACGGACAGCAGAGTCTTAGTAATAGGGCCCCGGTTTTTACCCTTTGGGTACGGAATCCTAAAAAAACCTCTTCTAACGCGTAGTGATTTATATCACAGCACCTTGGAGCTTGTCATTAGCCAAGCGTTTGACCTCATACTGATTTGGGCAACTGCAGGCTTTGGGCACACTTCAAAGAGGCAAACAAATTAGCTGCAGAATTTCATCTCCATCTACAAGAACTGTGCGGACCACTGAAGCTTACCCTGACACGATAGGCGAGTTGTACGGCACTGTGACTCCAGCAAAGGGGTAGTCGTCACACGTCAGCACAAAACTGAAGGTGAACGCCGCAGCCACAAATGTAGCGGCCACACATAACTTGATGATGCCAGCACAGGCCAACTGCCATCGTTTCACCAGCCAGCCACCGAGGAACGTGCCGCCGCCACCCGCAGGGACGGTGATCACTCCTAAAAAACAAAAATTATTTTGAAGCTAGTGATTTCTTTTTCGTGTACCTAACTACATCAGCATAAGTAAGTACATAATTGCCATTGATAATGATCCACTTTATTAGACATTTTCGTAATGCTGGATTACAAAACCAACGTTCCAACCCCTACACAATAGTTTTTCTATTATTTAAAGTCTCTGTTCTGTTACCTAAAGGAAGAAATCGCTATTTATTTCCGTATATTTATTGGGTACGTAGGCATTCAGTGAAGATTGTATTGTATCTGCTTGCCATTTCAAATGATCTTAAGGTATCTTACCCAGCAATAAAGCAGCCTCAGATGCGTTCACCGCGAATTGGTTCTCAATGAGCTTTGGCAGAAACGCGGCGAATCCTGATATGAGCATGCCCTCGCTTGCACCGGCCAAGTTCAGGAACAGGAACGTGGGGTTCCGCAGCAGGGCTGTGGCGGCCCGGGGCAGTTCTCGTAGGGAGCTGAACGCGGCTGACTTGGAGGCCGAGTCGTGGGCTTCAGACACCTTGGACGCACGGATTTCTTCGGCTCCTGAAACAATTTTAGCACTGATATGTAAATAAGACGTTTTGGCTCTAAAACGTAGGGAACCGTTAGGGGTGAGCACGTGATTGCTATTCAGAACAATCTTTGATAAAGTACGCAATGCAAGAATGATCGCCAACCTTCGATAAGCGCACGCACCAAAACAAGAAGAAAATGGGACATATAATTTTATTTGATAGGTAATTTGATAAGGAGGAAAACCCACCAGACGCGATAATATACACCAAGTTAAGCCACAATTTTTTGACTATTTGACTTTAGATAATGGCAATTTAAAAACTGCATATCTGACTGCACCAGGAAGTCAGCCAACAGGGAGAGAGATGGCGGGAGATCGCGCGGAAACTTCATACGAGGTGGAAAGATGTATGCAAAAGGATATGAGTGAGTGACAAGTGGAGAAACCAATAACTAGGAAGAGAGAGAGAGACATGGAAACTTCACAAGTTAATATTTTCAGATCCCCTATTAACCTAACTTATGAAGTTTCCAAATATTTTGCAGCACGATATAACTTTCCTCTATTACCGACGAGGACACCTCATTGTCATACACTTTTACAAAGTCACCACGACCACGATTACCATTACCTAGAGCAAAACAACAGAGAAGAAGTGACAATAAGGCCCACTTAACGCCGATCAACACCAAGCAAACAACTTGAATGGAGCGTTACCCATTGGCGTATCTAAGATTACTTTTCAGGTGGGGGCCTGGCCATGGCCTATGAGTTGAAGTCATGACTTGGTATGGGTAACCCAAAATCCTGGGGTGGGCACTAGACCATATTAGGGTGGGCACGGCCCACCCGGCCACCCCCCCTAAATACGCCAATGGCGTTACCCAAGTCGCACAGATACATAAGAGCATATACAGCCCTTATACAGCAGCAGGCTGTATAAGAGTTTTGGGTAAACGGTTTCGCGTCTTTACTAGTCACTTACCTGGCAATTCATACGGGAACGCCAGCAGAGGCACGGCCACTATGAGACAGAGTAGCGCCGATAGTAGGAAGCCGATCCACCAGGCGCCGATCCAGACAGAGCTTACTGGGGTAATGCCGAGCCTGGAAAACAAGGATGTCAATCAGAAAGGTAGAAATGGTGGACAAACAAGCAGATTTTTGAGTCTGCCTAAACCCGGTGTTCGTCGCGCGGCAGCTTACGAAAACAAATGGTCACAACCGGGTTAAAATTAAAACATGAAATGAAATTAAAAAAAAAAAAACAATAAATAGGCCATGTCTGGTGGGTTTTCCTCCTCATGAGGTTATGAAAATAAATGTATATCTCATTGTTTTATGTAATTTTGTTTGTGCTATTAAACTAGAAATGAAAAATATACATTCACACATACATTAAATCGAAATCAAATGCTTGCCCTTAAAAACCAACTACCTAGTTAATGTGAATTAAGTGTTAATGTCCCCTTACCGCAGAAACAAAGACCTTTATCGTCGTTGACGAATGTCATAACATAACATGACAAAAACGACAACCATAATAATAATGGAACAAATGCTGAAGTGCGTGTTTCCCATTTAGCAATCCAGCCGGGGTTCTATTATATCAATTCATTAGAATGCCCTTTATTTGGACGAGAGCACTCGAATTAGAAAAACATTGAATTGTTCTATAAAGCGAACGTTTGAGAATCATATTTAATTAGTTAACAAGGTCAACGCATTCACCAGTGGCAGTGTGCCATCCTTACGAAATTTTAGGAACTGAATAAGAAGAAAATGTTCAGTGTCGGACCGTTTTTATTTTTGCGCAAATGATTATAGAAATTGTTTAGGTACTAGGTGGCCGTTTGCGGCGGGAATTTTGCCCAAAATCAGACGTATATGTACAAATTTCTTATTAAGAAGCGCAAAAATAGAAGTTTCCTTCCTATTTAGTTCCTAGAATTTCGTAGATTCGTTAAGTTGTGGAGGAGGAAACGGACGAGATTGAACCCTCAATTTGTATGAAAAAATTTGCAGCAGTAGTATTTCCTCTTAACCGATAAGTACAAACTATGTCATGTTGTAAAACTATGCAACAATTTCGCAATATATTCAAATATATATTTAAAACAACTTCCAATCAAATTATACGGTCATCACTCATCAAACTAACCGTAGGTATCTATTCCACATCTAAGTATTTGTAGGAACAATATCATTGGTCTGTCTGAGTGTACGCCAAACATCTGAGTGTAAGCTCGCTGCATCTCGATTGCTGAGCAAACTACGGCTGCTTGTGCTCAGTGTGTCGTGCGGTTAGTGATTGAGCTTGACGGAGATTGGATTCAAATTGTAATGGAATATTTACGTGTGGTTCATACACGTAGTATTCATATTCATAGTCTACTATGACTATCAGGTAACCGTAACAACAGTACATTACCTAGAGCGATGAATTTCTGAATGTCCCATATCGCAGGTGCATCGTCAGGACCATAAATATGCGATCTGGGGCTTTATGAATTACCGCCCGTGGTTTGTCTTAAGTTTTTATGTCTTGCCTTGGCCAGGTCGTGAGATTTAGCGCGTAGCGGGCAGAAAATCCCAATTACGGCCCTAGGGTGACGTTAAAACTGTTACGACACTGAGTAAAATATAACTTTGACGATTTTGAGTACCTATCAGAAACAATATCTAGGTCCTGAAATAATGCTTGAACACACACCGCCGTGCAAGTTAAATGAATTTGTATCATTTGAAATATTTTTTCTATATGATATATGGTGTATTAAAGTTGCGATACGTCAGATTTTGTAGTGATAATGTGCAAATATCGATCTATATTACCGAAATATAATTTATCCTTCAATTCCTCATACATATATACCTATCTATGACTTCTGTTGCCCTTGCATACTTAAACCTAGAATAACCTTTTGCGCAAAATTACCTTTTGAAAATAAATACTCGTACGGTATCTCATCCCCATGCAAGCTCCATATTAAAGTGATACCATAAAAGTGCAGTTCAAAAGTCGGAAAATCATATTTCGCGGAAACCTGAGCTGAAAACTGGAATTAATTTGGCTGGCAACACAATGAGATGAAAGCGAGAGCAACTTGGCTGAATGAAGCCACACCCTCGCTCGGTGGGATATTAAAAGTATACGCTTGTCTCTGCTTAACGAGATTTTTACGGGGAAATTTAATTTTCTAAACCAATAAATCGTGTCTTATAATCGCGTTTTAAGGAGATTATACTCAGTTTACCAAGATTTTTGTTTTAACAGAATTAGTTTTGAAAGTATCGGTGCCTCAAGCATTTAAATAGAAATACATAGAGGTTCGCCCGCGGTTACAAATCTTATTGTTAGATGATTGTTTGTTTGCGTAATATTCTTAGGTTCGGATGAGGTTCCGGATAGAATAATAATTATCCGGAACCTACGATCACATATGCCAACACTGACACTAAGTGAATAACTATATTTGTATTATTGAATGTCAATAGCGATTTGTCAAGGATTTGTTATTAACCAAATTCAAAACATTGTTTACCGGAATGCAGCTCAATCCTTCGTTCTTCTTGCAAAATAAAAACGGAATCCTATTGAAATGACTTTCATCACTGTAGATAATTTTGGTTTTAATATGCAAAAAATACTTGAAATTTGCGGAATATTTAGTCCTGATTCCTCTTTGTTTACATCAGTGACATTCACCAACTTTCAACGACAATTACAAAAATTTATCGTTAGCAGTAAAATAAATGAGTAGGTACCACTAAACATCCACAATATGGCGCGGGTTGTAAATGCAAATAAATAAATAATTATTATGGGACAATCATACACAAATCGCCCTAGTCCCAAACTAAGCAAAGCTTGTACTATGGGTACTATAGACGACGATATACATAATATAAATACATATACAGATAACATCCATGACCCAAGAACAAATATTCGAGTTTATCACACAAATATTTGCCCCGGCCGGGATTCGAACCCGGGACCGCCGGCTCAGTAGGCAGGTGTCTGCAAACTGCGCCAACCGCGTCTACATGTTGGGCTGTACACAAATAACTTTTGTTATCCCGGCACTATCGCAAAGTTGACTTTTTTCAGCGAAGTGCCTATCCTCTGATAGTCTCTGAAGTGACTATCATATCGCCCAACCTCGGCCAACTTCGCAAATAGAGCCAGAGTCTAATAAAGTTTTAACTTACGCTTCCGAGTCGACGGTGACGAAGTCGGTGTAGATCTTGAGCATCTGTCCGCCGACTACGTAGCCCAGCGCCGGGCCCACCACCGCCATCGTGTAGTACACGCCTGAAACAATAAATGACTATCATCATCATCATCATCATTTCAGCCATACGACGCCCACTGCTGGACACAGGCCTCAATAGACTTCCACATGGGCCGGATAGCAGCGACCCGCATCCAGCAAGTCCCCGCAACTCTAACCAGGTCGTCCAACCACCTTAAGAGTGGTGAGATGAAAAGGTTATTGCTAAACACTCGATTAGTCTTACGGTACGTAAGTAACTAAGTTACATACCTGTGCTAACTTGGGGCACCGATACTAAAGTAATGTAGCCAAATATTTTTTTCGACAAATAAATATATCGATGTTACTGTCAACATCTAAATTTTAGTCAACATTATATATATTTTTTCTCTTCTTTTCAGAATGAAAACAATAAAAAAATTAAAGCATGTATTCATTTGTTTATTTTAAATAATTTTCATAGTAAGTAGGTATACAATCAATATTTTTCCATATTCGTTGGTATTAAAAATGGTCGTCTAGATGAAAATATCCACTTCATTAGACATGATATCGCAACGTGTTATAGTAATCTAGAACTATCAATGAGAAATGTATTAATATATATCGACATCTTTTTTATCGAAATCAAATCCCTAGACCGTGCCCCGAGTTAGCAGGTAGGTATGCTAAGTATCTGTGTTTTTCAATTGTTTATTTCAAATACAATAAACTATCAAGCATTGTATTATGGGTAAGCAATATGCACCCCTTTAAAACAATCGCCACTCGCCCCAAACGTAGCGTTAACGCAGCGCCACGCGAGCGTCTCAAAAGGCGCGAAGCGTGGCACCGGCGGCCGCGTGTTGGTGTGTTACAGCTAAAAGCGGCCATCGAGAGGGTTAGGAACGTCGCCCAGTGGGAGCTGAGATGCGATATTACACTTATATTGTAAGGGCGAAAGTTTAAGTGTGTTTATGTGTATGTTTGTTACTTCTTCACGCTCAAACGGCTGCATCAATTTTGGTAAATTTTGGTATGAAAGTAGCTGACACCTTGGATTAACATATAGCCTACTTTTTATCCCGAAAAATTTAGTGGTCCCGCGGAGGAGCGGGTAACACCACGCGGTGCAGCTAGTAATAATAGAAGTATACTTACGTATATAATCATGGAAAGCATACAAGATTCACTGTATAATTATCTAGCCTATACTCACAAAATTACACGAGTATCGGTTGAGAAATGAGATCTGTAAGCAAGAACAGCCGGATATCCATAATTCCGAAATATGAAAGAATTTTTGCCTAAGCTGAAACATTTGCATTTCCGAAAGTATCTGTATGACAGCAATCTATACACGACAGACACACTGAAAAATAAAGTCAGTGAGTCCTACTGACATTTCAGTAGGCCTAACTGATATTGTCGTTAGTTCTTGTAACATAATGTTGGTCATAAAATCGTTAACCTTAACTCTGAAATTATTAACTTTACAAGAGTTTTGGGAATAAAACCCATTAGCTTAGGTTAGGTTTGTATTATAACAATCCTTAAAAGTTATTTGTTTCAGAGAAAAGTAGAAATTATGACTAATATCACTTATGAATATGAGTTTGATTTGAGCCAATATGGACCCGTTGTCAGTAGGATTCACCGGCTATATTTTTCAATGCAACCCTACTCCAACCTTTTTACCTATGCAAAAGCATGCAAAGAAATGATCCTAAATAAACCCTGACATTTCCAACTAATGATAGAACTTACACTAAAATGACAAACGGTATTCAATTGCGATGAATAATGTATGGTTATGAATGCTTAATGTAGAACAAATATCCCATCGTTCTGTGTGCACTCCAAACAGCGCAGTGTACGGGAATTGCATTTGATTTGCGAGCATTTCGTTTTGATATTCAATTGGGAATTCGGAGAAAATATTTTCTTGAATAGGTAGAATTATTATGTTCAGATATGATAAGATAAACTAGAAAAATATAAACTATAGTTAACGATACGAAGCAAAGATATACGAGCCAAAAAAGATGTCGTGCCTAAAATAGAAAAGGATTTTGAAACTTCTAATGCAACTTCCAACAAAGTTGCGTTAAACGTTTAACGCTAGCGTGGAGGGGGAAAGAAAGCACTGTTGCGTTAAACGTTTAACGCAACAATCCCACGGACAATGCGACAGATTTACGGTTATGTTAAGGTACGTCTCTTGTGAATATCAATTGATTGTTAGGTTTTCTCTTTTTGAAATTACAATTTCTACCCCTTTCTATTTTCATTTCCACATTACGAAGTTTCACTTCTTCCGCGCGGAGGGCCTGCACGCACTATTTTTTTTAAAAGAACTTTCCTTTGTAAAAAATCCAGATGTCTCGATTACGTAAGTTCCCAACTGAACCTAAATGTGAATGAATTTACTCACTTTTCAGATTTTTTTTATACAAAATAGTTGTACTTGTAGCAAATAATTTGGTATTTAAATTAACTACCTCTGTGTTACCAGTCCTCAGACCTCTTTAAGAATAGTTGTATTATTCCAGTATTTAGATGAAATTATCACTCAAATACGCTATTCTGATTTATAAGATGTTATATTTTTTCGGATATTATCCAATCGAGTAAAAAAATAAGCATTAAAATGTACAAGTGAAGTTTTTAGGCCTCGAAAAGAATTTTGACCAATTCACATTCTACAAAATGCATGCGCAGCGCAGGTAGGTACCCGAGTGTCCTTCAATAGGTATATTATGTATGAAAGCAAATATACCTAACTTACTGGATACTAAAATCGATCTATCCCGAAGTTCCTGATAGGCACACAAAATACTAACGTTAGCTTTTGATTTCCAAGTTTATTGTACATGAGAAACTGTCTCCAAACATAGGTAGGTACCCCTATTTAACACCCCTTTTCTGACAAATCACGTAATCCCAATAAAAAAACTACATTTAAGACTTACTAGACCTTATCTACCTTCGCCATCTCAGTTCAATCCAAAGCAGGAAAAATAAAATATTGGATTAGGATCTATGGAGTGGACGAAGCAGATGCCAAGGACATTATTTGGCAAGAAACCAAACAATTTCAGATAGGACGTATTGTGTGCAACAGGATTTGTAAGCGGATTTATGTTTGAATTGGAAACAAGTTCACGTTAAACTTGATAACTATTTACCCTGGATATAGATAAACATTTCATCGATTTTTTTTCAGTAACCATAAATTATTTTGGAATGTTATAAAAGAAACCTTACCCAACCTAAGCAATAGGTTGACATTTTCAAGATTTCTAAAAAAATCTCTGAGATTTTTTTATAGGTTTTTTTTTATTTTTATGATTTTTTTTCGAGTCGAATTGTAGATCTCGCGAATTGTCATTGTTTACCGTTTCAACACCCATAATTATCTCCGCCACTTTGAAAAATCTCGAAAAACTGGGGGGTAATTTGACCAATTTAAGAGATCTCTCCATTTCATCGCCATCCGTTACTTTTGACGTGTCCTTAATTGACAAGTGGCGATATCCCTAGAACATCGCAACTTCGTCAATCCGGTCGCGCTTAATTTGCGTTTCCTTTGTATGTGACGGCATAAATAACAGGCGCATACTTTAACTTGACCGTGTATTGCGTGAAAATAGTCAGTTACGTTTCGTTCAAAATAGAAATTCATATGCATGAATAGCATTTTTGACAATCATTATCGCCTTTGTATTTCCAAAATTGAGATGACACATGTCACTTGAAGTTCATCGTATTTTAATGACAGTTAGGCGATATCACTTCTAACAGAGTTTTGGCATTTTGCGATCTCTCAAAATTAGGTCCCTGATTCGGCATAAGATTTCATTATAATCGGTTGAGTATTGTGGCCTAGAGGCGAGAACAGCTAGAAATCCGAACATTCAAACATTCAGATATGCAAATGAAATTCTGAAGAAACGGAAACGGAGTAGTTTCGCTCACTTGGCCAATTAGCTGTTTTAGAAATCTAATTTATCAATGCGATAGCTTGGCTTAGTATATCTTAGGTACGGCACACACGCCTCACTCGACACTCGAACTGAAGGACCCTTCAGATGAACGCTATACGCGGCCAGTAATGGAACGCGAGGCGCACTTTCAGAGGTGTAGGGCACTTATTGTGCATTGAGAAAGATCGAAGACTTTGGATTAAAGTCGAATTTTGACAGAGTCTACAGTGGTTTAGCGAAAGCCCGATATAAAATGTCGGATATGGACTTTTATTATTTAGTTTTATACTTATTTTGAATTTTTCACTTTGATATAGCGAACAAGAATAACGATTACCTACATGATTTTAAGTCACCCTAGGCTGTAAGTGGGATTTATTGCCCGCGGGGAGAAAATCTCACTTCCTGCCCAAGACAAGACGTTAAACTTTAGACAAACCGTAAATCGGCGGTGCGGTGAGGGTGGTAATTCGTAAAGTCCAAATCGCATATTTATTTATGGCTCTCACCATCGGTTCTGACCATAAACACCTGCAATCTGGGACTTTCAGGAATTCACCGAGGTATTTAATGTTGGTTTTTTTCACCCGTTGGCCTGATAGAAATATTATTTGATAATAATCTAAGACGTTAGCTTCCCTAAAACAGGCAATGATGATAAAAATGTCAGGCCAAATAATCCGTAAAAATATATTAATAACAACAAAACACAGAATATCTACATACATGTGACTGATATTCACAGTGTTTCTAAAATAGATTCGTTAGCGAAATCTTCAGGGCCTGAGTTAATTCCAATACAATTAGGGCGATCCGTGACACGGCCAAGCGTTTGGCAAGCATCGAGGGCTGCCTCTTCTCGACGGACCCAGACAATCGAGACTATTATTCCCAGCTGTCGGTCTAGCACAACTATGCTTTGTGACTCTTGACGCACGACTTACTATTACCCTTCACTCTCTTACAGTACTGTACAGAAAGAGATATGTAGTATATCTCGCGCGAGAAAGAGTTACGTATCATAGTTGTGCTAGATCTGCTGGGCAAGCATATCTTAGCAAAGAAAAGTGACAGATAGCATCCGTCGCGTAAAAAAAAGTCGCGTGTCACAGTTATGCTAGATCACCTAGACATGCAGGTATGTACATAAGGGCCTTATCACACTTGCGATTTGCGAGCGTATTTTCTATACAAATAAAGCGACGCGGCGAACACGCTGCGCGATCGCCTTCATACAAAATACGCTCGCAAATCGCAAGCGTGATAAGGCTCTAAGTTGCAGGCCCCCGTTGCTACACCACATGATAGGTAGGTATTTAATTCAATCTCAGAAGTGACAACCCTGGAAACCAAACAGGCGATGCATTTCCGGCATCCCGCGCGGCGATCAAACTTGGCACCGTCCATCACACCATTTCCTACTCGTACTGACCTACCGGGGATTAGTCGACACCTGCCTACATTTAGCCCACTAACTTATCGGTCTGGGACGGGTTTTACACTACACATTATCTGATTTCATCCGATCGGATCGGATCGGAAGGTCTGGAACGGGTTTAAGTTTATTTAAAACCGGTTTACCCTCATCTGGCAGATACTTGTTTTACCGAAAGTAACGTTTCGCATAATGCTCGTTTCGCATAACTGTTATTCTACTGATACCATACATTTTGCTGAAAACCTATAAAATAAACCTAACCTAACCTATCATAATCTACCAGGATACACAAAAACATTTCAAAATATATTTCCCGTTTAAGCGGCAGAAAATTTCTGCGAAATGAGTATTATGCTAAACATTATTTTCGGTAAAACAAGTTTCTGCCAGATGAGGGTAGCCCTTTAAAACCATTAGGTATAATAAAATAAAAAAAAACTACTTTCGGTTAAGGAAGAGCGGCGGCGCCACCCAACACAGTCTTGTTTGCTTACCAAGTGGCTCCATCACTTAGTAGATCGAATATACCTAGAAAGAATCTTGAATTTTTTCAACTTATACTCGTGACAAGAGTCTAGGGTTCGTGAGGAGTTAAACCATGCATGTAAGGCCTAAATAGGTAACTTACGTTAATAGTATTTCTCGCATGAACTGTTAATAACCTAAATTAAAATTTTAAAAAATCCACGACACACGTAGCTGGTCATCGTGAGAGCCTCATTCAATGTGTGATATAGAAAATGCTATAACAACTAATCATAACTACAAAATTTGGAATTCTTAGCTTCTATATTAGCTGAGATCTTGTTACTTGTTCCAATTAAAGCTGAATATCTTGGAAAATGCTGTTCCTAATTTCCATCAAACATAGCTAAGAACCATCTCTATGACGACGGTTTGGCTCGGTTTGTAGACACCTGCCTACTGAGCCGGCGGTCCCGGGTTCGAATCCCGGCCGGGGCAAATATTTGTGTGATGAACTCGAATATTTGTGCTTGGGTCATGGTTGTTCTATGTATTTGTATATCGTCGTCTAGTACCCATAACACAAGCCTTCTTGAGCTTAATTTGGGACTAGATCGATTTGTGTGAGGTTGTCCGATATTTATTATTATATTATTATTATTATCTCGCATACCAACCAACCGCACTCAAATTGGTCCACCAGTTTTGAAGCTACAATGCCACATGGTAAACTGATGACCCCTTTTCGTCAGGGGTTAAAAAAGTTAAACAAAGACATATTGCTCTTTAAAGTACCAGCCATTCCACGGGTACCCCGCGGCACCACTTATCATGTACCTACCCCTCATACCCGGTGGGCGCCGCGAGTGCGTTTCCGTGTACGCGTTACGCGCGTTATGGTTATGGACGGTTATGATGTGACGTCTATGACGCAATGTGGCGTTGGTTACGTGGTTATTGGGCTTTTAATACAATTTAAGTGTTCATTTAAATTGAGGAATTGTTTGGCGCTTGCGCTCAGATGGATTTTAAGACTGGATGCCAACAACAACATGCTATAATAGGGAATGGATGAACTCATTAAAAAGCTTTTTTGTAGGAGTATAAATATAATCATAAAAAAACAAGCTTCAAAAAAACAATTATGTCCATTGCAGTTTTAGAAGTGCCACGATATATTTTTACCAAATAGACGCAACTCTCACAAGATTGTCATTGTGGGAGTCGCGGAGTTATTACATATGCGTCAGATATGCATAGGCAAGATACAGTTTTGTATAAGTCCAAGAAATAGAGTACCCTCTCTCTAGCTAGCTAGCGAGTACGGTCACGTTAACTCATGGTAGGGTTACGGCAGGGCCGTGGGTCACAGGCGTAGCCAGTGGGGGTTGGGGAGGTTCAACCCTTCCCAAAATATGACCCAATCCACTATATATACATATAAAAAGCAAAAGGGTTAAATTTGGCATTGCCAGGTACACCAGGACTCAGGACACACACCCGTAATCATCTTGAATAGCCGTGGCTAGTTGTGGCGTAAACTTTGCTTTATTTGCCTGAACCAAGGAGCCCAGGTAGAGAGACCAAGAAGCAGGCAGGCCAAGGAAGCTTCATCCTGCATTCTGATTTGTCTGCTGGACGGCAGCTTAAAAATATCTCATTTGAGTCTGTCGAAGCAATCAGTGACTCACCAAGATATACTGAAGACATCTTCTTGGACACGTTCTCGTCTATGTAGGTGACGCCGAGGGTAAACAGTGGTGTCGCGCCTGCGCCGTGCAGCAGCTGCGCGGATACAAAGATGGCCACCGCCCAGGATCCGCCTTCCGCTGGCCCGTCAGCGTCGCAACGGTGTGATGACTGGGTACAATAAAATAATAATAGAACTTTATATTAAACCATTAATATTAAATATTAAACCTGGTACTTTAAACCGACGAACATGCATGAGGAGATTAATGAATGTTGATGAAGCGAAAGATGTATGTCACGACCGTAGCAGGTGGAAAGATGTGGTCTCTGCCTACCCCGTTGGGAAAAAGAGGTGACCTTTTGTGTATGTATGTGTAAACCTGGTGGAAGAAACCGGGAATCGAACCCAGTACCTCTGGATTGCCGGTCAAGCGCGTGCGCAGTGGTTTCGAGTTCATCACACAAATATTCGCCCTGGCTGGGATTCGAACCCGGAACCGCCAGCTCAATAGGCAGGTGCGTCAACCGTCTACAAACTTCGCCAACCGCGTCGCCATTCGTATGACTTCTACGAGTACTTACCACGGTACTGTTCCCATGGCACACATCCAGCTCCTCGTCTCCCGCGGCTCTGTAGGCCGGCACGAGGAAGTGTGGTAACGCGAACAGCAGTGAGCCAGCCCCCATGAGCAGGGCCCCCCAGCCCAGCCAGCGGGGCTTCGAGGCCCCCCGCCGGCCCCCGAGGTACGTCACTGGCGCTAGGCAGATGAAGGAGGCCATGTCGTATCTGGAAAACAGAGAGCCTTTAAAATAACTCATTTATCAGCGTACTTAGGATCTAGCCCGGAATTAGAGGCCCAGGGCCCCTAGGCACTTGACATTTGCACTTCAGCAAATTAAATAATAGATAGTTGTATTTTAAGTGATAAATAAGGAGAACATAAGTATGGTGCAAGTCCTGCTTCTGGGACTGGGGCCCCTAGACTGGCTGGGCCCCTAGACCCGGGCCTTATGGGTGAATACAGCACTGCTTAGAATGGACGTGTCTTTTGCACTCATTAACTCATTAAACATGTCGGAAAGTGACAGAGACTTCATCATATCCTCGCAACCTTTCACTTAGATATTCTTTTACCATAGATATCTCATTCCCATAAGGATATCTGAGCGACGGCGCCTTTAGTTTCGCGGCCAAGGTGATGTGGCCTTTTACCAAGGATTATGACCAACATTACTTTAGTGTCAGGGCGTAAACTTGAGAGAGTGCCTATTATGTTAAATGTTTTTGATGTTATTAGAGTTTTGCGTACTTTGTACCTACTCTACTGAAGCAGTTTATCGAAATGAACTTACCCTCCAGCTATAACTCCTGTCTGCATGGACCTCAACCCGAACCTCTTCTCTATCGTCGTGATGACCACGTTCACGAAGCCATTCACCACCATCCCTGAAGCAAATAAAAAACAACAAATTATAATAGCTATCGGTAGTAATTATTTAAATCGATTTGGATTTAACGCGAAATGGAAGATTATCAGATTCTATTATGTCACTTAAATCATATTTAATCATTTAGTGGGTCATTTGTTTCAGTTAAAGACACGATACCGACTTAAAATCATAAACTTAATAGTGTCGACGACTGTACCTCACTGTTTCAAACATATGTTGAATCGCTTCAATTGTTTTATCAATCAATTCAACAATTAGACCAGGCATCCGAACACCGTTTAAAAATAAACCCTGGCTTTTCCAGTTATTAAAGTTTCACTCGCCTGACTGACGGCGCACTGCAACTGAAATAGCTCCGTTTTGAAGAAAAATTTGAAATGTGAAATCGGTCGAATGTCTGGTCAGGAATTTTTAATTCAAACATGGCGGGTACTAATAATAGTGCAATATATAATTATTCTGATTCACTAATTTAATTAATTATTAAAATATAGCAAAAATGTTTTTAGAATCTCATCGATTCTGATTTAATGCGGAAATATCACATTTTTATTTTTATAAATATTAACACAAAGGAAAAAATATGTGATGTGGAATTATGTAATCAAGATTTGGTGTGATTGATGTACGAGTACTTAACGATTTGATAGGTCATTTGGGAGAGCACTACGCCGGAAAGGTAGGGTCGTAGGTTCGAGTCCTGCTTATATTGCAGTGGATCACATTACATTAATTTTCTTTCATAATTTATTTTTGGTCTATATTTACATAAATCGTATAAAGTTAGAAATTAAGCGATCTCTCCTAGACAAGCAATACCAAGATTACCAAGTAACCAAAATCATCATACTCCTCATCATCTATTTTATTCCTCATTATGATATTGATTCGATATAGTACAATTATATAATTTTTGGTAGTTTTAATCCAAACAAGAGTTTTATTTTAGCTGCAGTCAATTGACCGTAACAAACTTCCGGTCATCTGATTTTGCAACAATAAGATGACATTGAACGATTTTGTATTTTCAACCACCAATATCAGATTACAATCACATAATATCAGAACAGTTTTTTACGAAACAAATACTTATAATGACCATACCTACCATAATACTAACCTATGTAGGTATATACACGTGACTTGGAAACATCCGAATTGTACTTTTCGATAACAATATTGGAATTCAAGGTTTATCAATAGAAACTTTTTATCGATTCTTTTTTATAAATATTAAAACGAAGGTAAATTACTAAATTATGACAGAAAAATGTAACACTGCAATGTAAGCAGAACTCGAACCTGCTGAACTGAGCTATCACATCGTTACGTCAATCACATCAAGTCTTTGATTCCATAATTCTACTTAATTAAACACATATGACGCAGAGGGCGCTCCAGTAGCGTAGAATTATGGAATCAACGATTTGGTGTAATTGACATCACGATGTGATAGCTCAGTTGGGAGAGCACTACGCCGGAAACGTAGGGTCGCAGGTTCGAGTCCTGCTTACATTGCAGTGGATCAAATTAAATTTTTCTTTCATATTTTACCTTTGTGTCAATATCAATATTGGAATTGTTTAACTGACTTTCATAACTCATACAGAAAATGGAAATTTAATAAACTAAACAGAAAATGGGTCCGATTTGAATACATTTACCGTTATTTATTGATAATATGATAATAAAATGCGACACAAGGGACCTTCCGCATAAAAAGAGGGCTCGTGTCAGCGCATAATGGGACAAAATGAAAAAACGTGACTAAATATGAAATGACTTTGAATGAGGTAGTAGAATAAGCTGTCTCCATTGCAGGGGTATATAAAAAAGAAATAGGATAATTGGAGATAAATCGGAAAATATATATTGTTTCCAATTGACGACTTTTTTTTTCTTCATGACTTTTCCGATACTTACAATCAAATAATGGATAAAACAATAAATATAACCACATTAACTGTATGATTAAAAAATCCATTTGAAAAGCTTATTCTAAAAGAACGTAGGTGACATGTGATTACATGTAACCGATTGGTTACAGCTCAGAAAATCAAACTTTACAACTTTTATACAATTTCTTTCTTTCATAAAATGTATATATGTCATCTTTATACAAAAAGGAAAGATCATGATATATGAATCTGAACGCAATATTTGTACCCACAGCAAAACCGCTGACGGCGTGTTTATTTATTCGCAGCGACCATTCTTCCGCTAAACAATATCAATTTGCGGATGGGGCAAAGAGGATCACAAATTCCAGTTATGCCCGCTGCATGCTGAGTCACGGTGCCCTGTGGGCTGGGGGCACACTGGGGTACCTGTGGGGGTCGGAGATGCCTCCAACAGGCTTGTGTCGTATTTTTAAGGTTTTGTACCACTTCTGGGGTTTTGTACCACTTAAAATATTTTACGTCACCCCAGGCCAGCTTTCGTTGGGAAGGAAATCTTACTTTGTTATTATTAAGCCGGAAATAATTCTCACATTTATTTTTCTTATCGTGGTGGGAGGGTGGGACCATTAAATGCATATATGCATGAAAAAATACGCAAATAAGTATAACGGGTTAGCACAAATTTAACTGGCACGATATTCTATCGCGGAATAGCAAAGCAATATTATTATTTTCATAAATCTCACATTCCTGGAAGAGACGAGACGTAAAACTTTAGAGTTAGACAAACCACGGGCGATCACTCGTAAAGCCCTAGTTCGCATATTTATAACCCTCGCCTTCGGTTCGGGCCGCAAACACTTGCGATTTGGGACATCATGAATTATCCATCCTAGTCATGTAATGAACTATTTCGCTTCATCGCAAAAAAAATGTTTACCTAGCTACTGCTTAAAATACTTTAAAAAAAAATCACAAATAAGTTACCCTGTTAAAAATAAGAAAAAATGTTACAGTAAAAACCTACTTACCTACAGTCCCACCAAAAAGAATAGAAATTAAAAAGTGGCAATACTGTAGTGTCCTCCCTTTCTAACCAATATAAGAAAACGGGGACACACTAGAGTATTGCCACTTTTTAATTTCTACTCTTTTTGGTCGCACTGTACTAATAAAACAAATTAAACAATATTATATTTTTCTATCTAGACGACGCAGTTCGCGCAGTTTGTTGTGCCCCTTTCTACTGAGCCGGCGGTTCCGGGCTCGAATCCCGGCCAGGGCAAATATTTGTATGATAAACTCTATGATGGTTATTCTATGTGTATCATCGTCTAGTACCCATAACACATGCCTTCTTGAGCTTAATTTGGAACTAGATCGATTTGTGTGAGGTTCTCCGATTTTATTTATTTATTATTTATTTTATCTATCTTCATTACACGGACTGCGCCTAGTGTGCCCCTGACGCCGTCCCATAAGACACCGAAATTAATAAGGGCAGTGATTTACTAAGCGCAATAAGCGAGTGATTAATCTATCGCTCCGTCACCGTGACTGGGAACTTGCGGAAGAGCGAGACGCACTTATGTAGCTGATACAGCGCTATCCCTGTCGTTTGGAAACAATAGCATGCAAATAATTGGGATTCTTGGTAGAGTAAACGGTGGAAAGTGGGTAGGTACATATTGGCTTACTGAAAATTCACTCCTTACACGTTTCTTAATGTCATGAATGTGTTTAAGATCTCTCTTAATGTCTACTTTGGCGATACAACCATAATATGATCTTTCTCATCAACCACCACAGGAGGCCTATGATGTGCGTATGATGGTTGCGTTTATCACGTGATAAATAGGTGATGAAACTCACACTCGCATTTTGTCAAAACTATATTAGGTACTAACTAGGCTATTCAACAATGACTTCAATTGATAAAGTAGATATACCTACATTTTAAAATATAACGACAAATACATTAATAATATCAACCTACTTTTTAAAGTGAATCTGGGGGCACGGCAGTGCCCCCGCCAAGACGAACAAAAAAGAAGGGGGCACTACCTACCTTTTCTCGAACTGTTTCGTCTCATTTTCAAACCCTCATAGTTTCGTCCCAGTTAACACTAGAGCGCCCAAATTCACAGGTTAAGATGCAATTAGGGAACATATAAAATGTACTAAATTTGATTGATTTAGCTTTTATACTTTAGGTTTTATTGGTACCTAAAATACGCCAACTTTGCCACTCAGTCATACACTGACGTATCAAAACCTCTGGGGTACTTCCCGATGACCTAGAAAGATGAAATTTAGTATGTAAACTAGTATTAGTACACAAACAATAAAATAATTCTAAAACTTGGAACTTTTACCCCCCAACCCCTTAAACTAGGGGATGGAAGTTTGTATGAGACTTCCGCAAATTTTGATACTATTAGAGGTCTGAAAATTGATACCTATAGGAAGTTATTGTTATAAATAAAATACATATTGTAGGACTTTAAAAAAATCTCCCCCCCACCCTTTAAATAAGGGGATGGAAGTTTGTATGGGTTTCCCATAATAGGGGATAAAAGTGTCATATAATATGGGGCTAAACTTAAGTATTTCTTAAATACACAATTATTACTACTTCAGTTGACGGCAAGAAACCCTACAGCCCAAAAAAATTAAAAAAAACAGCCAAGTGCGGGTGGGACTCGCGCACGAAGGGTTCCGTACCATTATCTGTAAGTTTGTTGTATGGGAGCCCCCTTAAATATATATTTTGTTTTTAGTATTTGTTGTTATAGCGGTAATAGAAATACATCATCTGTGAAAATTTCAACTGTCTAGCTATCACCGTTCTTGAGATACAGCCTGGTGACAGGACGGACGGACAGCGAAGTCTCAGTAATAGGGTCCCGTTTTTACCCTTCGGGTACGGAAACCAAAAAACTAGGGCAACTTACAACAAGAAATGAGATGAAGCCAGTTGATGCCATACTTTTTAAACCAAGGTGGTGGGGTTAGTAAAGTCAGGGCTTAGGGGCTTGGCTTTCCCTAGGATCTGATAACTTTTGTACAGCGAAAGCGTTATGAGAATGTGAGTCTTGGCCGCCAATTTTACATGCAATGTTTTTGGTGGGTAATATTTTTCCCTGAGTTCTAAATAGTAACGTAGCTATTTCATGCTTTCATTACGTGCAGTGGAAAATAAATTGAAGAAACTAATTTTCCGCGTGATTTTTGTCAATTTCGAGTAGTTTTTGAAACAAAAATTATCAATGAAAAATTACAACTGTAGGTTTCAAATGTATACCAATAAATAGCAATAGCCCTGTTCTAGGTAGTAACATCAATAATAAGAAACATGTTTGATCATAGAGAAAAATGTCTAAAACAATCAGCATTTAAAAAGGAATAAGACCCTTTAACACCAAAACATCGGGATGGGATCAGAAATGAGCCAAAAGCGATCCAACAAACCTCTATTGTCCCGGTGCACCCGTGTGCGGATTCCCACTCGCTGACGGGATTTACTCCACGACACGCAAAAGGCCGTAAGTCACCAACGAATGTGTGCAGCTTAAGCCCTTCTGTGCCCGTGTCTCGTACAAAAAGGCTTAAGTTGGTAACAGATATCAGCTGCTTAAACCCGTCTGTCCACTAACGCGACCATTATTTTGGATTCCCGCGACTAACGGGACTCTGTGACGTCATTTGTATTAATAAGGGTCTGTTTTTCCTTTCCTGGATAAGGCTATACGACTCCATTGGGAATTTTTAGGTGAAAATAAATATTTATTAAAAAAACTGTAATGTTTTTTATTGACAGTCATATTTTCAAGGGTTCGTAGTATTTGGTATAAATAGACAGAAATTGGATTGGGCAAACCTATATGTATGGCTTAGTTTCATTGGTCGATAGGTTGTGGTAGATTTCCAGAACGCATGCCATAGAGCCCGCATGCGGGGAATTGTTTTCATTGGTGAATAGGACCGCATGCGGATTGCGGTAGATTTCCATAACGCATGCCATTACGAGTTTCACTGGTCGTTATACCGCCTGCGGGGAGTCCCCGCATGCCGTAGGTATATCGACCAAGTTACGACCTTTGAAACTGAGCCACTGTTTTAGGGAAAACGTCCCACTTTGTCGATATGGATTTATGAGTAGTTCCTAATACTACAGAAAATAAGAAATTTTTTAGTGAAAGAATTAGTGATGTCTCTAGGTGTCATAGCTATTTTTTTTAATTCTACAAATTTGCAAAAGTGGATAAGCGACAACCGAGAAAACGTTGGTTAAAGGTGCTTAAATTGGACATTTATGCGTCGACATCCAAATCATAGGTTTGTTTTTATTGTAAGCCGATTTTCGGTAGGTTTTGCTATATTTAACTAAACTGCCCATAACTCCGTACTATTTAGAATCGAAAAAAGTGGGAGGTTTTGCTAAACTCACGCACATATGAAGTACTCAGACGACTAAATAATAAATAAATATTAAGGGACAATCTTACACAAATCGATCTAGTCCCAAACTGAGCAATGCTTGTACTAGGGGTACTAGACGACGATATACACAATATACAAATGCATATATAGATAAAATCCATGACCCAGGCAGAAATATTCGAGTTCATCACACAAATATTTGCCCTGGCCGGGATTCGAACCCAAAACAGCCGGCTCAGTAGGCAAGTGCAAACTGCGCCAACCGCGTCGTCAAATATGATTGCTGCCGATGACAAAATGCCTGTAAACGAAACACGGTTCAGGGTTAACGGATAAACATGAAAAATATCGGCCAAGTGCGAGTGGGACTCGCGCACGAAGGGTTCCGTACCATTATCTGTAAGTTTGTTGTATGGGAGCCCCCCTTAAATATTTATTTTATTTTATTTTTAGTATTTGTTGTTATAGCGGCAATAGAAATACATCATCTGTGAAAATTTCAACTTTCTAGCTATCACCGTTCTTGAGATACAGCCTGGTGACAGACGGACGGACGTACGGACGGGCGGATGGACAGCGAAGTCTCAGTAATAGGGTCCCGTTTTTACCCTTTGGGTACGGAACCCTAAAAATCAATAAAAGTCTGTAAAGAAATATTCCACAGACTGAAAGTTTCAACTTCTAGGCGGAAACAAATGACAATAATAACACCCCTCTTTTTTCGTCGGGGGTTAAAAAATACCGTAAAATAGCACCAGTGACCCGTGCAAGTTTAAGTACGTAAACTTGAAAAGATATTAAGTAAGAAATAACGAGCCGTCGCCTAGCTACGGGTCTAATGCCCTGCGAGCTGCGCCCGGAAAAGCGGCTATTCATGCGAAGTTTTATTTTCTAGCTGTGTATTATACAAGGTGATCCCAATCACCTATCAGTTTTTAACAATTAAAAAATGAAGATGTGGTTAGCGCAGTAGGTAGTAGTGTAAATACCTAACTGAGACATCGGTCCTGGGTTCGTATGCGGGCAAGGCCAATATTTGTGTGATGAACTGGAATATTTGTGCATGGGTCATGGATGTTATATGTATTTAAGTGCCAAGCCATCTTGAGCTTTATTTGGGACTAGGTCGTTTTGTGTGAGGTTGTCTGATATTTCCGTGCCTGGCGTGAAGAACTTGATAACTCGACTTATACGTTTTTTTTTTTATTGGCGTAATGGTTTTCTACGGCCAAGGTTTTGTAGGAAAAAAATTGACAACTCGATATCTATGATACTTTTGAAGATATGGCCTGTGACATCATATGGATATCTCGATATTTAGCGGATTTTATTTAACAAAACGAGATATCAGCGCGATGAGGCACAAAAAATATTGCATATCAACTTATCAACGTATTCTCAAAAAAAAAAAAGCGTTTGTAACTTGATAAATCAAGATATTAGAATGAAGACAAGCACACTTTAACGATAACAAATGAATATATCGTTTTATCTCATTATACACAACTACCGTAAATTCATATGTCGATTTATCATTTTCAGGTTGATGGACACAGCAAATAATAAGTTGACATAATTAATTATTCATAATTTATCGAAATGTATATTTCGATTTGTCAAGTTATTCTCACATCTGAGGTGTACTCTGGTACAAAGGAAAACACTGATAACTGTACATTTGTGAACATAATATAAACGTTAGTACAACGTGTTAAGGTCCATGGGGTATAGTTAACAGTGTCTTCGTATGTATCATTCACATTACCGGTACCTTGTCAACCATCGACCAGTTTTATTTATTGGATCAGAAAAACAAAGATGTTGCCAGTTAAAAATAAGATAAATTCATCTTGTTTTTCTGTAGAATAAGTGATTTTGCATTACTGAATTAAAGACGATTCATTTACTACAATTTATTCAATGTTTTTATAACTTTTAATTTTATTTTCTTCGGGTTTCGTGACTAAAATAAGGGTGATTCTACAAAAAATGGGTAACTCGATGTCATAGGGCAATAAAATAATGTTTTGTTATATTTTGTTTATATTTTTAATTTTATTTGAATACTACTAAAAGCCTTTTATTTGGTCACCCAATTTCAGCTATTCATTTTAAATACAAATTTGTGAAACTCCACAATTTATCCTTAAAACGTCAGTACTTTGGCATGTCACAACCTCAAAAGTGGGCAATCAAATGGCTGTGTATTAAATATTACCTCTAATGTAAGAAAACTTACTGTTTCAGTACAATCTATGATGTATTTAATAATGTATAACACTACTTTCATAATATAATATTCTCACTGTTGTTGTAAAAAATATAAGAAACTTTGTGTTCAGTTTTATTCGTCAGTCCGCTGTCTGTTGTTCGAATTGGAATTTCGCGCTAAATATCGGCGACTCAAATTCAAATCCGCGTTAAATTTCAAAGTTGATAGTAAAGTTAGCTGCAGGTCGAGCCATTTTACGGCCACTATTACTGAGCCTGTACCAGAGTTGTGGTTGTCATGTGAACACGTGCCGATCCAGTCAATAAATCAGTCATATGGTAAGTCGTTATTTCCTTGTTAATCTGTATTATACTTGAATTTATACACAGTCAACTTTGTTTTGTTAAAATGTAGCTAGTTGATGTTCGAAAATATCAAATTAAATGTTGATTCTAAAGATAACCCCAAATTCATGTCTTTTTCATCAGTCCGTTGGCGTCAGTCCTTTGTGTTATATTGCGCCAACGGACTGACGGGTTTCCAGGGTACTGACATTTGTAGCGTGTTGAAGCTGTATATTTTTACTTATTTCAGTTTAAACCATCCTGCCGCTTCTTAAAAAAAGAAGGAACAGGGGTAAAGACATTTGTTAAGGAAATAACACCTTGGGAGCAACGATTAGCCACAAAAAAAATATAAAAATCATCTGAGTACACGCAAAAAAAAAACAACTTCTGAATCATACTACTTATATCTTTGTTCGCCAGAACTACTGACCACGAAGCATAATCAATAGATGGTGAACAAATGACCTATTATAAACGACGACCAAAGAGCAAATGAAGCGAAAGACAGAAAAAGTCCAGAAATAGGCAATTAAAAAATATTGAACCAAGCAATGGTTTCAAAACTGAGAACTAGACTGAAAAATCATCGACCAAAATATAGGAGAGTCAAAAAGCAGTCTAAGTAAGTTGTCAAATCTATGGAAGAAACTCCATAAACCAGAATTGGAGAAATGAGTGAAGATATTACTAAAAGGAAAAGAAGGAAACAGTGAAGAAGGGCCTTTGCGGAAGTTTTATTTAAATTAAATTAAAAGAAACTACATAGAGATAAAAAAAAGTTCGAACAAGCTACAACAAATACAAAATTATAGAGAATACCAAAAATAGCAGTGACTTATAAAAAAACAGGGATGCTTACTTAGAAAATGTATACTGTTAAACTACCTCAAAGTAGTAAAGCCAATTAAAAAGCTGTTTGAATGGTGGAGATAGATCTTTCTCACAGTATTACACGTTAAACAGTTTTTTCAATTATTACTTCAGTGAATGAAGACTAAGAATAAGACTAAAAACATAAGAATAAGACTAAAAATAGTTTCTATCGTATGAAAATCGAAGGTAAGTGAGGTACTCGCCGTTAATATTGATGCCAAGTCCGTTCCAATCCAGTAGCTTGAAGGCATATTCCAGTGTAGCAGTAAATAGTTTTGGAGAAATAACGTCTCCCTGTCTTACTCCTCGCTGCAGTTGGATAGGCTCTGGTCTTGGATTCGGACTGACATGGTGGTGTTTCAGTACAAACACTTCAGCACTTCGATGTATCGATAGTCGATACGGCACCGCTGGAGAGATTGAAGCACAGCCCATGTCTCGATCGAATCAAAGGCTTTTCATAGTTCACAAACATAGTGGCCGGTTATACTCCTTTCTCTTCTGTACAACCTGCCGCAGTGTATGAATTTGGTATATGGTGCTAAAGCTTTTCGGAATACGGATTGATCGGGAGGTTGGAAATCGACTGTGCGCGAGACGATTGGTAATGACTCTGAAGAACAGCTGATGAATATGGCTCAGCAGTGAGATGGTCCTGTAGTTCTTCAATAAAAGCTATGCTCGAAGTTCCTGAGCGCGAAAGAATCAGAAATAAGGATATCCGCAGTAGAACCAGGGTAACCGACACAGCTCACAGGATTGCACGGTTGAAATGGCAATGCGCAGGCCATGTAGCCCGGTAAATGAACGGCAGTTAGAGCAGCTAAGTCGTAGAGTGGCGACCACGTATAAGAAAGCGCAGCGTGGGAAGGCCCCCGACTAGATGGACGGATGACCTCCTGAGGGTAGCGGGGAATCAATAGATGCGGTCTGCACGGGTTCGCACTTTGTGTCGAGTCATGAGGGAGGCCTATGTTCAGCAGTGGACGTCTGTGGCTAATAGATAGATTAGTTCCTAAGAGATTTATTTCTAAATTTTAATAAATATCAAGCATATGTTATGAAGTTGTGTATTTTGTCAGTACTTTGTCAGCCTCGTCAGTCCCCTGGCAGTCAAATTCAGAAAAACCGAAATTTCTCCGGTTCTACTTAAAAAAGTGACTGGCCCAATCTCGAGCAATATATTCATTACATTACCTATCTTATATACCCGAATTTGTAGCATTTTGATTAAAAAACTATCATAAACAAAATATCCCGAAAAGTTACCCAACTTTTGTATATTCGCCCATAAAACAATTCAAACGGATTGTATCATATTTATTCATTGTTTGTGCCTTTCTGACGTATTTGGCAAAGAAAATTTGTGTTATTCTCATCAAAAATAGTTGCCGAAACGTCAGGAGACTCAAACAACGAACACACGCGATATAATCCATTTAAATCGCCTTATATAAACAAAACAGTTGTATAGAAACGATAGAATTGTTAAATTGATACCCTATATTCTATGGTGAATATGTTGATAAGTCTAATATCTCACAAAATACAATGATTCTACCAAAATAAGTAAGATAATTGAAAAGTTTGCATAAAATTACCCTTAAATCAATTTAGACATTTCAATTATACAGAAAAACTGATTTTTAGGGATTAAATTAAAAAACATTTTCACCAATTTGGGCACTAATGTATGGGGAATAACTTGATAAGTCGATGGTGAACTTGATAAGTCGATGGTGAATATGTTGATAAGTCTAATATCTCACAAAATACAATCTTTCTACCAAAATAAGTAAAATAATTGAAAAGTTTGCATAAAATTACCTATAAATCAATTTAGACGTTTCAGTTACTATGAAAAACTGATTTTTAGGAATTAAATTAAAAAACATTTTCACCAATTTGGGCACTAATGTATGGGGAATAACTTGATAAGTCGTTGGTACCTATGTTGATAAGTCTTATATCACAGAAAATAAGAGGATTTTACTAGAATACGTAAGGTAAATGAAAAGATCGCGGAAAATTATCCATAAATCAAGCTTTAAACACGAGTTAAAGATGAAAATGGATTTTGGAGAAAATGTCAAACTTTAAAATCGACGCCCTGAACAATTGCCATTTTGGACTTATCAAGTTCTTCACGCCATGCACGGATTTATTATTTATGTAGGTGTATACTCTTTGAAACTTGTATTGAGTCATCTATGAGTAATTGAGGCACAAAACATAAAAAAATACCACCGAATTGAGAACCTGCACCGTTTTTTTAACGGTTATAAACGAACAAAGAGAAAAAAAAGAGTTAGACGCAGCGATTGTATGGATTTTCAACTAGGTACAGGTACGTTCGTCGGTTTTGCCGTAAGTTACACGATGTTTTCTTATTTTATTACAAACTATACCGAGCCTGTATACATAACAACTTTCTTAGGAGAATAAGTTACACTGTGATATTTTGCTATTAAACATCCTCGTGAGCTCGACTGGAACTTCATAAAAGTTGTCCGGTCAACTCTATTGGCGCACACGCAAGTTACAAACTAATTTTCAACTTTTCACAAGAACGCTGAATTTGCCAAGGATCTGCCGATCTGCGTTATTATTTAGGCACAGAAACGGAGCGTAGAGAAAAATGTGTAAAATAAATGAATAAATAAAACAAATAAATGTTACCTATGGGACAATCATACACAAAATGAACGATCACCTTCAGATTTGACTGCCTAGTTTAACGGTCACAAACACTTACCTACTATACTAGGTATATAGATCTCAGGACCGGGTCTAATTCTAATTCTAATTTTAAAATATGGCTTCCATCAAAGTTAATGATGATTTCGCCAATATCGAGTTTGCTCGTAGAGCATGCCGTTGTTCGGTGAGGTTTTGGTTTTTGTAAAGTAATAGCGATTTACAAAAAACCACGCGGACTATCGGGCCTTGACCCAGGAAGGGCTATGAACGCTTCAAGTTGAATTCTTCATTAGCTATTCACTCATACGTTAGATCACTGCACAATACGCTATCAATACTAACACATTGAATAACAAAAATGAATAAATAACGAACAACAAAACTTAAACGCATGCGGCCATCTTGAGTCACGAACCGGAAGCCTCCCAGGACCGGGTCAACGTTGACATGTGTGGTTTACGATTGACACCTCGATGAACATCAATAGCCAATATTAGTACCTATCATAAAATTGACCTGACGACGGACCCTGGAAATGCCTACTGGAATCTCAGGCTTGGTTCAATGCAGACATGTCTGGCTTTCACATTTCAACTACTTTGTTTTGTAGGTACCTACCTGTTTTTTAATGTAAATATGTTGTATAGTATTATACCTGTTGGCAAACCTAATAAATAAATAAATAAATAAATAAATAAATAAGATTAAGGAAGACTTCTTCGAAATTCACAGCAAAAGCTAATCTATATTAACTACAGACGAGTACCCGATAAATAAGTACCTGTTACGAGGCGGGGGCACCCGAGCGTGGGGCAAGAGCAATATGGGGTAATTTAATTTGTTCCATTGAGTTTAGGGGATATTGGATCTGCTGGGCCCTTGATATGATCACGGGGGTAATTTATGACCAAGTGGTGTGAAGTGGCTGGGATAAAAGCGTGTGATTGTCCCGTGGTTTTCGGTGCATGATTTGACGCCTACTTGGCCTAGTGTTAAATCATTCGTGCATCCAAAACCCCGGGGTAATATGTTTGTTGCTTCTTCACACTCAAACGGCTGAACAAATTTTTATAAATTTTGGTATAAAGGTAGTTGACACCCTGGAGTACCTATGTGTTACTTTTTATCCCGATTTTTTTTGTGTTCCCGTGGGATTAGCGGGTAATACCGTGCGGAGCCGCTAGTAGGTAAATTGTATTTATAATCGAAACTACTTAGAAAATTTCATGAGAATTGGTTGAGAAGTGTAACATCTATATGTAGGCTGAGACGAAGACGCATCCTTGACTCGGTCAATAATGTCTTCTTTTAAATAGGTGTCTCTTATACTAATTTAATGAAAATATTTGTCAATATTACTTGACATAAAGCAATGGGGACTGAAGATCGTGCGTGGAAACGCACATCCAAGGGTATGGCTAATGCGCATAAACATTTTAAACACATATGACGCAGAGAGAGCTCCAGTAGCGTAGAATTATGGAATCAAAGATTTAGTGTGACTGATATAACGATGTGATAGCTCACCGCGCACAGGCCAGTCTTACATCTGCCAAGCCTGTGGTCGCGTGTGTCGTTCTCGTATTAGCTTGCATAGCCATGTAAAGTGTTGGTTTTCTTCATGACACTGTTTTGTATAGTCTGTAAAAGACTGAAAGGCCATTGATTGGTTGAACTCAGTTGGGAAAGCACTATGCCGGAAACGTAGGGTCACAGGTTCGAGTCCTACTTACATTGCAGTCGATCACATTCAATTTTTCATTCATAATTTTCCTTTGTGTCAATAGTTATAAAAATAAATTTTTGTGGTATTTACACATTAAATCAGAATCGATAAAAAGTTCTAATAAAATAACGTTATTTAATGTGTTCAACTTTCGCATAAATATTGCGTACCGGATCGCGAAGAGATTAGCTTCTTGTTTCTGTCAATAAAAACAATCCAAGTATACAGAATAGGCGCTTTTCATTCCAATGCACCCGCCGATTACGAGTACCCGACAACAGTTTTAAAGTGTCACCAGCAGCCAGCTGACTCTGGCAGCCAATATACAGCCTTATCTAACAAAAAAACTACCCTCCTACTCTAAAAACTCACTCTAAACTCCAACAACATTGAACATTTAGATACTACCTTCTGAAAATTGTCAGCCCTGAAATATAGCAAGAAACTTTAAGAAGGAAAAGTAACCTTAAGTGGCTGGTATGGAATTGAAGTTTGGGTGGTGGCGGATGGGGGTTGTGGCGTTTGGAAGTGGGGTGCGGGTTATGGGCAATGTTTATCGGTTTGAAAATAACACGAATGAGATTTACCGGGAACGTTTTGTAGCTTTAACCGAGTGTACAGAGGAGGGGTATGTGTTTGAAAAGTCAAGATATAGCTGAATATCATATATTGTTCCTACGTTTCTCGTTTGATCCGCAGACTCGCAACTATAACGTGTTTTTCACGTCTTCTACCGCGTAGTTTTTACCGCAGGTGGTTAAAAAGTATGCTATAACCATATTTGAATGTCTTCGGTTGGCATTGTGTACGATCTTATTAAAGAAAACAATACTATTGTGTGGTTTTGTACCTCGTCCGTCATAAAAAAGAAGCGTGCTTCATAGATAAGGTGTCATTTAGGTGGATTGTCAAGGGCTTTGCCAAGAGTTAAAATTGCTTTAGGTCCTCGGGAAGAGAATCTAAGGTAGTCAGGTGAACGTGATTACTATAGCGAGGTTGCCAGAAGACCTTACCAGAGACTGTCCGGACAGAGATACAACAGAGACAGTCGAACGATTGATGCTGAGAAATAGAACGAATGGCCGACTCCGAGTCTTTTATGTTTTCATCAATTTTTTTTTTCAAACATGCAATGCATGAAATATCGTCATAGCGTGCGATTATAACAGGCTACGAAGTGTCACGTTTCTGGCGGAACAACTCGAGAGAACTGTAAAGAAATTTCATACAAAATTGAAGGCCTAGGCCGGGAAGTAATGTTTTTTAAACATGGCGTCTGTGTCCATGAACAGGCTAAACAGCTGGGTTTTTTTGAGTGGTGTATTTTTTATTTTATTGCATATGTCTGACAAAAGCACTATACATACCTCAGCCACTATACGGGTGGGCCCTGTAACAGGAGCAATAAATTAAAACATAGATTCGTCCCTTGAAACTAAACAACATTTGTTAAGCAACTTCTGAAAATAACGTGTATTAAATGACATTTTGTAGAATAAAGTTTAGACAAAGAAGCAATGTATTGCGAAATGTCCGATATTAGTCGAGTGACAGCTATGTCAATGCTCAGGGAATGTCAACGTTGGACGACATACATTGAAAATAATACTATTTAATTTGTTTGAAATAATAAAATTTTGAAACTGTCTTTTTTTTAAAGTTGCTGAACAAATGTTGTTCAGTTTAACGAGTAAAATCTATGTTTTAATTTTTTGCTTATGTTATAGGACGCACATTGTATATCACTTACGGTCGGTCGCCTATATATACCTACTCACCCGGCAAGCCCTTCTTTCACGGCGTCTGCAGTAATGTTCTTTGATACGAATTTTGTTTCAAGAGGCTTAATCCTACAGGTTAATATATCAAGTAATACATTACCGACCCCTAACAAGCCCAGGTAAAGCGGGAATCCAGTTAGCGGCACTTGAGACGATTCTCAAAGTAAAAGCTGCCGTGTTAAGCGAATGGTTGCATTTAATAGCTAATTTTCTGGAACCACATGCGAACTTAAGTACTTGGCTTTAAGCGCATTGCATTTGTCGTAATATGAACATTCTCTTTGATTTTTGTCGTGCAATGTTGCAAGTAACGAAGTATTTACACAAAGTATACAGTACCTATATGTACACAAAGTTACAGAGGATCCTAAGGTTTTTCGAAAGAGAAAATTGAAAAATTGATTTAAATTCATTGACCTTTCTCTTGCCGAGAAGTGTCGAGAGTGAATAGGCATCTTCTAGGCAAGCATGCTCTATCTAAGGCCTTGTTGTTTCTTAACATCAGGCGCGATCGAGGTCAATCAAAAATCAAAAATATATTTATTTTCAACAAGATTTTAGATAATGTTGAATTCTCCTTTTAAGTTAGTACTTGTGTCAAATGCTTGGCTATCCGGTATAAAAAGAAAACAACATTTTTTCTAACTAGTTGTGAAGCCGTCTAAGTATCATAGGTCAATCATTAACACTAAGATTATATTTTAACTATTTCCTTCCGACGTAATTTAGCACAGAGCAGTCAGGTTTCTGTGTAAGGAGGACATATTGTTAGTGCTTGCACTGAGAGTGGAGTAAGTGCGCCATCCATCAGGCACCAGGTGCAACCAAGTTTGCGTACTTAGCCCGTAGTTCCCGGGGTCATTTGCCTTAGAGTCTTGGTCATTCAGAAACTCGAATTTCGAACATAGAACCTATCGCTTTTGGGCTAATTACGGAGTGTGTGCAATAGGTCAATTAAAAAAAGGATGTCGCTAGATCCTATTTTTATTGGGATCAAATATCTATACGGGACTACACTTATGTAGACTGCTCTAAATGTCAGCGATTTATCATCAAAGTTCAACATTCCTACGGAGCGCTGAAAACGGTCAAAAGGACGTTAAAGTACATTTACTTAGTTTTTTGCTGAAACTGCGAAAACTGAGAAATCCAAACATGCCAAAAGACATCGGCTCGGCCCTTGCTCACTGCGCGCAGGCCAATCTTCTACCAAGCCTGTGGTCGCATGTGCCGTTCTTGTATTGGCTTGCATAGCCATGAAAAGCGTTGTTTCCTACATGACACTGTTTCTAAAAATCTGTAAAAGACTGAAAGGCCATTGATTGATTGATTGAATTTGGTTCGTCTGCAAGTCTCCCCATATCTGATTCGAAATCATAAGCATTTAATTTTAATTATTATCCAATCAATCTCAAACTCTCAGTAACTTACGCCTATTTTTCCATACAATCTAATCTCCCGTTAACAAACTTAGCCAACAACACAGGAACTTCGTTAGCATGCAAATGAGTTAATTACTCGCACAACACCCGAACATTGAACGAGCCCGACAATGGCGATGTCCAGGAACAATACACGGTCTATTGAACTGTTTAACTGATATCGATCGAGTAATCTTCTACCTAACTTATAGAACACTTTATCTGGTCCAACCTTTGTTGATTAAAAACGAAAATGAGCTTTTGAGAACAAGGCAAATCCAAAATAAAAGATATCGTTAGAAACGTAATTTCTATGAAGACCAGAGTCGAATACAGATCCGTTCCGTACTTTGTGAATTAACATGGCATCATAAATAAATACCTAATAAATAAATATCGGACAACCTCACACAAATCGATCTAGTCCCAAATTAAGCTCAAGAAGGCTTGTGTTATGGGTACTAGACGACGATATACGTACTTATGTAGATAAATCTCACATATACTCTCTCATATAACTACACGAACATAAAATTAAATAATAATTACGCTCATAACGAATTAATACAAGTTTTTATTTTATGAATATTTATGAATAACATTTTACATGCAGAGTATCTACTCATTCAATTTATATTGTAAATTGTTTTAAAGTGTACGGAATCAATATAAATAAAATAATATTATTGTAATTTCAAAATATTTTTGTGTACATACATTTCATATTGCATTTTATTAATTTTTGTACCATGTTCCTAGATTAAGTTTTTTATTATTATTTTAAATGTTAAATTGTATACCTCTAAATAAGTATCTCTCAAATTGCTGCGCCCTGCTTACAGGGTACATGATGTGATCTCAAATTTGCAACATTACCACCTGTAAAACCATTATGTGCAATAAAGTATTGAGTATTGAGTATTGAATCTATACTTAAAACTTAAATACATAGAACAACCATGACCCAAGCACAAATATTCGAGTTCACCACACAAATATTTGCCCTGGCCGGGATTCGAACCCGGGACCAGGTGTCTACAAACCGAGCCAAACGCCTCGTCTATCTACATCGTCGTCGTCATGTATCTAAAAACGAAAATGACCTTTTGAAAACAATATTTAGAAAGATCAAAAACGACTATGCTGCTCAGAAAGTTCTCAGCACCATCGTTTTGCTCTTATTAGAATCAGGCAGACAACACAGCGGAACCCTGAATAGCAAACTAAAACTCATAACCCTTTCGCTCATAAAAAAGCCTAGCACTTAAAGGCTGAACAAAAGTTTCAGCCAATAGAAAAACGCACTAAGAGGGCACGGAACGAATACCCATTTACTACATTTTTCACTTAAATCGTAAAAGTTCCGCTGTCGGACAACAGGTGGCGCTGGTATCGTAACTTCAGCCATATTTTAAAGTTGTACACTTACAGGAATAATTAATTTCTGAGGGCTTAAGTTACTCGCCGCTTTACTTTGTTGGACGAAGTTTTGAAATGCATTCCTGGATCATTATGGCGTAGGTAAATTATGAACGTTATAATATAAATTAGCTTAATATATTATGGTAAACTTTGATACAGCTAGCTTAAATAGTATTCTATAATAATATCTGTGTAGATTTGACTTTGTAGATTAGCTGTAAAGATTCTGGCAAGAAATTCGGAAGAGATGTCAAAAACACAACATTCATGCTCCACTGATCTCGCCGAGAGTGTACACCCGGGGTTAGGATTATTAATGAAATGATTATGACTTTGTATGTTGTTTTCAACTCAATTCTCTACGCCACCGCATCTTAGCTATGTACATGACCAGCTAGCGATCTTATGACAAGGTATTAAGATCCGTTATCCCATGACAAGCAAGTCAGCACAGTAATCAAACTTCTACGTGTTAATTACCTCACGCTGAAATTAATTAAAAGTTCCCGTTGTGACTCGTGAGTGACGACGGTTTAATTAAAAACGTGAATTCTTTATTACCTTTTAGAAGAACGTGAAAAAATGTTAAAGTCACGGTGGCAGTTATAAGATGAGCAAAGTTTTGAAGAAAACAGACGCTAAACACATTTGTTACACATTTTCGACATCCTTGCTAGACCCCGGACCGTGGAGTAGTGTCAAAAGGCTGAAACAGCAATAATTTTGCTCATTAAAGACTGTCACATTACGAGTATGTTGTTGAATAGAAAGCATTCTTTTATTTAACATTGGTGTAAAAAACTTATAGTAAAAATAATCCTAAAAACAAAGCTAAACTAAATCTAAGTACCGGCAAAGTGTGAGTCGGACTCGCGCACCGAGGGTTACGTAAAAAACACTTATCCCATGTTAAGTTAAGTTTGCAACAAGTAGGTATGGCGCCTGATACAATGAGAATAGAATAGAATAGAATACTCTTTATTGCACACCTCAAGAAGAAAGAAATACAAATACAGATGACACTTAACATTACAATAAAGGCAAACAATGAGGTGCAATGTTAACGCAAAAATTCAAAATTTCTCTGTATTTGCCAGAATATGGTTTTGGCAACGTTTGTTGTAATGGGCTTAAATATTTATATTTCATTCTGTTTTTACTATTTGTTATTATAGTAGCGGCAGCAAAGATACATGATCTGTGAACATTTCAACTGTCTAGCTATCACGGTTCATGAGTTACAGCTTGGTGACTGACGGACGGACAATGTAATCTTATACTTAGTCATAGGGGTCCCGTTTTTACCCTTTGGGTACGGAACCCTAAAAATGGCCTCTGCGGCATACCTGGTGCCGAAAATGCCATCGGCGTTTCCACACTGAATCGCCATCGTGTCTTGTTTGCTGATTGACGTGATTTTTCATCAGTTCAGTTACCATTAAAACACCACCCACGGTAAAACCCGATCGAATGGATTTTACGAATCCCACGCCAATGTGACGGTATCCTATCGGCTGGCATAACGTTTTGTTTCGCATAAAATCTTTAGCCCTTATAATCCTGAGCTTATAAACGTTACAAGAGTTTCGAGAGTAAAACTCATTAGGTTAGGTTTTTTATAACAAAACTTTGCCAACGAAACTTATGACTATGAATTTAAGCAACCCAATGTGTCACTAGCCTTAGTTCATAGTCAGTCTGTGCCAACAACCGTGAACAGTACACATAGTTAAATGCTTTTATTACTTCACAGTAAACCTAAATCGTTTAGAAACTGAATCTAATAAGTAATATCTTAAGTAAGCAAAAGGAAGACAACAATAGCTATCCTTATTTGCTTAAACTATCATTGTTATCAGGGATTCAGCAAAGGAAATACCATTTCGTGTAAATAGTGTATGTCTGAGTAGAGTTTGTTTGGAGTAGGTATGGCTGTTTTCGACAAACCTAACCTAAGGACAAACCTAAATGTTTTATTTGGTATTGATACGCGCGTTTATCGCTTATCGTGTGACAGATAAATGTTAAAGCAACTGTAACTATTTCTACTACTAGATATTTGTAACTATTTAAATGTATGAATAAGTTATATCATGCTTAGAGGGAAATCTTTTGCAATAGGTATATTTTCTAGACGTGTTTGAACTGAGACTCACTAAAAACTTACGAAATGCATGGTTTAAATTTTTGTGTAAAAATTACCGGATTACCATTAAATTACCGGTAATTTCCATAGAAAAATTACCGGTTTCCATTGTCTAGAAAAAACCTTATTATTTTTTCTGTACCACAGTCGGTTAAAAGTGTCCTATAACCATCTTTGGATGTTCAACTATCCTTGTACCACCTTGTACCAAAATTGGTTAAAATCCGTCCAGGCGTTTCGGTGTGATGAGCGGACAAATAACATGGTTATCAACTGATGGCGCTGTACAAATACAAATCCTGCATCGCGCTATTATGATTTTTCCCGAAATAATTACTCCTCTCCATGGAGTCTGATTTTCAATACAATTTTAGAATTCTAAAATAGTATCTGGGTCATTGTCAGTTCAAAAAAAATTGTCCCTTCGGTGGTCAAAAGTTAAGAGTTTGTATGAATCTAGGTTATGTTGCTATTACATCGGGTTATAGAAGAGGGAACGTTGTTTATTCTCACAGGCATTTAATCAGAAAATTAGGCCCTGGAATCCTTAATTTCGCAAATGTCCACCGGAAAGACGCGCACCTAAATCTGACAATGACCCATCTATTAAACTAAAGATAACTGATACTATAAATAATGACACAAAGGTAAATTAAGAAAGAAAAATTGAATGCGATCTACTACAATCGAAGCGGGGTTGTAGTAGATCGCATTCAATTTTTCTTTCTTAATTTACCTTTGTGTCATTATCATTATTTATAAAAATAAAAATGTGGTTACCTCATAAAAAATATGAATCGATAAAAAGATTCTATACAAATAACTGATACTATTTAAGCGAGTAGGGGCGGTATAGTACGAATGTGACGACAATAGAAATTAAATTAAATGTAATAATTTATTCATTATGTAGGCCACAAGGGCACTTTTACAAGTCAGATTGTGAATCTACCGGCATTTCCCAAGAGACCACTGTTGAGAAGAAAGACGAAAGAAACTCAACAGTAAGATTTTTTTTTCGTAAATCATACTTAAATCAATGAATTATATTTACGTGTAAATACGTAAAGGAGATGTATAGATTCTCCAAATTAATGTTAATTTTCCCAAATAGATGTATAAACTCTAGAAGTCTTGACATGAAATAAGTACTTAATTAATTTAATTTCATTAGAGCCTATTTTTTTTTTTTTTTTTTTCGCTTCATTTGTAAACATTCATTAGAGCCCTTCGATTCGATTTATAAGGTCTCCGATAGTTAAATTTCAGTAGCCAATTTCTATTACTCAATACTCACAATATAATACTTATGCTGCTATACGCTGGCAATGGCGTTATTAACCCTCCCACTGCTGCTAAAGGCTCAAATGGTGCCGAAAACTCAATTACAGTCCCGCGGGAAGTACCCCCAAATTGATTTACCTGTTGCTATCCCGGGCGGGGATAGGGATAAATAATAGGGAATATTGTAGAAGTAGTATTGTAGTAGAATATTATGTACTTTTTAAAAAGAGAAGGAAGTTATAGTTCTGTGGCATGAAAAAGACAATGTTTTCATGTACCTATGTTTTAATGTTGACTGAAATTTGAATTTTTTTAGTATACACAAAATTTCATGAGATTAGTTAAAATAAGGTGAGTCGGGGCTATTGTAGCTATGGGGTTATTGTATCTTCTTACCATTATAATGATCTGTGACCATTATAATGGTCTGTGTATATATAGGATACACAGACCAATGGTATATATACACAATCCTATATATACACAGACCATTTTAAGGGTCACAGACCATTATAATGGTAAGAAGATACAATAACCCCATAGCTACAATAGCCCCGACTCACCTTACCTTTAATACAATACAATAGTGCCCGGATGGCCACACCGCCGCGACGCGACTGATCCGCTCTCCTGATGATGAATCGCGTACCGATTCGAAACATGTCGAGCGATATTCGACTTCTACGACGTGAGTAAACCCGTTTTGTGGGTATTTTTATATGCCTGAGACTCGCGGTAGTTTTCTACGTAAAATTCATGAGGGTAGGTTGAGAAATGCGGCCTGCAGGCGAGAACAGCCGGAAATCGGAACATAAAACATCTGAAATAAATGGTAGCGACAGACATGAATGGAAGAGGCTGAAGGAGGCCTTTGCCGAGGGGCAACCAGATTTGCGGCGAAAGTGTGAAAGACAAATACTACAAATAAACTGAGGAAAAATTAAATCTGAATGTACCTATTTGGATAAAAATAAAATAATATGTTTATCATTGTAACTGGTAGACTTTATGTAATTCATTAAATTGACGATATTTCTAAGTATTCCCACAAAAAAATATATTTGCATGTAAGTTTTTTTTCTTTTTGATACTTAATTGTTTAGCATTATTTGATTAGATAATATTATATGCTGTTTCTGCAAAATATTGCAATACCCTTACAGGGTTTCATGCTAGCTATAGATAATCACAAAATATGAGAGCAATAAAAATCTATCTATAATCGTATACATACATGCATGATAGAGACATAGAGAAGCACTCTTCCTAATTTGATCTCAAATACACAAAATATCGTGTGCCGCGCGCGCACCTCCGTAAACCCATGATTTGTGGACCCTCTCTGCTGAGTTTAGTGATCGGGTGCACACCGACCACACGTCTCTGCGGCGACACTTCACACAAACTGGGGGTAGAGTAGGCGTGGAAGAAATAGCAGTGAAACATCAACAACGTAAAGAGATTTATGAAACTATTTGTGTAATTTAAGTTCTGTTAAAAGTCTGATTCTACTTATTGGCGTGCTTAGAAGAATTTGACAGACGTTATGCACACATAATATCAATATCCCGCTCTCACAAAACGGCAGAATGTTGACCTGATTCAAATATTAACAATAACATTAAAAAATTAGACATTACAAATTTCACAAAAAAATATACGATCGTTTTACATCTTAAAAAAAAAACATATAAGAGGCAGTTTTATAAATTTTCCTGAGACCGTGCGATCGTCGTGCACCCGACTAATAATGATTCCGCATAATCATAGAGCATGATTTATTCACTTTTATATTAACGCCAAAAATGCAATGAAGGCATTTACTCGGTGCTTTAAGACGATTTATAAGCGACTTTAATACAATTTGCATATTTCCGCCGTAAATGCAGTTTATGGAATAGCTTAGACATGTTTCAATTAGATGTCTAATAGCCGCGCGTTAATAGCCAGAGATGCGTACTATATATCGAAAAGTCGTGTTTTTATGAATTTTAATTCACGGGAGTCCTTTGGTAGATTTATCAACTGCTAATACTAGTATCAAGTGAGGCAGAGAATATTATTTATAATATTACACGTAATTGATTGGATATTATTATACATAATGTACGTGCATTCGTTTTCGAAGCGGACTACGACTAAAAAGCAGTCATCCGTTGATATAAACCTAGGCGCACGTTAGGGCTTAAATGTTGGAAATTTTGTTTAACAACACTGGGATTTTCACAAATACTTAATTACTAGTGACGATGACGCATTTTACGATGTGTGTAGAGTAGCGTAGCTGTGAGAATTTTCATAATTACTATAAAATAAATTCACTTGTTCCACACTGACAATTTACTATTGATTCACATGCAGTAATAAAGATAATGGTCATGTGTATTTCATTGGAATTTATAACGTATACAATTTCTACCGTCTTACTGTTCCTTATATGAGTGAAAAAAAGTGCATCGAAGAGCAGGAGAGATTTTTACACACATATATATTATTATTAGAACAATAGGTCGACATGATTTCAAAATAAGGTTTTTTTTTAATCCAAGTAACAGTAATAATATTATTTTTTTTGTTGTACAGTTCGACTAACCATTATATTCTGCAGTTGTTAGGGACATGCCTTTAAATAAAATCCTAAATATAGGTACTAAGAATTAACAATTCATTTAAACGACACTTAAGAGGAAATACTACTGCCTTTTTTTTTTCATACAATTCGAGGTTTCATTCTCGTCTGCTTCCTCCTCCAAAACTCATCTTTACGAGTTAGTACTGAATGGGAAAGAAATTTTCTGTGTCGGACAGTTTCGATATTTGCACTTCTTGTTATGAAATTTGTGTACGAGGCGTCTCTTTTTGGCAAAAATTCCGCCGCAAACGGCCGCCTAGTTCACAAATTTCACAATAATCTGCGCTAAAATCGAAAAGGTGCGACATAGCACATGTTCTACTCATTTATTTCCTAAAATTACGTAAATATTGGATGTTATTTGTATACTATGCCATAGTTACCACTTATCAGGTGCAAACTCAACGTAACTGATAGTCTGGGCAAAGGAGCAGTGATATAGCCTCTTAATACTAACGTGTAACAAGATGCATGTAAGTTATTAAAAAGAAATTACAAAACGAATCAATTGCCCCAGACCATGAATATTCAGTTATTCATTCTTCACGCCTCGTACACGCACATTTTTCTCCTTTGCCTCAAAACATCGCAAGTCCTTAGCAACTGTTATTCGATTATGCCTATTGGAGATGCCACGATATGGTGCGACCAGCGGGGCGGCGAGCGGTTTAGCGAGAGATCCGAGCACAGCGGTCATACGAGTGAGCGAGACACACGTACCGCGCGCCGCGCCGCTCGCCGCTACGACCGAGTTCGTGGCGTCTCCCTACCAATTCAGTAATATGAAATTGTAACTTAATACTTAATTTGGAATTCGACAACGACTTTCATGTTATAATTTTTCAAGCAGTTCTAACTAATTTTTCTACGAATGCTTATATATATATCAGTCTTAATTTCTTTATTATGGGTTTACGATTAGTCATTTTCTTTATATAACAGTTCCTTATGGTACTAAAGTCTATTGAGGATCAGCGGGCAGCGGGCCTACGATGGTTTCTTTTATCAGTCGATAAATAAGTGACAAAGCATCCGTCACTGTTTGACAAAATGCGAGTGTGAGTGACAGATGCTTCGTCACTTAGTTATAATATTTATCTCGTGATAAACATAATCACCATATGCCCCATTCTACTTTAGCGTTTCACGCTATTAGACCTTCAATGACACCTAGAGACCTTTTACATCTATCTCTTAAGTTAGGTATAAGAGTATTGTAGTCTAAAGGTGATTTGGCTGTTGCAATTATGTTACTATATCAGATTGTTATTATTGTATTTAATATTTATTATTGTTACAAAAAAGAAGAAGGTTCTATGGGTCACTATATGTATGTATATATTTCTTTATCAATGCCGAATTATCATTTATCACCTAATGCAAAATATCTCCAAGATCCGTCGATTAGCGCCCAGGGTTGATATTTCAATAACGCCACGTAGACACTTAGACTCTTTTAGATCGGGATTTTGCTTTTTCATCACTTTTGCTCTAACACGCCGTATATTGCATAGTTAGCAGTTACGAGAACAGAATTATAAAAATCGAATTATGCAAAAATTTGCAAGATACACAGAGTTCGCAATTTCCTAGATTGTTTGAGCTTTTCGGCCGCTGTATTTTCAACCAAGAAAAAAAGGTATTACTAAGCGGAAAATGCCTGAAAACTGGACTTTTTATTATAAATAAACTAGCTGCTCCTCGCAGTGCTACCCGCTCATCCGACGGGACCAGTAATTCTTTTCGGGATAGATTGTTTATGTGTTAATCCAAGGCGCCAGCTACCATCATACCAAAATTTATCAAAATTGGTGCAGCCGTTAGAGCGTGAAGAAGTAACAAACATACACACAAACACACAAACTTTCGCCTTTGATATTAGTGTGATTATTCATGTTTGCTATTTGAGACGTTATCAAGTTGATATTTTAAAGGAGATAATGATCTGAATCCGACACCCAAAAGTTCCGGTACTTCATAATGAAGTTATGAGAAACCATTATTAATGTACTCCGAAAGCGCTATTACGATAGAGGATTTGAAGAGTAAAATGTATTTTTTAATTTATTGCTCCTGTTACGGGCCACACCTGGTATGATATGCTATTTGCTGTGTATGGTATGCTACACTATATAAATAGGTTAATTTAATAATGCTATGCCAAAAAAATAGACACAGTATTTGATCAGAATTTTGGCTTTCGCAATTATGAAAATTCGATATAGTGATGGATTCGGACAAATTAAACTCTGGAGTTTTGTAATGACCCGGATAAAATTAGACTTTGTTTATCAGTTTGGTAGGTACCTAAAAGTATATATGCTATGCCAAAAAAATAGACACAGTATTTGATCAGAATTTTGGCTTTCGCAATTATGAAAATTCGATATAGTGATGGATTCGGACAAATTAAACTCTGGAGTTTTGTAATGACCCGGATAAAATTAGACTTTGTTTATCAGTTTGGTAGGTACCTAAAAGTATATTCATCGTAATGATCGTAATGAGAAAGAAAAATTGGGCAAGTGCGAGTCCGACTCGCGCATGAAGGTTTCCGTACCATAATCTACAACAAGTTTGTTGTATGGGAGCCCCCCTTAAATATTTATTTTATTTTATTTTTAGTATTTGTTGTTATAGCGGCTATACAAATCACCGTTCTTGAGATACAGCCTAGTGACAGACGGACGGACGGACGGATAGCGAAGTCTCAGTAATAGGGTTCCGTTTTTACCCTTTGGGTACGGAACCCTAAAAATATCACTCCGTTTACTTTGGAATAGCGCATATAATTATCGCAAAAATAGATATAGGTACAATGAAACCTAAGGGTGAAGCCAAACGAGTGTAAATTGAGTCGCGTAATTTCGGTCGCGCTCACGCCATACATCATGTCACGTGATCACGTCACACTAAGTATGACGCGACCGAAATTACGCGACTCAAATTACGCTCCTCTGGCTTCACCCTAGGTGGTAAACAAATTTTAACTTTGTATCAGTGGCGAAATTTAGCTATAGTTTCTGCGGATCTCAAACTGCATTGATAGAAAGAGACGAGAGTCTCAAAGCATGCGTGCATTGCATATATTTGCATGTTTGAGGTAAATTACTTATTCTAACGCCTATTCAAGTTTATGGACCGTGGCGTTACTTACGAGGTGATCCGTAAATAATAATGAAAAATTATAGTGGGAAAGACATTTCACAACACAGAAATACATTTTTTTAAATGAGCTTTAAAAAAATATTTATTAAATATTTAAAAAAAAAAACATCATGCTTATGGACTATGCCATCCATTTATTGGTCATACAGACTTTGAAAAAAGAATCGCAGTCAGAGTTCGTAGCGCTTTCATTATATTCAAACGCTACGCATCTTAACTTTATTATTATAGATTACTAGTTACCTTTATGAAATTAGTTTATGACAAACTAGGAGGTGTCCGCAACTTTGTACGCGTATTTTTTTTCTCTACGGTAGACGGATAAAAAGTATCCTTATAACCATTTTTGGATGTCCAGTTATCCCTGTACCAAAATTGGTTAAAATTTGTCCAGCCGTTTCGACGAGATGAGAGGACAAAGGATATTATGAAAACAGGTGGCGCCAGGTTGGCACGGCGCCGCGCGCCCCATACCAAACAAATGACCACCCTGTATCACGCCATTAAGATTTTTGCCTGAAATGACGACCACAATTTTTACAAAAATTACTTTCCATCATCATCATCATATCAGCCTATAGACGTCCACTGCTGGACAAAGGCCTCCCGCAAAGTTCTCCACAACGATCGATCTTGCGCCGCCCTCATCCAATTTCTACCCGCGATCTTAACCAGGTCGTCGGTCCACCTTGTTGGAGGCCTTCTAACGCTGCGTCTTTCGGTCCGCGGTCGCCACTCAAGAACCTTTCTGCCCCAACGGCCATCGATTCTACGAGCAATGTGTGCAATGAGCAATGTGTACTTTCAATACAAGTCTAGAATTGTATAATAGTTTGATGAAACAACGACAATATGGAGTCTCTTCCCTTCTTGTCACTTTTAAAAATACTATCCCAAATAACAGCGGGCAACATACGGTGGCCAGGTTAATCTGGCGGCGGTGTCACCTGCCCCGTCCCGGGGGAAATTACGGTGATAATGCACTGTACACCAAGCACGGCCGGTACAGCGGGGCTGGAGGATCTTACCCCGTATTGTATTGCTGTTATAGATATCCGTTTACGTTCAAGCCCCGAATCCGTTTGGAAGAAATATTTGAACCATTCGATTTTACTCTTCAAACAACATTTGATCAGCAACTTCGAAAAGTGTTCCTTTCAAAAATGGTGATTGTTTTAGACATTTTTCTCTATGATCATAAGTTTCTTAACAGATTATCAATGTCACCACTTAGAACAGGGCCATTGTGATTTATTGGTATATATATGAAACCTACAATTTGAATTTTTCATTAGTAGTGTTTCTTTAAAAAAGTACTCGAAATGGACAAAGATTTTTTTTCAATTTATTTTCTACCTCACGCAATATAGAAGCATGAAATAGATATACGTTACTATCTAAAACTCAGGGAAAATTATTATTCATTTCAAAAAGTTGGTTGAATTTATCAATATATTTTGTCATAATATTTGAAATTATCAATACATTTTGTCGTAATATGTAAAAAATAATTTTAAAAGGAATAAGGCCTCTTCCAACATTAACATTCCCTTAGCATCGACATATTTGTTGAAAACAATACGCGTTAAGTACTGGTTTTTTGCGAAATTATTTGGCCAGAGCAGAGAATTAAAATAATATATCTGCCGTCACCTGCCGGACAGCAAAGCATTGTGAGGAGTGTTAGAGATAAATGCAAGATAATATTATTTAATCCAGGTACTCTCAAACTGAGGAATCAAATTAGCAACATAGTAAGTAGTTTCGTAACGTAGCGTTTTAAAAAATAACCCGTATCCCTGTTTTTTTCAGAACTTCACTTTTTGGGTCATCTTACTCAAAATCTGTAACATTTTTTAATGTGAGGAATAACAAAAAGTGCCCTAAATTTGTCCGTTCCATTACGCCACGTTTGAATTTTATGAACTATATTTTTATTTGCACGAGCGTTGTGTAGTGGAAACTAAAATTCCCATACAAATTTAGGGACACTTTTTTTTATCGTTCACATTGTAAATGCTATCGATTTTGAGTAGGATGAACTCAAAAACGTCAAGTTATGGAAGGAACAGGGTATCGGGTTTTTTTTTGGAAAACGCTCAAGGTACAGTCAGCTGCTGAAAACGTAAGACAATAATATTCCCAGCTTCATTGTTACCGCGTTTATATTTTGGACGAGGCGCCGCCACGCGCCTAACCGAATCTTTATCTTTATTGTGTTATGCTTTTAGCAAACTGCCGAGTACTAATTTCGCTATATGGTACAAAGAATAAGAGTACAGCGATCCCCTTTTTTCTGCGATACTAACAAATATGTAATGGTGACTAACGATCTTGAGAAGATCATGGGGCAGCTAATAGATACGATGCGGGTAGGTCAAACCTCGCAGCTACACTACAAAACTCTGAAGTTTAAAATTTGTCTGAATGCATCACTATTCCGAATGTTCATAAATCCGAAAACCACTTTTTACAAATATGTTTTTTTTCATCGTAACCTAACCTTATTAAAACATATCATGCACCGTAAGTAATGATCATATATGTATTCATGTGATAGCTCTTTCAATATTATGAAAATTCGGAATAATACAATACAACAATATATACTTTATTGCTCTCCAATAAAAAGTTAACAAACGGAAAGAAACCAAATAAGTACAATTGATGGAATGATGATGGTTTCGGGGATAAATGAGACTGGAATTTTTGGGTGTTCCGAATTGTACTATCGTCATAAAAATTGTTAGAAGTAATATGTTCAGGCTTTTCAGGTACTTACAGTAGCTAGATTCCCAGCACATGTGCTGAGTTGGTCCTTTGGCCATTATTTTAATAGGTATTCGATCATTTTATATTGTTTCTTTTTTTGCTACTATTTTCTATTCTACATAAAACTGTGTTATGTTATATTTTTTGGCAATAAATGTATTTTATTCCTGTCTTATTTCTCTAAATTATATAATTTGGATGATGTTATATGTAGAACACGTTTATGGCCTCAACTCCTCACTTGGGACACAGCTAACTCGGTGAGCAAATCGCGGTAAATCCAGTTACGGCGGAAGGTCTAGCTGGTGTTTTTATTAACCAATTACGTCTATTATCTAATTAACGCGTGCTCGGCCGGTTAGGAATGTTTAATTAACGTTTGGGATAAGTTGGGAGTTCCTGGATTTTTGTTATGGTGTACAAATAAAAGAAACCGGACGGTCGTCTCAGGTACCGCTGGGGAGATGTGGTGGAGGTGGATCTGCGTAAGCTTCAAGCCGAAACTGGTGAGAAACTGCGCAGGATCGGGACAAGTGGCGTACTGTCGTTTCGGAGGCTAAGATCCTGTTTTCCAGATCCGATGTTCTTGGTAACCATCAAATAGTATGCGTACTCGTCTACGTATAAATACTAAAGCAAAATCTGTATCAGCAGTGCGTGCAGTGAATGAGGGATTTACATGTAAATATATATTCAACAGTAGACATATTAAAATCGATATGCAACGGGTTTACTCATGTCGTTTAAAAATGGCAAAATATAAATTTAAAACATTGTAAAAATACTGTTTATTTAAGTAAATAATAAAAAAACATAACTACTTCTTTCATTGCGTGCGACAAGACCCTTAAAGCCTGTTTGTCCTTCGATTCCAGAACTAATAATGTGTTCGATGAATACCATGCGTGTCGCCATCAAGGTGAAACGCAAATATGCATCGTTTACTTCTTTACTATCGCTTACTTCAAACATGTATCGATTTCAATACAAAACAGATTCTGTGGTCTATTCATGTGAGAGAAAATTACTAAATAGTAGTAGAAGATTTAAAGCAGAGGGGAAAAGGCCTCGTGAACGCAGCCCAATATGTTGGACCAACCAGTTCAGCACCGCCCTTGACTTTACAGACAGAGACAGATGGGGGAAGGTCGTACGAGAGAAAGTGATGCAAAAGAGAAGTCACGAGCCTCAACTCTGAGGTGTATGACGCAAGGAGGAGTAGAAGATTTATATTACATTTTCTTTCGATAGTCCTTGTTATAAGGATCTACAAACTGTAGCTGCAGCTGCAACGCCTGCAACCAAACCTACCCCGTTTAATATTATAAAAGCAGAATAGAAATTTTGTAGTACGGTTAATGTTCATACAAAAAAGTGTAAGGAGATGTGGTGAGTAGAGAAATATATCTCCGTGACTGGTGCGCGCGTGACACGAGCGTTTATGGCTTTCTTCGCATTTTACATAACTGTGATTGGTGAACTATGTTATTTGAAATAAATTATATATTATAATTAAAATACTGGTATGCTGTTATGTGGACATGTAAGTCCCACCTGCTTTGCATATGGCATTATTCAAAGGGATAGGTCGGTTACATAGGTATAGGGTGGTATACATAGGTCACACAAGGGCCACAAGCTAAAGGCGCTTAATCAAAAGCCGATTGAAAAAGACGGAGCACTTTTCAAAGAAAATAAATTTAAGTAAACCAATATTATGTAAAAATCGCTCGTTACGAGTATTATAGGAGAACATATTATATCCCGATTCTGAACAAAAAATGGCAAAGCGCCAGAAAGCTTGATCCGAGCCTTCCAAGCCAGCGCGTCTGAGGTCGCTCCATCCTACCTCAGCAATCCTGATGTGATTTGTACTCACCCTGAACAGCACCGGCTCAGCGCAGCCAGAACAGTGCCTACTTGGAAGTCCTGAACTCCTGAAGTGATGAAACCAGCATGGTCTGAGTGCGCCCCATCCGCACCGTAACTCCGGTTCAAGCATCACTATGTAAACTTTGAGTGTACTCACCCTGAACAGCGCCGGCCCAGCACAGCCAGAACAGCGCCCACTTGGCGGTCCTGAACCGCTGCAGCCAGCATGGCCGGAGCGCTCCCCACCCACATCTTAACTCTGGTTCGGCTTCCGTCGCCGTGTGTCGCTCGGGCTCTGGGTCTGTGTCGCGCTGTAAAAAAACAATACCTGGTTAAAATTATTAATTTAAGTATACCACCGGACTCAAGATTGGCTAGAAAGCTTTTTGCTGCTTAAATATTTGTCCGTGGTGGAACTACAACTATCTTTGCTTGAGTGTAGTCAGATAAAAAGTATCCTGTCACCGGCCTCTAGTGTCTACAATCCCTGAATCCAAAATTGACAAAATCCATAAAGCCATTGTCAGCCAGATGTCGATTTAGTGTTAACTGCTAACAATTGCCACACTTTTTAAATAACGAAATCGTACACTGCACTGTTAAGGTTCTTCTTGTAATCGTTACCCCTACAAGGCAACTGGACTAAACCGGTAGTAGATAGTCTAGGTCATCGTTTCATAGACATTGTTTCATCAGTTTTCGTGTGAATGGGCGCCGCACCCGAGTGCATCGCGGCCACGGATCACTGCGCAGGGCCGGTTTTGTAAACAAATATATGTACTAACATTTACAGATACTAGACATATATTTAAATAGAGATTTCGTATCAATGATATGTACTTGGAACTACCAACATTAGTTCTGTAGAAAATATGTAACTGTCTGCCGTTAAGGGGGGAAAAGGCTTTACAATTATAGCGGCAACTGCGTAACAAAGATACAGCAAAACATCTTTAGTACCTATTCTCAACCTACTTTTTCAAATTGCCCTAAAGTGTAGAACACCCTCCAGGTAGTAACGACATTACGTAAAATGGCTGACAACGGTTGGAGACCAGCAAGAAACCAAATCAACATCGTCGTCTAGTACCCATAACACAAGCCTTGTTGAGCTTAATATGGGACTAGATCGATTTGTATGAGGTTGTCCGATATTTATTTATGTATTTTTATTAAGATAAACGGAGTGCCATGGGAGAGGCCTACATAATTATGTCCTGCAGTAAACGATACAAGATGATCAGGGCCATATTATCCATAATGCAACATAAGCGACTGCCTCTGGACCCAACACCTCCGAAAGGCATCCTTCTTGCGTGTCTAAGGTTAGGAGGCCCCGAAACTCGCATTTCCCAAGGCCCTCTGTATACACAATGATGAAAAAGTCCTAGAGCCTTTATAAAAAATCACCTTTCTTCATAGATTATCATCTTTCTTTAAAGAATGACAGATCAACTTGAATCCAGATTTATGCGCTCGCGCACAAAGCACAGGATATCAGCTGTTAGCGGCTTTGTACAGACAGACATACACAACACGTGTTGAATGTACGTGACGTGCTTAATGGAAGACATTCTTATGATGTACTTCATGCTGGCCATTGAATGTAAAGTACCTAGTTATAGTGGACGGACTGGTGGTCAAATGCAGTGCTTGTTCGTTCAAATGAAATAAAATATTTTATTCAGTAAGTAGGCCACAAGGGCTCTTTTACAAGGCATTTCCCAAGAGAAGACCGCTGTTGAGAAGAAAGACGAAAGAAACTCAACAGTAAGTATATATATCGTAAATAATACTTAAAACAATCAATTACATTTATGTTAAGAATAATTATATTGGTACACGTAATGGAGATGTATAAATTTAGACGTTGCTACCGTATATGGAGGATGCGGGAATCAAAGTGATAATGTAATGGTAATGAAAAATATGACCTTACTGTAGGTACCTATTTTTTTACAGTAACAAGTCCCGGTATAAATATTAAGAAGTATCTGAAACGTGACGGAGAAATGCCGTTAAAATTCGTTATTCTAAAGATACTTATTAATATTTTAAGGGAAAGTAGGGAAACACGTGTTTTATTTATTTTTTTACATATAAAAAAATTACAAATAACATAATTAAACCACGTATGGCTGCCTGAAAAAGTACCTTACTTGTTGAGAAATTCAATAGCTCGGACATATATTCGTTAGCCTAAAAGATAAGGCGCCCGTGTTGGCCCGTAAGCCGTTGGAGACGCGGGCTCGAACTTCGCTCGAAGCATTGAATTATTTAATTTTTCGCTCCAATATTAACATTAAAGGAAATAGTTACGGGCAAAAAAAAATGTTTCGCTACCGATCTTCGAATAAGGCAGCTATTTACAAAACTATAAGGATTTTCGAATCCATATTCTCAATCGCCATGTTATTACAGTAATGCCCATGGTTATCCCCGTGATTACACCCGTGGTTGTATCCTGGGTAAACATGATTAAGCCCAATACGTCTTGCTCATCTAATTAATTTGTAACCTGCGTCAGTTGATTTATCGAAACAACCAGCGTGACGGATACCAACATGGCGGGGGACGACAAACATATATCCTGATTAAGTGATTACTAGTGTGCGGCTTTAAGATTGTATTAATCAAAATTAATTCTAGTTTATTAATCAAGGGTAATAATCGAAGTAGTTAATCTATACTATTACAAAATTCTTTTAATTAAATTGTTTTATCAATAATATTTAAGAATTTTATAATAGTATAGATTAAGCCGGACAATCTTTGATTTTTAATTCAATTGTTTTATCAATATTATTTTGTCTGGAAGAGATCTCTCTTTAGCGATAAGACCGCCTGTTGTTACCCTATTTAACGTTTCTTTATTTCTTTGTTATGACTTTTATCATGTTATTATGTAGCTTTTCATTTTATTTTTCTCGGCTTTCTGCGGTGTTATTGTTAAATCGTAAGTAATCCTAATCATAGCAACACCACATTGGTTTTAAAATTACGTAATGCAGGAGCGTTCAATTCAAATCTGATTAAAATCCCTAGAAAGATATATGTAACCGCAGTTTTGTCCTGTCTGGATTTCTTATCTACACTAAATAACATTGTATGAGAATTTTAGTTTCCACTACGTAACGCATGTGCAAATAAAATAAACGTTCATAATATTCAAACGTAATGTAATGGAACGGATAAATTGGGACAATATTTTTTATTCTTCACTTTGAAAATGCTATTGATTCTGAGTAAGATGAACCCTAAACGTCAAGTTTTGAAAGAAAAAGGGATTTGGGTCGAACTTCGCTCGAAGCATTGAATTATTTAATTTTTCGCTCCAATATTAACATTAAAGGAAATAGTTACGGGCAAGAAAAAATGTTTCGCTACCGATCTTCGAATAAGGCAGCTATTTACAGAACTATAAGGATCTTCGAATCCAAATCCTCAATCGCCATGTTATTACAGTAATACCCATGGTTATCCCCGTGATTAGATACACCCGTGGTTGTATCCTGGGTAAACACGATAAGCCCAATACGTCTTGCTCATCTAATTAATTTGTACCCTGCGTCAGTTGATTTATCGAAACAACCAGCGTGACGGATACCAACATGGCGGGGGAAGACAAACATATATCCTGATTAAGTGATTACTAGTGTGCGGCTTTAAGATTGTATTAATCAAAATTAATTCTAGTTTATTAATCAAGGGTAATAATCGAAGTGGTTAATCTATACTATTACAAAATTCTTTTAATTCAATTGTTTTATCAATAATATTTAAGAATTTTATAATAGTATAGATTAAGCCGGACAATCTTTGGTTTTTAATTCAATTGTTTTATCAATATTATTTTGTCTGGAAGAGATCTCTCTTTAGCGATAAGACCGCCTGTTGTAACCCTATTTAACGTTTCTTTATTTCTTTGTTATGACTTTTGTCATGTTATTATGTAGCTTTTCATTTTATTTTTCTCGGCTTTCTGCGGTGTTATTGTTAAATCGTAAGTAATCCTAATCATAGCAACACCACATTGGTTTTAAAATTACGTAATGCAGGAGCGTTCAATTCAAATCTGATTAATCCCTAGAAAGATATATGTAACCGCAGTTTTGTCCTGTCTGGATTTCTTTTCTACACTAAATAATATTGTATGGGAATTTTAGTTTCCACTACGTAACGCATGTGCAAATAAAATAAACGTTCATAATATTCAAACGTAATGTAATGGAACTGATAAATTGGGACAATATTTTTTATTCTTCACTGAAAATGCTATTGATTCTGAGTAAGATGAACCCTCGTCAAGTTCTGAAAGAAAAAGGTATTCGGGTTTTTTTTGGAAAACGCCCAAATACATAACTTATTTTGGTTACTAGACAGCCCTCAGTTTGTCAGTCCTCCTATTAAGTAGCAGCTAACATTTGGGTTACTGTAAACAAATCCCTTTTTTTCAGTGTACCAGGCATAACAGTCACAATCACAGCGATTTTTCTGGAACAGGGACAACAGTAACAAGGATTGACATCTCTATTCTACATTCCAGTGAAGATGAGGACTATTAAAAAATCTGCCTCTGATTCATAAGATGAAGCAGGAAGCCTCCCACTCTGTCCGACGCAGTAAATCTTTGTACAACGTCCAATATTGCCGGTAATTGGTCCGGTTCTTTATAACGCTATTATGAGACTTGTACAAGCACAAAGTTTCTATTATTGGTGCAATTGAGGATTGTGACGCATGTGCATGAATGGAACAGGGTGATTTCGAAGTCGACGAAAATGAGAGTAGATAAAATCGGTTGAAATTGTTTTTATTGCATTTTTCGTTGTATCCTAATTAATTCATCGCTTATTGGTGAACCAATCTTAAAAATACATATATTTTTTTATATCTTTGGAGTGATTTTATTTTACTTTTAAGAAACTTCTTTACATTTTACATATGTATGTAAAATGTATGTATAATCACACCAAATGAGCATAAAAAATCTACTAACTGCGTGTTACAATTTCATAACGTTCTGCTCGTTTTTCATCAGTTTTGTGATTTATAATTAAATAAATTAATTATAATTTACAATATTTTTTCCCCTTATAAAATAATTCAAGCAATGTAACTCGTTTTTATTTTCACTTAGTCATCTACTGTTACTAAAATTCGATGCGTCTAAATTGCTGCTCGAAAAAAATACAAAATTCATTATGCACTCTGGTAGTTAAAACTAAATTAACAATTTGTTTAAATATCGGTTCATAGCACTAAAATCTACATCTGGTTACAGTTTGTGGCTATATCAATAATACACGCTGTATGTCCGCCATTTATATCTGTAATAGTTGCATGTTAATCAATTAAAAATTACTCGTTTTCGAGTAACCAAACTTCTCCACAATTTTTCGCATTTATAATATTAGGAGAGTGTTTGCGAGGACTATTCGTTTGTGAAACAAAACCATCCCTCCCTCTAAATGCGTATTCATAGCAGCCACGTGTGCTCTCAACCTACTTCCATAAATGGGGAATGGAGCCCTCAAGTGACGAGTCTTATTCTACAGATGTTTTCGGGACACGAGGACGAGGGATAGCAAATAACAATAATGTTACAAGCTTTTTGCGACTACTTTGTCAGCCGAATTTATTCCTGGCTGATTCCCCGCTATGATATAATAAATAAACATTGGACAACTTCACTCGAATCGATCTAGTTCCACAGCATGCTCTAGATTTGAGAAGGCGTGTATTACGGGCACAAGACGACGATAAAGATACATCTATATATAAATACATACTTAAAAATCAGAATCATATTAAAATGCACAGAACTGGAAAGGGCCATAATGTAAATTAGGGTTTTAATTTTAAGAAAATTAGAAGAGCTTAAGATTTAGTATAACTAGAAACACATATCTGTTAAACTACGAGATGAATTGCCTACAACAGCTTAAAAGTATGTGATTCGCGGGAGATTTCTTATAAAATATTTGTCATTAATTGATCATTATAAATGTATCGGTCAAGTAAACCGGTTCTATATCCGTCTTTTATAAGTCAATAGGTAAATCAATTAACGAATAAACAGTTTTAGTATAAGCATTTATTTATTTGACGACACGTTTGGCGCAGTTTGTAAGCCTACTGAGCCGGCGGTCCCGGGTTCGAGTCCCGGCCAGGGCAAATATTTGTGTGATGAATTCGAATATTTGTGCTTGGGTCATGGTTGTTCTATGTATTTATTTATTTATTTATTTATTTAAACTTTATTGCACAAAATACATAAGTAAAAGTACAAATGGCGGACTTAATGCCATGAGGCATTCTCTACCAGTCAACCACAAGGTCAAACAGAGACATTATAGGTGCGGGAAGGGTGTACAACAATAGGTGTATACACACGATGCAAATGTAGAAAAAAAAAAAAACACTAGTTACGTTGATAAATACATATTTATGGTAATACATATATGTATATAAATATATATATATATATTATATTTATTTATACTACACTATATTATATTTATTTAAGTATATATCTATATAAATATGTATATCGTCGTCTAGTACCCATAACACAAGCCATCTTGAGCTTAATTTGGGACTAGATCGATTTGTGTGCGGTTGTCTGATACATTTATTTATTTATTTATTCAATTACAGGTCGTACCTATTTTCCAGCACATATCTCATAGGACAGGTATTAAATAGGTACTTATTTAGACATAATTTAAATTTAAAATTAAAAACACCCTCGGCACAAGGAGCTCATTAAATGTTGGAGGTCATTAAATGAGTGATATAGAAAATGCTACTAAAAGTGATCATAACTACTAAATTTGGAATTTTTAGCATCAATATTGGCTGAGCTTTGTCACTTGTTCCAATTAAAACTGAATATCTTGGAAACTACTGGTCCTATTTCCTCAAAACATAGCTACGAACCATCTCGACGGACATGTCTTTCGATTGAAAGCGCATTCAAAATGATCCGTTCCTTTGAGAGCTACAATGCCACAGATATATACACACAGATACACAAATACACAGAAACACAAATGCACAGTTACACAAATACACAGTTACACAAATAGACAGATAACAAATATACAGATACACAAATACACATGTTAAACACCCCTCTTTCTTCGTCGGGGTTTAAAGAGAGGCACCAAAACTACATATTTATTTGTTTATTATCATTCAAATTACGACCAATAATGATATGAAAATGTTAAAGCACCTATCAAAAGACATCGTTCTCCATATGTAGAGAGTTCAGCGTAATAGAGTCATTACGTCATTACCCTAATGATGTTCAAGTTTGTAGTATTGTAAGAGATTATGTCATTAAATCGGTACCTACTTAAACTTAAGCCAACGCCCACTGTAATATCTGTAAATCAAACAATACTTACGCCACGTAAAAAACTAGACTCGGAGGCCATTGATTTTTCACGGCCTCAGTCTTAGTAATATTTTGGCAGTGCCATGAGAGATATGATCGGTACAAAATGACGGACAGAAAGTATGTTAAGTTGGTCCTTTGTACTATTTCTTTAATCTTTATTTATTATTTAAGAATCTGGAGTAATCTTCCACCAGTTTAAGTACAAGGAAAGAAGCTCGTCTTACCATCTCGTTCAACGTCTACAGCATCACCGGACTCCTTTTTTTTAAATTCATTTGAAAAGTTCCTCATTTTCAAAGAGTCTAAGCGACCAGTATCTAATAAGGCACGGCGCAGCAAATCATACAGTCGGACTAGTACTAAGACGGATTTAATATTGAAATTGTACCACTGTTGTTTTTGTAGGTGCAACTGTCATTTTTCCACTATATGACGTCATTTGCTTTTACTTTTTTTTTATATTTTCAAAACTAGTCTGTATAACCAATTAAAAATATCAGTTTTGGGTTCTGTGATAATAAATTAATAAAATTAGTTAAAACTGAACACTATTTGAAAATTTGAAATGTTGTCTAGTGTCGGACGAGCCACTGTTGTGCCCAGCTCTTTCCTTTCCTTACTGGTTACTGGTAAGAAAGAAAAATGATGTAACAGCCCGCAAGATTCCTAAAAACGTAATGTGATAATGTCACCGGTTAAGGTCATTGCGTCACTGTGAAATGTTGTGCAACCACTCTCGCTCTCGATGTGAAAGGCAATCTCCCTTTCCGAACTTATAGGTATTAATATATCGCGGAATTTTGCCGGCTGAGGCCTCAAAAGATCGACAAAGCCCTCAACTACACCTGCACAACTGTCACAAGCGACTAATTCTCGCGCGAGATAATTGCCTGTCTCTTTCTGTGCAGTAATGTGAGAGGGTGACGGATAGAGCTATGTCGCGCAACAAGACTCGCGAAGCATAATTGTGCGAGACGGGCTGGACTATGATGGTTGCTCTTATCACGCGATAAATAAGTGACAAAGCATCCGTCACGTTTTGACAAAATACGAGTGTGAGTGACAAATGATTTTGTTTCTTTCTAAAATTTGTATGGTGTGTGGGTGTCTTTCAAATACTTGTACTCTAGAAGTCTAGACAAAAAGCAGGCTAAGTACACCAACAAGTAAGCAGGTCATTGGCATATCGGCGTGTTAGTCAATTATTCTGTCGTAGCTGTAATTACTAGATGTATCGACTGGTCATTATTTATATTTCAAGTTTCAGTCACTAGGTACGGAACTCGGTGTTATGGTGGGGTTGTTGACCCTTGTCCTCTACTTCTGAGGAGGTTAATATTAGATGTATTATAAATAAACCTTTCTATGATTTATGGTAAGCTTGGCGCCAGTAGAACAGCTTATTGCATGTGTAACTCACTTGCGTTGCAATGCCATAACAGGGAAGGAGAATAGTAGTATATTTTTCAAAACATTTAGGTTCTATAATATAGGAAGAAAGACAGCAGGATTGCGATGGTCACATATATCACACGTTAAATAAATAGGAAAGAGTGAGATGGGCGTTTTCAAAAATCACTGTTCACTTACTTCTTTTTTGCATTTGGAGAAGATTTAGGTTATTCCGACTCAAAATCCTGATCAGCATTGATTCTTGAAGGAGTAAAAGCGTCTTGTATATATGTTCAAACTATTTTTACTATCCATTACGTTACTTCCTCACAAATGTGATTTAAAAAGGAGTGAAAGTGAAATCGGTAAAATTAAAAATAAATATACTTTTCAGGCTGTTTTTGCGAAGATCAAGAGACAGAACCTTTCGTAGTGTTTTATTTTTATTTCTTGAGCTCTCTTTTCACGTATATTGTACGATGACTGTACTAACTCATTATACAAGTACACACGCAAATACAAAATACAGGTTCTATACGGTTAGGAAATGGTAATGACCTCAAAGGTCGGAACTAAAGTCAACTAAAACTAGTAATCTGATGTAAACTTGCGCAAACTGTTGTTGTTGTGCAAATAGGTAAAGTAGGTGTGTGTCGCACAAAAATCCAGCAGGTTAATTGTGTGAAATTCTTAACACTTTGTGTCACAAATTACGTCGGAAAAAACTCGCATCACGTCTAATTCCAATGAAATAGTTATTTAATTATCATAAAGTGTGGAAAAAATATGGGCCCGGAGGAACAAATTTTACTTAAGTGTTTTTTTTTCTAATAAACAAAACTGCATCCAAATGTCTTCTAAAATTTGCTTGTTTCACCCAGCAATCGAAAAAAAAGTACTATCTTATCCTGAAAAGTTGACGCTACTACCTTTTTCCGATTTTGGTTCCTACCTATTGTTACCTAGTTCATCTGAAGCGCATAAATAATAAGTAGCATTTTCTTGGAAATCTTTCATTATTATCCTATACAAAAATATTTTTTTTTACCTCTGTTATCAGAAAATAAATCCTAGTGCAAACTTGTTTAATTTACTTATCGCACAATAGCTATTTGGTAGTGTGTTTTACTGATTTCTATGTTTGTTACAAATGGTAATGACCCGAAAGGTCTCTCATGAAACCAACCAAGTTGAAATTGCTGTTTAATCTGATGGAACTTCAAATATATAATCAGCGGATACAATTTTCCTACAGGTAATGTAATGTCATTCGGGGCAACGTAGAGGCACAAATAAAATGATGAATATGAATCCAATTATTGACGAAAAATATTTTACGCCGATATTAAGAATCCGTTTAGGGTTGGGGTAACACTTAAATTAAAATAAAAAACAAGTTTACTTTTTTTTTCAGAATTTTGGGGCTTACCTTACGCAAAATCGTTAGTAGTAAGTACCTAGTATGTACCTACATACGAAATACGTATCTACAATAAAGAAATATCGCATCGCATCACGATCATAGAAAATTGTATAATACAAAAAGGTGACCCAGAGTGAGAAATTGTGAACACTTTTTTGTGTTCCAAAATAAAATAAAAAATTGATGTTTTTAGAAAAGTGTCCGCTTGATTTAGAGAATCCCGTAGGTAATGATAATGATTCTTTTTTTAATGCTTATTTCCTTTAAATGATCAGCAATGTAAGTATTTAAATTGTACAGAAGTTACAGTTAACTTTTTGTAAATAGTGATTATTGAGGTACTTACACAATACTGTATTGTGAGTTTTGTGATAACTGATAGATTAAGATAACTAAGTAGTATATTTTTTTTGAAAAAAGTGCTTGGTGCCGTTACCAGGTATTATATTCAATTCAATCTATTTATTTCGGGTAACATATATAAAGCGTAAAGTTAAATAAGAAGGGTTTTTTTATGACGTATCTAATTCCGGGAATACTTTTATACCATGTTTTTTTTATTGATATGTGTGGTAATCATTCCAATGACATTAATTTTTGGTCAAAATAAAGTTGAAAAGTAGATCGGCTGTTTCTACCTATATTTTTTTGCTAATAACTGTTTAGTAAAATATAAATCTCCAGTGCAATAAAAGACTATAAGTCAATAACTAATAATTGTTTGCAATTTAAATCAGAATACATAGAATAGGCATAGTGCTAGGTATTAAAATTTTGTTATTTTTAATGTTATCCTAAACACATAGGTATCCAATAAGGAAAATGTATCGGTTCGTAAACTTATAAAAAATATATTTAAATCATCTGAAATACCCGACCAAATTTTCTTTATTTGATCGCACAAAAAACGCTTTTGTTTTTTGAATAATAAAGAAAAAAAATATCATCAATGCATCACTTAAATTTTCAGTAAAATTAGAGAACCATTTTGTACCACATCGTATTTTTTTTTATTTTATCTAGCATCAAACAACAATTTTACTATGCAAAAAATGTAACTAAATTGTTAAGGTAAGTAAATCGAACAAACCATTTTAAATCCGATCGCATCCACGTTCGAAACCGTCCACACGCGCTCGCGTAAAAGTTTCAGCACACCGAGCGTCCGGAACGCGCGGCTGCGGTGAGCCCTCGCGGGATACTGAATCACTGAGCGTCCCGAACCGTGGAAACTAACATACTGTAGGGCTGGAGATAGCCCGATGCTCCTTAGGGCATAAGGTAATTTATATACAGATTTAAGAAAATAGACGGTTTTTTTCTGTTTGGGTGTGTATTTATGTACCTAATCTAGGTATATTTTTATCGTGCAGTTGGCGGTTTGTTTTTGTACTGTGTATATGCCTGTGTATAGGTTGGGGTTTAAAGTCCTTTAATTTTGGGGGGCCACAGGCAAGACGCTTAACTAAAAGTATGTAGGTACATAATCTTACAAAGTAGCTATACATTTCAGTTACTCCACAGAATAGATAATAGTACAAGTACAGAAGGCACACTACTTTGATCTTTACAAAAGCCGCTTTTTTTAGCCAAAAAAATATGATTTATGGCCCTTCTAAAGTCGTCGTCCCCAGCGCAAGCCAAACGGAACGTTAAAGCTGCGTGCCAACGGTGAAAATGAATTGGCTCGCTTGCCGCGTCGCCGAGAGCGAGGGCTGTCAACGACTAAAAATAAAAATGTATTTCCTATTTATTTCTTGCATTCAATATAGAGAGCAATATATTTATATTCTTCATACATTATATTAATTATTTCATTATTCAACTATAAAGTAATCAATCTCAGAATTTGGACGAATTGAATCCACCACCAGGCTGCAAAACATTTTAGCTTTATTTTTAAACATTTTAATACGTATAATATAATAAAATAATGCAACGAATGCGTTACCTTAACATGCAATTAAATTCTTGAGCTTCATTTTGTTTTTGCTTATTTGTCCGATATTTATTTATTTATTCATATATATATTCATCACTACACACCTAGTATAAAACAAAGTCGTTTCCTCGTCTGTCTGTCTGCCCCTATGTATGCTTCGATCTTTAAAAATACGCACGGACGCACCGTGCCGTGCCGTGCGAAGCCGGGCGGGTCGCTAGTAACAAATAAAACATGTACAAAGGCGAACTTATCCCTATTAGGGATCACTTCCAATACATTTCTTTTAACTCATTATTTATATATTTTATATACTTACTTATCAAACTATCACTCAATCGTTTATTCATTACTAGTAATTTTACAAACTTCATATCAAATATTATTATAAAAACCTCTATGATTGTTGATTTAGTAGTAGACATACTTATTTTACTAGAATTTAAATTGACAAATATCAGTAAATAATCAATTCAAAATTACATAAGTACTTAACAATTAAAATTGATCTGAGTAACCAGTGTTAAATATGGAAGTAGATACACCTGCAATATGTTTTTTTATTATTATTCAGTAACTACTTATTATATATTTGTATAGAATCTTTTTATCGATTCATATTTTTTTATGTGGTAATACCACATTTTTTATTTTTATAAATAATGACACAAAGGTAAATTAAGAAAGAAAAATTGAATGCGATCTACTACAATCGAAGCGGGATCATTATTCCTACAACCCGCTGCGATACAATATCTTTTCGCTGTCTTTTTACTCATTCAAACACTTTATATTATAATATAACACTGGTATCAACAGATGAATGAGGAACGTTCACTTGCGACGTACATAAATCGGAAGAGCGTGCGCGCGAATTTCGTGTACGTGCGTTCCGAGACACAGCGTGGCAGCCACTGAATAGTCCCCATGCATGAGGCCACCGGCATGTACTTGTAGCGGGAAAAGTTTATCGCGGAGTGCGCCCCGCCTGGTTACTCGCAGAATACGGAGTGTCCCGAACGGACTTTTCTAAGTTTCATACATATTTTTCAAACGTTTTACCTATTCTTTTTTTCTTATTACTAGGCGTATATGCTTCTTTAAAAGTGATACTTGAACTTGAAGCACCCACACTTCATTGTAATACGAGTAAGAATCTTTATTCTTGAAAAATAGAAATGCTTGGTGCCGTGACCAGGTATAGATCAAACTGTGTTTTATTGGTTGATTTGTAAAATACGACGCAATCTATTGTCATGACACAGACGCAAGACCACGCTACGACTGGCTGTGAACGCGCGCAGATTATGTCTAAAAACTTGGAAGGTGGAGGTGATGTACTTACTGGTGTGTAAGCTATTATCGCGGGATGCAGCGCGCAGTGAAGCCGCTTTGGCCGCGGGTAAGTGCTAGCTAATGCCTGACCTGTGAAAAATGATGCAGCACTGTCGTCGGATGTGCAATAGGAAACGATGCACGGTAAGGCCGTTTGTGCAACAGATTATCGGCTTTCGCGATTGGCCAACTGTAATGGAGATACGGAAATTGGTGAATGGCGTCGGCTAATTAAGTTAGAGTTGTTAGTTTGCTTTTGATTAGTTAGAAATATTTAGAGTTGGCTCTAGAGGATCCGAAGTTCTTGTGAACACAAAATATTATAATTACTTTTTAGTAGTAACTAACCGACAGCAATAAAACAAAAAATAAATAATTTAGGTTGTGTACAATTTTTGGGAGACCTATATTTTTTTATATAATCCGTGCTGTAAATATTTACAAACTGCAGGTCTATAACTTTATTTAATATAGTTCTACCATATGTTTGTACTTCTTTCTTTTTGTTTTTCTGTATAACAACTATTCTCAATGTTAACCAACTCACAGGGTCCCAAGATACAGGCTCAGCCTAGTTTGGGGCCCGCTGGATATCTCATGATGTATTATGCCCTAAGTTTCAATAAATATACCTATTTCATTTCATTTCATTTCAACTTTTCTTTACCATGGTTTTTCGAAAATGTTTTTATTAAATTTATAATTTGAGGATTTTTATTTCATTTCGCTGAAGGGATATTTGCTTTCGAAACCTAATTTATGTGTGGTGATACTAAATATTAACAAATGAGTGGTAGTCGAACTTTCATCTTCCCACCCATCCGTTTTGATAGATTTGGCCGACATCTCCAGTAACAACTATGAGCAACAGAACTAGAGTACTCTATTTTCGTTATATTATAACATAAATGTAATTAGTTATAACATAAGTGTAATTGATTGTTTTAAGTATGATTAACGAAAAAATTACTTATTGTTGAGATTCTTTCGGCTTTCTTCTCAACAGCGGTCTCCTCTTGGGAAATGCCGGTGGATTCACAACCAGATTTGTAAAAGTTCCCTTGTGGCCTTGGATGAAGTACCTATGGATTCGACATATGCGTATACCCGAAAGGGACAGCAGCAAAGTACATGACTAACACAGGGTTACCAGGTTCCAAATAATTCTCCCGTTTTTCCAGTGCTAGTTGTTAGGCTAACAACTAGCTAACAATGTTAGCGGTGTGAATTAGTTTTAAATGTATTATTATATTGTATGGGACAAATTATAAAATAATTACAATAAAAATTTACAAAAAAAACTGTCAAATTGTAATGGTAAAATATATTTATTTACATAAATTTAATTACAATTTCGAGAGAGCAGCAAGATAGCCCATAGGAGGCATGAGGCAAGATGTTTACTGTCCTTTAAACAAAATTGTCGTGAACATATACAAGCATTTTTGGTTGGTTCCCAATTCGATCGTCCTGTTGCACGTATCCAACATTGGAGTAAAGCAGGATCATGTTTTGGAAACCTAAAACAAAAAATATATTTGTAAAACTCCATGAGTTAAGGGTAATTTACCAATTCTTATACTGGTATCCCTTAAAATCGAATAAAGCAGACAAATTAAAAAGCAGTATAAAAACGCGACGGAACGTCAAGTAAAGGTGAAGAAAAAGAGTAAAGACTACTGACACTGACAAGACGTATAAAGACTATTGAATTTGTAGGGGTAATACCTAAAAATAAGATATTACAAAATGAGATTTTAATGAGATTTCTGATGTTTTGATATGATTTTGCTGTGCTATTTATCGTATAAATAATTATTAAATATATATTTGCAGAAATCAAGCAAAAGCAAAGTCGAAACATCGCACTTACCTATGAAAGCTTATATTTTCACTTTTTTGGCCAGTGTCGCCTTTACAGCCAATTATGGAGCAACGCACCATTGTTTTACAAATCTATAGCTAATAGCACTCACTATTATTCATATATAAACTTACGAAATGTAAAATTATCCACAATATTCGTTGTTTTATAGTAGGCTACAACGCACATTTGACTTGCCGGGCAGTGTTTAGCGGAGCTCTGTCAATTTGACAATCATCCGCTAAACAAAAAAAAGCGGAACTCTGATAAGGACAAAACATCTTGTCTATGTCTCTGTCGCTCTCAACGGTTTCTGTAAATAGTTGTCCCGTTCCCTCCTGGTATTATTATTCGCTTGTCATGTCCAGAGGTTACTTGGTCCATGCTTGTGGCCTACTTACTGAATTTATTTCATTTCAGTAGAATCTCCCAGTAGGTTGTTCGGTTCCCAACAGCACTAGCGAATAGAAGACTGAACTGTGCAATAGAAATAGTGGGAGTAGAGGACCATTATTGTGCTGTCGTATCGTCTTCAGAGTAAGCTATACCATATACCAATGTAACTATTATGTATGGATACAGATGTCTGAGTCTGATTTTTAATTAGTTTATTTACGTACTTCATTAATGTATAAATTACAACGATCGACCAATTACAAAAACACGTAATTAAATAATGAAAAGTAGTGATTGTCGATATTTACATCAAAAGCAAAAGCAAAAAGAATCTCTCCGGCGGGGAATCGAACCCCGGTCTCCCGCGTGACAGGCGGGGATACTTACCACTATACTACCGAAGATGTTGAATGTAGAGCAAAAATTACTGTACAAATGATTTAAACAATTCATACCAAATTCGCGTGACTGAGTATAACACCTTTTCTTTAAATAGATTAGAGTAAAGAAAACTGAAACGGATACCTTTTAAACCTTTGTTGTCATTGTGACAAGACCGAAAAAGTTGCTTGTTTCAATTTCCTTTACATACCTAATTATATATCTAATCTGACTTTAAAAGTTTTTATTTTCTTATTTGTAATTCTTTTAATTTCAGTTTTTTTTTTTTAAACAAGGAAGCTATTACTCTTTATGCATGATAATAGTGATACACCATATGTAATACAGGAATTAGGAAACAAAAGACAATCTTTAAAATCTACTTCTAAACTCCTACTTGTTCGCCAATTTCATTGTTTACAAAATGACATCACAATGCTTTCTCCTTACGAAACTACACGCAATAATCCCCTCAATTTCATTGAGTCATTTATAAAGCTCCTCAATTCATCAAACATAAACTTCATTATGTTCCCCACAAGGTTGTTTTTGTAAAGAAAGAAGTCTTTGAGATAAGTAGTAGGTATCAAGTACTCGATATCAAGCTACTCTCGTTTTTTAATCTGTATTCGACGAATGCCTCGCGCGTGCCAAACGTGACTCTCATTTGAATTTGGAACAAAATTAAATTCGCGCCATATTTATGGCTTTTAAAAGGAAATCGAGAGTGGCCAGTTCTATTCGCATTTTGAAAATGAGGTTCTTTTTAGGGAAGTGTTTTTAAATGCGTTTGAATTTTAAGACACTTTTTAAGGTAAAATGGAGTAGGTACGTTTGTAATTCAAACTTTTGTAACGTGACTAGAATCAATTAACCTGGAATTTAATGTGTAATCAATAACGATGTCTTATAGTTATTACATGGGTATAATCGGAAAAAAGACAAAAAGAAGTATGGCACTTCTTTGTTAGACCCTTATATCTTATCTCTTAGAAGATTTACACAGAAAACTACTGTGAGTCTCAGACGTTCGGTACGCCGCCGCCGCGACTGATCGGCTTTCCTGATGATGAATTGCGTACCGATTCGAAACATTTCGAGCGACATTCGACTTGTACGACGTGATTGAACCCGTTTATATCTTTCAATATCTCTTGTTGAAGTTGGTTAAGATGCCACACCCTTACCAGTCTCGCTTGCGCATCGTCCCGGCGCGGGCGCAGGTCGATGGTCTGGAAGCCGTCGTCGGCGCCCGCGTCGAACGCCTTGTTCACCACGCCCGCCTCCGCCATGCTCGAGCCTGTACAAAAACACATGGTAAGCACATTGCTTCGACCGCCACTTTGCCGAGACATTTTTTTTTTACTGCTCCCACCTATGTATGTACCTATGTATCTAGGAGGTAGAACAGATTGCCCAAGACCGCTGCAAATGGAGGAATTTAATTCGAGCCCTGCACTCCAGCAGAGGGTAATAGGAAAGAAAGAAGAAGAGAGCTCCCACCTATGGCCGCTGAGCGATATATAGGCGATATCCCCCCTATAGAACTCATGATCATGATTTTAGGTTTCATCCTACATTTTATTTTGTTCGAGAGTAAATATTTTATTTACTTTCTCACTGCTTATGTGCGATGTCCTATAGTTGTATATTTAGATTAGAGCTCTCGTCTCCAAGATATAGATAGTTTTTTTTGTGGAACAAGTGACCGTATCTCAGCCAATGTTGAAGAGAGGAATTTAAAATGTTGTCGTTATGTTCAGATTTAGCAGCATTTGCGATATAACTCATTAAAAGAGGCTCATGATAATGTTATAAATAGAATCATGGTTGGAATCTCCCAGTAAGTATTACATATATACTTGTGGCAGGAGATTTTCGTACCTATTATACATATTACAACTATTATTAATTGTCCTGCTATATAAATGAATAGAGAAACTCCTCACTAACCAGGCTATACACATATGCGAAGCACACACCCACAATCTCCTGGGAACCGGAACGGACGTAGGGTCACTACACTACACCACCAGAGGTTTCTATAACAGTCGTAAATACGATACGGTGGCTGATGATACCGTTATGTTTTCACCATCTCAAAAATCATGAGCGCAATTTCTATTGATCTTGTCTTACAATCTATGGTAATTTTAAAAAGGATTTTGAAAAACTTACGTCTCGAGCTGCTATTTATTTTTTTAAGCGTAAGGATTTTCATCGTTTAAGTCTTATTTTTATTGATTACGTACCTCTATGTTTACAAGCGTTTGTTTAACGTCCAATGTATGTATACATATGTAACTATGCATCTATATGTCTGGTTGGGGCGGAATCTTGCAACTCAAATCTTCAACCAAATGTGCTGACATTTTGCTTAACAACTTAACTTTGATGACAAGCAATCCTACCGAGTTTGGAGTCTTTAGAATCGTCTCAGTGAACAATTGATGGATATTCAAAGAAATGTACGGTCGGGTATAAAAGCTTGTCACAAAAAATGAAATTTTTAACAGAAAGTTATCCCCTTAGTTTTTAAGACATAGATCATTTATTATTTATATATATTGTCCACAGTAGGTTTTTTTTTACATCTACCGATGAGTGTTCCTATATAACAGGGTCTCAGACTGACACTGGCATGTTGTGGCGCGGCGCCATGGCAACTGTGCGCGGGAGTCATCGATCACCGTTCCAAGTCAGTGCGCACCGATAATGACGATGTAATGGTACGCACCCTACAAGCTTATCCGACATAGTTTGGTCAAAAGTTGGATACCGAAACTCTTGGAGAAGATAGCTAAAAGAAGTAAGGCACGGGCACGTTTTTTTTTTTTTTTTGGTTTTTATTTGAATCTGCGGGTCCTTGGGGGCCCTTTGCATGACTTGGGACTGACACGCCTCGTCCATTTGGACAATGCGCCGAGAGCACGGGCACGAGATATGTTGAACAATGTATGAGAAAGAGATAATGAATCAGATAAGGATGAATGACGTTTCTTACGTCTCTGATGGCCGATAGTTATACTTGTATCAATATAAGAGCCATCCTAAATAACAGGCATATTTATTGAAACATTTACAAAATTCAAAATTTAAACCACCCCCGGTTCAAGTAGTTGGTCATCGTGAGACCCTCATTCAATCAGTAATATAGAAAATGATACTAAAATAGAACATAACTATATAATTTGGAATTCTAAGCTTCAATATTGGCTGAGTTGCACTTGTTCCAATTAGAGCTGAGTATCTTGGAAGCTACTTTTTCTATTTCCACCAAACAAAGCCAGGAACTATCTTAACGGACGTCTTTCGATTAAGAAAACCGCACTCTAATTGGTCGAATTGTTTAAAAATAAGAGCCGATTATGGCCGATTTTTTGCGCCCACGTCAAAAGGTATTCTGCTCGTATTTGCGATGAAAGTATAAACTATAACAATTATGCGGAACGAATGAATAAGGAAATTCGTTCGACGGAGTCCGGAGGTAGAAAAATGGATACGTAGTAGTTTTTTGACACAAACTTACAAACTGAGATTTTAGCATAACTGTGACAGAAGACTCTTTCTCGCGCGAGATATATTACCTATCTCTTTCTGTATAGAACTGCTATACAGAAAGAGATAGGTAATGCTATGTTGTGCGACATGAGTCGCGAACCCTGTTTGTGCTAGACGTGCAGCAGTTGTATTGATTGACATATGCGCTCGCGCCGATCGATCACCGTTCCGGCGCCCGCGCACCGATAATGGCACAACACTGGACGCACCTTGCAGCGCTGTTGCAAGCGGAAACGCTTACCATATTGTGATCGTCGATATTCTGGCGGCTTCCCACATTTCTGCATTTGGGATACTCCTTTTTCATTGGCTTTAAAGGACAATTTCACTTCGTGTACTTTTATGAACAACTAAGGCCAAAAAAGAAAGTTCGTAAAAGTACGACGTTGTGTCAATTAATTTAATTTGAATTGGAACTGAGTTTAAGTACAACAGAGTATTTAAACATGTGTATTTGTGAATGTGTGTATCTGTGTGTATGTCTCAGGCATCGTAGTTCCCAAACGCAAAGACCAATTTGAGTGCGTGTTTTTTAATCGAAAGACATGTCCATCGAGATGGTTATTAGCTATGTTTGGTGGAAACAGGACCAGTAGTTTCCAAGATAATCAGCTTTAATTGGAACAGGTGACAAGATCAAGATATCTTGATTAAAGTTTTAGTATCATTTTCTACATCACTCATTACGATACTTATCGTATGAAAGTCTCATGATGACCAGCTCCTTGTGACGAGGGTGTTTTAAATTTTTAATTAAACCACAGATTATATAATACTATACTAGATTAAGTTTATTTCGTCGGTGGTAATAAACCATACTAAATAGTAGACAATATTTGTACAGTTCAAGCGAAATGGCACAGATTTGAAATCTTATCACAGCAAATAAGGCCCAGTCTCACTGTGATGTAGACCGTGGCGTGTCGGTTATTATGCCGGTTACGTGTGCATTAATTGTACTACATTCCTAATTAAACATCATACTTTTACTGCATTGTAATGATTGCATACAACTAGCCACATAAACTAAATATATCTTGCGATAGTTATGCGATGTCTCCGATCGAACCCCTTATCAGTACAGGTTCCTTACAATAGGGTAAATATCTTTACTATGTTTGCATATATTTTTTTACCTAAATGTATGCTAACATCACTTGGATACGGAAGAGTAAAAAATGCTTGATAATGATAATGATCCAAAATGGCCAAAAACCATCTAGTTCATCCGCTGCTGAACATAACACAGGCGGTTAACATAGCTTCCCAACTGTCCCGATCGTAGACTGCCAACTTTCAATTGTGTATTTAAATATTTTAAACATGATTTATACTGTATTGCGCACTATAAAAAAAACACAAATGGCGCTTTAAGTAGGGAATGCAAGCCCGGTTATGTTACCATAGGTACAAATAACCGGTTATGTCAGGCTTTAGTAGGACAATATAACCGGGATTGTATTGCTTAGCCTTGGGCACAGATCACTACTATTATTTCGCATCTTGCTCTTCATTTATGGAGCTCTACCCATACACCCGCGCAATAATTTTCTTTCATTCTTTTTCGCTCTTCCTGACAATTTCACGTGATTATAGTTAAACTGTGATTGTGACTGTGATGTTGATTGTCTCAGATTTTTTTTAATGAAATAGACACATTCTTTATATATATATACTTGGTTATAAACTAAAAACTTTACTAAGTAAAATATACATAAACATATTAAAATCCCTTTGCCATAGTCCCGAAGATGCAGGCAGCATTTCCTCGCTGAATGGTACGCTCGCTAATACGTTGAGCGAAAAGCTGCCATCTCTTCAATTCTACGTACAGTCGCCATCTGATATATGTATATCGCAGCATGTAACGCCCATTCACTAAGAGTCGTGTTCGGATATTTATGAACGCCTTATATACTGCGATATATCCGATGGCCACTGTACCTATTTACTTAGTAATCCAATATAATTTACGTTTACTTACTAAATGATAAATGTTTACAAAAGCTTCTAGTTTGAATAGGTACTGGATGACTTTGTGATGGAGGAATGTAAATTACATGCACACAAGCCATGTAGCCACAGGTGTAACCAATGCAATAGGTATGCAAGGTTCGTTATCTGAGAATTATGAATGGTCGCAATTGGGCATGGACCTTTGTTTAATATTGCCTGATGACATAGGTAAGCATTAAGACGAGTTGTAATTGACTGAGCGAGCAAAACGTCTAGCTCTAGACGTAAGGATTGACAAAGTTTATCTAGCCATTTCCGAACAAAAACTAAAAACCAAAAACTTATGTTCATTAACCGACTTCAAAAAAGGAGGAGGTTCTCAATTCAAACAATTTTTTTTTTGTATGTATGTTACTCGATATCTGCGAGAACCGTGAACCGATTTTAATTTTTTTTTTTAAGGGAAAGGGTATAACTCCGATTTGGTCCCGTTGGCACTAAGTCGGGATCTGATGATTGAATCTTGGAAAAATCGAGGGAACTCTTCAAATGTTATAGGGACATGTACCTACGGCGCTTTCGGTAATTTATTGATAAAGTCAAGAATTTACATTCAGTAAATAGGATTCGGTGTAAGGAAACTGATGATGAACACCAAAGATGGCCACTAGAACTTTTATATGAATCACTAAAAAGCACACCAAAAAAAAATTTTAACAAAAAAAGAACCGACTTCTGTAAAACTAAAAAGCCAAAAAAAATAACCCCTCAAGTACAGATTACATTTGACTCACCCTTCGAAGTCGGTGCCAAACCTCGCGTAAACTATAATATATATATATAAGAACTGAGTGGTTTGGGATCGACTTCGAAGGGTGAGTCAAATGTAATCTGTGCTTGAACGGGTTATTTTTTTGGCTTTTTAGTTTTACAGAAGTCGGTTCTTTTTTTGTTAATTTTTTTTTTTTACATAACGTTTTCATTGCAAGAATGATGAACCTTGAACTCGGGTCAATTAAGCCCATTGCCAACACATTAAAACTAATTTTATTCAATCAGTAAATTCTGAACAAATAATTATTGTGCCAAACCACTTTTGAGTGATCGCTGGTGTAGTTTTTATATTTATCCATTTTATTATATTTATCCCTGGTGCGCCGGGTGCGCTGCAGTCCCAACAGCATTCTTCGTATGATAGCGGACAGGGTTGACTGTCCCTACATGCTACACTGCGAGGGATTACACTCCCCGGTCAGTGTTGTTTTGTTTTAATTGTAATTTATTTTGTTTTAATTGTAATTTGTTTTGTTTTAATTGTAATGAAATGAAATGAAATGAAATGAAATGAAAACTCACTTAACGACGTGATAGCTCAGTTGGGAAAGCAATACGCCGGAATTGTAGGGTCGCAGGTTCGTGTGCTGCTTTAGCTCCTTACCTTACATTGCAGTGCATCACATTTCATTTTTAGGGTTCCGTACCCAAAGGGTAAAAACGGGACCCTATTACTGAGACTTCGCTGTCCGTCCGTCCGTCCGTCCGTCCGTCCGTCCGTCCGTCCGTCCGTCCGTCTGTCACCAGGCTGTATCTCAAGAACGGTGATAGCTAGACAGTTGAAATTTTCACAGATGATGTATTTCTATTGCCGCTATAACAACAAATACTAAAAATAAAATAAAATAAATATTTAAGGGGGGCTCCCATACAACAAACTTGTTATAGATTATATACCTATATATAAATATATATATGTACGGAACCCTACATGCGCGAGTCGGACTCGCACTTGCCCAATTTTTCTATTCATAATTTAACTTTGTGTCAATATATATAAAAAAATGTATGTGCTATTTCCACATTAAAATAGAATCGATAAAAATATTCTATTACAAACGTTGACTTTACTGAACTTTATTACTTGCCAATTTTCTGGGTCGAGAATGTCGAGATTATTTTTTTAGTTCTCTCGTCATATTGTGTGATGTGTGTCATAAGGGCGCAAACGCATTCCTCATTATGAAACAAGATAAAGGACATGTGAATGTGAAAGGTCAACGATATTTGTTTGTGTGACAAAAACGTTAAAATGGGTGGTTATATCACAAAATGTAATGATGAGATGATGGTTTATCAGTCATCTGTCGATTAAACCAAAAACCCTTGACAAGACTGATGACATAAGGTCAGACAGGGAGAGAATAAATACAGGGAATAAGTAGTTTCAATGCCAACTCAACGCATTCACTGACACAGGGGGCGTGGCCTAGGAACAATCTTGGATGAAGAAGGCAGTGAATGTGTTAAACCTTTAGGTACCGCATACGAAGCCATATATGGCAGATATGAACTTGGACCTTAATGGCACAGGTCAAGGTTCAAATTCAAACAACTAATTTTTTTTCTATATGCGGTAAAGGGTTAACCATGATGTCTCTGAGATAGCTGTAGATATATCATTGTAATGGAGATTTATTTGTACCTAACATAAACACGTAATCGCAGGTCATCGTAGTTACCTAACTAATGATATTATTTAAAATAACTTCACTTCCGCGAAACTGTTTCACAAACTCGTATCACACACATCACTTTTACTGCAAAATTTACTGTATATTAATTAAAATAAAGTTCATATATCCATGACATATGTATAAACATGTTTGACGAGTTATCCATATGACGTTAAAACAGCAGTTATAATGGTTGAGTGCACATCGACACGTGGATTGCACTTGGCTATAACAGTTTACTGCATTTCCGACTAACACAATCATTAGATAACTAGCAATTACCTTGACTTAGGCCACGAGGTAGCCGCCATGTGCAATATTGTTCCGATAATACGCCTAGAAACCTAGTCAGAGCGCTTGAAAGTAAAACCAGGCCGTCTTAGCACAACTATGCTCCGCGACTCATGTCGCGCAACATAGCGCACCCGTCACTCTCTCACATTATTACACAGAAAGAGACAGGTAATTATCTCGCGCGAGATATAGTCGCGTATGACAGTTATGCTAGAGGTGCTGTTTTGGTTAGCCACGGGCTGTTTCGTCTGTGTGTCCATCTGTCACAACGTCTATGTCACAAGCAAAACGTCTCTATGATTGGTTCGTAGACACGCACACATACAACCAAAAGCGGCATCATCTTTCCCAAATCTGTTGTATGAGAGCTCTCGTTCTAGGCGTATTTATTCTAAGTCCGATAGTTATTTCTGCTACCAGCTTCATAAAGAATAGCTTCGATACCCTCGATCATCAACTTGCTAGATCTCTGACTTTAGATACAAACGTACTCCAACGGGCCTGGTTGCGTTTATCACGCGATAAATAAGTGACAAAAGCATGCCTCACGTTTTGACAAAATGCAAGTGTGTGTGACAGATGCTTTGTCACTTAATTATCGCGTGATAAACGCAACCATCATAGGCCCCCAGTAGGCGCATAGGTAGGTACTTACATTTATCGTGTGATAAATAAATATCAAAATACCCGTCGGTCTCACACTGGACGAGGTTGTCAGGAAGTGACATTTGTTTTATCATTTATCTATTTGGTGACATACGCGACCATCATAACATCCATGAACGAGGAACAAATATTCGAGTTCACCACACAAATATTTGTCCTCCCCGCGATTCAAACCCGGGACCGCCGGCTCAGTAGGCAGGTGCCATACAAACTTCGCCAACCGTGTCGTCTTTACCTCTTCAGGTCAAAAGGAATCTCAAGAGAGGCGCTATTGCGTGTTGTGATGTGAGTACGAAGTATCGATAAGTAATTATTCGTCGCGAGAGAAATTCGAATTAATTAGCAATAAACGTGCATATACTGATATAATACTGTTAGAACACGTTTGAGAAAATGTGTGAACAATTAGTTACCCGAAGAAGAGAAGTTTGTTTAATGCAGGTGGAAAGGTAGAAACTTTAGATTCGTCTTTACTTAGTTCTCTATAGGGTAAAATATTAATAATCTTATAATTTTTCCAACAGCAACTGCCTATTTTTTTACATTTCGCTCGGCGCAGTCTTAAAGCCAACGTTACTGGACACTTTTGTACCGGTAAAAATAATAAACGTAATGCTTATTGGTAATCTAAATGGAAGGGATGGACATGCTTCGGCTTAAGTGAGAAAAATGGTTGATAAGATAAGTAACTAGGTTCAGAATACCACCAATGCCTTAACACAAATCAAGTTCGTAATCAGTGACAATATTCGGGTTAATTGTTTCAAAACGCTTTCTTCTTACCTTGGAAAATAATTACATGGTTACTTAACAGAGATGAGGAAAGATTTATCAATAGGAGACTGTGATCAAAATAAAATTCAGAAATTAGACCACCTTGCTTGATCGCGTACAGGAGATTGAAATATGTACATAGCTATTTCGCTCTATAACAATGACGGTAAGGGTTAGAAAGGTACGCATTTCAATTTCCTTTACTGTACGTTACGTTTTAACCATACGTGACTCTACCTACCTTATTTTAGTCTTTAGTATTATAGGTATCCCTTAGAAACTAAACTAAAAACTGTAACGAAATTGACTAAACTTTTCTCAATTTGTATATTTATAGCAACGGGATCGAAGACAGATTTGGGATAAAAGCATCATCATTTAACATCTTAACAAGACAGAAATACAAAACATAGAGAAATAACGAATTATATTAATTAACGACTAGAATAATATTTAAGTTTATGTTAATTAGTTTACATTTTTATTAATCAGGTTTGCGTTCCGTTGCTTTGCGTTCCATGAGAGTTACTGCAGTTTACTTCAGTCTTTATAATAGTAACATCTAGATCTTGCCTAAAACTACAAAAGTCTCAACGATCGCCATCGTCACTTACAACAGCTACAACCTTTGTTACTTAATTACTAAACGATAACAAACCATTCGACTGGCCTAGTCCAACTTAAGAACTATACCCAGTTTACTTTTTATCACTGCAATCAAAATAACAACATAATTAAAAACCTAATTAACTTACTTCAATTAAACCAATCCAAATCCCATGTCACTTCACAAAACACAAATATCACAACACGTTTGTTAATGACAATAACGACACCAACGAAAGTGAGCACATTGACGCAAGCGCGGAAGTCGCGAGCGTGCGCCGGCGCACCTGTCTCGCGCTGGACTGCCGCGCACCTAGGCGAGTTAAGGGGCCTTAGAAATGTTGTTTTTAATTAAAAATCATGGTATAAGTAAATAAGGTATGGTACTCCGGCTAGTGATACTTTCTACGTCACCGATTAGTTGCAACTTTATGGTAAGAAAATAATTATAAGGCTAAAAATATTTGCCGCCAGTCGTACAAGAAATAATAATTATGCATTTATCCATTACGATTGTCATGTTATTTGACTAAGTTGTATTTTGTAGTAATCATTGATTTAAAACACTCACGATTTTATGAGATTCATACAGGTAACAAGAGAATCGGGGAGCATTATGATACACCACCGGCAACACAGATACGGATTGACAGAACCAACCAACCAATCATAGCGTGATGACGTCAAAAGGTCCGCCTGTCATTCTGCCATACCTTATTTTCGTATGTTGTATTTGTATTACATAGATAAACATACTGGTTGTCTTGTAGTTGATAATTCCAGTGAATCGATTGAAGTATGCTCGAAATGGAGTGGATAAGTGAGTACAAATAGTCAAATACAAATTATGTTGATTAATGATTTTTATAAACGGTTAGGTATTTATAAACTGAGGTAAAAAAAACAGGCCCGACTTTAGTAGACAGTAGACCGTTTGTCACGCAACAGTACTACCGGTACGGATAGCGGTCCCTGAAGATGAGTTTTATAACGAGTTCGAAAAATCGAAATATGTGGGGCAGTACAACAGTGTCGTACAGTGTCAATTTTTAAGTTAGTGAAACCGTTTATAATAATGATTAGAAATGTCTCACGAGTATTTAAATAATATTATTCGTCAATGTAGAGTGCAGTTTGACTTACTATGAGGTGATAATCAAAATAGATTTACAGATGGGCAAGTTGCGAAAAGAACCGAACAAGTTAGAAATTATCTTTTACTGTTATAAGGAATTGAAATAATATTTCAATTTGGAAATTTCCTATAGGAAACAAGATTTTCCCATGTGGACAGTTTCGCAACTTATTTAGCTGTTAATGTAAATCCTAAGAAGAATGAAAGCTAGAACCCCAAAGTTAGTACTCTTACTCGTACCTATATAGAATTACTAAGAAGCAACCGACCACGGCTAAAGAGTAAAGACATACTAAATGGATCAACGCTTTCGAACATCTAAGGCCCCTTAAGCTCGCGGTCAAGGACCGTCTTCTGCCAAGATAAACAAGTTCATGACTCAGACGATATTCCACCTTCCATTCTTCTACATATGGCGTCATGGGCAGCGTCCACTGCTTGGTTCCGCAACCTGTTTGGCCGGAAGAAACGCCATACCATGGGGTTTGGATCGGTTTAGACGGATTAGCGAAGATGCTGTGGACGTAATGTTTAGATTTTTAAAGCGGAAAATAATGGGGTTTTTATTAAAGCGGTAACGTCTGTTGGTGTAAACCAAATTTTTAATATTACCATTAGTTTTTTCAATATTTCGCTTATTGTAAATAAATGATGGTATGACAGGAAATTAAATTATGGTGCTCATATACAATAATTTGTAAGCTTTGTGGTACCGATGTGTAACTAACCATACGTACAGTAAAGGAATCTGAAACGCGTACCTACCCTATTGACCCTTATTGTCATTGCGACAAGAGCGAAAAAGGTACGAGTTTCAATTTCCTTGACTGTACCGTACGTTACCTAATATCTGCTCATCAAATTATGATTCTAAAGTGTATCTTGTTTCAATATTTTTTTGCACAGCAACAGGCTGCGAAAAAAACGTGCAGAAAATATATACTCATATACTATTCTAAAATGGTCTTGAAAATCAGTTTTCTATGGAGAGGACATTATTTTAGGATAGCATCTTAACAGCGCGATGCGGGGTTTGTTTTGAAGGGAGACGGGTGGCAACCGTACAGCGCCATCTATTGGTAAAATTTTATTGGTCCTGTCATCTCGCTGTAACGGCCTTCTAGTAAATAATGGTTTTAGTAAAATTCATGAAACAAAGTCTTGTTTAGATTGTTAATATCATATTTTTTTTTAATACTTATCAAGTATTTTTATTTATTAAATACAAGAAAAAAATAAAAATAAAGAAACAGTAAATAAAAAGCTAAAAAAAATAAAAAGCTTAAACACTTCTAACAACTATGTACAAAAAAGCTAAAGTTAAAATAAACTACTTATAAAATTACTCCCCTGCGGCATGGTACCGAAAATGCTGGCAGCATTTCCTCGCTGAACAGCTATGCTGATACGTTGTCATATTATAAAGTAAAGTTTACATTTCCAACAGTATTAAGTTATTACCTAATGTTATGGACATATACCGAAGTTTTCAGTGCCCAAACTGTCGGCCTAGAGTTAAGTCATTTGCGCCCCAAAACCACGGGTTTGGTTGGACCTCTGCGGAGTCGATGCAAACAGAAATGCACGCGCGCGGGTGTATGAACAATCGAATTGTTTGGGTGCTTCAGGCAGGCAGCATAAAAGGAAAACGATTGATGGATGTTTTGGCTGCGTCTGGATAATTTCTGAACAATTGCTTGTTTTTTTAAAAGTAAGTTGTAATGTTGCTTGGATGTTAATTAACTTATAAACCGACTTCCTAAACAAGGAGGTTCTCAATTATGTTAGAAGTTTTTTTTTTAAATTGTTTGTTATCTCAGAACTCTGTCATTTATAAGCCAAATTGTTATTTTTTTCTATAACCTCCAAGTCGGTCCCATTAAATTACGAACTTTCGCGGAACAAAGGGACAAAAAGAATCCTATGTAAATCTTTGGATATCCAGCAACCCCAAACCAAAATTAGTTTAAATTCATCCAGTCGTTTTGGCGTGATGAGAAGACCAACCATACCATAACCGACAGCTGGCACTGGCGCTCAAGATCCATACGAAAGCTGCAATAATGTAAATTGGTTTTCATTGCAATATAAATTTAGAGTTTTATAATATAGAATATATACTAAATATGGACAACATACAAGATTCAGGAAGAAATATATTCATGCTCGTCACAGAAATACTTGCCGAGATTCGAACCCAAGATCGCTTCGCACGCTGTTGCACAACTTAGCCAAACATGTCGTCAAGATTAGCTAAGACACCGAAAACCCAAGCCAAGACATGTTACTTCGGCTCCGCTATGATTAGCGCTACAAAACTACACTCAAATGAAAAAAGTCGTAACTGACGTGCCTTTTCTAGCACTATGTGTCATTTCCGGCCCTAGGGCAGAAAGCTCGGTTCGACTCGGCCCAGATATGACACAAAGCTCGGTAATGGGCCGCTTTCATCTGTCTGTGTGCACGGGAGATGAGCTTGCTCCGGCTTTTGTGAGAGCTTTTGGTTACCTGGATTAGGTATAGTTGCTGTTTTTCTTTACGACTTAGTAGTAGAATTTGCGTGCAACCTTATGGCGATCTGAGGAATATCGTTATACATCTAGTTAAATTGATGACGAGAGAATCTCACGTTTTATAACCATTAAGATTTCTATACTAAGTACGTGCTATCTGGATCCAGCAGGGCTAGCATAACTTGCTGCTTACCTGTCTTTCTCGCTCCGCTGTAATAGCGCGCCGACGCAACGAATCAGTGACGAAGTTACCGCGCCACTGTACAGGCAGTCCCTGATGAAGAGCTCTATGAAGAGATGAGAACTATAAACATGTCGGGCCGTTTTCCTGTCAATTTTACGTGAGTGTAAACCACATAATACAATGAGTGTGTATGTATCGGGTAATTAGCTTATTATTTTGTAGTGATTTAATTGTTGATCCCTTAGTTAAAAAAAATATTGTAGCCCTCCTATCTACCTCCTGGTAGGTATTCCCGTTCATGACTCAAAAATCTGCCAGCTTACATTTATCGGCCATTGCCTACAATCGATCGATCCTCGATCGATACCACCATTAGACATCGATATAGGTACTTATTGGTGTAGTGGCTTTGGCACTAGATAGATTATAGGTCAACTTCAACCAATCCATTCATCGATCCTCGATCAAACAATGGGTGTGGTGACGACCGTATCAATCTTATTAATCACTAATAATAGACTTACAAATTGGCACCAAACTTCGCATTGTATTGACAATCACCCATAAACAGAACATTCAATCCCGCTAACAAAAGGCTATTTAAAACATTAACATAAGTGGTAATGGGTCTCCGTTATAGCTGTAATACAAGAAAAGATAATAATGATAATAATGTCGCTGTCCGCCCGTCTACAATTATTTTAAATCAGCAGCATAACGCATTCAAAACAATAGTTACGTTATTTTCAACCTCCTTGCGAACCGTCAACCTCTATGGTTGTCCGAAAAAAGTTAGATGCTGAGTCCTACTTATGGAAAAAAGTAGTAGTTGCATACTAGCATCATATAGAGTTACAACATTTTTCATTCAAGCAAAATGAGATACGAGATTTCTTAAAGTAGTGACGAAATGTCTCCATGGCGACGGTTATTGACAAAATCCTGACAGTGTTTTAGAGAAAGTTTTATACTATCTTGATAAAAATGTGGTTTTAGATTTAGTTTATTAAAAATGAAGCTGTTGAAAATTCATTTGCGGTATCACCCGCCCGGGATTATTTTGGAGTATTCTCAGAAGAGTGGCGTGAAGAATAAGGAGATTGATCTCTTGGATTTAAATAGCAAGTAAGTTTTTATTACAATCACAACGATTGTTGTGCTTTTTAATGTTGATTTGATGAACTGTAGAGCATGTAACAATAAGATAAAGTATGTAAAAAGTATTGAAATAATCAATGAAGAATAACACGTACCTATTTAGAACAGGTAAGCTCTATGAATTCCAAGAATGGAAATAAATAAATATTAAGGGACAATCATACACAAATTGACCTAGTCCCAAACTAAGCAAAGCTTGTACTATGGGTACTATAACTATAGACGAAGATATACATAATACGGGTTGGATCTTATAATAATGTCCCTTGCTCCGGGAAAATTAAAAATTTTAAAAAAATACGTTGGTTCATCTCCTGCAACCAAAATTGATTTCAGGGGTTTCAGTAAGACCCACTGAGCCACGGCGTCAGTTTTCCCAGAACAAGGGACATTATTTTAAGATTTTTACCCATAAATACATATATAGATATCATGGTCGGAGTATAGCAAAAGGGGCCCTATTTTAGGACTTAGAAAATTTTTGAATTGTTTTTTTTTTTTGCTGTTTTTGGGCTTAAATTAGATTGAATCTTGTATATAACGCTAAAATAAGCATATTTTATTCTTTAAACTTTTTCTCTCAGATCGATATTTACCGAAATATTGGGGTTCAAAGGGGACCCGATTTTAGGACTTAGAAAATTTACGAGCAAAATTTTTTTTTTTTTGTTTGGGCTTAAATTAGATTGAATCTTGTAGATTACGCTAAAATAAGCATATTTTATTCTTTAAACTTTTTCTCTCAGATCGATATTTACCAAGATATTGGGATTCAAATGCATAACATACATACAAATAACATATTTTGATGTAAGTATCTAATAGTAGACTATTTACGAGGGTCCATGTAAGCAAGCATTTTGACGCTCCGCTCGCTTCGCTCGCTCCGCTATAAATGGTCACAAAAAAAAAAAAACCCTAACCTAACCTACAGTTTGCGGTTTTTCAACCCATGTCACCATATTTTCAGCAAGCATTTTTACCTTAAAAACCTCAATATCTCGGTAATGGTTATGTTTAGAGAAAACTTGCCGCCTAAAAATAGGGTCCCCTTTGAACCCCAATATCTCGGTAAATATCGATCTGAGAGAAAAAGTTTAAAGAATAAAATATGCTTATTTTAGTGTAATATACAAGATTCAATCTAATTTAAGCCCAAACAAACAAAAAAAAAATTTTTGATCGTAAATTTTCTGTCCTAAAAATAGGGCCCCTTTGAACCCCAATATCTCGGTAAATATCGATCTGAGAGAAAAAGTTTAAAGAATAAAATATGCTTATTTTAGCGTAATATACAAGATTCAATCTAATTTAAGCCCAAACAAACAAAAAAAAAATTTTTGATCGTAAATTTTCTAAGTCCTAAAAATAGGGCCCCTTTTGCTATACCCCAACCGATATCATCCATGACCCAAGAACAAAATATTCGAGTATAAATATGGGAAGTACCAATTATAATAACTGATAAACAATACTAAACCAAAATATTATGCTGTTGTTACCATTGTAAGGTCAAAACAATAACTTGCATAATTTTCTGTAACTGCTCTTCAAAACCTAATATTTTGGTTTGGACACACATATGTGTTCTAAGTAGATATTTATTACCTAACTCAATTTATTGTTCAACAGTTTCTCTGGACTTACCTATATTTATGTCACTGTTTCCTCCGTCAGAACGGACATCCCAGCGCTAGCCAACGAACTGGTAGCGAGAGAGATACTCCTCACAGAAGACGTGAAAGAACAGCTGGAGCAATGCCTGGTGATCCTGAAGAAGCGGATCGAGCACGAAGGTCCCACCGGGAAGAGGTTTTACATCTACAAGACGCTGGTCACTCATATGCTGCCCCTGACTAACGTGGCTTTCGATAAGACTGGAGAACGGTAAGGGTGAACGATAAAAGCAGAGCTATATGTTGAATGTCCTCCCCCCTTGCGTCGGTTGCGTCATTGCTGAGGATCTTAGTCTTTTTCTAGGAACAGTCTCTCCTGGGTGATGCACCGTTATCTAGCTGTTTCTATCAGTAGCCGTGTGAAGAGCATTGTAAACTGTAGTGCCAAGGGTTGTGCGAATCTGGTCTGTCCAGCGTGTGGGACTCCTGCCTTCGACTTTCTAAATGAATTTCCGAATGCTAAAGAAATAGTTGAGGCTGGATTTACGTTGGTCAGCTACGTGCCACTGGCTAACCACAGCTATATTTGACAAAACGAGAGAATGATAAGACTGCTAGCAATGGATATGTTACGGCTATAGATATATAGAGGGAAGGTTTATGTGCTTATAAAAAGCAGGTTGCAATTATTGATAAGTACTTTGCACATACCTTTTTTAAACCAAACATATTCAATACAAATGTCCCTAAAACACAGAATCTAAAAGAAAAAGTAGAAATCAAATCCCTGTTTTTTTTATAGAAAAGTTAAACCGTATTGTCTTTGGCTCAACGTACTTTCAAACAGTTTATGATCTTTCGTGATTACAAACGTCAAATAAACTATGAGAATTCTCGCAGCTTATATATCGATTGTTTGAATTTTAAACCTTATTATCAGCGGAAATCGTGCCATGGAAATATAGCTGTTATAACACCTAACGATAGGAATGTTTTCACAAATAAATTCTTCAGTTAAGAGTTGACATAAGCCAGCAGTGCCTATCTCGAAAAGAATCGGTACAGTGATCGATACTGTCGCAGCCTAGATTTCACTTCCCAGTCGCCATCGAGATGCTCTCACGATTTCTAGTTTTCTGCAGTCTCAAGTAAAACGAAACAAATGCGTATACAGCTTATAGATACTACTGCCTTTTTACTGCGAATGAGTTTTCTAGTCTATTTTTACATATTAAACCTTTTATGTATGCCTTATGGGTATGTAAGTCGCTGCGATCCGTCGACTTGGTGTTTCTATTGATGCTTTGAATAATCTGCCAACAAAATGATTTCCTAACAACTTCTTAGTCGTATATGCATAGAGAGATTTTCGTTCTAGAAATCGAAATACTACGATCCGGAATCTTATATGTAGTTATGTGCCTAACTTTGGGCGTATTCTATCAGTAACGGGTTTCTTGCCGAAATTCTGTAGCTAAAACTGCAGAATTTTGGTAGTTTAAACTACAGAAATTTGGCATGTTTGTTTTTCAATTTCTAAAACAGAAATCTTTCTATACATATACGACTAAGAACATTAAATTTGCTTACAAGGTAATTAGTTAGGTACGCTGTGCTGTATGTAAGGTACCAACGTAAATTGATGTCAGTGCCAGGACTGGACACCGGTTTATACGGTTTCTCAGCTAATCGCTTAAGGTTAAATGGTGCATAACATTACAACTATAAGAATATTACGTAGCAATTGAGCCGCAGTTTTAGTGCCTTTAAGAAATGCAACGAATAATAGTTGTGGCGGATATTTAGGTACCTACCTACAGGGTGTACCTAACCAACGGTGCGCCAAAAACTGAAAGTATATTTTCAGTCCACTGTTTTAAGTATTGAAACTTTTCCCTTGGGAAAATCCAAAATTTTCCTCGTGGTTCTTCATATTTAGGGTTCCGTACCTCAAATGGCAAAAATCGGAACACTAGGATCACTTTGTTACCCGTCAGTCCGTCCGTCTGTCATGACCCCTTTATCTCGGGAATGCGTAAAGGTAGGTATAGAGTTGAAATTAAAACCATATACCACTCAAGTCTACAGTCCCTTGAAACAGTGAAAATCACAAACTTTAAAGTTAACGTAAAAATACGGGCGTTTATGCCGCAAAAAACGTATATTTGGACTCTCAAGGGATTTTTTATGACTTGTCAGATGCCTGTCCGGCAGCTATGACCGGACCTGCAAGGTGTGGGATGTAGATTCCGGGAACGAGCTGACGACCCTCGCGGGGCACCAGAACGTCGTCTACTCTGTCGCCTTTAACTTCCCTGCTTGGTGAGATTGATTCATGTATTTCTTGTAATTCAAGTTGTAAAGTAGAAGATTTCTTTTTTAATTACCACAGGTATTACTTGTGTGCTCCTCGTTCAACTATATAAGTAGAGAACTCTATGTATGAAGGGCTAAGGGGAAAGAACTATTCAAATCATTTTGCACAAGGTACGGCCATAACCACAAACTGCTCTTAGGATACCTTTCATTTCACAGTACCAGTTTGCCTCCTCAGCCCTTCACATATCGTATAAGATTACATCGTAGAAGATTCGTATAAAAAGGCGTTCTATCTTCCACAAATGAAAAAGTAAAATACTAACTTACTTGTTCCTTATACATGATTTTTGTAGTGATCGCGTCATAACCGGCTCCTTCGATAAATCGGCGAAGATCTGGGAACCCTCGACCGGAGAGTGCCTGGCTACCCTGTGGGGGCACAGCGGCGAGGTGGTGGCTGCTCAGTTCAGCCCCAAGGGCGACCATGCTGCCACTGGATCCATGGACAGCAGTGCCAAGTTATACGATGCTAGGACTGGTGGGTGTTCCTTATTGAAGTAATGTCTCCTTCGACAAATCGGCGAAGATCCGGGAACCCTCAACCGGAGAGTGCCTGGCTACCCTGTGGGGGCACAGCGGCGAGGTAGTGGCTGCTCAGTTCAGCCCCAAGGGCGACCATGCTGCCACTGGATCCATGGACAGCAGTGCCAAGTTATACGATGCTAGGACTGGTGGGTGCTCTTTATTGAAGTCATAACACTCATAACTGTCTCCTTCGACAATCGGCGAAGATTCAGGAGCACGCGACAGGCGAGAAACTGGCCCCGCTGTCAGGCCAGTGACTGCCCAGGTCAGCCCCAAGAACGGCCATGCCGCAGATCCATGAACTGCAGTGATAGACGTCCACTACTGGACAAAGGCCTCCCCCAAAGTTCTCCACAACGATCGGTCTTGCGTCGCCCTCATCCAATTTCTGCCCGCGATCCTAATCAGGTCGTCGGTCCAGCTCATTGGCGGCCTTTCCACGCTGCGTCTTCCGAGAGTATACATCCACCTAAAATGAAAAAACATTTAATTTTCTCTTCCTGCCCGTTGTTACCATCGAGTAACATTAACATTAGGTACTTACCTACAGTCAACCAATTTGATTTCTAGGCCACTAGAAAACCTTGTCACAATGACAATGATATGAGATTTCAAGCGGCTTTCATATTGACGTTCACTGTGACAAGGTACGAAATGGTCTAGGAATCAAATTGGTTGACTGTACCTATGTTTCTAATTATAATACCTATTATTGTCGCTTAAGGGTTTACAGTTTCTTTATATTATCCATGAGTGTAAAGAAAACATACTTGCCAGACCCTTTAATAAAACCTTATTGGTATTTTCCGTCTTAATAAATAATGTACATATATAGGACAAGAAAGAGACAGAAATCGCTAATTCAACATTATCTATTCATTTTGTTGCTTAGCTTTCATTTCAAAATACAATAAGATACGAATAGTAACAAGTTATTAGGTGTAATAGCAGTGAATAAGTTCTCCCATTTGTAAACTATTCATGCAATGTAACAATTTCTTGAATATTTGCTATTGAAAAATTGTAGGCGCATTTCAGGATTTTGTCAGCGTAATGATTGTACTATTGTGCTCTCTCAGTACAAACCGAAAGTATTGAATTGACAAAGTCACTTTGTCAAAGTCTCATCCGGGCCAACACGGGCGTCCTACCAACTGGACCACCGAACCAGATGTCAGAGCCATTGAATCTTTCAACCAGTTGCTTCAACATGCCTTAGGCCCTTAGGGTGGCATCGTAGCGCCACCTACCGTAAAGATTTAGATTTTATTGTCGGCACTATCGTCTCAAATTTGTTGAGAATCGATAGTAACGATGTGCTACACCCAAATTAATTATTTTCATTAAAGCAGTAACGTCAGCTAACGTAAACCAAACCAAACTTTTTTTCCGTTTCCAACAAACGCAGTTCGAATCCTGTCTGAATAGTGATGGGCCGCGAGAATATTCCCGTTCCCGAGAATATTCTCCTGGGGAATATTTCCGGAAATTTCCTTTGTTCCCGAGAATATTCTCCAAAATGGGGAACATTGAACTTTTCTTAGTACTAGAGAGAATTTTAGTACCAGAAAGTTATAATTTGGCATGGTTATACATATAAGTCATTTTGACAAATTGGTAGAACAAATTCTTGGAAAAATACTTTTTTACTTTACCTCCCTCTATAATAAAGTGGGGATGTCTTTTTTTTCTAGTCTACCCCATGGTGTGATATGTCGTTGGATAGGCCTTACAAAATGTTGCAGGTTTGTTGCAACAATTTTCCGATTTATAGATCTGTTTGTGAAATATCAAACTTTAAATTGCAAATTTTGGGAGTACTTGGGTATTGGTTATATAAACGCTGCTAGGGTAGGCTTTACAAGTTTACGAGTAATAATAGTCAACCAACTCATAAAGGGTACTTAGAGAAGTAAAACTTGAAACTTGTATGACTTTGTTAGCAGTTAGCAGAAAAAAATCATTAACACTGACGCGCTGCCACAAAACGATTCATCTGGCCCAGCATGACATATTTTATGAATCTGCAATCATATTGGTTTCGTGTTTGTGTCCATTTTACGGTAGTATGATCTAGTGTTTTTGTTGGTAGGTTAATTCAGAAGCTTCTCGCCTAGCTACCTCCTACTCCAATAACACCATGCTGCAGAAATAATTCTAAGAGCTGAAAATTTCTTGAACACAGGTTATCTTCCCGCAAACTCATTTTGTAATGACACTGTTGTAGACATAGACTGCGCCAAATTTAAATCTGAAGCAGACACATATTGAAGTTTTGGAAGCAGTTTTCCAAATCGAAGACGTGTACAACACAGCGCAACAACTTCAACCAAGATGATATCTGTTGTTCAGCTATTACAAGGAAGAGCGGTAAGTCAATTAACGGATTTGAAATCAATGCATGTGTCTTCTCTTGGCTGGTTTTGAAACTACTGACGGATCAAACGAGGTTACCGACCAGTCGGTAGGATCTCGCTGCATTGAAGAAGATCTTTGAAACCAGAAGTTGGCCTGGAATCTTTAAAGACGTCAAGCCGCGCGAAAGACAGTCGGCATAATTTTCCGCTACAGAGACATGGCAGAAATAATCCACTAAAAGTGCGCCAAATATGCGCCTCATTGATGGGGCGAATAACGTTTCCAGCAATAAGTTACGGTTGAATCCGAAAATGAAAATGAGAAGATGTCTTCGTTACCTTTACCTATTCGTTATCGTTACCTTTTCAAGGCCTTGTTAACTGTATATCTGTGGACATCCGTTATTGGCTTTATGTTCTAGCTATAAGCATTGTTATATATGTTCTGTAATGCTGTTGATGTTCCAAATAAATAAAATAAATAAATAAATAAATAATTCCGTAAAATCTACTGAGGAGTCGAAGACTATAAGATAGGGGAGGGGCCTAGGGGAGAAACCGAACAGAAGGGAAACAAGATTGTTAGTCTTTTGATTATTTTAAGTCAACTTCGGAAACGATGATTAAGATATAACTTTGAAGCCACAAGTGGAGCTAGGACAAGCGGTGGCGGCACTCAAATCAAAGAAACTACCAAGAACAGAAACATGATAGCTTAAATCCAAAGTGATGAGACGATGACTCAAGAGACACTCTCGGAGGCAGAGCCCCCGTATTTAGATAATAAACACAACTTTGAACTTTCAAGTCACGAGTAGATTTACGAAGCGGAGGGCTCGGGGGGGATGAGCCCCCGCACCAAAACAAGACTTCTCTTCTTGATCTTGTAATATATTTGTGATAGCGGCTATGGAACCCTGCCTGGAGCATCAACATTGGCTTGGATCCAACTGATTAAAGAAAAATAATTTTATCAAATATTGCAAAAGATTAAATGCTGATATTCATTTTTTTTATTTTATGTTTCTGGCAGTGTATTTAAGTAATGAATTATGGCATGCCTGTCTTTGGTACTACTATACACTACCTATTTAAAATACTATTGAAATAATGAAATAAATATATACATAAAAACGATAAAAACTAAATAAAATACAATTATTTTGCTAATTGCGTTGACAACACACGTGTTTTCTCTATTCCTTCTCTATCAGAAATTAACTTGCTTGTCTCGTCTCACTGGTATTTATTTTACCATGTTATTGCTGAGAGCAATTTAAAAACTTGCAGAATATTCCTCGGAAACAATGAGAATATTCCCGGGAACATTGAGAATATTCCCGGAGAACAATGAGAATATTCTCGAGAACATAGGAAATTTACATTTACAGCTGACTTTTTATATTTTTTTCTATTGAATTGTTAACCTATCAAATAGATAAGCATTTACTTATATAGAGAATGTCATAAAATAAATGTTATTCATATACAAATCCTAAATTCCCCTATATTCCCCTCATGGGGAATGTTTCCGAGAATATTTCCGAGAATATTCTCGCCTGGGGAATATTCTCGGAAACGGCCCATCACTATGTCTGAACCATTAAATTTTTAATTTTTCGCTTCATTCTAAACATTTGGTTTACGTTAGCAGACGTTACTGCGTTAATACAAATAATCAGTCTGATCAGCGAAAGATAACCCAGTAGAATATATGGGCGAATATACAAAAGTTGGGTAACTTTTCGGGATATTTTGTTTATGATAGTTTTTTAATCAAAATGCTACAAATTCGGGTATATAAGATAGGTAATGTAATGAATATATTGCTCGAGATTGGGCCAGTCACTTTTTTAAGTAGAACCGGAGAAATTTCGGGTTTTCTGAATTTGACTGCCAGGGGACTGACGAGGCTGACAAAGTACTGACAAAATACACAACTTCATAACATATGCTTGATATTTATTAAAATTTAGAAATAAATCTCTTAGGAACTAATCTATCTATTAGCCACAGACGTCCACTGCTGAACTTAGGCCTCCCTCATGACTCGACACAAAGTGCGATCCCGTGCAGACCGCATCTATTGATTCCCCGCTACCCTCAGGAGGTCATCCGTCCATCTAGTCGGGGGCCTTCCCACGCTGCGCTTTCCTATACGTGGTCGCCACTCTACGACTTAGCTGCTCCAACTGCCGTTCATTTACCGGGCTACATGGCCTGCGCATTGCCATTTCAACCGTGCAATCCTGTGAGCTGTGTCGGTTACCCTGGTTCTACTGCGGATATCCTTATTTCTGATTCTTTCGCGCTCAGAAACTTCGAGCATAGCCTTTATTGAAGAACTACAGGACCATCTCACTGCTGAGCCATGTTCATCAGCTGTTCTTCAGAGTCATTACCAATCGTCTCGCGCACAGTCGATTTCCAACCTCCCGAACAATCCGTATTCCGAAAAGCTTTAACACCATATACCAAATTCATACACTGCGGCAGGTTGTACAGAAGAGAAAGGAGTATAGCCGGCCACTATGTTTGTGAACTATGAAAAAGCCTTTGATTCGATCGAGACATGGGCTGTGCTTCAATCTCTCCAGCGGTGCCGTATCGACTATCGATACATCGAAGTGCTGAAGTGTTTGTACTGAAACACCACCATGTCAGTCCGAATCCAAGGCCAGAGCCTATCCAACTGCAGCGAGGAGTAAGACAGGGAGACGTTATTTCTCCAAAACTGTTTACTGCTACACTGGAATATGCCTTCAAGCTACTGGATTGGAACGGACTTGGCATCAACATTAACGGCGAGTACCTCACTCACCTTCGATTTTCAGACGATAGAAACTATTTTTAGTCTTATTCTTATGTTTTTAGTCTTATTCTTAGTCTTCATTCACTGAAGTAATAATTGAAAAACTGTTTAACGTGTAATACTGTAAGAAAGATCTATCTCCACCATTCAAACAGCTTTTTAATTGGCTTTACTACTTTGAGGTAGTTTAACAGTATACATTTTCTAAGTAAGCATCCCTGTTTTTTTATAAGTCACTGCTATTTTTGGTATTCTCTATAATTTTGTATTTGTTGTAGCTTGTTCGAACTTTTTTTTATCTCTTTATGTAGTTTCTTTTAATTTAATTTAAATAACACTTCCGCAAAGGCCCTTTTTCACTGTTTCCTTCTTTTCCTTTTAGTAATATCTTCACTAATTTCTCCAATTCTGGTTTATGGAGTTTCTTCCATAGATTTGACAACTTACTTAGACTGCTTTTTGACTCTCCTATATTTTGGTCGATGATTTTTCAGTCTAGTTCTCAGTTTTGAAACCATTGCTTGGTTCAATATTTTTTAATTGCCTATTTCTGGACTTTTTCTGTCTTTCGCTTCATTTGCTCTTTGGTCGTCGTTTATAATAGGTCATTTGTTCACCATCTATTGATTATGCTTCGTGGTCAGTAGTTCTGGCGAACAAAGATATAAGTAGTATGATTCAGAAGTTGTTTTTTTTTGCGTGTACTCAGATGATTTTTTTATTTTATTTTTGTGGCTAATCGTTGCTCCTAAGGTGTTATTTCCTTAACAAATGTCTTTACCCCTTTTCCTTCTTTTTTTAAGAAGCGGCACGATGGTTTAAACTGAAATAAGTAAAAATATACAGCTTCAACACGCTACAAATGTCAGTACCCTGGAAACCCGTCAGTCCTTTGGCGCAATATAACACAAAGGACTGACGCCAACGGACTGATGAAAAAGACATGAATTTGGGGTTATCTTTAGAATCAACATTTAATTTGATATTATTGAACATCAACTAGCTACATTTTAACAAAACAAAGTTGACTGTGTATAAATTCAAGTATAACACAGATTAACAAGGAAATAACGACTTACCATAGGACTGATTTTTTGACTGGATTGGCACGTGTTCACATGACATCCACAACTCTGGTACAGGCTCAGTAATAGTGGCCGTAAAATGGCTCGACCTGCAGCTAACTTTACTATCAACTTTGAAATTTAACGCGGATTTGAATTTGAGTCGCCGATATTTAGCGCGAAATTCCAATTCGAACAACAGACAGCGGACTGACGAATAAAACTGAACACAAAGTTTCTTATATTTTTTACAACAACAGTGAGAATATTATATTATGAAAGTAGTGTTATACATTATTAAATACATCATAGATTGTATTGAAACAGTAAGTTTTCTTACATTAGAGGTAATATTTAATATACAGCCATTTGATTGCCCACTTTTGAGGTTGTGACATGCCAAAGTACTGACGTTTTAAGGATAAATTGTGCAGTTTCACAAATTTGTATTTAAAATGAATAGCTGAAATTGGGTGACCAAATAAAAGGCTTTTAGTAGTATTCAAATAAAATTAAAAATATAAACAAAATATAACAAAACATTATTTTATTGCCCTATGACATCGAGTTACCCATTTTTTGTAGAATCACCCATATGTATTTACATTTTATTTTTAGTTAGCCTGTTTGAGTGTACCACTGCTGGGCAAAGGCCTCTCGGTTAGATCTCCACTCCATATTGCCTATTGGCCAGTCGACTAGGAATGCATCTAAATCGTCCCGCCATCTCCGTCTCGGTCTGCGTTGACGTTGCCGCCCATCTTGCGGCACCCACGTGATGACTATACTACTATAAGCCCACCTGTCCGGTTAACGTGACCAGCCCATATATGTATACATACCTATATCGTCGCTTGACAAACAAAACTCAAATACAATACAAAAACAAAAAATTTTTTTTTTGCTTTTTAGTGATTCATATAAAAGTTCTAGTGGCCATCTGTGGTGTGCATCATCAGTTTCCTTACACCAAATCCTATTTACTGAATGTAAATTCTTGACTTTATCAATAAATTACCGAAAGCGCCGTACATGTACGAGTATACACACGTACACTATAACATTTGAAGAGTTCCATCGATTTCTTCAAGATTCCATCATCAGATCCCGACTTAGTGCCAACGGGACCAACTCGGAATTATACCCTTTCCATTAAAAAAAAAATTGATAATCGGTTCACGGTTCTCGGAGATATCATAATAATATAAAAATAAAAATTAGTTCGAATTGAGAACCTCCTCCTTTTTTGAAGTCGGTTAAAAATACAATACAAAATGCTTAACAATAATTTTTGTAACGGTAGAGAACAGGCGGTCTTATCGCTAGAGAGCTGTCTCTTCCAGACAACCTTTGGTTAGTGGAGTTAATCAATATAAACCACACAATGAGTAAGTAGATGATGCAGAAGGGGAACAAAATAATTATCAACAGACAAGCAAGTAAACATAACAATTAAATAGATAATACACATGCATAAATAGATATATAATAAACCTACTTAAATAGTATGTTTATACTGTCATAAATATAAACAGGGAGGCAAACGAACGAAAACAACCTACCTAAATACCTACTTCAAACAAAACTCGTATCTCTGTATCAATTTAGTAACTAGATACGAGGTTTTGAAGAGCAGACAGAAATCTTAGTGACTTGGTTGTCAGCAGGCGATATCTTTATTATTTCTTCCAGGTGACGAACTCCACACGTACGCGGGGCACACGGCCGAGGTGGTCGCGCTTCAGTTCGACCCCAATGAGGGCCAGAGACTTATCACGGGCTCTTTCGATGGCACCATCTCTGTGTGGGACACCAGGATGAAGGAGTAAGCTACTTTTATCCCTCCATGTCCTGGGGGAAGTTCTAGAAATAGGTATCTACTTAACTTGTAAATGTAGTGCTGCTGAACAGGCTCTAAAATGGTAAAAAATCTCTAGTGAACTTTTATTTCCTAGTTTTCACAGCATACACAATTGTTACACAAGGATGTTTACTATGAATTGACGCGGATACGCATAATTGTATTGGACATTTATATTTTTGTAAACATCCATCATTTTGAATTAATACAATGGGAAAAACGTGTTACCACGTTTAATAGTCGTAACCTACAACGAAATGTAAACACGAGTGTTTTGTGTTTATTCCGCTGTCCTGTTAAACTTAGGAACGAATCGACATGATTATTAGATGACTATAAAATACTAGATGCGTGCCGCGGCTTTACCCGCTGATCCCACAGGATTACTACATTTTTCGGGATAAAAAGTATTAGTAGTTATTTCACACTGTGTCCGTTACAAATAGCACTTATAAACAGTTCGGTTAGCACTTATTCACTACGACGGCTAGAACAGAACAACCCCGTCGGCCAAGTGACGCACCCATGGTATAATAATATACTCCGCCAGGTATTCCATTCCGAGACTCGCGAACCACGTGACTGACACAAGCCTACGTCATCATGCTGTTCACAGATTCTCAAACTTTAAAATGAGGGAGAATTTTAACCAACGGTGATAAATATTTAAATGGCATTAATTTTAAGTTATTCATGTAGAAACATAGGTAGTACAATAAAACAAATCTAATGTATTAAATCAAAATTTTATTTATCTATACAAGAGAAACTTTTGAAAAACGAATCCACATCAAATCAATAAACGGTGTTCGACACTTTAAGCAATTTTCGTTTTAATTTCTTCTGGAGTTGATTACTAACGATTTTTTTTATTTAATTCTTTTAGTCTTATGTAACTATGTCCTCGCCTCGTTCTGACTAAGCAAAGCAAAGTATTACAGCGAATTTCTAATAAACATTTCTATTTGAGGGTATTGTTTTTGACGTGCTTGTGTACGATATTCCGCCGCGGTTGGCTCACTTTGTAAGCACTTGCCTACTGAGCCGGCGGTCCTGGGTTGAAATCCCGGCCAGGGCAAATATGTGTGTGATTAACTCGAATATTTGTGCTTGAGTCATGGATGTTATCTATATATGTATTTATATATTATGTCTATCGACGTCTAGTACCCATAGTACAAGCTTTGCTTAGTTTGGTACTAGGACGATTTGTGTAAGATTGTCCCTTAATATTTATCTATTATTATTATTATATCAGCTAGGCTTTTAAAGATAAATTTTACGATTTTCGTCCTACTTTACTTAGTTTTATCTCATCAAACCCTACAAAAATAATGACGATCCTTAGCACTAACGCAGCTTTGTTACACACAACGCACCAGCATATTTATCTTTGCATAGTGTCCGGCCATGGTATTTCTCAAACTCATTTTCCACTGTTTGAGCGACTTTTATGAGCTCTTCACATGGATAAATCAATTTGCCCCTCGATATAAATTTAATCTACTCACAGGAACCACTTCCAGGTTCTAAGTCAGGTTCCGAGTTAGGTTCCCAAGATGTGGGTACTTTCCCATAAATCTTGAAGTGACATAGCCGGCAATGTATTTTAGTCAACAAGCAAACGTAGAACTTAGATTTTACAATTAATAGTAATTATTGTCGATAAGTATGTATACATACCATTTTTATATGTTTTCAGCCCACAATAGCGGAGCCATTCATAGGCTACGGATTCTTTTTTAGGAAACGTATAAAATCTTATTATGCCCATTTCACTCCTACTCTTACAGTTCCGAATAGAACAGCCAACCATTTTCGTAACAAACATTAATTACCAAGTTTACGATTAGAACAGTTTGGAAAACGCTGGGAATGCTGAAAGTAAGCGAGAAGGAAATAACAATTAACACGCGTTAGACAAGGATGTCGTTCAGGGACAAAATGACGGATTGTCAAATGTGACAGCACTATTCTGTGATGCCAGTAGTGTCATTAGAATTACCCGAACGTCTGAAGTTTATTTCGTGCATCGGAAGATATTGCTAACGAATAATTAAAAATGACGTGTTGTTGTAAAATTTAAGATGAAATACATATAAATGAAAATTATAGAATAATAAATTTTTTTTTTTACTAATTAACCGTAGTTATAATGTACCCATATAACATGTTATGTTGAAATAAAGTGGCAATGTTATTGTGACGTAGGCTTGTGTCACTCTGGGAATGGAAGACCTTGTTTTATTAGACCATGGACGCACCCTTTTATTGCCTATCGCGTGGTTTTTTTAAAAATGGTAGAGGGTAACCATTTTTATTCAAACCACAACTACCCTATCCTTAAAATTATATTTATAACTAGTGTTGCTAGCGTACTAATATATAAAACCCTACACAACTGAGAAACATAACATCAAATGCCTAGAAGCATAAGTTTGTATTTACCATTGCACTTACGGTGGTTTCTCCTCAGGTAAGAAACTTTTTATCCAGAACTAGAAGGTGCCCGCAACTTCGAACGCGTGATTTTTATTTATACCTTAGTCTGGTAAAAAGTATCCTATAACCATCTTTGGATGTCCAGCTCCAGCTATCTCTATACTGTACCTAAATTGGTTTAAATTTGTCCAGCCGTTTGGGCGTGATGCGAGGACAAAGGAAATTATGAAAACAGATGGCGCCAGATTAGCACGGCGCCGCGTGCGCATATAAAACAGATGACGTTGCATCACGCTTCACGCTATGAAGATTTTTCCTGAAATCATGACGGCTCTCCATAGAAAAAGGATTTTCAATACACACTTGATGAATTTTATATTAGTATAGATTAATAACTATTTTTAATTATTTCTATTTTGGCAGCCGAGTATCAGTGCTCCGAGGCCACGAGGGCGAGATCTCCAACGTTCAGTTCAACTGGGACAGCTCGCTGGTGGGCTCATCGTCACTGGACGGCAGCGCCAAGCTTTGGGATGCTCGGCAGAGCTCCTGCCTCGCCACCGTCTCCAGCCACTCTGATGAGGTATTCTATGCACGTTATTCCTCGTACTTCTTCAAGTCTCAGGTCAGCTGGGTCAGCTCTCTGGTACTTAAGTAAACAATGAGGTATTGTAGCTTAGGTACAAACTTAATTGGACCGGCAATACAGAGGTACCGGCTTCGATTCCCGGTCTCTTCCAACAGGTTACACAATTTACAGATTTCAATTTTTCTTTCTATCAATCTTTGTATCAATGGTTTAATACAAACTTAATTATTTGAATACCTCGCTGCGTAACTTGAAATTTTACCGCACCGTGTCGTCATAAAACATCAGATAATGTGAATCGACGCTCAATGAGGTAAATGGTAGGTGGAAGGTTGCACCGACGTTTGCCAAAATTGTCTGTTTTCATATGTTTTATCAGAGTGCATTTTAACATCACAGCTATCCTGCGGGAGGAATGCAGCTAAAGCGTAGAACCTTAATGTTGGCAGTGTCAGTAACAAACATATTTGGACATAAAATGATATACTAAACTTTCCGAAAAAATAACTTTTGAAAGTCATATCATCCATTTAAATAATCTTCCTATATCAGGTCCTAGACATCTGCTTCGATTGGGCGGGTCAGCGTATGGCAACAGCATCCAGCGACTGTTCGGCGCGGGTGTATGACGTGCGCGCTGACTTCAAGGAGCTGGCGGTGATGAAGGGCCACCGCGACGAGGTGTCCAAGGTTAGAGCTGTTCTGGCAGGTTCTACTTCCACTGGGCAGGATAGCAGATGGTGACGGCATCCAGTGACTGTTTGGCGCGGGTGTACGACGTGTACGCTGACTTCAAGGAGCTGGCGGTGATGAAGGGCCACCGCGACGAGGTGTCCAAGGTTAGAGCTGTTCTGGCAGGTTCTACTTCCACTGGGCAAGACAGCAGATGGTGACGGCATCCAGTGACTGTTCGGCCCGGGTCTACGACGTGCGCGCTGACTTAAAAGAGCTGGCGGTGATGCAGGGCCACCGCGACGAGGTGTCCAAGGTTAGAGCTGTTCTGTCAGGTGCTACTTCCACTGGGCAGGATAGCAGATGGTGACGGCATCCAGCGACTGTTCGGCGCGGGTGTATGACGTGCGCGCTGACTTCATGGAGCTGGCGGTGATGAAGGGCCACCGCGACGAGGTGTCCAAGGTTAGAGCTGTTCTGTCAGGTGCTACTTCCACTGGGCAGGATAGCAGATGGTGACGGCATCCAGCGACTGTTCGGCGCGGGTGTATGACGTGCGCGCTGACTTCATAGAGCTGGTGGTGATGAAAGACCGCCGCGACGAGATGTCGAAGGTCAGAGCTGTTCTGTCAAGTTCTACTTCCACTGGGCGGGGCAGTGGATGGCGACAGCATCCAGCGACTGTTCGACCCGGGTCTACGACGTGCGCGCTGACTTCATAGAGCTGGCGGTGATGAAGGGCCACCGCGACGAGGTGTCCAAGGTTAGAGCTGTTCTGGCAAGTTCTACTTCCACTGGGCGGGGCAGTGGATGGCAACGGCATCCAGCGACTGTTCGGCGCGGGTGTATGACGTGCGCGCTGACTTCAAGGAGCTGGCAGTGATGAAGGGCCACCGCGACGAGGTGTCCAAGGTTAGAGCTGTTCTGGCAAGTTCTACTTCCACTGGGCGGGGCAGTGGATGGCGACGGCATCCAGCGACTGTTTGGCGCGGGTCTACGACGTGCGCGCTGACTTCATAGAGCTGGTGGTGATGAAGCCGACCCCGAGAAAAGTAGACAACAGTCCTTAATTTCTGATACAAGGAAAATGCAACTGATCGACATGCAAGAAAAAAAAATAACATTAAGATTTACTTCGTGTAAAAATATCAAACGAACGACGTAAGTTCAAAAGCTCTTTCCAAGTGTCTCCTGGATAACGAATCCTTAGTAAGTATGTAATTTTGGGTCTGTCTAAAGACTCTAAAGCGTTGTCAAAGACTGCCAAGTCTTGGCAAGGAAACGTGACAAAGAAATTGTACTAAAGAAGCCCCACGCTGTCCAGCTGTAAATTTGCTGACGCCCCGTAATATTAGCCAAAGGTATGAAGAATACGTGTAGCGTCACGTATTTTTCATACTCCTAACAACTTACATGCAGCGTCAAGCATCCGGGATCCTTTCATATACGGGTATCTCCAGTATACTGTGACGTCGACAATCCTTTAAGGAAAAAGAAGCTTTGACATTTTTATGAAAATTTGTTTAAAATTTTGACATGCAATTATTTCATCTGTTTTATAATTAATTCCGCTGTTTTTAATATCATGATATATTATCTCTTAGTATTAATGTGCGACGATCATAGTATAAGTGCATGTAAATTGACTAAGCGTAATTTATGACATTTTATATCATGAAATAAATAAATTTAAATCTATCCCGGGGTTTCCGGTGCACGGAAGATTTGACGCCACTGTCGGCCCAGTGTCAAATCATTCGTGCACCGAAAACCCCGATGATGACGTCACTGTCATTTGAATCTGTCACCAGGTGTGCTTCAGCCCCGCCGGCGGCTGTCTGCTGACCGCGTCGGCGGACCGCAGCGCGCGCGTCTGGAACGCGTCCACGGGGAACTGCACTCAGGTACCAAACTATGACCGTTGAACGCGAATCCCATCGGCTTGTCCATTTTAAGGTGTTCGGATGCCTTAAAAACCATAAGCCAAACGAACTTTACGTATCAAGTTATGTGCCTCGTTGGCGTGCTATCAATCATAATTCTTATAGTGTCCAAAACTTATCATAGCTTTAATTAATAAATGTCAGATTCGCGCAGTTTAATGCAAATATGAAGAAGGTCGTGGTTCCGTCATCTTCAGGATTGTCGCCATTAAAGAATAATTAAATGATTGTCCGCCAATCTTGTGCTCGCATGAAATTCGTGGACGAGGCCATCATCGAGGGCTACAAGATCGATTGATGATTGAAAACGAAAGATTGGTTGGTATCTTTTCACAAAACATACCTTAAAAGTTTCTCTCTGATCTGTTGGTCAGCATTGATACAGGTACATTAATATGTATATCGCAAGTAAATTTGCAACACGATCCTATAGGCATAAAGACGTGCATATAATATTACCATGCGATATTGTTTTAAAATAGTGTCTCAAAAATGAATCCAGCGCAGGTCGCAGGTTCATAGGATAACAATGCGACGAGCAAATATTAGCACAGCTGTTCGGGTGGAAAAGTGGTTCAATTTACTCCATCCGTGGACGCTGTGTGTGTCACTATACATAGAAGACATGACTCAGTAGACCACGGTGATGTCACTTGTCGACATAAATAATTGGTATATCTGTAAATTTAGTGAAAAGTGGACACAACAGCACAACTACACAAGAGTATGATGAAATATCTTCATTCCGTACGATTTTTTGTACTAGGCGATGACAAGTGTAACATCTTTGTAAACAACCATGGTGCAATGAATAAACGAGATGAAATGAAATGAAAGGTGTAAAAGCTCTGTACGAAGTCGAAGCATAAAATTCGAACTTAGTATACGTTACGTCTAAGAATAAGTCTGATCCAGACTATTTGAGCCACACATGTAATTTCAATGGCACATGTTATTGCAGGTGCTTTCGGGCCATCAGGGTGAGATCTTTTCCTGCGCGTACTCCTACGCTGGCGACGCCATCATCACGGCTTCCAAAGACAACACGTGCCGGATCTGGAGGTGACTGGACTGGTGGCAGCCAGACTAGTTACCGGGTTATGAGCAACACAGAGAAAAAGACACAGGCCGTGAAATCAAAGTCATAAACAGTGTAGTATTTTTTAATCTATCAAAGGCAACTCTAATCAAAAATGACGGTAGGTCGTCCGCGTTGATGTCCCATATCCCTAATAATAAATCTAGTTGAAAACAAAGTAGGTAAGTACCTACTTATCATAAAATGCACGCACCCGATACTTTAGTAATAAAATAGTTGAATTGACGTATTTTATCTAGTTTCTCAATCTTTGTGATGCAGATTCATAGCCACTAAGACCATTCAAGGCATTGTATGCCTCAATTGTATGCATATTATTGCATATTATTTCTCAAGTTAATCGACTCAAAATTAATGACAGTCGGAGTGAAGAAATTGACCCGAATGCGACACAGAACAGTAATGTTGCTTTTGAGGTCGAGAAAAACCACAGACCACCCCCACTAGACGGAGCATGTAAGGCGACCCGTAGGCGACCCGCGCGCACCAACGATATGGTACGGCAGAACATTAAAGTATCAACACGGCGGCCACCGTTTAGTTGCGTCCATGTTTATGAGGTCTCTCTACACCACTTAACACTACAATTTACCATGTTATTTATTTAATTTCTTTTTTCGTTGACGTACGCATGGATCATAAACATAGACGCAACTAAACGGTGGCCGCCGTGTTGATACTTTAATGTTCTGCTGTACCATATCGTTGGTGCGCGCGGGTCGCCTTATATGCTCCGTCTAGTGGGGGTGGTTTGTGAGAAAAACCATGGCGCATGAGCAACCGCTAATTATACTTATGGGGACATCGTTGAAAACCGGCCAAGTGTGAACCGGACTCACACAAAGGGTTCCATACCCATCAGTGTCGAAACTCTGATGTTGTCACCATTGGCACGGAACGGGAACTCCTATCTTCTGTACCATGAGTTAACTCGCTAGTGACTGCGTAAACGATTTGTATGGAGAATAGTACAGCGCGGTTACTTTGTAGAACTACAATTCTCCATACAAATTGTTTACGCAGGCGCTAGCGAGTACGGTCACTGTAAACTCATGGTACAGTCGGCCGCTTGTTATAAAACATCCTTATGACAGTTATGACGTAAATGGGCCATTTTTTCTAAAGTTGTAGCTACACCCCACTTTTTTTTAATTTTCTATATTTTGGGTATTTTGTACTCAGAATCACGAGCTCTTTCGATCTAATTAGGAGAAAAAAAATGCCCCAAAATATTTATAATTTTTTTGATTTTCCATTCCGTTACCGCTGCAGTAGGTTATATGGAAATGGTAACGGAATGGAACGAAAAAACATTGGGACACTTTTGTATTCAAATTAGATCGAAAGAGCTCGTGATTCTGAGTAGATATATCGAACATTTAAAAAAAATGTGGGGTGTACAACTTTAGATAAAATGGCCCAAATGAAATTAACTACCCCTTTTTGTAATTAAGAGTCCATGGCGATATTCAATTCATAAATTATTTTTTATTGAAGCAGAAACTAAATGTTACATTGAAGCTACGATGCCACTCCAAGGCATATAAGAAATTAAGTAACTGGTTGAAGAATTTCATGGCTCGCGCATTGGTTCGGTGGTCTAATAGATAAAACGCCCGTATTGACCCGGAAAAACATTGGAAACGGGTTCGAACCCCGCCCGAACCATAGATTTGTTTTTTTTCTGTTCAATGTAAACATTAGGATATACTAATAATTTATGAAAACATTCACATTAAATGATGGGATAATTATTGGTTGTGCATTTGCATGATATGAACGACTCAACTCTCATTTGTCCATCTGTAGAGGTTATATCTTCATACCGTCAATAATCATAAGACACACTTTATAACATGTTTTTAAAATATTTACTTACTTATATTACTTTGTAATGAAATACTGTTAGGAATTTGTCATGATAATAAATCACTTTTTATACTGTTTTTGCTGTGTTTTGACTTACTTAAGTTATCTATTCCGATATCACCCTCAACACGTTGTATACAAACATTGCATTTGGACTTACTTCAATATCGTAAATACCGGAATTCAATAATAATGCATTAATGCGAAATGGATGAAATTAACTTGGATAAAAAAAACTTGGATTTCTCCGCTTCACCGAACCTCACCGGGGTCACAGATCAAATACTCCGAGGTGATATTTTTTTCGACTTGGCAGGGGAGTTGTGCCACAGATTATTATACAAGTTACTACGTAAGTTGTGCTGCCGTGGGCCGCTTAGGCCGTATTATCTAATGCGCCTTATAATCATACTCCGGGATCCTATACGGGAACAGATCATTTTTTCGGGATAAAAAGTAGCCTATGTGTCAATCCAGGGTGTCAGCTATGTTCATATCAAAATGTATCAAAATTGGTCCAGCCGTTTGAGCGTGAAGAAGTAACAAACATACAGACAAACACTCACAAACTTTCGCCTTTATAATAGTAGGTAGTTTGATTTCCTCACCCTACACGTGTCTCAGAAATATGAACATTATAATTAACAAGGTAGTTCCCCAATCAGTCATAACATTCAGTGAACTTGTAAGTAATCGGGTAGTTTTCTAGTAAACACCGGCTTATTAAAATGGATAAGAGAGAGATAGTGAGATGTAGGCGATGGATGAAGGAAGAAGACGTAGGACATAAGCAAAAGTAATGGAGTACAATCGGGTACATCCTGCTACGCGCGGGGGTCAAATGAACCGCGATAAGCGATGACAGGGACGCTCACGTGCTAAAGTGTTAGGTCAAGATTTTTTCCTTTAATTCTGCGACCTCTAGAAAATGTTTGGTGAAGCTAAATCTGCATATACATACCTACTCAAAGCATTGGAATAATCTGGCAACGCCATTATCCTTAGATCATCAGATGGGTGGCTAAAGGTCTCTGCAACCAAGCCATAAAATCCCAAAAAAAAGCAGATGGTTATTCAACGCTATGAAATTAAATAAAATGTTATGATGTTATTAATTGTATTCCAGATTTAAAGGTTCCATAAAAAAAAACTGGCCAAGTGCAAGTCTGACTCGCGCACTTAGGGTTCCTTACCATCAAATAAAATAACTGGCCGGGTAAAGTTTGCACCTGGTATGAATACCATGGTATTGTATGGATGGATACAAATGAGATTCAAAGTTAAACAAAACCGATCACTTTTGTTACCCCACTTAAATATTTATTTTATTCCGTTTTTAGTATTTATTGTTATAGCGGCAACAGAAATACATCATTTGTGAAAATTTCAACTATCTAGCTATCACGGTTCATGAGATACAGCCTGATGACATACAGACAGACATTCTAACAGTGGAATCTTAATAATAGGGTCCCGTTTTTACCGCTTGGGTATGAAACCCTTAAATAACCCTAATCCTTTATAAATAGGTATATAGTAGCTGAGTTATGTTATGATGCGATGAGCCTGAGAATTGTGCCATCGACGGTGTATTTGAACAAATGTTTACAAAAACAACACTTATTACAAACTGTCCTAAATTTACAGTCGACCTAATAGACATCCGGCAGTTCAGCCCGATAATTACAATGATTCCGTAAACATCCCACCAATCACGGAAAATGAAACTAAAAAACACACATGTGTCGCCGCCTGTACAAAAACATTATATCAGTAAACAGACCACAGCGGGCCGCGACGCCACAACCATTAGTACCGCCGTATACTCAAGACGTGCCATCATGTGGCGAAAAACACTAATTCTAGCCCTAACCTTAACTGTAGTGAAATCTGAATACAAATACACGACGAACTGGTTCAAAGTTCCACTGGACCATTTCGGGTTTCAACGGAATGAAGAGTTTCAGATCAAGTATTTGGTGAATGACGAGCATTGGGACAAGGAGAGCGGACCTATCTTCTTTTACACTGGGAATGAGGTATGTATTCTTATTATACTTTCAAACGTAACCGAATTCAGTATTAGTCGATGAGAAACACTGCAATTCTGCGCAAAAGCATCTTGGTCTATTCTGACAATAACTTGCAATCACTTGCGTACATCTTCCTTCAAGGAATATCTCTGCACTACAATAAACGTGCAACTAAATATGTAGAACAAACGTTTACCACAATCACTATAATCCTCGACACATGTTTCGCTTATATTCTACGAGGCATCATCAGGAGATGATACGGTCCCACTTTAGTCTGGAGGAAGCCTCTTCTTTCATAGACAAAAACTTCACCGAATGCTCATTGAATTTTCGTTTCATAGACTAATTATTGCCCAGAAGTCATAATTTTTATAAAAATCTTGTTTGTGTTATAATTATAACATTCCAAAATATTTTATGGTTTCAGAAAAAAAGTGCTTTCTAATCTTTCTATGAAATTTAAATTCGATGTAACGTTTGTCTATGAAACACGAATAAACCTTGCCTGGAAGGTCACTTGAGCGCAATTGGCCAAGACGCTGTTTTGGTGAACTCGTGCAGTATTTTAGTATGGTTATTTAATTAATTGACTTCATGTAGTTTCACGTTTAGTGACCGTTTTGTAACTAATTTAAATAAATCAAAGTCTTACCCTAGTCTTTCAGTTAAGACATCACTTAGTTGTTATTATTAGATAGCTTAATTGTTTGTACTTACTTTTAATTGCATAATATTGATTACGAAACTGTGACCTGTTTATATCGTTATAATAACAAGAATTCACAAAATATAAAATAGATACTGCGCGCTAAATAGGTTTACCACATAACGATGATAACTCGTAATTTCATGAAGTCATTAATATCGTTATTTCTAATATTGAAAAAACCGTGTATGAACGTATAAAAAAATTACCTATTCGCGAAGCGTCAGAAACGAAATATTAGCAGTCTCCCAACAGTTACGTAGCGTTGACTATAATAATTTATAGATCTTTTACTTTTACTGGATTGCACCTATCTACTCGTAGCGTAATATTTTATATATGTTACCTACATAGATGTACTCGTATTTCATTCACAGTCTTTAACTTATTCACTTAGTACACGTTATATCTTATTTTATGATAGGAGCGGTCCTTACGGATACACTTCGACCTATTCGTAGGATCTTTTGTGTAATCACCCCGTGTTGCATTAACTTAAAGGATTTTTCTCCAGCTCTGTATATCGGATCATGGAATGGAACCCAATGGCAATGCCAGGAATTTCATCATTCTAACTGCCGTATTTCTTCATTTCATGTTTCAGTTGTCATGCTCTCACTTTTCATCTGCCTTCTCTCTAAACATCCTACAATCTGTATTGTCAGAAAGTCCCAGTTTGGCCAATGGTCCTTTGACACCAAAGTTTAAGCACCCCGTTATGATTCTGAACTGTCTCTTGCTGTATTTATTATTATTATTATTTATAATGAGGCAGGCAGTTTAACAACTGATAGTGCCTATATCCAGCTATCTGTGTCTTGAGATCGTTGCTCAGTGGTATGCTTGTCTAATTTATTCTTAAAATTATTGACGTTAGTTTCTTAGTTCAACCAGATTTTATGTTTCCATGGATAGCTTTGAGTACCCCAAGCCTGCCACTTTATTCCACTTGTTATGGTTCCCTGTGGCAGTTCCTACACATGATTCAGAATTTCTACACGTAATAAATGTCGATAAGGATTCAATGCCAAATTAATTGAGACCATTAAGTAACCTTAATACTAGTACTTGTTTATCATTCCTAGAAGTTTGACAAATATAAATGATAAGGGATATTTGATTTACTCATTATCATGGATCAATAAATTCAATAGGACGAATGAGTAGCTGATCTAAAACCGGGTTTACGCATAGTAAAAATTGGTTTTAAAAGCTCGTTTTACTATAACAATAAAACTTAGTTTTAGATACCCTATTTTTCCCATTATTAGTGAGTGAGGTGCCCATAAAAAGTCCTGTACTCCATGTATTGGTCCATGCTGTACTGCCGATATATGACCAGGCTTTTTAATGACGCAGAGAGTTCTTCAGACAGAAAGAAGAACCAGCTCATTTAGTGCTATTTTTCAAAACGTCTGGGTTCAATTCCTGAGCTGAGTACTGGTATATTTAAATGTATGAATGCAAATTACTAATTATAAAAACGGTATAAACTCACGTAAAAATTGTCAGGAACGGCCCGACATGTTTCGAACTCATTTGGAGCTCTTCATCAGGGGTAGCTATCCGTGCTGCTACGCGACTCGCGACCCACAATGTATGAATGCAGTTTTTCTTGTTATTAAAAGCGATGACATGGTTCCTAAGAACAGATCTTCGTATGTCTTGTATTTTCAGACTTTCCCATACTGACCGATCTAAATGGGCCACCCTGTATACTTACGTAATATACGCGGTTCGAATCAATAGATTCATTCGCTATCGGTTATTCCTAACCAACAAAATCAGGTCCGACCATTTAGTCGTGGCATATAGTCGTATAACAGTCGAGTCCTAGTTTATACGACGGGATTTTGGCAAAGTTATATTGCAATTAAGTGGAGTAATTTGTTCTTGTAAATTCCTGTGTACAAGCTTCTTGAGTTATTGCATTTCGGAAGCACACATCACCTCCCGAAATGCAACGGTAACTAATGTCTTCCTGATTGCTCCAGGGTCAAATCGAGCTATTTGCTAAACACACCGGATTCATGTGGGACATCGCCGAGGAGTTCAAGGCCAAGATCGTCTTCGCGGAGCACAGGTGAGTGTCGACAGCGTTTGTATTCATAAAGACCCGGCCATGATATAGGCGGAAAGCGGGAGCGACGAGCGGCAGCCAGGCGTTTTTATTTTTTTGTTGATTTCTTTTTTTTCTCAGATTTCAATAAAATTTGGTGAGTTGGTAAAGTTGCTTCTTCTGACCATAGTAAGCCTAATTTAACGATATGTTCTAAAAAAATTTCTTCATTGAGTTACACAAAATGTATAACAGAAATTGGCTCATGGCATGGGCCAATTTTTTTTTATTGTCGAATTATTTATTTTTCATTTTAGCCCGTCATTTTGTACTAAATTTTAGTACAAAATACGAAATTTCGTAAAATCGAAAAAATTGTAAAGTTAATTGACGTCCAATATTTGATTGTCAGCTAGCTGTTCCTTTTGCACTTCGCATCCGCACTGCACTGAAAGATCCGAGAATTTCAACAATTTTTTTCGATACCTTCCCACCGATATTTTTGCATGGCTATTTTTTTGGGGCTTACATATTGATTAATCTCGCGTCAGAAAAAAAGCCAATACAGCTGAGCCCACACGAAAATTATTATTATTTTGGTACTTTTAATTAACGCTGGCAACCCCTTCCCACCACCCGATCGATTGAATTTTTTTTTTTGGGTGCACAGGGAGTACAGAGCAACTGTTTGAAAAAAAATGAAAGTCGCTGAGCCCACATTTTTTTCTTTTTTTTCCCCACCCCACTACACCCGCACCCACCGCCCGCGGCCTGCCAGCACGAAGATTATAGGAAAAAATTGTTCAGAGAAGTAGCAAACGGAGTTTCAATACAGCTGAAGCCACAGGACCGATTTGGTCGCTAGCTCTTAATCTATTACCAACTCACCAAATTTTATTGAAATCTGAGAAAAAAACAAAATCGACAACAAAATAGAAATTTGCCCAGATATCACACTAATATTATAAAGGCGACAGTTTGTGAGCGTGTTTATGTGTATGTTTGTTTCTACTTCACACCCTAACGCCTGGACCAATTTTGATAAATTTCTATATGAAGGTAGCTGACACCCTGAATTAACACATAGGATACTTTTATCCCGAAAAAATTAAATGTTCCCGTGGGATGAGCGGGTAACACCGGTGCAGCTAGTTGTTAATATACCGCGATTAATAATTTCCTTACACAATTTTTTCATCTTCGTGTATAGGTAATTAATAAAACACCAATTTCTTCATAATAGGAAGATAAAAAAACTTATTTAATAAATATTAATAACTGCAGTATCCCTTGGTTTATGTTTACGACTTTACGAGTAATTAAACTAAACACTAGTGTAAGGATAATTTCTAATTTAAAAGTAGTTGCAATGAACGATCACGTGATAGTCACGTGATCGCCCCCTTCCACTCCGAGCAATGGCGACCGGTCACGTGGCTGGGAATAAGAGACATTCGCTAACGGACATTGTCCGTGGTCGGTCGGTTGCTCGCCGTGGAGGCATTGTTGGATTTGTTGGTTATTTAAGGGCTAATTATAAGTTCAAGCCTACCGAATTAAGTACAGGTCAGTATCGCTCTCGTATTGATTGGGTATAATCAATATTAATACTATTTAATGAGGTCTATGCCTACTCACAAGTTGTATTCATTGTGCGAATAAACACCATTTGTTATCAACTGTCGTTGTTTTAATTAAACGTATCGATTCCTTATATATCAGAAGTTGGGATAGGCGAGTATTCTTATAATCACTTGCTTATCCCCGCCCGCAAATTTCGAATTATCGGCCTTCACACAATGAATACGACTAACGAGTATTAAGAATAAGTATTAATTTCATCCCTAAACGACGCGAAAGTGCTAAATGTTTTTAATTATTTTGTGGAATTTTTGATTTAACGTTTGAGATAAATTTGCAAAAAATATATAATTAAACGACTACCTTAAGGGTATTCATAATTAAGCGTTCAATATATTCGTATACCTTTCACTCCCATTTACTCGGAGCTTAACTAAAAGAAATCCCTTATAAATAATGACGGGTTCGTCTTTGTATACTTTGATTGTTTTTATGTTCTACTTATAACTAATATTGCTGTTATGATAAAGTGTCTACATATATTAATGCATAATATCAAATATCCTCTTAAATTTGTGTTGTGAAATAATTCAAGGGCTACTAATACTATGGCATTTTAATTACCAACTAAAGGGATATAATATATGTACATTCAATTAGAAATACAAACTTTCACTTAAAAATGCAATGGTGAATGTCCGTAAAGTTATAGTGTTCGACCATATTCTTTTGTTGGGTTTTAGATAGTTATCTTAATTATGTTTTGGTGGTTCAGATTGTGTATCTGTGATATTACGAGTTCTAGTATAGGTAACTAAATACCTGAACATTGCTTATGCGAGAACTATTTCTCTTTTATTAATGTTTCTGGGCTTTGTTTCTTGAATGAACACACAAAATATACGTAGCCCTCCAACTGAAAAAATCATGTAATTTTATGTATAAAATATACTTACTGTTTTGCAAAACAGCCGACATTCATAAGTGCATTGTAATTATGCCTAAATTGAAGAATAAACTACTTTGACTTTGAATGTACCATACCATACTAGGGTCTACTCTATTCTGTTCTTTTACTAAGACTGTACTTTGAAACGTGAAGATGATAATTTTCGTGAGAATGGAATTAAAATACTACAAAGATACATACATGGTTATGGTTTAAGAATTTATTTCTCCAAAAGAATACAATTCACTTAACTAGAGAAATACATGCACATCGTTTAACTAAATACTTAACTAAGTTCAAAGTGTACGAATCGCAAATAATACAACATAAGGTAACTATGAATAAATAAATAAAATATAAACAACAAAGTGGGTGCCTAGATAAAATATTCCAGTTGCTTATCAATGCGCTGACCGCTGCACTCGTAAGTTGTAGGGTTTTATTACGTATCGGCTTGTTATTACTATGCCGCTCAAGGCGACCAACAATGTGATAGCAATCAGACTATTTTGCGAGTTACATACCAACACATTCTCGAGATCGGTCTTAAAATCTCAAGCTCACGACCATCATCGAGGTTTTCTGGAATCCTACCATAATATACGAGTAGGTTCTGAGAACTTACCCCAAAGATATATTAGAAATGATTATGGGTTAATTCGAGAAACTGGAAGTAAGTTTTTGGCACTTGGTGAATAAGAAATTTAACTAGCTTTTCTTCGCGGTTTCGTTCGCGTAGAGGGGATGAGGTGCGCCCGTAGAAACCCTCGGCTCCTATTTGTCCCTCCTTTGAATGAGTACCCTATGATTTGTAACCATAACACTGTGTCTGTTCTGATGTCTGGTTACTGAATTAGTTTTATGATGGTCTATTGCCTTTTAAAGTTGAAGGTATATATAACTATATGATCATAAACTTTCACGTTTGTAATAATGTACAATACAAGATAATCTGGTAGGACTCCTCGAAATGACGGACTAGTAACTAAGGAGTTTAACAGCTGGACCCTTTCCTGGCTTTGTTCCCTATACGATAAATTTGTTTCATTTTTATGATCGAAGCACCGATGTATGCATGCTGATAAATAAATTATCAGTGTAATCACTGTTTAAGTGCAAGTTTCAGTGATGGAGGCTGAGAAATAAGGAGGGCACTGATACTGAGCCCAGAGAGGAGCGCGAGAGAGGAGATACGATGAATTCGAGATTCATCGACATTCGCCGCGGAAGTCATGCTAAGTGAGGGAGCGGAAGGGAGCCTGAAGGTAGGCAAAGCCGCAAGCACTTACATGATGGAGGCAGTTCATCGACATTCGCCGCGGAAGTCATGCTAAGTGAGGGAGCGGAAGGGAGCCTGAAGGTAGGCAAAGCCGCAAACACTTACATGATGGAGGCAGTTATGATCGCGCAGTATATCGTGAGGGAGTTTCACGCTCGTAGGCCGTCGAAGCACACACCTCGTGATCAGCACAGATTGCATGATGTAGTCGATCGACGGGAAAGACGGTTGAGTTGAACTCCGCGATGTGAATGTGAGCCCAAGACGGTATGAGCGCATGGAGACGGAGAGGCTTTATATTTATAGTAGTAGTTCCGATGATGACAAGCTTCTAAATTCAAATTTTCAAAAGTTGTACTCTCGTTCTCCAAGCGCCGCTCAACTTCTAAACTAGAGTCTGGCTAGTCAAATAATGTTGACAGATATTTCTTTGTGGTATCACCAAATGTTTATTTTAAATAAATGACTCATATTAACAATAACCATACCAAGTGAGGTCCGCAAACTATTATTTAAGCTCGTAAATAATTGCGACAATGTGCGAAGCCAATGTGAAGCGTCGTATAGCGAAGACATTGAATGTTAACAAGTAGAAAACAATTTAATTGTTGGGCTATTTGTAAATATTTTGATACTTTATTTACTAGTTCTATCTTTTACCTATAACCTTGATTAGGTTCGTAAGTTTATTAATTTCCGTGAAACTCATAAACAGGGCAAGTGTGTAAGGAAACGGACAAACCAAAAGTTCTGTAGAATATAAATAAAATCAAACCATTTGAACGCAAAAACTTACTAAAAACCAATATTTAGAAAAAGAAATTTGTGGAGCAATTTGATATTAGACAAAAAAAAAAACATTGTAGCGGAATATTTAGAGGCCGATTTTGACTATAGCGAATAGGTCATGGTTAGTAAAATTAAAGGGTGTAAATATTCATCTTAGTCAAAATGATTGATTGTAGCTTATAGTTAGTTTCTCGTGGTTTTAACTATTCCGGTGTCGATCTTGTCTGTAAGCAAGCAAACAAGAAACGCGAATATACTAAGTTAAACTTGACCCACTTCGCGGTTTCCGATTGAGCTGAAATTTGGCCTAGTAATTATGTAAATCTTTTTGTGACGGATTATTATTACGGTATTATCGAGCTGGGTTTTATTTACATTACATTTCATCTTTCGCCTTGTTTATGGTTAGAAAGTGTAAACATATGTGTTTGTTGCTTACGGTACTGTACATAGTGGTAAAAATTATGTGAGCTGACTATGAGTGCATGACAACATATATTTAACTTATTTATTTGGGTGCCTTACGTTTGAATAGGAAATAAAAATCATTTTTTTTAGTACCAAAACTATATTCCCTACTACACACCGTGTGACTAGCCACAGATTATTTTTAAAGTGTCCGTCGTAACTTTGAGTATTAATTCATTAGCCAGATAATATCATTAAATAATGTTTTTCCTGAATTCAATGTCGGAAGATCACGATTTTGACGTGGCCCACCAAAGTAAAGGAGTGTACTGAAATTTTGGATGGACTGAAAGAGAGACTGCACTTCCCAAACTTACAGAGCTTGCCAAGTCTTGGTATCGGGGTCTCGGCACGGTCCTATATTTCATGGTCAGTGTGGAAGATACAACTTATAGAGTCATTCCCTTGCCGTGACGATTACGCAGAGCTTTTGTTCTGGTCAGAAGAAAAAGATCGATATAGTGATTCCCTTGAGCACTACTAATACGCTGAAATCAATTTATTGAACAGGTGTAGCATAACAGGTTATAAATGGGTGGATTATTTATTCACATTCATATTATTCATATTCGCTTATTGCTGTCATGAGTAGGTGCAGTAGGGTGTTAACATATATGGCAGTTAAACGCCCTGACAGGGCATTGCAATTATCTTATAACTAGAAACTAAAGTACTTATATTAGATTTACATATCAGTTTTAAGTTAGGTAAATAATATCAGTTGTTATAATATCAGTTGTCAAACGGTATAGAAGATCGTGTTGTACGAGTAGGTGCTCAAGCCGCCTTTTTTCGCGAACCTGAAGAGGTTCTTAGATATCTAAATTGCAATGAGGACGGGCACAAACGCTTCCAGTGCAAAAATACTCTAATAATTGTACTACGTGTCGTGTGGCAAGCTAGATCACCTTCCAACATTCTGTCCTTTCGCTTGTAATAATGTAAATGGTAAATATATCAGAAAGTATCAGCTACAAAGGGAGTCAAATGTTATCGAGTAAAGTTGTCAAAAAAATTAAATTCATGTTGGTAGGTACCTACTTTAACATGTTGATAGAGGGTAGGACGCTTTTAAATTTAATTCGTTTTATTGCCAGAAGGAAAAACCATGCAAAAAAAATGATAGATTACAAACTAGATAGTCTAGAATTTAAATAAAATACCAAAATGAAATTAAAATACAATAATCAAATTCCATAATCAATAAAATCACATAATAACATAAATAAGTATACATAACAAAATCAAAGGAGACTTTTATGCCATGTCGGTAGTCAACGCACCGTCATTAGATAATTCGATTTATTAGATAAATATTTAAGTTTCCTGATACGAGGCGTATTAAGTAGGGCGCCTCGAGTGTGTCAGTTCTAGGCATGAACACACAATCATGTTCTAAAATATCCCATTCGGTTTGAACTCATGTTTTTAGTGTTGCCGAAAATACTCAACTATTATAAGGATTCCACATCAGTTAGTTTCGAGAAAGTAAAATCTAACAAACTGTTCTTGCAACAAATCAAGAAAGATTCAGTGGATAAATCTGTGAACGATTCAGTGGATTAAAACCTTATTAAAATGGGCCCAGCCGTTTGAGCGTGGGGAAGTAACAGACATACACATAAACACGCTCGCAAACTTTCTCCTTTATAATATTTATGAGATAATATTGAGGTGATAATAAGCTTAGTAGTGATTTCGACGAATAATAAGCATAGTAGTGATGAGAGTGCTGGCTAACTCTTATGGTCTATGGTGTTAACAATAATTAAATTACTACTGTGTAGCCATTATAATTTCCTTAGCTTTAGGAATTTATTTATATGTATATAGGTTTTCTTGCTGCAATTGAATGCTGATGCTGCTGTACATCTATATTTGAAAATTTAAAATATAATTCACATATTTTAATTAATTTGCAAAATTATTTATAGACACGCCCAACTAGTTAGTTTCATTTGTAAGTGTCCCAATAAAACAAAATAAAAATTGAAATCTTTTGATCATACGATGTTATTAGTAAATGACGATATTTTATCTAAGTATATTTAATTACACTTTACTGTACAGTATAAAATGGTAGGCACAAATGGTGGACTTAATGCCGTGGCGCATTCTTTACCGGTCAACCATGAGACCAAACGGAAATCAGCATTTGGTGCATTGACATATCTAATATATCTATATCTATGTATGTGTAATTAACTAAGCAATTATTACGACACCTAAAAGAAAAGATAATTAAAAAAAAATATAACATAAAATAGAACAAAATACTGTAATGCTTTTTGTAAAATTATAATGATTTACCATAATACAATATTCTCAAAATATTTATATAATTTAATAGCATTGAAAATATTTAGTCTCTTATTCGACTTCCGCCACTATGGCGTCCTGGCCGCTGATTCCAGTCTACCTACATATTATTCGATTTTATTAATGATGAAACGTAATGTTCCCGCGAAATTGCTGGTGACGGTGACACTACTTTCCCCCTCCTCAGAAACTTAATGTCACAAATGATTACCGAACATAGGTGTTTACCTGATTTTTTATATGAACATTTCATATCTATCATCTTTCTTGACAAATTTGATACTTAATAGATGCTGGAAGGGTTAACCATAATACATACCTAAATGTTGTCTGGAAGAGATCGCTATTTAAGCGATAAGACCGCCTGTTGTTTACCTCTGCCTGTTATTTGAATGTATCTCATGTTGTGTTGTATATTCCTTGATGTTGGTGTGCAATAAAGAGTATTTGTATTTGTATTTGTACATTTTAAATTAAGACATGAATCTTTGATTTTAGAAATTATAAGGTTAACCTAGGTTTTCGCAATATACTTACAATTTTATTTATATTACTATGATGTAGTTATAGAGCGAAGAGACTTGCTCTAGCAGGATGGCCGAGCTGTAAGGATAATTTCTAATTTAAAAGTAGTTGCAATGAACGATCACGTGATAGTCACGTGATCGCCCCCTTCCACTCCGAGCAATGGCGACCGGTCACGTGGCTGGGAATAAGAGACATTCGCTAACGGACATTGTCCGTGGTCGGTCGGTTGCTCGCCGTGGAGGCATTGTTGGATTTGTTGGTTATTTAAGGGCTAATTATAAGTTCAAGCCTACCGAATTAAGTACAGGTCAGTATCGCTCTCGTATTGATTGGGTATAATCAATATTAATACTATTTAATGAGGTCTATGCCTACTCACAAGTTGTATTCATTGTGCGAATAAACACCATTTGTTATCAACTGTCGTTGTTTTAATTAAACGTATCGATTCCTTATACTAGATCACCGGAGAAGCTGGCAATGCAACACATTATGTAATATGAGGCCATAATTGACATAAAATTGCAGTAATTGGACGAGTTATGTATATATGTAATGCTCGCTTTTCCTGATGGTTAACAGATGTGTCCGATTTATTTCCGTATTTACATACCGAGCGGTTTAATGCAACACGAATATAATGCTAGTGATTTGGAATTTTTGCCATTTAGTAGAACAATTACACGCCCACAACCTGTTGCACCCATTTCAAAACAGTGATTTGGTTGACCTAGTCCAATTTGGCATATCCGAGCCGTGGCGTCACCTGTTGTTGTCATCCAGGTTGTGGCTAGGTCATTCTTAAAAGTAAAAAAATATAAATTTATGAAACATGGTAATGCCTTGTGGTATTTTTTTTGTGGGTCCACCTCAATTTTTTCATATGATACCATTGATACAAAGATCAAAGCACAAGCAACAAAGCCTTTCAAATAAACAATGCAGAGATCGAAACACAAAGCGTAAGGAAAAAAATCAAAAGGTTACCGAGCGTTAAGGTGGTGGAGAGGTTATCACGCTGGACCTTAACTAGAATTTCGGTCATAAATTAGATATAATTAGTTAAGTTTATTTAAAACTATTATAATAAAATAAAAAATCTACATGTAACCGAAAGGAAGAGCGGCGCCACCCAACACAGGCTTGTTTGCTTACCGGGTGGCTCCATCACCTTTGATCATAGATTAGTGTGTTTTATGAAATAAAGTTTTTTTTTTTTTTTTGGTTGTGTCTGGTTCAATTCCTGGTCTCCTCCACCAGGTTATTTTACACGAGGGCATTTTATTTTTTCTTTGTGCTTTGATATTTGTATCAATGATTTAGTAGAACAATTACACGCCCACAACCTGTTGCACCCATTTCAAAACATTGATTAGGTTGACCTAGTCAAATTTAGCATAACTGAAATCGTTGGCGTCACCTGTTGTTGTCATCCAGATTGTGGTTAGGTCATTATTATAAGGCATGTATTTAACGCGGCGACAAATTAATCTGATTTAGGGATTTATAAAAAATTAAAGGGGGTAGCAAAAATAATAAGTTGGCGACTAATTGCGGAGACTAGTATAAAGTAAAAAGTAGCAGCTAAGTAATCAATTTTCGGCTTTGTTTCAATATAAACTAGCATCGAGTTATTGTTTTGGCGACTGAATTAACTAATTAAGCGGAAACATGACAGCGGATAAAAAGTTGAAAATGGCCTACTCTAATTGTTCAATGGAGATTGCATATAAAATAAATCATGGTCATAAAAAAAATACTTTGTGCGACACTTTAAGAGCTTTAATCAAAGTTGAAAATTGCTTGTATAAATAATAATTTTGGTCTATAGTTTTATTTAGTGGCTCTGATTTTGGTCAATGTGTACGAAAAACGTCAGACTCTGTCTTAGCTCCGGCGCTGCGGGAAGTGCAGCCCTTCCGCCCTTGCGTGGCAAATCACGGTCGCCCGTACTCCGCTCCGTAGCTTCGGCTTGTTGGTCGCCTTCGGCGACCAGCCTCAGCCGCACCGCTCCGCACAGCTCCCGAGCTTTGTCACGGCGGGCGAGGGCTGCTCTCCCTCCGCGCCTCCGGCTTTTTATATACACTCTAGGGGTAGGGCAGACAAGACCACGTGGAATCGGGGTTGGCAGCTTCGGTTCTGAGGCAAGTCTTATGATAATGCAATGCTTATTTTCAAACTTAACGCCGCGCAACGACCCGCACTTCACTTCAAACGAACGCGCTTATCGCCGTTTTCATTAAATTATGGTTTCGAAAACTAAAAAAATAACTCCCCATTACTTTTATATAGTACCCATTTTAATATTTAAGCTGCCAGCAAATCAAAGCCCAAAATGTTTTTTTAGATGGAGACCAGGGGGCCTATGATGGTTGCGTTTATCACGTGATAAATAAGTGACAAAGCATCTGTCACTCACACTCGCATTATGTCAAAGCGTGACGGATGCTTTATCACTTATTTATCGCGTGATAAACGCAACCATCATGGGCCCCCTGTAGTTGCCACTAATATAAAGTTTGTTATCCTTCTGCTAATATTAGTCGCCAAGTCATTATTTATAGTACCTCGCCTATGATATCAGTAATCTTGTTTATTATTTCTGCTACCTTAAAGTAGCTGCCATTATTTGAATTTTAAAATATCCTTAGTTTAAAGCTCATTTAATATAAATGATTGCCAAAATATTTAATCGCTGACACGTTATTATTTTAGTTGCAAATAGTTTGCTGCTCTTTAATTTTTCTGTCGCCGCGAAAATAATAAGCCTTATTATAAGTAACGAAAGTTTTCTCAAACATGCAATGGGATGTCGTCATAACGTGCGTTATAACAGGCTTCGAAGTATCATGTTTCGAGTGGAACAACTCGAGACGTATATGTTTGAGAAAAGCACTAGGTATACATGCCTTTGCCTTATTGAAAAGGTCTTACCGGCTTCGTATCACTATAGTATACCTACTAACCCGGTAAGCTCTTCTTTCCCGTCTGCTATAATGTACTAATAAGTTGATTCTCACGTTATTATCTATCCATAATTTTTCTCTCGGAAATCGTAAATCTTGTTGAGGTTTAAAACTTTCGTCAGATATATTTATGTATAAAGCGGGTTATATTTACGTGAAATTGTCAGGAACGGCCCGACATATAAATCAATAATAAAAATGTAGGTATCATAACCGAGAATGTTCTTTACTTAACCCTTTAATCTAGAAAATCAGATCAGTCATTAAAACATCATCCACTTGATATTAAATCGAAGCGTTTGTGCGATTACTTGTTAATTTTCCCTCTCGCTTTCCAGATACTATGGTGCATCAATGCCGTTTGGCAACAAGTCGCTCGACACCGAGCACATCGGCTACCTGACGTCTGCGCAAGCGCTGGCTGACTACGCTGACCTGATCGACTACCTCCAGGGAGGCGCCCTCCAACCCAAGTACCCAGTCATCGCCTTCGGAGGTAAGATCAGAAGTGGGATGACGACATGACAACGAGCACATCGGCTACCTGACGTCTGCAGGCGCTGGGCGACTACGCTGACCTGATCGACTACCTCCAGGGAGGCGCCCTCCAGCCCAAGTACCCTGTCATCGCCTTCGGAGGTAAGATCAGAAGTGGGATGACAACTCGACAACGAGCATATCGGCTACCTGAAGTTTGCAGGCGCTGGTCGACTACGCTGACCTGATCGAGCACCTCCAGGGGGCGCCCTCCAGCCCAACTACCCTGTCATTGCCTTCGGAGGTAAGATCAGAAGTGGGATGACAAGTTGACAACAAGCACATCGGCTACCTGACGTCTGCGCAGGCGCTGGCTGACTACGCCGACCTGATCGACTACCTCCAGGGCGGCGCCCTCCAGCCCAAGTACCCTGTCATCGCCTTCGGAGGTAAGATCAGAAGTGGGATGACGACATGACAACGAGCATATCGGCTACCTGACGTCTTCAGGCGCTGGGCGACTACGCTGACCTGATCGACTACCTTCAGAGCGGTGCCCTCCAGCCCAAGTACCCTGTCATCGCCTTCGGAGGTAAGATCAAAAGTGGGATGACAACTCGACAACGAGCATATCGGCTACCTGAAGTCTGCAGGCGCTGGTCGACTACGCTGACCTGATCGACTACCTCCAGCCCAAGTACCCTGTCATCGCCTTCGGAGGTAAGATCAGAAGTGGGATGACAAGTTGACAACGAGCACGTCGGCTACCTGACGTCTGCGCAGGCGCTGGCTGACTACGCCGACCTGACCGAGCACCTCCAGGGCGGCGCCCTCCAGCCCAACTACCCTGTCATCGCCTTCGGAGGTAAGATCAGAAGTGGGACGACAACACATCGGTTACAAGCATCGTATCGCATAGTAAATGTTTTTGAGCTGATGAAACATTTTGAGCTAGCAATATAGCTAGCTCAAAAACATTGACGATCTTGATAGAAACGTTACGACATTACGACACCAACGCCAACGATACGGTGGGCGTGCAAACTCCTGCTCAATTACTTTCCCCCAATCAAGACGTATTTAAGTAAACGCACTTATGTATGATTACGACCAACTGCCGAGCAGTCATGATCGGATTTTCATGTAAACTTTCACCCTTATCACTAAAACTCAATGAATACCGTTTAATACGCTAATTGACCTCAACGCATGCATAAGATATGCACTGGATCTGCTAGAAGAATTCCAAACTCGAAACCAGCGACTCTGTCTTTAAAAAAACTTTCGGAAAACAGTAATCTTGTCATCTTACTAAAAAAACGTTCGGTTTTAAAGGGTTACGAATAGTCGGATTAACATTTAATGTGCTGTAATATGTTACTTTTATGAATCTCCCAAGACCGGGGAGGCGAGTGAACCAACACAATAGGGTCAGTTCAGATAAACCTGGGCTTGGCCGCGTGACATCATGATAACCCGCTCGGCTGGATGCGCCCAGATTACCCGAGGGTACAGTCCGACCAAAAAGAGTAGAAATTAAAAAGTGGCAATACTGTAGTGTCCTCCCTGTCTAATCAATATAAGAAAACGGGGACGACACTACAGAGTTTAAATTGCACAATTATTAAATTGTAGTATACTCACATTAAAAATAATGAGACATTATTACATGCTTCTTAAAATAAATCCTACTATATTTGTCATAGAAATAGTTAATACTAACAGAAAAATCTTACACGTTCACTGTCCCAGTTTGACATGTGAACCTTATGTCTCTGTAATAGAGGCTTGCGTGACCCCACGTATGGGGCACGGCCAGTGAACCTGTTAAGTTCTGTGTTTAAAAGTTGCCATGGAATTTCAAATCATTTTCATTTGGAGCCCACCCATGCAAAATTCGTCAGGTGAATGATCATAGATCTTAAAATCCATAGTGATTAAAAATCTGTCCCTTGGAAATAAGAAACTTAAACAGTTTTTCTTCAATCTTGTCAACATGAAAACACGATTGGTAATAAAATAATTTACTCGATACTTTTATCCCTCAAACATAACCATTTTTTTAGATATTTTCGGTTGAACCTTCAAAACCCTTCCGTTTTTAACAATGTTTTTTAGCTTAATAGATGCACAATTGAAACCGGTGCAGGCAGATCATCCGCGCCAGATGCAACCCTGAAACTGACCACGATCCTCAAACATGAGTTACCGACTCCAGAGAGAGAGAGATGCACAATTATAAGTTCTCAAAAACTGTAAAACTATTTTGATTTCTGCGCTTTCGAGCACGCACTTCCATCTCGCTCACGCTTACGCTCAGTGAGAGAGAGAGCTAGCCAACGCGTTGGCGCCCTCTTAATTTAAAAATGTAAATGGTATTTCCAGGATCGTATGGCGGGATGCTGGCGGCGTACTTCCGCATGAAGTATCCCCACGTGGTCGCGGGAGCCATCGCAGCCTCCGCGCCCATCCACATGTACCCCGGGATGGTGCCGTGCGAGGCCTACCACCGAATTGTGACGTCATCTTTCAATATAGCTGCCAGTACCTGCGTCGAGAATATTAAAGCGTCGTGGGGCGTTTTAAGGTGAGATACTTGGAACATTAAGCTGCCTTGACAAGTAGCCCGCAGGTATCAGTGATAGCAGGACCACTGCATTGTGAAGCCATCCCTCAATATAGCGGCTAGACAATATTCGTCGTGGGGCGTTTCAAGGTGAGATTCTTGGAACATCAAGCCCCTTGACAAGTAGCCCATAATGTTTAGGAACATTAAATTAAAGCTGCCTTGTCAAGTAATTCGCAGGTATCAGTGATAGCAGGACCACCAGCGATCAGTGGCGCAAGAAAGGGGAGGCCTTGGCCCAGCAGTGGGATACAACTTTAGGCTAGGAAGAAAGAATCAACACTTGATTTGGTTGACCAGTTTCAGTCCAATAGTCAAAGTGGAACCACAAACTGAGAATAAGTAAATATCCTACTCGTAATATACTTCATAAATAAAATATTTAACACATACCATGTTAGATACACATGGCTTTAGCATATAACTGGGCATAACTACGATAAGCGACGAGGTATTCTATTTATTTAGCAACATTAGTTACGGTTTGCTTATCAGTTATTAGTATATATTTTCCTTCAACTACGCGGCACTCGCGTTTTGCCAATACCTACTTCAGAAACAGTTTATTTTCCAGAATAGGTAGGTGTTAATACTTCAGTAACCCATGATACTGTTCCACCCAATTTCTATCACTAAGCAAAAATTGGGCAAGTGCGAGTCCGACTCGCGCATGAAGGGTTCCGTACCATAAAACAAGTTTGTTGTATGGGAGCCTCCTTAAATATTTATTTTATTTTATTTTTAGTAATTGTTGTTATAGCGGCAATAGAAATACATCATCTGTGAAAATTTCAACTGTCTAGCTATCACCGTTCTTGAGATCCAGCCTGGTGACAGACGGACGGACGGACGGGCGGACAGCGAAGTCTTAGTAATAGGGTTGTTTTTACCCTTTGGGTACGGAACCCTAAAAATGATGATGAACTGTTGATCCGTAATATTAATATTTACGTATCACGAGACACAATATGAGAAAAGAGTTATGAGAAAACTGTTACAAGGGTTTAGGTTAGGTTAGGACAGCGCATTCAAGGTTTTTCCAATTGTTCAATTGTTTCTGCGTATCATAAAAAATTGCCAATTGAAGGAAATGGGCAAATTGCCATAATAAGTTCAATCGTTGCTCTCATCCAAGAATGACAACTTTAACTTGATTAGGTATGTGCGAAAGTCTTTAAGGGTATTTAGTACTTCAGTGCAGCAAAAAAGTGATAAGTGAAAAGTGCAGCAAGTCAAAGCAAGAGTTCCAATTGAACTACAATACAACATCAACAACCTACCTTTATATTCCACGAAGTACATTACATACACTTAACTTGCTCAAGTATAAAATGAGAGGATCGATCACAAAGCGCCATTCCTTAAATTTTGTTCCTGATTAGGTCTGTTATACTTAATACGGTCACTGGAATGCGATGTTTAACGGCATTCACGTCATTGTAAATGTATAAGGTTTAGTTTTTTGGGATATTTTGGTACAGACAATAAGTGCAGATTCTCACTATATTTCTTCAATGAGTGCACCTTTTGCATAATAGACTTGTATTACTGGTATACTTACCGCACCCTCAAAATTCCAGAAACTTCTCAACCACCGCGAACAGCTCCGAGTGGCTGCAGAAGAACTGGCAGCTCTGCGACCCGGTCCGCAACGCCACCGAGGTCCAGGAGCTGATCGACTTCCTCCGCTCCATGTATGGCACCCTGGCCATGGTCAACTACCCGTTCTCCACGGACTTCCTGGTGCCGCTGCCTGCAGAGCCGGTCAGGGTTGTTTGCCAGTATTTGAATGAGACTTTGAAGGGACAGGCGTTGCTAGAGGTACGTAAAAAAACCTCTTAAGGTAGCTCTCTTAGTAAAGAGGTGTCTTAGTCAAGAGCTTTCTTGTCTTCTGGTTGTTCTGCCTCATTTAGTTGTCTGACGAAGACGATCTTTAAAAAACCTCATATCAAAGTAAAACGGTAACGCTCCACAAATCACCACATCGAGATTTGTGAAGTGGGAGGAGCTACGTCTTGAAAGAAACAGAACAAAGATACGTAGCCTAAGTGCATAATAAATAGACATATACAAACAGCCCTTAATACCTAAGATGAAATACCCGAAAAACAAACTCCTATCCAAACATTCTCCCCAACCCCAAGATAAAAACCCTGAATGGCTGATCAATTTCAGGGCATCGGAAAAATGCTGCAAGTGTTCACAAATTATGACGGCAAGAGCAAATGCGTGGACTACAAAAAGGGAGAGGACTACGGAAACTTAGACGCCAGCGGGTGGGACTATCAGGTTGGTACCAGGTTCCTCTAACTGGTTATTAATGTCCAACCTTCCACTTGTGGGACCATAATTATAATTTCCATTAATATTGCCGACCTTGTAACAAAACTGAATTTTATAACACCCTAGAGGACGTCATTGTAGGGTGTCATAAAATTCCACAATAATTAACTATTTTGCTTCCTGCCATTAGCATTATTGGCCCCTGTCCTGTGCAAATTGCGTCCCAATTGGTTCATCAACTCCCTTTTCATCTGGCTCGATTCCTGTATTCAATTATGTATCAGTTCAGAATTTAGATAATATATAACTTTTCTCAAACATGCAATGAAATGCTAGCCGTGAAAATGGCTTGCCAACTTTGTATCAGTATCCCTCTATACCAACTCGCCCGGCAAGCCCTTTCTTTCCTGGCGCTTGCAGTAATGTACTATTAAACCTCTTTATTTCTTCCAGGCCTGCACAGAGATGGTGATGCCAATGTGCACGACAGGAGTACACGACATGTTTGAGCCGGTTCCGTGGAACTTCACGGAGTTCTCCAAAGGGTGCTTCGACAGATACAAGGTGTACCCCAAGGAGAATTACGCGAGGATAGAATATGGCGGTGATAAGCTGCAAGCTGCCTCGAATATCGTGTTTAGTAATGGGCTGATGGATCCGTGGGCGGGAGGTTAGTAGTAACGCTGTTATGTATGAGCACGTCTCGCCAGCTGTGCAGCACCATCAGGTCAGAATTCCTTTGTTTCACCAGAGATCACTCAAAAATTCCGAAGTTTAATTTAGCGAAAACCATCAAAATTCCGAGTTTTCATAATTCCGAAAGTGATATAACGCGAAACGATAATTTTCGCCATGGATCATATTATTATTATGTTACATACTATAATTTCTTTTCGGGGGTTAGGGTTATATTTATATGATATCCCAAAAAAATCTAAATATTTTATCAGAACATGGTTTTCGGGATTATACAAATTCAGAATATTGATGCATTCGGGCAACTGAACCTGATACGAATATTTTTCAACCAGTTGCTTCGCATGCCTTAGGGTGGCAGCGTAGCGTTTTCAATTTTTCGCTTCATTGTAAAAATTTAGTTTATTATCAGACATTACTGTTTTAATATTGAAGCAGTTTGGACTGATTATGCTTTTTTTCTCAGGCGGCATCCTGAACAGCATCAGCGACACGGTGAAGGCAGTGATCATCTTTAACGGCGCCCACCACCTGGACCTGATGCCCGCCAACCCCCAGGACCCGGAGACCGTGAAGATAACACGGAGCACCCACAAGGAGAACATCAGGAAGTGGATCAATGACTTCAGGGAGCTGCAGGCGCAATGACCTGTGATAATATTGTGATTAAACTTTGATATTAGTTTGGTGTTTCATTTTCGTTATTCGGGCATCATATTATCGATATACCTATTTTAAACTAGACCTAATGTAACCACTCGTATTCGATATTCCAATGTGATTTCCAAATCCAGTGGCATACCATTGGTATACCAATCAATCTAAATGGTAATAAATAAGAGGCAATTGTAAATTATGAAAAACCTGCTTTAAGAATGTTTCCTCCCGAGAACACTTCGGTGAATCGCAGTAAACTATAATTTGTAAGAGTTGCAACTAGTTTTCACGGATTTCCCTTTTAGCTCATATTTTTATGGAACCTACAGCGTACTGGTCTTAAGTAATGAATGATAATGAAATGAGTAGAGCTTGTACAATATAATGAATAAAGTTTTCATTGATACATACTTACATACAAAGAGCATATAATCACTACGTTTTAAGAGTCGGCACTTTCATACAAGCCGCTAATCGGAATTATACTCGTGTTTCGTCCTCGATATTAGTAACTTGAAATTATAATACACAATGTAGTAACGCATAAGTGTTACCACTTCGTCACTTGTTTGGGGAAAAAAGGTAGCCGCAATTGGCAACACTTTTTTTTTTTTTGCATAATTTTCCCTAGCCCATCCTCATCTGCTCCTCTTCATTCGCGTTTTAGTGCTCAACCACTCCACTTGTTAAAGTTCGTGTCCTTCGTGCCTACGTGGTTTTCGCATCTACGACAACGTTTGAAGCAGTTAGAAAATGAAATTGGGGAGACACGCCGTCGCCGGTGTGTTTCCTCGTCCTCGTCATGTTCTCAGAATTCATCGAGTTCCCTGAGTTAATCGTCGTCGCGGTCCGCGTGGAAAGATCGGGAAGATCCAAACGGTTAATATTTAAACCTACCCACTTTTTAACCGAAAAATTAATAAGTTAATTTTTCAACAATAATGCATTCAGAATAGCCTATAGGGTTATTTCGCCGCATTATTATAACATGTTTTCTCGTATGGTGATGCACTCAAGAAATGTAATGCATTCAGGGTGGTCTATAGGATCATTCCGCCGCATTATAACAAAACCCATGTACTCAGATCAGTCTGCGGGACTGTTTCGCCACAGGGTTTATAACCACTTTTCTTTGTCACAAGTAATGTAATGCATTCAGGGTGGTCTATAGGATCATTCCGCCGCATTACATACGACGAAACAAAAATTTTGTCTCGCTTTGTTTCTTGCACAAATAATGAGAATAACCTATTAATGATGCTTGCATACTCATGGGCGCATCTTTCATGATTCCGGCCTGGAATGAAGCTGCCGCATTACAACAAAACGAAATTTTTGTCTCGCTTTATTTCCTGTACAAATAACGAGAATAACATATTTATGATGCTTGCATACTCATGGGCGCATTTTGCATGATTCCGGCCCGGAATGAAGCTGTACCAGCACCAGCCATCATCGAGGAGCCTGCACTACAGCTGCCAGCCGCCAATCCCAGAAACATCGTGCCTGAGCCTGGTCCGTCCAATGCTCCGCAAATTGCCGATCCACTGCCAGAGGCACTTTCGGTCGCGGAAAACAGTAACATATTTTCCCGTAGGAGCTAATAGGATCTTGGGATCCGACCCTTCTCAAACATGTGGCCAGCAGATTTGAGTATATACATCAGGTTTAGAAAAACAAGCGAGCTGTCTCGCACAGGACTTGTTAGACAAGTATTTAGTGCCTTCAAATTGCAAGAAAATTGCCGTTCCACAACTAAATGCTGAAATAACAGGCGGCATCAAATGAACTGTTGTAAAAAGAAACGAATACATCGAGTTCAGACAAAAATAGTTGGCCACGGCCATTACAGTATAGTAGGACGTATGTTGACGTCGCAATTAAGATCTAGACAAAGTTAACAACAATTCTACAAACAATTTTTAGAACTGGGGCGTATTCTGTGCGATATACACATACACACATAACGATTCATGGAGTCGCAGAAATTTCGTCCTATATTCTCTAAAAAAGGAGTTTTGAGAACAACTAGCTGTCACAAAAATCGAGAAGTACGTTTTTGGCGTAGACCTACCAGAAACTCTAAAAAGCTGTGTCGAAATCTGGTTAACGCTTATCTTGATATATCGGTTATCAAGATAAGCGTGCAAAAACAGAAGCAACCGTCTAAATTACCAAAGAATTTAAACTGGAAGGCGGGAGCTTCAGTTCGCAGTCAGCAGAGAGCTCCGACGCAAAAACAGTAGCCTGCCACAACGACCAGTCGGCGTGAAGGAACCTCGTCACACAGATCGTCGCATCGGACCAAACACTCGCCGACGCTAGACTCGGTACGCTGCGCCGGTCGACTCGCTGATTCTTATGAACAGTGGTCAGTTATCACTCGTGACCAATCCGTTTTATTCTGGATAAACGGATACCAGTTAACTTTTAATAAGCCAGTAAATCGGTCTAATTCTCCTACTGTCTCAAGTAACTCTGAGTTAGAACAAAGTCATTTTACTGAAACTCTTAATAATCTACTTGATATATGCCATATCAGAATGCGAGCCTTGCTCGGACCAATTTTTGTCAAAGGTTTTGTTAGTGCCTAAGCCTAACGGGAGCATGAGACTTATCCTTAATTTAAAATATTTGAATAAATGTATTCCCACACAGCACTTTAAATTGGAAGACTTAAGAATTGATTTGAAATTAATTTCTAAAGACTGCGTTAAAGTCAACGTTAGATTTAAAAGACGACATTCTCATAATCGAAAAACTGTAAAAATTTAGGTTTCATTATAAATTAACAGAAATCGAATCATAGGTGAACTAGAACAGTTTCAGAAATTAATCGATTAAATAATTAATGGGTCTTCTAATTTCTGCATGTCCAGCTGTGGAATATGGCTGGCTGTATACGAAACAGGCGAAACGTATCAAGTATTTAAATCTACTCCACCATAATGATTACGAACAATATATGAACATTTCCGATTCTCTTCTGCCCGATTTCAATTGGTGGATTCATGCGATACGCAACTCAGACCACCGTATTAAGGACGAAAATTTCGCAATTGAAATCTTTTCTGACGCCTCAACTGCGGGGTGGGGGCGGCATGTGGTGATCATACGGGTAGCGGCAGGTGGTCTAGCACAGAGAGTAATTTACATATCAACCAATTGGAACTCCTTGCGGCCTTTTTTGCCCTCAAAATATTTGCCAAAAATTACTACCGTTGCCAAGTAATTTTACGAGTTGATAACACCACGGCAGTATCTTACATTAACCAAATGGGAGGCATTCAGTACCCCCATCCTACAAAAGTAACAAAAGATTTGTAGCAGTGGTGTGAAACTGGAAAAATATTTGTAGTAGCATCATATATAAAATCCTCAGATAATATCACCGCAGATAGAGAATCTAGACGTTCCCATATTATACAGAATGGGAACTTTCCGTCTCAGGCTACCGAAAACTGCAATTTGGTAATCCCACTATCGGTTTGTTTGCCAACCAAATCAATAAAAAATGTGAAAAATATGTGTCCTGAAGTAGGGATCCAGATGGATACGCGTATGACGCATTTACCATCGAATGGTCAAGGTTTTTCTTCTATGCTTTTCCGCCAGTGTCCGTTATTCTAAAGGCCCTGAGTAAAATCATTTCGGGAAAAGCGTAGGGTACCGTATCATGGTTGCTCCAAACTGGCCAACACAACCCTGGTACCCTTTATTTTATCGGCTCTTGATATCCGATGTGCATGAAATAGGTGATTAGGGTAATCACGTTATGGTATTTAATTCCAGCAACCGGGACATCTAGGCCAGCATTACCCTGGTTGCCGAGATGTTGTCAAGACGGCGCTATTGCAACGCCGTATCCCGCCTTCCGCCGTGAATTTCATGCTTGCGTCGTTATCAGACAACTCGATTAAGCATTATGATATTTGTTTAAAGCGTTGGTACATATTATGTAAAAAAAAAAAAAAAATTGCAAACAATATTTTTTTATGTACCATCAATTCAAATTATCATAGAGTTTATTACAGAATTATTTAATTCAGGCGCCCAATACAGCACTATCAACAGTTAATAGATCCACTCTCTCACTTATATTGGGGCCAATATCAGATGATGATCGTATAAAAAAAAAAAAAAAAAAAAATGTAAAGGTGTTTACAGGCTTAGACCGCCATTACCACATTATAATATCAATTGGGATGTGACTAAGGTTCTCAATCATTTGCAATCACACTTTCCGAACGAAAGTTTACAACTGGACCAATTTTCAATGAAATGTATAACATTACTAGCTCTTGTAACGGCGCACAGAGCGCAAACACTACCAAAAATTAAGATCCATTTGAAACATAGTATTCCTCTCAGATCGAATTATAATTAAAATATCTGAATTGATTAAAACTTCCAAAGCAGTTGTGAATTAACCAAGCTTGTTTTTACCGTATTTTGAAGAACGTCCTCAAATATGCCCTGCCAGGACATTAGAAGCATATCATAGTAAGGACAAAATACTTACGCAAATCCAACTCGCTTTGCATAGGGCTTAACAAACCCCATAATAGTATTAAAGCCACAACACTTGGTCGTTGGATAAAATCAACTTTAAAAAATAGCGGAATTGACATATCTATCTTTTCTTCATATATCACAAGACTTGCTTCAACATCCCTAGCTTACAAATTATTATTAAATTATTAGGTGTAGGCATTGACGCCTTAAGGAAATCTGCGGGATGGAGTGGCAATTCCGCTACCTTTGCCAGATTCTAGAACAGAACTATTGCTGAATTCGATAAGGATAACACAGCTCTTGCTAGAGCTATATGTCTGCAGTAATTAAAAAAATCATGATTTATGGTTATCTATGCCTATCAATGAGATTTGAAAGAAATCTTAAATGTGCTGTTGTTAATATAATAATACGATTAAATAACTAACAGTTTACTAATTCTGATATTTCCTATATATTACTCTCTCAACATCTACATTGTGTATTATAATTTTAAGTTATAGACCGGGAGATAGTGACAGAATTTTCTTGGTCATTTGTAACAGTATGGCGGTTCTTCAGGGGTCTTAGTACGCAATGACAAAAAGAAAAATGATGGTCATAGCGCTGGTACCGGCGGCCCAATCGCGTGGGCGTTAGTCGAACTCGTCGGATAAATTACGAGTGTCAAACGATTTGTACCACAAAAATTTTAGTATTTTCCGATAGCCCATAAAAAACATGTAGGCGGTAGTGTCATGCCATACTTCTCCGGTGTGACTTACAGCCCGCCATACCGACGCGAATGCGTTAATTAAAAATAAAAAAATTCAACCATTTGTACCAGGCTAATTTTTGCACAGTTAATTATCGTCGTGCAGCCATTTACGTAAATCACCATGCCATACTTTTCCGACGATTCTAAATGGCCGCCATACCGCCGAAAATCAGCAATTTTTTTTTTTTCGCCAAACGATTTGTAACAGTATTGCATTTGGATTTTTGGAAAGTATTTGATAAAATGTGACCGTTATTATATTTGCCATACTTCTAGTAGGGGGAAAAAGTGCTGCCATACTCTAAAAACTTATTTATTCGACACGTTTCAAAAATACGACTGTACAATACGTAAATTTTTTTTTTACAGCATGGGATCATTATATTCTGTTTGTTTGGATACAATTCTACCTACAAAAAATTATTCCGGATTGTAACCATGGGGCGGACGACTGTGAGACTTGAGCCAACACGTAAAAAAAAACGAAACATTTTGACGATTCGTACCAGTATGACATTTGGATTTTTGGAAATTATATGATGCAATGGGACCATTATTATATTTGCCATACTTCTAATAGAGGGAAAAAGGGGCAACATACTTGAAAAACTTGATTTTTCAACTGGTTTTCAAGGTGCAAGACATATAATCATTTGTTACAGTATGGCATCATTGTATTCAGTTCGTTTGGATGAAATTCTACCTAAAAATAATAATTATCCCATACTGTAACCATGGGGCGGAAGATTGTCACACTCGAGCAAGATATAAATTAATAAAAAAATTGGACCAAATTGTTTACAGTATGGCATTTCAAATTTTCGAAACTTGAAAAAAAAGTATGGTTTGGGAAAATTACACCGTACCTACATGTGAAAAAAATTTATATGCAATACCAATATTAATGCAGTTTATTCCGAAAGATTTACAGACTTTCGAGGTCATCTAAGCCCAAATCCCCGGCATGCTCCAACTCGTTTTCGTTTTTGAACGACACTGGCCAAACTGTGGCAACATTTGTTCATACTTACTTGTCAATTTGGTCCGTAGGTCTGTGGATTTTACTTTAGTTGTGGGTCGTCTGACAAGCAGCTGCCGTATACCTGCGTTGCCAGACATTGTGTCTCACAACACGATGAGCCGAGATCTCTATTAGGTAGCCGTTCAATATTATACAATATAAACATCTGATTATAAGTCAAGATTGCCGCCACCTAGATCTATGAAATTTTGTATTTATATTCGTTGAACCTCAAACTTACAGGAAAAATTAGTGCCATACTGTTACAAATCGTTCAAAATACGAATAAAATATTATAATTTAAAAAAAATGTTTTACACATTCGCCACCTCCCACAGGTATGGCATTATCACACTTCTATTTATCATCATTCAGGAGCTGTTGAAAAAAAAATTTAGGGTGGTACAAATCGTTTGGCGAAAAAAAAAAATTTGCTGATTTTCGGCGGTATGGCGGCCATTTAGAACCGTCGGAAAAGTATGGCATGGTGATTTACGTAAATGGCTGCACGACGATAATTAACTGTGCAAAAATTAGCCTGGTACAAATGGTTGAATTTTTTTATTTTTAATTAACGCATTCGCGTCGGTATGGCGGGCTGTAAGTCACACCGGAGAAGTATGGCATGACACTACCGCCTACATGTTTTTTATGGGCTATCGGAAAATACTAAAATTTTTGTGGTACAAATCGTTTGACACTCGTAATTTATCCGACGAGTTCGACTAACGCCCACGCGATTGGGCCGCCGGTACCAGCGCTATGATCATAATTTTTCTTTTTGTCATTGCGTACTAAGACACCTGAAGAACCGCCATACTGTTACAAATGACCAAGAAAATTCTGTCACTATCTCCCGGTCTATTACTAATATCGAGGACGAAACACGAGTATAATATATATAAAGTAAATTGGCACTGAAATACAGTTTTACCTGATCGGGTCAAGCGGAAATCTTGCTAAAATATACCAGAATCTTTTTTTCTGACACTCCCAAATGCCACAAACTTCACACTTTCTTGTACATTTCCCTGGCATTATTCTTATAAAATACTGACACACTACTACAACATGCTTATTAATAACTAGCTTTTGCCCGCGGCTTCGCACGCGTTAAAAAAAATATACGTTCACTTGGCATAACTTGGCATTGGCTTGGCATAACTCAAGCCCCCATATTTTTTGTTTACTGTATCTTTGGAATATTTGAATGCTTTCACGGACATGATTCCTTGTTCATTTTAGATTCAATTTCTACTTTCTTGTTTTGTTTTCTCAATGCGAGGCCTCCGACATTTTTGTGCACTGTCTCAATTGGTTACTTAAATAAAGTCATGCTCTCTTCTTTCCGTTGTGGTATATTGTCTTGCTTAGTGCCCCCGCTTTTTATGGTCATCATCTCCTTAGAATACTTAATCGTTTGTTCAGAATTGCTTTCCTGTTACCGTTTTAAGGTTTATGTATTCTCAATGTGAGCACTACTGCATTTTTGTTAGGTATCTCTTCAGATTACTTGAAAGTTACACCAGTCTTGCTTTTTTCTTTCCGTTTGTTATATTGTTTTTTCTTCGCGCCTCCCGTCTGGTTTGGTCACCATCCCCATTTAGAATCCTTTAAAGTTTGATCAGACTTGCTTTCTTGATTCCGTTTTAGGGTTTTGTTTCTATTTAATGCGAGCACTATGCCATTTTTTTCACTATCTTTTCACTATCGTTACTTTAAAGGTTGAGCAGAATTGCTTTCTCGTTAGCGTTTTTAAGTTTTGTGTCTTCTTGATCAACATATCTACAGGTAACTTAGGCGTTTCAACCGATTTTCTTTAATTTTTCAATTTTAGCATGTAATGTTTTTTAATAGCGGGCGGCTCTGCCCCCCCGAACCCCCCGTCTTTTTCAATGCCATCTCTTCGTGTTACTTAAAAGTTTTATCAGTCTTCCTTTCTTCTTTTCGTTGTGCGAGGCTTTTTCTTCGTGCTTCCCGTCTGGTTTGGTCACCATCTGTTTAGAATCCTTTAAAGTTTGATCAGACTTGCTTTCTTGATTCCGTTTTAAGGATTTGTGTTTTCTTAATGCGAGCACTATGCAATTTTAGTTCACTATCTTTTCAGGTTACTTAAAAGTTTGATCAGACTTGTTTTCTAGTTTGCATTTTAAGGTTTTGTCTTTTCTTTCTTTTCTTTCTTGATCACCATATCTACAGGTCATTTAGCCTTTCATCAGATTTACTTACCTATAATTTTCAGTTTTAGCATATTGCATTTTCTAAGTGCGGGGGGTTCCGCCCCCCGAGCCCCCCGTCTTTTTCAATACCATCTCTTCGTGTTACTTAAAAGTTTCATCAGTCGTGCTTACTTCTTTTATTTGTGCAATATTGTTTTTTCTTCGCGCCTGCCGTCTGGTTTGGTCACCACATCTTCTTCTTCTTCGAATTCTTTAGTTTGATCAGACTTGCTTTGTTGATTCCGTTTAAGGATTTGTGTATTATAATGCGAGCACTAAGCCATTTTAATTCAATATATTTTCAGGTTGCTTTTATGTTTGATCAGACTTGTTTTCATGTTAGCGTTTTAAGGTTTTACGTTTTCTTCATCACCATATCTACAGGTCACTTAGCCTTTTATCTGATTTAATTGAATTTTTCAGTTTTAGCAAATGACATTTTCTGAGTGCTCTGCCCCCCGAGCCCCCCGTATTTTTAAATACCATCTCTTCGTGCTGCTTAAAAGTTTTATCAGCCTTGCTTTTTTCTTTCCGTGTTGCGATATAATTAACTTAGTGCCTTCCGTCTCTGTTAGTCACCATCTCTTTAGAATACCTAAAAGTTTGGTCAAACCTGCTTTCTTGTTTCCGTTTCATTAATGCGAGTACTATTCCATTATCGTTCACTATCTTTTCGGGTTACTCAAAAGGTTGTGCAGACTTGCTTTCTCGTTAGCGAAGGTTTTATGTTTTCTTGATCACCATATCTACACGTAACTTAGCCTATCATCAGATGTACTTTATTTTTCTGTTTTAGCATGTTATAATTTTTTTTTTAACAATAACATCTTTTCGTGTTATTTAAAAGTTTCATCAGACGTTCTTTCTTCTATCCGTTGTGCGATATTGTTTTTTCTTCGTGCTTCCCGTCTGGTTGGGTCGCCATCTCTTTAGAATCCTTTAAAGTTTGATCAGACTTGCGTTCTCGATTCCGTTTTAAGGTTTTGTGTTAATGCGAGCACTAAGCCATTTTAGTTCACTATCTTTTCAGGTGACTTAAAAGTTTGATGAGACTTGCTTTCTTGTTAGCCTTTTAGGGTTTTGTTTTTTCTTGATCACCATATATCTACAGGTAATTTAGCCTTTCATCAAAACTACTTGAATTTTTCAGTTTTAGCATGTAATATTTTGTTAGAGCGGGGGGCTCCGCCCCCCGAGCCCCCCGTTTCTTTCGATACCATCTCTTCGTATTGCTTAAGTTTCATCAGCCTTGCTTTCTTTTTTCCGTTGTACGATATTGTTTTTTTCTTATTGCCTCCCGTCGCTGTTAGTCACCATCTCTTTAGAAATACTTTAAAGTTTAATCAAACGTTGTTTGCGATAGTTTATATTTTGTCTAAACACATACTGACGCTGAACGGCCCTTGAGCTGTCAACTTAAACTTTGCATCAGCTGTATTAAAATTAAAGAAATTAATTGTACCTACATAGAAATAACATTTAAATGTATCACTCATTAACTTCGAATTTGTGTAAGAGGTCGTAGTAGACGTAGTAATATAGTGAACGTATGTTTTAACGCGAGCGCAGCGGGTAAAAGCTAGTAAAACAATACACAAATTACAGACCAATCCACTCACTTCGCCATTGCGAAAACTCTGCTGTTTAAAGCTCACAGATGGCGCTACTGGTAGCACTTATGCGCGTTTTCATTAACTTTCCGTAAATATTTATACGTCTAAGGATAAAATTGATTTTAAATAATTTTATTTTGATTATTGTCTCTCAAGAAAGTAAAAAACAACTTATTTATTCATTTCAAATTTTCTCCGCGTCTCAGTACGTTTATGAAAAGAGGGTCAATATTTATAAACTACTGAGTAAATACATGAATTTTAAATGCAATAATAGAGTGGTAGTTCCCATTGTTGCATCGCGAAATTAATAATAACAAAATTGTATTCAGTTTTGTGTTTTGTTTCATAAAATGATCATTTCGTGTACCACTAACGCCATCTACTGCCCCAGTGTTCGTAACTCGGCGACTCGTCCAACCTCAGAGCTATTGTCCCCCGGTGGGTAGCGCAGGCCGGCCCCCCGCGGGGTACGCGTGGTTCTAAATTCAAATTCACGACGCTGATGGATGACGCTATGAGATGCACACGACTTCATTCGCGTATTTTTTCTTTACCGTAAACGGAAAAAAAATATCCTATAACCATTTTCGGATGCCCAGCTATCCCTGTACCAAAAATGGTTAAGATCCGTCCAGCCATTTCGGCGTGATTGGAGGACAAAGGATTTTATGAAAACAGATGGCGCCAGGTTGGCACGGTGACGCCAGTCCATACAAAACAACTAAATATCAAGCTGCATCACGCTATCAATATTTTTCCTGAAATCATGACCTCCCTCCATTGAAAATTTATTTTCAGTACTAATTTAGGTTTTTATATCGTTTTTATTATTTATTGTTTTAAACTACCTATTCAAAGCACCTTGAAAAATAATTAGCTCATAGTACTATCTGAACATATTATATTAACGACATCTATTAAGAGGCCTTATTTCTTAAACATAATTATTGATGTTACTACCTAGAACAGGGCTATTGAGATTTATTGGTATATATTTGAAACCTAGTTTGAATTTTTCATTGATCATTTTTGTTTCAAAAACTACTCGAAATTGACTAAATTCACGGGGAAAATTAGTTTTTTTCAACTTATTTTCGACTGCAGGAAATGAAAGCGTGACATAGCTATGTTACTACCTAGAACTCGGGAAAAAGTAATATTCACTTCATAAAGTTGGTTGGAATTATCAATATATTTGTCGTAATATGAAAAAAATAAATTTTAAAAGGAATAAGGCCTCTTAAGATGACAATAAATTATTTTCATCTACAATGTTACTAATAATATGACCTGTCATAATAATTTCCTAAGTAACGCCATAAGATTCAGGTGCCAACTTAACTCAATCGCGTACGTGGTAAATAATGGCGACAGCACCACTGAACGGATACGTGATGGCTGTTTTGTTATCCGTGGTATTATGAATAAGGAAGCAAAGGAAAATGCATGAGATGACACGGTTATTATTACAGTAGTTTCTTAGTGGTTCTGGGTTTAAATCCCGGCTAGGTGAAATCCTTTCTACATTGTAAATTTAATGATTTTGTCTTGTCTCGAATCATGGTTGTTTTTAATACAAAATGCATACATAGTCGAGCAGCAACTCTCAATAACTGATACACTGCTGCTTACATTTGTATGCGATCAATATTCAACAACTTCGGTAGTAATTCTCGAAGAGGTTAACCATCACAGCTACACCCTAGCTTGTGCCGAATCGTGGTCACAGGCACGCAACGACGTGCATCGACTCTCGGGTACTGTGTCGAGGGACGCATCAACGTATGGAGCTGGTGTTATTAACTCAGGAAAAATCTTAACAGCGCGATGCAGCCAATAGTATGGAGATTTTGTCAAAGTAACAACGCCATCTAGCGGGAAATTGGGTCGTTGAGAACAAAATCTCAACACACCGTTAAAAATAAAGAATGACTGATAGTTATTACTTTGAATAGATTTTATATATAAAAAACTACATAGAAGCAAAATTGTGGCTAAATATATCGTATATTATACATTTCGCTACCTTATTAGTAAGTTAGGCCAAACACAAACAATACAAAATATTGCGCCTAATGTTCTAAATGTTGGTTGGTAAAACATATTAAGAAATGTATTTAATTTACTTAAATTGATTCGAAATTCTTTTATTTCAATCACACTCGATAAAATAGCAAAATAAAATCTGTTTTATTCATTAACATTCTTTATTGCGTCTCCGGGCTTTTTTATAGTCAATACTTACAAACTACAGAAGAATATAATTGCATATTCAATAAAAGAGCTTTAGTGCCTTTTGTCGCACATTGTGTTTTTAAAGAAATGTAGGTATGTCTTTTTTTTGAGCATGAGACAATTTACAAAGGACATTGCACTCATATTTTCGTCTGTGTTGGTCGATAATTGGCGCCATCTTTTCTATCTTACTAACACGGTTTCCGTAAATCAACGCCTCATACAACCTTATCCTTATTGTTAATACTGGTGGGCCGCAAGGAGGTATTATGTCGAATTCATACTTTTTGGTTTTTGTACACGTAAGAGCCACGCGGGGGTCGCGTCGTTCTAAATTCGAAATCACAAACGCTGTCATTATAAGGTTACACATTGTAAGGAAAATATTTCATGGAATTTATGTTTTCAGAGATAAATATTAATCATAATAAAAAGTATCCTATAACCATCTTTGGATGTTCAGCTATTCCTGTACCAAAATTGGTAACTTTTTATCCAGCCGTTTCGGCTACATTAGAGGACAAAGGTTTTTTTGAAAACAGATGGCGCCAGGTTGGCACGGCGAAGCGTGTCCATACAAAACAACTATCCGGCTGCATCACGCTATCGAGATTTTTCCTGAAATCATGACCTCCCTCCATAGAAAATTTATTTTCAATACAAATTTAGGATTTTATAATAGTATAGATTTTGCAACAACAAACCAAACAACAAGAAAATTTTATTCCACCATAGATTTTTACAACTTGCGTCAAATTGAGGGTTGTATGACATTTGTTATTGCGCCTTATCAAATAGACGTTATGAGACTTGTTACGCGAAGGAATCGGTTGTCGTTTTAATTTAGTAGAATTATTTTTATATTTCAATGTTGGTACTAAAGGCTTTCATAATTCAGTTTTGTATGGAGTGTCGCTGGCCTGCTTACATACATAATAATCACGCCTTTTTCCCAACGGGGTAGGCAGAGACCACAAATCTTTCCACCTGCTAAGGTCATACATTTTCACTGATAGTTTTAAATAAGGTACCTACCTATTTAGTGAAAACTAGTTTTCACTGTTAACGTTAACTGTCGCACAATCACAACGTTGGCTCACAAACTAAGATACTGTTGGCTCATAGTTGGCGCATTCCAAAACTCTCAATATACGGGACGAGCACGGGATCCCGACGTCTAAAGGAAAATGCTATTACTATTCTGAGTATTCGTATTATTTTTATCTGAATTACCCAGGACTTGCTGAACTTTTAAAATAAATTTATCACAAATATTGCTATGTAAAGCCTTCGAACATGGCGACTAGAAAACAAGAACCAAAGAAAACATGGACATTTTTTTTTTTTTTTTTACTGGCTTTACAGTAACATGGACATTATTGCATCGTCAAAATCGAAACGCAAACTGACGTCTGACAGTGACATTTTCAATTTTGAGGTTATGTTATGTTATTCAAAACCCAAACATCTCGCTAACATTTTGTTTGTGAGTTCTAGTTGTTGGCTTACATAGTAAATTATAATGCAATATTATTATTTAATCAAAAGCTGTAACTTTTAAGTAATAATGACCACAATATGCAAGTACTGTAATGAGCCAGAAAACAAACAATACAGACCGGGTCTGATCTGTGATACGTGTATCTGTTTTGTGCATTTAACATGTTTGCGGCGGCTGGGCACGCCGGGGGACCTGGCTTGCGATGTGTTCTTTGATTTCACGTGTGAGGAGTGCTCCCCGAACAGCAAGGAAGTGTTTACACGCAACAGATTCCCTTGGTAAGATAATTCCGTATTTTATAGAGACCGTCGCCGTTTAATAAATAGTGTTCCCAGTAATTCTAGAAGTACGGGTAATCGGAACATAAAGATATGATAGCAAAACTAGGGAATGCAATGGGTTATTTTTATGATTGTGTGTGTCTGCGAACCAATCATAGCGACGTTTTGCTTGTGACAGAAGCGCACACGGACGAAACGTAGCCCGTGGCTAACCAAAACTGGCTTCACTTTCAAGTGCTGACTAGTTTTCTAAACATAATTTATTCTAAGTATATGATATGACAAACATTTATAGGTTATCATTATGAAAAGTATTATTACTATAATTTGTGATACAAATGCACAATACTTTGTTTATTTTGATGATCAATGGAATCATAAAGATAGAAATAATTCTAGTTTTTTTAATCAATTAACATCATACTTATCTGGATAAGACTTGATCAACACCCTGTTAGTAACAGATATAACTGTCAATTCACAGGGTGAGTGTGATCCTGCTGACGCTGCACCACCTCACAACCAATGCATACGGCATCAGCAACCACGGCTTCTTCCACTACAAGACACACATATGCTCCTTCATTGACCGCAATTGGAGTATCCTCTTTGATCCACAATTGTAAGTTCGAAAGTTTGTATATTATTGCACCAATTTTCAGTATTTTGTATAATTTTGAATGTAAACAATACTGACCGAGCGAGTGTCTGTTTCAGCTTGATGTTCTCGTCTACAGGTTGTACTTCGCAAGCGATTCTTGTGAAATTTTGTGAACAGGTCCAATAATTATATAGATTTCTTTTAATTGAGTCAGTTTTGCGAAAAATTATAAAAACATGGAGATACATAGGGATCGAAAACGTAAAAAATACACATTTCAGCCATTTCGAAAAATTTACATATATTTTATCCTTGCATATTAATTGGTTAAAGTCTATGAGCTTTTAGAACTGATACAAAACAATTCTTCAAAACAAACCTTAAAGATTGGCACCCTCCTTATTCTCAATAGTTGATTTAGCCTGCGCGTCCTAAACCTGACAACATTACCAACATTACCGTCTTAATTTCCAGCAAACAGAAGAAAAACTGGGTGGGCACCATTGCTGGCTCCCTGTCGGTGTACAGCAACATAATCTTCCGGTCTGGCTCCGTGGTGCTTGGGGAGGCGGGCTGGTGGCAGCTGCAGCATGCGTTCTCTCCTGCAGTTGCCTCTCATATAAGTAAGACTCTATCAAAACTATAAGCTTTCCAACATTTCCTAGATCTTCATGTTTACTTGCAGTCCATTCATACAATTTTGTGTTTAACTGTTAAAAAACAAAACTGGATCCCCTTTTTTCCAGAACTTGACGTTTTTGGATTCATCGTACTGTTTCGTACTGATTTTGTTTAAGGAAATGCTCTTTCGTGCGTTGTGGTCTGACAAAAAAAATTGCTATATTTTCTGGGTGTCCTCACCACACTCCATTGGAGACTCGAGAGCAACCCTGATTAATGTATGCTCTTGTTTGCCTTCGCATAACATGCTTGATCTTGAGTGAATTTTAAAGGCCAAATGTCTGTAATATTATAATTTTTAACATTTTCAGTCCAAGAAATAGCGCGAGACAAACCGAAGGGGCGGCCGCGCGGGCAGATGGCCCTGGACATCACACTCTTTACGGAGAAGGTCACTGAAATGGGTAAGTCTACTGTTCGGCAAGTTGAGGAATGTTTCCATAAAGCTGAGAATATTTCCAGTAATTTCTGGAAAAATTTACCACAGTTTAAATATTTCAAGTGGAAAATTTCTTAAAGGAGAGTTTAAGGAATTTCCATTTGGAAAGTTTCGCAATTTTGGAAACATTCCGTCGGCACGCGATTAGACAAGTCACAATTAAATTTAATCAGTGGCTCGTACCACTACCACCACAATCACAGAGTTTAAGACATTTTGCGACTTTAGGACATTATGCGTCTAATCCAGTACAGTCACGTTAAGCCTTAAATGCATGATGATGTATATTTACACGTTACTGAAATGACATTAGCGGGCAACGGAAATTCGGATCGATATTTACCTAAAGTTGCCAAAATCCTATTGCTATCTCACTCAGACCTCAATCAAAGCCACCTATACCTACAACTGAACGACAAAGCCGCCGCAAAACTTTAGGTTAATATCTATCCGAATTTCCGAACCCTGGACATAAGTCAAAATCTGAATATTGTCAATAAAGACTTTGTCAAGATTGTCCCGAAATCTCAAACTGACGTGGATTTTATTGCTTATTTACGTCATTTCAGAAATAAAATTAGTGTAATTGTATGCATTTAAGGGCTAACTCATGGTAAGGTTACTGAGGTGGTCCTCGTGTCTGTTACAGGCTACAAAGAGTATCTACGCAACAACGAAGAGGAGGGTTCCGTGCCCGGGCTAGAGAGGGCGCCGAAGAAACGCCGGTTGGACAGCGACTACGTGGTCAACTTCTCGGCCTATCAGGAGCAGCTCGATTCTGACAGCAGGTACCTACTACCTACTGACGACGCGGTTGGCTCAGTTTGCAAGCACCTGCCTACTGAGCAGCGGTCCCGGGTTCGAATCCCGGCCAGGGCAAATATTTGTGTGATGAACTCGAATATTTGTACTTGGGTCATGGTTGTTCCTATGTATTTAAGTATATATTTATCTATATAAGTATATATTGTCGTCTAGTACCCATAACACAAGCCTTGAGCTTAATTTGGGACTAGATCGATTTGTGTGAGGTTGTCTGATATTTATTTATTTATTTTATTTTATTTACTTAACGCATTCACTACCGCGTAGCGCTACGGACTACGCTCGTAGCCGATAACATGGGAAACACCGTATGTAGCGAAAACTTACTACGTGTCGAAAGTGTTAATGGCCGAACGAGCGAGGCATATTCGTTTCAGCTGGACCCAGTTATAAAATGATGAAACATGTAATGTCTCATTTTTTTTAATGTGGGTACGCACCACAATTTTTATATGGAACTATTGATACAAAGAAAAATGAGTTACCTGGGGACGAGACTGGGAATCGAACCCGGTACCTTTGGATTGTCGGTCCAGTGCGTTAACCACTTCGCTACCCGAAATCCAACCAACCTTTCGAATTCTTCCTTATGCTTCGTGTGTCGATCTTTGCATTGTTTTATTTGAAAGGTTTTTACACCTTAGCGATCTCTTGTATTAAATATTATTTCAGTTAAAAGTAAAACAAAATGACCAAACAAGGTGCATTCTTAAGAAACAGATATTTAAAAACAGGACAATGTTAAGTTTTTCCAATAATCCTAAGCACTTTCTGTGGAATATACAGTTATTTTTATATTTTTCCATGATATACTTGTTTTTTTCAGACAGTCGCTGCATTCGGAGGCAGCGGTAGGCTCGTGCTCAGACACCGACACGGGCCGCGGGTTCGATGTCCCGACTACGTACATACCGCCGGTAAGTGTATGGACACTACCCCTCTAGCACTACTGTAAAACGCACCTATTCTTAGGCTACAATTATAGCCTAGCAAGCGTCGGTCCGACCCTGCGAAAGTGGCGGTACAAACAGCTTTCATATGGCAATAATGTGCATACGTCATATACTGGTCTCGCAACTGGTTCGCATCTTCGTGCCTTCTCTGTCGCAGTCAAAATTTAATTTTAGACTACGTGATCGCGACCTATTGGCAGTTCCTAAAACGCGCACTGTAGCGTACCGGAAATCACCGTTAGTTCGCGCTTTAACAGTATCTTAAGAGGCCTTATTCCTTTTAAAATGCTGATTGTTCAGACATTTTTCTCTATGATCAAACATGTTTCTTAACATACTATTGATGTTACTTTCTAGAACAGGGTTATTGGGATTTATTGGTATATATTTGAAACCTACAGTTTGAAATTTTCATTGATAATTTTTGTTTCAAAAACTACTCGAAATTGACAAAATTCACGCGGAAAATTGTTTTTTTTTACTTATTTTCGACTGTACGCAATGAAGCGTGAAATAACTATGTTACTACCTAGAACTCGGGGAAAAGTATTATTCACTTCAAAAAGTTGGTTGAAATTATCAATATATTTGTCATAATATGAAAAAAATAAATTTTAAAAGGAATAAGGCCTCTTAACGCGCTTCTCAGATCAGCACCTGACTGCGATGTTTTTGCAAGCAGTTGGAAGATGATTTGTGATGAATGTAAGAGGTTATGCGAGGCGATGGATGATCGTATGTCTTCTGTTGCCTATTAATATTGTTATTGTTGTATTGTATAAAACAATTTAATGTTAGTATTTAAAATTAACATTGTATGCATTTCACAGCGCCTTGGTATCTCACTGTTAAGCTGTGTAATCTGTTTGAAATAAATAAATAATTATATATGCATTATTAAACGCCAGTAGCGATTTGTCAACAATTTGTCATGAACCAAATCCAAAACATTGTTTACCGGAATGCTGCTCAATCTTTCGTTCTTCATGCGAAATAAATACTGAATCCTATTGTCGAAATCTTGACATTCATCACTGTGGATAGTTTTGGCTTTATTATTCAAAAATGACTTATTAAATTAGTCCTGTTTCCTCTTTGTTTACATCAGTGACGTGCACCGACATTCAACGTCGTTTCCCAAAACAATCTCGTTGCCAGTTTGTACAATGTGGTGTGGGTTGAAAACATGGTGTCTGTTGGGCTTTAATGCGGTATTTGATGGCAGCTGAAATCAGCTACTGTTTATGAAATGTCAAAACTATCTGTTAGTATGAAGTTTCTATGAAAATACCGTGTGCGTGGTAATAATCCCATTAGCGGGTTATACTCCCACACAAAGTGCGACTACTGGTAGTGAGGGCTAACCAGCCCTGATCGAGTTCAAGTAATGTTTAAAAAAAAATAAGATACTGGCTTTTGACGTCACGTAAATCAGTAGTCAAAACACGTCTTTTCTAGTTTGTGTATAATTTAAAATAGAATATTGCCCAAACGTTAAAGGCAGATTATTAAGTTTCGCGTAGTTTTGGATGTGTGTTTAATGGTTTCAATGAGACAATTTATTTTCACACTGAAAATAAATAGCCAGTGAATCCCACTGACATAACAGTAAGCCTAACTGACACTGACACCGACACCACAAAACAGATAGGTACAGAAATCAATCTACATACAAGCGCACTCGAGCAAACGCACACATAGACATCGCTCACGGACACGATATCTCGGACCAGTTCGGACCAGTGCGAGCGCGAGTGCCATCCGCTCGACGTGCTCGTGAGCATTGTCTATGTGTGCGTTTGCTCGAGCGCGTTTGTATGTAAAGCCTGACCAGAAATATATGAGGATTGTCAAGAGGGCGTTATTTATAAGATTTGTATGGCAACAATTTTGCACCCAATCGCAATCCGCACTCTAATGACATTAGTTTAAATATCTGTCAGCTCCTATGATCATAAAATCATTGCCAGTGTAAGAAATTAGTTCCAGCGAAATTCCGCAATATGGCGCATCCTCATATATTTCTGGTCAGGCTTTAGATTGATTTCTGTACCTATCTGTGTTGTGCTGACTCTGACATCAGTGTGGGATTCACTGTATATTTTTTACAGTGCACTATAGTCAAAGACCGTATTAGGAGTTTAAAAAACCCAGTACTGTTTCGCTGACATAGTCACCTCTAATAAACAAATGTCTCGTTCCAGAGCGACTCTTCCAGCGTACACTCTCTCCACCAACCCCTCTTTTACGACTCCGACTCGCGCAGCCCCTCGCCGCCCCGCCCCGACACACAGCCCGACACACAGCCCGACACGCAGCCCGACACACAACCCGACACACAACCCGAGCCCGAGCCCGAGGACAGGAAACCCGAGAGGAGGAGGATCGAGGAGAAGCGGGAGTTGACGAGAGAGACGCTGTTCTCGAGAGAGTTGAACAGTTTGGAGCTGCCGTGGGTTGAGGAGGAAAAATATGAGGTTACTTCACTTTGTTGGCAACAGTCTACATATGTATATCCATACCTTGTATACAGGGTGGAATTTTTCTATGGGCCCTGGAGGGGAACTACCTTAAATCCATTAGTTAGCTCATTTTACTGAAAGGAAACATTCCTTTATTTTTAAAAAGAAACAAAACTGCATTCAAAGATTTTCCAAAATTTGCTTGCCTCAACCTCGATATTTTATTTCACGAATCGGTAGGATTATTGTCATAGAAAAATTCCTCCCAGTATATTAGTACTAGCTGCGTCGCGCGGTGTAACGCGCTCATCCCGCATGAACACTAAATTTTTTCGGAATAAAAAGTAGCCTATGTGTTAATTAGTCGTGTCCGTGTTTCGTGTACCCGTAACCGTAGCCGTGTAACCCGGCAACGGAGATCCGGACCGCTCGGCACGTGTAATTAGGCTCCGTCTAATGAAGATACGTAGCTCCGTGTTACACGGAGATGCGTTTCTTATGTTTCTTAATTACGCGCGGATCCGTGACGTCGTCAGGTTGACAAGCTTTCATTAAATACCCGAGCGGAGCCGAAATCCGCCGATCTGTAGCCGAACTCAGACACGGCTACGTATCTTTGACGTGTCCGTGTAGTACGGGATCTTAGTATCGCCGGTGCTAAGAACACGGAGCTACGGTTCCGCGTGTAACACGTATATCAAAAGCCCTATTAATCCAGGGTGTCAGCTACCTTCATACCAACATTTATCAAAATCGGTCCAGCCGTTTGAGCGTAAAGAAGTAACAAACATGCACATAAACACACTCACAAACATTCGCCTTTATGATATTAGTGTGATTATAACCATACCCCGTGGTTTTCGGTGCATGGATGATTTAAGACTAGGCTGTTTTGTATACCTATGTCGATGTATAGGACAGTAGTTGTTCAACGGCAATGTTAAGTTTACTAATTATAAAAACGGTATAAACTCACGTAAAAATTGTCAGGAACGGCCCGACATGTTTCCGACATTTTTACGTGAGTTTATACCGTTTTTATAATTAGTAAAGATGTCTCACGATAGTTTTAATAACATTAATGTTAAGTTTGTTCCTTAGTACAGTTTATTTTTTCGTTCGAGCACTATGCCGTGCTTTCATGGTTTATATACCGAAGCCTCGGTGCGCGAGTTCGACTCGCACTTGACTGGCTTTTTAGGCTTCCTTGCCCAAAGGTTAAAAAACGGTATGTCTGATCGGTATCTCATAAACCGTGATAGCTAGACAGTTTACATTTTCACAGATGTTGTATTTCAGTTGCTATAACATCAAATACAGAAAACAAAAAAGAGACAAAAATTATCTAGTTGTTGGGAACCCTCTGGGTGAGATCGACTCACACTTGACCGACATTTTTAATTTAATTCAACTTCTAACTTATTTTGTGACCAGACCAAGTGCCGATTTCAGAAACTCGACCTGTTTTTTTTTTATATAGTACCATGTTTTTTTTCCAAACAGGTACAAAAAGACTTGGTACCGCTGAACCAATACGAGGAAGTCCAGCTGTTGAAGCATATCGAGAACCTGATCCCGAAAGTGCGCGATCCGAAGAAGAAGGCGGAGCTACACGGACTGCGGGCCAAGCTGGCGCTGCGGAGGCTGAAGCGACACAAGCACCTGCCTATCTTTGAATTAGATAAGTAAGTAACACTTCTATTCATATATAATAGTTTTATCAAGTACCTATATACCGGGTGATCAATTCAAATGGGTCAGTAGGGAGAAGTCACCAACTATAAGAGATAGGAAAATCAGTTCTTAGGAACCATTTTTTGAGTGGTTTATTTTTTTTATATGTTTGAGAAAAGCACTATACCTACACACCCGGCAGGTCCTGGCGTCTGCAGTAATGTATACTATAACTAATATTCATTGCTTGCAGGGCAGTGAAAGTGGTGTCAGGACAGGCGGCCGACGAGCCGCAGGCCGTCGTCGCCGCCGACAGAGTGCTCGACAGGTTCCAGAGATCCGTGAGTACACGCAGATTAGCTCACATCAAAGACATCGCAGTCTTTGTTCTCAGAAAATACCCATTTGTCTCAAAAACATCTAAAATTAAGCAAATTGAGTTTTCATAATCAGCCCATATATTCTAACCGTCGAAAGTAGCTTTTGGAAAGAAGCCTTCCCTAAAGTGAGGGAACTCTCGTAATCTCCATCATCTCGCCTTTCCATTCTTTCTTTTTAGGGTTCCGTACCCAAAGGGTAAAAACGGGACCCTATTACTGAGACTTCGCTGTCCGTCCGTCCGTCACCAGGCTGTATCTCAACAACGGTGATAGCTAGGCAGTTGAAATTTTCACAGATGATGTATTTCTATTGCCGCTATAACAACAAATACTAAAAATAAAATAAAATAAATATTTAAGGGGGGCTCCCATACAACAAACTTGTTATAGATTATATATATGTACCTATAGGTACGGAACCCTTCATGCGCGAGTCGGGCTCGCACTTGCCCAATTTTTTTTTTCTAAGCAAAACATATACGCTAGGAATGCTAAGGGTTAAAAATTGGGCAAGTGCGAATCCGACTCGCGCATGAAGGGTTCCGTACCATAATCTATAACAAGTATAAGGAATCGATACGTTTAATTAAAACAACGACAGTTGATAACAAATGGTGTTTATTCGCACAATGAATACAACTTGTGAGTAGGCATAGACCTCATTAAATAGTATTAATATTGATTATACCCAATCAATACGAGAGCGATACTGACCTGTACTTAATTCGGTAGGCTTGAACTTATAATTAGCCCTTAAATAACCAACAAATCCAACAATGCCTCCACGGCGAGCAACCGACCGACCACGGACAATGTCCGTTAGCGAATGTCTCTTATTCCAAGCCACGTGACCGGTCGCCATTGCTCGGAGTGGAAGGGGGCGATCACGTGACTATCACGTGATCGTTCATTGCAACTACTTTTAAATTAGAAATTATCCTTACAGCTCGGCCATCCTGCTAGAGCAAGTCTCTTCGCTCTATAACTACATCATAGTAATATAAATAAAATTGTAAGTATATTGCGAAAACCTAGGTTAACCTTATAATTTCTAAAATCAAAGATTCATGTCTTAATTTAAAATGTACAAATACAAATACAAATACTCTTTATTGCACACCAACATCAAGGAATATACAACACAACATGAGATACATTCAAATAACAGGCAGAGGTAAACAACAGGCGGTCTTATCGCTTAAATAGCGATCTCTTCCAGACAACATTTAGGTATGTATTATGGTTAACCCTTCCAGCATCTATTAAGTATCAAATTTGTCAAGAAAGATGATAGATATGAAATGTTCATATAAAAAATCAGGTAAACACCTATGTTCGGTAATCATTTGTGACATTAAGTTTCTGAGGAGGGGGAAAGTAGTGTCACCGTCACCAGCAATTTCGCGGGAACATTACGTTTCATCATTAATAAAATCGAATAATATGTAGGTAGACTGGAATCAGCGGCCAGGACGCCATAGTGGCGGAAGTCGAATAAGAGACTAAATATTTTCAATGCTATTAAATTATATAAATATTTTGAGAATATTGTATTATGGTAAATCATTATAATTTTACAAAAAGCATTACAGTATTTTGTTCTATTTTATGTTATATTTTTTTTAATTATCTTTTCTTTTAGGTGTCGTAATAATTGCTTAGTTAATTACACATACATAGATATAGATATATTAGATATGCCAATGCACCAAATGCTGATTTCCGTTTGGTCTCATGGTTGACCGGTAAAGAATGCGCCACGGCATTAAGTCCACCATTTGTGCCTACCATTTTATACTGTACAGTAAAGTGTAATTAAATATACTTAGATAAAATATCGTCATTTACTAATAACATCGTATGATCAAAAGATTTCAATTTTTATTTTGTTTTATTGGGACACTTACAAATGAAACTAACTAGTTGGGCGTGTCTATAAATAATTTTGCAAATTAATTAAAATATGTGAATTATATTTTAAATTTTCAAATATAGATATACAGCAGCATCAGCATTCAATTGCAGCAAGAAAACCTATATACATATAAATAAATTCCTAAAGCTAAGGAAATTATAATGGCTACACAGTAGTAATTTAATTATTGTTAACACCATAGACCATAAGAGTTAGCCAGCACTCTCATCACTACTATGCTTATTATTCGTCGAAATCACTACTAAGCTTATTATCACCTCAATATTATCTCATAAATATTATAAAGGAGAAAGTTTGCGAGCGTGTTTATGTGTATGTCTGTTACTTCCCCACGCTCAAACGGCTGGGCCAATTTTAATAAGGTTTTAATCCACTGAATCGTTCACAGATTTATCCACTGAATCTTTCTTGATTTGTTGCAAGAACAGTTTGTTAGATTTTACTTTCTCGAAACTAACTGATGTGGAATCCTTATAATAGTTGAGTATTTTCGGCAACACTAAAAACATGAGTTCAAACCGAATGGGATATTTTAGAACATGATTGTGTGTTCATGCCTAGAACTGACACACTCGAGGCGCCCTACTTAATACGCCTCGTATCAGGAAACTTAAATATTTATCTAATAAATCGAATTATCTAATGACGGTGCGTTGACTACCGACATGGCATAAAAGTCTCCTTTGATTTTGTTATGTATACTTATTTATGTTATTATGTGATTTTATTGATTATGGAATTTGATTATTGTATTTTAATTTCATTTTGGTATTTTATTTAAATTCTAGACTATCTAGTTTGTAATCTATCATTTTTTTTGCATGGTTTTTCCTTCTGGCAATAAAACGAATTAAATTTAAAAGCGTCCTACCCTCTATCAACATGTTAAAGTAGGTACCTACCAACATGAATTTAATTTTTTTGACAACTTTACTCGATAACATTTGACTCCCTTTGTAGCTGATACTTTCTGATATATTTACCATTTACATTATTACAAGCGAAAGGACAGAATGTTGGAAGGTGATCTAGCTTGGCACACGACACGTAGTACAATTATTAGAGTATTTTTGCACTGGAAGCGTTTGTGCCCGTCCTCATTGCAATTTAGATATCTAAGAACCTCTTCAGGTTCGCGAAAGTAGGCGGCTTGAGCACCTACTCGTACAACACGATCTTCTATACCGTTTGACAACTGATATTATAACAACTGATATTATTTACCTAACTTAAAACTGATATGTAAATCTAATATAAGTACTTTAGTTTCTAAGTTATAAGATAATTGCAATGCCCTGTCAGGGCGTTTAACTGCCATATATGTTAACACCCTACTGCACCTACTCATGACAGCAATAAGCGAATATGAATAATATGAATGTGAATAAATAATCCACCCATTTATAACCTGTTATGCTACACCTGTTCAATAAATTGATTTCAGCGTATTAGTAGTGCTCAAGGGAATCACTATATCGATCTTTTTCTTCTGACCAGAACAAAAGCTCTGCGTAATCGTCACGGCAAGGGAATGACTCTATAAGTTGTATCTTCCACACTGACCATGAAATATAGGACCGTGCCGAGACCCCGATACCAAGACTTGGCAAGCTCTGTAAGTTCGGGAAGTGCCGTCTCTCTTTCAGTCCATCCAAAATTTCAGTACACTCCTTTACTTTGGTGGGCCACGTCAAAATCGTGATCTTCCGACATTGAATTCAGGAAAAACATTATTTAATGATATTATCTGGCTAATGAATTAATACTCAAAGTTACGACGGACACTTTAAAAATAATCTGTGGCTAGTCACACGGTGTGTAGTAGGAAATATAGTTTTGGTACTAAAAAAAATGTTTTTTATTTCCTATTCAAACGTAAGGCACCCAAATAAATAAGTTAAATATATGTTGTCATGCACTCATAGTCAGCTCACATAATTTTTACCACTAACTATGTACAGTACCGTAAGCAACAAACACATATGTTTACACTTTCTAACCATAAACAAGGCGAAAGATGAAATGTAATGTAAATAAAACCCAGCTCGATAATACCGTAATAATAATCCGTCACAAAAAGATTTACATAATTACTAGGCCAAATTTCAGCTCAATCGGAAACCGCGAAGTGGGTCAAGTTTAACTTAGTATATTCGCGTTTCTTGTTTGCTTGCTTACAGACAAGATCGACACCGGAATAGGTAAAACCACGAGAAACTAACTATAAGCTACAATCAATCATTTTGACTAAGATGAATATTTACACCTTTTAATTTTACTAACCATGACCTATTCGCTATAGTCAAAATCGGCCTCTAAATATTCCGCTACAATGTTTTTTTTGTCTAATATCAAATTGCTCCACAAATTTCTTTTTCTAAATATTGGTTTTTAGTAAGTTTTTGCGTTCAAATGGTTTGATTTTATTTATATTCTACAGAACTTTTGGTTTGTCCGTTTCCTTACACACTTGCCCTGTTTATGAGTTTCACGGAAATTAATAAACTTACGAACCTAATCAAGGTTATAGGTAAAAGATAGAACTAGTAAATAAAGTATCAAAATATTTACAAATAGCCCAACAATTAAATTGTTTTCTACTTGTTAACATTCAATGTCTTCGCTATACGACGCTTCACATTGGCTTCGCACATTGTCGCAATTATTTACGAGCTTAAATAATAGTTTGCGGACCTCACTTGGTATGGTTATTGTTAATATGAGTCATTTATTTAAAATAAACATTTGGTGATACCACAAAGAAATATCTGTCAACATTATTTGACTAGCCAGACTCTAGTTTAGAAGTTGAGCGGCGCTTGGAGAACGAGAGTACAACTTTTGAAAATTTGAATTTAGAAGCTTGTCATCATCGGAACTACTACTATAAATATAAAGCCTCTCCGTCTCCATGCGCTCATACCGTCTTGGGCTCACATTCACATCGCGGAGTTCATACGATGAACTCCGCGACCTCGGCAACCGTCTTTCCCGTCGATCGACTACATCATGCAATCTGTGCTGATCACGAGGTGTGTGCTTCGACGGCCTACGAGCGTGAAACTCTCTCACGATATACTGCGCGATCATAACTGCCTCCATCATGTAAGTGTTTGCGGCTTTGCCTACCTTCAGGCTCCCTTCCGCTCCCTCACTTAGCATGACTTCCGCGGCGAATGTCGATGAACTGCCTCCATCATGTAAGTGCTTGCGGCTTTGCCTACCTTCAGGCTCCCTTCCGCTCCCTCACTTAGCATGACTTCCGCGGCGAATGTCGATGAATCTCGAATTCATCGTATCTCCTCTCTCGCGCTCCTCTCTGGGCTCAGTATCAGTGCCCACCTTATTTCTCAGCCTCCATCACTGAAACTTGCACTTAAACAGTGATTACACTGATAATTTATTTATCAGCATGCATACATCGGTGCTTCGATCATAAAAATGAAACAAATTTATCGTATAGGGAACAAAGCCAGGAAAGGGTCCAGCTGTTAAACTCCTTAGTTACTAGTCCGTCATTTCGAGGAGTCCTACCAGATTATCTTGTATTGTACATTATTACAAACGTGAAAGTTTATGATCATATAGTTATATATACCTTCAACTTTAAAAGGCAATAGACCATCATAAAACTAATTCAGTAACCAGACATCAGAACAGACACAGTGTTATGGTTACAAATCATAGGGTACTCATTCAAAGGAGGGACAAATAGGAGCCGAGGGTTTCTACGGGCGCACCTCATACGCGAACGAAACCGCGAAGAAAAGCTAGTTAAATTTCTTATTCACCAAGTGCCAAAAACTTACTTCCAGTTTCTCGAATTAACCCATAATCATTTCTAATATATCTTTGGGGTAAGTTCTCAGAACCTACTCGTATATTATGGTAGGATTCCAGAAAACCTCGATGATGGTCGTGAGCTTGAGATTTTAAGACCGATCTCGAGAATGTGTTGGTATGTAACTCGCAAAATAGTCTGATTGCTATCACATTGTTGGTCGCCTTGAGCGGCATAGTAATAACAAGCCGATACGTAATAAAACCCTACAACTTACGAGTGCAGCGGTCAGCGCATTGATAAGCAACTGGAATATTTTATCTAGGCACCCACTTTGTTGTTTATATTTTATTTATTTATTCATAGTTACCTTATGTTGTATTATTTGCGATTCGTACACTTTGAACTTAGTTAAGTATTTAGTTAAACGATGTGCATGTATTTCTCTAGTTAAGTGAATTGTATTCTTTTGGAGAAATAAATTCTTAAACCATAACCATGTATGTATCTTTGTAGTATTTTAATTCCATTCTCACGAAAATTATCATCTTCACGTTTCAAAGTACAGTCTTAGTAAAAGAACAGAATAGAGTAGACCCTAGTATGGTATGGTACATTCAAAGTCAAAGTAGTTTATTCTTCAATTTAGGCATAATTACAATGCACTTATGAATGTCGGCTGTTTTGCAAAACAGTAAGTATATTTTATACATAAAATTACATGATTTTTTCAGTTGGAGGGCTACGTATATTTTGTGTGTTCATTCAAGAAACAAAGCCCAGAAACATTAATAAAAGAGAAATAGTTCTCGCATAAGCAATGTTCAGGTATTTAGTTACCTATACTAGAACTCGTAATATCACAGATACACAATCTGAACCACCAAAACATAATTAAGATAACTATCTAAAACCCAACAAAAGAATATGGTCGAACACTATAACTTTACGGACATTCACCATTGCATTTTTAAGTGAAAGTTTGTATTTCTAATTGAATGTACATATATTATATCCCTTTAGTTGGTAATTAAAATGCCATAGTATTAGTAGCCCTTGAATTATTTCACAACACAAATTTAAGAGGATATTTGATATTATGCATTAATATATGTAGACACTTTATCATAACAGCAATATTATAAGTAGAACATAAAAACAATCAAAGTATACAAAGACGAACCCGTCATTATTTATAAGGGATTTCTTTTAGTTAAGCTCCGAGTAAATGGGAGTGAAAGGTATACGAATATATTGAACGCTTAATTATGAATACCCTTAAGGTAGTCGTTTAATTATATATTTTTTTGCAAATTTATCTCAAACGTTAAATCAAAAATTCCACAAAATAATTAAAAACATTTAGCACTTTCGCGTCGTTTAGGGATGAAATTAATACTTATTCTTAATACTCGTTAGTCGTATTCATTGTGTGAAGGCCGATAATTCGAAATTTGCGGGCGGGATAAGCAAGTGATTATAAGAATACTCGCCTATCCCAACTTCTGATATATAAGGAATCGATACGTTTAATTAAAACAACGACAGTTGATAACAAATGGTGTTTATTCGCACAATGAATACAACTTGTGAGTAGGCATAGACCTCATTAAATAGTATTAATATTGATTATACCCAATCAATACGAGAGCGATACTGACCTGTACTTAATTCGGTAGGCTTGAACTTATAATTAGCCCTTAAATAACCAACAAATCCAACAATGCCTCCACGGCGAGCAACCGACCGACCACGGACAATGTCCGTTAGCGAATGTCTCTTATTCCAAGCCACGTGACCGGTCGCCATTGCTCGGAGTGGAAGGGGGCGATCACGTGACTATCACGTGATCGTTCATTGCAACTACTTTTAAATTAGAAATTATCCTTACACAAGTTTGTTGGGAGCCCCCCTTAAATATTTATTTTATTTTATTTTTAGTATTTGTTGCTATAGCGGCAATAGAAATAAATCTGTGAAAATTTCAACTGTCTAGATAGTCTGTTTATTTATTTATTTATTTAATCTTTATAATATATTTAATCGAACAAAAGGCGGACTTAATGCCATGAGGCATTCTCTACCAGTCAACTTTAGGGCAAAGCGGAAAAATTGTAGGCGGTGCAACTAACTTACACATAAGTATCAAAACATAATTATAATACTTATACATAATTTTTGCCATTCATGTAAATATATACATACATCTAATATAATATATACATATATAATATAAATAAATATATACAGCGATGAAACATACTAAGCAGATAGACTACGAGACTTCATTTCTGCCAGCAAAGAAGCTGAACACGGACTTTTTAAACGCTAGCTTACTCGGTGCCGTTTTTGAGATACAGCCTGGTGACAGACGGACGGACGGACAGCGAAGTCTCAGTAATAGGGTCCCGTTTTTACCCTTCTTGTACGGAACCCTAAAAATTAGTACAGAAACTTTTCCATTTCCAGTACCTCCAAGACAACCTATGCGGCACCATCCAGGACCCAAACTACGCGGTCACCGTTCTGTCTCGCGCGGAGCCGTGCCCGTTCCGCTCCGCCTACTCGAACACGCTGCTCAAACCGTTCATACGGAGAGACACACAGAGTACACCGCTATGGCTGCGCGTCACTGACGAGCTGTTGAAGAAGACCAACAGGTGATACACATTTTTATACTCTGTGGTATGAAGCGTTTTCTGATACTATTATTTGATGCTGTTTTGTGTTCCAAATTTCAAATTTTTAAATGTCGAACTAGGCTTGAAGATTGTTGTTTTTAGATTCGAATTTCGAACAGGGTTTAAAATATGGTGTTCCAAATTTGAGCTTTAATTGAGATTGTGTCTCGAATTCTGTATTTTCAAATTTCGAACAGGTTGCGATTATATTTGTCTTGTGCCGTCGCGAATTTTCTTGCATTTTTTGCTGTTAATTTTGGATCTGTATTGACTCGAAACTATTTTTCGGCGAAATTAAACATTATAAATCAGTTCGGAGGCCGCGTCAGGCAGGGACCTGTGTGTGTGTCATAGGACTCCCGTTCATTTCATTTGTCTACTTATCGGACGAAATGAAAAAAGTCGTGTAGTGGCATGTACTCAAGTAATGTTTGTTTCGACGACGCGTTTGGCTCGGTTTGTAGACACCTGCCTACTGAGCCGGCGGTCCCGGGTTCGAATCCCGGCCAGGGCAAATATTTGTGTGATGAACTCGAATATTTGTGCTTGGGTCATGGTTGAATGAATGAATGAATGAATGAATGATATTGAATGAATTGGAATGGTTGTTCTATGTATTTAAGTATATATTTATCTGTATAAGTGGATTTGTGCTTATATTGAAAAAAATGGTTTGGACTCTCAAACGTATACCTACATAAGTGATGTGCATGGGTGTAGGAGGTGGTTAGACCACTGCATCGTCACTAGAAGTGCGTGGAATACTATACGAAACATATCCGTTATGTACGACGTGTATTGGTCTGACCATTTCCCCATGGTAGTGGAATGTGATGTCACGATGTTAAGATGTGTTATCCCTGTGACAAATAACTATCTGTCTAAAGGTATTGTATGGGGTGAAAGAAAGCCCGAACAACTAGATAAATATAAGGAGCTTTGTAATGACGGGTTGAGAAACATCGATTTCCCGGACGCTCTTAGGGATTGCTGTGATAACATATGCACTAATCGAGACCATTTTAAAATCATCGATGACATGTACAGTGACATCATCAGCACACTTTCAGAGGCTTCTGTGGCGACGTGTGAATGTAACAGGCGTAGGAGAGGAGGATATATAGCAGGTTGGAATAAATATGTGACTGAAGCACACAGGGAGGCCAGGTTGCAGTTTCAAGTTTGGGTGCTGGCAGGTAAACACAGAAGTGGTAAGTTGTTTGAGCAAATGCAAAATGCTAAGAGGATCTTTAAGTCTAAGTTGAAGTGGTGTCAGGACAGACAGGAACAATTTAAAATGGATAAGCTGGCACTGGCCCACAACAACAAAAGATTTAAAGATTTTTGGAAGGGTACGAGGGACTTGAATGTGAAGCCTGGCCTGCCTGTTAGTGTGGAGGGCAGATCCGAACATGGGGACATAGCCGAACTATTTAATAGTTATTTGTTATGCAAGGCTGCAAAGTTGTTATTTGGCGCGAGTGTTGAAATTGAAAGCTGAGCGAGCGAAGGAATCTAAGATTGAACCATGAGCGCAGCGAATGGTTCAAAGATAGATTCCTGAGCGTAGCGAGGCTTTCAAGACACGAGAAGCTAAATAATTTTGCAGCCATGCGGAACACACGACTTTTCACCTCACTACAGCGAGGAAAATGCAAGATTCAAGAAAAACAATTAAAACATAAATAATTTAATAATAATAATAATAATAACAATAATCATATTTAATTTTGCCTTCTATTTAACACATCAAATTGAAAACATAACACACTCAAACAAATCCAAACCAAATAAATACGCGAGGAGCACACATATTAAACATTAAAAGTAATATGGCCGTAACTTGTATTATCGTCGTGTATATTTTATCGTTGAGTTTTTCTTAAGCACTGTTATATTATATTTGTATTTGAAATTACTTGACACATTCGTTGTGAATGTGGGAGAATGGCATTCTGGGAAGGATTAGGTAGTTGGCCACTCGGAAGTATTTTCCATAACACTTGCTTTGGAAGTTATTGGACGATGGAATCCGAACAAGATTATTTCGGCTTTATCTTCTTTAAAAACGCCAATAGTTTCGGTAAATTACTTATCGTCTCCAAATATTTATAACAAATCCTTTTTCGTTTTAATGCAGCCTTTTAGCATTGAATAAATACTCCAAATTGGGCTATCGATATTTCTATAAAGTAAGACAACAATATGTATTCTCCACAGAACAAATTTACGTTGTTTACGTAAATTGTGAAAACTTCCAACTTTTTAATTATTTATTTTTTTCTCGGGTGCGTTCAGAAATTACACTCTTATGTTCCAACTTTTATAACAAATAAATATTAAAATTTGTGTTGTATTTAATATATTTACTAGTCAAAATATGTAAATGAAACTGAAATACTTACTATCAATATATATAAACATATTCAACATAAAATAAAGTGTAGAAAAAATAAAAACTTAAAAATCTGTAACCACAAACCAGGTTTCTGGACGTGATTTATTGTACCGTGAAATACGCCAACTTTGCCTCCACAGGGAACTTTGCCCAAAACGCTACTTAAAAAAAGAAACGTTACTGTAGACAATTTCAAGATGATTATGGCAACACTACTATTTTTAGTGGAAAATAGATTATATCTGTGGTATCACTGGGAATCACATTTGCGCGCAACTTCATTCCGTAACGTGTTGGGACTAGTCGAATAAGGTGCGTGATTTGGTGGGCCAATTCTAGGTGAAGTTCTGGTGTATTTTTTACAGAATGGGGAAGCCTCAGGTGAATGTATCTTATTGCTTGTTATAAAATAAGAACTGTAGATCATTTTTAATGTAGTTTGAACTAAAAATACTTATTAAAACCGGAGTTATGATGGTGGGCAATGTTATCCAGTAACTTGCTAACCTATGAATGCCAACATTGCCCAGACTAAAAAAAGGGTTAGGGTTGTCACCTTGTCGTAATTTTACCTGACTGCGTAAATAAAGGAGGGTTATGTATTTAAGGTAAGGTAAATGATATTTCTATTAAGCCGTTGTACTTTTAGCATTAGCTGCATGTCATGTCATGTCATGCCCATAAAACAAAAAAATATAGAATATTCAATTATGACCATTTTTATTTAGATTATTCTAACGTGAAGTAAAAAAATAACCGCCAAACTATTAGTATCGAATATTAAGCATACATTTTTCATTTTGATAATGGTATTGGTAAAGATGGTTTACTCAACCAAAAGTGACAACCCTAACAATTTCAAACTGCTTGATTCGGCTTGTATGGAGAAAAACAAAATACCTATAATAATAATAATAATATTTATTTATTTCAAGCATCAAGTACTCATATCTTGTTAGTAACTTAGGAGTAAGTGTTAGTAAATAAGTAGTACAGTTACTATTACTATTTCATTGTACTACTGCTGGGAGCATGTAACCCACAACAGTGACGTAAGAAGGGAACTATGTAACATTGCCCACCCATATTGCACACGTGTTTGTACAGTTAAGACCAAGATATTAAGTAGAACGCCATTATTACCCCAGATTTTATACTGATCCTTATCTTAACGTTGTAGGGGCTATAGTTACGAAAATAATCGATTTGGGCAATGTTTGCAAAAGTTTAGATAACTTTACCCGAGGTGAAAATTGATAAAAAAAAATGGTTAAATGTAGATTTAAAAATTGTTTCTCGTAATAAACGCATGCATATGAATACGATGGATGCGTTAGACAACAAAAAACTTTATCCCATCATAGAAAAAATGAGAGAAATTCGGGTTTTTACGAAAAAAGCGGGCAAAGTTGGCATGTTTCACGGTAGGTGTTTTTTTTTTTAAAGAATTATTTAAACGTTCATATGATTTTAGCCGGCCTGAACAGATCGCCCTTCATTAGCGTGCGTTGATTGGTTATTCGAAGATTTATCGACTGATGAAATCAGTCACGCGTTGAAGGAGTCTTAAATATAAAAAAGTTACATGCGCCACAGAGAATCAAAATCGTCGTGTTCGAAATTCAAATGACTTTTGCACGCTAGCGGATAAAATAGACTTTTGCACGCAGATTTCGCCCTATAAACGGAGGTTTTCTGAGCGAGTGAGGTGAAAAGAACATTTCTTTGTGAAGTCACTCTTAGAAGCGCGTCCTAAACCTGCGGTGATCGATGCTGGAACCATACGGATGGGGCGAGCTACCTACTTCACTGCGAAAGAAATCCAGACGGTCATTAATAAAATGCAGAGAGGTAAATCGCCCGGTTTCGATGGCCTCAGCATCGAGCACTTCAGGTATGCTGGTGCTCACCTACCTCGTGTTTTGGCGATGCTGTATAATTTCTGTTTAGGCCACTCGTATCTTCCCGAGGCTCTCATGAGGACGATTGTTGTGCCAGTGGTTAAGGACAGGACAGGTGACCTATCTAATAGGACGAACTACCGACCTATTTCACTTGCCACCACAGCAGCTAAAATACTTGACAGTATGTTTGACGCAATTCTAGAAAAGCATCTGAGGATACATGACGCTCAATTTGGGTTTAAACCCGGTTTATCCACAGAAAGCGCGATACTCAGCGTCAAACATACTGTCAGATACTACACGGACAGGAAAACCCCAGTTTATGCCTGCTTCCTCGATTTATCGAAGGCGTTTGACCGGGTTGATTATGAGTTGCTATGGCGTAAGCTGGGGGAGACTGGTTTGCCGGTGGAGTGTGTGGCCGTCTTGAGGCACTGGTACAACAATCAGACCAATCAAGTTAAGTGGGCTAATACTCTGTCTAGCGAATATAGGCTGGAATGTGGGGTTAGACAGGGAGGGATCACGTCTCCGAAACTGTTTAACTTGTACATAAATGAGCTTATAGAAGGGCTTAGCAGCATGCATGCTGGTTGCTACGTGGGGAGCACCTGTATTAATAACGTCAGCTACGCCGATGATATGGTGCTGCTCGGCCCTTATGTTGGGGCCATCGAACAACTGCTGGCTACTTGCGAGGCGTATGCCCGGGCTCATGGGCTTGTGTACAACCCCACTAAAAGTGAGGTCATGGTTTTTACGGCGGGTAAAATCAAGACCTACCATGTACCGCCAATTTGGCTAAGCGGTAGTCAGTTGTCGGTCGTGAACAGCGTGAAGTACCTGGGGCATGTTATCACGAGTGATTTAAAAGACGATCTGGATATTGAGAGGGAGCGCAGGGCGCTAGCGGTTCGTAGTAATATGCTTGCCCGCAGGTTTGCTCGATGTTCGTATGAAGTAAAAATAACGCTTTTTAAAGCCTACACACAATCTTTTTACTCGAGCAGCTTGTGGGTTAGGTATACAAAGCGAGCCTATAGCGCCCTGCGTGTGCAATACAATAATGCTTTTAGAATGCTGTTGGGGCTGCCGAGGTGGTGTAGTGCCTCAGGCATGTTTGCCGAAGCCCGTGTAGACGGATTCCAGGCAATCATGCGCAAAAAGATTGCATCTCTTTTAGGCAGGGTGAGAGCAAGCGACAACAGCATTCTAAAGGCAATAGCTTGTAGATTTGACTGTCCAATTCTAGCTTTCTGGGTTGGACAGATCAAGAGTGTGGCCGAATTTATTATATAAAAAAAAAATTGTATTATATTGTGTTAGTTGATAAGTGTTACTAATCTAGACCTAAGTAAATTGTTACTAACACACTATGGATGTAATTGTCCGAAATAAAGAATTATTATTATTATTATAAGTACATATATCGTCGTCTAGTACCCATAACACAAGCCTTCTTGAGTTTAATTTGGGACTAGATCGATTTGTGTGAGGTTGTCATATATTTATTTATTGTTTACTAGCGACCCGCCCCGGCTTCGCACGGGTGCAATGCTGATAAATTATGCATGTATTATACATATAAACCTTCCTCTTGAATCACTCTATCTATTTAAAAAAACGCATCAAAATCCGTTGCGTAGTTTTAAAGATTTAAGCATACAAAGGGACATAGGGACAGAGAAAGCGACTTTGTTTTATACTATGTAGTGATTTATTTAATGTTTATTTTTCCAGCCACATCAAAGACTACGCGCCGCCGCCGCACGCGAGCCTGGACTACTCGTACGTGCGCCCGCACCACATCGCCGCCGTCAACAATCTGTGCGCGCAGTTCTTCTGGCCCGGGATCGACTGTGAGTGTAACCTCTAAAGTCGCCCCGATATTACAGGGTTCTATGTTTCACCTTTGACTAATTCAAATTTTAAAGAGGCCTTATAGCTTTTACAATGCTGATTGTTTTAGACATTTTTCTCTATGATCAAACATGTTTCTTAACATATTATTGATGTTACTACTTAGAACAGGGCTATTGGGATTTATTGGTTTATATTTGAAACCTACAGTTTGAATTTTTCATTGATAATTTTTGTGTCAAAAACTACTCGAGATAAGAAAACTATTGAGAAAATTCACGCGGAAAATTAGTTTTTTTAACTTATTTTCGACTGCATGCAATGAAAGCATAAAATAGCTATGTTACTACCTAGAACTCGGGGAAAAGTATTATTCACTTCAAAAAGTTGGTTGTAATTATCAAGATATTTGTCATAATATGAAAAAAAAAAATTTAAAAGGAATAAGGCCTCTTAACACTGTCATTGTTACGCAAAGTTTAATTATAACTACCCAGAAAATGTAACATAGAACCCTGTAATATTAGTCCAGCGAAGTGTCGCCCCGACCCGGGGATAGTGGCGCTGCAAACAGCTTTCATATGGCAATAATGTGCATACATCATGATATCTGACTTAAATATATCTTTGTCAAACATGAAATATCGTCATAACGTGCGTTAAAACAGGCTTCAAAGTGACACATTTCGAGCGGAACAACTCGAGAGAACCGTAAAAGAATTTCATACAAAATTGAAGACCTAGGCCGGGCAGTTATATTTTCAAACGTGGCGTTCATGTGTTCATGAACAGTCTAAACAGCTGAATTATATTTTTTTGAGTGGTGTATTTCTTTATTTAATTGCATATGTTTGAAAAAAACACTATACATTTTTTATTTATTTATTTACATCAACATTACATCTATCATGACAGTTTCCCAATGCGATAGAGTAGCAACACATAACAATATTATAAGATTATTAATTACAATTATTATATTTACGAGCAATAACATAATACAAATAAAGTTATATTTGTGAATTCATTAGCCGTGCTACATGCTTTAGCCGTGAAAAGGGCTTGCCGGCTTCGTATCACTATCCTCTCTATACCAGTCTATACCTACTCAACCGGCAAGCCTGCAGTAATGTACCTACTATTTCCAGTGACAGAGGCCCTGGAGTACCCCGAGTTCAGCTGCGTGGTGACATACAAGCGGCTGGTCGTGGGCTGCGCCTTCCTCGTGCCCGCCGACCTCGCCTACGTGTCCTTCGTGCTCGTGCGCCCCGAGTGGCGCCGGGCTGGCATCGCCAGCTTCATGCTCTACCATCTGCTGCAGGTGACCACCCGTCCCACTCGCACAGGTGTAGTTTGACAGGAGAGTGAGGGGGACGGCACTATAGAACTACCATCTCCTTCGTGCTCGTGCGCCCCGAGTGGCGCCGCGCCGGCCTCGCCAGCTTCATGCTCTACCATCTGCTGCAGGTGACCGCCCGTCCCACTCGCACAGGTGTGGCTTGACAGGAGACCGAGGGGGACGGCACTATGGAACTACCATCTCCTTCGTGATCGTGCGGCCCGAGTGGCGCCGCGCTGGCATCGCCAGCTTCATGCTCTACCATCTGCTGCAGGTGACCGCCCGTCCCACTCGCACAGGTGTGGCTTGACAGGAGACCGAGGGGGACGGCACTATAGAACTACCATCTCCTTCGTGCTCGTGCGCCCCGAGTGGCGCCGCGCCGGCCTCGCCAGCTTCATGCTCTACCATCTGCTGCAGGTGACCACCCGTCCCCCTCGCACAGGTGTAGCTTGACAGGAGACCGAGGGGGACGGCACTATAGAACTACCATCTCCTTCGTGCTCGTGCGCCCCGAGTGGCGCCGCGCCGGCCTCGCCAGCTTCATGCTCTACCATCTGCTGCAGGTGACCACCCGTCCCCCTCGCACAGGTGTAGCTTGACAGGAGACCGAGGGGGACGGCACTATAGAACTACCATCTCCTTCGTGCTCGTGCGCCCCGAGTGGCGCCGCGCCGGCCTCGCCAGCTTCATGCTCTACCATCTGCTGCAGGTGACCACCCGTCCCCCTCGCACAGGTGTAGCTTGACAGGAGACCGAGGGGGACGGCACTATAGAACTACCATCTCCTTCGTGCTCGTGCGCCCCGAGTGGCGCCGCGCCGGCCTCGCCAGCTTCATGCTCTACCATCTGCTGCAGGTGACCACCCGTCCCCCTCGCACAGGTGTAGCTTGACAGGAGACCGAGGGGGACGGCACTATAGAACTACCATCTCCTTCGTGCTCGTGCGCCCCGAGTGGCGCCGCGCCGGCCTCGCCAGCTTCATGCTCTACCATCTGCTGCAGGTGACCACCCGTCCCCCTCGCACAGGTGTAGCTTGACAGGAGACCGAGGGGGACGGCACTATAGAACTACCATCTCCTTCGTGCTCGTGCGCCCCGAGTTGCGCCGCGCCGGTACGCCACTATCGCCTGCTTCATGCTCTACCATCTGCTGCAGGTGACCACAGCCCGTCCCACTCACACAAATATAGTTTGAGCGGAGACCGAGAGGAACGGCACTATAGGACGATCGAATTTCTAACATCGGAAGCCTTTCAGGCTCATGATGATTTACTTCCGTGATCGTCGTTTGTTTTACGTTCCGAATTTCAAATTTCGAACGGAGTGATATTGAGGTTTGCTTCGCTTGTTTGAATTTTTAAATTTAGAACACGTTGCTCTTTTTTTATTGTAATTGGAAAAAAGGTTTTGAAAGAAATAGTGGACAGTGTTCACGATACAGCGTGTGATGATTGGGAGTTCGCCTTTGACAAGATAATACTTCTGACCCGTCAGAACATTTTAAAACTGAGAGGCATCTTGGTTTGTTTCGAAAATGTATTTCGATGGCGAGCCTTCAAGTTGGACTTCAAATGAACCGCCTAAAGACTCAAATTATGACCAACGGCACAAAACTTAGGATCGAGGCAGATGGGCAGACTATGCATTACGTCGACGAGTATATTTACTTGGGCCAGATAGTTTCTTTCAGCAACAGACAAGATAAGGAAGTCGAAAGACGGGTCTCAAACGCTTGGAAGAGCTACTGGTCCATGAAAGCGATGATGACGGGAACCCTTCCATTAACACTTAAGCGCAAACTCGTCGACATGTGCATTCTGCCTATCCTAACCTAAGGTCATGTGCATTCTGCCTATCCTAACCTAAGGTCATGTGCATTCTGCCTATCCTAACCATGGGCACTCACGGAGAGTCAGAAGTCCAAGTTGAAGGTTTGCCAACGCGCAATGAAACGCTGCATCCTAGGTGTCAAAAGGATAGATCGCGTCCGGAACACTACGCTGCGCTCCAAAACATGCATAGCTGATGTTGGAGCAAAAACCGCCAAACTCAAGTGGGACTGGGCTGGCCACGTCAGCCGCACGTACCCGGACAGGTGGGCTTACATAGTCACCAAGTGGGTGCTGCAAGATGGGTGGCGGGACGATTTAGATGCATTCCTAGGCAACTGGCCGGAAGCAGCAGCCAAAAGGAAGTTATGGAGATCTAACAGAGAGGTCTCTGCCCAGCAGTGGGACACTCAAACAGGCCTATAAAAAAAATGAAATAAAAAAAAAATTGGGCAAGTGCGAGCCCGACTCGCGCATAAAGGGTTCCGTACCTATACATATATATAATCTATAACAAGTTTGTTGTATGGGAGCCCCCCTTAAATATTTATTTTATCTTATTTTTAGTATTTGTTGTTATAGCGGCAATAGAAATACATCATCTGTGAAAATTTCAACTGTCTAGCTATCACCGTTGTTGAGATACAGCCTGGTGACAGACGGACGGACGGACGGACGGACGGACGGACGGACGGACGGACGGACGGACGGACAGCGAAGTCTCAGTAATAGGGTCCCGTTTTTACCCTTTGGGTACGGAACCCTAAAAAGCATCAGAACACAAATTATGTATCGTTTCCTTATTTTGTTTACTGCTTAACGTTGGTATCTAAGCAAGTTTAACAGTTTAGCGCAGTGGACAGTAATAGATTTTCATACTCACTTTCCTGGCCTAGGTCAGTATTTACGGCCAATTTACGAGGCCTTATTCCTTTTAAAATATATTTTTTTTCATATTATGACAAATATAGTGATAATTGTAACCAACTTTTTGAATTGAATAATACTTTTCCCCGAGTTCTAGGTAGTAACGTAGCTATTTCATGCTTTTATTGCGTGCTGTCGAAAATAAGTTGAATAAACTAATAATCCGCGTGAATTTTGTAAATTTCGAGTACTTTTCTGCCCTGTTCTAGGTAGTAACATCGATAACATGTTAAGAAACATGTTTGGTCATAGAAAAAAATGTCTAGAACAATCAGCTTTTAAAAGGAATAAGGTCTCTTAACATTCCCATGTTTCAGACGTGCACGGGCAAGGACGTGACTCTCCACGTGTCGCCGACCAACCCCGCCATCTTCCTCTACCAGAAGTTTGGATTCAAAGTGAGTATCAGTGTCAGTGGTAAATTCCTATACTGCCACCATTTGGGTAGTTGCCGTTGCATTTATGTTCAAAAATAGATCCCTCGTCCTTAATTTATCCTAAAATGATACATCACATGCCCTATTATGTATAGTTTTAGAGACATGTTGCTTTAATTGAAGCGCGGCAGCGTCGAAATTTATTAAACGCGTGGTGGCTCTCGATGGCTCCCGGTCTGAATCCACTCAAGACCACTTAAGGATCAACTGTGTCAAGTTTCAGCGCATAGTAAAAAAGTGCAAGGTTCCCATACAACGGATTGCACTATCAAACCAGCTAAATTCAATTCACTTTCCTGCCGCGTATATTGAAATAATAAAACCGGCCAAGTGCGAGTCAGACTCGCGCACCGAGGGTTCCGTACACTTATCCCATCTTAACTGGCCGGGTCAAGCTAAGTTCGCACCTGGTATGTATGGCGCCGCATACAAATGAGGTGCAAAGTTAACGCAACCGATCACGTCTGTTGTATGGGAACCCACTTAAATATTTTTTATTCTGTTTTTAGTATTTGTTGTTATAGCGGCAACAGACATCATCTGTGATCAATTGACTAGCTATCACGGTTCACGAGATACAGCCTGGTGACAGACACACAGACAGACGGACGGACGGACAGAAACCCTAAAAGCTACATTAGACGCAAATGTTGCTAAAACTGGATTCTGTAAGAAATAAATTTGTTTTTTTTTTCATTGTGGTGGTTCATTCCTGCAATAAGCAGACAGGATACCGGTTGAAATGCTCAGATAACTACTTATCTATTAAAAAGTAGTATAACATAATGTGAATTTGCTCCGTGATTTTTCGATAAAGTAATTATGTAAATATCGTATACATGATGTTATTTTTACCAACATTGAAGGATCATTCTATAGGTCAAAAATAACTTTTCAGAGACACTAGTATCTTTAGATACCGAACCGATTACAAGGTATTCAACAATACTGTTTACATTATTGTACCTAGTCATGGCATTTGTAATACCTAATAGGTAAATCCAAATGTAGAAAAAGTGAGAGAACTATTTAGCATAAAGTCAGAGCAATGTGTATTTTAAGAAATAGCCATGAAATGGCAAGTATTTTATTTAGATAAACATAAAGTTCCGATAATAAGTAGGTACGGTACTTGATGAGGATGACTGCTCAAATCAGCAACTCTTTATGAAATGTCAAAAACAATACTTGGCTTGTGACGTCATAAACATCAGTAGTCAAAACACGTCTTCTTTTTAGTTTCTGTCCAATGAAAAATAGTCTAATGTCCAAAAATTTGTGGTAGTTTATTTGATTAATAAAAATATTTTTTATCGTTGAAATCACTAAACACGCGGCAGCGTGTCCAGCCAAGTTCACCCCAGGAACTGGCGACCAGCAGCCGTTACACGAACCGTTTGGAGCCACTTTTGACCCCTCAATAACTCCAAATCTCTTTAACATAGAAACATGAAATTTGGCTTATGTATTTAGATCTTATAGAACAACTAGAACCCCAAATTTCATAAATATAGGTGAAATAGTTATTGAGATATTAAACTCCAAAAAACGCCATTTTTTCCACTGACTGACTGACTTAGTGACTATAGGTAGTACCTAATCCACTTCCAGGTGACCTAGAAAGGTGAAATTTGGCATTCAGCTTGGTAATTGTGTGTGTGTACACATAAAAAAATCGAAAACAGTTTTTTCTTACTTTTATAATTATTAATTATTATTTATGCTTTTTGTCTCAGAACTCCGTCATTTATTAACCGATTTGGGAAATTCTCCCTTCTTGTTGTAAATGATGTACTAGAATATCACACACACGCACACACACACACACACGCGCACACGCGCACACGCGCACACACACAAACACACACACACACGCACGCACGCACGCACGCACGCACGCACGCACACACACACACACACACACACACACACACACACACACACACACACACACACACAAGAATCCAACACGTATTAACCAATTTCTGTACAAAAAGTCATGATATCCCATCAAAAACATACATTTTAAATGAAAACCACGTTCAATATCGCGTGCAACGTTGTCAACTTCGCCGACAAAAGAATTGAGATCTATATGGGTGCCAAGTTCGTAGCCGTAATTTTTTTAGATAGTCCTTGTATCTAAAAAAATTACGGCTACAAACTTAATTTTATAAAAGTAATGTAGTATTATTATCAATCTAACAGTATAAGTAACAGGACGTACACTAACTTGCGTACTTACCTTAACGAAAATAGGTTAATGATTAGACAAATATAATATACACTTGTATGTGAAAACTAGCCAAGTGAAGTCTTGATATTGAATTACACCCCAAGTAAAATAAATGCATTGAGTATGTCAACGTCCTTGTAGGTATCAAAAAAATTTAGGGCAACGAACTTAGCACCCATATAGATCTCAATTCTTTTGTCGGCGAAGTCGACAACGTTGCACGCGATATTGAACTTGGCTTTCATTTAACATTTATGTTTTTGATGGGATACTCAATTACCGTATGCCGTTTGTAGCCAGTTGATATAATATCTATTTACTATGTGTGAAACATATTATTATTGAATTAAAATACTTGACTAATATTTTCCATGTTGAAGAGAACCTAAATCAACAAAAACATGGCTAATGCGCATAAGCATTTCAAATACATATATGACGCAGAGGGCGCTTCCAGTAGCGTAAAGAATTAAGGGATGAAAGATTTGGTGTGATTGACGTAGCGATCGGATAGCTCAGTTGGAAGAGCAATGCGCCGGAAACGCAGAGGTCGCGGGTTCAAACCCCGCTTCGATTGTAGTAGATCGCATTCAATTTTTCTTTCTTAATTTACCTTTGTGTCATTATTTATAAAAATAAAAAATGTGGTATTACCACATAAAAAATACGAATCGATAAAAAGATTCCATACAAATATTTAGAACAGCGCCATCTCTCTCGCAGTCTTCACACTTGCTGTAAAGCAATGGGGATTGGGGATCGTGCGTGTAAAACGCACATCCTAGGTAATGGCTAATGCGCATAAGCATTTCAAATACATATATGACGCAGAGGGCGCTTCCAGTAGTGTAAAGAATTAAGGGATGAAAGATTTGGTGTGATTGACGTAGCGATCGGATAGCTCAGTTGGAAGAGCAATGCGCCGGAAACGCAGAGGTCGCGGGTTCAAACCCCGCTTCGATTGTAGTAGATCGCATTCAATTTTTCTTTCTTAATTTACCTTTGTGTCATTATTTATAAAAATAAAAATGTGGTATTACCACATAAAAAATACGAATCGATAAAAAGATTCTATACAAATATTTACAACAAAAACATCCCATATAAGTAATAAAAATGTCCTAATTGTCATTTAATTTTTCCAAGTTAAATGACCCTTGAAGTTGATTTCATTGCAATTTACCAGAACGACATTTAATCGGTTTTGGTTTAGAATATACTAGAAGGAATGGCCGGTTGGTGGCTTGTTTCTAACGTCATGAAAGCCTTAATCATATTCATATTTGCACCGATTTTATTTTCCTTCTGTTATTGTAAGCAATACAGATACATGGTCAAAAGCATCGACAACTGTGATGACCCGGAACTACCGTACATCAAGCCGTTGCCGTACGACTTAAATTTGGAACTGTACAAGGGTAGCCAGGGGTATACCCTGTTGAGGGTGAACCTGACCATGCACACGGATATAACAGGACTTGACAAGCGAGCAAATATTCATTTTGGAAAGAAAACGTCCACAGGCCTTAAGTGGATGATAATGGTGAACAACATGAACTGCACAAATCTAGCGATTAAAACTGTATTCCAAGTATTCCAAGTACCAATAAAAGGGTGCAAAGTCAAGAAAGGGCATTATGTCAAGAATGATATAGATATGGGTGCCGTGGAATCGGCTTTCCCAGGGACAGCATTAGCTGTGACTTTTGGAAATTATGTTTCGAAGTTAGCCATATTTTCTAAAAATAATATGTTCGGGTGCTGGCTTGTTCAATACGACGTCGAGCCTGCGAAGAAAATATAAAGCTGTTATCTGGACTGAATGTATGTCATCGCATCAATCGTCATGTATTGGATTTTTAAATTTGAAATTACATCACTTTTAGCCTCCTAAGACCCAATCTATTTTTAGGACATTTGTAATAGCGACCCAGTGACCTAATTTTAGGTACATATGCTTGCGGCCCAGAACTTAGAATTGTAATAACATGTTCAAAACATGAAATAAAAAACAATAACTTCTATATGTGTACTCAGAACAAGTAGCACTAACGATTTAGATATGAAATTTAGAAAAAAAACATGTCCCGTTATTAGGTCGTTGGGCTTTAATTCAAAGAAACTATAATAATTAGTACTTGTAAGTTTTATAGAATTCTTAAGTGTGTTTTTAGATTTGAAGGTTCATATAAAGTCGAAACGGTTTCATATGTTTTTTTATTATTAAAAATCGTTTTAGGAACATTTTTGTTCATTGATTACTAAATAACTTCTTAAAATTGGCTTATCCTTCAAGTAAAATCAATATTGTTAATCACAGGCTTTAATATGGCTTATTGCCAAAAAAATATTATCAAACAACGATATAAGAAATCACATCCTTAAGTTAAAATCTTAAGTTTCCTATATATAACTATTTAACCAGTCTTGTTACAAGTTATCTTATATGTAAGTATAACCAGTCTAGTCAGCAAGGTCAATCTCATCCTTCGGAGGAAGATGTTGAGAAATCTATGGAAGCACGCTGGCGACTTCGAGGTTAATAATCGTAATCCCGTTCGCCATAATCAGCGTCACTGGTTTTGAATTCTGATACGTCCAGGTTCACGTATTTTTCTAAATCTTGTTCTTTCAATGTTATAAAAAATAGGTTCAGTTAATACCCAACACCCTAAAATTAAGACAAGCAATGCGGCCCACTTTTACAACAACAACCCAATGACCTAATATTAGGACATAAAACTTTATACCCAAATTCTGCTTCAATCCAAACACGACAGAAAAAAATATAAGCATAGCCATATAAAGTACTCTTTAAATAATTAGTTTTATATTCATTTATTGCAAAATAACAACAGTTTTCAAAGAAAAAAACAGATTACTACGACGCATCCTCGTGGCCGCCATTTTCGCCGACATTTACGTGACAACTGACAGATTCTTTTGATTGAAATGTCAAAGTTGACAGCTCATTTTTTGGCTGCGTTCATCACCGACATATTTGAGAAAGTAAAGTTCTGTTTCACGCATATTTCGAACCACCGGACATGTCTTTAGTCTGTGTCATAATTTTAGGACCTTGGGTAGATATTTGATAAATTCATACATTTAATTGGGCCGCAATGAGTACGATCTCTGGTCTTTAAAATAGGCCGTTGGGTCTTAGGAGGTTAGGGTTCCGTACCCAAAGGGTAAAAACGGGACCCTATTACTGAGATTTCGCTGTCCGTCCGTCCGTCCGTTTGTCACCATCAGGCTGTATCTCAAGAACGGTGATAGCTAGACAGTTGAAATTTTCACAGATGATGTATTTCTATTGCCGCTATAACAACAAATACTAAAAATAAAATAAAATAAAGCCTGACCAGAAATATATGAGGATTGTCAAGAGGGCGTTATTTATAAGATTTATATGGCAACAATTTTGCAACCAATCGCAATCCGCACTCTAATGACATTCGTTTAAATATCTGTCAGTTCCTATGATCATAAAATCATTGCCAGTGTAAGAAATTAGTTCCAGCGAAATTCCGCAATATGGCGCATCCTCATATATTTCTGGTCAGGCTTTAAATATTAAGGGGGGCTCCTATACAACAAACTTGTTTTATGGTACGGAACCCTTCATGCGCGAGTCGGACTCGCACTTGCCCAATTTTTAAAATTACGGCTTTCCTTGCGGTTTTTTGTGTCGAGAACGGGCCGTTGGGGGGAGCTCGGTGCAGGCAAGCTGCGATCATGCATATAACTGAGTCGTAAATTCAACGAATTTGCAACTCTCCGAGACAATTTCCCTCAAATCTATCTCCAAAGGTGAAATTTTGACTTGGCTCACGAGATGACCGCCATATGGGATGTTGATTCGACGATCATTGTCCCGGTAGTCGCTTCGGCGAACGGTCTTATAGCGAAGAGTCTCGACAAACGCTTCAAGAGACTCCCGCTAGATGGCGGGATCAAGGGTCAGATTCACGCGCGCATCGTCAGTCCTCTCCGCGGCCCTAACCACCCCACCTAGCTTAGGACTTGCCCCATACCCAGCGCACCCTAGGCGGGTTCTTTTAATGTATAAATATTTTGTAAGACATTTACTCACTGCTTCAATATTTATGCACATATGTAGGTTTTGATTTTATGTTTTTATTGTTGTATGCAAAATAATAAAAAGGTTTTCGTCCAAATATGAATTAGAAGGGCAATGAATTTATGTTATGATTTATCACAGAATAATAAATTTCTGTTTGTTTTAAATGTACCTACAGCATTTCCCATATCCCATACATGGTGTTGTTTTTACCATCTTTGAAGGATCATTCTAGAGGTCAAATTAACTTTTCAAAGACACTAGTATCTTTAGATACCGAACTGATTAAAAGGTATTCAACAATACTGTATACACTATTGTACCTAGTCATGGCATTTGTAATAATGGGTAGCTAAATCCAAATATTGAAAAAGTGAGAGAACTATTTAGCATCCAATTCTTTAGATTACCTACATATATTATACCTACTTCATAATAGGGTACGTCACTAGCAGATTTCAGCTCCTTTTTATGAACTGTCAAATCGCTCCGACGGCACGAAATTTCAAAAAAAGGTAGTGTTATGACGTCACTACACTACGATCTCACTTATCCTCCTTGCTTTTCATATTTGGGTCTAATGTTCAAAAATTTGTGGTAGTTTATTTGGTTTACCCTTGTAACAAGGTGAATAGAGACTAAAGTACTATGTGTGACCTTACAAACGGTCCGGTAGTTTTGAATTTTTGATATGTTGTATAGGATGTTTAGTCAGTTTTAAAATGCAAAATGCACAATTCCCCCCCTCCGCGCCCGCCGCCATATTGAAAAAACCGGCACTTTCTTCATATTTTTGCTCATATCTTCCTTTAGGAGCATTTTAGCTAGAAAAAAGCTTCCACAATGTTATAGAGAGTTAAATTTACTACATTCTCCATTTTATTTTATTTTTCTAGGACAGATAGTTACGGAGATATCCACATTTAAAAAAACGTAAAAAATCGCAATTTCCTACTGAAAAACAAACTTCTGGATTATATATTCGGTTAGGAGCATTTTAGCTACAACAAAGCTTGGGCAATGTTGTAGAGAATTAAATTTACTATAATTTACATTTCAAATTTTGTTTCAAGGACGGTTAGTTACGGAGATATGCACATTTAAAAAACAGGAAAAGTCGAATTTTCCGAAAATTTCTCAAAATTCTTGGTTTAGAACGCTGTCATTCAGTTACGGACTAATCTAGGACAAATTAAAACATGTAGGAAATATAATTGGTTATAAAACTCATGTCCATTTTTACATACATTTTCGGAAAATGTGACTTTATTTTTTACATATCTCCGTAATTATCTGTCCTAGAAACAAAATTTTAAATGTAAATTATAGTAAATTTAATTCTCTACAAAATTACCCCAGCACTGTTCTAGCTTAAATGCTCCTAAACGAAGATATAATCCAGAAGTTTGTTTTTGAGTTGGAAATTGCAATTTCTTAAGTTTTTTTAAATGTGCATATCTCCGTAACTATCTGTCCTAGAAACAAAATATAAAATGGAAAATGTAGTAAATTTAACTCTCTATAACATTGTCGAAGCTTTCTTCTAGCTAAAATGCTCCTAAAGGAAGATATGAGCAAAAATATGAAGAGAGTGCTGGTTTTTTCAATATGGCGGCGGGCGCGGAGGGGGGGGAATTGTGCATTTTGCATTTTAAACACTGACTAACCATCCTAGACAACATATCAAAAATTCAAAACTACCGGACCGTTTGTAAGGTCAAAATCCTTTATTCACTGAATTATTGTTTGGTCTAAGAATTTTTTGTCTAATTTTGATTTGCCTAATTTCATTTTGCCTAAAATTACTTTGCATATTTATTCAGTTTGCCTAATATTCGTTTAGTCTAAAGTCATTTCGCTTAATGAATATTTTACATAATCTTGTTTCGGCGAATTTTCATATTGCCTAATTTTTGTATATACAATTTCATTTTATCTATTATTCAACTAATATAATTACATTTCCTATAAACACTAGTTTGCCTACTACATATTTTTTATAATTTCAATTTGCCTACTTCGCACAGTATATTATTCTACGTATAGGTACCCACTTTACAATATCCACGCAGTGGAGAAGTTAAATTTGGGTCGCAGTTCAACCTAACACTCCTCCTCGCTTCGCTCGTCGTCGTACCTAACCTAAGCCAAGTCGGACCTGCCTTAAGGTGAAATGTTAGTGTTAATGTTATGTTCATAAAATGATTTTTTTAGTTAAAATAACATTCGGCAATATAATCATTCGTTAAAATAACTTTCGGCAATATAAGAATTAGTTAAACTAATATTAAACAAAACAAACTTTATATGAAGTGATAATTAGACTAACCCTTCATCTGGCGTGTATGGCAGGGTGAACAAATTCTTTGACCATCTTTTCCATTTTTTTTCGAACCAGAATTTTTTGCTCTATTTTACCATAACGAGGCTTGAACTAGCGACCTTGTCTCCCGGAGCGGGAATTTGCCACACGAAGGGATAAACGAGTTTCGATAAAGTGATCATGTATTGAAACAATAATTATGAAAACTGAAATTAGGCAAACCGTTGGTTATACTAAAAGTTGTTCGGCAAACTGAAATTAGGCAAATATTTTTTAGACAAAACAAGGGAATACCTACCAGTTTATTTGATACCGTGTATTTTTGAATGCGTGTTTAGTCGATTCAACGATTAAATGAAAATATTTTTTTTCGTTGAAACATGTTGAAATCACTAAACACGCATTATACTCAATTACCGTATGCGGTTTGTAGCCAGTTGGTATAATACCTATTCACTATTTGTGAAACATATTATTATTGAATTAAAATACTTGACTAATATTTTCCATGTTGAAAAGAACCTAAATCAACAAAAACATCCTATTATAATAAAAATTTCCTAATTGTCATTTAATTTTTCCAAGTTAAATGACCCTTGAAGTTGATTTCATCGCAATTTACCAGAACGACATTTCAACGGTTTTGGTTTAGAATATACTAGAAAGACTGGCCGGTTGGTGGCTTGATTCAAATTCAAAATCAGTTTCTACTATATCTCGTCACTCTGTCGTCATGAAAGCCTTAATCATATTATTCATATTTGCACCGATTTTATTTTCCTTCTGTTATTGTAAGCAATACAGATACATGGTCAAAAGCATCGACAACTGTGATGACCCGGAACTACCGTACATCAAGCCGTTGCCGTACGACTTAAATATGGAACTGTACGAGGGTAGCCAGGGGTATACCCTGTTGAGGGTGAACCTGACCATGCACACGGATATAACAGGACTTGACAAGCGAGCATATATGCATTTTGGAAAGAAAACGTCCACAGGCCCCAAGTGGGTAATGATGGTGAACAACATGAACTGCACGAATCTAGTGATTAAAACTGTATTGCAAGTATTCCAAGTACCACTGAAAGGATGCAAAGTCAAGAAAGGGAACTATTACAAGAATGATATAGATATGGGTGCCGTGGAATCCGCTTTCCCAGGGGCAGTAACTTTTTTGACTTTTGGAAATTATGTTTCGAAGTTAGCCATATTTTCGAAAAATAATATGTTCGCGTGCTGGATTACTCAATTCGACGTCGAGCCTGCGAAGAAAATATAAAGCTCTTATCTGGGCTGAATGTATGTCATCGCATCAATCGTACATGTTTTGGTTTTTTAAACTACTAATGTTTTTTTTTTAGGTACGGCTTCACTTGCGGTTTTTTGTGTCGAGAACGGGCCGTTGGGGGGAGCTCGGTGCAGGCAAGCTGCGATCATGCATATTACTGAGAAACGTAAATTCAACGAATTTGCAACTCTCCGAGACAATTTCCCTCAATTCTATCTCTAAAGGTGAAATTTTGACTGCTCACGAGATGACCGCTATATGGGATGTTGATTCGATGATCATTGTCCCGATAGTCGCTTCGTCGAACTGTCTTTTATAGTGAAGAGTCACGAGAAACGCTTTAAGAGACTCACTAGATGGCAGGATCAAGGGTCAGATTCACGCGCGCATCGTCACTCCTCTCCGCGGCCCTAACCACCCCACCTAACTTAGGACTTGCCCCATACCCGGCGCACCCTAGGCGGGTTCTTATAATATATTAATATTTTGTAATTTTTTTATTGTATTTCACTTTTTATACACTTAAGGTGAGTCGGGGCTATTGTAGCTATGGGGTTATTGTATCTTCTTACCATTATAATGGTCTGTGACCCTTAAAATGGTCTGTATATATATAGGATTGTGTATATATACCATTGGTCTGTGTATCCTATATATACACAGACGGTAAGAAGATACAATAACCCCATAGCTACAATAGCCCCGACTCACCTTATATTGTAAAAAATCCCTCACCCTAATGTATAATAAGACTCACTGTTTCAATAATTATGTACATATTTAGGTTTTGGTTTCATGTTTAGTGTTGTATACAAAATAATAAAAAGAATTACAAGGACAATGAATTTATGTTATGAATTATGATTTATGAAAGAATCCATACTAATAGTCTGTCTGTCTGTCTGTTACCTCTTTACGCTTAAACCGCTGAATCGATTTTGATGAAATTTGGCATGGAGATAGTTTAAGATTCCAGGAAGGACATAGGATAGTTTTCTCCTGGAAGTTATCCCTAAAAAGATTGAAAAGTGAGTATGTAATTCATGATGACATTATTAATTAAGGTGATTAGGTGGATATCTATCGTGTTGTACGAGGTTGCTTCCATGCTCCCAATTTCCACGCGGACGTAGTCGCGTGCAAAAGCTAGTTATAAATGTGTGTTTGTTTTATATCAACCTACAGCATTTCTTTCATTTAATTAGCATTATATCAGGTTAAAAGACCATATAAGATGTACTGACATAAGGAAAATAACAAAAGTAACAGATATAGTACAAACAGTTTGTAAACTGAAGTGGAGATGGGCGGGACACGTTGCCAGATTAAAGGACGGACGCTGGAGCGAGAGGGTCATACAATGGTATCCTAGAGATGGAAAGAGAGCAAGAGGCAGACCAAAAAAGCGTTGGAGCGATGACATTATCATAACCGCTGGTGGAGACTGGCAGAGGCATGCAAGGGATCGGCGCACGTGGCACAAGATGGAGGAGGCCTATGCCCAGCAATGGGCGCCCAAACAACTAGAAAACTTTCAGGACAGTGGCTTATGAAAGATTATTTTCATTTATTGTCTGAATTATATAGAAGTAATTTAATTGTTTAATTGTAGCAATGTTTGGAATAAAGAGGCTTTATTATTATTATATTTGTAGTAATTTACAAATAAATAAGAGACTTATCAATATCACATGACTGCTCGACTTATTAGGCCACAAATGATTTTTATTTGTTTAATTCTGTCACAGTCACTCATGGCAGTGGGACCCACAGATCAATGCAAAACTAAAGATGAAAGTAAATGAAAGAAAGTTTTTGTTCATAAAGGTTTATAAATGAATCCTTCAGTAATAAGATAATCATATATCTTCCTGGTTTTGTTCACATCAATCTTCACAATCCGTCGAGCATCCAGTAACCTCAAGCAACCGAGCTTAGTGTTCTCCGTAATTAGTTGTTCCTTGATTTCTAGGTAGTTCTCTGGAATCAACCGTAGATTAGAGCATAACATCTTCTCAGAGTCTGACAGGAGATGGAAACCGGGCAAATCAATTATCTCCAAAGGAGTCATCTGTCGTTTGTACTTTTTCACTGTTGAGTCTTTTGCCATGATTAGTTTGCTCTTTGTCGGTGACTGGCTCTCATACTTCTTCATCATCACCATTGTGTTGTACTTCTGTTCCTTCATTGTCAAGTCATGCTCCTTCTTCAACTCTTTATATAACTTTGCAGAATAGAGTGTCCTAATACCATTCTTCCGGTACTCTATTAATTTGGAAATCCGTTGCATCAGCTCTGCCTCCAAGCTAAGTGACTCCATAAAAGCATCAAACTGCATTCCTGTCATAAACTGCATGAACGATAAAAGCCTTTCCGATTTCATGCGTGTCAGAATCCTGTCAAACTTCTGTACCCAAGATATCAATTTATTGGGCATGATCAGGCCATGATTCTGAATGATTTGGTACCGGCGTTGTCTTTCTCTTAATCTAGTGTTTAAAGCATTAACTAAAGCTACTTTTAGGGAGTCCATGCATTCATTATCATCATCATCTTCATCCTCGGAATATGAATCCTCTATGTTGAATATGCTTTCCGCATTATGGTCATAGCTGAGTTCGAATTCGGACCGGTATGCGTTATAACCGGCCAAATGCTGATCGCCTTGGTTATTCCTAGGTGGGTTGTTGCTCACATCCATGCTGTACAAATAGGGTGTCACAATCTTTGGAAACAGTGATTGTTCGGTCTCTGGCAATAATTTTAGCTCCTTATACTGTACATTCTCTATGTAATATTTCTTATAGTGTTCCTGACATTCCAGTTTTGACCTAGTGTGAACCATTTTAGAAATTTCTTCCCAGTTGCCATACCCATAAGTAGATAATGCCGACAAAAGCTTACATTCTTCTTTAGACGTCCAATTACAATTATCAAAAAGCGGGAAGTCATTTTTTCTCACTGCGTATTTGTGGTTATTTTTGTGAGTATCTGTCTCTTGTCCAGACGCGAAGCAGCCCGTACATAAGCTCGCGTCGCACTCGCAGCACTCTATGTATGGCTCGTTAGCCATTTCCGCACAAATAACACATTTCGTCTGTAATATATCATTAGACATCTTTGTCCGCAGGTGGAGGAGCTGATTCAAGATTTCTACGAGAAATACTACGACATCGACTACAAGGGGTGTCGGCACGCCCTGTTCTTAAGACTTACTAGATGAATAAATATATATAAGTGATTTTCGTTCAGTTTTTTATAGTTTTTCGAAGAAAAACAACACGCCCCCGACGAAATAAACACACACAAGCTATTTTTCCACTCACTGACAACTAATTGACATTTGACTTGACAGTTGACGTTGACGTTATTGCTCTAAAGAGTAAAGAAACCAATAGAACGCTTCTAACTTAGTAGAAATCTACAGCTATATAGCTATCTCTATAAAGCACGTAAAATTTTCTTATGGCAAAACGAGACGACAGTATATTTGTCAGAAGATCAAATTTTAGATATAATATACAATATCGATAAAATCTATTCAGGCATCACTATCAACAATTTTTTATAAATATTGATCTTAATTGGGAGAGCATTACGCTGGAAACGTAGTGTAGCAGGTTCGAGTTCTGCTGACATTGTAGTTTTATAATCACATTATATTTTTGTTTCATAATTTGCCCTTGTGTCAATATTAAATTTATAAAAACAAACAAAGATGTGATATTTCTACAATAATAACAGAATCAATTTAAAAAAAATGTAAAAGCAACTAAAATTTTAATTAGTCATATATTAAGACGTTTGTATTACAGTTATTCATTAGTATTTATATGCAGTTTTATTGTTTTTACACACCATTAAACAGTAATCATTTTTTTGGAAGTTATCATAAATCAATTCTTCATGATTTTTTTTATACCCCACGCGGTGAATGATCCCTATGACACCTGTCATCTCAGTACATTTTATAACCTATAATCGGAAAAATGTACTGAGATGTCATAGGGATCCTCGTTCGCCGTGCGGGGTATAATTGTAGTTTTATCGATATCGATAAATCAATCCGGGAATCACTATCAACTAAAATTTGACATAAAGGCCAAAATCCACGTATTGACAAATATGTTGCCAGCTCGTTTTCTCATACGGAATCTCTACCTGGTTTATAGAGATAGCAGAACAGTCGTGGATTTCTTTCTACTAAGTAACAATGTATCCATGAGATTCATTCTTCTGAGGCCAAAATGTCAAACAGTATTGCCGCGCTGATTGTTTTGGTATATTTTGCAGTTCTAAACCGTATCACATACCTATGTTGTAAAGAATTATTAGAAATTAATGCAAATAAACTTTTTTTCTGGCATTTAATTCTTTTATGTCACCCTATGTTTAACAAAATAAATTTATCTTTATCTTATCTTTATCTTTAGGCAAGACGTAAAACTTTCAAGACAAACCACGGGTGGTAATTCGTAAAGCCCAAAATCGCATATTTCTGCAACGCACAAACACCTGCTATCAGGGACATTCATGAATTCACCGCCCAAGGTATGTACCGTAAAACGGGGTTACTTTATTACAATTTGGGGCTACTTTGATAGATTTAAAACGGTTATAAAAACGCAAATATTCATAGTGCGATTGAGCAAATGAAGTAAAAGGTTAGGTCATTGTTGAAGGTATGTATTGCATTGCCACAGATAGTAAAAAAAAATAAGGATATGGCGTAAAAACACTTTTCCAAAGTAGCCCCTGAATTTGAAAGTAACCCCGTTTTACCGTAATGTACTTAACAGGTCAGCTCTAGCCTATAAAACTATATTGCCAAAAATGTGTATAGTATGGACTGGAGTGGAAGCAATCAGTGGGTCACTGCGGGAAAGTTCGAAACTGAAAGAATTAGCTGAATTTGATAATAAGAAATCAAGACTCCAATGCTTCCAATTTTAGAGTTCAGAAATCCGAATTCTACCTATAGCATACATACCTACCTACTTACCTACATGATGTTTCGTTCTTAACTTAACTTACGTACCTAGTCTTGTGGACCTACCTAGGTAAAATTGTTTTATTTAACTGGGGCAGATTGGCGTATCTAAGCTTATTTTTCAGGGGGGGCCTGGGGTGGGCCTAGCCATATCCTAAGAGATGAAGCCATGAATTTCTATCGGCAACCCAAAATCCTGGGGTGGGCACTAGACCATACTGGGGTGGGCACGGCCCACCCGGCCACCCCCCTAGATACGCCAATGGCGCAGGGGCAAACCATACCCGTAACAGAGAAACGAAAATTATTTTATAAAATTATTACGAAAAACATTAAACACGGACTTATTTTTTTGTTCTTGAAATCAAACGTAGGTACAGATATTAAATTAAATAGGTAATTAAGAATAACCATTGAAACACACACAGTCCTTAAGTAGGTATGTACCTGGCTGGTGCTGTTTAGGAGTGCGCTCCTTGACACTGACATCATCATATTGATTGGCATATCTCGCTTAAAGCCTCAAAGCTCTCTGGGGCCTGACTGCATTCCTGCTTACATTATAAAAGGTTGTAAACAATGGCTAGTACCTACTGCCATTATGTTACATATTTAATCTGGTTCTAAGTACTGGGGTGTACCCTAATCAGTGGAAGGTCACTCGCGTGCGTCCTATTCCCAAGTCGAGTGAAACGGCCACTGTTGAAAATTATCGTCCCATAGCCATTCTATCTACAATCGCCAAGTTGTTTGAGTCTATCATAAGCAAACTTTTATCTCCACAGATACAACCCTATCTTTGCGACTCTCAGCATGGATTTAGGCCAAGACGGTCGGTTGAAACGAATCTCTTAACCCTGGTTGACCTGATTTCCGAGCATTTAGATAAAGGAACACAAGTTGACGTGTTGTACTTCGACTTCAAAAAAGCCTTCGATCGCGTGGATAATGACAGACTACTGCACAAATTGTGCATCATGGGTTTTTCACCGAAATTGCTTCAGTTTTTTGCCAATTATCTACGCGACAGACAGCAATACGTTCAACACGGTAGCTTTGTTTCCGAGTTCTACCACACTCGCTCTGGCGTCAGCCAGGGTTCAATTCTAGGTCCATTTCTATTTGGCGTTATGATAAACGACTTGGCTTCTGTACCTAGAAGTGCTAGATGTCTGCTTTATGCCGATGACTTGAAGCTCATCTATGGCATCCAACAACTGTCAGATAGTAAGTCACTCCAAGAAGATCTCAACCGGGTCTATCAATGGAGCTTGGACAACAGACTTCTCTTCAACCCTGGAAAGTGTTCAGTAATGTCCTTTAGCCGGTCTCATAGTCCACTATTGTATAATTACCTTTTAGGATCAGAACACATCCAACGCGTTGATACTATCAAAGATCTGGGCGTCATATTTGACACACAACTCAATTTCCATCAACATATGAAGACACTTGCTACGGGCTGCTATCGGAGGTTGGGGTTTGTTGTCCGCAATTCCCGTGAATTTGATAACCTTACTGCCATTAAACTAGTGTACACTGCTTTAGTCAGGAGCAAACTCGAGGCAGCGGCTATCGTGTGGAACCCTCATGAGATCACTTACGCCTTACTTCTAGAGAAAATCCAAAAAGCTTTTTTGCGATTCTTATATAAAAAGACGTATGGATATTATCCTCTTCTTTATCCGACAAAATTTTTGCTCGGCACTTTAGGTTTGAATTCACTAGAAGTGAGGCGTAATTATGGTCTCCTGACCGGGGCGGTTCGTATATTGCGAGGTGAATCAGATTGTCCTGAATTAGTGGCGCAACTGGTGCGTCTTCACGTACCTTCAATGGCGCATAAGTTTAATTTTAGGAAGCGCTCCCGCGGCTTGTTAGCAGTACCTAATGCGCGCACGGTGTCGTACAAACAGTCGCCTCTCGTACGTGCTTTGCAATATTTAAATGAACTTCTCGTAGCAGCACCAGAGTGTGATATTTTTGCAAGTGCTTGGATGATAATATATGATGAATGTATGAGGTTCTGTGAGGCGATGGATGACCGTCCTTCTGCTGTGAATTATGTTTAATTATTTATTAATATTTTTCCTTTCTGTTGTGCAATGTTCTGTATTGTTACTTAGTTCTATGACTGTACTTGTTACACAGTGCCTTGGTGTATAACTGTAATACTGTGTAAATTATAATTGAATAAATTGAATTGAAATTGAAATTGAAATTGAATTAAATCAGTTTCGTGTATCCCTTACATTTATCTAATAATACATACTTACCTAATGTCTAAAGGACTTTTACCACAGTACATTAATGTGTACTGTGGTAAAAGTCCTTTAGATTAGCGTATATAATATAAATATATATATCTTAGGCGTAGGGATGTGACGACCCCATCCCCCGCTGGTGTTACCAGCGCAGTCAGTTACCGCAGGGCAGCTTATGGCGAGCTGTTGTGGGGTACCTGAGTGCTAATGGGGAATCCTGACGGGGGGTGATGGGTCGGGGCCTCCGCCTCTGTCTTGCCTTCACAGGTCGGCCAGAGTGGAGTCGCGAGAGTTGCGGCTCGGTAGCTATTCTGTGGCTCGGGGGTGGATGTGTGGAAACGTAAGGGGTTAATTGGCTTCAGTTTAAAGCCCAGTTTTACACCTCTCCGCCCTTAGCCATCCGCACATGGTGCCCTTAGCCCACTCTATATTTCGCTATTTATGGGGGCCCATCTTGCGGGAGGCGGGTCTTCGTCTACCAGTGCCATTGCACATGAGACTTTTTTTTCTAGAAGACGTCCGACTGTCTCAATCCATAGTCCAATTAGCCAGTATTCCATTTCATCCCCATAGCCCAATTTTTATTTAGATTAAACCTATCCTATCCATCAATAGTTCTTGCACCTAGCGGGGGCGCCTCCCAAACCAAAGGTCCGGGACACTATTGTCCCGTGAGCGGGTAGGATATACTCATACATGATAAATTTATAAGAAAAACAATTGAAACTTAAGACTAAAACATACTTCACTCAAAGCCGTTAAATAAAATTAATTGTAGCTTAAAAACAACATAAGATAGGTAGCTATAGTTAAGAGCTAAGAGTCCTAATCCTAATTATTACTATAGGTACCTATTTATTTAGTGGAGAATTTCTTTCATGTCGTGCTTTGTTTTTGTGCAATAAATAGTATAATTTAGACTTATAAGACTAGATCACTAGAGTATTATATTATACTTATACTCTTACCTTACCTCTTTACATTAAAAAAACAGTTTTATATTACCGTTTATTTATTGACCGTACAAGAATGCAGGAAACGTTTGAATTGTGATTGGATATCCATTGTACACAAACAACTGTGATTGGTCAAAAGGTTTCAAACGTGACCTGTTTTATGATCAGTACAGAGAGAACATTCTCACATGCGACTCGAAACTCGTGGACCATTTACGATTTGAACTGCAAAATTTATATTTATCTCTTTCTTACGTCATTGTCAGCCGTATGCGTGCGAATGTTTTATCTCGTTTCTGCGTCGAATGAAGGCCCCAGAACGTTCTAGACGTTTTAATGTATATAACTTGGCGCGACGGGGGCGCTACGTTTCATTCATTTGTGAATTTGAACGTGTGAACAGTGAGTTGTGTTGTGCGTGAGAAAAGAAGTGAATATTTTACATAATTTCGCTCAAGACTGCTATTGGATTTTGTTATTAAACCGAAGAATATAGGTAAGCCTCACGAAATCTTGATTTTCATTTAATATACCTGAAATATTATTGCATTTATCTCGTGCCAAAAAAAACTTCTAGCAATAATTTACATTGCGCGAATCATCGGTGTACGTACCCAAAAAAGGTGTCAGTCGTGCGGAGGCTAACAGGAACCGTTTTGTTGCAGGTGTAAGCATTCAAAAATGGGAAAAGACTACTATAAAATACTAGGACTGTCGAAGGGTGCAAGCGACGACGAGATCAAGAAAGCGTACCGTAAGCTAGCGCTGAAATACCATCCGGACAAGAACAAGAACCCCGGCGCCGAAGAGAGATTCAAGGAAGTCGCGGAGGCTTACGAGGTGCTCTCAGACAAGAAGAAGAGGGAAATCTACGATGCACACGGCGAGGAGGGACTCAAGGGAGGAATGGGAGCGCAAAACGGGCCCGGCGGAGGCCAGTCCTTCTCGTACACCTTCCACGGCGACCCGAAGGCCACCTTCGCCCAGTTCTTCGGCTCGGCGAGCCCGTTCCAGGCGTTCTTCGACCTTAACGGCGGCGGCGGTGGCGGCGGCAACTTCTTCGAGCGCGACATGATGGACGTGGACATGGATCCCTTCGCCAACCTCGGCATGGGACAGCGGCCCGGCGGGCCCGGCGGCGCGTTCCGCAGCCACAGCTTCAACTTCCACGGATCGCCTAACAGGAAGGAAAAGACCCAGGATCCACCTATCGAGCACGATCTGTACGTCTCTCTGGAGGATATCGCCCGAGGCTGTGTGAAAAAGATGAAGATCTCGCGCCGCGTCATCCAACCAGATGGCACATCAAAGAAGGAAGACAAAGTGCTGACCATCCATGTCAAACCAGGCTGGAAGGCGGGCACAAAGATCACCTTCCAGAAAGAGGGAGACCAGGGCAGGAATAAAATCCCTGCCGACATTGTGTTCATCATCAGAGACAAGCCCAATCCTTTATTCAAACGGGAGGGCAGTGACATCAGACATACAGCCAAAATTTCTCTTAAACAGGTTGGTATATTATTTTGACGTTTATTTATTTTGACCTCAAATTTTCATCTATCATAAGTTTTTTATTTCTTATCTAAGAAGTCATTAATTTCCCTTTCTAACTCAAGTTTTATGTCAGATGTAGATTCAGTTAGTCTGAATAACTAGGCCCTACTGTTCCCATTCAATATATTGTTTTGTTATGGATATCTAATCTTGTTTTTTCTATTGTTACAGGCTCTATGTGGCACCATCATTGAAGTTCCAACCATGACTGGCGAGAAGCTGACAGTCAACCTTCAAGGCGAGGTAGTGAAGCCCCACACAGTGAAGAGGTTCCCCAACTACGGGCTGCCCTTCCCCAAGGAACCAACACGGAAAGGAGACCTGCTGGTTGCGTTTGACATCAAGTTCCCCGATCGGTTAAGTCAAGGCGTGAAGGAGATCCTAGCAGATACTCTCCCGAACTGAATTGGCTAAGACTGAAAATTTATCTCATCGGTTCAGATTTCAGTGTAACTTGTGGACAGGGTGTTCTAAATCCAGGCAATAGCTGTGCCTTAGGAATTACTTGCCTTACCAAAGGTGAAGTGCCAACTTGAAGAAGTTTGAATAGTCCACTTGTATATGCTCAAACATCATCATGGGACATTCCTGTGAAATCCCCACTCACTAGTTTCTTCTAACTGTAATGTTTCAATTTTGGATTAAACCAATTGCTGGTAGGATCTAAGATGCCATTAGAAAATGTGTGTTTGGACGCCCTTTGTCCGTTTTAGTACAAAGCGCGTAGTGACTGATTTACTTGTGTTGTATTTAATTTTATAGGCTGTAAATATTTTGTACTGTGTAAATACCTGACAGTAATTGTAAGTTGTAGGTTTAGCGTGGTTTAGCTTATGTGGTACACATACACTGTACCGTTTATACTGAGTTTTCTCCTAATTTATATTGCAATGTTTTGTTTTGAATGAATGGACGATGACACAACTTACCACTTAAAATTGCTGTTAAAAATTGACTAATAAATGAAAAGATTGAAAAGTAACATTTGTTTTTGTTTCCTGATCAATAAATAGCCTAGAAAACGTAGCTATCTCGATACATATACCTATTATCATTGCCAGCATATAATAATATAAATTGGGTTGTATTCAAAATAGCATCTCTATTTTGATTAGCGATTCGTTGCCAACATAACAAATATAATGGCGCGACACGGAAATAAGCATTTTGACTACAACTTTTTTTTAATATTTATATTTAACAATATTTAGACTGATTTTCTCTCAACTAGACGTCGCGTCGTGTATAAACAGCTGGAGTACCTATTTCTATTTCTTGTTCTGATAATGTACATCGTGTTGGCACGACCCGAATACGCAGCCTTGATTAGGGTTACCATACGTCCGGATTTGTCCGGACATGTCCGGACTTTTCGACTCTTGTCCGGACTTTGTCCGGCCCTTTAATTTGTCCGGCTTTTTTCAAATAAGTTGGAATAATGAGAAAACCCCACCCGCACCCCGCACCTACCCCCTCGCAAATCGCGAGCGTCTACCTACTACCATGCCTACCTATTTTGGAGACTAAAAAGTCCGGACTTTTTTCGATTCATCCGGCTTTTTGCCAGGACTTTTCAAATTCCTAAATGGTAACCCTAGCCTTGATCGAGTTGGTCGGAGGTAGGGCCATTGTATGAGCGGTTTCCTACGCTTACGCTTTACTAAAATGTCTGAAATCTGCATCCACACGAATCAATATGCACGTCAGTCCCTTTGTAACTTCTAATAAGCATTGTTACTGCCGTTACCGGGTGAAAGTATGTAGTGGTACTTTGGCTTTCGGAGAGAAGGCGTAAAGTAAACAATCAGCGTCCTCCGGAAGTTGTTTAATGAAACTATTATAAAATTGATCTGTCTCGTGCATTACTATGCACAAAAAAAAATTCATATAGCTACTGCATGTCGCCGATTTGTTGGCTCAACCTAGGCGCGCGCATCTGACGAGTGCTGACGTCACGCGGCTAAAATACGCACGCCCCCGCAAGCCGTACCTACTGGAGAAATGGATGCAGCCATATTTTTCTATAATTTAATCAATATATCAGTTCCCAAGGTTTAACGGATTTCATGAAATGCGTTTATAAAATTTCAATGTTAAGATTTTTTTTAAGATCACGGAATACTTCCGGCATTGACCAAATGACCATAGACTAATCCTTGAGTTTTAAAATAAAAGTGAAATGTTTTCGCGAGTTTTTACGCCGTAATGACTAATAATACGTGTTGGGGGTTGGGGTATAAATTACTTCATTCGTTCTAATTAATTAGCTAGATAGCCGGGCAACGCTTGCAAAATGCGATGCGAGGTCAAGGTCACGGCTCTGGTCTATGCAGAGAAATATTGTGTATTATTATGTGATTGTGGAATTTGTGGACAACAACGCCGGCAGGTAGGTGGGTATTTCCCGCAGACCTAGCGTCTGATAATCGATGGAAACCACGATGCATCAGTAAATTTCCGGTTAACGGCCAAATGTTAACAAGTAGCGTGAGTCAGAAGGACCACACTACCAATGCAAGGAGCAGTTCTTATGGGAAGGGAAATTCGGATATGTTGACGAGATTCTAATTAGTTTTTCCCCGACAAATCAAATTAGGGACTGCATTGTTGTTATGCATCTTTAATAATAGACCTACGTGTATTTTATTTGATAACGGATAAATGAATCAAGGATAAATTTTAAAATAAAAGCGGCATGAAAAAATTAAACCCTAAAATATAGAACAATGTTACCATCAGCTAAAGAACTTACTAAATCCGCATATTTTGAGGGTTTTTAGCTTAAATAAAATGTCTTTGAAATTTAGCGTTTTATTGAATCTGTAGTCAATCAAAATAATAGATAAATCGAACGCTTTACTTACTTAGTAAATAGCAGTGTTATGTGCGTAACGAATGATCACATTTGTAAATATTATCGTACGTATCAGTACGTCATGGCATTTTGTTGTTGTGTGGGAATTTAAAGAAAATGTTTGAGCATCAATGTCAATCTTAATGTCAATCACGTTGTATAAAATACAAACTCGTAAAGAAACACGTAAACGCCGCATAAAATGCAAGTGCAAAGCGTTTATTCGCCTTTGTGATGTAATAGAAAGATCTAGACTGGGCATTTAATCGTACTCCATTGTATACACTCGCCAAGCTGGTTTTATTTCTGCAAAATTCATCTCGTGCAGGCAAAACAATGCTTATTCATTATTGATAAGGTCTACTTTGTTTTAGAGTAGCACGGAACGAAGTTTGTAGAGATAGTGCGACGATCGGGACGCCGCCGATGGAAGCGTCGAGAGAAATCGAGCGCCGCCGATGGTTCGCGAAGGTGCCCGAACCCGAAGGCGGTTGCCTGCGCTGGCTGCGCTGGGCACGTTGGATTGAACCCGTGTTGCCAGCTTTTAATGTCGTGCCTTCGTGCGTGAACAATTTAATTAGCGGACCGCTAATAAGGAGCTCAATGTAAACACAACTTTAATTATGTCAGTGGACATTTTAGGCATTACAGTTCTGTTTACCAAAATAAAGCAAATCAATAAAAAGCATTGATTAAAACTTCACCACCAGTAACCCATAATACACAGTAGGTACACCACCCCACGCAGCCAACTCGATTCCAACTCGGTCCCTTGCGGGTGGGGTTTGAGGCACAGATCACCTCCACTAGATAGCTAATGTTGATAGTATTATTCGCGACTCAGTTCACCGCGCGGCGAGGAACGACGGGGAGAGCGGGTGGGCGTTACCTGCGTCATGATTGGCCGATTCCTAAAGCGCACGTGATCATAGTGATGCGACACATTCATTGGAAGTGTCTAAACCGGTAGTAAATATTATTGCTCGTACACAGTTGTACTAAATAGGAGATATTAATTATAAAAAATATTTAAGGTAAACAAACAAAGTTCTAGCAGATTACGGATATGTAACTAAAGGCATTAAATAATTTCATATAATATAAAGTTGATAATATTCAAATACAAATACTCTTTATTGCACACCTCAAGGAATACCTATACAACACAACATGAGATACATTAAAATAACAGGCAGAGGTAAACAACAGGTGGCCTTATCGCTAAATAGCGTTCTCTTCCAGACCACCATTAGGTAGCGGAGTAGTTGAAAATATACTTCTAGAAATTACCTGGTAATTTATTATTATAATTATTTTGAGGGTTGATTAATAAAAATTGGGCAAGTGCGAGTCGGACTCGCGCACCGAGGGTTCCGTACAAACACTTTTCATCCTTAAGTGGTTAAGTTAAGTTTGCACCTGGTATGTATAGCACCCCATATAAATGAGGTGCAAAGTTAACGCAACCAACCCGTTTGTTGTATGGGAGCCCCCCTTAAATATTTATTTTATTTTATTTTTAGTATTTGTTGTTATAGCGGCAATAGAAATACATCATCTGTGAAAATTTCAACTGTCTAGCTATCACCGTTCTTGAGATACAGCCTGGTGACAGACGGACGGACGGACGGACGGACAGTGAAGTCTCAGTAATAGGGTCCCGTTTTTACCCTTTGGGTACGGAACCCTAAAAATGCTTTTCGACCGACTTCAAAAAAAGGAGGACCTGTAAGAATGTATGTACCTATGTTTGTCCGCGATTATCTGGCGTTTGGCTGAACCGATTTTCAGAAGAGTAATTATTACACTTAGGAGAAGGTTTTGGAATTTAAACCGACTTAATAAAAGAGAGGTTCTTATACGTATGTTTTAACGAGACTGTAATTAATAATAATAATTAGTAGAAAAATGCAAAATACCATACTTAACACATTCTCTGCTGTTAACGCACTTCACATTAGTACAATTTCATTCGTTGGTACATGATTCGACAGTGAATGGTTTAAGAAAAATAATAATACAATACAATACAACAATACTTTTTTACATACCGATAAAAGTTTACAAAAGGAAACAAGACACATACAATTAAAAAATGTATCTGCTAAGATTATTCGAGTCTTCGACAAAAATATCTAGAAAGCCCCATGCTACTTATGCTACTCAGTACAAACGACTTTTTTTTAACAAGGAGATTAGACTACTTTTATGGCTTTGTAATGGTCAGGTCTCACCGGAAGATTAGCGCTGGCTTTCGAGCTAGTATTATGCTGAGGTTTGAGTCCCACCCTACTTCCTCCAAGTCCATCATCAGGTCCATCTTGTGACACTGGATTTAATTGCTCGCTAAGAGGAATCGAGAAACCGAAACAGCATAACTCTATGTCAAACCAACTCCGAGATCCGTCGCACTTCCTCCAAGTCCATCATCAGGTCCATATTGCGATACTGGATTTAATTGTTCGCTAAGAGGAATCGAGAAACCGAAACAGCATAACTCTATGTCAAACCAACTCCGAGATCCGTCGCACTTCCTCCAAGTCCATCATCAGGTCCATATTGCGATACTGGATTTAATTGCTCGCTAAGAGGAATCGAGAAACCGAAACAGCATAACTCTATGTCAAACCAACTCCGAGATCCGTCGCACTTCCTCCAAGTCCATCATCAGGTCCATATTGCGATACTGGATTTAATTGCTCGCTAAGAGGAATCGAGAAACCGAAACAGCATAACTCTATGTCAAACCAACTCCGAGATCCGTCGCACTTCCTCCAATTCCATGATCAGCTCCATCTTGTGACACTGGTTCTAATTGCTCGCTAAGAGGAATCGAAAAACCGAAGCAGCAAAACTCTATGTCAAACCAGCTCCGAGATCCGTCGCACTTCCTCCAAGTCCATCATCAGGTCCATCTTGTGTCACCGGTTCTAACGTCTTGCTGCTAAAAGGACTTGAAAACTCCAAACAACATGATATCTCTACAAAAACAAAATAATATGTACGTGCATTTACCGATTTAATTACAAATTTTAAGAAATAAATCAATACATAATATTTACTCAAACTAAAAACATCTACAAACTAAATAAAACTACCGAATTACTACTCTAAATTACTATAATACAACAATAAAAATAAATATTAATACTTTATTAATAAAATACGCTACAGCCAAAAGTCGATTTGGTATTGTCTGCAGTACATCACTAACGATACACGTGCTTTCGTAAGAACCGGTAGAAAAGGATAGCTCAATTGCATTTTTTACTTGATCAAAAGGGACAGATATGCTTCACCACTTCCGAGCGACGTTCGTTAGTTCCAACTGACCAGTATAAAGAGAGCTCCGGTCTCCGTGGCTAGGAAACAAAATTTTTGTTTTATACAGTAAAATTTACTCAACTATGGAATGTTATACCATCTTTATCATAGCTTGAAGTCCTAGAAGTCTTCCCACACCACTTAACGCTACAATTTACCATTTTTCGTTGATATTTGATATTATTTTTCGTTGCCGTACGCACGGGTCGAAAACATGGACGCAACTAAACGGTGGCGCCCGTGTTGATACTTTTATAAGATCACAGTACCATACCGTTGGTGCGCGCGGGTCGCCTTACATGCTCCGTCTAGTGGGGGTTGTCTGTGGGTTTGAGGTAACTCGAATCGGGGCGAGAGTGTGCGTGTCCATTCTGTATGTAGTAATATTAAGTATTCCTTGGTTATGCTTAGATTTTATGGACAGGCTATATGCCTATAAGTCACATTATTATTAATTATTTTTTTTTTATGTGAAAGTTTACACTGTTTACATTGTGTTAAGTAATGTACCAACCTATTTATTTCCAAGAGCGGAAAATAAAAAAATGTGCAAAAATTCAACAACATTTCCAAGACCCTAATATTATCTTTCTTAATCTTCTACGTAAAGGGCTTATATATTCAGTTCTTATCAGGCATTGGGACACAGCAACAAAAACATCAGACCATAGAAATAAGGTTATCACTAAACAAATAAACACCGAATTATGGTAAATATCATTATCCTGGTAACACTGGAGCCTTCAACACGTGCTAAGCCGCTGTCACGTGTAGGGGAAACGTGACGCGGCGCGCACGCGGGCAACCCAGTTCTCAACGGTACCGGTTACTCGACCAAATTCAAAACACCTATCTAGTCCCTGTTTCGGTTTCAATTTGAACTTTAACGTAAGGAGTAACGGTTGGATTTTAATTGTAGTTAAGCTGTAATGTGCTAGACGCTTCTTTGATCCATTGCAAATTGGTTTTGCTGATCTGTAAGTTGTTAGCCGTTCAAAGGCAGTCAAAATTGACATTTACGGCTATAGGGTTAAGAGTGTATCAAACTTTCTTATGATAATAAAGCAAATAAAGTTGTGTTAAAGATCATTTGTTAATTGTGTTGTGGATGCTTTCTATTTTGGTCGGATAAGATGTTAATGTTTACGATTTTGATAATGATAATTGATAACACTAGGGGAATGTTTAGAATGTTTGAAAATAATCAATCGAGTTTTTTTTTGATAGATAGATTGAAGATACCGCTTAAATTACAACAGGAAATTTTACTACCGCTTTATGATTATTTAAAACTATTATTAGTAATAACAATACACGCCTAGTTGTCACGAATTAAGCATATTTTGAGCTACTGTAATAAAAGAGGTATGGTTTTGATTATGAGAAACATCTTTATTCAATTAAAATTGGTACAGTTACAAAGTAATTAGTGATAGCGTAGCCGTACCGTGGTGGCGTACTGATTCTATTAGTCGTTCATTGCTCTTCTATCTATGCAGCTGTAAGCACACTTATCCATAAATTATAAACGAAAGTTCCCGGCAGCGTCCGTCTGTTTGTGATAAACTCTAAATATAGTCTAGGAAGGCCAATTTCCATTAAAAAGGAAGGAAAGTATAATCTGTAGTTGCTTAAGGTATTATTAGTGTACAATTTATGCAAATATTCTGTTTCTGTTCAGTATTGTATTGATAATCGGATTGGGGCCGGGTTTCCTTTGTTACTTGTATGTTTAAGTATTTAGGTCATGGTATAATGGGGTGCGTCCCATGAGATATAACTACATAATATATATTTTCATATTAATAACGTTCACAAGATATAATAAACTTTTGCTATAACATCAAAATCTATATTTTTATTAGGAATAACGGCCAATTAGCATAATACTCATGTTGTAGAATCATTTTTTATATAACACTCAAATACTCTAAATTCAGTTAATATAACATACATAACGTATATCGATCATAGTATATACTTTCTATTAGTATAATGATTAGAAAATATAATAGCGTATGATATATTAAATAGGTTATAACATCTACCCCTATGCCCCTAAAATGGAACATAGGTCAAAAACAGAAAACTGTAGGTTAGGTTAGGTTTGTTTTATGACCATGGATAGCGGAGCGAGTAAAGCGAGCGGAGCGTCAAAATGCTTGCTTGCATGGAGGTACCTAAATTAAAATTTAACTGCGAACTATTGCATACGTGTTCACAATTGATAAAGGGGTGCATGGAAGGAGCCTCCCCGTACGACGCAACAATTGATGTTTTCACCCGATATACTAAGCGTCTGGCGCACCCCGGGCAACGGGCAACACTTGTGTTGACCGGCTAATCCTTCCACCACGATGGTTTCACCGAGTTCCAATGCGAATACATGCGATCATAAACGGCACTTCTCAGAGCCAGCCCTGACTGTCATCTCTATTAACATAGAGGGCTTCTCGGTCGACAAAGCACAACTTCTATCAGAAATGTGCCGCGAGACGCATTGCGACATTTTATGCATACAAGAAACCCATCGTGACACAGGCCATCAACGGCCGCACATACCTGGATTGATACTTGCTGCTGAAATTCCCCACGCAAAGCATGGCAGCGCAGTCTTCACAAAACCTGACACCCGGATCACTTCTTCTTCTTGTGCCCTAAGGGAAACAATGGAGTTAATAACTTTGGACATCGGGCAGTGTATCATTACGTCAGTTTACAAGCCGCCACCTCAGACTTTCCAACCTTGGGACACATCTCCACACGGCGACAAACGGCCGAACGTAATAATCGGCGACTTTAACAGCCACAGCACTTCGTGGGGCTACCGAGAGACCAACTCAGACGGTGAAAAGGTGGGAGCATGGGCGGAAGCAAACGGACTGTCACTCCTTCATAACCCCAAACTACCCTCCTCCTTCAACAGCGGGCGCTGGAAACGTGGCTACAACCCCGACCTGATATTCACTAGCGAAGGTATAAGCTCTGAGTGCATTAAAATAGTCTGCAAACCGATCCCTAAAACACAACATAGGCCACTAATGTGCCGGGTCCAAGCGGCCATACAACCAGTTAAAGTCCCATTCCGACGTCGATTTAATTTCCAAAAGGCCGACTGGAACGAGTTCTCAAGAGGCATAGACAGGGACTTAGATGGACTACTACCAACGGTTTCGGAATACGACAAATTTATTGGAATCGTTGGATCACGCCGATGTATACCAAGAGGATGTAGAACTAACTACATTCCAGGACTCGACCCGTCCTCTGCAGACCTCCTTAGGAAATACGAATCTTTATACTGCAGTGACCCTTTCTCGGAGGAAACTATATCGACTGGGGAAGATCTAATGCGGGAAATAGCGGCTAACCGAAGGGATAGATGGTGTGAAGCTGTGAATAATACAGATATGACCCATAATAGCAAGAAAGCGTGGTCAAACTTGCGGAAACTTACAGGTGAACCACCACCACCAACGAACCCAGGCAAAGTCACGGCTAATCAGGTAGCAACCCAACTGCTGCTTAATGGGAAACCCACCAGTCGGATGCCCAAACTGCCACCAATACCCGCAAAGCAGCAAAAGCACACCGATCTGAGTAAGCCCTTTACCCATCACGAGTTTGAAGTAGCCGTCAAAACGCTAAAAAACGGTAAAGCCGCCGGCATTGACGATCTGACCGTGGAGCAACTCAAACAACTTGGACCGAAGGCCAGGCACTGGCTCCTCGAGCTATTTAACAACTGCCTGTCGACGCAAAAAATACCAAGGGTGTGGCGCAAATCGAAGGTTATCGCTCTTCTCAAACCTGGAAAGGACCCCTCGGACGCAAAAAGTTATCGTCCCATATCCCTATTGTGCCACACCTACAAGCTGTTTGAACGCCTTCTTCTGAACCGCCTCGCTCCCATCGTGGAACCGCTTCTAATCCCGGAACAAGCTGGTTTCCGACCAGGAAAGTCATGCACGAGCCAAACGTTAAAGCTAACACAGCACATAGAAGATGGTTTTGAACTCGGCATGGTGACAGGCGTGGTCTTCGTGGACCTAACAGCTGCTTATGATACGGTGAACTTACGGCGGTTGCTCTCAAAGGTGGGTAATATGACTGAGGACACCGGTTTCATAAATATCCTCCGCGAACTGCTCCACAACCGCAGATTCCAAGTCCACCTCCAATCGCAAAAAGGCCGCTGGCGCTCACAAAAGAACGGTCTCCCGCAGGGTAGTGTGCTTGCTCCGATCTTATTTAATATATACACCAACGATCAGCCTGCTCTGCACAGAACTCAGCGGTTCGCGTACGCAGATGACCTAGCAATAGCGGCCCAAAGTGACAACTTCGAAGACACTGAAGAAACGCTATCAGCGGCGTTAGAGGATCTCACGACGTACTACGAAACCAACTGCCTGAAACCGAATCCCACAAAAACTCAGTCGTGCGTGTTTCATCTCCGAAACCGGGAAGCAGCTAGACCATTCAATGTTAGCTGGAATGGTGTCGCTATCGAGCACTGTATTTGCACTTTATTTAAAAAGCTGCGAATACTTCCTTTACCATGCCTATACATAAGGGAAGTATGTGTTTTTGTCAACACTCACCTACCATATTTTAAAAGGCGGGGTGAAGTCATGCGCAGAGGAGCTCGTCAAAAAACTCTGAGCCTACTCCATAAACCACGAGCCACCAAATCTATGTATCGCAAAAATGTATTTAATATGTGTATTACTGTGTTTAATAGCCTCCCTGAAGAAATAAAGGTACTGCAAGGAAATAGTTTTAAAAACAAATTAACTGCATGGCTCCTTGACCATTGTTTTTATAGTGTAAATAGTTATTTAGACCGTACCTGACATTTCTAGCTTAATTTTATTGTTAATATTGTTAATTTTGCTGTTATTATTATTTTGTATCTTTGACCGTTCCAGTACTTGACATTTCAATTTTCAGTTATTTTCTATGCTAGTTTTATTATTATTTTTTGTCTGACATTGTTTTTGTATCTATTTTAATTTACTATTATATTATTTTAAATTAATTGAGCGCGCTCTCATATTTGCATGCCTGCATGCAGGCCGAGTACACGGCACGTTGTATGAAACATAAGACCTGTTACTGTATATTTACTGTACTTCTGCAAATAAATAATTTTGACTTTTGACTTTTGACTTTGACTGCCTAACACCGAGGTACCTGGGAATAACCCTAGATAGGACACTATCCTTTAAAAGCCACTGCATAAAGACACGCCAAAAGGTTAGCTCACGTAACTGTCTGCTGAGGAAACTTACGTCAACACACTGGGGCTCTTCGGCACACACCCTCCGTACAACAGGCTTGGCGCTGTGCTTTTCGGCGGGAGAATATGCGTGCCCGGTGTGGCACCGTTCCTCCCACGCAGGGCAAGTTACCTCGGCGCTCAACGATACCTGCCGCATAATAACCGGTTGTCTCAAACCCACTCCACTTGACAAACTGTACCCTCTAGCGGGAATAGCACCACCGGAGACCCGCAGAGAGGTGGCATGTAGCGCCGAAAAACATAAACAAGAAATGGACCTAAGACATCCCCTCTATAGCCACAATCTGCCACCCTCCCGTTTAAAGAGTCGACGGAGCTTTGCGAGGTGTACGACGGCTACCAGGGTTTCGCCATCCGAGCATAGACTTACGCACTGGCAGAACAATCGCGCACCACCAGACGACTATGTTCGGCCCGCCGAGACGCTCCCTGCTGGGCATAAGCAGCCATGGCCTATCTGGAGAGCTTTAAACAGATTGCGTTCCCAGGTTGGCCGGTGCAAAGAGAACATGCTAAAATGGGGCGCCCTTAGCGGCTCAGACGCCAGATGTGCGTGTGGCTCAACCCCCCAAACGATGGCGCACATGTTGTCTTGCCCAGCAAGCCCTTACACGTGTTCCGAGCAGGACCTACGACACGCGACACAGAGGGCCCTGAACGTCGCCACTTTCTGGTCCCGCACTGTATAATATCATGAAACCATCGACACGAGAAGAAGAAGATTGATAATGGCAGATGAAATTCTGGCAAGTAAGACTATACCGTTTGGAAGAACTGCGATAAAATGGAATATGGGTCAAAAACCGAAAACTGTAGGTTAGGTTCGTTTTATGACCATGGATAGCGGAGCGAGCGAAGCGAGCGGAGCGTCAAAATGCTTGCTTGCATGGAGGTATATTAAAATTTAACAGCGAACTATTACATAAGTATGTACACAATTGATGTGCAGGCGGTTATTCTATATGAGCATTATGCATTTTGGTGTTAGATGTATTGAGTAATATACATTATAAATCTGAGATATTATGAACGTTATACGTTATGATCGTTATATACAATGATATTATACGTAAATAACGTTATACTTAACAAAAATAGATATTTTGATGTTATATCTAACGTTCGTTATACACCTTGAACGGTATACAAAACAAGCTTATACAATATGAGCGTATATTATATGAATATTATAGTATAAGTTTTTATATCTTATATTACTTACCCGGTATAATGTGCATCCAGCAATACCTACCGAACTATACGTACAAATAATGGTAAACGGTAGTTTTTTCCGAGCTGCCAAAATAAACAGTTTCATGCAAATACAATGTAAGTCAGTAGTAAGTTAAGTAAATATAAGTTTTAGTAGGTATAGTGTTAATCAAGTGTTACCTATTTTAATGGCAATGCCACCTTAATTACCTGCACAAAATCTAAGTGATGGGAATTGTGTTAGGATGTAGGCTATAAGTACATAACTTAAGATTTATTTTCATATTATGTAACTGTTTTTGTCTATGTCTGTTTTTTCCCCAATAAAGAAAATAAAATAAAATAATGCATGTACATACATTCAAGGAAATTGAAACTTGTACCATTTCCGCTCTTGTCAGAATGGCAATAAGGGTCATAAAGGTACGCGATTCAGTTTTCTTTACTGTACAAGAGCCAAAAACCATTTACTTAGTGTTTGTAAAGCCCAAACCGGCCACAAATCTCGTGTAAATCAATAAATACCATGATAAAAATTCACAAATGTTGAGGTCTCTACTGCAACGCATAAAGTACTTTAACAATTGATGAACACAGTTCATATAGCCATATCATGATATCTATAGACACACACTATGTTTACGAACGTATAACGTAGAGTATCCCTCACGTGTCGTTAAATGTTTTTTTTTCAAGAATTTCTCGAAAGTTCCCGAATGCATCGGTCGGTGTTGCCAACTTAAGCATGTGGCTTCCCTCAGAAATATTTTGGCGCCATATACTTGGCAATGGGGTGTTGCACGAATACTCTGGCCTGTACTACCACACCACGTACTACCCACACACGGAGACGTGAGACTTGCTATAATTTTTTAACAGAAAATATAGCAAAAATTATAGAATGTGCATCTTAGAAAATACATTTGCAGGTTGCATTATTTAGATATCCTATGACCTTTATTTATTAGATAAAGTAGTAGCTACGTAAATAATATAAATTAGGGAAGCATGAATGGTTATACCGATTAGACTGGTTGATACTTGGCGCGGAACATTTTTATCGACAGAAGGGGTCAACCAGTGGTATTGTATTTATCTTTATACTTACGTTGCCGGTCACTTTGGCAAGTTTGGCATTGGACTCCGTGTAATTACGCTACTAAATTAGTATTCAATTAATTAAGTTTAATAACAAACACGGGTTTTAATACTATGTAAAGCGCCAATGTAACATACATAATATATGTATACGTATTGTCAAACTGAGAACCTCTTTTTTTAGTCGGTTGAAAATAAATCCAAGGGTGGTTATAGAGGCCAAAGAGAGTGAGACCAAATGATGTAGCCGCTACATAATAAGTCCCTTAAAATATTCACACCTTTTAATTTAATTAATTTTCATTTAGAAACTTTAATAAAATTCACCACAAAACACTAATCACTAAAATAAACTTTACGTTTTATATTTAAAAAAAAAAAACACTTCAGATATGCGATTTTTTAGAGAAAAAGTTGGCAATACCGGTAAAACAAGTTTTGTTTCTAGAACAATGTTCTTTATCTCACCATTTCGAACACGTGAGCTGGGATATAATAATTATTGAAATATTATCGATGTAAGTACCTAATCACTAATGTCATTGTTATTATTTTTTACAGTACCTAGTTTATTAACCCTCACCCTCACGACGGAATGAAGGTCTTCACTTCAAATCATAAGTTTCAATTTAAACACGCTCCAGACCTTCCGATCCGATCCGATTTATCGGAAGCAATCGGATAATGAGTACTTAGTGCAATTGTCTGATTTATCTGAAGAAATCGGATAATGTGTAGTGCAATTGTTAGGACATTTTTTCCGATAAATCGGATCGGATCGGAAAGTCTGGAGCGGGTTTTAAATCTTTCACTGATCAGTGATGTTGGAAAATTTTATCGGTGATAAACTAACAAGTAAAAGTTGAAAGGAAGAGGGAATAAATACCCCTTTTTTACCGAGGCTCTCAAATAGCCCGAAGGAGAAAAAAGTATACTCACTTATTTGTTTAAATTTTATTGAAGTATTATATGTAAGGAGGTGAAGATAATTATTGTAAATTAAATAATCAAATGTGTCTTTAATTTATTTAATTTCATACAGTAGTCAAATTATTGTCATGCCATGTTTATAATTCGAAAGTGTCGACGTCCAACCCTAGTAATTTTCCCAACTCACCTCATTGCTTTCCCTAAACTACAGTCTGACCAAAAAGAATAGAAATTAAAAAGTGGCAATACACGTCCCCGTTTTCTTAGATTGATTAGAAGGGGACGACACTGCAGTATTGCCACTTTTTAATTTCTACTATTTTTGGTTAGACTGTAACTACGAGATGAGGTAGGGTTTCCTACCATTTTTATGGAAAAAAAATAACGACAAATAATTGTTGAAAAAGTTTACCATAAGGCCGAAATATTTTATGTGTAAAAAATAAAAAATAAACAGTGAAAAAAAAAAAAAAAAAAATTCAGAATGTTCTTCGGACCACAGAGCCGGCTCATTCCTCGGCCAAATGATTAGCTTGGCTATTCAACGGGGGAATGTAGCCGGCATCATAGGTACCCTGCCGCAAGGCCATGATCTGAGGTGAGTGACATCGGTTATAGTTAGTTAATTTTATTTAGGTTAAGTTCATTTTTTACTTGCTTTTCGTTATTAAAAATTAAATAATTGTTACAATGTGGTAACATGTGAAATTAATTTATACCTACCTATCGAAGTTTGAATGTGTGTTTTCTCCCTATCCCTACTCCCCCCATTTTACGGTGCGATAATAGTAATATGAACACGGCAGTTTGACCTAACAAAACGGTCTGGTCTCGAATACAGGATGATGACGTTCAAATCAACTAGGTAGGTATTAGGGATTGACAATGATCCATCATTAATTCATTAAGAAAGTCATTAACACAACACACGTTATTGTAGTCTGCCTGAATGATAAGACATGTTATTTATATTATTATGTAGGTAATTTAATAACGCAAACAATAACATTCGTAAACAATGCCTATCAGACAAAAGCAATGTTTAACCTTTCAACTACCTCGTGTCCGATCTAAATATGTGTGGGTACATTACCAACAGTATCTGACAATGAGAATGTAGGTAAAGAATAGAATAGATGGGCTTGCTAAGTTTGGTATAGACGGATATTGATACAAAACCGGCAAGCCCTTTTCACGGCTAAGGCATGTATACATAGTGCTTTTCTCAAACAATGGCAATGAAATTAAGAGCATTTTATGCAATCGTTGCACAATGAAGGTTCTTAAAGTCGAGTACCGCGTTTAGGTCACGAAGCTTGCCGAGTAAAAAGAGATTATTTTTTCCCAGAAGTGTACTAGAAGCGACCAGAGACGACCTCGTCCTACTCCAAATTTAAAGTTGCCAAATTGTCGTCTCTTTTGTCATACCTAAGCTACCAAATATGTAGTCCCTACCATGTCTACATTTCAGTCTTGTCAATAAGCTCGTTAAACTTCCCTATGACATTTTACTATTAAATATCATTGAAAATTCTTTTGTCCAAGTCATGACATAAGTCTTCCATATACAATCCACCAGGATAACTTTACTGTTTGGAAAATATAGCCCTGACCATAATTCTTAAGAGATTAGGTTCTGTTTGGGTTGTCTTGTGGGATAGTGGGTGTACAAATGACAGCAAGGTCGCCGGCCTCCCACCAGATTCCTTAAAGGAGCTAGCAACAGTGAGTCAGGTTAGGAGGATGTTATGGTCTATGTTGCCGGTGAAATATCCAGGGTAAGACCCATTACTAAGTAAGTACTTCAGAGAGGATTGGTCTTCTCGTTTCCCAGTAAAGTGTTTTCCAGTACTTATAAACAGTGATCGGGGATTTCTCTGCCACAACGCGGTATTTCAAACAAATATATTTTTCATTTTCATTATAGTTATCATTATCTCATCTAATCTGAATACAATTATTTTTTTGGCCAAGATAGCCGGATTACGTTATAATAACCATGTCCATATAAAATAATATACACGAAATACCGCGTTGTGGCAGAGAAATCCCCGATCATTGCTTATAAATTAACAATTACCTAACTTACTGAATAAATCTTCGCTCAGTATTGGCACTATGACACTTTATACTCTCGCGGTTTGTAGTTACACATAATTTTACAAGACGTACATCTGAGACCACGGCGTGTGCAACCCCGCCGAAACGTTAGATTATGAAGGTAAATAAGAAATATCGCGTTAGACCCGTTATAATTTGTGTTAATTAAGTATTGGCACAGTTTGTCGAATGGTATGAACTTATATGGCCATACGTAAGTAGGTACTTTTTAGTTCTCAAATTAGAGGTATCCTTTCTCAACTCCTAAAAATTGTTTCCCATCTGTAATGATTCGCCAAAATTTCATTTGTCCGAAAGCAATTTTGTCCTGAATCCCGTAATATACTCAGGATTTTATAAACACCGTTTTGAAGAACCCATTAGGTTAGGTTTGTTTTATAATGATTCTGAAATATTAATAGCTTTGGAAAAAAATGTTGGAATCGTTACAGATGGGAAACAAAAACTTATGCTTCAGTTCACATAGGTAACCTAAAATTAAAAGTAACACTTGAAATTCTTATGACTAGTATTATACATAGGTATATGTATGTACTTAGTGAACTGAATACTGCGCGTGAGGCTGTCAGAATGCAAATCGGGTTTTATACCTGTCTCGGTCGCTCTTACGGGATCCAGATAAGTACTTCTCAGTTTTCACCCAAACCTGAATCGCAATCTGAGAGCCACAGACAACCCCCACTAGACGGAGCATGTAAGGCGACCCGCGCGCACCAACGGTATGGTACTGTGATCTTATAAAAGTATCAACACGGGCGCCACCGTTTAGTTGCGTCCATGTTTTCGACCCGTGCGTACGGCAACGAAAAATAATATCAAATATCAACGAAAAATGGTAAATTGTAGCGTTAAGTGGTGTGGGAAGACTTCTAGGACTTCAAGCTATGATAAAGATGGTATAACATTCCATAGTTGAGTAAATTTTACTGTATAAAACAAAAATTTTGTTTCCTAGCCACGGAGACCGGAGCTCTCTTTATACTGGTCAGTTGGAACTAACGAACGTCGCTCGGAAGTGGTGAAGCATATCTGTCCCTTTTGATCAAGTAAAAAATGCAATTGAGCTATCCTTTTCTACCGGTTCTTACGAAAGCACGTGTATCGTTAGTGATGTACTGCAGACAATACCAAATCGACTTTTGGCTGTAGCGTATTTTATTAATAAAGTATTAATATTTATTTTTATTGTTGTATTATAGTAATTTAGAGTAGTAATTCGGTAGTTTTATTTAGTTTGTAGATGTTTTTAGTTTGAGTAAATATTATGTATTGATTTATTTCTTAAAATTTGTAATTAAATCGGTAAATGCACGTACATATTATTTTGTTTTTGTAGAGATATCATGTTGTTTGGAGTTTTCAAGTCCTTTTAGCAGCAAGACGTTAGAACCGGTGACACAAGATGGACCTGATGATGGACTTGGAGGAAGTGCGACGGATCTCGGAGCTGGTTTGACATAGAGTTTTGCTGCTTCGGTTTTTCGATTCCTCTTAGCGAGCAATTAGAACCAGTGTCACAAGATGGAGCTGATCATGGAATTGGAGGAAGTGCGACGGATCTCGGAGTTGGTTTGACATAGAGTTATGCTGTTTCGGTTTCTCGATTCCTCTTAGCGAGCAATTAAATCCAGTATCGCAATATGGACCTGATGATGGACTTGGAGGAAGTGCGACGGATCTCGGAGTTGGTTTGACATAGAGTTATGCTGTTTCGGTTTCTCGATTCCTCTTAGCGAGCAATTAAATCCAGTATCGCAATATGGACCTGATGATGGACTTGGAGGAAGTGCGACGGATCTCGGAGTTGGTTTGACATAGAGTTATGCTGTTTCGGTTTCTCGATTCCTCTTAGCGAACAATTAAATCCAGTATCGCAATATGGACCTGATGATGGACTTGGAGGAAGTGCGACGGATCTCGGAGTTGGTTTGACATAGAGTTATGCTGTTTCGGTTTCTCGATTCCTCTTAGCGAGCAATTAAATCCAGTGTCACAAGATGGACCTGATGATGGACTTGGAGGAAGTAGGGTGGGACTCAAACCTCAGCATAATACTAGCTCGAAAGCCAGCGCTAATCTTCCGGTGAGACCTGACCATTACAAAGCCATAAAAGTAGTCTAATCTCCTTGTTAAAAAAAAGTCGTTTGTACTGAGTAGCATAAGTAGCATGGGGCTTTCTAGATATTTTTGTCGAAGACTCGAATAATCTTAGCAGATACATTTTTTAATTGTATGTGTCTTGTTTCCTTTTGTAAACTTTTATCGGTATGTAAAAAAGTATTGTTGTATTGTATTGTATTATTATTTTTCTTAAACCATTCACTGTCGAATCATGTACCAACGAATGAAATTGTACTAATGTGAAGTGCGTTAACAGCAGAGAATGTGTTAAGTATGGTATTTTGCATTTTTCTACTAATTATTATTATTAATTACAGTCTCGTTAAAACATACGTATAAGAACCTCTCTTTTATTAAGTCGGTTTAAATTCCAAAACCTTCTCCTAAGTGTAATAATTACTCTTCTGAAAATCGGTTCAGCCAAACGCCAGATAATCGCGGACAAACATAGGTACATACATTCTTACAGGTCCTCCTTTTTTTGAAGTCGGTCGAAAAGCATTTTTAGGGTTCCGTACCCAAAGGGTAAAAACGGGACCCTATTACTGAGACTTCACTGTCCGTCCGTCCGTCCGTCCGTCTGTCACCAGGCTGTATCTCAAGAACGGTGATAGCTAGACAGTTGAAATTTTCACAGATGATGTATTTCTATTGCCGCTATAACAACAAATACTAAAAATAAAATAAAATAAATATTTAAGGGGGGCTCCCATACAACAAACGGGTTGGTTGCGTTAACTTTGCACCTCATTTATATGGGGTGCTATACATACCAGGTGCAAACTTAACTTAACCACTTAAGGATGAAAAGTGTTTGTACGGAACCCTCGGTGCGCGAGTCCGACTCGCACTTGCCCAATTTTTATTAATCAACCCTCAAAATAATTATAATAATAAATTACCAGGTAATTTCTAGAAGTATATTTTCAACTACTCCGCTACCTAATGGTGGTCTGGAAGAGAACGCTATTTAGCGATAAGGCCACCTGTTGTTTACCTCTGCCTGTTATTTTAATGTATCTCATGTTGTGTTGTATAGGTATTCCTTGAGGTGTGCAATAAAGAGTATTTGTATTTGAATATTATCAACTTTATATTATATGAAATTATTTAATGCCTTTAGTTACATATCCGTAATCTGCTAGAACTTTGTTTGTTTACCTTAAATATTTTTTATAATTAATATCTCCTATTTAGTACAACTGTGTACGAGCAATAATATTTACTACCGGTTTAGACACTTCCAATGAATGTGTCGCATCACTATGATCACGTGCGCTTTAGGAATCGGCCAATCATGACGCAGGTAACGCCCACCCGCTCTCCCCGTCGTTCCTCGCCGCGCGGTGAACTGAGTCGCGAATAATACTATCAACATTAGCTATCTAGTGGAGGTGATCTGTGCTGAGAGCGCACGAACTGTATAGGTATAGGTAGATAGTTATTGTCGGTAAAGCGATTGATATCATTATATTTTAACCGTCGGGAAAATTGAACTGACCCTAGCCGTTGGTTAGAGTGAGGGAAAAATCAAACACTATGACTGTCAAATCCTTTACTTATAAAAAACGACTTAAAGCCTGGCCAGAAGTATATCAGTAGGCGCCATATTGCGGAATTTCACTGGAACTAATTTCTTACACTGGCAATGATTTTATGATGGTTTGTCAACAATGTCAATGTCGTTCGTAGTGGTTTGTTTAAAATACAAATATTTAAAAATATTCAATGAAAATGCCGAAAACCATTCACAATCGTGAACGTAATATTATAAATAAAGTGTAGTACACGTGTTTACTACACGAAAAACAGTCACGAAAAGAGTTGCATTCGATTCAAATTTCAATGATATTACGAGGTTACCATAGGGACATGACAGGTATTTAAACTAATGTCATTATAGTGCGGTTGCGATTGGTTGCAAAATTGTTGCCATATAAATCTTATAAATAGCGCCCTCTTGACTATCCTCATATATTTCTGGTCAGGCTTTACAATAATAATCTTATTTACTAGCTGCATAACTAGGTACATAATTTCTATAGGAACAAAAGTACAAAGCCAATTTGATTAGTTTTTGGTTAAAATAATCAAGCTATATTATAGCAAATTTAGAATACAATTTAGGAATATTAGAACTTATAATTAAATACCGTCTGGTCCCGAATATTTTTAACCTATTTTATGTAATAATATAATTATTAATGATATTAGCGACTGTTCATGTAAATTCTCATTTACAATGACGTAACTGTAACTGTCAGGTAGTCAGTTACCTACAATATCATTCAGGATTATTTTCTGCTGTAAAAAGTGTTCTCTTCGGCCTGTTTTAAAACAATATAATATTTAATTAACTATAATTATAAAGTAAAACTTTTTGACACTGTACTCTTATAACCGATGGTAAAAGAGGAATTACTGATTCTATATCTAAAATTAAGCCAGTCTTAATAATAATAAATTCGTATAATTATACTGTAAATATAATAGTTTGTAAGTTTAGCACAAATTCATAGCCATGAATAGAAATTATTTTCCTAAGAAAATATAAGTAATCTAAGAGACGAGAAATAGGTTTTAGCATTGGTAGTTTATGTTACCTACTTAGTTAAGAACTAAGAAGGAACCATTCATCTTAATGTCAGATCTACGATTTGAGTACTAGGTACTATCGTAAACTAAATGTTTACAATGAAGCGAAAAGTTTCTAAATTAAATGGTTCTGGCGATAGTTGTTTGTTGCACTTGCATACCTTCTGGAAGATAATACTTTATGAAGTTGAAGATACACGCAATTGAGAACAACTTACTGTCACAATTAGCCTGCAATCTATTTTTCGCAGTATAACAAAGCAAGCAAAGTAACTATTATCAAATCAACTTATTTAATAATTCTTCAACGTTATGCCTGAATATATCAGATACATGAAAGTGGTGGGATTAGCTAACAGGTACGATTAATATGATATGTTATGTTCGCTGTACTTCGGATTGATGTGAATTACATTCGGCATCGGCAGCTTATGCTCTGACCGGTATACAATTTTTCCGCTGGGAGTAGGGCTGCCATATCCGTCCGTGTCTCCCCGGATAATTGTCCTAGTTAGGAGGCCGTCCGGGGGGTTTCAAAAAGTGCACTTTTATGGGAATGAAAAATAAAGCGATTGCTCTTTTAATAATTTGTTTTGGAATACTCCGGGGAAAAAGTTACGATTTATGCCAAATGTCCGGGTTTTTTAAGTCTTTGTCCGGGTTCGGCGAATTCAGAGCAGCCCTACCTATGAGAAACACACCGAGCGACAGATGAATTGAAGTCGCGAGTTCAAAATGAGTATTTGGGAGGGATACATTGAATGAACACCCGGAATGGGAGCGTAAAGAATGAAATGGAGCGTCTCACGTAAAGGTTCTACCAGCACCTCTAACACAACTGTGCCCCTCTTTCTCGCGTGTGATTTACTATCTCTTTCTGTACAGTACTGTGAGAGAGTGACGGGTGATGCGTTATGAGTCGCGAACCATAGTTGTGCTAGATGGGCAGGTTTAGCCTCTATTCTTTATCTCTTTCTACTCCTTCCACGCGTCGACCGCGGGCTGCGGCAGCTCGGTGCAGGCCACGAGTGGGTTGGTCTCGCTCACAAGCTCCATGACCCGCGGCTGCGCTTGCGCGAGAAGGTCCTCGTTCGCGCAGATCACACCGGCAAGTGTCGTCTTGCGGATCTCCGTGAGTTGTTCTGAAACGGGCAATTGATGAAGCATTCATCTTTCTTTACCACTTTCATGGGTTTTACCAATGGGTTTTACTCATCATTTTAAAGCATCTCGTAGCAACGATCATCATTAGCGTAGCCATTGTGGCACCGAAACTTAATCTTCCAGTTTCCCTAGTGTGACTTTAGGCCTGAGGCAGAGTCGTCTACTAAGTAAGTATATATAGATTCAAATCAAAAGAGCTAGAATATTAAGATAGCCATAGATAGCTAGAATATTATTCACCAATAATGAAGCCAGCCGCCTCATCTACCGTCACATACCAGTAAGCGATCTCCGATCTTAATGCTGAGGAACTGGTCTGTGATGCCTGATGCGGCAAGTGAGCGTATCAACAGAACAGTCTCACTGTTGCTGTAATGAATACCAACAGTGAAGCCTGCCGCTTCGTCTTCTGTCTCGTACCATGATACGATCCTTATCTTGATCCTAAGGAACTGGTCTGCGATGAGGCAAGGGAGCGTGAACCAACAGTCGCAATGTTGCTGTAGTGAATACCCACCAATAGTGAAGCCAGCCGCCTCATCTTCCGTCTCGTACCAATAGCGGTCTCCGATCTTGATCCTGAGGAACTGGTCTGCGATGAGGCAAGGGAGCGTGAATCAACCGTCACACTGTTGCTGTAGTGAATACTCACCAATAGTGAAACCAGCCGTTTCGTTTTCTGTCTCGTACCAGTAATGATCTCCGATCTTGTACCTACCTAAGAAATTGGTCTGCAATGAGGCAAGGGAGCGTGAACCAACAGTCACACTGATGCTGTAGTGAATACTCACCAATAGTGAAGCCAGCCGCCTCATCTTCCGTCTCGTACCAATAGCGATCTCCGATCTTGATCCTGAGGAACTGGTCTGCGATGAGGCAGGTGAGTGTGGGCCCCAGGAGTCTTCCACGAGGCTCCTCGGCCAGCGCGCCCGTGTACAGGTCGATGTCGTCCACGTGGCTGGAAGACCGAAGCAATTTGGTAGGTACTTTACGTTATTAGAAAAAAAATGGAAATCTTTAGATAATTGTTGCCAAGGAATCAGGAAAGTAGGACAAATAGATCGATGGGGAAGATGGGCCGTTAAGACAAGAACAGACCACAATATCGAGGCATCGTGAGGGCAGCTACCATAGCGCATTCTGGCATTTCACCTACATAACGACCGTCAATGTTAATATAAGTTTCGACAAGTTTGTTTGGAAAATTAGACCATTAGTTCCAGTGTGGGCGGAGCTTTGTGTAATCTGAACATAAGTTGAAAGAAGAACACGTATGTCGTATATCATGTAATGTTATATTGATTACTTCAGATTTTATGAGATCCTCTATCCAGAAGCGATTGTACCCTAGCTCCCCACTACTCACCAAGTTGGCAGAGGTTGGGCGAAAATGATAGTAAGGGGCACTTCGCTGGGGAAACCCATACTTCGGGCAAGTTTGGTCGGCTATTGGTACTATAAGCCTTAATCTGCTTTTAGATTATCACTATTTTAATCAAATTCAAATTCGGTTTTGTCGAACATATTCAGAAAGACAGGGTGTTGTTGGAAACATAGGCGTCATTATCGCTGTAGATAATAAATATACATAAGTAGGTCAATAGATGTCGGTCGTGGTTTGCGAGTTATATTAGCAGATATCCTTAAGGGGCTCCCTACAGAAATCAGCCAATTTGATGATTTGTACATCGTATCTAGTTTGTGGATTATAGAGTTATAATGTCCTATTTAATATATATTGTAGTATGGTCTATGCTTAACACTTTGTAGTGACCCGAATTTTGATTTAACGACTGTGTATTTTATAAAAAAATATTCGGTGAAGGACCAAAAATACACTAATCTCGTTTCTACTTTTATCCCCGGTGTATATGTAGAAAATATCTTACATTTTATTGTTCTAAACCATATTCCACAAAATTTGTTGTGAAGCTTTTTCTATTTTTCTCAATACTTTTCGAGAAAAACGCAAAAAACCGTTTCCAACTTTTTCCCCGAAAAAATCGTAAACTTTGACGGCCTGTATCTCAAAGTCAGTGTCAGTGACATGTGAAAGGTACTTGATACGGTATTTTGTTGTGGAAAAACTATGTTATTATGATTAAATTTCTAAATTTAAAATTTATAGCCATTCGGCCCTATTTATCTTGAAATTCTGCTTACTCGTTCCAAAATTTACGTACCTGCTTCGCTGTTTAGTCCTATTTGTTATGAAAACAAGCTGCACTCTGTGATGGAAGCAAGCCGTTTTGCACGGTGATAATATAGACCAAAATAAACGATTTCCCTCGAGGCGAAATTAGTTTTACCCCTTAGGAACAGAGATGGCGCCACTTATTCAAAAAAAGTTTAAAAAATTCTAAATCCTGAACGAATACTCCGATTTTGACGTAAGAGGTGCCAATCGGCAGATAATTACCCAATTTAACATGAAAAAAATTAAAATCACGTAGAAAATAATTTTGGATACCTAAGAAATAATATTTTCTGAAAAAAATATTTAAAATTCGTGATTTTTGGAATTTTACTCGTAAAAATGTATGTACATGGTACTTTTTTTATTTATTTATATTAATACACAACTAATTTTACATTTACGAAAAAAAACCGCATATCATTAGCTCGTATAATTCCAAAGTTATTGAAGAATACAGACATGGCGCCGCTGGGTCAAAAAATCTTACAAAAAATCTAAAACCTCAACGGCTATTCCGATTTTGATAATTAAGGTGGTAATCGACAGATAATTACTTAAATTAGTTTAAAAAAATAAAATAAAATTCAAATAGGCAAAAAGTAATAATATTTCCAAAAAAAACATACATTTTGAAAAAATATTTTTTTTTGGGGCTTTTATGTAATTTCATATAAAAAAAATTATGAATATGGCTTTATTTTACTTATGTATATTATAACACTATTAGGTAATTGATCGTTTAATAAAAAACCGCATATCGAGAACTTGTACAGTTCCAACGGTATTGAAGATTTTACTATAGGGTGCCGGTGCGATGTTGCCGCCGCACGTGCAACTTATGTACATGTATATGTATAGAAAAGTATTCTCTCGTTTCGAAGGTACTGATTACCCTGAAAATATAACCACAATTGAAAGTACAAATAATAATCATCCCAAGTAGCCCACAACACACTTATATCCCTTGTACAGCTTAAATTAGAGTTTTAACGGGTGAATAGGCTCCTATACAACCTGTTTGCTAATATCACAAGTATATTAGATGCTAAATAGCATTTCTGAATCAATATTTTACTTACTTTACGTTTTATTTTCACTTTAGTCTTTGCAGGCTTTGCATTGTAACGTGCAAGTTAGGCCGTCGCATCATAAAAAAATCAACAACGCATTATGCCACAGCCCAATTTGTATCCATAATGTTCAAGGAGTTTCCAAATTGAACTAACCTTCAACTATTGTGGACCCCACCTACCTTTGATGCCGTTTCATTCCCAAAAAGAAGGACTTGGGACTCGATATTTCCAAATTAAAACGTGAACCCACATTTGGTTTGCATGAAACGGTATTCAATGGCAGCTGAAATAGATGGAAGGTATCTCACAAGCTTGTTTAGTTTAGTGTTTTTTAGTTTAAATAGATCTTTTCGAATCGCATTAACAGTAATAATATATGCTCTGTTGGAGCATCGTATAGCCTGCATGTGAATCTGGGACCAACAACGTTACGATTAATTGAGAACCAATTAATGACATTAATATAGTGATTGAATCTTACACGATTTTCACACATTATATTAAAATAATAAAACGGGACGTAATTGCGGTAAATAAACATTTTTGAACTCGGTTAAATCCCGTTTTGTTATAATAATGAATGACATTAATTATTTAAACACACCCTAAAAAAAGAAACAAAAATGGCCCTAAGATCGTTTCACATGAGCCGTTACGTATCGAGAGAGAATTTCTATAGATAACAATGTAACTACTTGCAAAAGCAGTAGTTATTTCAGGGTATAACATGCAAGTTTTAAAACAGGTCTCTTTTCTATTAAAATTATTGTATTAAAATTAGACGTCTTGTCATACTCTGTGAAAGCCTTGAAGTGCAGTCATCATTTCATTACTTAAAGTAATAACTGTTTTGTAAACTGCTACTAGTAGACCGTTGCACTGACGACTGCAATTTGAATGCTTCGATGCTTTCACAGAGCTGGCGACAAGCCTTTCGCCGACTACTTCAGCTGCCATTGAACAACATGTTCTGCGTGTAGCGTTTCAAGCGAGCCAAATGTGAAATAAACGTCTTAATTTGGATATATCCTGTCCCAAGTCCTTTCTTTTTGGGAATGGAATGGCGTTGGAAGCAGGTTGCAGGTGCGATCCACAATAGAACAGTTAGTATGGGTGCAAATCGAGCTATGGAAAAATGCGTTGTTGCAGCCGATGCAACGGCCTAACATGCACGTTACAATGCACAGTTTAGTGAAAATAGGCAGAATATACTTGTGATATTAGCGAACTGGTTGTATAAGAGCCTATTCACCCGTTAAAACTCTAATTTAAGCTGTACAGGGGATATAAGTGTGTTGTGTGCTACTTGGGATGATTATTATTTGTACTTTCAATTGTGGTTATATTTTCAGGGTAATCAGTACCTTCGAAACGGGAGAATACTTTTTTATATACATGTACATAAGTTGCACGTGCGGCGGCAACATCGCACCGGCACCCTATAGTAAAATCTTCAATACCGTTGGAACTGTACAAGTTCTCGATATGCGGTTTTTTATTAAACGATCAATTACCTAATAGTGTTATAATATACATAAGTAAAATAAAGTCATATTCATAATTTTTTTTATATGAAATTACATAAAAGCCCTAAAAAAAAAATATTTTTTCAAAATGTATGTTTTTTTTTGGAAATGTTATTACTTTTTGCCTATTTGAATTTTTATTTCATTTTTTTAAACAAATTTAAGTAATTATCTGTCGATTACCACCTTAATTATCAAAATCGGAATATCCGTTGAGGTTTTAGATTTTTTGTAAGATTTTTTGACCCAGCGGCGCCATGTCTGTATTCTTCAATAACTTTGGAATTATACGAGCTAATGATATGCGGTTTTTTTTCGTAAATGTAAAATTAGTTGTGTATTAATATAAATAAATAAAAAAAGTACCATGTACATACATTTTTACGAGTAAAATTCCAAAAATCACAAATTTTAAATATTTTTTTCAGAAAATATTATTTCTTAGGTATCCAAAATTATTTTCTACGTGATTTTAATTTTTTTCATGATAAATTGGGTAATTATCTGCCGATTGGCACCTCTTACGTCAAAATCGGAGTATCCGTTCAGGATTTAGAATTTTTTAAACTTTTTTTGAATAAGTGGCGCCATCTCTGTTCCTAAGGGGTGAAACTAATTTCGCCTCGAGTGAAATCGTTTATTTTGGTCTATATTATCACCGTGCAAAACGGCTTGCTTCCATCACAAAGTGCAGCTTCCAGGCCAAAACCGTCCATAACAAGTAATACTAGTTGCCCTATATGGAAATTTCCCATCTTATTTAGTTCGATCCATTGACCTAACTTTAAAATTCCAAATTGAATCAATCCTCAATATCAGTCTTAGCGAGCAGGCGTGGACCCAAGCTTCTTTACCAATAAGGAACGGTGGGTTGGGTACCCGTACAATATGTTCTATTGCTCTGCCGGCGTTCTTATCTTCAATCCATAGCACCTCCGATCTCGCAGGTAAAATCCTTAAAGCCGATATGGCTGCAAACTGCGAGATCGCATGCTTGGCTGAAGCTAAGAACGCGTGGCTGGCTGGACCAAACCCAATTTTACCGGATGCACCCAAAAAACAAAGGGCCTGGGACACTCTAGCTTCTGACGCAATTCTCGAATCACTAATTCTCAATTCCTCTGGCAGAGACAGGGCGAGGCTGCTGGCAGTGTCCCGGCCAGAATCTGGACACTGGTTACACGCCTACCCTTGTCCAAACGCTGGTACGTATATTGACCCCAACACCCTACGCATAGCGGCAGGTCTCCGACTTGGTGCAGACGTGTGCGAGGAACATGCCTGCACCGCCTGTGGAGCCAACGCGAATCGCCTCGGCCACCACGGTCTCGTCTGCTCATCGGGCGCCGGCCGCCACTCTCGCCATGCCGCTCTCAATGACATCCTTAGAAGGGCGCTCGTCAGCGTCAACGTCCCAGCTGCCCTCGAGCCTCAGATTGTACGGGATGACGGCAAGCGCCCCGATGGGATGTCCTTAATACCGTGGAGGATGGGGCGCGCGCTGGTGTGGGACGCGACGTGCGCAGACACACTAGCGGCATCCTACCTCCCGGCCACGAGAAGGCGGGCGGGCGCGGCGGCGGACGCGCGGGAGCGGATCAAAGTCAGTAAATTAAATACAGCTGTCTCGGCGCCCAATACGACTTCATCGCTTTTGGCGTCGAGACACTTGGTCCGTGGGGCCAGGGTGCGCGTGGACTCCACAGGGAGCTCAGCAAGCGCCTGAGGGAGGCAACAGGGGACCCACGCGCGGGCAGTTTTCTCGCGCAAAGGCTTTCCATACCCATACAGCGTGGGAATGCTGCCTGCGTCATGGGCACCCTACCGAAAGGTCTTAGTTTTATAAGTATATATTTTCACCTCACTCGCTCGGAAAACCTCCGTTTATAGGGCGAAATCTGCGTGCAAAAGTCTATTTTATCCGCTAGCGTGCAAAAGTCATTTGAATTTCGAACACGACGATTTTGATTCTCTGTGGTGCATGTAACTTTTTTATATTTAAGACTCCTTCAACGCGTGACTGATTTCATCAGTCGATAAATCTTCAAATAACCAATCAACGCACGCTGATAAACGGCGATCTGGTCAGGCCGGCTAAAATCATATGTACGTTTGAATACTTCTTTTTAAAAAAAAATACACCTACAATATCACGTCCAGAAACCTGGTTTGTGATTACAGATTTTTAAGTTTTTATTTTTGCTACACTTTATTTGATGTTGAATATGTTTATATATATTAATAGTAAGTATTTCAGTTTCATTTAGACATTTTGACTAGTAAATATATTAAATACAACACAAATTTTAATATTTATTTGTTTTAAAAGTTGGAACACAAGAGTGTAATTTCTGAACGCACCCGAGAAAAAATAATAATTAAAAAGTTCGACGTTTTCACAATTCACGTAAACAACGTAAATTAAAAATTTACTTTATAGAAATATCGAAAACAAGAAATGTATGCACCTGTACTACTTTCAAAAAGGAGCGCCCCCTATAGTGACCTATATTGAAGCAACAAAGTCACGTATAAAGCCCAAATTAAACTAAATTCACACGACATCTTATAAAACTGAGTAAAACAAACGATAGCGTGATGCAGCCGTAGCCGGTTGTCGGGTCAGCGCCATCTAGCGTGCAATTAAATAGTTATAATCACTATATAAAACAAACGATAGCGTGATGCAGCCGTAGCCGGTTGTCGGGTCAGCGCCATCTAGCGGCCACTTGGCTTACTATAATTTATATGTACGCAAACAAGAAAGTTAAGCCCAATTTGGAGTATTTATTCAATCCTAAAAGCCTGCATTAAAACTAAAAAGGATTTGTTATTAATATTTGGAGACGTTTTAGTAATTTACCGAAACTATTGGAGTTTTTAAAGAAGATGAAGCCGAAATCACGCCGAAATAATCTTGTTCGGATCCCATCGTCTAATAACTTCCAAATCAAGTGTTATGGAAAATAATTCCGAGTGGCCAACTAATCCTTCCCTTCCCAGAATGCCATTCTCCCACATTCACAACGAATGTGTCAAGTAGTTTCAAATACAAATATAATATACAGTGCTTAAGAAAAACTCAACGATAAAATATACACGACGATAATACAAATTACGGCCATATTACTTTTAATTTTTAATATGTGTGCTCTCGTATTTATTTGGTTTGGATTTGAGTGTGTTATGTTTTAAATTTGATGTGTTAAATAGAAGGCAAAATTAAATATGATTATTTTTATGTTTTAATTGTTTTTCTTGCATCTTGCATTTTCCTCGCTGTAGTGAGGTGAAAAGTTGTGTGTTCCGCATGGCTGCAAAATTATTTAGCTTCTCGTGTCTTGAAAGCTTCGCTACGCTCAGGAATCTATCTTTGAACCATTCGCTTCGCTCATGGTTCAATCTTAGATTCCTTCGCTCGCTCAGCTTTCAATTTCAACACTCGCGCCAAATAACAACTTTGCAGCCTTGCATAACAAATAACTATTAATCTTAGTTTAATTTTTAGTTTTAATTCCATTAATTTGTTATTTGTAAATTTTATTTTTGACCCATAATAAATGTATAATTTCTGTTATTATGATTAGCTATTTATAGTATGGGAAAATCTATCGCAACAGATCGAAGGTCATTGAGAGCGGGGAGCCCCTTAAGAATACACTATAAATGCGAAAGTGTGTTAATTGGCACCTTGGTTTGTCCTTATATCCCACCATGACTTAGCAACGGCATAGTTTTCACGTAGAAATAGGATAATGTTCTGCTGCATTTGAATTTATTAACTTTTCATCATGGAATCGTTTTCCGACGAGTAAGAAGAAAATTGCTCCGTGATCAAAGTCGCGGGAAAATTCACACAATACATATGATATGACTAAGCCCCTGGTTAACTTATTTGACACGACCCTCTTTCTCTTATCTCTCTTTGGAGTCGATCCCTCATGTCTGAGGATCGTGGTCAGGCTTCAGGGTAGCATTTGGTGCGGATGATCTGCCTCCACCGGTATTTTCTATGAGAGGGGTCATCAGTATTTTCTATGGTATTGGTAGAGGGGTCATAATTTCGGATGAAGGAAATTAAGGAACATAAGCGAAGCGCGACGCAGTAGCCAGGCGGATAGCGCCATCTATTGGTGAAATTTACTTTGTCCTCTCACGGGGATAGCTCTATAGCTAACATCCAAAGATTCTAAAGATACTTTTTACCCAACTATGATAAAGACAAAAAATATCCAGACGAAGTAGCGCTGGCACCTTCTATTCTAGTATTTAGGTATGCTGTTGCTGATATTATTATGTCGAAAAGGTGAAAGCATGATTTTTTCATTACTGCTACCTAACTCTTGCAGTGCCATGAAATATTTTCAGGTACCTACCTAATTAGATTGGATTGGACGGATTTATCGCTAGTCGATAAATATTCGTCGAGCTATTGGAGCCGCATTAACTTATCATTCAAAGGTATTAAATAGAGCACACCGCTAAAGTAGACAAATCTCCGACATAATAAATTATGGACATGGAATTTAGATTGCATATTTGGCTAACAAATAAAAAGAGAGTACCTAGGTACCTAAGAGCCTTATCACACTTGCGATTTGCGAGCGTATTTTGTATGAAGGCGATCGCGCAGCGTGTTCGCCGCGTCGCTTATTTGTATAGAAAATTAGGGCCTTATCACACTTGCGATTTGCGAGCGCGTTGAAAGCGTGGCGAGCGCGCAGCGAGTTCGCTGCGAGCATGTACCCAATTCGCCGCGAGCGCGTCACGATTTCGCCGCGAGTACGCAACGAACTCGCTGCGTACTCGCGTGAAAATCGTAGCGAGTGATTTGCGTCTTGGACAGTCAGTTACATAATGGATTCCGACGAGGAGACACTTCTGTTAGCTTTATTGCTTCGGAGACGTAAGAAATGAATACAAAAGCAGAAAAGACGAGTTTGGGAGGATCCATTCTTAATTAATCGACTGCAAGAGAGCGACTACTATGCATGCAATAGTCCCAAAAAAAATCATTCCTATCTGCGCATCAGATTTTTATTTTTGGATTTTGATTTTTGAGGCTTACAGCCATCTGACAAGCATCTGACAGCCCAGCCTAGCATTGCCAGAATAAAAAACACAAGTATCTTTTTTTAATAAAAAACAAGTATCTTATCATCGAGCAACAAAAATATAGTTAGCCGTATATAAACACTTGAAGCCAATTCATTGTATGAAAGTGAAAAGTCCTGGCCGCTCACACTCGTAGTAGATAATAAACTACTACAAATGATAGATAAAACTAAAGTGGGTAGAAATAAATTTTGCTGACGAATGTACAGTATGGCGTCCCAACTCATGATGCGGCGAAATCGTTGCGCACTCGCGGTGAACTCGCTGCACGCTCGCTTCGCTTTCAAGTCGCTCGCAGATCGCAAGTGTGATAAGGCTCTAATGGCACCTTTAGAATTATAGTAACCTAATTCGAAATGTTCGACATATCAATTTTAAATTACATTATGAAAGATATTTAATTTAAAAACTAAAACATTTTGAATTATGTCACTATAATTCTAAAGGTGTACTATGTTAAGAATGTCATATATTTTACATACACAAAACTGTTTGTTGAAATGTTTCGAATCGGTTGACGTTTGATGATGAATCGCGAACCGATTCAAAACATCGCTGGCTCAATATTGCAGTTACAGGGTTTAGAGGGGATGTTTCACTTTTGACGAGTTCAAATTTGAACTACCCTGAAGAATTTTAACTACCCTGAAAATGTAACATAGATAGGTAAACTAGGAGAGGTAGAGCTGAAGGATATTAACCTTAAAGATGTCCTTTCCTTCTGCAGGAGAATGAGAAAATTCTAGGAAGAAGGCTGTATGGGAGCGCTGCCGGGACAGCAACCGTAGGCTCCAACTGGGAATTGGGCTGAATGAACGCAGTCAAGCCATCGACAGCCCGCCTGTCTCCGGCTGGGTGTCCCCAGGGCTGGACTTAGAGGGCCATCAGGGCCCCTATGCACTTGGCATTTGGGGCCCCGTCCCCTCTAAGGAGAACTTTATTATGGTGCAAGTCCTGCGTCTGGGACTGGGCCCCTAGACCGGCTGGGCTCCTAGGCCCGGGCCTTGTTGGCCTAGGGGGAAATACGGCCCTGGGTGTCCCTACACCAAATCATCATGTAAAACAAAGAACCCTGTAATATTGGTATAGCGACATGTGGACTATATTCGACTTCGACGTGGGTAAACCTGTTTCGTATGTATTTTAAAATATCATCAATCTTGTAGAAAGTCCGTCACTTTAGTACAAGTACATAGATAAGGTTCTATTTTTAGGAAATTAGTAATTCATGAACAAGAGATAAGAGATCCGACTCGTCCGGTAAGATGCGGATATTTGCAATGGATGTCCAATGAATGGAAAGGTACAGTGAAATTTGTCATCAATAATCATATTCTTCAACTCAACATCCTTACATGTAAATGGCTACAAATAGATAGCGAAGATTTTCTACGTAGGTACGTTACATTGTATATGCTATTATTAATGGAATAATAACTCTTTAAAAGCCGATCTGACCTCTCAAGGCCTTTTTAGAGTAAGTTAGCCCACCCACAACATCCATTAAGTACCAACTACCAATCACGGCTTTTAATTTCCAAGAAAGTAATTTTTTTACATGTTGTATTATACCTACCTACACAAAGCTGCTAAAATTCTTCGAATTTAAACGAGAAAGTACATAAAAAATCGGATTGTCAGTATAAATGTTCTCCGATTACTGATTTACATACAATGGTCCTTCGAGCCGGATAAGTTAAGTGCCGTTCGATCGAAATAAATCGAGTTTTAAGAATAACAATATCTGTCGTATAATCGAGCTATCTGAAATATCTGAATATAGTTCAGGAAACACTGAGCTATAATAATGTGACAAAGTTATATTTGCTGCTGAAACAGTATAATTTCTTATAGAATTATTCTAGTTAATGCGAAGTTTCTGGACTTCGTAAACTGGCTCTTAGTGCTCAACATTAAGGTATGTCAATAGTCATCGTACGTCAAAATGTGGTGTAATCTGAGTCACCGGAACGCGTAAGTTGGTGGTAGCAAGTGGTCAAGTCGTTGACCCGTCCCGTCCCGAAATAGGTACAACGGAACTTGGACATGTTTTGAATTTCTCATATCATACAATGTGATCTATTTATATTCGTAATCTAAGTATTTTGGGAACTTTACCGAAAAATATATGAATTTATGTGCAGAAAAAGCCTCTCTTTTAACAGTTAATTCCGTTTTGATGTGCTTTTTAATCGTTAGCTAAATTTGGTTATCACTACCATTTATAGAAGCTCGTAGAACACATCTTTACTGATTTAAATACTGACGCATTTTAGTTGTAACGTTTAATTAATATCGTAGTGCCATCTCGCTGTTCCATAGAAGTCAATATTCTAAAATTTCAATAGCAATTACTGTTGATAGTTTTTATTCCACGGCAATTGAAATTTTGAGCTTAAATTTTATAATGCTTAAATACCTAATAATCATGCATAAGAAATACCTAAACCATACCTAACGCACACTCACTCACGGACACTCTGTTGTTTATTATTTTATTAAAAATAGCTTTGAGTTGACCTTATTTGTCCACTTAAAACGAAAAAAAGGACTTTAGAATTATCAAAACCTCGTCCATGTACATCACGCTCCGCGTACTGGCCTATTTGTATTTTTGTTACTGAAAGACGCGCTTGACCGTCGAATGGGTTTAGATGAAAGGTAATGTTCAAGTATTAACACATAGATCACTTAAACCTGGGTAGCGTGTGATGTAAAAATTAAATGTAATGTACATTGAAGAGTTGAGTCTACTGGTGACCGAAGAGCTGGCAGCTGCCTCGCACAGCGAATCATCATTGCGATTCAGCGAGGAAATGCTGTCAGCGTCTTCGGGACGATGCCGCGGGGGCACAGTTTTATATAGTTCTTTTTTTAATTGTTTTCTTTTATTTTCATCTTTACTTAAGGTTTTATTTTAATTTAATTGTCTCCTGTTTATTTGCTACCATTGAAGATATTTGAAAAATAATAGGCTATTTGGAGCACAGAATACAAAAAAATTTTAGGATGTTTTGTTCGACAACATCCGGTAGTCTTAGGGCCCTCATCATATCTAAAAGACTAACTGATTTTAACAATATTCGGTACATTTACAAGTGGTTAATAGGATAGGTACTTTTTACCCGACTACGGAAAGGCAAAAAATTAGGTTATGACTTTTTTAGTTAGGTACTTATATAAGTTTCTGGTTTGATAACGGATCCGTAACCAGACAGGCAGACCAGATTTAGACATAACCCCAAATGACGCATTATCGTTAGGTACGTTATCTTGCTGTCCAGGTTATTTCTGAATATTGGGCAGTAGCACACGGCACGCGGTTCGTAGAACCTTTGTGTGTAAACAAAATTTAAACCGTGATTCAACTCTTACCTATTTCAAGCAAAGAAGAAGCATAAGACGTTCCTTTTTAACAAAACTTATGGATTTGCAATTGTTGTACCGCTTGTTGAGAACCTAAACACAGGCGTGTAGGTAGGGCTAAAGTACTCAATAGTACCTACATTACATACCTACCTAGGGCGGCGATTTAGTGAATGTCCCAGATTGCAGGTGTTTGTGGCTCGAACCGAACTCGAACTGTCTAAAGTTTTATGTCTTATCTTGGCCAGGAAGTGAGATTTTCTCACCGCGTAGTGGGCAGAAAATCCTACTTCCGGCCTAGAGTGACGTTGCTAGACATTAATTCACTTTCCTCGGCTTTTCGAAACTACTTGCCCTCTACATTGCGTCATCGATTAGGTAGAATAGAAAGACGAACTTTTATTGACTGACCTGTATATAGCACTGATCCTCATCCAGGACACCTCATTGAACACTCCTCTGAGCTCCTCGAAGCTCCGCGGCCTCGGGAAGCCGCAGTGCTCCCTCCACGCAGGGTAGGGAGGCAGGCCGTGGTCTCTACCACGCTGTATGTTGAGGGAGACGAGGTCAAGGCCGCAGGGGTGTAGTGGTGTAGATGTGTTGGTGGTGGTAGGACGCTCGAACAGGTGGTTGCTGAGCTGAAACATTGGTAGGATATTAAAATGATTTAGTACAATAAAGCTACAAAGTGGAGAGGAGTTGTATACAATGAACCAATTAGATTCCTCGGAATTATATGGAGTTCTTTTAGGCTTCACAAAGACGCAGCCTGATGTCTAGCACGACTACGCTTCGGACTCTTGTCGCGCGATATAGCATCGCCCGTCACTCTTTCACAGTACAGCGATGAAAGAGATAATATCTCGCGCGAGAAAAGGTCGCGTGACACAGTTGCGCTAGAGGTGCAGTGGTCGCCTTAGCAAGTTTCTGGTCATTTACAAATTGTAGAAAGAACAATAATATTGGCAGTGATAATCTATTTCTAAATGTCCTTTCACTCACGTCGTCGATAGCATGCAATCGACATTATGAACGGTTGGTGACGGAAGGTAAGTCCCTGACCTGGGGGGCTGGGGCCCCGTCTTCCAGAATAAATACTCTTCTAATATCTAAATACAGGTTGAAATATATCACGTAGAAGTGAACATAGCTCACGGAGTTCATGTCGGTATGGATGAGACCCTGGAAAACAAGAGATACGACGGGAAACTATACCTACCTCATCAGTAACATGCGGGTCTACGCTATGCACGGGGGTGTTGATGGCAGAGTGGACGGAACCCCTGGCTCCCTTCTCCAGGTATAAAGTGTACGGATTGAAAAGCATCTCGTGGAGATGAACATAGTCCACAGAACCCGTGTCGGCGTTGATTGTGTGGATTAAACCCTGAAGAAATAAAAGACAAGTAGTGATTTGTTTGGTACTCTTTCTGTTTTAGGTACAACTAACTTTTCCAAAAATCAAATGGTAATTTTCTTCATGTCTAAAACACTGTCAACATCTAATAAATAATATGGTCTACTGTTTGAGCAAGTAGATCTTTTCAAATTATAGCTGCTAAGTTTTTGGATACCTTTGAAGATATCCAAAAACTTCCTATCTTATCTTTCATTCCATCCTTCCTGAAGAATCGTTTCGTGACTAATGCCACCGATAGTGATCATGCGCGATAAAGTCCTTAAACGCGACAAACGTGAAGTAACTAAAGTAACTCTTCATGCTTACCGGTAGCAAGGTGTGCGCGAATCTGAAGGCGGCAGCGGAGAAGTGGTTGGCCATGGAGGCGTCCACGCGCGCGCTGTAGCTGGCGGAGTGGCCCTGCTGCAGCAGCGACAGGTTCAGCGCCCACATCACGTCGCTGCCTGTGAACAGACACAGGTAACGTGACAAGTTCACGATGGGACGGAAGGTCCTGCAGTCATTTGCTAACAAGAGGGAAGAAGGGCAGTGGTCACAGATATAGTGGAATCCAAGCACCTCATACTACTCCAGCGAGATAAGAGAGCGGCGAAGAGCATGCGGTGGCTGTTATGTTTATGCCACGTAATGGCACATATGCACATCAACCTTGGAGGCCGACCTCCAAGGCCACTCTCTATTAACGTGGATGGAACAGTGCTACCCCAAGTGGGCTACACGAAATTCCTCGGCGTGACCTTGGATGCGGCTCTAAAATGGGACGCGCACATTAACGTCACCTGCGGAAAATTATCTGGAGCATGCTTTGCTCTGACCAGACTATCAAGAGTGCTACCCGATCAACAGCTAAGAACAAGCTATTTTTCTCTCTTTCACTCTGTGATGTGCTATGGGCTCGAGCTCTGGGGCACGGCAGCGGAATGCCAGCGAGTGTTCGTACTCCAAAAGCGAGCCGTGAGAATCATTTCTCACGCCGCACCAGGTACTCCTCCCCAACAACTATTTATACAAAAAAATATTATGACATTGCCATCTCAGTACATTTATTATATAATTAAGTATGTAAGAATGAATAAAATAAATAAATAAATATTAAGGGACAATCATACACAAATCGACCTAGTCCCAAACTAAGCAAAGCTTGTACTATGGGTACTAGACGACGATATACATAATATATAAATACATATATAGATAACATCCATGACCCAAGAACAAATATTTTGCACAAATATTTGCCCCGGCCGGGATTCGAACCCGGGACCGCCGACTCAGTAGGCAGGTGTCTACAAACCGAGCCAAACGCGTCGTATATATTCATCTTTTTCCTCCAATGACATCACACAGCATGCGTCTCAGTAACAGAAATAAAAACAAACTGGCCACCCCATGTCCTCGTTTAGCTAAGGCAAGCAAAACGATGTCTATTGTGGGGCCACGTATCTACAATAAAGTACCTGATTATATAAGAGAAATTGAGAACGACGTTACATTCCTACATAAAATTAAAAAATGGCTCATATCTAGTGCTTTTTATAGCCTTGAGGAATTTTATAATATATTATAGGTACTAATTCTGACTATAAATTATTGTTGAGTACCTATTGTACTGAAATTATAAATTGTTAATGTTATTTATATTTTGTATTGTATTTTAATAATTGATTATTTGAAATGTGTAATTGAATGGAATAATGAAACCTAATATAATTTAATAATTCAATATGTGACATGTAAAATTGAAAAACATTTTATAAATAAATGAGTATGAGTATGAGTATGAGTATGCCACCCTTAAACAGGTATTTATGAAACTTTTATGCTTAAGCATAGGAAATAAAGGGGGCACCTGTAGGGGTAGCATGTCTTGCCACGACTTCGCTTGTCGCGCGACTCAGCATCGTCTTACTCGCATGGTATTGAATAGAAAGTGACAGGTAGGTAGTATATGTCGCGCGACGAAGAGTCGTGGATCACAGTTGTGCTAGACGGGCTGGTGCTGCTCGATAGCTACTTCTACATGCATGGTTCATGATATACTTCAGTACTCCTAACTAGCGCTTTTAAAAAGAGTAAGGGCGTTGGCTTCTCTCCTAAATGGAAACTTCAATTTAGTCCCGAACTCCTTCAATTGCAATTCCTTCATCTGCCGAACTATTAAAGTATGGAACTCCTTGCCGGCTCATGTGTTTCCTCCTTCTTATAACTTGGGACCCTTCAAACGAAGCGTGAAGAAGCATCTCTCGGGCCAGCATGGCAGTGTCAACTGACTTGGCACCGTTGGTTTCTCGTCAGTTGCCATTGCGACTTGGGCTCCCCTTTTTGCTTACCATCAGGCGAAGGGGAGCCACTATGTTGTGCCGTTATAAAAAAAAAAAAAAGAACTTGTACTAACCTAGCACGAGTGGCAGGAACTCATTGTAGCTGATGTGCTGCATCTGAGCACCTACGACCTTCCTGGCTTCCTGGTACAGTCGCTCGTCGTCCCAGCGAGGATTGAGCGCGGCGAAGATCCTGGCCAGCCGATTGTGTTGCCGCGCCCACAGGAGATGCATGGTCGTTAGGTGGAGGTTCTCGTTGGCTCGATCGTCTCCTGGAAATGAGGAAGTGAAAGCTTTTCAATAGGGATTTATGTTGACGTTATGTAATTGTTCACTTGTCTTCATATAACCTCTAGTCTCTAAGTCTCTAGTGTTAGTTACTCGATTGTGCGCCCCAGTGTTAACAAATTGCATATTCCACTCAGTATGGACGATTGGTAACATGTCACGAAGTGGCGGTTAATTGTGATACTTAGTCATATTGGCCACAACATGCAGAAGTATCTGTTACATCCTTTCATCCTTATACATGCTCCTTGGCATTCTGTATGCATGCGATGGCAGGTGAGCAGTTCGAGGCAGCATTATCAGTAATACTTTAGAATTCCCTCATTATTACTTTGTAGGTATGTCATAGCGGGCAAACGAGCAAACGGATCGCGTGATGGTGCACGATGATCGTCGCCCATAGACACCTGCGACAGCAGAGGAGTCACAAGTGCGTTGCCGGCCTTTCAGGTATGTACGCTCTCATAAGTACTAGATTAAAGGTTAAGCTTTATACCGTTAACTTACCAGTCTCAAAGCAGTACCGGCCCTTTGCATTCATCTCCTGCGTGTTGCATCCATCGTTAGGGTCCAGGGATTGTGGCAGAAGCTCCCGGCCCTCGACCACCAGCATTCGCAGCAGCCCTCCTGTCCCCTTGCGGAGCTGGGAAGCGCGGGTAGGAGAATAGCCGTACACGGTGGACGCGTCCAGGTAGGCGGTCGCTTGGTTCATTTGTTCACGAGGACCTGATGGATAGAAGTTTTGAATTAAATACATAACGATTTTAAGGAAAGGAGCTTCGTTGAAGCGGATTTGGAAGAAATCTGAAATACTTATGTTGTGACAATGTTACCTTCTTACAACGCAATTCACAATTATTTTGGGTCTATCCTTATATGAATTTTAGAATTTAATTTGGAATGTTTCATTAATATCTGAATCAGTTTACCTTATTACGGCTTTGATTGTAAGTAGACATAGTAAGAAACAGAAAACGGTCAAATGCTATGAATATTTTTCGAGTTTCTTGGCAAAAAATATAAAATCACAACTCAGAAGCGCTTAGCAAGCATTCCTGCTATTGAAGGTTGTCTTTTTAGAGGGCTTTTTTACCCATACTATGAGTGTAACATAATATCGCGAAGAAAAGAGTAGGTACTCGTCATTGGCTATTTTTATGCAACTTTACACACATATATTAGCGATTTATACAAAAGATTGTAAACAGATTTTCGCCTACAATTTTAACCATAGCAACAACTCACCAAAATGGCATGTAGGCGCCGGAGCTGAGCGGACAAATTCCATGCACGTAACGTGATAAGTCTGGTAGAAGGGGTCCTCAGCTTCGATCGGCACTGGGAAGCAGGCTGGGTGCGGAGGCTGCGAAGGGTCGCAGCAGGACAGGGCTGTGCCGTTTTCGCCTACAAGTCAGACATACAATTTAAATTAGCCACTTCTTCAGACGCTTCAACAAAATTCAGACAGCTATTAACGTGGAAGCTGAGCCATGTAACGAGGCTTTCTTAGGGGCCCTTGGCCCACTAACCGTGAACTAACATGCGACCCCAGTCATCAGAACATCATCCGCTGTGCTGGAACAGCGAGACTCACGTCCCGTCCGTTCATGGATACCTGTCTGTTATCACTGTGTATGCTATACGATTAAATAAATAAATGGATACTTTTGCAAGGAGAGCTCCAGCCTATAACGTGAGTGTTTTCTGTAACTTAGCTAAGTACAGGGCAGTAATGTGATGGTCACCACTGTTTGCACTCTGTCTGTACTGTTCTGTGTGTTCAAACAGTAACAGTACTATACTTCCCATTGTTCTGCCTCACTGTGCTGCCCTCGTGTGAAATCGGTATCATGTCCCGGGTGGTGGGTAGGGCACTCCCGGTCACGCCGCAGTGAAGAGAGCTGTCACTACCATGTGTACCTTTGCTGAGAGCAGTGGCGGTGATGTCGTGGTCGATGAACTGCCCCCATACGGCCAACATGACGGTGAAGGAGATGTCGTGCGCATAGCTAGGACGATGCACGGTGAGGCTCACGTCCCGGGCGGTGGGGAGGGCGCTCCCGTTTACTCCGCGGCGAGGGGAGCTGATGCCTGGAATAACCGAACAATACTAAGTAGTACATTTGTGAAACATGTAGGTACTTAATGTCAATGTCTCATTATTTTAAAGTGGATGCAACAAAGAACAATTTTAATGCGTAATCTGGCGGAAAGACCGGAGAACAAACCTGGTACCTCTGAATTAACACGCTGGACCGGTAATCCAGAGGTAACGGGTTTTGTTTCCTGTTTCTTCCACCAGGTTACGTATTTCAGTTTTTCTTTGCTTTGATGTCTTACAAGGGTTTACCCTCATCTGGCGGAAACTTATTTTACCGAAAGTAACGTTTCGCATAATGCTCGTTTCGCATTAACTGTTATTCTACTGATACCATACATTTTGCTGAAAAGCTATAAAATAAACCTAACCTAACCTATCCTAATCTACCAGGATACACAAAAACATTTCAAAATATATTTCCCGTTTAAGCGGCAGAAAATTTCTGCGAAATGAGTATTATGCGAAACATAACTTTCGGTAAAACAAGTTTCTGCCAGATGAGGGTAACCCCTTACAAGTCCTCAAAATAAAGATTACACAGAATAAGCAAGTATTTCGTGAATCGTTATAATATTAAGATTTTATTTTTATATATTTTATTCTGCGACTGTCACACATTTTAATAAAGCAAATAAAATAGATTATATTGCGTATATTCAATATTCATTATTTGAGCCTTCCTGACGGTTCGGCAACTTTACAATTACCGATGTCAAAGGTTGACTTTGATAAACATAATTTTTGGGTCCCATTTCTGCAAACTACCCATATTTTATCCAACGAAAATGATAAATGATGAAAAAAAGTTGTCAACAAAATAATCAATATACAGTCAAATTGAGAACCTCCTCTTTTTTGAAGTCGGCTGATAAAATAACGCCTTTATTAATCTTTGCAGCAAATACTTATATGGGAGATATAAAACAGCAGTGGGTTGGCTTAAACTTAAAAGATTTAAAAAAAAATCACACATTTAATATTAACAAAACGGGAATTAATCGCGTTCAGGGACCCTTCCCTTTGAGACCATGAACGTAACATAACGTTCGACACGTCGAGGTACTTAATTAAATAAACACTTTTTGAAAGCGAGTGTGTCCGCCAAGTTTGAGAGGTTGATTTTGTAAATTTGTGATATATATCTGACTGCAGCTATTGTTGTTGCTTTTTTTAAGGGGAAGGAACGTTCATTGTTAACCTACCATCTCCATAGTCAGCTGGCAGGACTCTCCTGAACGGCGTCCTGGAAACACCCCAGCGCAGAGGCTGAGCCAAGTTATTGCAGCTTCCATCTTGGCTCCTGTACTTGCTGGCGGGGCAGACGGGAGTGTTGTTGCGGCAGTAGGGGGGCTGGTCGAAGTGGCCGTTGGTGGCCGGACCGACTCCTATACCCCCGTGGCGTTTTGGAGAGCTGGAAGCAATTGTTTAAATCGAAACAGGAAAAAAAAACCAGCCAAGTGCGAGTCTGACTCGCGCACCGATGGTGTATAAATACTCATCCCATCTTAACTATCTGGATTAAGTTTGCACCTATTATGTATGGCGCCGCATGCACATGAGGAGCAAAATTAATGCAACCGATCACGTTTGTTGTATGGGAGCCCCACTTAAATATTCATTTTATTCTATTTTTAGTATATTTTGTTAAAGTGGCAATAGAAATACATCAACTGTGAAAATTTCAACTGTCTGCCTATCACGGGTCATGAGATACAGCCTGGCGACAGACGGACAGCGGAGTCTTAATTATAGCGTCCCGTTTTTTACCCTTTGGATACGGAATCCTAAAAATAAAAAAAATGCAACCTGCGTTTCCAACGGCTTTCCGGTCAACACGGGCGTCTTACCTATAAGACCACCGAACCGACGGCGCGAGCCATTGAATTTTTTAACCAGTTGCTACATTTCTTATACGCGTTAGGATGACATCGTAGCTTAAAGCAATGTTTTAATGATGTACAGATAGCGTTTAATACACCTCTAGCATAACTGTCACACGCGACTCTTGTCGCGCGACATATACTACCTGTCACTTTCCTTTCAATACCGTGCGAGCAAGATGGGTAATGCTGAGTCGCGCGACAACTAAAGTCGCGTCACGATATTCTAGCCCTGCTGGTCACATCAAAATATGATATCTACTTAACTTTTATAACAATTTTTCTTGAATAGGTACGCCTAACATTTTATTATTGTGTTCTTTTTCACCTACCACTACCAATACCAACTTATTTAAAATTTACTATTGTTGAATGTTGCGGTCTTTACTTTCGTGTCTTATAACAGTATCAATAATATTAAACAAGGAAGTATTATTTATTACGATTCAAGCCATCTGGCACCATTATTAAATAATGATTCGTAATTTCGTATACTTATTAAAAACAGGGAAATACATCAATTGAAGTTATTGTGCTATTATTTTCTTTTAGGCGTCAATTTCAAACCGGTGTTAGGGGTTAGGGCAGGTAAATGTATATAATTGGGTCTTTCCGTTGTTATTAATTAGGTACCTAACACTACATCTATTTATGTACCTCGGTCGGAGAATAATCATCGGTGTGACACTTAATGTAATTTTTGAAATTTACCTTATGGTGTTCATGTTATAATATATCAACATGTTTGTTGCCAACAAGTTAATATATGCCTACTTATAGCACATTTTTAGGTACGTATAGCTAAATAAATTCATCAATCATCATCATTCCCTTGCCCTTATCCCATTTAATTGTGGTCGGCGCAGCATGTTTTCTTCCTCCATTCTTCCCTATTACTCATCACTTCATCAGTCATCATCTTGTCGCTTCGCTTACCTTCTTATTCATATCATCTTTCACACAATCCATCCATCTGGATTCCACGTTCAACCAATATATTACATTTTGTAAAGAGTCCCAGGGACCATCATTCGCTGAACGAGATAAAGGCATTTTCTCAAACATGCAATGAAATCAGAAATGTCGTCATAACGTGCGTTATAACAGGCTTCGAAAGATCACGTTTCGGGCGGAACAACTCGAGAGAAATGTTAAGGATTTAATTCGCTTCTTTCGCATTTGTAACTTGTCCAATGCATCAACATCCTGTAGCTTATAATTACTTGTAACTGCAAATAAACCATTTTGATTTGATTTGTGTCAACATACACATTAATAATCATCAACATATTTCTAAATCGCTACTACGTACAAATGTATCGGAAACGTTAGATTTCCCCGTTGGGTAATAGATCTGGTATTGCCCACGAAACCCGATAGGGCTTAGCCAAGTAGAGTGTGAAATGTGAACATCGCGGCTTTCCGTTATGGCGTCGTGGTGACAGTAAAATGACCCTCAATCTAACATTCACTATCAAGTATTCTATCTATAAATCTTACTTATAGGGTTTAAAGGGTATTCTTATACAAATCAACCTAGTCCCACATTAAGCTCCAGAGAAGGCCTGTGTTATAGGTACTAGGCGACGAAATACTTACTTAATATAAATACTTAAATACGTAGAACGTCTATGACCGAGGCTCAAATATTCGTGTTCATCACACAAATATTTGCCCTTGCCGGGATTCGAACCCAGGACCGGCTCAGCTGCTTTACCGCTGCGCCAAACAATCGTCAGAATAGGAAACTAAAGTGAAGTTTTTCCGACAGCATAACATAATTTTACAAACAGAGGGCGCTCTATCTACGGGCCGCGCGCCCGGACCAATCCTGTATCGCGTTGTTATGATTTCTTGAAATATTGACCCCTCTCGATAGAAAACAGATTTTCACTACAATTTTTAAAATGTATAATTGTATAGATTTGGCTCATAAGTTACTTATTCCCTGAAAGGTTAGGATGTAGCGGTGCGATTAGTGCAAAAATGCGAATCTAAGCTGTGTGTACTTCTAGATTATAGATGTGCCAGTGCTGAAGTGATAATTAAGGTAATAAAGATGTGAGGTGATCTCTAGTGACCCTAGTGGTGCACCACAAAGGTCATTACTCATTAGACATCACGTATGTAGGTAGATACAATTGCCTTGTTTGAATTCCCTACACCCAGACATCGCTCCTCGCACACATATATGCAGACATATCTTGCTTGTTTTGCTAAAACCTCGGTCCACTAACTCCATATCTGCCAGACGCTGCTGAGCAAAGCTAGAAAAATCAAGACACCTAATGGAAGATTTTGTTATTGCGCAGTTCTGTTCTGATGAACACTCGGCCTTATACCTTATACAGCCCCGCGATTTTTTACATAACTGCTCCTACCTACTGGTTTATCTACTTCAATATTTGCAGCACGCATCAATTGCCTTGTCAATCGCAGACATGTCTCATATTAGCCATTTTGGTGGCGCAGTGAACTGAAGCCGAACGGCAGCGTCGAGTTGCGTGGTTGGCGGTATCAGGTTACTTGTATGGGCCTATATCTTATTTCACGATAGACTTCACATGTTTAGTTTGGTAATTTGAAATTCATCGCCCAGCTTGTCTACCTCTTGTTTGCAATAAAGATGTTAAATGTAAATCTTAGAATAGATTTTACCGTGGTCTCTTGGCTTACTACGAGTACTACGACAGGTATAATCTTTTTGAAAAGAATCTGGCTCATCTAAAGATATTTGAAATGAAAAGAAAGAGCATATACTTACGTCTTCATTTGTATCGGTTTCTATATCAACGAGCTCAAAGAATACTATGACCTAACGATCCTAACAAGTAAGAATTGCTAGATTTTTAGTCTTTAACACTATAACCTCAAATGTGTAATAGTAGTTGGCCTGGAGTTTGTGTGTGTACTTCATAATACCGCCGCATCCAAGAAAATCTTCTTTTGTTATGGTTTTGCATAGCCTATAAGTTTAGTAAGTATTCCGTCTTGCTCACATTGTTGTCAGGAGGAGAGAGGTAAGCAGGCTATTTATAGCAGAGTGTTGCATGTATGCGACAGTACGAAATAGCATCTTCAGTAAAGATTAACTAGGAGAGGAGGAGATGAAGGACATTAACCTTAAAGATGTCCTTTCTTTCTGCAGGAGAATAAGAAGATTCGAGGAAGAAGGCTGTACGGGAGCGCCGCCGGGACAGTAACCGTTGGCTCCAACTGGGAATTGGGCTGAATGAACGCAACCAGGCGATCGACAGCCCGCCTGTCTCCAGCTGGTCGTCACTCCATCACATCATCATTATGGTTTGCATTCCGTTCGGTAATGGTGGATTAATGATTGGATTATTGTGAGGGCGTAATTTGTGTTGCAAGGTACCAAATCGTAAGATGAAAATATTTTCCTTCTTAGCATGGAAACAGTTTGTGAATTTCGCACGTTAATGTGAGGTAGAGTTTGGTGCTCTAGCTATAGAAGTATAACCGTGTGAGTTTCTACTGTTGTTATGTACCTAGGTACCGACTCAGTGGCGACGATTATACCTTATGCCTTGCTTTATTGGCATGTCCAAGCGTATCCTTTATCTATCAGCAATGGCCGACATCCGACCGATTAGGCCAATTGGAGACAGCCAATTACAATATGAAACTAGATCAGAGTAATAGCTATATAGTCCTTTTACTCGCACAACAACATGGGTAACTAACCTCAAGTGCTATATCTGATTTGATTCTGGAAAAGAAGTATCAAGAAATCATTCTCTAATCGCTATTATGAATCTATATACCTACTATATCAACTACTTATAATATATGTATATACTTACATTCACTTACTTGCGCTATTGGTCCATTGGTCCAGATTTGAGGGGGAAGGGAGGTGTAAACGACGGCCTCTTTGTATAACCTGCATGGCCGCTAAGTTTTTATGTTCTTTTTTTATATGTCAGTTTTTAGTTGTCAATAATTTTCTTTCAACCTATCATGGAGCTATCTGCATGTATTATTGTGCGAATTATGTTTTTCGAAAAGCTGTGTTATTTTAATAAGTAAAAGGAACCAAACCCGCGGTTCACAAATTGGTCCTTCGAACCGGATTTGAACCTGTGACCTATGGATATATTACAAATACTGTGATGCTTTGGGAATTCAGAGGCACAAAAAAAAAACTCTGTAGTTTGTGAAATAAAACAGTAAATGCAAGAGGATCAGAAAATTCGAGAACTTAAGTCAAGCGCTCAAACATAGATAGTCTAGAGTATAGATATTCTAATGGATTAGAGGTTTTGGGGAATAAAATACCGTTATTCTTCATTGACAAAACTTCAAATTCCTTGTTAGTGCGAATGCACTGGATCCTTTTACAGACCTACCCAAAATATTACCCGAGTGTCAGGATATAACCTATCTTTCCAGAATTTTCTGATCCTCTTGAACGGATTAAGCATCCCCAATTGCAAGTCAATCTTGCACAAGCGGGTTTGGAAAGGATTAGTTAAGTCGGTGCATATCGTTCATAGGAATAGGGTATACAAGCTAGGATGACTACGGCTACCTAAGCTCTATCGTCATTAAACCATTTATACAAATAGAGACAAATACATTGATTGGTGGAGAGGTTAACACACTGGACCGGTAATCCAGAGGTACCTAGTTCGATTCCCGGCCACATCCGCCAGGTTACGCATTAAAAAATATATTTGTGCTTTGATCTTTGTATCAATGGTTTAATAGATAATTATAAAAAAAATTGGTGTGTACCCACATTCAAAATAATGAGACATTACATGTTTCATAAATTCTATCTGAGATTCTGAGTGTTGTATGGTAAATCTACTACACTAGACTGGAAGTCCTATAGGTAGATACATTGTTGGCAAAGCTCAGGGAAAATGGTAAGGGGTAAGCAAATCATACAGTGCTTGTAACAAAACATGTATTAAAGCATACAATACGTTAGTCAGGACAAATAATTACCACACATTACAAAATACTTAGGTACATGGGCTTTGCGTTTTGGGAGTAATAGGTATGCCTATTTATTTTATCTATATAGGTTAATGTTATAAAGAGTAGAAAGTTTTGCATATATACGTCTCTCCCAAAATGCATGCTCTATAAGTCTCAAAGAAAACAGTGCAATCAACACTTGAAAAATAAAGACAAACATTGACTAAATACACTATGCTATGTGCAGTTAGGTACAGTGCAAGGTTTATTACAGTGCAGTTAAACTTATGTACTACTAAATGAATATAATTATATAAAGAACCTAGAACAGCGTATGTATGGTTGTGCGTGTTTAGCAATGGTACCAATAATGTACTTATAATCTTTTATATTTAAATAATTATCATTTAAGTGATACAACGGTAATTTGATGAGATGAATAGGTACTAGGTAATAATAATGCTTTGTTCTAAGTATGTTCGCCCAGTTTACGTGAACGGTCGTCTGCGATTCTGCGCTCTTCTTTACCTTTTACGGCGACAAGAAAATGGGTCTTATCTAACTGAGGGTGAACTCTCTATCTAATGACAATCAAGTCGATCAATATATATCAGCTGTTCGCTAGTGGTGGTATAATAACGACATATCTACAAAAAAAAAATTTACGGGAGCGAACCTTTTGTCGATTGTTTCATTTTGCAGAATTTTTATTCCTCTGTAAGTCTGTAGTCATAAATTTTTCATGATTCTTGCAAATATTTTCCTATCGATTAGGTTAGGTGTGTTTTATAACAATCTCAAATAGTTTACGGTTGCAAAGAAATATCCTTTCTGCGTAATGATCTTTCAGCAAAATGAAACATTCGAAGAAAAATATTTCTAGGAGTTGAAAATCTCCCGATATGTGCCACAATCTTAGCTGTGCAGACTAACATAAGCATTACCCGTTCAGCATCGCCTTAGTGGCCTCCTCAGCCGCGTACGCCGCCTCGGCTAGCGGCTTCACGTCGGCGCCGGTGGCGGCGGCGCGCTGCGCGCGGTGCGCGGGAGTGTCGGCGGCGAGCGCTGTGCGCTGCGCCTCGATATCTTTCTGCTGCGCGAGCGCCGCTTTGCCGTGCGACACCGCGTCGGTTATTGCGGACGGCGTGGGGTAGGACGGCCACGGGGTGGAGGGCTTTTCTGTTGAGAGAGATTGGGTTAGGTTTGCCTGTTTGAATTTCGCTGGTTTGGGTGAAGACCAAAAAGTTTGCCACCTTAACTCACCGGCCTTAACTCAGTCAATGAATATTTGTATCAGTCTCCGTTCTGCTACGACAGTTAACCTTCCAATAACGTACCTTAAGGTTCTATTTTAAGGTTCCTTATTGTATCGTTATTTTTGTCGCACAACGGAACTTATTCCAATCGCATTTATTTCCTCGCTGAGTACCTACGCCTTAATTTCATCCAACTTTTTGGTCCTAACCTATTTGGTAGCTAACTGTTTGGCTAAGAGAGCCAAAAAGGTTTTTAGCCTCCGAGTACACCAGTTGATCCGATCCTGCGCAGTTTCTGGCCAGTTTTCAGCTTGAAGCTCGCGCAGATGCGCCTCGCCTCGACCAAGACTCCCCAGAGATCCCTGAGAAGACCAAAGTGGCCCAGGACCGCTTGGTCGCCCCAATTACGCGCCTCCTTTTGTTGCACGATCCTCTTCCGATCTAAGTGACTGAGCTAGCGAAACCTAATGGACTTTGTTATTCCGATAATTGTTGGGCTTGCCACCATCTCCTCGATCTCAGTATTACTCCGGATCCTTGATTTATACAAATTTACATGCTGTGTCAAATCTGCGGTCATACGCAGAATTTCAACTTTCAAAGAACCAATTCCCTTTTAGTTATTCAATGCTGATTAGTCCACGACTGTCATGGTTGATAAGATGTTAAGATGGTGATCACTTATCAGTTGCCATTCAAATGAATATGCTTGAGTATCTAGCCTCCATTCTCTTTGGGTCATTCTTTTAGGCGGGTAACTGTACGAATAAAAAAAGCTTTAAAGCTCTCCCTAGGGACACGTATTCCAATACCATTCCTATTTATACAAAACACAATAACTTTAACGGCTCAATGAATAATATGCTACACATCTAAAAATATCATAATTTACATCACCAAATGCCTTCTCGTGTCTCAACAGATGCAGGCTGGGTTCAAGGCTGCAAAACAAAACTAGTTCCACGCTTTCGGATCCAACCGGTTTCATTAATTATACAAAAAATAAAATTCCATACTAGTCTAACTCTTCTACATCATTAGAAACCGCAAACGCTCTATTAAAATGAACTTAGTGTTATTTTACTTAAAATATGAATGTTTCGCAATGATTTTGATTTCTCGACTTCTGTTGGAACATAGAGCTTATATGTAAACCTATACAAACTTGTTTATAATAGAATAAGGTTTTTATGATGACAGTGTTTTTTGTTTCCACATCCTCAGTCACAATAAATTATTTGAACAGAGCACTTGCTTTTATCTGGTGATCCTAAAACCTTCCATCACTAATATAATATAAGTGACTCTTTATACATATGTTTAACTTGTACCAGTTTTATACTAAACCTATAGTTGATGGATATGACATGATACCAATATAAGCAAAGACTTGAATTTGAATTAGTAGTGATTGTAGAGTAGATTGCAGTGATAAGTAGCAGGATTGGGTACAAGTCTCGATGGTGTGATGGTATAGTTTGGACCCGGTCGCAATGGCGGATTTGATTTAGAGGATTTAGGGGCCCTAAATATAAGCCCCTGTACTGTTAATTGGCTAACTTTATCTTTGAATAGATAACGAATTTCGACTCAAGTGAAATGAAAATCACCATTGTAAGAAAATTCAAAACCTACTTATGATATAAATGGAAATGATATAGATAGACGAACCCTTACCTTCCAGTGGCCATTTCTTATTCAACATCGGCATCAAATTGGGTTCTATCGATGTCAGGTTAGGGACAATTTTGCCAGCCATCGTCAGGTTGCCAATTGAGGTCAGGTTGGCTGTGGATATGTTCAAAAGGGGGATAGGTATGGGGACGATAGTGGAATTGTCGTCGTCACCGTTGAGCTCGTCGGCGAGGTTGTATGATATTGTGACCAGGAGGAGCACGCTGAAGAGAACTCTGCAAACAAATCTACGTGTCAGCGGGATTACAATTGATCACACAGCTCCACAAAATCCAGTTCTCATTTCATATTGGAAGGTGGAATATGAAGCGTTTTCATATGTGCTTTTCATACATAAGTGAACATAGATAGATAGATAGATTTTTTATTTGTAATAATCATACATTGTCAATCTAAGCTATAACACAATCATAGCCATTATTATTATTAGGTACATATAGAATAAATTAAATTCAGTATTCTTATTTTACATTTGGTATACATATATGTCAAGTACCAACAAGTCAAGTGTTACAAATAATTTAATTTATAATGTTTATTCCACTTCCAAAATTCAAAAATTCAAATCATTACTCTGCAAGTAGGCCTCAAGGGATATACATAAACACATGTTTAATGTTTGTTGGTTTATTGAATCTTTGTTTTGAGGCGGATGATGACTGACAATGATGATGATGATATTAATAACAAACAGCTTTTCCGACCTCTTATGATGAGGCTGAGATTGACTACAAATCAACGAAGACTGCGCACTGGCAACTGCGCAGGGGGTTGCGGCAGCGGCGGCATTGATGATAATTATGATGATGAGAACAATTTTGGTGGGTATGATAATAATGACGATGATAGTGAGAATAATGGTGGCGATTATGATGATGATGACATTGAAGACGGTGATTGTGATTAACATGACGATGATAGGGAGGGCTGTGCTAATAGCGGAGTCCAGAACGACACTGACTTCCTTCTTCCTTAGAGTTTGTAGTTCAAATTAGGATGTCCGACTGTAAGCGCCCCGGTTCCGTCGGTTATGAGGACTTAAAATAAGGAGATACAGACGGCGCACTGGCAAGGCAGGTGGTTGCGATAACGATGGCTCAGACTAGACTCTAATACGTATGTGGGCTGCACCACGCAGGTGCACTCGCTGCTCGTGCTTGGGAGCTCCATCCTCTATGCAGATGAAGATGAGGACTTACAATAAGGAGATGCAGATTGGCAGCCGCGCAGGCGCTTGCGGTAGCGCCGACCTAGACTAATACTCGAACACGTATGTGGTCTGAGCCACCGGTGCGCTGCCTGGGCGCTCCATCTCCTCCTCTATGCTGAGGATGAAGATGAGGACTTACAATAAGGAGATGCAGATGGCGCACTGGCAGTTGCGCAGGCGCTTGCGGTAACGACGGCTCAGACTGGAATCGAACACGTATGTGGGCTGCACCAAGGGGGTGCGCTCGCTACTTGTTCCTGCACGCTCCATCCTCTATCCTGTGATCAACGAGATCGATCATTCTAAGTTTATTAGTTTCTACAGCAATCATTTATAAATGCTATGCGTGGATTATTCCACAATCCACAAAAAAGCCGAATTTATACAACGAATCAAATATAATGCTTAAATAAATGTAGAGTTCAAAAACCATTTTCGTACTCCCGCCTCGCGTTTATAGGTATGTAGATAGTTTTATTAATCTTATAATCAAAGTACAACGAGCTACATCTGACTGTACCAAATATTTCTGCCTATATAATTAATATATTATTGTTATATAATATAGGGTTGTCAAACGTCCTGGTTCGCCGGGACATGTCCCGGTTTTTAAACTGGTGTCCCAGTATCCGTCCGGCCATTCACTTTGTCCCGGTCAGTTGAGACTGACAGTCATATGGATGAACGATGAGTCACGCGCTGATATAGTAACAACGGGGTAGATTATCCCAATCGACTTTCCCATGTTTATGGCAACCCTATTGTACTAGCCCGCCGAGTTGCTTATTCGGGCCTCGTGATATTGCGAATTTTTAGTGGTACTTTATTTTACTAGCAAGGAATATTTTTTAGTAACTGACGTTGAAAGACATCGAATCTCATTGAAGTAAACAAAGAGGAAACAGGGCTAAAAATTACGTAAATTTTAAATATTTTTTGCATAACAAAAGTGCCGTGTGGTGCCGGCGGAGTAGAGTAGCACCACCCCATTTCTTCCCGTGGGTATCGTAGAAGGCGATTAAGGGACCATCCGAGAGGTGGGCAGCAGCGCCTCTTGTGTAGACAACACAGTCCACATAAATACACTGCGGTCACCAACCCGCCTGCCCAGCGTGGTGACTACGGGTAATACCCTCTATGGTTAGACACAAAAAGAAACGGCCCCCAGTTCCCGGCCGCCCTACTATTCCAGGTCACGGCAGCGGCCTTGGTTACGGTAGGGTAGGGGGTGCTAGGAATCCCCGGGCTACGGACGGCTGCCAACAATTGACCCTGGCTACATACAACGGACGCAGTCTACGGCTGGACGAAAGCCTCCAGATCCTTGAAGTAGAATTAGAGAAGATACGATGGCATGTTCTCGGGTTATCGGAAGTTCGTAGAGAGGGGGAGGACACGATAACCCTTGAGTCGGGCCATCTAGATTCTACTTTAGGGAAGGGAGCCAACAATCTCAGGGTGGTGTGGGATTCCTCGTCAACAAAGCCCTCCGTGACAACGTGATGGATATCTGCAGCGTCTCGGCACGGGTAGCGTACCTTGTACTGAAACTGACCGAGAGATACTCTCTCAAGGTCATACAGGTATATGCGCCGACGTCGAGCAGCTCAGATGAGGAGGTGGAGGCCGTTTACGACGATGTGTCAAAGGCCATGAATCGTACCACCAAAACCCATTATACCGTTGTCATGGGGGACTTCAACGCCAAAGTGGGAAAAGAATGCGGTGAATCTTGTTTGGGACAGCATGTTTGGGCGCAGAAACCGTAGGGGCCAAATGCTGGTCAACTTCCTTAGCATGCAGGGGCTGTTCTGTATGAACACTTTTTATCAGAAAAAGACCCAACGGAAGTGGACCTGGAAGAGCCCCGACGGTGTGACGAAGAACGAAATTGACTTCATCATAGCCGACAAGAAGCACATATTTAGGGATGTCTCAGTGATCAGCAGGTTTAATACCGGTAGCGATCACCGGCTTGTGCGAGGCACCCTAAGTATCAATTTTAAGCTCGAACGTAGTCGCATGGTGAGGTCTGTTCTTCGTCCAAATGTACCCCAAGCTGGACATGATGCATTCCAACTGGAATTGAGAAATAGATTCGCCGCACTGGATACCCCGGCAAATGTTGACGAGGATCTGGACGGCTTAATTAGAGTGATACGCGAAGTGGGAACGAGGCACTTTCGGAAAAGGCGGTCAGATAGGAAGTCCAAACTTTCTAGCGAGACCCTGGATTTGATGCGATTTAGACGTGAGACACCAGAGGAAACTTTGTCAGATCCCCAGTCACTCCACAAGAAAATCAGGAGCTTGGTGAGACGCGACCTTCGCAGCTGGAACACTCGCCTAGTACATGAGGCGATCGAGCGAAATCGGGGGTCGAAGGTCTTTACCAAGACACTGGGGAGGAGTCATCTGACAAAGTTAGCTACCTCGAATGGTGAAACCGTCACATCAGTCCCGGGGATACTGGCTGAAATTGAGGACTTCTACGGACATCTGTATGCTTCGCATGCACCGAAGCCTACACCTGACGCGAGAGACCCTAGAGCCCCACTTACCCGCCACTTCACTGAAGATCTCCCAGACGTAGATGTCGACGAAATCGAGGCGGCTCTCAAACAGCTTAGTAATGGGAAGGCTCCCGGTGAAGATGGAGTAGCCTCTGAGCTCCTCAAGGCTGGGGGTAAACCTGTTCTTGGGGGGTTGAAGAGGCTCTTCAACTCTGTATTAACCAATGGGACTACCCCGAAGGCGTGGAGCAGAGGTGTAGTGGCATTGTTTTTCAAGAAAGGAGACAAAACGCTCCTTAAAAACTATAGGCCGATCACGCTTCTGAGCCACGTCTATAAGCTGTTCTCGAGAGTCGTCACGAATCGTCTGGCATCAAGATTTGACGCCTTTCAGCCACCGGAACAGGCTGGGTTTCGTAAAGGCTATAGCACCGTGGACCACATCCATACTGTTCGGCAGGTTATACAGAAGTCCGAGGAGTATAACCAACCGCTGTGTATGGCGTTTGTGGACTACGAGAAGGCCTTCGACTCCATCGAAACCTGGGCCGTTCTGGAGTCTTTGCAGCGATGCCAAGTCGACTGGCGGTACGTGGAGGTGCTGAGAAGTCTCTACCAACTCTGGCGACTATGTCCGTCCAAGTGCAGAACCACCAAACAAGACCCATCCAGTTGCTCAGAGGTGTAAGACAGGGTGACGTTATTTCCCCGAAACTCTTCACCAATTCACTGGAGGATGTCTTCAAAACCCTGCGGTGGAATGGAATGGGCATCAATGTCAATGGTGAATATCTCACACACCTCCGCTTTGCTGACGACATAGTTATAATGGCAGAATCGCTGCAAGACCTGCAGGAAATGCTGTCCGGTCTTAATGCTGCCTCGAGACGCGTTGGGCTAGGGATGAACTTGGACAAGACTAAGGTCATGTTCAACGAGCACATCGTCCCTGTGCCCGTTTCCGTCGAAGGTGTAGCCATTGAAGTTGTCCAGGGGTACGTCTACCTAGGACAAAAGTTACAGCTGGGTAGAGACAACTTTGAGGGTGAAATCACCAGAAGAGTGCAGCTTGGCTGGGCAGCATTTGGAAAGCTGCGTCACATCCTCGAGTCACCCTTGCCACAATGCCTGAAGACCAAGGTATTCAATCAGTGCGTCCTGCCGGTCATGACATACGGAGCCGAGACGTGGAACCTGACAGTGAAACTAGCCCACCGACTACACGTCACACAGCGAGCTATGGAAAGGGGTATGCTCGGAATCTCGTTAAGGGACAAAGTCCGGAACGAGATTATCCGACAAAAAACCAAAGTCACTGACGTAGTTCAGAAGTGTAGCAGACTGAAGTGGCAGTGGGCTGGTCACATCTGTCGCAGAACCGATGATCGGTGGAGTAGACGGGTTCTCGAGTGGAGACCACGACTCGGCAAGCGTAGTGTAGGACGCCCTCCGGCCAGATGGACCGACGACCTGAAAAAAGTGGCTGGTGGTGACTGGATGGCGAAAACGGGAGATCGGGCCATGTGGCGAACCCTGGGGGAGGCTTACGTCCAGCAGTGGACTGCAATAGGCTGAAATGATGAATGATGAATGCATAACAAAGCCAAATCCGCAGCGTTGCAAGATTAAGTTTTCTTTCCGAATTTGAGTTTCTTCAAGGCAAGAGTGAATATATAGGCTGTTGCTGAACCAGCGAGCTCTCTTTGACCCCGTGTTGTCACTTACCAGCAGGTGATATTGAGGTCAATCGCCGGTCAGTTTGTAGGCAAAAACGATTCAATATTTATTTCAGAAGAACGAAGGATTTGGCTTCATTCCGACAAAGAATGTTATGAAATTGATTGTTGATATACCGCTAATTGATATTTTTATAATGCATAAGTACCTATATGTACATTTATGACGTGCATATTATTGATATATGTAAGCTGTTTCTAGCGTAACTATCCCAGGACCAAATCGCAGCTTGTCAGGCTATTAGATATACTTCCGCTTAGTCACGCGCATGACTATTTAAATACAAATTAATACATTGTCAAATGCTGCGAGCGTTATGGGCACCTGCACCTTTGGACCAGGAACGACAGGGAGCAGTGTTTTTTGAACCTTGTTACTTTTATAATTTAGTTTTAATTGAGTTATTAATTATTAAGTCATATTAATGAACAATACGTAAACGCTTGGCGGTTGAAAGAGTTCCCTGTTCCTTTATCTCAGGATGTGTAAACTTTAACTCCAAGTTTTATCTCAATTAATTTATACTTGCGCAAGAATCGCAAGATGGTCGGTTGGAGATAGAAACAGAATGCAGGTTTGTTTCGTGTGAAGTATCACATTAATTATATTATATACTTACTTGGATAAAAAGGAAAATCCAGATTGATTGGACTAGAAAATTATCACACATATCAGTTATGTACTTCTGAGATAATTATGTTATAAACCCTTAATTTCGTTTCTCTTCTGAAATGTCTCAATTAGTTTTGAACAAGATTAGTAGAAAAATCATAGATATACCTTTTATTTTGAAAAACCACATTCAAAAGCGCAAACATAGCTTTTCCTACTTCTCTAAATATATTTGAATGAAAAGTTTCGTAAGTTATCTAAGATATTTTACTTCCGTAGATCGGGCTTGCAGCACAACAAGTTAAACAGGTTTCGAAATAGTATTTCGCCTTTTTTGTTCCCAAATAGCGGATAAAAGTATCGTTAACAAAAACAAAATACGTACCTACTTTCTGGATGTATGGTTTCAGCGAAATTTCAAAACTTGATAACACTTTATTTAAAATTGATTACACTTTATTTAAAATTGATTACACTTTATTTAAAATTGTTTAGTTCACATCACATTTTCAAACATATTTAATTTCAAGAGATTTAAAACAGATTGAAAATCGATCTTCTTTTGTTTATACTATTATTTTTTTTCAATTGCGCGCGCTTGGCACAACCGGTATCCAAGGCTAGCGTCCACTAACTGTTGTTGACAATCGTGCATTTATTTAATTTAATGTGGCTGGGGTCCAATTTGTTTTTCGACTGCCGGTTGTGTTAAAAAACGAGGCGCTTAGTCATTAAGAGATATATAATGATTTTATTAAACCGTTATTGGGTGGAAAACTTTAAACTCTCATAGTTAAAGAGTGCGATAGAAGTCCAAGTGTGGAAAACCCTACCTTTTTGAATATGTATTCTGGATATGTAAGCCAATGTACACTGAAATGATATTGAGAGTAGTTAAAGGGTTGTTACATTTTGTAATCATACTTGAATATGGTTTATAAGTTATGCCTTAAAATACTCTTTTAGTATTAGGTACTGTCACCAAACCGTGATAAGTAGGTACTACTTTTTATATTTAGGTAGGTACAGAGTTAATATCTACAATCTACATGTATATTTTATCTTTTATTAACACAATAGGCACGACAAAAATATTGGATGTTTAGTATTTAATAAGTACACGACATAAGTAGGTATTTAATTTATTGACTGTGAATGACTGAAGCCGTACTAATGTTAAGTCGAAACGGATACGTATACGAATAGTCAATTCTTTCTTTTTAGGGGAAACCAACTACAAAATTAGGAAACATTTCTACGGTTTCTTTAGTCCGGGTCTAAGTCTAAACTCATAAGAGTTTTTGTTGACTTAATTATATATAGTAATTTTTTAACTGCAATAGTTTAGTTCCATCTTCGTGCTATACAAATACAAAATACTCTTTATTGCACACCTCAAATATCAAGGAATATACCTGTAACAGTATCTTATATTATTATACAATTAGCATTATAGTTCTATGTGATCTATTTGGATTTAATTAGGGTATGAAATTTTTTCAATGTTTTTGTTTCTTTTAGCAACGTATAATTTTTTTTGCCGCATGCGGTTGTGAATTATTATTTTCCGAACGCAGCAAAAAGTGAACGCATCGTAAATCGTGGCAAATAATTATGTCAACTTGACATTTCACTTGACAACTCAGCGAGCCAGCTGGGTACCTACAAAGTGATTTTGCGTAGAATTCAAACAAATTCACTGAAAAATGTCGACTGTAGAAGAATTGCAGAAGAAAGTGAACGAATTGGAGGCCAAACTGGCGGCCGTGCAGGCGAGCACTGGCCCCGTGCGGCAGAAAATCGATGTTATGTCGTCCGAAGTCGTGGACTCAAATCCTTACAGGTATTTCTCTTTTACTATTATTTTAGACAAATATAATCAAACATAAATCCTCATAGAATACTTTACTTACAATACTTTTAGCCTCTTAAGTAACGATGTTGAAATAGTCGTCAAAATGTGTTTAAAAAGTGACTCATGTTTAGGTAATCCTTTTACTTGTTTTTAAATTATTCGCAATAATTTGTTGTGCCCTACCTAATATTCCCTATGTGTATCGCTAGAAATAATTATTATACTATAAAATCTTAATTTCTGACATTTATCGGATATTTAATTTTATATATGCAAAGCACCAAACTGGTTTGATCACCATTAATGTAATTACCAAATCGGAGAATATTCTATCATTGTAAATCAATAAATAAATAACTATTGGACAACTTCACACAAATGAATCTAGTCCCAAATAAGCTGAAGAAGGCACAAAGCCTATGGGTGAAACCTAGATAATGATATACATAATTATATAGATAAATAAAGACTCGAATACATTGATCAACCATGACACAAGAACAAATACTCGAGTTCATCACACAAATATGTGCCCTGGCTGGGATTTGAAGGGCAGGTGCTCTACAAAATGTGCCAAACGCGTAGTCCGAATGTAAAAGTCAATACTATATAATAATAATAATAATAATGTTGCATCCATATCCCCACGCAAGCCTTCTAAGACCGGGACATATGAGCCCGAGACTCCATAACAAGATACAAATAATAATAATAATAGCCTTTATTTCAGATATAACTATACATAACAATTCCAGTATTTCCCATCTTTTTTTTATGTTGTTCTATCTGTTTGCCCTTCGGCATAGGCTTCCTCCAGCCAATACTATGAATAGGTATATAATGATTGTAATCAAAATTTCAGTCGTCTGATGGCTTTGAAGCGGATGGGCATCGTGGACAACTATGAGAAGATCCGTGAGATGTCCGTGGCCGTGGTTGGAGTTGGAGGTGTTGGCAGCGTCACAGCTGAGATGCTCACTCGCTGCGGGATAGGCAAGGTATGCTTTTACATTTTGAAAATATTTATTTATGTGGCTCCTTTCTAGCTTACTTAGGGGGTTATGATTTTGCATCCTTACATCTCGTGAGGCTCAATGTAGCTCTCAATGCAGAAAGTAACACATATGTATAACTGGGATCCAGACAGTTTGTGCTATACGCACGCAAAAAACTCAGCTCAGTGTACATTGCGGTGTATGTACAAGATTCTTTCGGTGCATTCTAATTGTCTTGACCCTAGAGCATCTTGAAAAACATAAAAATATCCTTGAGATCTTCACAAAAAAAAAAGTTTTGGGCCACAGGTAGTTTAGGGAAATTGTACATTAGGTGTTTAGGCCTTATGGTTTTATATGGGCTTAGGCCTCACAAGGATAAACAACATTCTCACCTAAAAAATAATTATTCTTGTCAATGCCATCAATTATTTTGTAAATTAAAAAAAATCAAAATGGTGGTAAACATCCATATCCATATTTCCATACTATATACTATATATACTATTATACTATACTATATACTATACTTACTATATTATATTATAAATGCGAAAGTGTGTCTGTCTGTCTGTCTGTCTGTCTGTTACCTCTTCACGCTTTAACCGCTGAATCGATTTTGATGAAATTTGGCATGGAGATAGTTTAAGATCCGAGGAAGGACATAGGATAGTTTTCACGCTGGAAATTATCCCTAAAAATATTGGAAAGTGAGCAAGTAATTCATGATGACATTGATGACCCTGTAGGAAATGTAATGATTAGACCAAAAGCACAATTGCTCTTACATTTGCTTTGGCGCTTTTAATAATCCCTTTTATTAATTAAGGTGATTAGGTGGATATCAATCGTGTTGTACGAGGTTGCTTCCATACTTTCAAGTTCCACGCGGACGTAGTCGCGGGCAAAAGCTAGTTTGGAAAATAAAAGTGAACTTCTAAAGTAGTAAGTAAACTATAGAGTAGGTAATATTGGGCCTCACTTTCTGTATAAACTGTCACTAGCTTAACAGATAATATCTTCTATTACTCCATAAATGAGTTGATGGATGAGTAAATAGTAATATTGTTATTGAAATTGTATCATTATTATTTTCGAATTTTTCATTTTAAAATGTTTACCATTATTTTGACATCTTATTCAAATTATTGACTACTTAATCTCAATTATTTGTACCAGTGTAGAATTATTGGTTCCGTACCTACATATACCAAATGTAAAATAAGAATACTGAATTAAATTTAGAGAACTAGCGACCCGCTGTGCAATGCTGTTGACGACGCGTTTGGCTCGGTTTGTAGACACCTGCCTACTGAGTCGGCGGTCCCGGGTTCGAATCCCGGCCAGGGCAAATATTATCCAAATATTTGTTCTTGGGTCATGGATGTTATCTATGTATATATGTATTTATATATTATGTATATCGTCGTCTAGTACCCATAGTACAAGCTTTGCTTAGTTTGGGACTAGGTCGATTTGTGTATAATTGTCCCTTAATATTTATTTATTTATAATGTTGTGATGAATTATGCATGTGTTATACATATAAACCTTCCTCTTGAATCACTAAGTCTCTCGTTGCACAGTTTCAAAGATCTAAGTATACATAGGGTCAGACAGCAGGAAGCGCCTTTGTTTTGATGTAAAATAAGAATAATGTAGTGATGTAAAATAAGAATACTGAATTTTATAATAATATTTATTGGCTCTGGCTATGTTTTAGCTTATGTTGACAATGTATGATTATTACAAATAAAAAATAAATCTATCTCTTTCCAGTTGATCCTCTTCGATTATGACAAGGTGGAGCTGGCGAACATGAATCGGCTGTTCTTCCAGCCGCACCAAGCCGGGCTCAGCAAGGTGGACGCTGCCGCTGCCACGCTCCAGAACATCAACCCAGACGTATCCATTGATGCATACAACTATAACATCACCACGGTAGACAACTTCCAGAAGTTCTGCGATGCTATAAGGTAGGTTACATGAGATTAGTGCGTTAGGTTTATGATCCCACTAAAAAAAAAAAAAGTCGGACAACCTCACAAAAATCGATCTAGTCCCAAATTAAGCTCAAAAAGTCTTGTGTTATGGGTACTAGACGACGATATACGTACTTATATAGATAAATATATACTTAAGTACATAGAACAACCATGACCCAAGCACAAATATTCGAGTTTATCACACAAATATTTGCCCTGGCCGGGATTCGAACCCGGGACCGCCGGCTCAGTAGGCAGGTGTCTACAAACCGAGCCAAACGCGTCGTCAAATGTAAAGTAATATTGTCAGTTCGTATAAATTATACTATAATTGTAAGCCTTCATATGTGCTTGTTATTTTCTGCTACATCTTGATCTTATAATCTGTAATAGATGTAGACCAGAAGATAGAAGTTACATTATCAGAAGGTACATTATCAGATGCCTTTAAATTTTGGTATCTCATAAGTTGATTGCAGGAAACTGCCCTAATTGCATATTGCTGAGTGGAGACCATTTCGGATACACATGTCTATTACAAGTATATTGAGAATTGTAATGATGTGTTTTCTTGAATAAAACTTTTGACCGATGACTAAGTCTTTTGGGCCAGGGCCCACATGGTCAAATATTATCTCTTTCTCTCTTATCTTACATCTTAGATTGTCAGTGTAGTAGCTGCTGTTGTCTATCTAGAGACTAATCAATACATTTTCCATAACAGCACTGGCAGCTTGACCGGTGGCCCTGTGGACCTGGTGCTGAGCTGCGTGGACAACTTCGAAGCGCGCATGGCCATCAACACGGCCTGCAACGAGCTCAACCAGAAGTGGTTCGAGAGTGGGGTCAGCGAGAATGCAGTCTCTGGACATATACAGTTCATCGTGCCGGGTGTCACTGCCTGCTTTGCTGTAAGTCACTTTTTATATGACGCTCCATTCGAGCAATGCTTTGTGCGTAGTTAAAATTACTATATGCTTATGGTAAATTATCTTAACACGAACAAAATGTTACTATTCTGCAAGCATATTTTTTTGTTTCGTCCTTCTTTCTTGCAGGCATAGGGATTATTACTAAATTTATGCATTTTTGCCAAACAAGTAGTCATCAAAAAGCGATAAGTGCTAAACCAGTTTGAAGTGCTAAAGATATTTACGTAATTGTTTTTTAAATTATAACTAATAATATAAGTAATAGTGAGCCAAAAAAATATTTTTCTTCAATTTGTCATAATATCAAGCAAATTTAAATCCGGCGCGCTATTTTCACGTTTGAGCTAATTTTATTGATGACAACAATACATACATATCGAGACTGGCAACTCTGCAACTCTAACGTCAAATAACCTCAACTCGAAGTTTACGCAACGCAATGCAATCAATCTCATTATTGACCGATAAGTAAATACTGTCAGTAAATGTAAGCCATTGAAATATTGATTTCATAATACTTTTTTTCTCTGTTGATACATAAAAACCAAAAAACTACAAATACAATTAGGAGGTGGAAATTTCATTGAAGTGATAATGATAAATTTAACGATAATTAATGATTGACGTGATCGCCATTTTGTGAGTGTTCATTTTACGACGATTGATGAGTCCACGATCAATTTGATTGAAATTATGTTTACAAACAGCTGTCAAGTGAAGTGATATCCCGCCGAACTTTCTGACGTTCAATCCGAAAACGAAAATCAAACAACATGAGTAGTACTTCGGAAAAAGACAGAGAATTTCTAACCGAATTCATTGAATTTTATAAAAAATTGCCGGCAATATGGAATACAAAATGCCAAGAATATCGTCATTCAAGTTTAAAACATAAATCCTATCTGCTACTGTTAAATAAATACAAAGAGAACTACCCAACAGCAAATTTAAGAGATGTTAAGAAGAAAATTAATTCGTTGAGGTCGAATTATCGACGGTATTATCACAAGTACGGGCCGGACGGGCCTCCAGGCTTGTACTGGTTTAAAGACATGAACTTTATTATGGGGAGTGAAGAAGTGGACAACACAATTGATGTGGAAGCGAGCTATTCGGAGGTGAAGTGCGATCCACTGCACGCAGACATAATCATAAGTGTCAATGATTCCTTTAAGGATCAGGTAAGACAATTTTTTTATGCTTGATGATTTCATTAAATTTAATTAAGCTTAATATTTTATGTAGATTCTCTGTAACAAGGCCGTGATCTGGGGGACATTGGTCTTACTTAGGTTCTGTTAGGACAGGTTGAGTTAGTAATTGTGCTTTTATACTTGTTTATCATTTAACAAAGTATATATTACCTATTTATATGATAAAATAATTATGTTTTTCTGGCTCAAAAGGAAATCAAATAATTTAAATGGTAAGAAATGACCATAGATGCCTATTGCGACCAAAGTTTTTTTTCATAATGCAAAAAGCGACCAAACTCATTGATTGATTAAGATTTAAGTCACATTGACAATAAATGTACGCTAGTTGCTTTCTGCAAAACTATGGTCAAATTTGCCCTTGTTTCATAGACAGATGTCTTATCGAATTTTAATTTTATGGAAAGCATTTTTTTTTCTGAAACCAAAAACCGTTTTGGAATGTTATAACACAACTGTAGGTTGACATTTTTAAGATTTCAGAGAAATGTATGACTTCCGAAAAAAAGTTGTCTATGAAATTAAGCATTCGGTGAAGTGTGAAGGAAGAGAATCCCGATTCAAATATTTGTAGCAATATATGTAGTTAACATAGCACTACTTAGCCATAAGTAGTTGGTCTGCCTGGTTGGATTCCTGGCAAGGTCAAATAATTGATGAAATTGAACCTTCGTTCCAGGGTCATAAATTAGTTCTATGTATTGACTGCTAGTAGCCAATAATTGCAAAGTTAAATTTCAAACTTTTTTAAACCTACTTTCAGTGTTAACAAATTGTTTATTCTCTTATTTTCTAGGAAACTGAAGAAATGGAGCAATATGATATAGTAGAAGGTGACACCATAAAGTATGAAGTATCAGACGAGGACACAACAGAAGAAGAAGAATGTTCAAAAGAACTTCTTTATGAAAATGAAAAGCCTACAAAAATCTCACCTACATTAATTTATAAAAAAGCAACACAAAAACCAACAGCACCAGTGATTTATAAAAAAGAAGCAAAAACTTCACCATTGATTTATAAAAAAGAAACAAAAAATACAGCATTGATCTATAAAAAAAGGAAACAAGTTAAAGCAATTAAACAACATAAAGGAAAAGAAGAAAGTATAACATTGCTTCATGTTGAGGATGAATATGACTATTGGGGCAAAGTGATGGCTGCGGAGTTAAAGAAAATGGAACCGTTGCAGCAGGTCTTCGCCAAGAAAGCTATTATAGACATCCTGCTGGAGGGACAGCTGGGGTTGCTGTCCAAGGACTCTGTGCAGATAAATAAAGCATCTGATGGCCAGGGTATTAAAAAATAATTAAATCTTTAGTGTAAATTAACTAAATTTGAAAAAGATAAATCAATGCAACAGCTTAAAGCGGGAACTCATGGACATGTGCATTCTTTCGATCCATACCTATTGTGCTGCTCTAAAGTTTTCCCTCAAGGTTTGCCAGAGGGCAATGGAGCGTAGTATCTTGGGAATCAAATTAACAGATTGTACCAGAAATACCATCTTGCACTCCAAAACCCAAGTAGCCGAAGTAGCCCCGACAGCCACTAAGCTTAAGTAGACTGGGATGGACACGTTTTCCGCGTGTCGAACGAACTGTGGGCTAAAAATATCACGGACTGGATCCCACCTAATAGAGTATGGCGTCGCGGCAGACCACGACAGAGATGGCCTAGATAGATTGCAAAAAGATTGATCTGTTGTTGCTGCCTTGAACAGAGCGACGACTGGAAGAAAGAGAGGTAATTAGGCCTTTGCCCAGCAGTGGGACAGCACAGCTTAAAATAAACAGTAAATAAATAAACAGGTGTTTCCTAAAAAAGCCATTACGGACAACCTGCAACAAGGACAACTGGATGGACAGATTAATAAAGTGTCTCATGACTAGGATATTGTTAAGAATGATCTAAGTATATTTCAAATTCGAAAAATCATTGTGCGGGATTGGGGTTTATGTAAATAAATCAAATGGGAAGAAACATTCAGCATATTATAGCATAATTATTATATAATATTGTAGTGCTTTTTCATTTAATAAGTGAGAGTAGGTTATTAGATGAAAAAAAAAGTGAGAGTTGGGCTTTATCAATGTTTGATGGTGTAAATACTGTAAAGATTATTTATGAATAAAGATTTTATTTAGCAAGTTGTTTGAATTATTAAACACAACCTGCTAATATTTATGAATTATTAAATGTGTACTCGAGTGTGGTATAGGATAGGATAGGTCATATTATGGCCCCAGTATAGACGAGAACTGTAACCCTTTATGAAAAATGATACTAGGTACATATTATTTCAGAAATGAGTGAACAAAAAATCAATACTATGTCAATTAGGACTTTGTTCAGTTGATTTGGACAATGTGTTATTTCAGTAGTACTATTGTTTTTGATACTTTATGCGCCTATGGGTTGATTTATGAGCCACTTTGAACTTTGTCACATTGATACAACGTTTTAAAATGGCTCCTTAAGTAAAGTTCTTCACCGTACAAGTATGGTTAGTTACAAGTTACCTAATTGCCTCAGGGAAGGTGTTAATAGCTTATTTCTGTAAAGACTAATTTCTGCTCACTCGCTCTTATCCCCCTTGGGTCTCAAAGAAATCATGGTCATCATCATCATTGCCGTGCCCTTATCCCATTTATTTATTTTATTATTCACAAACTGATTGGTGATTGACCTCAGTAACACCCGATGGTACCTAAGTCATTTGGGGTCGGCGCACCATGTATTCTTCCTCCACTCACTATTACTCGCCATCTTGTCTCGTCATTTACTTCCTTCTTATTTATATGTAGCATCTTTTACACAATCAATCCACATTCTTTGGTCTTCCTCTTCTATATATCCGTCAACAACCATATTCATGCGTAACGCTTTTCTGCACCTCTATCACAACTGTCAGTTCAAGCGACTATTTAGCAAGATAATTGGCTGTCTCTTTCTGTGCAGTAATTTCAGAGGGTGACGGGTAGCGCTTAACGCGCGACAAGTCACGAAGACAATTTGTACTGTACGGGCTGGTCACTTGGCTCTCCTCTCTTCGCATCAAATAAATCATGGTTGTAGCCCTAACCCACCATACTAAACCCACACCATACCATCTCTAAATTCGCCGAACCCGGACAAAGGCTTAAAGAAAACCCGGACATTTGAAGTAAATCGCATTTTTTCCCCGGACGTGTCCCTAAATAATATATAAAAAAACAAAAGCTTTATTTTTCATTCACATAAAAAATGTTCGGGTTTTCCCCGTTTTTTTGAAAATCCCCCCGGACGGCCTTCAAACTAGGAGAAATCCGAAGAAACCTGGACGGATGGCAGCCCTAACCATGGTGTACAGCATTATTTTAGGGTATTTGACGAAGGGTGATGTTGCAGTGCGCGCCGCCGCTAGTGGTGGCGTCGAAGATCGACGAGCGGACGTTGAAGCGCGAGGGCGTGTGCGCGGCCAGCCTTCCCACCACCATGGGCATCGTCGCCGGCTTTCTCGGTATGTCATAACCAGGGTTCGGAGATTCGGATCGATATTTACCTAAAGTTGACAAAATCCTATTGCTATCTCACTCATACGTCAAAGGAAGCCTATACCTACGACCGAATGCGAGTGAGACACGAGCCGCGGCCGCGGACAAGTCGTGGCATCACCGTAAGAGCGTTAGCACACTGGCGAATTCTGCTAAGCATTACAGTAGTATACATTTAATAAACATATATGTCAAACAGAAACATTCAAGTAGTACACAGGCTGCATTAGCACTTATACAGCTTAAACTACTTAGAGATAGATTGGATGTATAGCCCTGTTTGCTACCTAGGACCTTATTTGAACGCGCCAAACGTCAAATCTCTATTAGATAACAGTGATATCGCCTTTGAACTGTCATTAAAATGCGATGAGCTTCAAGTGACATATATCATCTCAATTTTGGAAATACGAAGGCGATGTCTAATTTTTATTTAACGTGGGTACACACCATAATTTTTATTATAAACCATTGATACAAAGATCAAAGCTTAAGAGGCCTTATTCCTTTTAAAATTTATTTTTTTCATATTACGACAAATACATTGATAATTTTAACCAACTTTTTAAAGTGAATAATACTTTTCCCCGAGTTCTAGGAATTTCATTGGCATTTCATTGGCTTACACAAGACGAATAATGTTCCTAACGCAAAACACAGTTGTAATGCTGACAGAAATTTATTTACAATGTTCTTAATGCCAGTAGATGAAAATGAGATTTATAAAGTCATAATGTCACTAAACAACAGTAAAGCTAGTGGCTGTGACGATATGACCACTAATATTATTAAATCAACTGCCACGAGCATAAGCCAACCTCTGACCCATATCATAAATCTTTCTTTTATTCAAGGATCGTTCCCAAAACAACTTAAATTATCAATTGTAAAGCCATTGTTTAAAAAAGGAGACAGAGATGATCCAAACAATTATAGGCCTATCACAATAGTTCCTATCTTATCAAAAATAATTGAAAAGGCCATGTATACAAGACTCTATAGTTTTTTATCAAAACACAAAATTCTACATCCATGCCAATATGGTTTTCGAAAGGGATGCTCTACTGAGCTGGCATGTTTCGAATTAGTTCGATATGTCACAGAGTCTCTAAATAACAACACGCCGGTTATGTCTATCTTTCTAGACATGACCAAAGCATTCGATTTCGTTGATCATTCAATACTTCTATCAAAGTTAGAATACTACGGGATCAGAGGACTAACTAATGATTGGTTTAAAAATTATTTAGGTAACAGGTTGCAATGCTCTGAGATTAAAAAAATAGTAAAAGATGGTAGTCATACTGTAAGGAAAACATTTAGATCTTCATATCGCGGGGTGTTCTCTGGTGTGCCTCAGGGTAGCAACCTAGGACCGCTGCTGTTCTTGATATACGTGAACGACCTTCCCCAGGTATCAAGACCGAAGTGTATACTCTTTGCAGATGATACCACTATAATTATCAAAAGGGAAGATCCAAACCTATATGAAGCTAGTATAAATAGGGCTTTAGATGATGTAAATAATTGGACAATCAGTAACAATCTTCATATTAATATTAGCAAAACGATGTTTATGCAGTTCCAATCTCATAAAGCTAATACTGTTTCACTGAATATCAATTTCAATAATATCCAATTGAAAGAAACAGATAGTATTAGCTTTTTGGGGCTAACTGTAGATAAGTGGTTAAATTGGAAGGGACACATCGATTTAATATGTTCCAGATTAGATCGTTTCGTATTTGCCTTGAGACAAGTAAGGAAAACGGTTTCAATAGAAGCTGCACTTACAGCCTACTTTGGACATGTTGCATCGATCTTAAATTATGGCATCATATTGTGGGGTAACTCTGTCGATGTTGAAAGGGCATTCAAGGTACAGAAAAAATGTGTCCGCGCAATTACTGGAGATTCTAACTTGACCAGTTGTAAGCCCATATTTAAAAAACTTAATATACTCCCCTTAGCATGTATGTACATTTTTAGGCTCTGCGTTTTTGTCAAAGAGCATCCAGATTTCTTTGAGCCACGAACAAATATTTTTCATAGAAATCAGAGAGAGTGTCACCAAAACCTTCTATATCAGCCTCGTTGTCGGAAGCATATTTATAAAATTAACGCTTACAATATGAGCATAAACGTGTACAATAAGTTGCCAGATAACTTAAAGGCGCTTCAGGGTAGACCATTTACTACTGGCTTGAAGAAATGGCTTACCACTCACTGTTTCTATACTGTGACTGAGTTTTTGAATTTATCATTATGAAATTATAATTATCGGAAATTTTATTGACATGTGGAATTTATTAATGTATATTATTATTTTAGCTTTATATTTGATTATTTGTTGCTGTTTTTTATATATTTTGATATGAGATTTGACTTTTTATATATATTTTTTTTTTTTATTTGATAATTTTAATGTTTCTAGATGCTATTTTATAATTGTAATTATCAATGCTGTATAATTTAATTTGAATAATGACTTGTTAGCTTTACTATTTTAATATTTGCATGTTGAGTATGTCGACTAATACTGTTACCAGAACGATTATTGTAAGACCTTTTTATTACGTATTATATGCAAATAAACGAATCTGAATCTGAATCTGAATCTGAATCTGAAGTAACATAGCTATTTCATGCGTTCATTGCGTGCAGTCGAAAATAAGTTGAAAAAACTAATTTTCCGCGTGAATTTTGTCAATTTCGAGTAGTTTTTGAATCAAAAATTATCAATGAAAATTTCAAACTGTAGGTTTCAAATATATACCAATAAATCACAATAGCCCTGTTCTAGGTAGTAACATCAATAATATGTTAAGAAACATATTAGATGAAAGAGAAAAATGTCTAAACAATCAGCATTTTAAAACGAATAAGGCCTCTTAAAGAAAAACTGAAATTGAGCTAAGTGGTGGAGACCGGGAATCGAACCCGGTACCTCTGGATTGCTGGTCCAGCGCATTAACCATTTCGCCACCTAACTCTCAAGCAACCTATCGAATAGTTCCTTATGCTTTGTGTGTAGATCTTTGTATTGTTTATTTCAAAGACTTTAAACCTTAGCGACCTCTATGTGAATACGTTAATATTCACATCTTACCGCACCACTTTACAGGAGGGCGGGAGAGAGAGGGCGCTGTGATAAAATAATACTTAATTGCTATTCACATTTTTGTTCTTATAAGTATTCTGTTTGTGTTCCAGTACAAAACACACTGAAGCACCTGCTGGGGTTCGGCTCGGTCAGCCACTACCTCGGCTACAGCGCGCTCACAGACTTCTTTCCCATGATGAGCTTGAAGGTACGGTGCCGATTCACTGTAAACTTGTCATTCCCGCATTGTCCTTCATTGGTTCCAATTTTTAAACACAGTTCATAGCAATAGACGTTTTATCATGTATTGTATTTATTTATTTTGGTGAGTAAACGGACTCGTTTAGATCAAAAAGGCACGAAAATTGTATTTAAATTTATTTCTATTTCTAAACAAAAGTTTCTGGTCTCGCGTTCGCCATTAACTAGAAAAGTACCATATATATTTAAACGCTTGTTTCTTCATTATGGGATTTGTAGATAATTAATGCACAAATCTATTGTGTACCCAGTGCGAAGCTCGTTTTCATATTACATTGTGTGACTATGGTAAAATTAACAACGCATTTCTCCGCAGCCCAACACCCAATGCGATGACAACCACTGTCGCACGCGACAGATCGAGGCTCGCGCGCGCCCCATAGTGGAGGTCGCCACCGAAGTCACCGAGGACACCACGCCCATACACGCTGACAACGAGTGGGGTGAGTGTTCAAAGCTAGGGATAGTTATGTAGCCGAATATCTAGTGTGATGACAAGCATTGTCGCATGCGACAGATTGAGGCAGGCGCGCGTCCTTAAGTAGAGGTCGCCACCGAAGTCAACGAGGACACCACACCCATACACGCTGACAACGAGTGGGGTGAGTGTTTAAAGCTGGGGATAGTTATGTAGCCGAATATCTAGTGTGATGACAAGCATTGTCGCATGCGACAGATTGAGGCAGGCGCGCGTCCTTAAGTAGAGGTCGCCACCGAAGTCAACGAGGACACCACGCCCATACACGCTGACGAGTGGGGTGAGTGTTTAAAGCTGGGGATAGTTATGTAGCCGAATATCTAGTGTGATGACAAGCATTGTCGCATGCGACAGATTGAGGCAGGCGCGCGTCCTTAAGTAGAGGTCGCCACCGAAGTCAACGAGGACACCACACCCATATACACGCTGACAACGAGTGGGGTGAGTGTTTAAAGCTGGGGATAGTTATGTAGCCGAATATCTAGTGTGATGACAAGCATTGTCGCATGCGACAGATTGAGGCGGGCGCGCGTCCTTAAGTAGAGGTCGCCACCGAAGTCAACGAGGACACCACACCCATACACGCTGACAACGAGTGGGGTGAGTGTTCAAAGCTAGGGATAGTTATGTAGCCGAATATCTAGTGTGATGAAATCACTGAGGACACCACGCGACCCCACACGCTGACAGCAAGTGGGGTGAATGTTCAAAGCTAGGAATAGTTAGGTTATGCGCGCGAGAAATCGAAGCAAGTGCTTGTCTTTAAGTGCAGGTCGTCACCGAAGTCACCGAGTAGGTACACCACGCCCATACACGCTGATAACGAATGGGTTGAGTGCTCAAAAGATACAGCTCTTTAATAGATAAACTGTCTGTCTGTACGGAGATCGGGACCCATTGTCACCATTTGGGTCACCCAGCCTTAAAAACACTATCTAACCTACAGACTATCTTCATTCTTTCTTACGTGTATGATTGCACGAGTTTGATCTTAAATGTTATTTGCTAACGACCATATTTCTGTTTTCGGTCATAATCTTATGTCAAATATAATTTACCAGTAGCCATTTCAATGAATACTAAACATTTTTATAATTTTTTTATTTCAGGCATTAGTTTGGTCGACGAAAATTGCCCTGAAGAGGAGGATACATCCAATTTGAGATTAGTTGATGGAGTTCAGGTATGTATTTCAAATTCTATTTAAATAAAACTTATTTATATACACTTACCATTAACCCTTATACCTAACTCACTAAAACAATAGACAGTTGTATGGCAACCATTATAATATTTACATTAAAATACAGGTTTTCGCGTACATTTGTTTCCCCACATACATTTTGATATCTTCAATCAGGGATCACGTCATGTTTGAATTTAGTGCTCCCTTATAATGTCGAAATTTTAGAACACTCAAAAATAATAAAAATCATCTAACCTTAAATGTCACCTTGAAATTTAAGTGTATGTATCATGTATATCCTCATCTAGTACCCATGGTTCAAGCTTTGCTTAGTTTGTGACTAGTTCGATTTGTGTAAGATACAGATTGTCCTTAATATTTATGTACTTATTCATTCATTTATTCATTCTTTCATTTATTCATTCATTCAATTATTTATTTAAATATTTCTTCATTTATTTATACATTCATTTATTATTTCATTTACTCATTTATTATCTAATTTACTCATTTATTATCTAATTTACTCATTTATTCATTCATTTATTATTTCATTTACTCATTCACTTATTCATCAAATCATTTATTCATTCATTTATTTTTTTACTCATTCATTGATTTACTCATTCATTTATTCATTTATTCATTCATTTATTATTTCATTTACTCATTCATTTACTCATTTATTCATTCATTTATTATTTTATTTACTCATTCATTTATTTAATTATTTATTTATTTGTTGATGTATAATGTGCAGGTGGCGTACAGCATACCGGTGGACAACAGCACGCCGGAGTCGAGCTCGGGCGGCGCCGTGGCCGCCTCCGAGCTGTCGCTCGAGGATCTCATGCAGCAGATGAAGTCCATCTAGATGTCCAGGCTTAAGGTCGCAGTAGAGTATAGAGTTATAAGAGGTTTTATTTAATCGTGTGACAAAGATGTGTGACACCGTCGGTTACTTTCCGTACAGTAGTGGTCAAAAAACTATCGAAACCGAACGCTTATTCTGCAACCTTACTAAAATATATTTCAAAATGAGAACACACTGTTTTTGTTTGGACGAGTATTACTTGGTATTACTTTAAAAAACTACATTACAATCAGTTCCATTTTATTTATTATCATATTATAATGTAATTCGTATTTACCCTAGGTTATACGGGTACTCTTACAAGCTTAAATCTAGCAGAGCTTCGGAATCTGGAAAGAAGTATATATCAGGCAAAGTATTTTTCTATTAGGAAATAATTATAAGATTATTGTGTCTCAGAGGGTCTTCGGACGCACGTTTCTCTTGGACGTTTTTAACTCTATACTCCACATACCATAAACAATTCAAGAATTCGTAAATATACTTTTTTACGCGTATTTGGCAGTTAGCACAAGTCACAAACTCTGTCGATAGCGAAACCTTACACCAATAAATTGGTGTCAATAAATTGGCGTCAATAAATGAAATAGGTATCAATATCACATAAAAATGCTATTTGCTGAATGCTGTTGAAATTTGACTGAGGTAGTGTTGCATTTTAACAGAGAACTGGGTTTTCCATGACAGGATATTGAGATAGCTAACGATTAACTAATAACTCCAACTAAAGATGTTTGTGTAAATGGTGTTGATATAATCATGATGTCCATTATCAAGTTACGAACGGTGTACATGTTTATTATAGTGCGGTAAAATAAAAATATCCCAGCTCGAAGCATTTGTCGCACGAGCCGAAGGCGATGCTACTTGTGGCGCATATTAACGTAAAATAGGTAATGCATTCCAGCAGCGTAAGTAATTATTTGTAATGTATAAATGTGACTCGGCATTTTATATTATATTTAATATTATAAGTAAAGCCTATGAAATGTAAGGTACATAAGTTGTGATTATATTTTATTTAATATTTGGAGATTTTATAAGAATAATGTTATTAGTTGCTAAGCTACGAGGAATATCACTGTTTATAAGCAAATTTTATTATATTAAATGTCTTCGGTGAGATCTGTTTTTATTATTTCCGTGAACGCCTTTAGTTTTTCTGCGATTTTCTTGTTTGGTGGCGGCAGACAATTATTCTGAAAGAGAAAAATATGTTTGTTATTTTCTGATATAAACTTACTATGGATAGTTGTATAGACTACTAGCTTTTGCCCGCGACTACGTACGCGTGGAATTTGATAAAAGGGATTATTAAAAGCGCCTAAGCAAATGTAAGAGCAATTGTGCTTTTGGTCTAATAATTACATTTCCTACAGGGTCACCGCGCACTCCAACAGAAATGTTCACTCACTTTTCAATCTTTCTAGGTATAATTTCCAGGATGAAAACTATCCTATGTCCTTCCTCGTATCTTAAACTATCTCTATGCCAAATTTCATCAAAATCGACTCAGCGGTTTAAGCGTGGAGAGGTAACAGACAGACACACTTTCGCATTTATAATATTAAGTAGGAGTATGGATTGGTATGGATACTCTCTTGCCGGTGAGTTTGTCAGTTTTGGTCCTTTGAGCCGGATCGTAATCTCACCTTACTGTTTACAACTTCACTGGTTCGGTCCCCTATTTCGCTGCCATCTACTGATTTGTAAAGGCGGGCGGCCCGAGCCACAAAGCTGCAGATGTCACTAACTTGCAGTTTTTAGTATGGTCCTTTGAGCCGGATCTTAACCTCGCCTTCATGTTAGTCACTTTAGTAGCTTGGACATTGTATTCTATGTCTCTTGCGGGCTCCTTGTGATTGGAGGCTTCGATTGATGAAGTTTTCTATGCACGTGTGAATTTTGGTCCTTCGAGCCATCATCACTGATCAATACAAATGGGTCAGTAGGGAGAAGTCACAAATAATAAGAGATAGATAGGGTAATCTGTTCCCAGTAACCACGGCGTGTATAGGTATTAGATTTAATAAAAACTTTTTTTTTTTATATATCTCAAACATAATTTTGGTCGAAACCGCCGCTGTAAAGAATGTTACTGCGATATGCGATTAATTGCCGAATTTTAACCAGATTCAATTCCGGGTTATGTATAAGATTTATAATAAAAAAATTAATGCAGTTTACTCAATCTGAAATCGACGCCATGATTCCTAACAACAGATTTCCCTATTTTTTAGTTTTCGTTTTCTCCCTACTGACCCATTTGGCTTGATCTCCCTATCCACTCAATTGCTTCGAATTTTGAGTTGGACTCTATTTATATAATAAAATAAGAGCGGTGACAGGTAGCCGTGGTTACCAAAAGCAATCTAGTGGGTATGTATACCCACCTTCATGCAGTTAGCAACTTCGCTGGCGCGATCCAACACGCTCCCCTCCACGCCGCTGGCGCGCGCTACCTGTAACGCGAAGCTGTTGTGCACGCAGCCTTCGGTCACTCGGAAGAGGAAGACGGGAGCGTCGCCGTCCATTATATGCTCAAAGCGCTGTGAAGGGACGACGAATGATGTTTATCCCTTTGAGCGCCAAGCGGCAAAGCAGTTCACCGTGCCACTGACGCCAAAAACCAAAAAAAAAAATGCTCCAAAATCAACAGAGATTGAAAAACACAGATAGTGGTTTGAATTAGCATGTTTTTGACAATTGAAATTTTTGACGTCAATAGGCGTCGTTGGCGTGAGTGGCACGAATTCTCGATGACGTGATTTGCCGTCTTTGGCGGTCAAAGGGTTAATTCTACAGCATATTGTAGTTATATGAATAAAATTAGCTCAATATGTCATGAAACAAAGAAAAAAGTTTTTTTTTTTTAAATAGATATGTGACTTCAAATGTATTACGAACGTTTACGTTTTTTTTACCACATCATTTAACAAAACAATGATTGTATGACTACCATGAACTTAAACGCACTTATTCACGGTGAAAATGGTAAATTACTTATTGTCTCCATACAAATATCGGTACACACAACATATTATAACGTCACGATTAGGTGGCCATTTGTATGGAGCGTTTTAGCGCTCCGTAGGAATGTTGGACTTTGACAGTCATTTCTGACTTTAAGAGCAGTCTAAGTGTAGTTACTCCCATGCAAAAATTGATCCCAATGAAACATAAAATCGATTGACATTCTCAAAAAACTAAACAATTCTGACTTTCCTCATGCCTATTAGGTTATACTTATTAATGCTATAGAAAGTGTAAAAATTAAAAAAAAGTAGAACTGACGTCACCAACGTTAACAGGACCACAGTGAACATTATTAAAACGTATAAATAATGCATCTTTGTTAGACTGACTATGTTTTTTGGACCTAACCGGAATACTCGAACTATAGGTATAACAGCTTGCAGCTTAAGGACCTAGCTCCTTATCTTTGAAAGAGACCCTTACCAAAAACTTGATGAGCGGTGTATCCACGATATACTCCCTGATGTTCAGGAAATGAGTGGACAGGAATATATGCGGGCACGCGTCCCCCTGGAACAGGAAGGTGTTGAGACAGGCCGCCAGCAGCGACAGCCCGTCCACTTCGCTCGTGCCCTTGCCGAACTCGTCCACCAGCACCAGCGAGTCCGAGCTCGACTCTTGCAGGGCTAGCTCCATCTAGTGATAAAAGATTAGGTTTACCCTCATCTGGGAGAAACTTGTTTTACCGAAAGTAACGTTTCGCATAATGCTCGTTTTGCATAACTGTTATTCTACTGATACCATACATTTTGCTGAAAAGCTATAAAATAAACCTAACCTAACCTATCCTAATCTACCATACACAAAAACATTTCAAAATATATTTCCCGTTTAAGCGGTAGAAAATTTCTGGGAAATGAGTATTATGCGAAATATTACTTTCGGTAAAGAAGTTTCTGCCAGATGAGGGTAACCCATGATAATCTTTTGGGTTACTATTCAAGTATACAAACACAAAGGGATTACTTTGCAACTGGGTCATTTTTTCCAAAGTTGTACACCCCTTCATTTATTTTTTAATTTTCGATATTTTTGGTATTTTCTACTCAGAATCACGAGCTCTTTCGATTTAATTAGGAGAAAAAATCCCTAAATTTTTTTTTTTTTTGTTTTTAGGTACATACCGTTACCGCTGTAGTAGGTTATATGGAAATGGTAACGGTATGGAACGAAAAAACATTGGAACACTTTTTTCTTCTCATTAGATCGAAAGAGCTCGTGATTCTGAGTAGAAAATACCCAAAATATATAAAAAAAAAGTGGGATGTACAACTTTAGAAAAAATGGCCCAACTACTATGTACTGAGGTCTCAGAGATTGAACACACCTGCTTGAGGTCGATGAGGAAGGCCGACATGTGCGCGGCGACGCACTCGGCGGCGCGCAGGCGCGAGCGCACGTGGCGGACCACGCCCACTGTGGCCGCGCGCGCGGGGACGAAGCTGCCGATGTGCGCCAGATATACGATCAGACCTGGAGAATATTCTAGTTAAGAGGCCTTATTCCTTTTAAAATGCAGATTGTTTACACATTTTTCTCTATGATCAAACATGTTTCGTAACATTATTGATGTTACTACCTAGAACAGCGCTATTGGGATTTATTGGTATATATTTGAAACCTACAGTTTGAATTTTTCATTGATAATTTTTGTTTCAAAAACTACTCGAAATTGACAAAATTCACGCGTAACATTTGTTTTTTCAACTTATTTTCGGCTGCACGCAATGAAAGCATGAAATAGCTATGTTACTACGTAGAACTCGGGGAAAAGTATTGTTCACTCCAAAAAGTTGGTTGAAATTATCAATATATTTGTCATATGAATATCAATATGAAAAAAATAAATTTCAAAAGGAATAAGGCCTCTTAAGTTTGTGTCAGTCGACTTTTTTAATACTACGACGGTGACAAACACTTTTAAGAAACTATTTATTACTCCCTTCTTGAAGACATTATGGTCTAGCCGCCGGGGAGCCAAGGTGAGCAGGAGTTCATTCCACGTGCGTTCGCGGTAGGAAATTCCCCTGGAACCGTTATCGACCATTTTTAGGCTCCAATGTGTGAGGATGAACACCCTGCCGATGGCGAGCAGTGCAATGGTAGAAAGTAGCTGTGGGCAGCATGATAACGATTCCTCAGAACACATCTCATTATACACAAGGTAGAACACACACAAGGTCTCTCCTCAGACTTAGAGGGTCGATTCCGTCTGTGAGTTTAGGATTGTCAACAATGCCTACAGCGCATAAAGATGAATCAAGGTACAAAGGTACCGAGTCAAAAGCATTATTCGGGGACTCCTGCGCAGAGGTGGCTGCAGTACTCAGTGTACGGCCTTGTCGCAGGAGAGCGCGTGTAGCGGGTGCCGGCCATCTGTGTATGTTCTCTCACCGATTTGTTTCATGTAGACGGACTTCCCACTAGAATTGGGTCCGGTCAGCACTCTGGCGCAGCTCCCGCTGTCGGAGTGCACGTCGTTGGGCACGAAGTTGTCGCAGGTGAGCGCGTGTAGCGGGTGCCGGCCATCTTTATATCTGTTCTCTCACCAATCTGTTTCATGTAGACGGACTTCCCACTAGAATTGGGCCCGGTTAGCACTCTGGCGCAGCTCCCGCTGTCGGAGTACACGTCGTTGGGCACGAAGTTGTCGCAGGTGACCGCTTGTAGCGGGTGCCGGCCATCTGTGTATGTTCTCTCACCAATCTGTTTCATGTAGACGGACTTCCCACTAGAATTGGGCCCGGTCAGCACTCTGGCGCAGCTGCCGCTGTCGGAGTACACGTCGTTGGGCACGAAGTTGTCGCAGGTGAGCGCGTGTAGCGGGTGCCGGCCATCTGTGTATGTTCTCTCACCGATCTGTTTCATGTAGACGGACTTCCCACTAGAATTGGGCCCGGTCAGCACTCTGGCGCAGCTCCCGCTGTCGGAGTACACGTCGTTGGGCACGAAGTTGTCGCAGGTGAGCGCGTGTAGCGGGTGCCGGCCATCTGTGTATGTTCTCTCACCGATCTGTTTCATGTAGACGGACTTCCCACTAGAATTGGGTCCGGTCAGCACTCTGGCGCAGCTCCCGCTGTCGGAGTACACGTCGTTGGGCACGAAGTTTCGCAGGTGAGCGCGTGTAGCGGGTGCCGGCCGTCTTTGTATCTGTTCTCTCACCGATCTGTTTCATGTAGACGGACTTCCCACTAGAATTGGGTCCGGTCAGCACTCTGGCGCAGCTCCCGCTGTCGGAGTACACGTCGTTGGGCACGAAGTTTCGCAGGTGAGCGCGTGTAGCGGGTGCCGGCCGTCTTTGTATCTGTTCTCTCACCGATCTGTTTCATGTAGACGGACTTCCCACTAGAATTGGGTCCGGTCAGCACTCTGGCGCAGCTCCCGCTGTCGGAGTACACGTCGTTGGGCACGAAGTTTCGCAGGTGAGCGCGTGTAGCGGGTGCCGGCCGTCTTTGTATCTGTTCTCTCACCGATCTGTTTCATGTAGACGGACTTCCCACTAGAATTGGGTCCGGTCAGCACTCTGGCGCAGCTCCCGCTGTCGGAGTACACGTCGTTGGGCACGAAGTTTCGCAGGTGAGCGCGTGTAGCGGGTGCCGGCCGTCTTTGTATCTGTTCTCTCACCGATCTGTTTCATGTAGACGGACTTCCCACTAGAATTGGGTCCGGTCAGCACTCTGGCGCAGCTCCCGCTGTCGGAGTACACGTCGTTGGGCACGAAGTTTCGCAGGTGAGCGCGTGTAGCGGGTGCCGGCCGTCTTTGTATCTGTTCTCTCACCGATCTGTTTCATGTAGACGGACTTCCCACTAGAATTGGGTCCGGTCAGCACTCTGGCGCAGCTCCCGCTGTCGGAGTACACGTCGTTGGGCACGAAGTTTCGCAGGTGAGCGCGTGTAGCGGGTGCCGGCCGTCTTTGTATCTGTTCTCTCACCGATCTGTTTCATGTAGACGGACTTCCCACTAGAATTGGGTCCGGTCAGCACTCTGGCGCAGCTCCCGCTGTCGGAGTACACGTCGTTGGGCACGAAGTTTCGCAGGTGAGCGCGTGTAGCGGGTGCCGGCCGTCTTTGTATCTGTTCTCTCACCGATCTGTTTCATGTAGACGGACTTCCCACTAGAATTGGGTCCGGTCAGCACTCTGGCGCAGCTCCCGCTGTCGGAGTACACGTCGTTGGGCACGAAGTTGTCGCAGGTGAGCGCGTGTAGCGGGTGCCGGCCGTCTTTGATGTCGATGATCTTCTCTGATGTCATCGTGGGCCGCACGAAGTTGTACTCTTTGCAGACTTTCGATATCGCTATGAGGCTGAATAGAAATTATTCACAACTGTACCTATCAATAATATGTTTAAAATAAAATAAAATATGAGATAATCAATCGAGCCGACAACTGGAGGCTGAACGGAGTGGAATCGTGGGTCTGGCTGCCGTAGATTGGGCCGCCCTAAAGCTTGATGGTCCGATGACATTGTGGCAATAGCTAGACGGAAGTGGAGGAGATAAACATTATCCAGGAAGGAAACGAAGATATTATGGGAGGTATACCTATGTCCAATACTGGACGGAAAAATGCTCAAGATAATGAAAATAAAATAAAACTTTAATTGAGCAAAAAAACGGACAAGTACCTAGATGAGCGGTATAATACAAATATATAGGTACACTACATCAATGAATAGAATAAGTCATGTTATAAGAAGACGAGTTTTCTAAAATTCTGCTAGCTTACCAGTCGAGTTCTGCGCAAGCGTCGACGCAGGCCGCCAACGTGTGCAGATTGTCCAGTATGACGGCGGTGAGCCTCATCATGATGCGTGTCTCGTGCGCCACTATCTCGGGATATGTGTCTCCTATCATCACGTCCAGCTCTGAGGAAACCTTGCATTTTGAATTTTTACCGCAGAATTGGTATTGGCATTGTTAAGCGGTGGTAGCCTAGTGGTTAGGGCATGCGACTTTCAATCCGGAGGTCGCGGGTTCGAACCCGGCCCGTACCAATGAGTTTCTCGGAACTTATGTACGGAATGTCATTTGATATTTACCACTCGCTTTTCGGTGAAGGAAAACATCGTGAGGAAACCACCTAAGCCCAATAAGGCCTAGTTTCCCCTCTGGGTTGGAAGGTCAGATGGCAGTCGCTTGCGTAAAAACTAGTGCCTACGCCACATCTTGGGATTTAGGTAGCCAACCCCGATTGAGAATTCATTCTCAAAAAAATGGGACAAAGGCTAGGAGGAGGATGAATTGGTATTGGCATGTTTGGTTATGGTATATGAATAAAGGTTTCGGTTCGTAGCCGACCGCAGACAGCAGTAGCAAACGACGTGTCACAGCGACATTCCGATAGCAAATCCATATCCAGTTGGTTCCGAGTGCTCTACTGATACTGACCTACGGTCCGGCGACTGTGTCGTCTGCCGCTCGCCGACACGTCGCTAGCTTCGTGTCGCTAATTACGAATGGCATTTCATAGAAAAACACATAGAGACCAGTAGTGCCGCTGCGACACGTCGTCTGCTGCTGCTGTTTGCGGGTCGGCTATGAACCGACACGTTAATGAGAAAGATGGAATGACAGAAGTGTGAAGAATGCAGAATGTGTCGGTTAGTTTAGTTACTTACTAACGAACTCTAAATAAATAAATGTTTTTTTTTCAAATAGGTACACAGTTGAATTTGAAAGATCGGAGAATCAAAGAGCCAAATCGGTCTCATCAGTTATATTTTTATCGACTTGGGAATGATACGAACCTTCGCAGCCTTTACTCTTGTAGTGGATATAATCGTTATTCTGGAACTGAAATCATAAATTTAATCATTAGCCCTAAATTATACTCTGACTGAAAAAAGATGTCTTCATTGGGTTCTGTCCATGGCATTCTTTACAAATCAGCAAAACTTGGTAAACTGTGAGTGAGTTCTTGACTTGATTCATCTGGTTTTAGAATGGCCTATCCATACTAATATTATAAATGCGAAAGTGTGTCTGTCTGTCTGTCTATCTGTCTGTTACCTCTTCACGCTTAAACCGCTGAACCGCCTTAGATGAAATTTGGTATGGAGATAGTTTGAGACCCGGGAAAGGACATAGGATACTTTTCATCACGAATAAATTTAGTGTTCCCGTGGGATGAGCGGGTAACACCGCGGGGCACAGCTAGTAGGTAATATACCATGAACTTCATATTAGGCAGCTGCTTCTCTTCCATAGAGAGCTGTTCGGCCCAGGTCTTCACCCCCAGCAGGTAGCCCAGGTGGGGCATGTACAGCATGGTGCACTCTTCCACGAAGGGCGGCAGTCGCTCCAGCTCCACCTTTGCTGTCTCTGACATTAGGCCGTGGAGGCTGGCCATTGTCTGTTTTTCTGGAAAGGTAAACACCGCCCGAAATTTTTCTATTTTTCTCTTCGATATACGAATAAAAAAGTACACGGTTTGCTGTGAGGGAGAATATGGTGGTAGTATGGTGGTAGATAGGTTTTGTCTGCAAGATTGAGTCAAATGAAGAAAGCTGGAGCTGAACCAAATTAACTGCCTTAATCCGGTTGAAGACGGTGGCATATGCTATGGGCGACGGTAATCGCTTTCCATCAGGCGATCCGTTTGCTCACTCTAACATAAAAAAAATGCTAGAACCAACGGCCGGAAAGATTTTCGAGCATCAATGACGAGTCGGAAAAGGTGGTTAAAGCCGTGTAAGTAAACTTGGCAAAATGGATGCGGATAGTACTATAGTGGGGATTTTTGGGGTAGGCCTCTGTTAAGTACCTAATGGAGTTTCGGCTAGTATGATGACGGTAGACAATATGGTAGAGTATTAAAAGAATTAAATACTCTTTTCCGAACATAAATCACCAGTGAGACACCCCTGTCTCTCTCTATCTCTCCTGAGCTGTTATTATTCCCATCTGATGGTGGGCTCTGAAGTGGGTTGTGGAGTGAGAACCCCTAAGTGAGAGTTTGATTTTAAATCGTGGTAATCGACTCACTCATGTCAAGTTCTTGATCAACTCCCGCTTTCACTGTGAACTTGCGTTCCGTCTTTGATAAGTCGAAGTCTATTATTCTGTTCATGTATAACGCCATCTATAACATTAATAGCACAACTCTATATTCAGACTTTTGGCATTTAATATATACTAGCTACCACTTATGTAGCGATTCACATGATCTCGTCATGTGCTCGCCATCATATAAACATATATCGTCATCGAAAGACTCACATCATCATTATCCCGAAACATTAGCATCATTTTTCGCCAGCTAATACTAAAATCATCATTTAATAGTTATAATACAATACAAATGCCTAATAGAAGTAACAGTGTGAATGTTTACGACAGCAAGTAAAAATATTCCAATATAAGCATCCTACCTTTTTAAAATAGCAAATTACTATTCACAAAAATTACCAACGGAAGAATTGAGCTTTGTTTATACTGCGTAAGGATCAAAATTGTGAGAATGTCCACTTTGTCCATTTTGTCCAATTTGACCAGTTTGTCCAATTTGTCCAGTTTGTCCAGTTTGTCCAATTTGTCCAGTTTGTCACACACACATAACAGCACACCACGGCTACATATCTCTTAAAAGAATTTGAGTTGCTACAACAACGTAGGTTTCTACCAATCTAGACGTTTCACACGGTTATACCGATCACTTTTTGGCCATTACTTATTAAGAAATGTTCAGCTCAATTATATTAAAGATCCTTTCATATTTAGGTTTGGTTAGTTGTAGGTTCTGGAAGGCTAGGTGGTTGTTGAAGGGTTTCCTAGGGTTTCGTTGTAGGAGTAGAGTCTGGAGACGAGGGTGGGGCAGGCGAGGGACCGGGAGGTTTAGTTTGGTGGCTTCGTAGATACATTTCGGTTCGTGCATTTTCATAGTATTTACTAGGTAGCTCGTAGACATTACACTTATCCCACGGGAACACTTCTTTTTTCCAGGATAAAAAATAGCCTAATATAATAATATGTTAGGGTACCAGCTACTCCTTACCAAGTTCTATCAAAATTGGCCCAGCGGTTAGAGCGTGGAGAAGTAACAAATATACAAACACTCACAAACTTTCGCCGTTATACGTAATATTAGTATGAGTTGAGTCGGCTTTACGTTTGTAAGTGTGATTACTAACGCGAAAAAAAAAATTCAAAAAGGTTTCGATCGTACCTCGTAAAGCTTGTTGTTGTCAAAAGAAGCTAGTTGTTCCAGAAACTCGCTGGATTTGCCTGCGTTTTCGCACATTTCGCAAATAAGGACTGCGTTGTACAGAGTCTGAAAAAGTATAGGTACGCGTTATAAAACTTAAATCTGAAATTCGCGATTTACATATAGCCAGTTCTTGAGGTACTAACGTTGTAAAGGGATTTCCATTGGAACGGTTTTGCAGATAGCTCCTTAATCTTCGCTAAGATCCCCTGAAAAATATACGTATTTCTTTCAATATTATATATTCAAAACACATGGTTAACCTTCCCCTTATCCCTTACGTCACTAACAAAAATAAGAATTGCTCAAAAATCAACAGGGATTCAGAAATATCTGTACCGGTTATACCTACAAAACTTCCGATTATTGAAGTTTTTACGGCATTTGCCGACGTTGGCGTCAGTGGAGCAATATTTCGTTGTCGGCCACATCCGACTGTGGCAGTCAAAAAGTTAATAGTTACAAATGTAACGTCCCCACGTAATGCCAACAGGTAAGTACTCACATTGACGTTCTTGATGAATCGAAGCGAGGAGCACATGTTCCGGACGATGGTGTCACTCTGAGGCTTCAAGAAGAACTCCACGGCGTCGTGTCGGCGCTTCAATGTCTCCAGGTCGGTGGTTGGGTGTTGCATTAGCACTCTGTATGCATTGATTATTATATCTAAGATTATTTTTCAGACGGGGCTAGGGTGGAGGCCTGACCATGGCCTATGAGATGAAGCCATGAATTTCTATCGGAAACTTAACATCCTGGGGTAGGCACTAGACCAGAATCCACCCGGCCACCCCCCTATATACGCCTATGTCTATGTATGCCAAAAAGAAGAGATAAGCTGGAAGATAGAAGTTATAAGCTTCTAGCCACGAGGGTGGAGCCCGATGCGATGGTCTGACCAAATAACCCATAATCTCGACGGGAAAGTTCGTCACAATTAAAGTGATGAACAGAAGTCACGACCCTCTCTGATGAGGAACACGACGCAAGGAGGAGGAGGCAGCTAGCCAAAGTTTACTTCTCTACAGAGGCTGTTCCTAAGGGATTTAAAAGCTTCTGGTTCAGAATCTTCATCAGATTATTAAGGTGATGCGAGCGATGGACCTGTTTCCTAAATTCACGATTGAATTTTATGTGAAGTAAAGATAGAGCGAAGTAATGAAAAATAACCAGCATTATGCTGGTACAGTTTGTTTACAATTGACCAAGTCTGTATGAGATAGCGTCATTGAAAGTTATGCAACCACGAGTGATTTAGTCTCCAACGTACCTCATCATCTTTTGGCCAGCCTTGCTGGAGCACTTGCTGTACAGATGGAACAGACTCAGCCCCTCCTTGTTGCTGCCCTGCACGCCCTTCTTGAAGTTGCTGGGGTGCGATATGGTGCTGAAGATTTGAAGGCCGCGGTACGTGTCGTCGTCTATTGTTACTATGTCTTTCCTACGAGTAATATCTGTGTTATGTACAGTCGTGGAAAGGAAAAGTTCGTCACGTTTGAACTTTAACACCATAACGAAAAGTGATGAACCTTATTTTCATTCTTCGCCTGTACGCTTTATCGAGTCACATTATAGATAGCTTAATGCAATCTTAATGCTAAATTAATATTATCGTTGGCTATTTTGCCTAAAGAGGAGTATGAATAACGATTTGATTGTTGGAAATTCTACGAGAGGAGAAAAGCTTCTAAATAATTACGGAGCACCATTACCTTTGACAATTTGTAACAGTTTGGCATCAAAGGAAATCAATGATGGGACACATAATTAAATTAACTCAATGGGCACTCCTTTAGATTCATTTAGTTTTGTAATATTCCTCGTCATTTCTCATCGTACATTTCTATTAAATTGCTTTATAAAATACTTACAGTGAAATTCTCCTCAAGCTCAGAAACTGTGGCTTGCTCTGCAGATCCAGGTTTAAATTGGACCAGTTCAGATCTAGGTATCTGAGCAGGGCGCCCAGCGCGTGGACTGTCTGGGTCTGGTTGAAGTCGATGACTGTTCTGAGGAACAAGGTTCTCTCCTCGTTGGAGCAGTTAGCTGGCTCCGTGGGAAGTGATAGGGAGTAGATACGGCGTTTGCAGGCTTCGAAACCTGGAAATTCGTATTCATCATTTGTCAAAAAGTACCTAATTCAAGTAAACCACTATCTTTTCGGATTACTTGAGTTGATCTTAATCGTGAACACGAAGGTAGATGTTAGCTGGTAGCTAAAGAATTGCTGGGAGGGATTGGATCCTTTTTTTAGATAACTTGAACTGTTAAGACCTGGGTAGGTTTCACTACCAGTGAGTCGGACTTTGTGTAGGAGTACACACCTATTAAGGAAAACATCTTCGCGCCACGAGAGATAACAAAGGATCTAGATAGTCACGATGTTCAATGCCTATACTCAGTCCTATCTACTACAACATTTGAAACTCACTGTACTCTTTAGACGCAAGGAACAGCAGCTTGCAGCGTCCTCCATTCTCCCCATCATCGAACACTGTTCTCTTCACGGCGCTGACGAAGGCGCTCTGGGTTCTTCCATCCAAGAGGACCCGGAGAGGTTCCACTTGTCGGAACAGGTTGCGGAACATCAGGAACTCTGGGGCTCGGTCTGGCAGCTCTTCTAGGATGAACAGCTGGAGCAGTTTCAATTTATTATTTAGGATTTCTTTTTCATATTTTTGGTGCTGTCCAACAGAAGATACTGGAGGACACAAGTAGATTTAATACCTATGTTTAATATATAATAAGTTGATTTAGTACTATATTTGTCTCACATAAACTAAACCTATACTAGGAGTATAGTGGCAACACATTTATATGAGTAGTGTGCAGTGTTTATCCGTAACTAAATTACTTACTAGGTAGCTATACTTACGGGTGTAGAGGCATGATATGGAGAAAGGAGAGATAATTAATTCTGATTCATGGAAAGTTCGTATTTTGTAAGTTTTAGAAAATTGTTATCTCGGTCCATACGGTATTAGATTTAGGGTGATAGCTTATCAAAAATGCTCGAAAAGGGGTGGCTCATTGAACTAGTTACTCGATTAAGACGCGTTGCGTGAGTACGCACCGTTCCTTACCCGTCGACTTCACCCTACTGACCCCGAAACTGACGAACTCTTTACTAATCAGATTCTGAACTAATAAGTAATAATAATAATATATTTAATTCATTAAAAAATCAGCAACTGACGCGATGATAACATTAATATTTTCTTCGGTTTTCACGACTGTCATACATTTATATAAAACAACTTAAAATGGATTATCGTGTATATTTATATGTGCCTCCCTGACTTTTCGGCAATTTTCCAGTTGCCGTTGTCAGAGGTTGACTTGTAGCTAATAATTTTATATTAATAATTTACAGTGTCGGTTACCTCTGTTGTTATGAATGTAGGTAAGTTTAATACGCTACTGGGACAGTTGACAGCACTGCGGGGACAGTCTTATCTAACTTTAAAGTTTACATTATTTATTACTTACTTACACTTTACCTACGCTATACCTATTTATTAACGACCATGGTACATTAATTACAGATTAGGAACTGCAGTTAGAGTTTGGTTTTGTTATTTCAATTTTGTCTGAATATACCGTCAGTTTTATCATAGGTAATCGAACATTGTTGAACAAATCAAGCAAAAACTTAAGGCAAGCCGGGATAGATTTCGTTTAATTTTTCTGCAGTAGCAATAGCGAGTGGTGCTGAATTGTCCGGAAGTGGCAAGCCAGTGGGAATCGGGAATTGTATGAACTCCACGCCACTGCTAACTATCTACCTATAGGAATGTATGGATTTACCTCTCCAGTCTGTATGGTGTAGTAAGCAGCGCCCAACTTGCCGGCTCGGCAAAACACCGTCAGCAGTTTCTGTGTCCGATAGTGGATCAAAAATTAGCCACATAGGTACCTATAATACGGGCATGTTAGAGGCATGCTATATACCATAGATACCTATATTGTTATATTACAGGAATAAATCAATAATCATTATATCACATCACTTAGCTATTATTAGAACTAATAGAAACGCCAGTTTAAATTTTTTCATTATTTCTTCTTTTCAAGTCAGTACCTAGATATCAAAAGTAGGTAGTTGAGTAACCGATGGAGTTGTTGCAATTTACTGCGAGAAAATGATTTCGTAATTTTAGTTTTAATTACAGGTAATTATCGTGCACGATTAATTTCTATACAGGGCAATACTTTTTGTATTTTGATGCATTCTGAATAAAATAGGATAATTTACCTCCTCCAAATCGGATTCTTCGCTGGACTCATTGTTCACATCTTCATTACTTACAACAACTTCAGCATTTCTGCAATTATGTACAAATCTTCCTAAATATTTTACAACGTAAATAAACGGACTAGATCTTTTTATTTACTACGTACAATTACAATTACAATGCAATAATCAACATTGGACAGGTAAAATATAAGTATGTTGTTACAGCTTATCTGCTTCTATCATCCATTTAATAATGCATCCTAAGAGCAGTTCTCAAATAGTTTGTACACAATCAAGACGTCAATTAATGTACTACATTAATGTACTTACTGTATTTGTCCTATTTTTTCACCAATTTTCTTTGTGATTTCCAATAAGTACATTGATTTCAGATTATTTAGGTATCATTAAAAATGTAAAAGCATAACAGAACCTTCATTATCAAACATAACCGTAACCCCGTAACATTACAAAAATAATTGGTAACGGAATAGGAAAATTATATTGAACTTTAATTAAAGCATTAATTTTGTACATTTTTTTGAGAAATGCTCAGAAAACAAAACAACTGAATGACTCACCTACGGCACCTCGATATTACGAATGGATCCCTCTGATTGTTACCACTGCTGCTCGCCCGTGGCCCGGTTGTCGAAGTACCATCAGAATTTTCATTTATCATTGTCACAACACAAAAGACTCACTTATTTCCGACAGTCAATGACTCGGAAGAAATTAGGTCTGAGCTTCGTTGCAATTTTCGTTTCCCGCCAATAACAAATCGTTTTTAAATGAAATATGATTTGGGTCAGGCACAGGAATTTATGTCATTCAGCCAAGCCTTTTTTTTTTCTTGAAAGCTGCCAGTGTGATGAGATAATGGCGTTCAAGTAGACGCTAAATGGATATAATTTTGATAAACATATTATAGGTGCGAACATTAGCATACTTATGTAGGTATTATAAATAACTATAGTGAATGTATTTGGTCACTGAAGTTAGTCCATTGAACTCATCTCATTGTTATGAAATTGAATAAAAGGCCATGCCGATGCCAGGATAAACTAAGTGAATCTGCCCCCAGCGAGATTTAGCTTGTATTTTTTTTGATGATGTGGCTTTCTATTAGTAACAGGTATGCAATATTTCAGCCCCCCCACAATTTATAGTTTTTTAGTAAATAATGATCTTTCACAATAGTAGGTACATCACTGCAGACGCCAGGAAATAAGGGCTTGCCGGCTGAGTAGGTATACATACGGATAGTGATACGAAGCTGGCAAGCCCTTTTCACGACTAAGGCATGTATAGTGCTTTTCTAAAAAAAATACAATACTCGTTAAAACATAATTCAGCTGTTTAGCCAGTACATGAACACAGACGCCATGTTTAAAAAAAAATCTTTCCGGCCTAGGCCTTTAATTTTGTATGTAATTCTTTTACAGTTCTCTCGAATTGTTCCGCCCGAAACGTGACACTTCGAAGCCTGTTACGACGCACGTTATGACGACATTTTATTGCATGTTTGTGATTTTTTTTTTTTATTTCAATTGAAGTACTAACTTTTTAAGACATACTTTGTACACGGTGTTGTTTATCTTTAAGCAAAACATGTTAGCGCAATCCAAAAATGCTGGCCTGTTTAACTGCTTTCAAAGCATAGCTTGCATTTTAAAGCAGTAATTACTGGAAGGTGTTGAATCACAGTGAGCATCACAAAGGCAATTAAAAAATCCATATTAAAGAGTCGCGTGCTGTGCCGCCGTTTTACCCTTTATAACGGGGTGAAGGACCCTATCAGCTGTCAGATTACAGCGAGTCCAAACAGCTACTTGAAATAACTGTTTTAATTGTTTTTTTTAGGTTGGTCTGGCACTATGGGCGGCCTGTTGGCAGTTTGGAAAAGATGTTATTTCTGAAATCGAATTTGACCATTTTCCTTAGGGCATATTGAAATATGGTTAGGATAGTTCCTGTTCCTGTCAGCTATGTGTATTTATTTTTCTGCTTCCGTGGATGAAGCTGTCAGGAGTTACAGGGGAATGAACATATGCTTATTAGCAAGTTGGTATGCCATTAGATTAATTTCCTTTTAATCTACGAGTATCACCGTTAAAAAAACTAATATACGCATTAAACTCGAACTTTGAAACCTCGTTTTGGGAATATATTGAATATTCTAATAAATACACGTATAATAATATAATTAAAAAGTTTATTGCTAGGTACATATATTCGAATAATTTAAATGTTTATTTATAGATTCAATAAAACTTCAAGTACCTACACTAGGTATTTATTTATGTCATAAAAGTTTAAGTATTATCTTAATTTAATCAGAATAAAATTATCTTTCAAAGTAGCCTGACTTCACATAAATCAAATCAATACAAAAACAGTTTTATAAACATGGCTTTAAAAATACCCGCATTTAATTTCTATACCATTTTTACATACTTACTTTTAATAAAAGTATTAAAATTTTAATTTAACGAGTATACCTTATAATTACTTAATTCGTATTTTACGAGATCGACCATATTCATTCACACTGTGATATATCTTCTGGTGTAATCTGCCGTCAATACCCCGTTGATAACTAATTAACGGGGTATTGACGGCAGATTAACACCTGTTAAATTATCGACACTGATTATGCGTAAATAATCAGTCGTCAATTACTAAACAGAGAATGGTGAAATCGGGCGCTTAGGCGCAAGTCACACAGAAGAGGCGTAGGACGGAGACACTTCGCAGACGCGGTGCCCCTTTAACCCTTTTACCGCCAAAGACGGCAAATCACGTCATCGGTAATTCGTGCCACTGACGCCAACGACGCCTATTGACGTCAAAAATTTCAATGGTCAAAACATGCTAATTCAAACCACGATCTGTGTTTTTCAATCTCTTTTGATTTTGGAGCACTTTTTTTTTTTGGTTTGGCGTCAGTAGCACGGTGAATTGCTTTGCCGCTTGGCGCTCGAAAGGTTAATGAATTTTCAGTTTCCATACCAAACGAAAATGGGACACCTCTTTGCCCCTGCTTAGCTTTTGTTTTGCATCGGGACGCTTCTCTACTATTTGTATGAAAATTCACAAAACGGGCGTCGAGTCTGAGACGCGTCCACGTCCTACGTCTCTTCTTTTTGGATACTTTGAATTAGAGATGCAATGGATAGTTGTTCGGCCGGATACCGGATATTCGGTATCCGCGCATACACATTTCTAGGTTCGGAACGAGTTTTATCATGTCATTACGGAGTAACTTCGTTCAATAGTACACGTGCAGATAGTAGTAGTGCAGTAGATTCCATTTGTTACCCCAAAATATATACCTATGTTAAAATAAGGCCCGGATACGCCAGATACCGGACAGTAACCAAATATTCGGCGCATCTCTGTTTTGTATTGCGCCTTATCATCTTTTCATACGTAATAAATACTAGTCGAAAAGGCACAACAAGTATATTAAGTACACTGGGTAATCTTGCTACTGGAAAATTGGTGCATTGAAATACCGATATTCACTTTCATTATGGAGTCAGTAAGTACATAATTGTGCACTACAGGATGGAATTTATTCTCGGAACTGATAAACAGTTAATTATAGTACATATGATTCAAATCTGTAAGAGCACGATGTTCCTTAAACTTATGAAGAAAAGGCACGTTCGGTATTCACCAAATTCAATAGTTAATTTAATATACAGGACAATGGGACAAGATAAAAAACTTCAGCGAAGTGGTTATTGTTCTCTGCTTAAATGCAGATTACATTTTAGTAAGCCATCTCACCCCCTTGTTACCTATCTTTCCGTACTCGTAATTGGGCATTATCGTGATAAATTGACGGTCAGTGTCAGCGATATAACGATGGTAATAATGTAAAAATATTAGGGAAATTGTGAAAACTTTAGACAGTACCTAAAGTACCTATACAGGGTGATTCTGGAGTCACGCTGAGCAACTTTTACTATGGAATCAGTCACGAAACCGATTATTTATATAGTTAAATGCTAGCTAATTGATCGCTAACTAACCGAAATGTATTGAACGGCTGACTTGTTTTGCGATTTTGTGGTTGGCCCCATAGTGAAAGTTGCTTAGTGTAAAACCACCCCATCACTCCTATTACTCCTGAATCACCCTGTATAGCTATTTTAATACAATTTAATTAACTAAACTGACTCACGTAACCCCACCCCATAATCTCCGCATCAAATCAGACACAAGTGGCCCAAAAACGAACTACACAACCAGCATATCCCGTTCCTCTGGCGCGTCCTTCCTGAAGTTCACCCTGATGTGCCTGCAGACGTGGCCCACCGCTTCTGCCGCCGGCACCACCGTCGCCGCCATGCAGGATTGCATCATGGTGCGGAGGGATGCAAAGTAAATCTTCACGCAGCGGAGGCAGGGGCCCGTGCACCAGATTTGCTGGAAATTTAGAAGAATGTGAATGACAATTTCATCTCTTTTTTAGTGCATTAAACTACAAAGATGTAGTTATCGTAGAAAAAAGAACACAGATACATCACAAATATTAGCTCGTTTTTGAACAGAAAGAACAACGATGGTCAAATCGAGAAGAACAACGTTGGTCGTTGGTCTGGTTAGGAGTTCGTGGTAGATAATGCTTAACTTAAACATAAGCGAGTAGGGACTCAATGGCCGTTTGTCCCAGGAAATCGGTTAAGTAACAGCCCGCTGTTAATGGATTTAGATTAAAGCTAACTTCCATGAAACATAAATAGATGTTAGTTTGAATTCACTCTCCGTTGTGAATGGAAAATGCAGAGACTACCTCAATTGCCAAGCAACTGAAATTATCTCCGAGTAGAAATGCACACGGCGGCACTATATAAGCACGCTAATATCGTGTGTAATAGCACTGGTTTTGGCATGATTCAAGTAAAGTTCGCTAATAGACTCACTAATAGGTACACTTTGGACAGAAACTGAAGGGACTTGGCGGAAATAGAAGAAATAGAAGGGCACTCACCTCAAAGGCCAGACAAGCGAAGCCACATCCCAGCAACAACGCACACGGCGCTGCAATAAGCACAGCCAGTATCGTGTAGCACCAGTTTCACGCTTCAAGGAGACTTCGCTTATTCACTAATAGGCACACTTTGGACAGAAACTGAAGAGACTTGGTGAACTTGAAGAAATAGAAGGGAACTCACCTCAAATGCCAGACAAGCGAAGCCACATCCCAGCAACAACGCACACGGCGGTGCTATGAGCACAGCCAGTATCGTGTAGCACCAGTTGCGAGCATGTTTGAAGCACACATTGCTAACTCTCCAGGCGCACTCCGGACTGCGGGCGCCCTCGGGCTCTCCAATTATGTCATCCCATACTATCTGTGGGACAAATATTGGATTTAATTTAGGTTTATCCATTGTCATCTTTCACACAATCCAAAGATGGATATCTTTTACATTCACACTCAATACTTTTCTGCTCACTTAAGTAGTTATTGTCTCTTATCATCAGTATAATTCTCACACGACTTTAATGTTAAGCTTATAACTACCAAAGTGAAATGATCGGCAATAGTATATTGTGTCTTAAGAAGGGGGTGACTAACGAGTGTTTGTTAGAAGCCCGGCGAAAGCAGAGGGCTTTTAATGACTCGAAATTGTAATCCTTTTCTGCTCGTGACATACACAATGTTTTCGTCATTTTTGCGAGAATATAAAAAATACATACAACAAAAAAAAAACAATTGTCAACCAACTTTTTTGTTTCATTTTTTTAATTTATCATTGTCATTTTTTAAATTTAGCTTGGCAACAAAGCCATCAGCTTAAAATAGAAAACAAATATATTTTACAATCTATCATTATACAAATCAACAATATTATGCAGCAAGAATTAACACCATAATACGTGTTATTAACTTAAATACGAACAGACATTTCGTTACAAAACTATCATACCTAGCAAAATTATTTATTTCATAGCGTTCTTCTTCATGGAATGTAGGCATAAATACCATTAGGAGAACTAGGTAGAGTACCTATTTCACCCCTTTTCCACCAAATGGTTATTTTGCTCCGTGACCAAACCTAACAATAAATATGTCGCCCTAAACAGGTCACCTGAACTCAGCCCACATCCACAAGTCAACGGCCCGTCATATATTCCGTGTAAAATGAATCTTGTATCGCGTGACCGGCCGTTATTTTTACAATGGGTCATCCACGTGGAAGTTCGATAAGCATTGCGGGAGTAATATTGTTACAAAGTAAGTAGAAAATCTACGAATAATTCAGCCCTGATATGGTTGCGTGAATTTTTGATGAAGTGGTAGGTACCTATATTTTCAAGATCATTGATCTTGTAACTCATATATGCACTGGTCTGTCATATTAGTTAAATTATTATTTATTATTTTATTTTTTTATTAATAATTGAAATATACATATCACTTACAGACTAATCCAACACGTGATACATATTAAACAGAAAGAACCAATAAAAAATAAACAAGTGCAAAGAAATAACAAAAAAAAATAATTTGAAAATAATAATAATCTACGTTTACATTATTAACAATTTTTTAAGCCTACTACCTAAATACTATCGGGATAACATAATAATTCATAAGCGACTTTTGTGAATTCAGCCAGAGAACAGTTGAACAAATCAGTTTTTTTAGATATTTGGTTCAGCATGTTTATGGCCCGGACAAGTGGCGCATTGGCAAGCAAGTTGGTGCGCGCGCTCGGGCGCGCGAGCAGGCGCGGCGCGCGGCGGCGCGGCCCGCCTGCGCGCGGCACCACCAGCTTCAGCGACTCTAGGACAGTAGGGTTATGGAGACAACCTCGTAACACCTTAAATACGTACGTGGCCAGCGCAACATTCCTTCGTACTTCCAATTTGACGTATCCTTGTATAACGTATTAATTTTGTTGACTAAATAACATTTGAGGGACCCAATGTGTGGGCACCTGCGCTGCGCTCGTAGCAAGTTTTACTACACCAACGCATATTTCCATATAGAACAGTATCAATGTTTACATAGGTACAAAAGACGAATAAGAAGCTACGCGCGTAGCGCTACGAAATCCTTTTACATTAGAATTGGCAGAGTTTTTTCCACCATCTCCACCTAATTGTGTCTGTGCATCTAAGCCTGCAGATCAATTAATGTGACTTAATTTATTAGAAGTGTATGTTTATTTATTTAACCTCTATTGCACAAACAAATCGTACAAAAGGCGGACTTAATGCCATAGCTTCTCATTTAAAGGTCTCATGCCCGTGACGATCAGACAAATAGGTTTCTAGCCTGGGTTATGAATTTATGACGCAAGAGTACATGACTAAGTCAATGAATCATGAATACCCAAGACCAAGAACATTAAACCTAACTTTGTAGTTACTTGTGTAAGAACGAATATTTGTCCTTGACATGTACGGAAACAGCAAGTTTTCATTACCGAAGGACAATTGATATTATTTAATGCCAGGACACCTTGAAAAGCCATCAAATATTCGTTGACAATGATATACTGGCACGTGTTGGAATCAAACCAGACAGTCTGATTGAAAATAGTAGGTAGTAGTCGTCCATTTATATTAAAGGGCATGTTGCATTGAGCTCGATTTAAGCGAATCGTACCTAAAAAAGGACACGATGCTAACCCGTTATACTTATTTACGTATTCTTTCATGCATTCCTGCATTTAATGGTCCCACAACGAAAATAACAATAAATTGCACATAAATATAACGAACCACCACCAAAATAACAGAACGTACTCGACATGTGTTGTGCCCCTCTACGAGGCATCATCAGGAGATGTTGACGGTCTGGAGTCCGACAAACTAAATGACATATCGTATGAAAAAATACGCAAATACCTAAGTATAACGGGTTAGCACAAATGTACTGGCACGATATTATATCGTGGATTAGCAAAACAATATTATTATTTTAACTGGAAACATATATTTCACAACCACATCACCGTTACTCATTTGAAGTCTAAATTTTAATCATCGCGCATGGTTGTTTCGGTGCAAGACGAGCAAGCCCGAAATACGCTCACGGGTAACGCCATTTACTCAAAGGTTAACTGGAAGAGATCCCAGAGATAGGTTAAAGGAATAAGTTCACCTTTGTTTAGTCTTTAGAAATGTATTTCTTGTTTTTGTGTACAATAAAGTGTTTAGATACCTATATAGTGCGTCTTCCGAATATACGACATTAATGACGCGATTTTTATGATTTACTTGTAACTGCGATCATGTAAAGTATATAGTTCACATACCTATTGTTTTCTCCCTCTGATTGTAACAATGTCTGCAAATCTAACCTTTGCATGTATGTATGTAGTTTACTAGGGTTGCTTTGTTGCCTATAGTACAGTGCGTCAGTCTTTCATAGTCCATTTTTACTAAAGGATTGCGTGACTTCATACTCTGAACCTGAATGTTAGCGGATTGTGTGATTGTGTAGTGTGTAGTGCTTGTATATCCGATTGTCCTAAATACTAGTTAATTATTACTACATTTTTCAATGTCTGAATTTGATTTATTGTTATCATTGGTGGGTTAGTAAATTATCGTTCATTGGATAAATGCCTGAATGACTATCGTTTAGGTTAGGTTAGGTTAGGTTAGGTTAGGTTAGGTTAGGTGGTCGGTCTTTCAGCTCATCCCTTCTGACGTCTAAATCAGCACGCCGATGATACTGTGGCGCGGAGATAATCCCATTAGCGGGCTATACTCCCACACAAAGTCCGACTACTGGTAGTGAGGGCTAACCAGCCCAAATACAGTTCATGTCATGTTCAATTGACCTGGCGTGTTATAACATAAACGAATTTTTCGAAAGGAATCGTTAACCTGCGTAGAATAAATAAATATTGAAAAATTGGTACTTAACCTACTTTAAATGATAACATGTTTTTCATTGAAATGTTAATGTAATTAATAATAACCGAAAAATTTGATAACTAATTAAGTCTATTTAAGACAATGACATGTAAAATATCGAATTTTATAAATAAATATCTATATCTGTATCTGTATCTGTTCATGTCTTAAAAAAAACGTCGATGGTAGCGACTTTCGAACAAACAAAATGCGGTTGCGTTACAGAACCCGGTTTGCGTAGTAGGAGCTCACACTTGACCGTCTGTTGTTTCTTTTCTTTTTGTTTAGCTATTCCTCATTTTTGCGTGCCCGTAATTGGGCAGTTAATGCGGTCAGCGTTCTTACGGTGAAGTTGAAGGGAAAACCGTATGTTTATCAAAAGGAGTGGAGTCCATACATACTCAAGTCCTATTTAAATTAGTTCTTTGTTGAGGTGGTTTATATTCTGTTTCTAACAATCACATTGAATAGGTAGGTATTCATGTGATAAGCAAATTTCTGTGTTTAGTGTTTAGAAATGAAAGAAGAGTGCCACAAAAAAGAAAAAGGACACACAGTATAAGTACTTATATATACACATATTTGGTAGAGTCGCCATCAGATATATCGCAGCATATAAGGCGTTCATAAATATCTTATTGACTGGGCGCATGTACTGTAGTACATGTTCAGATATTTATGACGCCTTACATGCTGCGATATATTATCTGATGGCGACTGTACAAGTGCTAACTAGGTTTTAGCATAATTTAGAAACGGAGATGAACTAAGCTGTGTTACATGGACCAATCACATTCTTCATATTTAAATGCACTTCTTTTAAGCGTTACAAAGACGCAGCAAAGATTGGTTAATTTTCTCCATTCCGCTTCAGTGGATAGGTAGCCTAAAAGTAGGTTCTAATACTTCTGATCCATTACATAGATTAAGTTTTGTATCGGTTCTTCACCGGTCGCTATCTGATGGCAATCGCTCCAGCTTTTCATTACCAAATAGGCTTATGCATCTATTTATTAACTCTTTATTTTTTCGGTCAGCCTTTTGTGAGTATACTCTACCTAATAATAGCATTCACAAAATGTCGCCTGGTCACAACCAAAACTCACTAAAATTTCTGTCACTGTTCAGAACCTCATCTAATAAGTAAATTGACACTGATATTCGCTGGGTGCGAAGTAGGTGGTGGGGGAACCACGAATCGATCGCAGCGCGCGCCGTGGCCAAAAAAGGAACTTTCGTCAGGCCAACTGTCACTTTTTACTAGCGAAATTAAGGCATCTAAAAATAAATAAATATGCGGCACGAAACCTGCAGCGAAAATTGCAAAAACAATGGCAAAAACAGTAATCATAAATAAATAAATTTCCACAAGCAAGTTGGAAACGAGAAGAACGAATTAAATGGATAATCGCTATGAAGAGGAAAAAGTTAGTATAACCTATAGAACAACATTTTTAATATTATATCTTGTATGTTGTAGGGAGTAGCATGTTTCGCCCCCTGCCTGCTATACGGCCACATCTCAAAAAACCATTTTTTCGAGAAATCGCTTGTTAAAGTTTTGGCAGCGTAGTGCGTGGTAGTAAAACGGGGCTTACTCCTCGAGTTTTTGGTCAATTCATTTTAAATTTAACTTTTTTTACTGTACATGATATAACGCTTCTCATGAATACGTCTTTTTTTTATAAAACGTGTATATTTTTTATGATACGAGGCCTTTAAGATAGGTACTTAGATTTGTGGCCGTATTGCAGAAACATTTTGTTGAAATTTTGAGATGCGTCCAAAACTGAACAAGAATTATTGGAAAATGGTAACATGAAAATTATTATACAAACACTAAAATAATTAAAATACCTTTATTAATCAACTTTTGTTACAGTAACAACATCACTTAGCTTTAATACCAACTTTCTAGATGCAGATATCATCATAATTTTGCATATAATTAATGATTATCTGGTACCTTCCCTTTAAGGCACTTGTATCTTTAATTATAGTGTTAACATGTACCGTATATGGTATATTACCATATATAACATGTACCATGTACAAGGAGGCCCCATAGTTTTAGGTTTTAACGTGAACTAGGTTCCCGTTGATATTAGTGTACTGTTTTCCAGAATTCTTCAACTTCTTTACAATGGTGTTTTACAGGGGTACATATGTATGTATATATATATATATTATATTATATATATATTTGTATTTATGTATGTGTATTGTATTGCATATATGTGTATGTATAGGTATATCGTTAATATATATATATCAAACTTATTGAATTTTGTCTCGTTTTTAGCCACGACTTTTTATGATCCTGCACCAACTGCTAGTTTCTGTTTGGCCCTATGGTTGACTGGTAGAGAATGCCTTATGGCATTAAGTCCGCCATTTGTACTCTTACTTTTGTATTTTGTGCAATAAAGTTTAAATAAAATAAATAAATAAATAAATATTACCTTTTCATAGTGCAGGATAAGTTGTTCGTTTTCTACTTTTAGGTTTAGCAATACTGGATGAAGACTGGTTCAAATCAAAGTCCCAATTTATGTGAGTCGGTATTTACAACGAATTTTTAGAACACCTTGGCCCAAGATGTAGGACGTGGCTCTCACGGTTCTATTTAGACATAGTCTCGGATAATATAATTCCACCTAAGTTCAACTGCTCAAATATAATAGCCACACTCAATCCGGGTAAGCCAGGCAACGAACCAAAGGGTTAACGACCTCTACTACTTAGTTGCATCTACAAAGTTTTGGAGAGGCTAATCTACAATCAAATCGAACCTTTTGTCGACAAAAAAAATCCTGTGCAGCAGGCTGGATTCCGTAGTGGTCCGAACTACGTGGATCAGGTAAATGTCGCGCACAACACACATAGAGGCTGATTTTCAAAGGAGAGAGAAAACCGTGGCAGTATTGTCGACCTCTCAGCTGCATTCGATAGCGTATGTAGACAGGAGCTTATCTATAAGCTCCTGACCGTGGTGCAGATGGTGGGACTAATCTACTCTATGCTCAGCAATAGGGAATTTATCGTCTACCTCGGAAGCACTCCGAGAAAAGTCAGAAAGCTGAACAATGGACTACCTCAGGGATCGGTCCTGGCCCTGCTCCTGTTTAACCCATATCGTGTGTATAGGTTGAACAGGAGTGGGTCAGGACCGATTCCGAAAACAGAGAGTTGGATATTTATGTATGGTGATGACATCGCCATCACAAACCAGCATGGCAAATTTAAATCCTCGAAGGAAGCTCTTACTCGCAATCTGGAATGACATTTCTGATTAGGCTGCCCCATTGCTATTAAAACAGAAGTTGCGACATTCCATCCTTGCAACAAAGAAGCAAATTATGAGCCAAATATATGCTTCAGAGAGACTGTGCTTAAATTAAATCCTACACAAAAGTACTTGTGTCACTCTAGACCGCAGTATTACCTATATGCGAAGAAGCTACAGACGCCGAATTACATACTCCACAGACTAAGGGGAACTACTTGGGGAGCAACAACTGATGTGCTACGCACTACCAGTCTTAGCCTAGTTTACTCCACAACAGAGTATTGCGCGCCAGTTCGGCTCAAAAGCGCACAATGACGTTTATTTCGCTTATATTTGAAGGGATTCATCGTAATAATACTAGAATGTACGTTATTTCTATGAGACGCAACTCAAAAAAAAATTACAAATTAATGCTATACAGCCACAACTAAAAAGTGGCTGTCTTGCAGGGAGTCAACTGACAATTTTTGGTCAGATCCATAAGGCCACTTGTGGAAAAAAGGCTCTTAAGGACACTTTTTCTTATGGCTCTCGAAATAAGGTCGTAAATTAACCTATTCTGACTACGAATCTGCAATAATCCGAAAAAATTTTTTTTTTGAGTTGTGGCCGTATAGCAGGCAGGGGGCGGTTTATGCGTTTATTTTCTTTTACATTTTGGACATGTTGAGCAAAAACGAATTTTTTCCCATTTTATTGTAGTTTGGGATTTGAAAGCGATGTTGTGTTTGATGGAGCAGAATCCAGTTATAATAATTAATTTGGCCTTGTTTAACTGAAAAAACAAAATAATCGGTATTATTACGAAAATACAGTCATAAATGATCGGTTACATTATGCATGAAATGCGTTATTCGGTTAAATTTGTTTATTTTGTAACTTAGGTACTTCTCGTGAAGACAGCCATGAAAAGGTCCGTGTGAATTACATCTGAAAGTTATTGATTTTGCGATTTTAGACGGGAAATAAAGAAGGTCAACGTTTTACCGACACTATAGATTAACATAATCGAATAAAATGAACGAAAATTACGATATTTCATTGAAATTATTTGTTTGTTTACTTACTCTTCGTAAAGACAGTCAGCCATTTGACAATAAAAAGCCCGCCGTAATTGTAACCGCTACTAGTTGACGCTGTCATCGCGCACCCAGCGAATACGAGCTTAGTTTTAAGCTGATGTTTGTTACTTAGTGAGTTCTGGTTTTCAACAGACGATGTGTAAGTGTGATCTGCATTGCATTCGTTTTCATATGGTGACATTAAGCCATGTCATCCATTAATGGTTTGAGGGATTGAGTATTTTTTACCCGACTACGGCAAAGTCAAAGATAAGCCAAAGACTCCTACACGTCTAATTGTATCAGGGACGAATTAGACTCGGCGATATTTGAATGTAACGTTTTTGTTTTCAGGGTTCCATACCTTAAAGGGAAAAACGGAACCCTTATAAGATCACTTTGTTGACCGTCCGTCCGTCCGTCTGCTTAAAAGCCAAGTTCTGAAGGAAATGGATTTAAATAACTATAAGATCTAGCATAATTTAGACTTGTATGCGACCTTTGTGTTCTGACCTTTGCTAACAGCCTTTTGTGAAGGTAGATGTAAATTAATTTCCGCGCCAAAACAGAAATGCAAGGGGTACAAGCCAAGTCTTACAATAATAGTATTTGAGCTTTTTAAATAACCGTTGGGGAAAACAAGTTCGAGTGGAGACCAAGATTAGGCAAGCGTCGTGTAGAAAGAACTCCAGCTAGGTAGAGTAATGATTTGCGAAAGGTCGCTGGCAGAAACTGAATGCGACTAGGCGGAGATATGTTAAAATGGTATATATATATGGAAAACCTATGCCTGGAGTGGACTTCTAGCCTGATGGCGAGAGCGACAGATTTGTTCGAGGATTAGTTACAATCCATAAGAACCTGACTTACAAATTACTAATAAATTTCCAAACTCGTCGTTGTAACTAAAGATGTGCCGTTCTCGAGAAAGTTTCCCGATTTGTATGGAGAGTCTCGATACCATTTCCCGTACAAACTGAGGAAAGATTCCGGAAATTCTCAGAAACTGCACATCACTATTTGGAACACCATCTAAGGTAGTAACTGCTTTTTTTTAATTTCTTAGAACTCAATCACATAAAACTACCCCTAACTTCCCTGCCAAAATTTTGACACTATTAGTGTAAAAGAAGTAAGTACCCCTAGGTATCCTTAGCGTTGCCTTCCCTTAATATCACTAACAAACGCAGTTGTTCATAAACACAATCGTCTCAACCTGATCTTCCCTACTCCATTACCGTACTTGGCTCGCTTTTGATGAACACGTGTTTTCGCAAAGATCCATTTTAAGGGTTGTATTTACATACTGTTTAATAATTCATAGTGTAGCGAAAGTGGGGGTTTTCAGGAATCTTGCTCGCTGAATGACGTGTTGTTTTGTGGCGGTTATTAATTATATGGCTGACGGGGTGGAATTAAATTGTTGGAGTAGGTACGTCAGCTTTTCTTTACGATAGTTTTCAGACAAATATAGATTTCAAGGACTAAACAGGTGACGTGGATTCGAGTTTGGCTAATTCAGAAATTACTGTTTACTGTAATTGTTATTAAATTAATATAACGCTTACATTTGTGTTTCATAACATTATCATTAAAACTGAGTGATTATTCTGAAAATATTCTTCAGCAGTCTGGTGGGTTTCAGAAGAAACCTTTCGGAACTTTACGTGGGTACTTCTTGAAATATTTCAAGGTTGAATTACTTACATACGTCGAAATTTTAAGAACACTAACACCAATGTTACGATTCCGAATACAACTGATACATAATAGATAATACAGGTTTTAGTAACAAAATTCTTTAAAATAGAGAAAAAATCTGATTATGATGCTTATAAGCACGTACAAGAAGATTTGGGCTTAGAAGTCTTAGAACCCTGGTAGGTACAGAATATTCAATGGAATGGTGCCAGCCGATCGTATCTATGTTTTTGGGTATCCTTTCTCAACTCCGAAACATTGTTTCCCATCTGTAACGTTTCGCCAAATTTTCATTTGTCCAAAAGTATTTTTTTTCCTGGAACCCGTTATATTTTCAGGAATTTATAAACATTGTTTTGAAGTACTCATTAGGTTAGGTTACACAAGTGAAAATTTGGCGAAAACGTTACAGATGGGAAATAAAAATAAGTATTTTTAGATAGGTAACCTTTTTGTTTTGTGCCACAATTCACAAAGAATGACACGAAATTTGCAAATTATGTTCGAACATTTACCTGCACATGCTGATTCAAGTTATTCGGATCCCGATCCTCCAGCGCCTCCCGCACCCCGCTGTCGGGTTTGGACACCATCCTCCCGACCCTGTCCGGCCCGACCTCGTCCGGCCCGACCTCCAGCACCGCCGGACCGGCCCACTCGGTCTGGCAGCCCGTCTCCACACCGCTCAACCCTCCCGTCCAGCTCGCGGTCTCCTTAAACTTTGACTTCCTCTCTGAGTTAGACAATTCCAGAATAGCCGATTCGCTCTCAGAATTCTTCAACTTCTTCCTATCTTTTTCTAGACTGGCTGGGTCTAGACTTAGTTCTCCCGGGGCGGTACCGGATCGGAGTTTGGCTTTATGAGCGCATGCTAGGCATTGACGGGAACCAGTGGTCTGCAGCAAGCAGGGCCCGCTGCGGATTGGGGCGTCATCAAATGCCACGGTGGTTGGGTGTGCTTGACTCTATTGTCTTTGATTTTTGTTTTTTCAAACTCACGAATCCACACGTTGTACTTGTGAACCTGAACATCCAGGAATGTCGACGCAAGAAGTCTCTAAAGATATTTTAAGAGTTTTTAGGATTTCGGAGTAGTAAAAAAGTCAAAAAGTTTTAACTATTTTTAAGCTAAAAGTTCACTACAATGGCTGATTAAAAGAATTTTTATTCAAATATTTACACCACATTTAATTTTATAATTTTTCTATGAATTCTGACTTTATTTATTTTTTAACAGAACGCCGAAAACTTTCGACACATGGATGTATACCCTGTTAAGAACCACGACTGAAACTGAATTCCCTCCAAAAGGTTTTCACTAATGTCTTTTGCGCATGTCTGGAGTAGTTTAGCAGCAAAAACTTCGTAGCCATACATTGCCGGTTCTCTATGACTACAGCATATCGTATTTTCTAGTAATGTGTCGTTGGATGGGTTTTTTGAGGATCCGGTCGTATTTTTGTTTTATTATTTATTGTTTTAGGGCACTGGCCGCAGTTTCTTAATGGCCGAAGGTAATAGTGCCTAATGGGTTCTGAACGAGGTTTATACAGCATTTATAATTCCTTTGCTTCTTGAGGAATCGTAAATAATTTATTTATATGCATAGTTCTGAGAAGATTTAATTTTTTATTTATTGACGGCGATAAAATAATATTTAATTTGCTCAAATGATCAATATAGGTAATTCAACTGATTTTAATGTTTCACAGTTGTTTACAAAAATTTTAAACTTTATTCTGCAAATAAGATTGAAAAGTTCTTTTAGGTGACAGATTCTACCATTGCTTCGGAAATGGGTTGTTAGAGCGTTTAGGCGTATTTTTACTCTGTCCGCAATATTATATGGTAAATTAATTTGTTAATTAGAAGTAATAAAAGAAGGCAAATTTAAATACAAAAGTTTATTTCTTCCATTAAGTACATCTTAACTATGTACAATACGCATGCACCATAATTACGTATTCTGGCATTCTTATATACAAACCTACATTATGTGAGTATATATTAGTATTTATGTCAAACATTATAATATAGCTGCCTTAAGAGTTAGCACAACTGGCAGTTGATTCCAAAGTTCACAGAAATTTCTTCTTTGATAGATAATGACTTCACATTAATGTGAAAATCCTTGGTTCTTATTAAAATAGGTATATTGTTTCCAATAAAATGGCATTGGACGGATATACAATTTCAGATATGTTTATTCTAAGTAGGTATATTTATTGCCTTATGTTTATGTATATACATTTCTATGACATATATGTAAATTGAGCGATTTCAGAGCACGATACATTTACTTCGTGTTGCTTACATTTATTACTGTATTTGTATATTGCACCGTATTATTTCTTATATGAATTACATTAAATTAAGAAACTATAGAACATCTAGAATAAAATTACACTTCATTAAAGTAACATTTCATATCTGTCTTTATATTATCTCGTTTCCGTACAAATTCGGTTCGGATATATGCCTCAAATTTATTTCGTTTTTGCCTTTAAACATTTTGCAAATGTTTCCACTCCATAGTTATTATTAAATTTGGATTTGAGAAAAAATAAATTTTAATTAGGTAAAAAGAATTTTTAAAAAGTGTCACTTGTAATTTTAGTTCCAATTTACAACTAACTAATTGAGTACACGTTGAGAGACGATTTTCCAACTCAATAAATGCCTGTAAAAAACAGTACACGTTAGTAGGTAGTAGTTTTTAGGGTTCCGTACCCAAAGGGTAAAAACGGGACCCTATTACTGAGACTTCGCCGTCCGTCCGTCCGTCCGTCCGTCCGTCCGTCCGTCCGTCCGTCCGTCCGTCCGTCTGTCACCAGGCTGTATCTCAACAACGGTGATAGCTAGACAGTTGAAATTTTCACAGATGATGTATTTCTATTGCCGCTATAACAACAAATACTAAAAATAAAATAAAATAAATATTTAAGGGGGCTCCCATACAACAAACTTGTTATAGATTATATATATGTATAGGTACGGAACCCTTCATGCGCGAGTCGGGCTCGCACTTGCCCAATTTTATTTTTTGTTCGTGTCGAAAACCGTTTTTAGGACTTAGGATTTATATTTAAAAGAAAATGGAATTGACGACAGTGTAGCGAAGTAATCTAACCAGAGAATTTTCAGCAGTAAATTATTACAGGCTACGTATACTTTTTATAACTTGCACAAGCATCGATGAATGGCAATAACGTTCAGAGTAACCCAATTCGCGGGCACACCTCCACAGTCCACCGCATTGTATGTTACGGTTAGAGCATGAAAGGCGTGTCTACTCAACTTTATGGGTTATTATTTAGCTCTATTTTATTACCGTTTTCGGTGGTTAATGACAGCATAACATGATATGCATGTTGTCCGTTAAATTAATATAATTAATACGAATATGGATTTTTAAATTAAATTAAAAGATTACATTAGAACAGTTTCGGAATCATCAGAATTTTTGAGGAGTTGGAACTGAAGAGTAAATTAGCAAAACATCAGCACTGAGACGAAATGTGGGTACCTGGCCATAGGCCGGAGGACTTCATATAACAAGATACCAGAAACCAAAAGTCCCATGAAATAAGGTAAATGAATAATAGGCAAACTTTAGGTTTCTTAGAAATAAGCTCTTTCGGGCCCAACTGACCTGCCTCAAGAGACTGTCCAAAATGTTAAAACCATTGTCTCTTCGTTTAATTTACAATTTTTAAAGAATAAAAACAAAATCCGCGACAAAACAAACGATGTCAATTAACATTTAAAATTTTACTTCTCCATTTTGAAGTGTCGCTATAAAAATGTACCAATTCCACGGTAACCACCATTTAAAATAAAACTGTCGCTAAATATAAATCTTATTCTGTACATAACAAATATCCTTTTCTTTTGCACTTTAGTTGTAATAGTGAAAGTAAGGGTGCGTCCTTACCGCAACTATTCACCGGTAATGTAACAAAAAACAGATGAATTTGTATTTTTTTTGGTACATTACTGGCGAATGTAATATTAAGCTTTCCTTTTACCTAAACACAGGGGGAACCCTAGTTCAGATTACATACAATTTGAATTGAATTGTGTATTATAGAATTTAGCAGTATATTATGTTGGTTAAATAAATTATAAATTTATTTGTATTTGTTTGTATTTGAATGCTCGCGGTGAGGTCGCACCCTAAGAAGTGGTGGGTAGTGTGTTGTGGGGTGGTTTCCCCCCTTGGTATGATTGATCGCCCGTGAAAGGTTACTAGCGGATGAAATAGAGACATTTGTTATATATTCATGGAGTACTATGTGAATAGAACCTTTAATTTTATAAAGGACAAATAGCCTTTAAAGGTCAATGACTTTGTAGTAATGGAAAGGTTGCCTGGACGATATCGCTATTTAACGATAAGACCGCCTGTTGTTTAAACATATATCTCATGTTGTAGATGCTTATATTGCCATCCTAAATATGTGTTTAGGATGGCAATATAAGTACCCAATCGATGTCTCTTTTTAAATATTACTGTAATTAATTAACAACTGGTTAAGTGAATTTCTGCTGCGGATTTAGACTGAATAAAATAAATGTTTGTTAATTAGGGTTCCGTACCTCAAAAGGAAAAAACGGAACCCTTATAGGATCACTTTGTTGTCCGTCTGTCCGTCCGTCCGTCTGTCAAGACCCTTTTTCTCAGGAACGCGTGGAGGTATGAAGCTGAAATTTATATCAATTACTCAGGTCTACTGTCCCTTGAAGCTGTGAAAAAATCAAACTTCTAAGCCAACGCAATCAAAAGATACAGCCGTTTATGCCGCAAATTTTCGACACTTGCAAGGGAATCAAAACCTACAGGGTGCTTCCCGTGAACTCAGAATCTTGAAATTTGGTACGAAGCAACGTCTTATAGCATAGATAAAGGAATAATTACGAAAACCATATTTTTTTTTTTTAATACCTAACTTTGCACCTAATTTATATGGGGCGCTATACATACCAGGTGCAAACTTAACTTAACCACTTAGGGATGGAAAGTGTTTGTACGGAACCCTCGGTGCGCGAGTCCGACTCGCACTTGGCCGGTTTTTTTTTTAACTATTATGACAAGTGACACGATATGTTAAGTGTTTATTTAAAACTATTAAGTACTACGCATTGAAATTAAACAAATAATAACTTAGGAAGAAACTTAAATAAATAAGGTAATATAAGGGAAATATTAGCACCAGATCTTATGATTACCTAAGTAAAGACTAAATTATTGTACAGTTCATTACAGTATTAAAGCTTCAGTATCCGCTTATGGAAGACAATGATTCTAATTCACAAATAAGTACTCAATTACAATAAAAATATGGTTATTAACAAAAGTTCACACAAAAACGATTTTTATCATGACAATAGATGTCAGTTATAAATTAAGCATTTACTTTTTTACCATGCTTTAATAACAAATGCTAATATTAAACAACAAAGTTTATCCAACCCGATGTTTACATGACTACAAAAGAGGTTTGTCCAAAATTACCCCTCTGAAAATCGGCCAGGGTCACTCCGACCCCAAAACGGTCTATTACTTGACCTAAAAGGCCACAATGCAACTGTCCAATCAATTTCAATTTATGAGTGACAATAACCCTTTAAACGACAGTAAGAATAACTTCCTCAAGCTCGTATTTCCGATTTGCTTAATTCTTGAAACCAATGGTTCTTTCTTTACCATGTGGTTTACTTTCGAATAAGCATTAAAGTGAGGGAAAATTTGATGAAAGTTATCCGTTACAAAGACATTTGTGAAGCCTAAATTCGTGTGCCGAATTGTGTTGGGTGTGTTTGACCCAAATTGTAGCGTCCGAACACACCTTTACTCAACAGTCGTTAGTCTGTCACTTACTTTATTGACTGCCTATGAAAGGGGAGATTCTGTTCACCCACAATATTTATGAATGTGACTCGAATAGAAATTTTTGATTTTAAGAGGCAATACTGCCTGGATCTTTTTTCTCTGGATTCATGAGTTTACTTAAAAAAATTGAGTCTTAGACAATATGGAAATATAAATAAATATAATCTTGACTTTTCATACCAGTTATATACTCATCAATTCATTACCGAAATAATGTACTTATCTTGTTTGTTTTTCATAATAACGAATCATTTAGTTTCGTGCAAATCCAAAAAGCCCTCCCTTGGCACTCGAAATCGCCGGTTAATGGGCTAAGCTAAACGGATTCAAGAACATTGATTACACTCTGAGTGGGTCGGATTTACCCTCAGTGGTATCACGAAATTTTTGATGACGTAATAAATAAAGCGCCCGTCTTAACTCTAACCCTTGTTGTCCCTAGAAATCCCGCCCTAGAGGCTAGTATTTCTATGAAAATGCATAGCTGCTCTGACATTTCAGCGAGTTCAGCGACCATCTATTTCAGTATCATCCAAGAATCGCGCGATTCTTCGAGGGTGATTCTATTAGTTTTGGTTCCAGTATCAGCATGGGCCGGTAGTTTCACCACACGACCTGGCCTTGTCCATAGTCTTAACATTTTAGGCGTTTCAGGTTATGGTCAAATTGTCAGCGTACGAGAGTTGGGCGAAGGCCGATTGCGCAGGCCTGGTTCGATTAGTTGGCACTATTGCTGGCTTCTCCGGGCCTTTTAGCTTTTGGCTTTTCATGAGGGTTCTGTGGATGGCGAAGATTGTTCGCGCAGGGCCAGGCCGATGTTATGGCACCATTGCTGGTTTCTCCAGGCCTTTCAGCTTTTAGCCAAAGTGTAAGAGTTTGACGAAGGTTCAGCGGATGGCGAAGGTTGCGCGCGCAGGGCCAGGCCGCAGTGTTGGCACTATTGCAGGCTCCTCCGTTTCCTCTTTAGTGTCTCTAGAGAAAGTGAACACATAGTTAGTTTCTTGAAGCGTCATGGTAATTTGAAATATGTACGTAGCGTAAGAAACCTTTACAAATACTCACTTTCTGACAATAAACAACTTGAATTTGAATTTAGTAACAGCAATAAGGGAGAGTTATTTGACGCGTGGGGTAAAATGGGACATAATAAGGTATAGATAATATTTTTTGGGAGTTTAGCTGCAAATCTACTACATTAATGAAAAAGCAAAATTATTAGTGTGTCTACTTACTAATGTATCCAAAATTACCCCACATTTGTCGGTTTTGTCCTATTACCTTAAACCCAGGAGGATGCGCCATATTGCGGAATTTCACTGGAACTAATTTTTTAAACTGGCAATGATTTTATGATGGTTTGTCAATGTCATTCGTGGTGGTTTCTTTAAAAGACACATATTTTAAAGTATCCAAAGAAAATGCTGAAAACCTCTCATAGCCGTGAACGTAAGATTATAAATAAAGTGTAGGTACACGTGTTTATTACACGAAAAACAGTCAGGAAAAGCATTAGTGCATTCCATTAAATGATATTACGAGGTTAACATAGTGGAACTGACAGGCACTTAAAGTAATGTCATTATAGTGGGTTGCGATTGGTTGCAAAATTGTTGCCATATAGATCTTATAAATAGCGCCCTCTTGACAATCCTCATATATTTCTGGTCAGGCTTTAAAACAATACGCCAAGAAAATGTTATATTTAGTAGGTGAGCTTATTATTTAGGTAGGAAATAACCGTGAAGCGGGAATATCATGCGCAAAACGTTACGTAGGTAGTTAGGAAAAGGGTTTTATAGTTCATGCACTAGCATGCACTGGCACACGTGTGTCTGTCTGTTTGTTACCTCTTAACGCGTAAACCAGTTAAACCGCTGAACTGATTTGAATTAAATATGGTATTGAGATACCTAGTTTGAGTCCCGGGGGATAACATTATCATAAATTTTATCCCGGAAAAGTGCTGTAATAGTTTGTATACCTAGGGATAAATTAATAACTATTTACTAGTTCTACGCGCACAAAGACAGGGGCAGAAGATAGTTAACTATAATATGTAATATTTCAGATTGAAAGATCACTGACATTTACTGACTTTCAACGTCAGTTATAGTTGCCGGCAAACTTTTAGAACAAAAATGGCGGATCTGCGCATGTAGATACATTTGTACGTAAATCGGCTACTGCGCAGTCAAAGTTATGCTCTAAAAGTTTGCCGGCAGCTGTACCAAAAATTCATCGTTGCCAGTAAAAAAAAAGTATTACTAAAAATTCGCAATATGGCGAGGACATAAAACCAACTTGCTGGGCTATAAATTAGGACATTATCTACTAGCTTAGGAAATGCTACAATCGTATAATATTTACAACAAGCGTTACAAGCACTCACCTGGGCGGTTAGGTTAATTTGCGACATGCCGCCGGTCACCACCTTCGGACAAATGCCACGTTAATGTCACATTCCACTACTTAGAGCGCTTGCACACTGACACGATTTGGCAGGTGGCCAAATTGTACAGAGCACAGAACCAGAAACTTGTTTATTTATGAAAAAAACCAATACTGATATTGATTTGAATGCTAATTCGTTAGTTTACAAATCGCCACTATGATCCAATTACGAACACCTGATAGTATTTTATTTAAGTACTAAACAATAGACTTATTTTCAAACTAAAACTGCAATAATTATAGGTATAAATTAGGTACTCTGGCACAGAATTAATAATGTTTTTATTTAAATTGTAAAAACTAATAAAAAATTTACATTGTAATTCTGAAAATTATCTCGGTCGGCCACAATCAAGCGTGTTCTTTCGCAATTAGGTTACTGGAATAATTAGCACCACTTTAAATACAGCCTTCGAGGTTAACTGAAACCATGTCACACTCTCAATTACATAACGTCACATGAGCCTGTATCACCAGAGTAATTAGTGACATTACTATACTTGAGGTAGGTAAGCTGTCAAGCTGATTTTTCTACGGCTGTGTTACTGCGAGATACGATGGAGAAGTAAGCACTACGGTAAACTAAACTAGGGGAATAATTGTTGAAAGCGTAAAGCATTTTTTCTAGACATGCACACAATTATAGTCAATACGTTGTCCATTTAGTCTCAATAGGCATTTTGGAAGTCGGTCTCATCACAAACAGCATGTCACCGTAAAATGAAAGCTTTTCCCTAGTCACTAAATTATACCTAACGTGGCAAATTTTCAATTTCTTTGACTGCAGGTTTTGCTTTCACTAAGACAATCAAAAACAAATGCTAGACTAATTACTTTAGTATCTTAATAGGCTGTTGTTAAGGTTTTTCCAAAACACTAGAGAATATATCAGGTATTTATAAAAATATACCTAACGTTGACAAAACCACATAATTGAATCTAAAACACTTCAGAGGCCTTATTTCTTTATTGTTTTTTCTTTATATTTTGACAAATATATTGATAATATCAACCAACTTTTTGAAGAGTCTTTTCCCCGAGTTCTAGGTAGTAACATAGCTATTTCATGCTTTCATTGCGTGCAGTCGAAAATAAGTTGAAAAAACAAATTTTACGCACGAATTGTGCCAATTTCGAGTAGTTTTTGAAACAAAAATTATCAATTAAAAATTCCAACTGTAGGTTTCAAACTGTAGCTTTCAAATATATACCAATAAATCCCAATAGCCCTTTTCTAGGTAATACCAATAATACGTAAAGAAACATGTTTGATCATAAAGAAAAATGTCTAAAACAATCTGCATTTTAAAAGGATTAAGGCATCCTAACAACAGCCATCTACGAGTAAGTACGTCGAAGACAATGTTACCTGATCTTAATAGGCTGCCGCAGCGACAGCTCCGACCCGGAGGTGGAAGGAGACCGCGTGGCGGACAGCAGGCGGGGCGGGCGCGGGGTGCGGGGGGAGCGCGGGGAGCGCCCCCGCGCGAACTCCAGCCGGTAGTTGTCCGAGCGGGGGCTGCCGCTGAACGCTTCTACTTCTTGGGCTGGAAGAGGGAGGAGGGAGGGTAAAACAATGGAAGGGAATGAAGGATTCAGAATAGATAATTGGTTTTGCCAAAAAGTCGATCGACTTTGTTCACCTATTGACAATTATTATCAACTCGAGGGAAACTGCTAGTGGTCTTGTTAAGGCTCATGGTTTGCGCATTGTGTCACACCCGCTGCTATTTAAGATTGGCAGTGGCGTGCATTCCATACAGGCAAATAGGCACTGCCTATCCTAGCAAAATAACACCGAGATTGGCCACATGCTGTACATAGTTATGTATAACTCTTGTAATAACTTACAAGAGTTACAAGTATGGTTGAGTCCAGCACACAAAATTTTGAGACTCCTCGGGAACGTGAAACTCTACTAATAAGTAAAAAAGATAATTTATATTTGGTACCTTGATGTGCGATTGGCATTCGCGCGCAGGCGGGTGGATGCGCGTGCGCCGCAAGGCCTACGCCAGCGCCTCCCCAGTCGCGGTAAACGCGCGCTGCGCTGTCCGTGCGCCACTCTGACAGCTCTACGCATCGAACCTGGAAACGCAAATACACAACAAGGACGTCAGCTGACCAACTTTTAGATATGATTTTGCAAGTAGGCCTCAAGGCAAGACTTTGGCCCAGCAGAGTTGGCGACTATTGGCTCATAGACAACCTAATGGACATGCCACGAGCCCACGACTTTCAGCGAACAGCGGCGCGACAAGTGGTTGAGCGAGATCGGTGCGCGGCGGCATAACGAGCGAGCGAGACACACGTACCCACATCGTTGCCGCTGTCGCGCATAGTCGTAGCATCTCCGTAAGGGGTTTTTCTAGGTCTAATTCTAAGAACACTTAATTTTTTTTACTTACGTACCTTTTGAAAATGACTGACAAATTCATCGAAAAACTAGCGGATCAGAAGAAATATTACTTAACCTCAAAGGCGCGACGGCGGCCAAATTGCTTTCCTGGATTTTGGGTAGATAGATAATGTATTTTTTATTTGTACTAGGTAATATATACACATATATCGACAACATAAGCAGACATAACATAGCCAGAGCCAATAAGTATTATTACAAATATTGTCTAAATTAAATTCAGTATATCTCTTGACCGGTATACATAACCAATATGTCTACAAAAAAATAAACAAAATAAGTACATTATTCTCGCTATTGGTAGAACGGGGATGCACCATCAGATATGTTGCTGATCATCGCCGTACTCAATACTAACCGGTGTAGTGCTTTTGCTGCGCGCGCTGATCTCCGAAGACGCATTGCTGTGTCTCTGCCGGTCCCTGGGCCGCTCCGGCGCCGGCGACGCCCGGCACGAGCCGTCGGGCTCATCACGAGCCTGGAACATGAGAAATGTTTGTCTAACTACTATTTTAACTCAGTTTTAGCCTCCGAAACGAGAGTACGCCACTTATGTCCCGATCCTGCGCAGTTTCTCGGCAGTTTTCGCTTTGAAGCTCACGCAGATCCACTTTCACTACATCGACTGGTTGGTTGTCCCAAGTATGTTCTTTTTGTCGCGCGATCCTCTTCCAGTTTTTGTAGGTGACCGAGCCAACGAAGTCTCTCCGATTGGTTCTAAATCGTACTGAATAAGGACTTACTTCATGGAAGACATTTAACGCTTCGATTAACCTTTAAATGGAACTTGAAGCTCTTATCTACAAGAGAAACATCCAAGGAAATGTTGGTCTGAGGAAATTTTAACCTAGTATTACTTTCTAACATTCAAGAACATCTTTCTAAGTCATCGGTTCCACGCTCATTCTGGTGTCAATTTAGTCCATCATTCTGGAATAAGGTTTACTGTCATTCATTCGTTTGACACCAAGTTTACACCAGTCCAGATCGTCTATCGGAAAGAGTTGAACGATGAATTCTTCGTCATTCTGATCTGACCAGAGTGATGGCACGTCATGACATAAACTCTGACAACCGCCATGACAGCTGTAACCACTGTCTTATATTTCCGAATTCTTCTTAGATCTGGTGGAGGTTTTCGGAAGTTGTTGGAGAAGGATGAGTGTGACTATTCAAGCGGAGGTGGAAATCATTTAGAAGAGCTCTCTCGGTATAATGGCTTGAGCAGTGTATCAGAGCAGCACCTCTAGCTCAACTGAAACGCAATACTATGCGAGCAAGACAGGTGATGCTGAGTCGCGGCAAGATACGCCAGCCCAGTAGTAAACCTTACCTTCCCGTGGTGCGTGGTGAGCGGCATGCTGGCGGCGCCGCTGCTCACCAGCCGCAGCTGCTGGCGGATATTCGCTTTCTCTCTCGCACGCTTCCTTTGGAACTCCTCCTCCACTCTGCAATAAGAAACATTTAAAATTAAATCCAAAAGTCGACTACCGAATCTACCGATGTCCTTGCCACTGAATCGATATAAAAGATTAAATAAAAGAGAAGAAGTCGGAAGACATAATAATGATGAATCAGATCTGGGGGCATATGATGGTTGTTTTTATCACGCGATAAATAGGTGACAAAGCATCCGTCATGTTAAGACAAAATGCGAGTGTGAGTAACAGATGCTTTGTCACTTATTTCATCATCATCATCAGCCCGTATCAGTCTACTGCTGGACCTAGGCCTCTCCCATGGCACGCCACTTAGCTCGATTTTCAGCTCTTGTCCTCCAGTTAACACCCGCTGTCCTACGAATGTCGTCGCTCCACCTTGTTACAGGGCGCCCTACACTACGTTTCCCGATTGCGGCCTCCACTCCAGAACTCGTTTGCCCCAGTGGTCATCGGCTCTACGACAGATCTGATATGACCAGGTCACTGCCACTTCAGCTTGCTTATTCGTTGTGCTAAGTCTGTAACTTTGGTTCTCTTTCTCTGTCGAATTACTTCGTTTCAGATTTGATCCCTGAGAGACATACCGAGCATAGCTCTTTCCATGGCTCGCTGAAGATTTGAGCCTCCTAATCATCTACCAGTCCTCCTTCCTCCTCCTTACCTCCTCATGGCCTCCAGTTCGGTGCGTCGCTGTTGCTCCTTCAGGTCTGCCTCCTTGGACAGCTTCTCCGCCAGTCTCCTCCTCTCGAGTTGTCGCACCGTGGATTGGAAGGTGAACCGCTTTCCTCGGCTGCGAGCGTTACGCTAGAAAGAAGAGAATGAAGCTTAATATAGCTGTTTAGGTCAGTTCCACTTGTTTTTCATTAACTGTACTTTAAAAACAAAAAAATTAAAATGGCACAGAGGGCGCTTTGGTTCAATATAATGCTTAACTACACGACATACAAGCGATGTGCGTAACGTAGTGATAGCTCAGGGCTAAGAGCACTTCTCAGGATAAGTAGAGGTCACGGTTTGATACCGATCTGCAATTGTAGTGGAGCTACACAATCTCTATCAATGTTCATAAAAAAATCTATAATTTAAATTAAAAAAAAAAAACATGTAGGTAACACTAGGTAACACTTATTAAAAACTGGGCGCTAATTCGAGAATGCCGTTTGAGAGATCGAAAAACGTCAAAACTCTATTAGAGATCAGTCATATCGCCTTTTATAACTGTCATTAAAACGCGGTGAGCTTCAAGTGACATAATATCTCATGTCCGTTTTAGAAATATGAAGGCGATATAAGATAATGATTGTCAAAAATGCTATTCCTACAATGACTGTTGTAATTCTTATTTACTAAACGAATATAATTTCTCTATTAATTCCTTAGGAATATAATTTAAAACTGTATGTTAATTTATTGTAAAGTAAATTGTGCATTTACCCATTTTATTTCTCCAGTAAAGTTGCGGTTTACGGACTAACTGACAAGCGCGTTGCCTCATTTTCGGTTAAAACTAGACCGACGGTTGACTATCGCTGCATCTAGCAAAATCTACATTGAGAAGCACTTGAAACACCCATTCAAAAAGAGAGCTTACGAAGATAGCTCTAAATTCGGAATAGCCAGTGTAAGTAAATACGTCCTTTTTAGAGTTTTCACACATAACACTTAGAATTGCCACATTTGCGAATAAAACAGTGGACGGGGTATCGCCGCATCTGGTCTCACGCTCTGAATACTGGCGCACAAAGAAATGTTTGGAGCCACTGGCTTTTGCTTTCATTGTTATCGGATCGTATGTGGGTTGCCTTAATGTGGCCGCTCGCCCATACAAAGGTTTTCACGGAAGAAAAGGAATGATTAGGAACATAAATATTGAATGATTTTATTGCCGTGAAAGAAAATTGGTGAAAGTATCTATCTAAATTTAAAATAATGTGAAACTATTTTTCGAAGCCTCAGAAAGTACACTCGTGCACACTAAGTATATTGTAATACATCCCATAAAGTCGAATGGTGACGGTGCTTTTCATTCGTTTTTACAAAAATAAATACATTTAAATAATTGCTGTTGAAACGTCTGGTTGTTGGTGCGCGGAGGCAAAGGCGTTCCTGAAAGAGCTTGGGGGTCGCTTGAGGGAGAAAGGGTTTGATGCTCGCTCCGGATCATTCCTGGCGCAGAGGTTATCGATCGCTGTTCAACGCGGTAACGCAGCGAGTGTGTTGGGAACTTTTGCGCCTGGAATGGTGCGGGGCGGGTTATTTGAGTAAGTTTTTGTATTTGTTAACATTTTATATTATAAAAGACTGTAATTTGTATGTTTTAATACGTAATAAATTTATATTTATTTTATTTAAATAAATACAAGGACTCTGTGTAATATGGGCTGCCCAATTGCATGTAAATGAGCCAATTCTAATTAAGCCATGCAATTCTGCAGCTTAGCATAGTACATAATATAAATGAAGTCGGAATAAAATGTAAGTCTTAAATATATAGACACAAATATATAGTAGAGTCTTATACAGATAATCAATCTGTACAATAATTCAATCCTAATACAAAATCTGTGACGTCAGTTATTGAACATTTTCTATTTGATACTTTTAAGGATTGCGATTATATTGTGTGTTGATAAGTTGTTTGGAATATTCAAGACATCATAAATGAGGATGAGGATGTACAGGATGAGGATGAATCAGTTATGTTTTAAAATAGTCTCAATTGCAATTACCTAATCAAAGTAACGCAAATTAGATGTCTAATATCTAAAGAGAGACGTGGAAATTTATTGGCCGCAGTAACATAAGTAAAAATTAAATAAGTAGTTATGTATAAAGATTACTTTAAGAGTTGCGAGAGTCATTACCTAATATCTCCCTATGGCTAATTTTCAATTTTAATGTATACGCGACATTTTTTTTTAATTTTAATATTGACTTGTAGGGCTGCCGGTGACACCGCTCGAAGCTCAGGTGTGAATCATTGCCCGCAATAGTAATAGTGCATCGCCTCGATTTGATCTGGTTATGAATAACGGCCAACGAGCCATTACCGAAACTGTTACTAACTTATAGGAAATCACCGTATTGCGAAAACTGTAAAAATAGCTGATTTATACTGAGGAAGTTTTTGCGTATAATGGCGGAACGTTGCGTTGAGGGGTCTATATTGACTCATAAAATTTCGTGAAATGTTTAATTTCGCTGAAATAATCAGAATCATTTCGTAGAAAGTATTTTTCTTTGCAAAGAATTCCGACCTCTGTTTATGACCTACAGTCTGAGGTAATAATGTGCTATTATTTAATCCGTAAAGACTTTTCTTTTACATTCGTGACAATTCAAAAAGTAACAGTTTAGGAAACTGCAGTTTTAACTATTTTATCAGCTATTATAAAATTAAAGGATATCCGAAAATAAGTGAATGTCGATGGAAATCTATAATAACAAAACGGATATGTATGTACGTCAGTTTCGGTTAGCAGAGGAAACAAGCATAACCCAGCGGACGTGATATTTATGATCGCGATCCGGGGCATCCTGCGTGATGCAAGCGACCTTAGCCCGCATCTATGGATCATGGTATGGTCATTGCCATGATATTATATCACATTTAATATTGTAATCATAACGTAACTTAAATTGTCGCGGAAATAGACCATAAAAAGAAAACGATTTTTGATTTCCTGCCTAAAACTATTACAATTCACAAACATACCTTGTTATTTTTTTACAAAATGCCGAATATATCATTCGAAATTCAAAATAAATCCCAATTTCTGCGGGCGTTTAGGGATGCGCTTAGGGATGGTAGTTCGCGATATCGATAAATATACGTATTAAAGCTTTTTTTTAAGGATTACCTAGTTAAGTAAAGTTTTTGGTTTCCCCTAATATTTATGTTATTTTTAAATATTAAGTATCACAAAAACTTCATTTCCCATTATAACTTTTCTTGGAATACTCTATTTAATACAGGGTGATCAATCCAAATGTGTCAGTAGGGAGAAAACAAAAACCATAAGAGATAGGGAAATCTGTTCTTATGAACCATGGCGTCGATGTTAGATTTAAAAGAAACTGCATTATTTTTTTTAAGTCTCATACATAACCGGGAATAGAACCTGGTTCAAATTCGGTAAGTAATTGCATGTCGTATTGTAACATTCTTTACATCGGTGTTATAACCGGATAAATCGACGCCATGGTTCCTAAGATCTGACTTCCCTTTCTCTTATAGTTTTTGAGTTTTGTGTGACTTCTCCCTACTGACCCATTTGAATTTGATCACCCGGTATAATCTATTCTCTTAAAATACTAAACTAATATATACTCTATTCCACATATACTCATACTTAAGAGTATAATCCCCTAAAGCCATTTTTTATCAATAACTGAAATCGTAACTACGATAACCGTTAAGTCCTAACTGAGTAAGCGGCATTTAACCGACCGCGGCGAACACGTTAATCGCTTACTGCGACTATCGCTGCATCAGTATCTCGAGTGCCGTTGTAACTCACTTATTAAGCTGTTTCGTGACAACAGTTTTTTAACGGGTTTAACCAATTAGGCACGTTATGACAACTTTGTTAACAATTTAAGTGTAAACTCGAGATAAAGTGTATTAAATCGCTTAAAGTTTGCAGTTAAATTGATGTTAACGCTTTTAAGAGTAATGGATTTAAATTAGCATTGACAGTTAGTTACAAAAATAAAAGTAACATCTACATATAAAAAAATACACTTGATAAAAGTAGTACTCAAATTTTGTTTTGAACTGCCTACATTTTTCCTTGATACAAAAACAAAACAGACATACTTTAGCCGTAGCAAAACTCGATAATTTGTAAATAAATAGCTGCAAGTTTTTTTTCAATGCCCTTTAACAAAATATAATTTTAAAATTTTTCGAAAAACGGAATTGACAATGAGATGTTGTACTTATTAGTCTTATTACTTATCGAACCTACTCATAAAATTTCACGCGGACCCTCCCCCTCTTTTAACCGACTTCATTTTCAAAACAACATTAATTTCAAAACAGTTTGACCGGGTATCGAACCCGGTCTTCAACACACAATGTTTAGCGGTTGAGCAACGCGCAAATACATTGCTTGCTCAGCTGTGCATCGATTTACTTTGCGAACAAACACTTCCAACCACGCAAATATGTCCCTTAATACTCTTACTTAAGACTTACAATATACACCTGTATCTAACAAGCAAATAGGGCCTTTATTGTGAGTAGCTAAGGTCCAAAGTAAGGTCACGGCGCGACGTGTATAACATAAATATTGGATATGTACTTGGCATAGTTTCGTACGTGCGCGTTTTTGGAATGTGTATGAAAAATTATTGGAATTTTAAGTAACCAAATTATCCACAGTGATTTGACTGTGTAATTACTTAGTTTTAGCAATGCCATTTTACTTTTATTTTGTACAATGTATAATATGTACAAATGGAATACGAGTATGTTATGATTATAAACCAACTATCGGTAGCAGTGTTGGATCTATAACAATGAAAATTAATTGTTTTAAACGCATATCTAAAATTATTAAATATGTACTATTAAAACAGGTCCATAGCGATATTGCTTACTTGTTTTAACATCAATAGCACGATCGTCTCAATCATGTTTCATTTATTTACAAAAGTAGCTGTGCCCGCGGCTCCGCCCGCGTGGAATTCAGTCTGTTTGGGTTTGCTACCTGTGGGTAGCATTGACCCTAATAAAAGTCTAAGTCTTGAAGGGCTATGAATTTGAAGACCATGAGACAAGTAGCCATTCATTACTGAATAATTGTCCAAGTCATATTTTCTGTTGTTGGCAACTGTCCACAGTCCAACGAACAATGTCTCTTCCAAGTCATAATAGGAGCTGTGTAACAGTAGCCGCAAATATATGCTAGTAGCCTTATTGGAGGCCGTGCGAGGACACTCCTTCCTCGCACAATGGGACGCCCTGAATACCTCTAATAATAATGGGGTAAGTAATAGAACATATATAAACAATAGATATAACACTCATTAGACATAGGCTCAATTGGAATAAATTTAATTGGTATAATATTCAATTTGTATACTGAACGAAATATATAACAATAAAATGCATATTTTCATAGTATATAATGAACTGTAGGTATAATGAAATTGTGTATAATCATCTAGTGGTATAACATTTAAAACACTTAATTATTATTACATATAATATACATTTACTCGAAACATCGAAGCAATCGAAGCATTGAAGTAATGTTAGAAATCGTAAGCCACGTTGGACCTGCGCGGCTCGCTCGCTCCGCTCGCTCGGTAGGGTCATAGTTCAACCTAACACTCCTCCTCGCTTCGCTCGTCGTCGTACTTAACCTAAGCAAAGTCAGATCTGCCTTAAGGTAAAATAAGTAATGTTAGGAATCGTAAGCCAAGTCGGACCTGCGCGGCTCGCTCGCTTTGCTCGCTCGTTAGGGTCATAGTTCAACCTAACACTCCTCCTCGCTTCGCTCGTCGTCGTACCTAACCTAAGCAAAGTCAGATCTGCCTTAAGGTAAAATAAGTAATGTTAGGAATCGTAAGCCAAGTCGGACCTGCGCGGCTCGCTCGCTTTGCTCGCTCGTTAGGGTCATAGTTCAACCTAACACTCCTCCTCGCTTCGCTCGTCGTCGTACCTAACCTAAGCCAAGTCGGATCTGCCTTAAGGTGATAAGGGTAATGTTAGGAATCGTAAGCCAAGTCAGACCTGGCGCGGCTCGCTCGCTTCGCTCGCTCGTTAGGGTCGCAGTTCAACCTAACACTCCTCCTCGCTTCACTCGTCGTCGTACCTAACTTAAGCCAAGTCAGACCTGCTTTACCTGCCTTGCCTGCGCTCGTTTCGCTCTTACAGATTAGGTAAGTACTGCGATTTTTTTTATAAAATGCCTATAAAATGGTACTAGGTATGTCATATAATATTATTTTATATGATAGATATTTCAAATTATATTATATTATATGTCATAATTGTTATATAAAATAAATATTATGTCTAAAATTATTAGACAAAATAACCATTATAACATATGATATTATATGAATTGAATGTTATACCAATCAAGCCTTATATTTCATGAAAATATGGTATTTATTATTATATATATCGTGCATTATATCTTTTGTATGTTTATAAATTGAAATTATACCAAAAGTTTGTATATAATATGGGACGCACCCATAATAATGAGGATTTCATTATTAGTATGGTAAAAATATCGGCTGGTTTATTTGCCTGAAGTTCAACAACACGACATGGGAATCTAGTTACTATCATTAATTTTATGAGGCATAATTGTCTCGTAAATTATCGCCACACGTTTGACATGAAGCAGAATTTCAAATGTTAAAAATAAAATAAAGATTGATCTGTTGTGCCGTCCTCTTTGCCTGTCTGGAGATCACCACACTCCACAAATGTTATATATAGGTACTTTCTTTCATGATAGTTAATCATTCGGATTGGCATCTGGATTGCACCTGATGTTAAGTGACAATAAGGCCTAAGATGGAGCATGCTTACCTAGAATTTATATTCACTCTCAACTTTAAGATATCCAGCTTTTATTTTTAAGGAAAATGATCGGCACGGCGAGTGTTCCGCTCTTTCGCTCCAACACTCCCCGTCGACTCTCTCCATTCTTCGTACTTGCATGGATAGGACTAAGATTGATTCATTGGTATTATAAATGCCTCAATTTAGCCACTTTTATTTTATTCTAACGTATACACTTCATAATCTAAATACTGATGTAACATCCAACATGGTGGGTCTTGCTAGCATAACTTTTTAATTACCTCACTAGCTTTTGTTCTGTACTTTCACAACGCTTGCCTAACCTGCAGCGTTCTAGTCTATGAGCTCGTCACTTTATGTCATCAACAAGTACAAGGTGACGTTACGTTTTGATTTGTGACGGGTGTTGGCCTAGGCCACGAATTGAGGATGCTTGTAGCATAGACCTGGGGTTCCCGATATTTTAAGCTGGGGCATACTTCATCATCATCATAGCCGATAGACGTCTACTGCTGGACAAAGAGCTATCCTTCTACCAATTTTGGTACAGGGATAGCTGGACATCCAAAGATGGTTATAGGATAATTTTTACCCATCTACGGTAAAGAAAAAAATAATACGCGGACGAAGTTGCGGGCGCCTCCTAGTTACTACATAGTATAAAACAAAGTCGCTTCCTGTATGTCTGTCCCTATGTATGAAATGAAATAATTTATTTAGTAAGTAGGCCACAAGGGCACTTTTTTACAAGTCAGATTGTGAATCTACCGGAGTTTCCCAAGAGGAGACCGCTGTTGAGAAGAAAGCCGAAAGAAACTCAACAGTAGGTAGGTAAGTCATTTTTTCGTAAATCATACTTAAAACAATAATTTATATTTATGGTATAACTAAATACATTGGTATGCTTAGATCTTTAAAACCACGCAACGGATTTTGATGCGGTTTTTTTAATAGATAGAGTGATTTAAGAGGACGGTTTGATATGTATAAAACATGCATAATTTATTCAGTATTACACGCGTACGAAGCCGGGGCGGGTCGCTAGTTAGGTTATAAAATGTATTGAGATAACAGTTGTCAGTGACTTCTTACTGGGGCACTATAGGTCCTTCATGTCAACAGACAAACATAAACTATGTTATAACCGTCGTCGTGTCTCAAAAACATTTTAACAAAGACTTGAACACATGGCATTAAGTATTACGAGCCATTGTACTAACTACTAACTTCGTGAACAGTAGAGCTTGATGCCCTTGTCATAATGGCGGTAATCTCACGCAGCATCCAACATCCAGTGTAGATTCGCGTGCCTTATCGAGATGCACGTGGCGGGCGTTAAGGCCGCAACAGACGTGGTTCCCAAATTGTGGCAAATGTACACCGGAAGAGATGTACGATCAAGAAGTTTCTATTGTCTATGTGTACGATTAGAGTGGCTAGAAAAAGAGACGTGAAATGAGGTAAAAGTACCTTATTTTACCTACTCAATAATATTCTCTGTCTCTCGTGTTTATAAGATTGTATATAAAATCGTAACTTTGTGGAGTCCACAATTTCTTTTTTTTATGAATTTTGAAATAAAAATAAATTGAAAACGCAACAAGATCAACGTGTAATCCTCGTCAACCAACTCCATCACGATAATAAACTCTACTTAGGAATAAAAAAGAGAAAAAACAATTTAATAAGGTCTCTCAAAGTAAAACGATGACATATTTACAGCCTGCAAACCAATCGTATTGGTTCAGTTTAATGTCAAATATTGTCCATTGTGAGCAAATATTGTCGTTTCTCTTTGATTTGGAACCGAACTGGGTGATTTGTGTCGCGGACGACACGGTCAACACGACATCTATACCGCAAACATTACGGTTTATTGGACATTAATGGATTTGACTTGTTCTATGGAGTAAACAACTAAACATCCTGTAATTATACCTATACCAAAAATAATTTCCTTTTTAATAGAAACATGTTGAAACCTTCTAAAATCACTATGTCGATAGTCCAAAAAAATAAGGTTAGGCGGTACATCCCTAAAAATGCGTGGGAAATCCGAACGTCAAACTGACAGCTCACTTATTAAGCCATAGACAATTTGTCTCGTTTTGTCCACTCCATTAAGGTCGCATAACTCGCATGGAAAAGTAAAAATAGCTGCGATATATTCGTTGCCACATTTCTTTATAAATTAGATTCCACACACGACAGATAAGTGCGAAAGCTGTGTGTGCATAGAATACAAATTTTAACAATCCAAAGTAACTTGAAACTTGTTTTATAGGAGCAAAAAACAAGTCATAGGTCTTCGTATTTTGGTTTCCACCGGTACCAATCCGTAGGGTCTTAATGAGGCACATTTCACCTATATAATTAGCATAGTAAAATGTTACAGCGGCTATAAAAGATATATTTCCAACGATAAATAACCCAATTGATAAATTTCATCACAGATAACGTACAAAATTAACGAAGCTGCTGGTGGTGGCGAGTCTAGCCATAGACAAGTTATTTTGTACGTGTTGGTTGCAGATACCATAAAACATTAGATGCGAAGGCCAAGTTAGGATTTCCCCCTGGAAAACTTTCAAAACAATTAATATTTTTATCCAAAACTAGACGTACGTTAAATGGCTGCAGTTTTATATGTCACTCAAGATTTTCGTAGTCCTGACTAGGACTACGAAAATATGTTCCATTTAGGTACTTATTTGTAATATGTTACCTAGGGCAGTGAATTCGTGAATATCACAGGTGTTTGCGGCTCAAGCCGAAGGTGAGGGCCATTAATATGCGATTTGGGGCTTTACGAATTACCGTCCGTGGTTTGTCTAAAGTTATACATCTTGCCTTAGCGAGGGAGTGAGATTTTCTTCCCGCGCAGAAAATCTCACTTCGGCCTACGGTGATGTAAAAATAGATTTAAGTTGGTAATACTTTTTATTAATTTCTTTTTTGATGATCCACTTCCTACATTAAAAATACTTATAATTAGGAAGAAATAAATATTTGAAATGTTGAATTGTAGGAACTTGAAATTAGAATGTACTCACCTATTAGTTTGTAAGAGTTTTAACTGTCCCACGGTTTAGAAATAAATGACAACTTAACACTAACTCGTCGGCTCTTTAAGATCTGTTCTCTAATCTGTTTGTTAGTATAATTTTGTCCGAATAGGTTAATTAATGTTGTGACGGTGCTATTGGAAAATATATAATTTAATGGTAGACATTACGGAATTGGAAAACTGGCTTCGGTTGTGATATATCGTTTATCGATACAGTAAGAAGTGATGTTCAATTTATTTACCTGTAGAAACCCGTTTTGTTATTCATCATTTCGAAATAATTTCGATACATTGATATTTTGGCCTTTTATAAGATTTTACTTTACGATATGGTTTATTAATTTGCAGAGATCAGTAATTATATACTATTAAATTGGTACCTATCTAAATTTATAATAACAATAACTTAAAATGCTACAGTAAACATTATCAAATCATAGGTATTGTTGTGCTTAGCTTATTTTCACAGCGTAGAAATCTATACAGATGTGTTTAGAAAGATTTCAAAGTAGAATATGTTGAACCATTTAAATATACAAAGGCAAACATATTGTTAATAAATAATGAGACATTACACGTTTCATTTTAGAATAGATTTAAAAATGTAAGTGAAACTGTGGACATTAAAATCTTGTGAAATAGATATAATGTTTAAAAATTAGGCACAGCTGCTAGTACTAATTTGATATACCTAAAAAAAAGAATTCTTATTATCAAAGTAACATAGTTACATAATAACAAATAAAAACTTAATCAAGGAATTAGTTATAAATAAAATAATTACGTAACTAAAATAAACTAAAAAAGGTGTAAAAAACTGTGCCCCCGCGGCATGGTCCCGAAAACGCTGGCAGCATTTCCTCGCTGAATAGCAATGCTAATGCGTTGTGCGAGGAAACTGCCAGATCTTCGTTCCCCAGTAGTTTCATACAATCTTTTAGCGAGGTCTTTATAGAGTTTGTGGGCGCTGGGACCCCACGGACCTAAAGTCTCGACCCCAAAAATAAAGACCCATATTTTTATTCAAATTGTAAAATATAGGCCAATTTAAGATCCGAGAGATTAATTTCATCCGTTTTCCAATTAGATACGTTTTACTGATTTTCTTCTTAGTGAGTATTATGTGGTCACGTAACTATAGACTGCAAAACGGCAAAAACAAGTGATTACCGAAAGGATTTTATAAACATAGTTTTACATAACCCATTAGGTTAGGTTAAGTTTGTTCTATAATTACTCTGAAAAAGTAAAAATTTTGGGAAAAAATTGGTTTCGGACATATGAAATGTTTTCGAAACGTTACATATGGGAAACAAAAATTAGTATTTCAGGTAGGTATGCTCACGTACCTATAGAAAATTTTAATTTTTTCTTATAAACTTATGAGAGAATTATTAACGTTACATTGGTTTCTTGTTTAAAAATTATTGAAGAGGTATATTTGTCGTTTATTAGCCATAGAAGGCTGGATTTAACCAAGTTTTTAATCCATAATGCTTGCATTCGCATAGTAATAATGTCTATTCCCCATATTAGTTTGACAATACTATCAGAGAGTAATCGTTATACTTGGAATAAAAGTTTGCTCGAATGCAGCCTAAATAATTTATAAAATCAAATAATCATCATGTCGCCGGAGGCCCTTATAAGGTCAACAATAATTAACACACGTTACGTAAGTTTTATAAATAGTGTCAAGATGATATTCTGCCTTCCTATAATCAAAACGAAGTAAACGCAAGCGAAACTTACCAATTTAAGCATTTTTACATTCGTACAGGTTTCTTATTACAATTGAATCACTAGCGCTCAAATTGAAGATACTAAATGATATTACGAGTATGTGTAACTCTAACGCCTTAAGACCTTTTTGTACTCAATAGAGACTAGGTGCTAACTATGAAATCATAGCAGATATTTATGTGGTGTCGAAGAATTGATACTGTTTATTTATTTAACGAATTTAAACGAGTATGTAGTGTTATGTTAAACAATTCACAAGTCGGATGAGGTACGTATGTATGTTCTACAATAATTATCATCGTAGAGAATTGGAAGAATATGAGGTACCGAAGTATTTATAAACATAATATTGTCTAAGAAATTATAATTCTTAATTCGAATTTGTTGTGTCAGTGTTTGTCACTCCACGACACTAAGGAGCACTGACTGCGAGCATTCGCCTTGTAACAAAAAAAATATGAAAATGACATGAAATTGCAGTAGAATACTCGCGGTGACATTTTCTAAAATATTAGGTACTGTAGGGTGCCGTTGGTAGACTGTGGACTATTTTTACAAATTGTTATTTAGCTTGCATGGTATGTTTAAAATATGTTTGTTCGGGTGAAATCTTGCAACTCAATTTTGAAGCAGATATCGTCAACCGATTGAGCTGAAATTTTGCATCCTTACTTAACTTCGATGACTATACAATAATATGGTACCATGGGGCTGATCTGATGATGGAGCCGGAAGGTGGCCATAGAAACTCTATAATAGAAAAAGCAATCCTACCGAGCTTGGGCTCTTTAGAATCGTCTCAGTGAGCATTTGATGGATATCCAAAGAAAAGTACAGTCGGCTATAAAAGCTTGCCACTAAAATGTTCTTTTTTGACAGAAACTTATTAACCCCTCATTTAGGTACTTAGCGGTCACCCGATGCAACGAAGCTTGGATTTTTTTTCTACTGTTCATTGTAAGGGCTCATTTCATAGATTTTATTTATGTCTTTTTAGAGGTTGCCATGTCGGGGTTTTATTTTTACCTTTAATTTTTTTTTGATCCACGGGGATTGCTAGATCATCGATTTAAAAAAGTCAAAACCTTTGTTTTAGTATGCGTGCGTAATACATTATGTATAACTAGACCCGGGTATGTCCTAAACCTACGTCTAATACTACCGTGGGATCATGGGCAGCAGAATCCTTGTTTTTTAGTCCGGTGAAAATTACTGCGCTCGTGAACCTGGTGATTATGGCAAAACCCCCCAAATTAAATGAGAAGGAGAACTTTGGGAGAGGCCTTTGTCCATTAGTGGACATGATATGATATGTACTACATGATATGATGTATAATTATGTACAATATGTAATATACAGTTATCAACGCCTTAAGGAAACTTTAATATTATTAAATAATTATCAAAATTAAGTGTGTGCGTGGTGTTAGTTGTTATTATTATGTCGACAGAAAGAAACATGCCGATTGGAGCCAGAACGAAGCCCAAATCAAGGAAACAACAAACATTTCTACGAGAATTAGAATAATAAGGATGTTCGTTTTTGCTCAGAACTGGTTCTAACTTAATATCTACTTATAAACAACCAGAATTATTACAATCACTACCTATTTTATACCTTTACCGTAAAATTCTCTAGTATTCGTTTTGTTCACCTTACAAGGTAACGCATTTTAAAACGGTAGATAATTTTATGCAACTGTTGCCAATAGCAAAAAGGTCACACGAGACGTAATTTAAATAATATGTAAATAACACGAGTCAGAAGATTTTATGGAAAAATAAAGTTACAAAAATAATGATTATATGCAGCTAATCCACACTAATATTATAAATGCGAAAGTGTATCTCTTTGTTTGTTTTCTTCACGCTTAAACCGCTGAACCGGTTTGGATGAAAATTGGTATGGAAATTGTTTGAGTTCTGAATAACACACATAGTATCCTATGTGTTTTATCCCAAAAGGCGGGTGGAGTTCACTATGGAAGTGTGATAAATTATCAACGTGTGTATAAAATGTGTAATTGAATGTTTGTCACTAAAATTGACTTAAGTGTTGAATTAATATGGCGATTAACTAATTGACTACATTTCATATTTCTAACAGATGAAAATAATATTGAGTGCGAAAGAGCTTTGCGCCGCTATAATATTTATTTGAATTTATTTTTCCGTATGAAAGCAAATGTAAGAAAATACCTACATAAAATCACCGACAACTATGCCTGGATAGAGTTGCCGTCTACGTCTTCGACCTATCCGTGCAAAAAAGAAATAAGTTGTCAACAATGTGAACCAAAACGTTGTTTTTTTTAGGGTTCCATAGTCAACTAAGAACCGTAATAGTTTCGCCATGTCCGTCTGTCCGTTAAATGAAAAGTAAAATAATTAGTAATCTCGGAAAAAATAGGTATGTGATTACATTCTTTATCTAAGCGGAATACGTTAAGTAATAAAATTGTACTTAGTCTAATATGAAATGTTGTCAATTCTACGAAGTCGAGGGCAGCAGCTAGTCATATTATAAATCATTTAATCGGATGAACTGTTAGACAAAAAATACATTAAGCACATAATTAAATGCAAATATTTTAAATTGAATGCAAAAACTTTGTGTGATTACGGAATAAAAACTTGCTAGTTTTTGTTAAAGATAATGTTAGTTATTCTTAACATTAGTAATCATCATTCATCATTGACCCACCGCCTGGAATGCCTTAGCAGAAAGCTGCTAATCTCACTAATATTATATTATTAATGTATGACTAATTAGTGAATAAATGGATATGGATATAAAGGCGAAAGTTTGTTTATGTGTATGTTTGTTTCTTCTTCACGCTCAAACGGCTGAACCAATTTTGATAAATTTTGGTATGAAGGTAGCTGACACCCTGAATTAACACGTAGGCTACTATTTATCCCGAAAGATGTAGTGTTCCCGTGGGATGAGCGGGTAACACCGCGGAGCGCAGCTAGTAAGTCTTAATTGCCATTAAGAGGCCTTATTCCTTTTAAAATGCTGATTGTTTTAGACATTTTCTCTATGATCAAACATGTTTCTTAACATATTCTTGATGTTACTTCCTAGAACAGGGCTATTGGGATTTATTGGTATATATTTGAAACCTACAGTTTAAATTTTTCATTGATAATTTTTGTTTCAAAAACTACTCGAAATTGACAAAATTCACGCGGAAAATTAGTTTTTTCAACTTATTTTCGACTGCACGCAATGAAAACATGAAATAGCTATGTTACTACCTAGAACTCGGGGAAAAGTATTATTCTCTTCAAAAAGTTGGTTGAAATTATCAATATATTTGTCATAATATGAATAAAATAAATTTTAAAAGGAATAAGGCCTCTTAATAACACAATTCAATGAATATAATTTGAATATTATAAACAATATTACTTGAAACTATTTATAAGCTCAATCAATCTTTCTCATTTACATTTACGACTTAGAATAATATTGCTAATTACCTATGCTGATATCTCCAAGGAAGTAGACTTCCTTAGCTATTGTAATTATTTATTTCCATGAAATATATATTAATTATTCGAATTTGGCCTTGAATTTAATGCCCCTCTGTAAATAACACATTGATAAATATAAATAAATAAAAAGTGAATTAGAACGAGGTTAATCACTGAGCTATGGTAATAGTGCTCATAGGACTAGCAGAGATGCGCATGACGTCATGGTGCAAGGACGACCGGCGTGCGCGCAGGTCCTAGATCTATGTCGCGTTTCAAGTCACGACATTAATCCTAGATCCAAGATAAGGCTATTAGACTCCAGTGAGTCTAAGACATATAAAATACACGCGAAACGGGCTTACTCGCGTCGTAGAGGTCGAATATCGCTCGACATGCTCGAATCGGTTCGCGATTCATCATCAGGGGAGCCGATGGATCGTGACTAGGTATATTACTTGAAACAGCGTAATGTCATCAAGAGTTGTTGTATGTTGAGTGTTACTCAAATCGTTAGAGTCATGTGGATCTCGCTGGAATGATTCGTTGCCGAAAAATTCGTGCGCTTTCGAAATTACTTAATTAGCAGAAAGTGGCATAAAGCGGAGAAAAAGCCTTGGCTTAGCCAGAGGATCTTAATCCTCTGGATTTGAGCCTGAGCATGCAGTAAATAATTCAGTATTAAGATATTTAAGTGGTCAATTGTCGCTTGCTGAGAACTCCTACGGTCACAGACCACCCCCACTAGACGGAGCATGTAAGGCGACCCGTAGGCAACCCGCGCGCACCAACGATATGGTACGGCAGAACATTAAAGTATCAACACGGCGGCCACCGTTTAGTTGCGTTCATGTTTATGAGGTCTCTCTACACCACTTAACACTACAATTTACCATGTTATTTATTTAATTTATTTTTTCGTTGACGTACGCATGGATTATAAACAAGGACGCAACTAAACGGTGGCCGCCGTGTTCATACTTTAATGTTCTGCCGTACCATACCGTTGGTGAGCGCGGGTCGCCTATGCTCCGTCTAGTGGGGGTTGTCTGTGCCTACGGTATATCTTCGGGGTATTATGTACTCTGTAGATGGCTAAAACTACAAAACGTTTTAGAAACGAAAAATATTGGAAAATTATGATTGTATTGGAATTTATGAACCAAAAAGTGACTTTACTTTGATGGATATATGGGGCATTCTGCCGAATCCTGCGCCTGATCAGACGACGCAACGGAGTCATGCAGTTACGTCGCCTAAATATAACTAGATTTAAGTTTTTCTATGTAATATTGTAGTTCACAGTGCCTTGGTTTGATTACCAGTGTAACTAATTTGAATAATAAATTATGCAGACAACGCATTACGCTTAGACTCTATTTTATTTAAATAACATTATTTTTTTAAGAATTATCTGGTGTTTTTGATTAATAATTAATTCTACCCAAAAAACAGTTCTTGTGTTCTTTTTGACATTTGGGAAACCCCTCATGACCACATTAGATATTAAGTATTAGCATTATTACTAGCATGTCTAGTTTTACACGGGTTTATAATTTAGAATATTAAATTGTGTTTTTGAGTGACTTTTAAATAAAATCTAGATTATGACAAAACGATTTAAATAACAATACAAAGGTCAAGGTGGTTTGAATCGTGAACTATGGAAACCAGTTTTTTAAGCTTAATGTACTATCGTAGGCAACTGCTGTTTAATCCTTAATTAATCACAGGATTAAATATCTCTGCAAACGTATGTCAAAGTCGATATTAATTAATAGGTAAGTTTGGTAAGGTACGTTCTAAATTTAGACAGTGCTTCTTCTTTTTTTACCGAGCTGCTTTCGACGGAGAATAAAGTACGTTTTGAGTTGAAAATTTACAAAATATTATATTTACTACCGAAAAAAAACGAAATACACGAAATGTCAAAGCAACATATTAATGTCTTAATATTCTCGATTTTGAGGTACAAAAAGTTGTGACTATACTTATTTTTCGCGAGACCAAAATTATGTGCTTTCATGTCATGCCTTTAGACCTTTCTACGCTCAGGGGGCTTATTCGAGTGTGCTTTTTGAGATATCGCCATACCTACATCAGATGTTCATTAAATCTCAGTCATATGTCCAAAATTGAGATATAAGAATCAGGGACCTAATTCGAGAATGCCGTTTGAGAGATCGCAAAACGTCAGAACTCTATTAGATAACAGTGATATCGCCTTTGAACTGTCATTAAAATGCGATGAGCTTCAAGTGACATATCTAATCTCAATTTTGGAAATACGAAGGCGATAATGATTGTCAAAAATGCTATTCATGCATATGAATTTCTGTTTTGAACGAAACGTAACTGACTAATTTCACGCACTACATGGCCAGGTTAAAGTATGCGCCTGTTATTTATGCCGTCACATACCTACAAAGGAAACGCAAATTAAGCGCGACTGGATTCATGAAGTTCTAGGGATATCGCCACTTGTCAAGTATAGGGACACGCGATAAAATGGAGAAATCTCCATCATCTCTCTAAAATTGGTCGAATTACCCCCCAGTTAAAACGCCGCACATAAATTCTCATATCTCAATTTTGGAGATAGGAAGGTGATAATGATTACAAAAGTGCTATGCTATTCCAACAACTGATCGTGATTAACGTTTATTGAGATATATCTTTAAATAGAGGTAACAAAAGTCTAATTGAGGACCAGGATTCTAACTAAGAACCAATTGTGCTTTCAGGATATTAAAAAAAAAAACAAGTTTAGCCTCTTGTTGCACAAACTGTTCATGTCATAGTCACAGTCAACGAGATTTCTAACTTTTAACCAGTCTGTTTGCTTTAAAATATAAAGGCTGGGTATATAGGCCAGTGCATTGCATTATGTACGGCTGGGTGCGCACGAGTGCTGAAACAAGAAAGTGATGGCCTTTCCGCCAATTATACGTATATAACAAAAAAGTGGTTACGAAAGTAAAACTACGCTTTTACTGGAGAAATTATATAAAGCTGATTTGCATATGTTAAGTTATTGATTGTTTAGGCAGAACTATACTTGTATGGTATAGACGCAGTTAATTTAGTGTATGTACAGGCAGTCCAAATTCATAATACGTACGGACCTTGAAGAGTATGTTTGTATAGTACTTATACACGCACACTAGGTGAAGGTGCATACTGATCTTTTTGCGTGTTTCTTCATAAATTATTATGTTTATAAAATTGATTCACAGTAAGAAATATTACAATTTATTCCGTTACATTGAAAAACAAAGTACTTACATAAATGTATGTTACAAAGTGGCCAGAGGCAAAAATAAGCCCTGTATTTTACGGCGTTAGGTAAAATAGTTCACCAAAACTTCATTAGGTCGCTTGTTGACTATTTCAAGAATACGTACCTACTTACCTATCCATATTGTCACAGTTGTAAGCCCATTCAGACGTAGACTATCTCTTAAAAATGGCTTATTACTATTTATTTATTAAACTAAACACAAGTAAAAATTAACAGTATTTACACAACTTAACCTAAATAAAATTAACTAACAAAACCGATAATCCATATTTAGGTATATTGCAAAATACGTCAATTTACGTTTCATTTTAATGTGCTCTAACAATCTTAATACGGTATTTTGATGACAGCTCAAACCAGCTACTCTTTTTGAAATGTCAAAAACGATTTGTTTGAAGTTTCTATCAAGAGCCTAGCTAGCACTAGCTTGTGTCGTCATAAAAATCAGTACTTACTCAAAACACATTTTCTTTAAGTTTTTGTTCAATTAAAAATAGTATAATGTTCAAAGTTACTGGTAGTTTATTTGGTTCTGTGTATTTTTGAATGTGTGAAGGTTTCAAAGGTACAATTTATTTTCACTATACTATAGTCAAATGCCGTATTATGTTCTAGATGTTTACTATTTACAAGAAAATGGGATGTAACCAGTGAATACTCAATAAATATTATCCATTCACTGATTCTTGTTAAATTGTGATACGTCCGTATGTTTAGATATAATATTAGTTGAATTGCATTTTTATGCTAAGTTCGTGTTGCATTGCACTTATACTTAGTCAAAATCCGTGATAAGTAACGCATTTATAATTTATTTATTGCCATTTTATGTCTAACTTGACCTCTAAAGTTAGCCAAGCCATTGCCAGTCCGAGGTTTCCATATATTTAGATAAATTACACGTGAAGTAAGATTGATAATGCGATAAAAATATAATTTGTTAGTATTCAACTTTTATACGTACTTACAATACGATTTTATGTTGTTTCCGCGATTATATTTTTCGATGTATTTCCAAATTGTTGTTTAGGTTTTCCTAAAATTATATAGCATCTGTATTATTTCCATTACTTAAATAAAAAAGCTTCCATAATAAGTCATTGCAAAGATCAAAAGGGCGTTGCAATTATTTTATAAAAACCATAATAAAACTGTATTTACGCCATCACTTGCACTGAAGCCGTAAAAGAAAATTAAAAATGAATCCAACGGATATGACTGTAAAATTATTTTATAGCCAAGTTGAACTATGCGGTGTTAAATCTTTTCTATTGAAATACTCATTATTATATGTATAACATCTGTAACTATGAAAATAAAAATTAAACACATTCCGAGGAACAATAGCTGTGTTGACACACTTTACATCGATCGAAAATATTATTATATTTTACGTAAACATTTTTAATATCTAACAAAAAAAAAACAACACATTAAATAGTAATCCTCTGTTCTTACCTTTTTAATAGCCTGTCAAGTAAGCCTTCGAAGCCACAACGATAAAACTGCAGTTAAAAATTAAAACGCTTCGGCGCACGATAAACGATAAAATAAGAAAAAGAGCGAGACTAGTAGTTCGCGGGGTCGTCGCGACAGGTGTGCGCGCGCACGTGGGATACGATGCGATGCGCAGACGTCGCGACTCCCCTCCAGCGTGCGTGTGCCACTCGCCATCGGAATTGCTATGTTGTTGATAGAGTTTCTTAAATGGCGATGATAGAGTTTCTTAAATGTTGATAGAGTTTCTTAAATGTTGATAGAGTTTCTTAAATGGCTTTAGCTCTAATTATTATCGATACTAATTATATACCTAATTGCCTATGCCTATATGGCAAAAATATTTAGCATTTGGAAAATCTGCGGGGTACGGAATGAATTATAACATACTTATATTGATTCGGTACATGCTATCTTTATGTACCTACCTAAGTAAATAATAATTTCGATCGATTACTGAGTTACCGTGTGGATAGACGCTGAACTAGCTAAGATAAAGCATGTATGTAGAGATAGTTGGATGCCGTTCAGCTAAAATCACTAACGTAAGCAGGAGCCAATTTATGAAAAAAATATTGATGCATCCAGTGATGATAGAAGTTATTTCATATTTACTTACAATGTAAAATTCTCCATTCAAGATACAATACGCGCGCATATAGTTAATATATCTTGACTTTATCTGTTAATAATTATTGTATATTTAATTCTGCTGATCATTGACAAACTAGCTGTGCCCCGCGGTGTTACCCGCTCATCCCACGGGAAGACTAAATTTATTTGGGATGAAAAGTATCTCTCCTAAGTATATCTCCATACCAAATTTCATCTAAGTCGGTTCAGCGGCTTAAGCGTGAAGAGGTAACAGACAGACAGACACACTTTCGCATTTATAATAAGTATTAGTATGGATATCGTATTTCAACTGTATGCATATAATACGAATATCACTTGACGTAAATATATCTAGTTTCGTACTCGCAAAAAAATTTATTAGATAACTGAATACGAGTTCCAACAGTAATGACATATCATAGCAATCGTTCACGTAATAACGCAGATCTTAAGGAAGATTTGTGTCGTACCTGTTTTTGTGGCACGATGTAACATAATACGCGTTGATGTCATGACTACTAATTTATAGTCAAACACTCGGTAAACAGTCATTGTTTCAATGTAGATAAATCAATGGCTCTATCATTAGGTATTTCAATTAATGAAGGCTTTGAATTTGTAAACCAATGCCTAGGGCCGTAAAATTTGATGAGCACGTGACGGTAAAGTTTGCTTTAGTGGTATCATTTATTTGTTATATTATGTGCGCAACAGTTTCAAAGGATTTCGACTGATGTTAAATTCTTATGTATATAATATGAATATACTTAGCTCAATGTGTCATGAAACAAGCGAAACAGTTCAAAACATTTTTTTATATTATGACTTCAAAGGTATGCAATTTTTATTTTAGAAATCGTAACGAAATTTTGAAATTGTTTTCAGTCCTTATAGTTAAACAAAATAATAATTGTATGATAAAAATGAACTTAAACGCACTTTCACGGTGAAAATGGCATATTACTTATTGTCTCCATACAAAATATTGGTACCGATGACATAAAATGACGTCACGATTAGGTGGCCATTTGTATGTAGCGTTTTTAGCGCACCGTAAGTAATGTTGAACTGTGGTGGTCATTTCTTACTTTTAGAGCAGTCTAAGTGTAGGTTCTTCCATATAGACATTTGATCTTAATAAAAATTGAATCAATTGACTGATGAGTTTGTGCAGTATGAAAATTAATGAGCACTTTATCACTCTAAATTATAAAAGGAAAAGTACTTATTTGAAATAATTTACCTAACTAGTACCTTATATTTGTAGATTTTTACTAACTTGGCTGTACGGAACCATCTCACATTCTAAAAGTAGTTATTAATTCCACGAGTCCTAATTCAGCAGACCAAAATTACAATTTAAATCAAGAAACTATTTCACCAATCTGAGAAAACGCTTGGACAAAAAAGGCGACAATTCACGGCAAAATCAACACTTCATGAATCATGAATCACCTTGACAATGGCTTTAACGACGCGAGAAACAGTCAGTCGCATTTGCGACCATTTCGAATCGGCCCATTAGCGCATTGATTCCGTGATTAGTATTCGAAGGACGATCGTCATTGTCCACTAACATGGCATAACGCACTTGATATCTACACCGTAGCTCATTGTGAAGGAGCTAGGTAGGAACTGTATCAAAACTCTTTATGGTGAACTGAATGTGGTTTGACCTAGGTAATTTGTATAGTCATCGAAATAAATACAATACGTTGATTAGCTGGCCTATGATGGTTGGTTTTATCACGCGATAAAGTGACAAAGCATCCGTCAAATTATATGCTTGTACAGGATATGGACCATTTTTCCAATCAGGAAGTTTTTCGAGCAGTCGATTCATCTTACCTACCTACGTATAAAAGGTATCTAATATCTTCTTTCCCAGCCCAAGGGCCCAAAATAGACCAGTCCTCATAATGATGCCGCGAACAGCATAAGCAATGAGTTGATCCAGGATCCGTAGATCGTGCGCTTGGCGGCTCGTCAAAATCGGATAATGTCGAGACATGAATACAAACACACGGATGAGTTTACAAAGGGCCTAACTGGTCTCATCATTTCTGTGATTGTCTTAATGTTAATCGAGTCGGTGCTTCATTTCCCAAATTATGAATTTGTAAGTAAGATCCCTTTCAGAATTTTACAAAACTTTCGGTTGCGTTTTTTAGAGTTAAGCTACTATACTTAGCAGTACTTACATAAAAAATAAAAATAATATTCGTTAAGAGTTTTATTTTCGGAGAAAAGTTCAATTTGAAAGGATGCGGGATGAAGTTTCGGTAAAAATTGTTTACGCAAGGAGAAAGGATATATACCTACTGAATCTGAAAGTAGTATCGGAGTACCTAAGAAGTATCTCAGAAGTTTATTTATTCTATGGTAGAATTATGTCATTCGTCTTGACATTATTTAATTCGGATTGTCTTTGCTCACGTCCGTGATGGTGCATAATGTTTTGTTTTGATGCTATCTCGTTTGTGCATGTCAGGTGAATGGTTTTGTTTACGCTTCCTTATTATTAACGTAAAGTCGTTTTAATCGTTGTCGTTGTTAATAGATCAAGGAAAATAGTTTTTTCATGGTTTCCGTAATTCGTAAGTGCGATATTTACTCGCAGATTAGACTGTACGTGCGTGCCTATCATCAGATTTTTTTTACGATAGTCAAGCATTTGGCACATGACAATAAGGCCTAACGTAACGATAAGGACGATTTGACATTGGCAAGTGTCAACCATCGACTAGTTTTTTTTTATTGGGTTTCGAAGGCAAAGCTCCATTCAGCCAACAATATTGCGAATTGTCAAATTTAAAAAAACATTTTGGCAAAACCAAAGAAAAGTGAATGACCTGCAGTTTGTAGATCCTTACAGCAAGGATTATCGAAAAAATTAAATAATTTAAAATGGTTTTGGAAAAATTGTATCAAGCCTATATTGTCACTCATTTACTGAGCGAACGTGAAACAAACACACTGTACTTAGTATGTATGAATTGTAAAGTATTTCATTACACTGGCACGATCAAATAACTAAGTATCATACGAAGCATACAAAATATCCACAAAAAAGGATCAAAGTGATGGAAGTACCGCGTCTCATATTTCACTGTCAAATGTAAGCCCCAGTCCTCAGCGACTCAAATATCGCATCCGTCAACCAAGGACGCAGTCGGATCGTGTAACATCAAAACGTATGCTGGTTACATCACAATACTACTGTTAGAAGCAGTGTTGAGGTTTAATATTTATTGTCTATGTTTAGTTTTTGACTATTTAAGAAGTAATTTTGTTTTTAGTTCTTGTGAATAAATCAGGGTGCTTGGTTTTCTTTCGCTCCCTAGTTATCGAAGATTCCCGTACAAGCAATACCGTCATGCATCATCTGTATCATAATGTTTAACTTCATCGTTATCGTATCGTGTAACTTCAAAATGTGTAGTTGATGGCTACACATGGCTACGCTTCAGAAGCTTTGCTACGATGTACTATTTCTCTCAAAACTTTAGCAGATGTCAAAATACCTGATATTAGCTGGTAGTTTATCCTCATCATCAGCCAAAAAACGGCCACTGCTGATTTACTCGTTTGCCTCCAGCAAAGATCGCCATGACTACCGACTTCCGAATGCACCACACAAATCTGGCGAAGTCATTAATCTATTCACGCTGTCTTCCCGATTATCTCAGCGGCTATTTAAAGTTAATGTACTGCACATTGAGACTAAAACCCACACGGAAAACTCCGCAGCAATGTGTTGTATTGTGCTGCAACGTGGGAACACAATGTCGCCTGAACGAGCTTCTGGTAATGTGTTCCGCAATTAAAAACTTTTTTGGTAATTAATTAAGAATATTTTGTGATTGTAGCAGTTCCGGCTCAAATGTAATAAACCTTTGTACTTACTGAAAATGTTTTATTTATCGCATGTTCTTTGTTGGTTTTCCAAACTTCCAAAAATTAGGTTGACAATGGCAGGGTCCCTCTCTGTTGTCGCTCCCTTATGACTGAGGATCGTGGTCATCGGTTGTGGACGCTCTACACCTAGTTTTTATGACCTGGCTCCACCGGTGGTTGTTCATGCGTCTCTGATGACCGAGCAAAACTTGGTTGAGGAAGGACCCTTCACTTTATCGGTCCATCAGGGTATTCAGGGTGGGCAACGTGTCCGGGCTCGTTTGCCCTCCGTGTTTCCTATGGCAGGCGTACTCTACTCGCAAAAACCCGAAATTTCAGAAGAATAAGCAAAATTGTCGCGACGGATGCAGGATACCTAATACCTAATAAACGGAGCGTAAAAGAGTTACTTAGTTGCGGTGTATTTTCCGCAAGTCGACATCCAACGTGCCTATTTTGCGTAAAAAGGGGATAGCGCTATTCTAACCATCCCAGCTCCTCCACGAACCCCAATGTAGAATACTCATCTTTTGTTATATTGGTAACACCCACCCCGCCAAAAAGCGAAGTTTTTGACAGGTGTCGATTTAACTATATAGTGTTTTATTGATATATTACATTGGCGACGAGGATGGGATACGAACCCACGCGTGCAAAGCATTGAATTGACTGCACTACTCCTTGATGAGATTCGTGAAATGAGTTAAGTACTTTAGATCTAAGTTTGGATGGTATGATTACTCTACCCAACAAAGCCTTTACAATGCTTGTAGCTTCGTGTACGGTGGTTGGAGGCCCTAGGTACTTCATCCTATATGCTTCTACTTGTTTGCTCCAACATATCAGCAACAAATCATCACGAATAATGTAAAAGCAAATCTTTATACGTTTACGCATACGTAGTAATTAAGATTGAGAACACTTCTGAAATACGTGTGACTCCACACCTGCTCACAGATTGATCGATAAGGCGTGACACAAAACAAAGAATTAACGACAACATGAATCAACCGATTAACACGCGAGGCAACACAAAGACGCGCTTACCCAACTGCGGCGAAATGAGGTATGGCTAATGGTGTCACCGTTATTGCCGATTGCGAAATTGATGATCTGATCTACATTACATTGGGTTCTGCATTGGTGCTTCTTAGATCTGTCAATTTAATAGTTAGAACAGTCGCCTTGACAAAATTCATCAAGGTTATCTATGTCTTTAAGTATGCATTTATTTATTATCTATGTCGTCATCTAGTGCTCATAACACAAGCCTAATAGAGTTTATTGTGGGAATAGATAGAATTGGGATGGGTGAGCCTGTCCGTTTTATCATTTACCTATTTATAAGTCACTATCTTGATTTCTGCATCTTGGCTAGTACCATGAAAGATAGACAGACAAAAATTGTGTTTTTCTCAGTCAACCTTTGACAACGGTAACTGGAAAGTTAGGTAAAGCCTGACCAGAAATATATGAGGATGCGCCATATTGCGGAATTTCACTGGAACTAATTTCTTACACTGCAATGATTTTATGAAGGTTTGTCAACAATTCAATGTCATTCGTGGTGATTTCTTTAAAAGACAAATATTATTTAAAATTATCCAAAGAAAATTCCGAAAACCATTCATAGCCGTGAACGTAAGATTATAAATAAAGTGTACAAGTGTTTATTATACCTACTAAAAATAGTCAGGAAAAGAGTGCATTCCATTAAATGATATTATGAGGTTAACATAGTGGAACTGACAGGTACTTAAACTAATGTTATTATAGTGGGTTGCGATTGGTTGCAAAATTGTTGCCATATAAATTTTATAAATAGCGCCCTCTTGACAATCCTCATATATTTCTGGTCAGGCTTTAAGTACTTAAACATCAGAGAGACTCAGAATATAATAGGCTAGTTGACTCATGTCAAATTGTAATAAAGTAATGTTTATTCCGTATAGTATTTAGCAAAGGAAACCTAAATACATAATTTTCAATTCATAAAAGTGAAAGATGGCTAAAAAAAATGAATTTGAAAATATGGTTTTTAATCTGTATTTTGAAATGCTTAAAACGCTGTCCGCCATTTTCGCTTATGATAGTGACGTAATCGGTCATGTAAAGATAACTGAAAGTCTACTTTGACGACTTCGAATAGTGCCATCCCTCTCGATCTCCTGTCAAAGTACATTGGAGTGAGCGGAATGGCACTATACGACGGTCGAATGAATATTTACAGGTAATTCTACGTCACGCCACAGATTAGCAAAAGGCAAAAGTGGCGGACGCCGTTTTTGACTGTTCATGAAATTTTTAATTTTCCATTGATAAAATTTAGCTTTCTAGCTTTCACAAAAATACAAGCCATTTTTTTTAGAGCTAGTAAGATCATTATTAATAATTTCAAATATATTTCAAAACTGGGTCTACTAGCCTATTAATATACGCGATATAAATCTACATCATGTTGAACATGGTCCAAACTACAGTAAGTATCAGTTTCGTTTCGAGTCGAGTTTGCCTTTTTTTTTTGTATCACAAGGTCATGCGAGCGCCATGGCCCTCGAAATCTTGGCATTGACCGCCGACTTAAAATAAAATTATTGGGTGTTATGTGGGGTCCCAAAATGCCGATGAAGATTAATTGAAAAGAATTATTAAAACCATAATTAGGCTAGTCCTATATGCCAGAAAATTGTGGTTGTACCTACAGACTTTAGTTTTTTTAACAGGAGTCGTGTATGCGTGTCAGAAAGTGAGCGATTGATGGTGCGTCGATGTCGATGAACAAGAAAGTGTTGAATAAAGATACTACTGATTTCCGGCAAGATCCCAAGACCCATCGTAAAGATCCTTGGGGCTATTGTCTCCTCCTCTGTAAAGATCCTTGGGCCCTGGACGTGTCTCAGCTGTGACAGCGAAGTGTTTTACTGACTAACTTACCTCAGGCACAGGTTGTACTCGCGCCGGCAGCGCGCGCGCAACATCTGGTGACGCCGAGCGCTCACGCTCACGCATTTCATTCGCCAGGGCCGCTGCGCGCGCCGCTCGCGCAGCCACCTCTAGGGAACCGCTCGATTTGCTCCTACAACAACGAGAATATGATTTGGTAACGTAAAAACAACAAGTAACACAGTCTTGGACGAGTAAAGTGCTGGAATTATGTTAGTTAATTTTACTTGGGCTGCAACTCACAGTACAATTTGATTTTTTGATTGAGAATGTGGTTCCACTTACGCGGAGTTGGATGGAGCGTACTGTGTTTAAAAAATCACAGTATCGAAAATCGTGTGTGAGCTAGGCTGCGTTTTCACCAGAGATGTGCGAGAATGCATAGCGGGGAATGTGTTTGTTATGAACCAATAGAATCACTTCATTTTCATATCCTCGCTCAGCGCAACTGATTTTATTGGTTCTTAGCAAACACATCGCTCGCTACGCATCCTCAAACATCTCTAGTGAAAACTCATCTTAACAATGTATCGCCGGTGGATGCTTTTCATTATGGCTAATACGGCCATCTGATGGCCGCCATCAGCTACTATTTATGCAATGTCAAAAACGATCTGTTTGTATGAAGTTTCTATGAAGATTACTGGTTTGTGACGTCATAAAAATCAGTAGTCAAAACACGTCTTCTTTTTAGTTTGTGTATAATTAATAATAGTATAATGTCCTAAAGTTAGTGCTAGTTAATTTGGTTCCGCATATTTTTGAATGTGTGTTTAGTGATTTTAATGACATAATGTATAAACGTGATAATTTGCCAAATGCATTTGATTTAATGAATGCCGTTGTAACGACGCTGATGAATACGCTATCCACTATATGTATTAATCTACTCCCACAACCACATTCTAAAGACTGAAATTTCAAGAATGTTGAAAGAACATACGATATAAAATCCGTTTCAATAGCCCTATTAAGACTTATTACATCTTATAGGTAATCAATAACTGAAGAGAATATTATCCACTGAATAGTGTTGTAATGGCGAGAAATGAGGAAGTCAATGGAAATAGACAAGAATAATTGAAAACTGCGAGTTGATGGAGTAACAATTTAACGACCACGACTTGTAATGAAGCCGCTTGATAGGTACCTACCTAATCAACGCTTTGAGTTTATGGATGTACATGGTGTTTATTACGGAAGTTGATTTCTAGCATGCTAGCTTTGTTGTTATTTAATTATTTATAAATATTTATATAGGTGCAATTATAAAATTCTAAAATTGTATTTAATTTATCAAAGATCTGACCGCCCTTGGAGTACCCGAGTGACTTGAATTGGCGCAGAAAAGGGAAGAGTGGCGTTCTCTCGTGTCAGAGACCAAGACCCTTGGTAGCGACAACGCCGACGCATCAACGTAAACCGGACCGCCGCGGAGAGCGCGGCCTGGAGTACCGTTAACCGACTGCGGCGGCGGGCGACCACTTCCCCTTGCGCCTAGCTCTGCGCACACACGACCTTTTGTACGCGCCGCGATCCGCGACTATTGTTATTACTTAGTACTAATTACTAGTTAGGGCACTAGACGCAATGACCATATGTTGCGTCTAGTGCCCTAATTAGTACTAAGGGAGATCTAGACTACAAGTAAAACGTAGCGGACTGTAAACACTATGTATTGATAATAAATATAACAATAGTCGCGGATCGCGGCGCGTACAAAAGGTCGTGTGTGCGCAGAGCTAGGCGCAAGGGGAAGTGGTCGCCCGCCGCCGCAGTCGGTTAACGGTACTCCAGGCCGCGCTCTCCGCGGCGGTCCGGTTTACGTTGATGCGTCGGCGTTGTCGCTACCAACCCTCTTTGGGTCACCGAGCCAGCTTAGTAAGTAAGTAAGTAAAATTGTATTGAGAATCAGTTTTCTATTGACCTGTCCATAGTCATTATTTTGGGAAAAACCTTAACAACGCGATGAAGGATGTATGGGCAGCGTGTCAGCCGTACAGCCATACGTTGGTTAAACTTTCTTTGTCGGAGCACGCCGCGCCGACTGGACAAATTTTAACCAATTTTTGCACAGGGATATTGGACATCCAAAGATGAGTTTTTTACTACTACTACTACGGTAAAGAAAAAATAACTTGTTTATCAATGAACCATAAGATCTTACAGATATAATAAAAATTGGTGCAATGAATTTTTTTTCATAACATTTTATTAGATTTTGTGGCTTATGAATTGACTATCGTAAGCTTAAATCTACCCGTTGCTTTAAAGCAAATGTCGATGCTTTCGTGGATTGGAGGAGTTTTGCCTGCTTTTACAACTTGTACCTAGTAAACATTTCATAAGAGTAAGTACATCTATATACTGTGTAAACCACTTCATGAAAATGGAATTTGTTGCAGGAAGATGTTACCTGACGGGTCGGTCGATGGGGCCGAGCATGGACAACGGCTGCGCGGGCGCCGCGGGCGCGGGCGGGAGGTACATCACGTGCCCGCCCCACGATAGGTAGTTGATGCCGGGCCGCCAGGGTACTGGCTCCTCCTGGATGGAAATAAATAGTTACTCTTATAAATAAAAGGTCAATAAACCCAGATAAGCCAGCAACACGGTGCTGACTAGCCGTGACTTCTCTGATGACACATGAATGAAAAATATACGTACCTACATTAATTGAGTAGAATATTAATTGAGTAAGCAAGGACCAGCACTGTTTCTCTTCATTACAATGAGTAAAGATGAACACATTTATTTCACTCTGTTGGTACTCGTGTTCCAGGGTATGGTTGAGCCACGAGTAAGGTCGCCTATGAGATGGACAGATCAATAAAAGCTGCGATAAATGGCTCATCGTCACTACACGAATGCACGAGGAAGGCGGCTATCAGAGAAGTATGGCGGTGTGTTGTGTTGTGAAGCTTGCCACCAACATTTGAAATGATGACCACGACCACTCTGCCAAGCGTGAAACCGACGAAGAAGGGTCAAACAATTATTTGCTTTAAGTAATGGTCTGTCAACCCTGTCGGTGACAGAGAGGCTTGAGAGCTGTGTCTAAAAGACAGTGTAAGTGAATGGAATATTGAGTCTTACAGTCACAAATCGATTGTACCTACCTTTTCTGACGGTGCCGTAGAATTCTCCTCCTTGATATCTTCCTCAGTAGCTTTCGCTCTCGCGGGAGGCTGATACAGCAGTGGATTGCTCAGTGAATTTGGCGCTGACTTTGTAAGAAACCAATTCTGTTCCGGCTCTTGGAGCATTGGCTCATGCTCCAAATCGAATCTTCTAGAACCCAACGCCGCCCCCAGAGCTCCTGACACAGACTTCCGAAGTTTCTGGAGACTGTTGAATCCTTGTTGTATTTGCTTGCCCTGGAAGCATTCGTAGAAGCACGACATCCCTTTAAACTATGAGGAGATAAAGGTGTTCTTAATGATATGATGAGCTGATGAGGAATAAAGGTTTATGAAGCTTTAAGATGTGAATAGATTACAATAGGAGGCAGTAGTTGACGAAATAAAGAGAAAATTAAATCACTTGTAATTATAATCTCGTGAGGGACTAGGATATGAGAAACTGAAATCAGGTGAGTAACAAATTTACAACACATTTAAAATAAAAGAAGACCCAGACTACTATTAAGAAAGATCTGTTTTAATTAGTTGTTATAGCAAGATGAGGTTGAAGTATGAGCATAATGAAAATCAAAGAAGTAAATATATTAGGTATGTATGTATTTGGTTAGTAAGTGTGATATTTGAAGTGAGTGAGAGAGTTAAAGTAAATACCGCTGCCTTTACTCCTCCTCAGCCAGTACACGGGAGTTCAGGATCAATTAGAGCCAAAATTAGTCTGTTAGTTATGTTGTTAGTCAAATTTAGAAAAACATTTAGTTTAGCATTGCTCCGAGATGGTAAGGTCGTTTAGATATTTAAGCTAAGTTATCGTTCCTTTCCAGTAATATTGAAACGATTACCGAATTTGACTACCTACTCATCGGGTCGGCTCTCGAACTTAGTCACTCGTCTATTTCTTACTTTCCAGCTTTTACAACAATGTAATGTTTTCGCTATAATATGTATATCAAGTTTTTACCACTCTCTTAGAGGCTACCTATTTGTCCCACATGGTTATGGGACCAGCCTGTACGTAATAAATTGCTTTGATAAAATCGAAACTATGGATAACAACCAGCATTAGTATCTGCAAGCCTCGAAAGTAAAAACAAATAAAATATCTATCCTTAACAAACGATACCACCTCGGAGCACATCCCTAACGTCCCGCGTACTCCACCCCGTGTCCCACTCACTTTGTCCTGGTCCCTCGGCAGCGACAGGCTGAAGGGCTGCGCCCCGGGGCTGTAGGTGACGACGCCCATGCCGGGGCTGTGCAGGTGGAGCGCGCCCCCCACGCCGTCGGAGCTGCTGTCGCCGAGGTCCTGCTGTGGGGTCCAGGCTGGCGTCGTGTCAGGAGCCTGGTGAAATTTCACATTATTCTTTAGTAAACTACTAAAACTATATTTTATATTATTATAAAGTCCCCATTTCTTTAGTAATAGCATAGTTCTCCTTTTTGATATGCGGCCAAATACGACTAATTTAATTATGTGCAGTCTAGTGCAAAGCCAATCCATTTTATGTACGAGGACGGATAACGTAGATAGCTATCATTAAGCAGATTGTCAATTGTTGTGAACACGACACCTAGTCCAAGTATTTCTTTAAAATAGGTAAGCATTGGACTTGGTTTGTGGCTCCCACTAGATGGATGATGGAGTAGGTACATCGTTATTTTGCATAGATCTACATAACGTTGCATATAAGGGTAGGGTGTAGCGAATGCAAACCGGTAAATTTGTGTATGGAAATTACCGGATTATCAGTAAATTACCGGTAACTTCCATAGAATAATTTACCGGTTTACATTCCCTAGTAGGCTGGCTTACGATCGAATATACCCAGATTATTTGAGCAAAAAACTTAAATTCACTTACATGTCTAGAAGGCGACTCGATCCTCTGATCGCTGTGTGCGTGGTCTCCCGAGATGCCTGAGTCACCAGACTTATCAGCCGACTGATCTGACCGCGGCGACGACTCCGCCGATATGTCCGCTGACACCTTGGTCTCTACTGCTAGCGGTTGCGTCTCTGTAGAATTAAATTTATTGATCCGTTTAATTTTTGTTTAATAAAAACTACCTCTATAGCAGCAATTAGGTACAGCTAAGAGTCGTCCGGAATCATTTTGGAAATTTTATCACAGAAGAATTCGATTTTAAAAAGTTCGACTTCATGTTGATAATATAATTTGTCCGTTAAGAACAACATGTAAGTATGTGAATCTGATTATGAATTTAAAATGCTTCAAGTCCTGGGCTTTCCCAAAAACTTTCTTAACCTTCTTACTTATTAAAAACTGTTTCATTCCAGGCTGTCTATCTAGAGATCAGTCCTTATTTTGATTTACCATCATAAAAATCAAAATCTCTGTGCTTTCATCATTCTAGGAATAGGTAAGTTTGATTTGCATTGGCCAGGAGACTTAATGCGCTAGAGTTGCTAGACAATAGACATTAAACATATAGAACTATAGATGAAAGTATACCTAACGCGAGGTGTGCGTCGAGCGTCGCCAGCTGTCTCCAAGCAGCGGCTGGGGAGAACCTTGGCACGGCGCGCTGTTTCTTGGGTAACGTGGGCCTCAGACGCAGGGCTATGCCCAGCGAACCGTCTGAATCCGACGCGTCTGATGATAGGGCTGATTCTGACGACACTAGAGCGAAAAGTGGCTGTATTAGCTTATATAAGTTATATACATATATGGATTCGAACCAGAAATGGTAAGAAGTAGAAAAAAAAATAACGTAAATTTCAATGTCACTCTTTGAAACATTGGCAACGTGAGGAGACTTCTTACTCTGTAGTCGAATAAAGGTGAGATTTACGTCTTCAATCTTTCTTTCTTGGATTTATTGACCACTAAACGAAATTTCTGAAATCTAATTATCAGTTTGAGCTCAAAATCATAATCACACCTTCCTAGCTAAAATAAACTAGTAAGGGCGGTGTGTAAGAGCCTTATCACACTTGCGATTTGCGAGCGTATTTTGTATGAAGGCGATCGCGCAGCGTGTTCGCCGCGTCGCTTATTTGTATAGAAAATACGCTCGCAAATCGCAAGTGTGATAAGGCCCTAAGTCCGACAGTAAATAACCAACCGCAAAGATTCGGGCCCTCATGATCATCTTTTCACACGAAACGGACAGATCTTCAGAAGAGGTTTTATCTCTTCATTGAAACCAGGGTATGAATTTTATAAGACTTATCATAATGCACTTACAGTTCTTAACCTTGCAGTCTTCCTTGAGCTTGGCGTTGAACTCTTCGAACTCTACGTCCTCGGCGTGGTAGCCCAGCAGCTTCTGTTCGATGGCATGGAAGTTACTGATCTCCTCGATGATGGGGCTGCCAAGTCCGGGGAAGTCTTTCAAATGGTCCTGGGTTTCAAACTGCTTGCTCTCAATCATGCCGAAGTAGAACTGTTTTGAGGGGGCAGGTTTTTGTCTGAAACGAATGATGAAGCCATTAACCCTTCGTATGCTTAATTTGTTGTACAGTAGGAGTTAGTCTTAATTGATAAAAAACTGAGAAAGTATAAAAGCTAAAACGAGAATCCCAATTTTTGAAAATCCATAAAATTCTAAGTGATGAAGGGCCTGATTTTTGGTTTGACTTACAAAAAAATATAACACTTACTTTTCCTTTGAATGAATTTGTACCGGCGTGATTTTTCTTGTCGGAGAGTGTTCTGGGGTAGACTCTTTCCCTGATGCCTGTCCTCTGTCAGGTATCATTCTACTTTTCTCTTTACTCGTTTTGTCTCCATTAGTTACACCTGGTTTAGTATTGACTTTGTTTTGCGTTACCGTCGTCTTAATTTTACTTTCAGTAACTCTAGTTAATGGTCTCCTACTTACAGCTGTTTTCGTTTCTGGTTTGCTAACATTCGTTTTTAGACTAGACTCTTTGACTTTGCTCGGTATTTTCGTTGGGTTTGGTTTCTGCGTCGTTTTGTTATGACTAGTTTTATTTTCACTTACATTAATTTTAGTCCCTAATTCGTTTCTTATCCTACTTGTTGCCTTTTTCAATTCTGCTTGAAATTCATCTTTTTCTTCATTATTTTTAGTTAATAGTGAAGGAAGAGATTTTCCCAAAGGTTGACTTGGTTGGAGTCTAGATCCTTTCAACTGTTCCCCTAGAGCTTTCATCCTGCTCTCGTGCATTGTTCTTGGGGATTCGCTGTCTCGTTCACTCGAGATCAGCGTGTCAAAAGTCTTTTCTCTTCTCAAAACAGGTTGTTCTTGTTCTACCTTTTTAAATCGTTCTGAATGTCTAAAATTTCTATTCAGCAGTGGTGTTTTCCATGCTTCGCTGTCGTTTGTTTTGGATGTTTTCGCTCTACATCCGCTAACTCTATCTGTCCTCTTTCTAAAGTCTTGTTTACTTTGTATTATATGTTCCTCTCTCTTCAACGATGCTGTACTCTGAATCATATCATGAGTATCAGGATATTTGAAGTGTTGTTCCTTGTCTTTACAAGGTGACCTGTATCGTCTTTCAAAGGACTGATCAATGTCCAAAGACTTGTAGGCCGTGTAGGAGTTCCTGGCGACCTCAGGCTCATGGCTGAGCTTCTTCGTCTCGTGCCTCGTCCTGAAGAGTCGGAGCTTCCTTTGGGGTTCTGGTCTCGCGTTCCCTTCACTGGAATCTGGCGATGAACCCTCGCGATGCTGGAAAGAAATAATTAATCAGCTAACTAATCAGCTAACCACCTAGAACTGGTTTTTTATGTACCCGTATACTTTATTACTTTGAACAAAATTGAATTCTAAGTAATTAATGCAATTTTTAATGGATGTGTGTGGATGTCAATACTGTTTGCTTAATTTTGATACGTATTCAAAAATAAACTAGATGCTGGAGTCCGATCATCAACCAGTTTGATTGTTAAAAAAGTATTACAGAAGTGGTGAACTCACCTCATTAGTAGGTGGTGGAGGAGCTCGGTACTTTTTTCTGAAGTGCTTCTTGCACCTCTGCTTCGGTTCCTCCTCCCGCAAGTCGGGCTCGGAGCCGAACCTCTTGTTTATACTGCCATCTGTAAAACAGGGGTAACCAATTAGGGACAGTTTTAAAGCATAACACTACTGTCTTAATTTACTAGCTCTATCGTGCGCTTTGAGTACTTAAATGACTTTGTCTATGCTCTAAAATCGTGCGCGTCAGAAATCGTGTATCGTCTGGCTATCGTTCTCTTGACCTTCTGACATTATTGGTATTTGACTTACTGTCATTGTGTCTCATGTCTAGGTTGGTGTAGGAGCGGTGCAGTGGGTCCCTCTCTCGGGCCCGCAGCTCGCTGTCGCTGGTGGCGCCGGCGGAACGGGACCGGTAGGCGCTGGCGTGCTGAAAACATTTACCATTAGAAAATTAGACCTCTTTTTTAATAGGTAAACGTTATGTCATATAGGGAAATCAAGGACTGGCTATGGATAGGGATAGATGGAGACAGCTACATATTACATCACCTACACCGACTAGTTTGGCTCTTGAATTTATGATGATGATAATATAAATCCAGATTCTAGTAGATAATTTTCATATTCTGCTTAGCAAACCATTTCATTTGATTTGCAGGTGAATAAAAAATTGACCCATCGTAACGGCTTGGGAGTCAGCTTAGTTTTAGAGCCCGCTTTTGTTCTGATAACGTTCCGTGCAACAGTTCAGTTCCTTCGGATTAGGATTTTATCTATTTTAAAATTAAGTTTCAAAATTATTAGGTACTAATCCGAGGAGCATTGTACACAATCCATATCGACGTTAGGGGATCAATAAATTTTCTTAAGGGAAAATTAATCTTCTTAGGGGATAAATAAATAAAGCCTTTCTTTCTATATTAAGAAGTCTCCCGGAAACTTTTTTATGATGTTAACACCTTTCTTGTCATTCTAGGAAGCGGAACATCTTCATAAAAATAAAATACATGTTGCGTGCGAATACAAGGTCCATATTTGGGATTCGTTGGTTATGTATTGTATCCGTTAAGTTTTTAGACTTCTTGCTATTTATCTATTGGACAGTACAAATTAGTACATAGTATAAATGGCGGAGTTATACTATAAGTCATTCTCTACCAGTCAACCATAGTCTTACTCCTTCAGTGGGCTGTTATTGTCACTATCATGTACGAGAGTAGTGGGAACTGAAATTTATCCTGATGGACAAATAAACATTCTCATTCATTCTCATTCTGTCCGGCTACAACTGCTTTGAACTTATTTGGCTTACAATAAAATACAATGCAATGCAAGAGAGATAAAGAGCGATTTCTTCCAGACAACCTTTTTGTTAGCGGAGAATTTGAAAATTTACTGTGTATTAGTAGGTGCAAACATAGACAAAATTATACATACACGATAAACAAATAAATACGTTAAATACATGAGTATATTAAACAATAAATGGCTAAGTAAAAAAAAGAGTCTTGGTTTTCGAGACAGTTTTCTTCCAACTGTTAAATTTAACTTTGGCAGAAGTGCGACAGACTGGGCATCGTGAAATAATATAGGCTAGGCGGTGGATAGTGCTTCATTTGTGATGGCTAATGGTAACATAGGCACAAACGGCGCTACATAAGTATTACATATTAACACTTACGACATGACCGTGAGGCGTCCTGGTGGTCTCGGGCACGATGGAGGCGGGCCGGCGGCCGCTGATGGTACCTCCGGAATGCAAGATGGCGCCGTTGTCCGTACTGCGCAGCCGCGGGGATTCCGTCAGCGACGGGAGCACCTGGAATTTGAAAGGTACTACTTGAGACTTATTACGGTAGTACCGTTAATTTTGAATTTTTAGCCCGGGAGAAAAAGATGAGGGCGCATAGTGTAACCCTTTATACCCATTAAAAGGAGGCATCGGTGAGAAAATGGCACTTGCATCCGAAATTGAGATTGAATTAGTCTAAGATTTTGACGACGCGGTGGTGCGGTGGTAAAGCTGCCTACTGAGCCGGCGGTCCTGGGTTCGAATCCCGGCAAGGGCAAATATTTGTATGATGAACTCGAATATTTGTGCCCGGGTCATGGATGTTATTTGTATTTAGGTTTAAAGATCTTTATTTCTCATAAGAATACATGAATATTCACTTACATGAGAATCTTAACATGCAACTAGGTATCTTAATCGGCGAGCGCACACTTATAAGTAAAAATATAATACGCACACTTAAAACTAAATACAATAAACTTCTTTATAACTTAATTTAAAGGTAATAATAAGATTTTTTTTTTTTTAATCGGGTATGCAGTACAATTGCAATATAATGCGTGCAAGCGTGCTCGCATTATCGGCCCGAGCCGGCCGGCCCATAGAAACAGTACCGCCTACCATGTGCTGACATCTCGGCCAACACAAGCAACCATCGAGCACCCGAAGCCAGTGCATCTCACTCGCACGCGCAAATTGGTACGAAAGAGATAGACCGCCACCGAGCGCCCGATACTCGCCCGCGCCGATCGCAGTCAAACTCATGGTAGGCGTACAGCGATAAGATATGGCGAAATACACAGATATAAAGAGCGTGGAGGTGACAAAGTGGCTGGTGGTACTAATGTCGTGTTTTGGTATATTTTATTTTATAAGACACGGTAATAATATTTGAGGTCACGCGAGAGTTATTTATTAGTTATATGATGTTTCAGCAATCTTTTAAATGTAACAAGGGACTTGGCGTCTTTTACGCTTAATGGCAAATTATTATATAGATTTGCACCTTCGTAAAGTATACTTTTCTTGCCATAATTAGTACGTGGCGCACGAAGAATCAAATCATTGGCATTTCTGAGTTTGATTCTTTGTACTTCACGTTTTTTTGTAAAAGAAATTTTTATGTGTAGATCTTTCTGCATAATCTTTCTTATTAGAATACATAATAAGTGTATGACTGGTGTATATTCATAATTTTTGTTGTTTTATAAATATTTTCTGTCGGCGTTAAAGGATCATAATTAAATAATACCTTAATTAATTTATTTTGCGCTCTTTGTAATGCGTTTATATGACCAACTACTGCGGTACCCCATACCTCGATGAGATAGTCAATATGTGGCTTTACAAGAGAATTATAAATCAAGTAACGTACTTTATTAGGGAGACATTTCGATATACTACGCAATGCTCCTGAAAGCGAAGTAATCTTTTTTTTTATTTTTTCAATGTGAGGTTTCCAGGTGATTTGTTTGTCCATAATTAGACCCAGGTATCTCTCATTATCAATTTTATTTATTTTTTCATTGTTTATTGTCAGTGGTTGGTGGTGGGGAATTTTTTTGTTTTTAGCCGCGAATATGATATAATTAGTTTTAGTGATATTTATTGTTAGTAAATTATGCTGGAACCATTTGTTAAGAATATTTAAGTCACTCTGAGCATCAGTAATTATGGCATGAATCGAGTTCCCAAAATAAAAGAGACTAGTATCATCTGCATACAAAGTTGCTTCCCCTTTAAGGCCAATTTCGTGAATGTTATTTATGTAGACAAGGAAAAGCAGTGGTCCTAAAATTGAACCTTGGGGGACGCCACAGGTGACGGGTAAAGGTTTGCTTTCGTGTTCACCGATTTTAACTATTTGTTTTCGCTCCGACAGGTATGATTCGAAAATTTTTAGAGCTACGCCATTGATACCAGCCTCCCCCAACTTCCTCAGGATTATTTAACTATATAAGTATATGTATCGTCGTCTAGTGTCCATAACACAAGCCTACTAGAGCTTACTGTGACTGCGAGACTAGATCGATTTGTGTGGGGTTGTCCGATATTATTATTAAACATAAGGACCAAATTATAGAAGAATGTTGATACTAATAAATCGTGGGAGGGGTGAGTAAGGTCTGACAACATTGTAAGAATATTTGGTGCCAGAAGAAGTGTAGGAGAGATACAACCAGTTAAGAAGAGAAGTTAAGAGATTACTGAAGTAAAGGAAGGAAACATGGACTCACCCTGGGAGCGTGACGCAGCGGCTCGTGGGGCAGCGTGTGCGCACGGTGGCGGCGCGGCGGCGGCGCCTGCGCCGGCTGGCTGCCCGCTTGCCCCATTCCGAATTACTCCTTTAGCACCATCTGGAAAGAAAAGGGAAAACGTTTGAAATAAGCTTTGTTCAGAGGCTGCAAGGATTTAAACGTAAGGGATTTTTTGTTGGCTAAAAATGCGATACTTTTTCCATTCACACCATTCTCAGAAACTATATAAAAATTGTCTCATTCAGGTCATGACTTCGGATGATCGGAGGCTTTGGTCCGAAAATTTCACCGGTAGAAAGCACCCCAGTGGCGCTGTTCAGAGTCTAGCCACAGGAGACATCATTCTCGGTGGTTGTTGAATCTGGTATTTTTAGATTTTGGTGTATATTTTCACAAACACACGGTGATAAAAATCCTAATCGACCACCATGACCCGTTAGAATCCTATTTTAATCATTGTGTTTGTGTACAAAGTTATAAGTATATTAAATTGGTAATGGAATGACCAGCAAGTCTATGGTCAAGTCTGTCCGACGATAGATAAAATGATAAAGCACCCGTCACTCTATGATCTGATTTTGCATTTTTTACTATTTTTTACTACTAAATCGGTCCTCAAATCTCGGTCATAATTGGGCGGAAATACTGACTTAGGCTCTTGTCCAAAATAATGAATGAGACTGCTCAAGCTGTGAATAGACTGTACAGTATGCCGTACGTCTAGATGTCTTTTGCCGTTGGATTAATGCGAGAAATATATAAAACGAAGGTAAAGTAAACACACAGACATAAACTTGGTGTTTGCTTTACCGTCATGCACATTATGCGATGTGAACAGCAGCTGGCGTAACTGCGCAGAAACATGCTTATTATAATCATTATCAATGTCAAGTGCGAGAGGCATTCATAATAATTATTATTAAAAATTACACTACGAAGATTGTTCAATCGTTGAATAAATAAGAGTGGGCTCCGGTATCATACTGAGAGTCGTGAAGTTGGAGTCTTAATTTATTTGTGCTAATTTCCGACGTCCATCTAGTCGGGAGTCGACCCACGCTGCGCTTTCCTATACGTGGTCGCCACTCTGGGACTTTGCTGCCCCAACAACGGCCGTCCATTCTCCGGGCTACATGGCCTGCCCATTGCCACTTCAACCGTGCAATCTTGTGAATTATGTCAGTTACACTGGTTCTTCTGCGGATATCCTCATTTCTGATTTTGTCGCGCGAAGAAACACCGAGCATAGCCCTCGTGAGGGTAGCGGGGAATCAATGGATGCGATCTGCACGGGATAGCACTTTGTGGCGGGTCATGGGGGAGGCCTATGTTTAGCAGTGGATGTCTGTGGCTGATAGGTAGAGATAGATAGACGTTCCGACGGACCAACTAGCGACAGCAGCAAACATTTTTTTTACAATTATCTGTGCAGTCTGAACATATCTTGCACACTTGCAGTTTTATATCACATTTGACCTTCAGATTCCGCTGATGTAAGCGACAAGTCACTTGTCTTTGATTTTCCTTGTTTTAGCCTTTGCATGCCAATCTAATTGAGCTCTGAGTGCTACATACCCACTAATTACTATACTGGTCATTATGTAGGTACCTAAATATAATATGAACTAATAACACTGTAATTTTCCATCAAATGACTTATACATCAGTACGCTAATTATGACAATCAATCAGATCGTTGCAGGCAGATTTCTAACCAATTAAAAAAAAGAGGTTCTCAATTAGACTGTATGTTGTGGTTTTTATTACGCGAATTCTCCGCCAATTGTGAACTGATCCTCAATTTTTTTTTTAATAATATACTCCTGAGGTTGTCCCATTGTCACCATGCCGATATCTGATGATGGGATGCAAGGGCAATAGTGAGCAGCGATCAAATATAATAAGCACTAACAATATTTTTCATGTATTTTATAAAGTAATTCAATGTGTGTGTCTGGTAGTCATCATCTCATTATGCTGAGCTAAAGATGGAAGGTACTAATCCTTAATGGGTTATTTCTTTAAATATTATAGGTAGGTTAAAACCGTACGTTGTACTAGGTATATAAAAGTGACTATACAAATATAACTATGGACCGAATTGGTTTGAAGAATAAATTACCTAATTATGTCGGTATTCAATTGGCTCATTTTTTAAAGGCTTGCATTGCAGGGAAATTACATCGACGGAAACTTACATTGGTTAGACCTGATGAGCTGCCTAGAAATAACAACAAAAGTTATGTGCATATCACAGTCTGATCAAAAAGAGTAGAATTTAAAAAGTGGCAATACTGTAGAGTCGTCCCTTTCTAATCAATCTAAGAAAACGGGGACGGCACTACAGTATTGCCACTTTTTAAATTCTACTCTTTTTGGTCAGACTGTAGGTATGTCGGGTCTATTTTCGTCGATGGGCGATACATACATCATTTCTAATAGCCTAAACACTTAAACAGCCTCCTGTCATTTTTACAACAATCCTTAAATATTATGACGCCCCTAAATCTCTGAATCTATTGCTGGAGTCATTTTTCAACCGCACCGGGCGGGCAATTAGTGTAGATTAACTTTCTAAGCGATTGGAAAACATATTGGAATTTCTAACACGTGTACTTGCTCAATTACAGTAACTTGGTTAGACAGTATCAATATCAATGACCCGCTTGCTGATAAATTAGACGTCGTAAAAATTTATTGAAATCAGTCACTTTGTGGAAATCCATATCAATTAAAACAATAACATTGCTGCAAATCTCGTAACTCAGGCATCATCGGGAGGTAATGGAGATAAAAAAATACTAACCAAAAAGCTGAGACTCTAATAGTGTAGGTAAGTTTGTTTCAAACGCAAAAAACCTCGAACGCGTTTATTGCAATGTTATTTATATATATGGCTAATGTGAACGCGATCGAAACGAGACGTTTTGTTCCGTTGGAATCTCACGGAGATGCCACGACCTTGCGCGACCAGCGGCGCGGCGAGCGGTTGAGCGAGAGATCCGAGCGCGGTGACCGTACGAGTGAGCGAGACAGACATACCGCGCATCGCTGCCGCTGTCGCGCGACTGGGCTCGAATTTGAGGCCTAGCGATTGTAGGTATATCGGATGTATAAGTACCAATTTTTGGTATCTATTAAATAAAAATAAAAAATGTTGGAGTTTTCGGAAGTGAAATTCCATCATTTATTGTCGCTTGTTAAAATCATATTCCCCATCTCAGAATATCGGTCTCAGGCTATGGTTTCAGTTTTCGGTATACCGTCGGTTACACCCTGTACACAGCGCTATACAGGGTGGAACAAATCGAGGGAATTTTAAGCAAACAGGGAATTGTTCAGACTGAGTACTTCATCTTTCACTAATTAACTATGCAAATATTTCTAACCATTTTTGAGATAAAGTTTGTTAAACATTAGTGTGAAAATCTGCACATATCAAACCCTAGCATCTTTTGAACATCGCTTAAGTTAAAGACAGGTGTCAATTTAAAATGTAAATGAAACCTTTTAACTAACAGGGTTGTCACTGATATTAAAATATGTTATTTAGATGTCTTTTTTTACTTTTAATTCCAGCTTTACAATTATAATAGGTCGATTGTAGATCACTCAGAAGACACTATCCTGTCAGCCCAGTCTTTAGAAATGTTCGACCCTGTATATGTACTATTGGCCGAATATCCGGCCGAACTGTTCGTCACATCTCCAGTTGGCCCACGATCTCACTAGCCCTTTGACCCACTAAAACGAAGGGCGTAGCACCTCACGCGCCATCCAAACAATTTAATTCTATTTTTATTTATCAAAATAGAAAGTACCCAATCACAGAGATTAAAAATAACTACGTACAGTCGCCATCAGATATATCGCAGCATAATATTACTTTAATAATAACAATACTTTTTTCATCTCAAGTATAAATTTTTAGTTATGATGACGTTAGTATAAACATATAGTTAGAACATAATATCAGCCGATAGATGTCCACTGCTGGAGAAAGGCCTCCCCCAAAATTCTCCACAACCATCGGTCTTGCGCCGCCCAATCCAATTTCTGGCCACGATCCCAACCAGGTCGTCGGTCCACCTGCACCTTTCCACGCTGCGTATTCCGGTCCCCGGTCGCCACTCAAAAACCTTGACAATGTGCAATATGAGCAATGTGCCCCGCCCACTACCACATTAAGTTTGGCGACTGTCTGAGCTATATCGTTTCCGTGATCGGATTCGATCCCGCAAGGAAACTCCGAGCATAGCTCTCTCCATTTCCCTTTGAGAATTTTTAAGCCTTCTTATCTTCGTTTGTTTTGTGCAAAGCTCTGATTTGATGCAATCAATTCTTTATAAGCTCTCCAAAAATCTACCGCTCGATAATGATTACTATACGCTGCTCGTTACGACTAAGTTACCTACAATTACTCTCAGCAAAAAATAAAAAAATACTCCTAAATCAAGAGGGATTGAAAAATACAAAAAAAAACCTTGAATAACCAAGTTTTTGATCATTGAAATATTGACGTCACTCGACGAAACGGGCGTCGGCGTAGCAATATTCCGACGTCGTAATATGGCGTTCAACAGCTTAACCCGCCGGCGTTATTTGTTAATGTGAACATCTCTATATTTGAGCGTATTTCAGTAGATTTTCTGTCATGCCTCAAAACGGACAAATCGTATTTTTCTGCTTAAATACTGCCTCGGAAAAAGCAAATAAAATCATTAAGTAATAAGCTATTTTACGATACCACGAGCCTAGCCTTCCGTCCATCATGTTTCCTTATAACAATCATAACTCCTCTTGTTCCTTCCCTCAGTAACTTATTCAAAGACTTCTGAGATATAACGCTTCTGTAGGTACTACTCTATGCAGTTTAAAATAAAAGTGTCTCCTGCCAAAGGATACGGCACTAATTATAACCATAAATCAATGGAGGCGCAGGCGCATAAATCGAGATAATGTATGGCGTAACGGCTCGGCCGATGATAGAATTATAGATTTATAAGTGGCGTAGACGTGTCATAAGCTATTGCGGAAATTGCAGGGAAGAGTCGTCGTCTGAAGGGCTACTTCGATGTTCAAAATTCGACTGTCGAATAGTGCCATCCTTCTTGATCTCCTGTCTAAGTATATTTGAGTGAAAGGAAGAGCACTATACGACAGTAAAATTTCGAACATTAGAGTAGCCCTTCTGTTGATAACCAAAACTCGCTAAGTGCCTAATAAATACCTACTAATAAAGCTCGTATCTCAGTGTCAATGTACTTTCTAGTAGAGATGTGTAGCTCGCGAGTGAGTGATTCAAACGAGCTATATCATTTGGTTTAGCTCACTAGCTCTTTCGCTCACTGAAGATTCAAGTAGCTCAGTATATCATCTATTATCTCAGTATTACTCGCTCCCTCTCGCTCGTGAAATGAATGTTGCCATGCTGCCGTGAATCTAATTCATCGACATCTCTAGTTCTCTGCTCACTCGTGAATGATATAGTCGAAAGATCTACTGAGCTAAATGAGTGATACATATCTCGGTGAGCTAAAGACACATATCACTCTCTTCACTTTAGTGACACATTCTGCGCATCTCTACTTTCTAGATACGAGGTTTTGAAGAGTAGTGACCGAAATTTTTACGAGTTTTGGTTGTCAACAGGTGATATATTCAAAGTTTTATTGTAACACCTCAATATATCATTACTACATATACAAAGATACATATACTCGTACTTACACACTTTATACTATAAGATATATATTATATACAGGGTGGAACATTTCTAAAGTCTGGGCTGACAGGATAGTGTCATCTGAGTAATGTACAATACGATTGTAGACTACAAATACTACAATCGACCTATTATAATTGTAAAGCTGGATTTAGAAGAAAAAAAAGTCATCAAAATAAAATATTTTAATATCAGCGAAAACCCTATTAATTCAAAGGTCTTATTTACATTTTAAATGACACGTCTTTAACTTAAGCGATGTTCAAAAGATGCTAGCTAGGGTTAATATGTGCAGATTTTTACACTAATGTTTAACAAACTGTATCTCAAAAATGGATAGAAATATTTACATAGTTTATTGGTGAAAAAATGAAGTACTCAGTCTGAACAATTCCCTGTTTGCTTAAAAGTCCCTCGATCTGTTCCACCCTGTATAAATACTTATACAATGAATAGGAACAAATATTTACTACACGGTGTAATAAGCGCTATTCGACCTCGTTTCGAACGCTATTCGATTTCTTTTCTTTTCAATTTGATATTCGAGCTGATTTATTTCGCAACATGACCATAGACAAACTCCGATAAACCCACATACATAACCATTTATAAACAATATTACAATTGCAAAGCGTGGAAATTTGGCGGCCAGTATTAGCATAAAGAAAGCAGCGCCGCCATTTCTCCCGAGAAAATGATGCGCGCGCATGCACTTTTGCCTTCGCCGCGCAGGGCTGCCGCCTGCCGGGCATCATGCTGATCCTAATTACCTATTTTTGTAAAATCTTAAATTGAGCAGAAAACCAACTTTCTCCTATGGGGAAGTCATTTCAGGAAGAAACTTAACAGCTTTTTATTTTATTATTTTCTTCGGTTTCCGCGACTGTCACACATTTAAATAAAACGATTTAAACGGATTATAAATCACGTGCCATGTATTACGGTTCAGGGAGGCACAAATAATTAATTTACGCGATATAACCCGTTTAAAAAGTTTCATTTAAGCGTTTTCTTTTGTTTTCTTTGAGCATTGATTACAACGTCCTCTATCTGTAGCAAAAGAGTGTTGCCTATCATATTATTCGTTTTCCCTCTTCCGCAAGCGAACCGATTCAGAAGCAGGATGGGCCAGTCATTTGTGGCCCAAAACACCTTAAGATTTCAAGCCAAAAGAGGTCACGACGCAGGTAATTTATTTATTTAGACGATGACTTTAAACAGTTCTTGAAGGAATTACCACAAATTGCATGAAATCGGAAAACAAAACATGGAGGAAAACCGTCGCTAAGCCGTGGCGAATTTGAGTTTGTAATAACATAAGGGTGTTAACTTTTTGAGCATTGGACAGCTTTCTTTCAAAGGTCTTTTTCTAAGATAGAATATTGTCTCTTTCGCGGCAACCCTAATTCAGCATAGTTGTAGTGTTGTCGTGGCGAGCGATGCATCTAAACTCGACGGCTAATAACGGACCAGCGATGGTTTGCATACGGAGAAAAGACTTTCCATGTGTACGTTCAAGGCTGTGGCATAAAAAGGGTGAAACTGTTTGCGACGACTAAAACTGTACGCAAACTAGTTATTAATCTCAGCTACTCGTTAAGTTGACCAAAGTTGAGCGAATATGATTAGTGTGCATGGAGCGAGAGGCAGTTCGCTGCGGAAACTCATACTTTGGCCAACTTCGCGATAGTGTGGAGCTGGGGTGATGTGCAGTGACAGGGTTATGCTGAGTACCTACCTATACTATCAGTAGGATCTGCTGATATTTTTCTCGTTTAGGAAAAGAGAGCCACCACAGTGGTGGCTCCACTTAAGAGTAACATTTGATGACTTTAAGATTTTATTATGAAGTTAACACATGGTAGAGGCTTCCGGTTCGTGACTCAAGATGGCCGCATGCCTTTAAGTTTTGTTGTTCGTTATTTATTCATTTTTGTTATTCAATGTGTAGTATTGATAGCGTATTGTGCAGTGATCGAACGTATGAGTGAATAGCTAATGAAGAATTCAACTTGAAGCGTTCATAGCCCTTCCTGGGTCAAGGCCCGATATTCCGCGTGGTTTTTTGTAAATCTATCACTTTACAAAAAGCAAAACATCACCGAACAACGGCATGCTCTACGAGCAAACTCGAAATTGGCGAAATCATCATTAACTTTGATGGAAGCCATATTTTAAAATTAGAATTAGAATAACACATGGTAGTATAGCTTTTCGATTCAATTATTAACCTTCTAACGTAGTTATAATTATAATCTCCGTAAACTATAGCGAGCAAACGGATCGCCTGATGGTGCGCGATTACCGTCGCCCATAGACACCTGCAACACCAGAGGAGTCACAAGCGCGTTGCCGGCCTTTCAGGTGGGAGTACCTGACGCTCTTTTCTTAACTATCTACAGCTGCTTAGATTAGAAAACAATATAGACCTTCTATAGTTAACTTTTTAATGGCTTTCCATTGATATCCGATCATACATTCCAGACTCATCGATACGCCATGGCTGACTACAGCACATTAGCCTGGTATTCCTAGTAATTACCGGGTCTAGAGCGGCACGGTCGAGCGACGCCGCGGCGCGGCACTAGTGCAATCATGGGGCTTGCTTCCGGGGTGAAAAAATGCAGCGGTTTATGATCTGTGCTTAGTCAATCGTCACTTTAGCAATCAGGTTTTCCGTGGAGTTTACTGGTAATACCGGTATTATCATTTTTTGGAATAATCTTAGAATAAATCTTGCTTGGTAGGTATAGGATTCCTGCTCCGTCTTCGCAATCGAAGGCCTTGATGTGTCTTAGAATAAATACATCTAGAAACCTAGTTCGCGCTTGAAAGTGAAGCCACGACCTGTCACAGGCCTAGTTTCTTACATGTTTACTACAGGGAATAATAAAGTTTTTTAAATAATGCTATCAATTATTATTACGGTGCTGCCCTCCCACATATCGACTGAATTTTATTTATTTTTTTATGACAATTTATTGTACTTATTTGTATTGTATCCACTTTATTGAATAAAAATAATTCATAAAAGCAAATCAATTATTATATTATCAAATCAGTAACGTCTGCTAACGTAAACCAAATGTTTACAAGGCTACTTGTGTATGTCACTTAATGCTATTCGAATAGCAATAATTTAAATAATATATACCGTAACAGCTATCTACATGTCCGCGATGTGGCCAACGCATTGCTCATACGACAGCTATAAGTAAAGGTAGTATGGGTTTGTTTACCGCATTAAATTTTAGATAGAATTTTAGATATTGAATAACTATTTATTGCACACCTCGACACGAAACACATACAAACACAGAAAAAAACTTTAAATTACAATAAAGGTAGACAACAGGCGGTCTTATCACTAAAGAGCGATCTCATCCAGACAACCTTTGACTAGCGGACATTTTATAATATTATATGAACGTTACTATGCTTGTACTTATTAAAAAGTACTAAATAGGCACATTTTAAGAAGTATTATTGAATTATTTAGCGATAGGATTATATTAGACAATCATTTGTTAGGTGCCTACTTATTTTGTAAAGGTTTATTGGCGATAATAACTAATACCTACAAGTTCGTATGAATATGAATGGTTGAATACTAAACGTAGGTAAACAGATACTTTAAAAAGATTAATACGCAAATTGAAAATAAAGAAATTATCAGCCAAGCAAACAAATGGCCATATTCCTAACACATTAGCCATTTCCTGAACCCGACAGCTTCAACCAACTTACCGAACCTCTTATATCACCTACGAGTGTCATTGCAAATGTGACTTTACGTAAAGTAATGAAGTGGGTTTCAGCGAATTGCGGATAATTCTGATAGGTTTAGGAAGGTAGTGTAAGTTTATAAGCGTGTGAAATCTCCGGCGATCCTCGATCACGCGTGCAGGCGTCATTATTCTTGGGCATGGAAGCCATGTTGGATGGCTAGATAACAGGAATAATGGCCTTTTAGCTTCGTCAGCTTGCGGTAATTTGAGGCGAAATCATATTTGTTATAGGTTTCGTCGGAGAGTCGAGTTAGCCGTAAGTACTGAAAGTCATAATCGTAACGTAATGTTAGTCATAATTAGGTGGAACTTCGTCGGTGAAAAGTTTTTTTTTACTGCAGTCAGGTAAAAAGTATCTTATACCAGTATTTGGATGTTCAGCTATCGTTGTACCAAAGATGGTCAAAATCCGTCCTGGCATTTCAGCGTGACGAGAGAACAAATAATAATAATACATATTTTTTTACCAACGGATTCTGAATCGCGCTGTTAAGATTATTTTTGAAATTATAGGTCAAGTTTGTTTCATGCCAATAAGGCCGCAATGACAGGTTATTGGTATAAATATAAAAACAAATTTCGACTGTATTGAAAAGCAACAAAGTGGACCCTTTTTAATTCTGATTGAAAACGTCTCATATTTTTTATATTAGTTAGGTACTCTCTTCTCTTCTCACAATTGGCAATCCTAATTATAATCTAAAATTAAAATAATAGAATATGATATTTTTTCTGCTACTGCAAATAAGGCCCAGCAACTAGCATAACTGTGACCCGCGACTCTTTGTCGCGCGACAAATACTACCTGTCACTTTCCTTTCAATACCGTGCGAGCAAGACAGGTGATGCTGAGTCGCGCGACAAGCGAAGTCGCGGCAATTATGCTAGCTCTGCAGGTGCTAGGTGCTAATGTAAGCTCTAGACTATAGCCAAATCGTACTAACTAACGAAATAAATTAACATGTGATCAAAGGCACTACGAATCCCGCTAGCAGAACATGTTATACAGGGTGACGTTGGACACGGCTTAAAATTTAGGAGTATTGTAGTATCTCCGTCAAGTCTGCTTGATTTGAAAAGGTATAACTACCATCGCTCTACCATCCTTTTCGAAAGCTAATAACAGCATTCAATAATCTATGCTCATTGTCTATTTCGTTTCTTCGTCTAATAAAGAATTGCCTATCTATGACATCAAGCAAACAAAATTCACAAAAATATCTCCTATATTTCTTAATAAGTATCTACTTTATTTTACATAGAAAGCTCCCGTAAATCTCAGACATATAGAAATACATACGACACAGCTTTAATCAAGTCGTAGAATTCGAATATCGCTCGACATGTTTCGAATCGGTACGCGGTTAAATTCGATTCTGATTCGGGAGTGATATTCGACTTTAATGACGTGAGTAAACCTGTGTTGCATGTATTTTAATAAGTACTTTATTACTGAACCAGAAACCTCCATCAAACTTATATCAGTGACAAACAAGAACTGCTTTTGTTGAAAATTATTGGCCCCAACTTAGAAGCCACTCTGTATAGTCATACAGGCGTTATAAACGCGCACCCTACAGGCGCTATTAGCAGCTCACGTGTCGCGTCGATAAATCCCGGCCTAATACTTATTTATCGCATTCCAGGGTGGAATAAATCACGGGAGATAATTGTCACCGCCCCGGGGAAGCTTAGGTTATTCTTGTACCTTATAAAGACTTGGGACGGAAAACTCAGGTCGAGGTAGTTTGAAGGATTAATAAATAAATGATAAATATAAGGTAATCATTACACAAATCGATTTAGCATCAAACTAAGCTAGACTACTTAGAAATCATCATTGACTCAAAAACAATTCGTGCTAATACACAAATATGTTGTCAAAAGTTCGTATTTAGGTTACCGTTAAACGTCTTTGATACTACAACTTTGCCTGTGTAAAAAAAACCACTTAATTTACGTGCAAATAACTTCTGTTTTGTTACTAATTTACACGATTTCCACATGTTATGACAAAAAAATAGGACAAAGCGGGATAGAGTAGTGGTAATTTTGCAGCTTATATGCGACGCCATAGATATATATAAGGAAAACTTACCTTGACCGGGTAGTAACATGAAATGTCACTTTATGCAGGAACCGCACACATTGCATTCCTATGACAGTTAAAGGCGATATACCTGGGATATACCTGATACCTCGTATATTTTAGCGATATCTCAAAGTACACTCGAATTACCAATCTGGGGTGGCTTTATACCAAAGCTAATGGCAATTTACCCCGCGCGAGCCGTTCGTATTCGCCCCGCAGTTAATAATCGGCACGGATCCACTCCCGCGCAGCCATTAACAGAACGGTTGCGCGCACGGACGCGGAAAATTATTCGCACCGTGCTTCCGTCGTCAGGGCTGTCACACGACGTGAACTGGACTTTGTGTGACTCAAATCAACTAAATGCAATATCTCTGTGCCATACGGGTACCCCAGTAGAGCAAGAATTAGAGAGAATTATACAAGGTAAAAGCTGCAGTATGGGCTCGTATCTACACAAACGCAAATGAAACGTACTTCGAACTCGCATTCGATATATCGTCATCTGCTCGTTTAAATGACATCGATTGCAAAGACCCTGACAGTAAGATGTATTAAATAGAAAGAATCTGTGAGCTTTTAGGTTAGCTTTCGGGTATGATTGAAATCAGAGAGGTTCAATTTCGACTGCATAAGAGCGAACGAGAGAGGTACAAGCCCCAATGACATTTGGTTGCCGCGGTGGTTACCTGCTCTTCCCACGGGAACACTACATTTCTCCGGGATAAAAAGTTGTCTAATGTGTAAATCCTACCTTTATACAAAAATTGGTCAGTTTGAGCGTGAAGAAGTAACTAACATACACATAAACACACTCACAAACTTTCACCTTTATAATATTAGTGTGATTTATGTGGAAGCGGACGAGGCAACCCTAGCCACAAGCTGCGGGCTGAGATGCGATCATCAGCCGCGAGATAGCGCGCCTACTCCCGTTGTCTAGTCTTCGCGTTTAATTGAGTGTTCCGTTGCCGCGGACACAGACAGTACCACGCTCGGTCTCATTGTGATACTTATGTCCTTGTCTTACTCAAGAAGAAACACTAAGGGTGAGAGAATAAAAACATATCGATGTTAAAATCAATTCCGTAAACGTTTTTTACTTCCCAGTTTCTTCCTGCAATACACGTCTAGCATAAATGTGATACGCGACTCTTTGTTGCGCTACAAATACTATCTGTCACTTTCCTTTCAATAGCGTGCGAGCATGATAGGTGACTGAGGTGCGCGACAAGTCGCGGCAAGATATGCTAGCTCCGTTGACCGGGTCTGTAGCTTATGATGATTGTGTTTATAACGCGACACTAAAATAAATGATAAAGCATCACCACTGTCACGTTGACATACTTGTCAAAAAGTGACGAATGCTTTGTGATTTATCAATCGCGCGACAACAGCAACCATCATAGTCCCACTGGTCATGGCGAGATTGTTAAATATGATGAAGAATCCGTAACTTTCCGACAACTATGTAAGTACGAGAGGAATGGGTGAACCAGAGTGTTGGGATGTGAAAGGGACGGATGGTATGAGATTGCATATCGCAGAAATGAGAATGTTACGATGGATGTGTGGGGTTACGAGAATGGACAGAATAAAAAAAATATGTAAGGGGAACACAAATTATAACGGGTCTATTGCGATATTCCTTATTTACCTTCATCATATCTAAAGTTTCGGCGGGGTTGCACACGCTGTGGTCTCAGATGTATTTGTGTTAATTATGTGTACAAACCGCGAGAGTATAAGGTGTAAGAGGAAGTCTGAGAGTAGCAACAATTAGAGGTAAACCGTTTGTAATAATTATTAATGGATAAAAATCAGAGGTACGCGATGTGTAGATAACAGCCACGTGGCGCAAAAAATGTCAAGGATGAGAATGAATGTGGAGGGAAACAGAAGAAGAGGAAAGCCTAGGAACAAATCGATGGATTGTGTGACGATATGGAGGAGAAGGAATTAAATTACGAGATGACGAATGATAGGGAAGAATAACAGAAAAAAAGCATGCTGTGCCGACTTAAAGAAGCGGGATAATAGCAAGAGAAACATCGCTCAAATGGTGTCAATTGTCAATTGAATTAGGCCTGTGGTAAAGTCAGACTTTTAAAATAATCTATAAGGTCAACATGCCGAACAGATTAATATATTTCACGGTTAAGTACACGTTGGATTGTTAGTACTATTGCAAAATATGTGTTTGAAGGTATTACAAAGAGTCCAAGGTTTGTAGGTATATTGTATTTCCATCTATAGACGTTAACAAGTATTCCCACATTGTAATTACGGTATTAGCATAATAGTTATCTCGGTACTAAATCAGTAATGCTACGTATTAAATCTGTCAATATGGTTTAATGTCGAGAATTAATCAACACTGACAAAGACATTCCTGTAGAGTTGATTCGTTAAAATTGTGTGTAGATGGATAAAATATGTTGTGAATAAAAGTACTTCGGTTATAATTCTGCCTATAGTCAAAAGCGGCATTAGTCAGATTAAACCTAAAGGGAATTTAAGTCTCACAGCAGAGTTATGACTTAAAACCCCTTTCGTTTCTGGCTAATATTTGACTTACAACCCCTTTTCACTGGGGACACAGAAGGTTTGTGCTTTTTACATTTACCAAAATGGTAAAAGTTTTGTCTTACGCGTTAATAGGAAACTTATTGTATCCTCCTAAGTCCCTGCGTACCTACTTCATATAGCAGTTGCGTCTAAAATAATCAATAAATCAAACAGAGAATATGATAATGTGCCAACTGCCAACCTACAAACACATTAACATTGTTACTTATAGAGCAGTTGTCTATGGTTTCACAACGCAGAGCCGATACAGCAAGGACGGGCAGGTGGCTGTGCTTGTCTGTGGCATGCCGATGCCGGGGTAATCAGAGCATGCTTTGCTCTCAAATACTACATTTAATTAGTACCGCAGCTTCATAAGCACACAGATGAGTCACTTTTCGGTGACAAAGAAGCATTACCGCACTAAAGTTTGTGAGTGTGTTTGTGTTTATGTTTGTTTTTTCTTAACGCTCAAACGGCTGGACCAATTTTGATAAATTTTTGGTATGAAAGCTGGCGCATAGAGCTAGAACACCCTGGATTAACACATAGGCTACTTTAAACCCCAAAAAAATGTAGTGGTTCCGTGGGATGACCTAATAACGCCGCGAAGCGCGGCTATTTCTAAAATCACCTCACGCCACTGATTGACGTCAAATATAAATAATTTGAATATGTATTCTGAATTTTAGTACTTAATAAAAAAAGGAAAATCTTGTATCAATAAACGGCTCTCACATTATCAGATTAGAAGATTGACCCTGGATTAGACAATGCAGATATAGTTTTGTCTTTACTGAATGTGCATTCTTAGCTTAAGTAGGTCACTCCCCGATTTATATATCATTGGTATTTATGTATGAGAAAAAAAAAACAAGGCTATGCATTATGTTATGTGAATGCGGTAAAAAGAATAAACCAACGAACACAATTTCTCATTTACATTATGATATACCTACGCGACTATCACACGTCAAAAAAAATAAGAAAAAATGTGTTCTCACATATCCCGTAGTGGCCTAGTAGAGCATGATGGAGGGACTTCCTATTCCAATTCCTATTACATTATAGGCGGAGTGATGTAGCTGTCGGCCAGAGCTGTAGCCATACATCCGAACAATGCGTTCATTGTTTATGGAGATGTTATCAGATTGTGAAATTAAAAACAAACCGGGGAAAAGCGAAAGTTGGTCAGTTGGCCGATTATACAAATACTTATCAAAATGATCTTTTGATCGATATTAACGTGTGAATATAAAACAAAAATTAAAAAAAATAATTATTTTCATTGATCTGCGAAACAAATCGACTTACGTGGTGGAGATAATATACACAAGCGATACAATTTCAGTATTTTAATATCACAGCCACAACAATTATTTTTATTTGATTATACCGGTTAGCTATGAAAATATTAAAAAAAAAATGTGAAAGCAGCGTCACCTCGTGGAAAATAGCATAATATGATTGTTTATGTGCATACATAAACAATCATAAAGTCATGGCCTGTGTAAGAACTTCGGTCTAGTGAAATTCCACAACATGGCGCATCCTCATAAATTTGTGGTCATCAGGCTTTAAAAAAAATCCTGGGCCTCTTACTATTTCCCTCGCGCGACAGAACGCGTCTCATTATCTAATTGCGTACATCTCGCCACACCAGTGCCGTAGGATGTGAAACCGTGTCCGGCGCCATCTTTGGATCATTTTCTATCGCGCGTCGCTTAATTACGACTATTAGAGAGTCGGTAATGTACCACCTCCTGGAGATGGATGGTGAATCAAACCTTTACGCGATCGTATGCGGCGCGCAAAGGGTTATGCTGCTTGTCCATAGATCTGGAGCGAGAAAACAAACCAATCAGGCTACGTCTTTGAAATGCATTTAAAATAGAGGGTTCCTCATAATCATCATTTCAGCCATAGGACGTCCACTGCTGGACATAGGCCTTCCCCAGTTCGCGCCACCATACCCGGTCCTCAGCTTTCCGCATCCAACCGCTTCCCGCCACTGTTTTTAGGTCGTCGGTCCACCTGGCGGGAGGCACCTACAGGGCGTGTCGTTCGTGGTCTCCACTCTAGAACTCGTCTGCCCCATCGACCATCGGCTCTACGACAAATATGCCCCGCCCACTGCCACTTCAACTTGCATATCTTAAGGACTATGTCGGTCACTTTGGTTCTCCGTCGGATCTCCTGGTTCCGGATTTTGTCCTTCAGAGAAACTCCGAGCATAGCCCTCTCCATAGCTCGTTGAGCAACTTGGAATTTGTGGACGAGGCCTTTTGTTAGTGTCCACGTCTCGGCCCCATAAATAAGGACCGGAAGGACGCACTGGTCGAAGACTTTGGACTTAAGGCACTGGGGCAGTGATGATGACTGAAAAATATGGCGCAACTTCCCATATGCTGCCCAGCCCAACCTGATTCTTCTGTCAGCTTCCTTGTCGAAGTTGTTTCTACCTAGCTGGACCATCTGGCCTAGGTACGTGTACTCTTTAACAACTTCGATGCTAACATTATCGACGGTGCATTATGCATTATCGATAATGTTAATTCAGATCATATCAGAATAATTATAAAACAAACCTCACCTGATCTAACAGATTCTTTGAAACAGGTTTATAAAATCCTTGAAATATTACGGGTTTCAGGAAAAAAATAATTTCGGACAAATGAAAATTTGGCGAAACGTTACAGATGGGACATAATGTTTCGAAGTTGAGATAGGGTACCAAATCTGAGGAATGCGATTGGTCAATTTTAAAACGCTTCGGTCCACATCTGTGGACTGCACCTCTAGCACAACTGTGATACGCGACTGTTTCTCGCGCGAGATGTCTATCTATCTCTTTCTGTGGAGTACTGTGAGAGACTGACAGGTGACGTTTTGCCGCGCGACAAAAGTCGCGATGCATATTTGTGCTAGATGGGCAGGTAGCCTTATGCGGACTGTGGAAGGATTTTTAAAGTAGAATATATTTTTCGACGTAACAGGAGATGAACCTGACGTCAAAGATTTATAATAATAAAAATAGTGATAACGGCATTTTAATTCATTTTATTATATTTTATCATAGATAGATTTAGATTAAAAGAGAATTATGTCGCTGAAGAGTGGATTAACTGGTTTATTTTTATATTATCATTTATCATCATTTATTTTTCATCATCCTATAAATATGAGCAAGTTTTAATAAACAATTTAAACTACAGTAATTATTGGACATAATAGACTACATAAATAAAGTTTAGATCAACAGTTCGCCTATATTTAAAACCGATGCTGCGCAAATATTTTCTAATCCCATCCAAATAACCGAACGCGAGCCAATAGCCAGAGCAAACAGACAGACGGACAGTCAACATTGAGAGTCAACAGTTAGATGTGTCAGTGGGCCACAAGGCCGGCATTCTTTAGCATCTTGTTTAGGAGATAAGGTTTCTATAACAAACAGTGCGATGGTTTAACAAGTGAGAATATAGCACTACAGAGATGTTTTGGTTCTGATAAAAATGCGATATACAAATACAAAAAAAGATATAAAATGATTTATTAATAAAAATAGATTATACCTAACATATGTTAAGAATATCTGTCAGTGAGCCAACTAGGCTGAGCCTGTATCTTGGCTATCTGCGAGGGCGGTTGACAAAGCAAAATTACATTACATAAGCGTTTTAACCCTTTAATGCATGATGATGTTACACGTTACTGAAATGACAAAAGTCAAAATCTGAATATTGTCAATAAAGACTTCGTCAAAATTGTCCCGAAATCTCAAACTGCCTTGGATTTCCTTGTTAATTACCTACGTCATTTCAGAAATAAAATTAGTGTAATTGTATGCATTTAATTTAAGGGTTAAGATATTATAATTGGTGGAATATAAGTTTATCAACAAGTACTATAGAAGGGTAAAGAAATAATTAGGGTGTGTGTGTGTGTGTGTTTGTAAGTATGCAATATTTAAAAAAATAGGAAAACGTTTTGATATTCACTTAAATTCTTGATTTAACTGTCCATATAGCAGATTATACTAGGTAGATAATAGAAGGAAATAGGTTATTTGGAGGTCGCTAAATCAAACTTTTACTTTTTGTATGTAAGTGTATCATTTCGGCTGAAGCACATTATTGCAACTAGGATTTCAACCATTTCTGGTGGGTATACAGATAGCAGGCTATTCACAAATGTTTATAAAACACTTTTTGTGGACTACGTTGAAAACAAAGAAAGAAAGAAATACATTTATTCGTGACGTGACCATAATACACAATTACATAAAGAGGAGTGTGACAGAAGTGATAAAAAATAGTAATATAAAACACAATAGGTAGCTATAAAAATATTATGGCCGTGCCACGAAAAGGTCCCACCTCAGCAAGATGCTAGCTCGAGAGCCAGCGCTAATCTTCCGGTGGGACAAAAGAGAGTTATGCCATGTTATCCACGTGTAAGAAGTTACGGAGTGTAATATCAAATACTTAATCCAAATTTGAAGTCTAATCCCTTTCATTACTTATGGGTGTTAAGGTTGCGCAAGGTCGCTCCAAATGTAACAAACCGTTGATTACGGCCTGTCTGTCGGCGCCGCGCGTTTAATCTAATTTGTAGGCGATCATTTGTTATGATTGCGCAAGGGTCCACCGACCACATCAACGCCTTGTCTGTCAGGAATGATAATCGAAGTGCTATGAACTTTGAGGAGTACAGTCAACTGCAGAGAAAACGTATCAATAGACAACATCTCAAATGTTAAGTTTAAATTCATTTCAATACTTTATAATCACAAAACTCAAAATAATTATTTTTATTTCTTTATACGGACTAGGTTTGAAAATATTAAAAAAAGAATCAGCACTTTTAAAATGCTGATTGTTTTAGACATTTTTCTCTATGATCAAACATGTTTTTTAACATATTATTGATTTTACTACCTAGAACAGGGCTATTGGGTTTTATTGGTATATATTAGAAACCTACAGTTTGAATTTTTCATTGATAATTTTTGTTTCAAAAATTACTCGAAATTTACAAAATTCACGCGGAAAATTAGTTTTTTCAACATTTAATTTAGTTTAATTTAGTCGCGGAAACCGAAGAAAATATTAGTTTTTTCAACTTTTTTTTGACTGCACGCAATGAAAGCATGAAATAGCTATGTTACTATTACTAGCTAGAACTCGGGGAAAAGTATTATTCACTTCAAAAAGTTGATTGAAATTATCAATACCTACCTACCTATATTTGTCATAATTTGAAAACATTTTTTTTTCAAGGTATAAGGCCTTTAAGATTAATTTGACGTGGGAGTGAAACTACAACAACCTAAATAAATCTTTATAGGTACTACAAAAATATTTTAATTTATCAGTGAAGACGAATATCAACCAACTTGAATACGGCTTAGCAAGAGATGCTGGTACAAGTCCGGAAAATGAGCATTTGCCCGCACTACTACCGGCATATAATTTTGAGCACCTGACATGCGCAACAACTTCTACTGCAGACTGCTAGGTCTTAATTTAAATTCAATATTACAAACCGCTTTTTCTCAAGAACAAAATTTCTTTCCACAAGCCCATCACTCATTTGATGCTCTCATATTTCTTCCAAAACCGCATCTTAAAGGGTCATTCAGAACGGGTCCACCACGTGCGACACACAAACGTAGGTACAGGTTCGTTATTTGGTACAATATTAGCGGTGCCTAGACCCGGCCCTTTGTGGGACTGGTTGAGATAGCTGTACTTGTTGTGGTGAGATCGACAGTGTAAATGCAATGAATGTCACTGCTTAATTTGACGGACCTTTGAATCAATTTAAAATTATTAAAAAAAATTAAAAATTTCGAGGGAGCTTGGATGATTAACATAAGCAATAATACGAAGTAAATAGGTACATTCAGAAAGGTGGAGGTGCTCATGAACTACGGAAACTGAGTTAAGTATTACGTAGAATACTACAGTTAAATAGAATGCGTATCATGGTTAGGCTCAGGCATTGATAACAGGGTAACACTAAATGTTTACAAATGAAGCGAAAATTGAGAAATTTAATGATCCGGACAGGAGGACAGGAAACGCAGGTTCGAATCCTGTCCGGATCATTAAATTTCTCAATTTTTCGCTTCATTTGTAAACATTTAGTTTACGTTAGCAGACGTTACTGCTTTAATAAAAAATAAGGGTAACAATAATTTACACTTAAGTTTAAATCTACATGGTTCAGATTTAAGTGCATGATTTCTTGTCCAGGAATCAGTCAAGAATCGCATTTTCACCGTTTCTTTGTGTATTAAATTGTAAATTACTGTTATTAATGATAATTACACCCCGATTCGAAACGCCGTTTTTTTCGCTAAACATTCAAAAAAGCCTACCTTGGTCAAAATATGCACAGGGAGGAGACTTTCCCACAAAATCTTAACGCACTTACTCATACTTAACAAATTACGTGCTGCGATTTGGGGCCATTTATCTCCTTTATTCAGCTCGGGCCCCGCGGCTGTGGGCCAGGAATTCGGCTCGTGAGACCTAACGCCTTGAACGTTGTGTGTAAACACTAATCTCTCTAGGTGGGCTAGACCTGTGGGCTAAACCTTCGATGATTTACTGGCGTGTACTTAATCTATTCGGTTACGAAATTGTTTGAAATCAATTTGCGCCTTGGGAGTAATGGGTACCTATGCTTGCAGACAACTTTAAAAGCGTTTGCACATTGTGCCCTATAACTCTTTTATTTATTTATTGACTAGCTGTGCCCCGCGGTGTTACCCGCTCATCCCACGGGAACACTAAATTTACGTCCGTTGTTATCTATATTATGTCCTTTCCCGGGTCTCAAACTATCTCCATACCAAATTTCATCTAAATCGGTTCAGCGGTTTAAGCGTGAAGAGGTAACAGACAGACCGACAGACAGACACACTTTCGCATTTATAATATTAAGTATGGATTTATGAGAACCAACAGCTAATAAACTAAACATACAAAGTTAAATAGAAGCATATAGCCAATTACAGGAACTCGCAAATAGTTGTTGTACATGAAATATACACTTAAGAAACAACGTAGTACTTTTAATAGTATAGCTTTTTTCTTTGAATATCTAATGTCTATAGATTGAAAAACAGATAGAAACTTAATTAAACGATACACAAGTAAAATACAACAATAAGCAACTTAACCTATTCTAAGAGAACCTAACTTAATTCGATGTCCCCAACATCACGGCCAGATATAGATTTAGTTGTAGATTCTATAGATTTAATGACCAGATTCTATTGTAAATATTGATTTAGAATATGATAATGAATTATTTATTTTATAAGAAGAATACTATATAGTGCTCAAATAATGATTTGAGCATTGGAGACAAAAAGTTGGAAGCCAAAAGGTAATATTTTGAAGGGCCGTTCGTGAACTTACTCTAATATAGGCAGCTTCCACAAAACACCACCTTGTTTACCTGTAACAAATAATAAGTTCATTAGTTCGTATTATAACTGTCTTATTATGTAATAATATATACCAGAAATAATTATTCTATAGTCAACAGTATCAAGAGATAAAAATATATAAGTAATATGTTCTTCGGTTTCCGTCACTGTCACACATTTAAATAAAACGATTTAAACGGATTATACCGCGTATATTGATAGAGAGAAAGAAAAATTTAGTTTTTTCGGTCAACATTTGACGACGGTAACTAGAAAATTACCGAAAATTCTAGATAAAGTATAGGCTCAAATTAATATACGCTATACATTATAATTCGTTTAAGTGGTTTTATTTAGATAATACATATGTTAAAATGGTTGATTAAACAGAAGTTTTAGATGTTCTCTCGTGTGGTGCAGTATCAAAATAAAGTTTCTTTTTAAGTCCCATGGGAGCAAAGCTACAGGGCACAAGTTAGCAAACTACTGCAAGGTCGTCTTTACCATCCATCCATAACATTACATAAACACTGCAAGCTGTCATACTCATACACATGTATGTACACTTGTGTATGAATCTCACACTAATTATCCCATTCTATATACTCAATAACACAAAATACACATTTCGTAACGCACAATTCAATTTAACGTTTGTACGAACAACCTTCAAAGTAATCGTGCTATTAATCAAAGACGACGCATCATTTATTGTTCAGTAATTACCATGAGAACCCACGGTGTACAGTACAATGTAATTAAGTTTTATTAAACAATGAAATTGATATGTTCCAAGTTCATCAGATTGGCTGGAAAATGAAAATTTGAATGCATTAATGACTTGCGAAGTGTTAATTGAATGCATTTGTTTTATGCAAGTGTTATTTTTTATTGTTATTATACTTGGACATTAATGTGATTATAAATGAATGAAAGTGTTTAAAGTATAATTAGCAACAAACACAAGAAGTCATAATTAGTATTAAAGTGCTTTGCAGATTGAACGTCTTTTCTTGGGAACTTTATTCGTTATTTACCTTCCGTATAGTTACAACTTAAGTTGTAGCAGTTAGTTTATGAGCGAGCGAAGCGAGTCCGTTTTAGCTTGGCCGAAAATTATTTCGTATGTCCATCAGTTTGGATGTTCAGATGTCCATTTATCCAGATTTACAGTTGTTCTCGTCTACAGGCCGATTCTTAATTAATTCTCGTGAAACTATGTGAGCAGGTTCAATAATTATATAGAATTTTGTGGTCGAGTCTCTTTTACGTATTTTTCTAAATGGTGGATATGTTTCTCTATGGGGGTTGAAAAAGTAAAAAATACTTATTTCAGACACTTCGAAAAAAAACGCGAGATACACTAGTTAATTCAGTGATAATTAGGGAATACAATAATTAGGGAATAAGAATAAGCTACATAAAACAAATAAAAGAGAAGGTAAACATCATGTCGTATAGGGAAATGAAGGAGTTGGCTATGGATAGGGATAGATGGAGACAGCTACATACTACATCAGCTACACCCACAAGAGTTTGACTCTTAGATTTATGATGAGGGAATAAAATGTCATTGACAATAAATGGTCCAGATTGAGCTCACCTTCGGAAGAACAGTTTGTTAAATACAGCAAAAAACAGACATACATTTACATGATAACATTAGCATACAGGTCGACAAATGTTAACCAAACATAACAAAATGTGTTAACCAAAAATAACAAAAGAACATCACCACCTGTCCCAACCTTAGCCCACATCAGACTTATCTAATGTGGGCTAAGTAACCTATGCCTTTGAAATAGACCTATTTCTACATACTTTTACCTCAAAAACCAATCTTAAATCTTCAACAATAGAGTTAACTTCAAATCGGTATCCAAACAAGTGATACGCTGCAATGTGCGCTCGCACATAAATAGAAAAAATAAAAGCCGACCGCAACCGCGTCGGTAATGATCGTGATGATAATGATGATGACGAGAAATGCTCCAGATCGCTTGAAACCATTGCTTTCCATTGATATGGATCCGTGTCGTTCACGACTGGGGACAAGGCGGGAATCGTAAACGATCATCGTGATCTGTGGAAAGCTGAAATCGATTAGATTAATGCCATTGAAGAAAGCAATTCACGTCAGATATGAAAATATAAATAATTGTCCACTTGTCGATTAAGAGATCACGTCGACTGTGTCATACAGAACGATACACTGATCGATTGAAATGTAACGCAAAGTAAGTAATAGATACTTTGAGGAAAGATACCTAGTACTCGAAATGGTATTTAGACCCATTAAATGGTGGAGATCCAATGACGAGATCCACGAGGAATCGAAGGAACTCCTTAAATTGTTTTACGACGGTTTTAGTGTTTTCTATAATAACTTTCGTTTTTTTCTCGTTGAGTTATTTTTTTTTTTAGGAAAAGTGGTTTTTGTTTTGATCCTCACGTTGGACATGATCTTGCTCTTGCAAAGCTTAGGCATCATATATGTTCAGTTGAGACTCGTGAAACAAAAAATGTTTGTTTGTCTTACTCGCTCGTGGCATTAATATTCAAAACAGTTGCTGGTATTTATGTACTAATATTTTGCAATTGTAATCCACCTGTCAATATATTTAGCCGGTAAGGTGCAGGAATATTTGGACACGGGTCGGCCCTGACATTATAGTAATGGCCGTTGGCCGATTGTGATCTATTGGTGTGGTAGCCGGCATGCTTGGCTTCAACAAGAATTCAATAATGTTTTCTTAGGTGCTTTGATGTATAACTATATAACAAAATATTGCCACGGTGGATGGTAAAATGCATAATTCTTAAACATTCGCTGTAGGCTTTTTCTTTAAAAAATAAACAACTAACTAATTTCTCTAATCTGCCTAACAAGTTCTTGTTGGAAAAGTTGTTTTATGATTTGGGCCTGTTCAAGGCAAGAGTGAATAGGCTGTTATCGAGTCAGCGAGTGATATTTTCCACCCTATAGCCGCTATCATTAGGTTACGAGAACTGGGTCTCTGGCACAACTGTGACACGCGACTCTTTCTCGCGCGAGAAATATTACTTATCTCTTTCTTTGAAGTAGATACTGTGAGAGAATGACAGGCACTGGCACAGGCACATGTCGAGCGACAAGAGAAGTAAAGCGTAGTAGTGCAAGACGGGCTGGAGCCAGTCGCTGTTTAAATTCTAAAGAAAAAAAAAGTTTGCCAAGTATATGCTTCTATGAAATTTTCGCTAGCTAAGTAAAGTTGGTACCTATTTGGTATATCAGGACATCGCCCAGGCCATGACATTATAGCCATTGCGATAGCAATCTTCGGTAGCCGGCGAACAGTATCCACGTAGTTTATACTCTGATAATGATAACCCAATTTTTACCTAATTGGAGACCTTAAACTTTGGGCTCATTCGAGGAATGCGGAGATTTGGAGATTAGATTGTTTTCGATAGAATATTAAGTAGTGTTACGCGGATTTGACAGCTTCTTAGTATTTGGAAGGCGCTGGTGTGAAAGGTCAGGGCATTATAAAGAAAAGCATAAAACGATGTAGTAGCGAGTTTTGAGTTTTACAACAACAACAACAACAACAATTTTAATTTTCGCTTCATTGTAAACATTAAATTAGTTTTTGATTTCGACACGGAGCATCAGGAAGCGTTCTCATTTATAAATATTATTGTCTTGATAATAAGAATTACTTATACCGTAAAAATAAATATGGCCGAAGAATTTCTTGAGCACACGATGAATGGAGGCCGGGCATTACTACAATCCACGCGGTTCGGGAAGGCTATAGAGTATAGGTGCGCCTAATGGCTGACCCAGTTCCAGCCCTTTCTTAAATCGATTATAGTGGCCATACCACAGTTATGTTGTATTGTTGTTTATAAAGATGCTGAAGAACGGTTGTGAAGACGCTGGCAGCATTACCTCGCTGTATTGCTATACTAAGACGCTGAGCGAGGAAGCTGCCAGCCCTTTGTTCACCAGTGGAGTCGACGAGCCGTTGAGAAAGTCTCTTAAAAATTATTCTAGCGCTTGGATCCCACGGGCCTATGGTCTCGACATCAAATGCGGTGAAGTGGTATTGAAAGCCGAGAACGAGAACCGAGACTTAAGAATATCAAAAAAATACTTA